>CP099846.1:23477700-24940200 GCA_030062745.1 Capitulum mitella
AAAAAGGCAAAAGCACTTTTTTGGCTTCTGCTAGTCATGTTATGCTAAAGAAGTACAAATCGTACTACAATGTTTGTATAATGTTGACATAGGCGGTGCCAGGGACTTGAAAAAAGGGGAACTGTCATGGTCACATGTTCTTCAGAACAACTCTTGACCTTTGACTTTAAATGACCTCCAGCGACCTTGGCGTCGCTTGGAATGGTTTCGTGTGCGTTTAATATTATCTGTAAACATTTTCAATCATTTAAACTGACTATATTTCAAAAAATCCCTTTTGCTACTGTTGTGATGTAGGGTACGCGCACTGACATTTTAGGTCATAGCTCCCTGACCCGACCCGATATCAAGCTGAAACCCTTGATAGACAAGTAGAGGGCACCCTTTTACGTTATATATATATTCCGGGTTCGGGATTTCAAAAAACAGCACCGATGATTTTTGACCTCGACCTAACCTTGTAAAGTGACCCCAGATGAACAAAACTGTATTTGCACATTGCCCAGCTTTTTAACTATACATCTATATAGACTTTTAAGTTCTATCTTAGAAACGCTTTTTTGGCAGTCATTTTTCTTTTACCCTCAACAGGGCCAAAAATGGCCTGAGGTTCCCTCCAAAAACGTTGCCTGGCTCCTCCTTTGAGCAAAATAGAATTCCAAAATTTTGTCGCAGTACGAAGAAGGCATAGCTAGGAAAAACGATCAAGTTTCGTGAAGCTGCGTCAAAAACCCTGGAAATGGGCAAGCAAAAAACCCGAGGGGAGGGCGGATTCAGCCCCCCTGCCGGGACTAGGGGAAGAATATTGTATTGTACTGTACTGTATTTCAACGTCGCAACTCATCCATTACAACATGGCTATTAACGAGCCAAAGTCATGAGTCGACGGGGCTCGTTAAAACTAAATAGATCATTTGCGTAAAACATACATACACACATAAAAAACATACATACATACATAAATACATACGTACATGCATAGGCAAATCAAGCAACTGAAATTGAAAAGGCAAGTCAAATGAAGAAAGGTATATACGTGTGGCTAGATTCGGCTCAGGTCGCGTTTGACTTCTTGTTTGAAATCGGTCAATGGGCCGTCTCTAAGTGCTGGCGGTGGATCGTCAAAAGCAGCTACTGTGGGGCAAAAGAAGTTCAGGTCTGATACATGCGAGATGTCGGTCTGAGCCACGTCTCGTGGCGCGTTTGCGGCGTACACGAGTGGTGATTTGTTCCACCAGAATGGGGGTTCGCCGGTAAGCATCATAAGTTTCAATAGGCACAACGCCTGATATATCATGCAAACCTTTAGGCGTCACGTGTGCATCATACGAACTGTAGGTTCCCGGCTCCTGAGCCGGCAGCCAGCCAAGAATGCGGAGTGCGTCGCTGGTGCGATGATGCTTGCGGCGCCCAGTGATGACTGGCGTGCCGAAGTTTAAAAGCTTCTGAACAAGACCCATACATTGCTGGTTGTTGCTCCTACATGTCCCGATGCAATACCGCTCAGCAGGCAACATGACACCGCTCACAGTCGGCTGTAGAACGCCAGGAGAAGACTGCGACGAGCATGATAGAGACCTATAAGTATGCCAGTGCACTTACCGGCTAACTGATCAATGTGTAGTTTGAACGATAGAGTCCTGTTCCATGACAAGACCTAGATTTTTCGCTCTCGCTTTCTGTCATGATGGTGCCATTGACTTATAATGGATTTTTTTTTAATCTGCGGAGCATCTGGTGCGTGCCTGACACCAGAAGATGAGGCTTACTGGAACTTAGGTTTATAGAGTTTTGCGCGAACCTGTGGTGGACTGTGGCTAAAGCACAAATGCGTTGAAGCAAATGAACTGAGTCCATACGCTGAACGGGAACACGAATGTCGCGCTCTTTTCCGGTAACAACAATCTGCGTATCATCAGCATACTGAATAATTTTGGCGTTGCTTTCGACGCACAGACTGGTATCGTTGGAGAAGACTGAAAT
Organism: Capitulum mitella; assembly: GCA_030062745.1. NCBI lineage: Eukaryota > Metazoa > Arthropoda > Thecostraca > Pollicipedomorpha > Pollicipedidae > Capitulum > Capitulum mitella. The sequence continues at coordinate 23,479,684 of CP099846.1, forward strand.
CAGGGGCGGTCCGAGAGATGTGCCCCGGTACACACTTATGGGATGGCTGGCAGATTTTCATTGTCGTTGGGTTTGATTATTCTGACTGTGAGTTGAATTTGAGGTCGACTCATGTTCAGGTGTAGAGGAATTTAGCCGCACTTACTGGAAGTTGTCCGACGGACAGCTTTTGAACCATTTTAATTCGGTTCCATAGAGTTTGAATTTTTAAATCAATCGTGGTCTCCTTCATCAAAACCTGGTCAATAACCAGTCAAAACATTTGCTCAAGTAGAGAAAAACCAAGAAAGAGACCTAACCGTTGTCCGTGGTGTTCAGTATGTGCTCAGCCACGCATACGAGCACAGCTACCGTGTAATGATGTCGCCGAAAGCCATGCTGCCTTTCCGAGAAGACATGATGACGGGTGAAATATGAGTAGATCTGGGTGTGCTCAAGACATTCAATGACTTTGGTAAGGCGTGGGACTAATCAGATAGGCCGAAAGCTTTAAGGAACGGTGAGTGCACAGGCTGCCTTACAAATCGTTTGCACGACAGATAATTTCCGAGACTGGGGTAAAGTGCCGGTCACCAAACTTGTGTTTGCTAGGCATAAGATAACATGAGAGAGCGTCGAAGCGTTCCTGAAAAACCGTCCGCTGTGCAGTCACCGCTGCCGTTCATGCTTTTCACGGTACAGCGAAGATCACCGATTGTAATGGGCTGCACACAAAAGCTGCTGGCCAAGACATAAGGAAGTTTGACGGACAGACGACTGATCGGAATAATGTCGCTGCTGGATGCCTGAACCAGCACCGCGGTTTTCACGCCAATTTTCGAGGAATGCGCGCACATTGTTTCTCGGTCGATATCGGTTGTACTGATTTCCACATTTCTTACCGCCAAAGATATCTTACACAGCGATACATTGAACCAAGCCCCATTACAGCGATGCGTAGGCTGATGCTCTCCCTGGTATCGCGCAGGATACTGGGCCGCACCCGGCGGTTCAGCTCGCGGTACAGCTTCTCGTCCTCCCCGTGTAGCGCCGCACGCCGGCTGGCCGTGAGTCGCTTGTTAGTGTCAGATACAGTCGGCGCGCCAGGGTTTCCAGCCCTATCCCCGCGGACTGGGCGTGCTCATCGAGCAGGCGCAGCATGTTTTGGATAAGATAACCACTTAGACGCTGACGGCTATCGATTCTAAAAACAGGGTGCAAGTCAGCGACAGATAAGTGGCTCCAGAAAGCACCCATATCCATTCGCCTCTACTGCCTGCCACAGCCACACAGTCAGGGGGGGGTAACCAGGACTCCTCCCCGGGGGAGGGGGGGGGGACAAATCGGATCAAGGGGCACTCGTAACCAAGAGAAGGCCCCCGCTAGGGGTGGGTCCAAGAATTTGTCAAGGCGAGGGGGTAGAGACGAATGGTTGGCGCGGCCCCACCCCCATTTTATTTACTCTTGAGATATGAAAAAACGTCGATCCGCGCAGATCCAGGGGAAACATTTGATGTGATTTTGCGTTTTTATCGTGTAAGATGACGGAAAAAATTTAAGCGCGTCAACTCATTTGACAAAATTCCGCCTTTTGTTCTCCTACAAAGGGGGCCGAAATATGACGACGACGGTAAGATTTTAGGCGACTCCGTCCCTCCCTCTGTTTGAAATGTCGCGTCTGTATCTGGTCCAGGAGTCTGTCTCCCACCCCCTAGTTTCTGGAAGTTTTCGTCAGCTTAAGTTCGGTTCCCTCTTGCAGTTACAGGGGCACTTTGGACGGTCTCGGCCGCCTGCCACGCCAGGACCCTTTAGTGGTCTCAGGTTTCTTTTACAGTTTCACTTATCCCTCGGGACGTCTTAAGGCGCTCCTTTGGCAGTTTCAGGGGCACCTCGGACAGTTTCAGTGACCCATCTGGCAATTCCAGGGATGCTTAAGCCATCTCGGGTTCCCTCCTGTCGTCCCTAGGACAATTTTACTGCCTAAGGAGCCCCTCAGGCACTAACAGATGCCCTCTAAAGTCTCTCTGCCACGACAGAAGTGCATCTGGTAGTTCTCCAGGTCCCTTGGCGGTTTCAGGAGCTGCATGGACACCTCAAGGTTCGGTACTTTCAGAGGACCTTCTGGTCGTCTCAGGGGCCGTTATTGCTAGAGACTGCTGGTTAGCAGTCTCAAAGGTCCCTTTTTAGCAGTCTCATTGGACCTGCTGTGGTCCTAGGTACGCCTCTTATGGTCTCTGGGGAACATTTTTGCCATCCTAGGGGCCCTTTGGCAGTTGCAAAAGACCTTTGGCAATTTCAAGGCTCCTGTGCAGTGACACTGGCCCTCTGAGACGCTCCTGTTGTCCCCATGGCTGCATGAGGGGTCTCTTCTGTCACACTGAGTATACCTGGCAGCCTTAGGGCCCCTCGAGCCGTGATGGGGAACCTTGTTGTCGCTTCAGAGGCTTCATTGGCAGTCCCAGGAGGGACCCTGCCAGTGCCAAGAGCCCGCCTAGCACACTCAGAGGCCCCCTGGCCGTCCAGGGTCCTCATATTGTCTCAGAGGCCTTCTTAGCGTCTTTGCCTCGCACTGGCCTTGCGACCTTTTTGCGCAGGAGGGTCGTTTGCGGTGTACGGACCCATCTTGCCGCCTAAGAAACCACCTGACCTTCCCGGCGCCCGCTGACGACATCAAGAATCCCTCAGGTTTACAAAAAGGCCAGTTTATCCCTTTTAGGGCCCCTCTCGAGGTTGAGGTCACCGGCAAATCCCCGTTCAGGGATCCCTCTGGCTGAGTAGGGTCTCCAAGCCGTGCTAGGCACCTTCTTAAGTTCTTTCCGTCTCAGGGGCCTCTCTGGCATCTCGAGCGGTCTCATGAACCCTTTGCCTTGTTGGGCCTTCTTGCGGTCCCAGGGGGCCTTGGAAAAATTTAGGGGTCTTCTATTTATCTTAGGGACCATCTTACCGTGTCTCAGGGTCTCACTAAGCCTCCCGGAGGCCCTCTGACTACATCAAGAACTTCCAGTTTTTCACATAAGTCCGTGAAACCCATTTGGGGCCACTATGACAGTCCGGGGACCCCCTAGGGACTCAGTCCTTATCTTGGATGTCTCTAGGGGCCCTATGACCCGTCTGGCGACCTCAGGGGCACTCTGCCATGTTGGAGCCCTGTTGTGGTCTCGAGGTCCCTTTGGAACTTTCAGAGGCCCTCTATGCGTCTCAGAGGTCATCTGACCCTCCCGGAGCCCCCCCCCCCCCCTGACTGCATCAGAAGTCCGTCAGGCTCTTAAAGAGGGCCCGTGAAGCTCATACGGGACGCCTTCGGGGATCCTTTTAAGTTTAACAGGAGCCCCCTCTCAAGCTCGGGGGGGGGGAAGCGATCGCCCCATCGCTTCCTCTTAGAACCGCGCCTGGCCCTCGAAATCAGTGTGACTCCATGTGGTTAAAATTACTGTCGGCTTGTAAAGGGGCCCCGCTGGAGTGTAGGGGCACCTGCTTGCCTGTAAAGACGTCCTTGTCGACCTGGCGGATGCCCCTTAGAGGTCGACAGGGGCATCTTTACATGTAAACAGGGGCCCCTGAATAAACTTTTAGGGGCCCCTGTTAGCCTGTAGGGGGGAGGGTGACACTGCCTGTTTGTAGAGGGCTCCCTCTCCGCCTATAAAGGGCCCCTGTCGGCCTCTGGAGGCAGGAGCAGAGACCTTCTTCCAGACTGAAAGGAGGTCCCTCGAGGGGCTGACAAGGGCCCTTTGTGGGCCAACAGGAAGCTCTCCCCAGACAAACAGTGAACGCCCCTTCAGGCTAGCACGGGCCCCTAAACGCTCATTCATGCCTCTCTTCATAGCACACAGATCCTTCTTGTGTATTTGGAGTACGTTTTTTAGGTTCGTAAGCCTTCTTTAGCATTAAATATATTCCTATTTGGCTGTGATTGTTTCGGACAGTGCGGGCGCCTCGCACTTTCCAAAGAACTGGAGCCCGCTCGGCCGCCAGGGGGCGTGCTTCGCCTCGGAGGGGGGACAAGGCCCCTTTGGCCCCTCCCCTTGGCTACGTAACTACACGCAGTCAAATAGGGTAACTGTTAGGTGTTATGGTTTGAGAGTTATTTCATTGCAAACTAGTATTTACACCTTCATTTTTTCATAAAATGCCTGCTTTTTAGTCTTTTTATGAAACATCCCATGTTCCACAGTCCCCTTCTATGAAATTTTCTTCCCAATCCGTACCCTGGTCCATTATCTAATGCCTGTTCATATCCTCATCCATTACTGCTTGCCAGCATCCTCATCCATAATCAGGGATCATCTGGATTTGGATTGCAGGATTTATAATCCTGGATTACAATCCCTTTCTAAGGATTACAGGCGGAATGAAATCCTTTTTTAAGGACAGGACTGCGGATTACATTGCACTTGCATTGCACTACAATCCTTGCTCAGTGCCGTTTATTTATTGCTTACTTTGATGTAAGTCGTTACTTACATGGCCTTACACCTACAGCGGACCCAACGACGCGGTTCCAAGGTTAAGTTGACTCTCAGGCCCTTCCTAAGATGGTTTTGGTTCCACAATATTTTCCGCTCGCTTTAACAAGGTGAATGCAATTTGTTTTTTGGTAAATGATAACCGAATATAGCAATAAAAACTGACGCCGACCAAAATACTTCGGGCTAAAATCCGTTGAGAAACTCGCGCATACGGGAGGTTAGGCTGTCAGACCACTGGCTCGCCCTCTCCCCCCATCCGCAATCATTTACGCGAAGTGGCACACCATGTGTGCACAGTAGTTGTGGTCGTGATGATGGACAAGGCTTTTTATTCTCTGCTTGTCAGAGAGTAGCAATGGTCGGACGGGCACGAGAGCGAGTCGGGAGGCCGACTGTCCAGCGCGTGCTGACCCTTGCTGCGCTACAGAGGTCAGATCGGAATCATTCTGTCATGCCAGATGTAAGCTTGCCAATGAAAGAGAGGAAAAATGCAGAAGTTAAAAGCACACAGAAGAGGTAACAAAACCCGACGCAACGATCGAGAATCGAACCCGGTCTGCTCGCAAGACTAGCGAGGATTTTTCCATTCAGTCATCGTATCACGTTCATTACATCGTATTACGTCACATCGTATCGTATTACATTACATCGTATCGTATTGCATTACATCGTTTTATATTACATCATATTCATTACATCGTATTACGCATTCCATTACAACACCACTGAGGAATGGTATTCAAAAGTTATTTATTATAACTGGCCTATATGTCTTACGGGTTTATGAAAGCAAAATGAACCGAATTTGGCATACTTTCTTAACCTGGGTTTGGTAGTGGTCGTGGGAGGGGGAAACCTGAATTGTATGTCTCCTCGAATCCTGGCTACGGCAAAGATGGCAGCCAGCGAGTTCAGCCGGCATTGGCCAGTGGTGCTGCGTAACAAGGTTTTCTGGCGCCTCAGGGTACAGAAACTTCTTTCGAAGGTGGCCATGCTGGCAGGTATGGCCGAAAAGTTGGAGGGACTGTCCCTTTCATCAGAAGCTGGGAGGACACATCTCTTCTTCACTTGCCCAGCTCTGGATCCCATAAGGTCAAGAAGGTTATGGTTGGCCGCGAAGGAAGGAATTGCATGAAAAACGAGACGATGTTTTTCCCAAATCCAAATGGCCTAACATATAGTAAGGCAGTCTGTCGAAAGAGGAGAAGAAAAGAGAAGAGGGATATGGTAGGAGGCCCTTCCCAATGTTTGTTACTTAATGTCTCCTCACTAAGTACGAATTCATGGCAGGACCAAGGAATGTGATACGATGGCTGACGCAGAACACCCGTCACAAACGTTTAACACTGTGGTGCACAGGGGTGTCGATCTATGTTCTTTTGAGAGGGCACTGGCCCCTCCAATGTAAATCTGGGCCCCTGAAATGTTGGTTTGGGCCCTCCCAATATTTTCTGCGGATTTAAAAAGGAAATGGGCAATAATAGTGGAAAGAACGGCCGCAGTAGATAAGAGACATACAGCAAGTATAAAGTAAAACATAAAATGATGCCTCTATTTTTTTACCTTCTATATATATATATATCTACGCATATAGCGATATACACCAATTTTTATTTGATAAACGGTAGCAAAAAACCAATAGATTTCCGTTGATCAAAATAAAGTGAACTCAATCCGTTGAGTAACTCACATCTGGGGGAAGGTGGGGTTGTTGGGCCCAGGGCTCGGCGCCCCAATCATTTACAGAAATCGACACCCGTAGTGCGTACTGCTGCGGATATTTCAGCGCAACTGTCTTTTCAAAGAAAGGATTGCAAAATGCACTGCAGATTAGATCACAATCCTCTCGGTTTTCCGGAATTTGAAATTGAATTACATCGTTCTGGTGTTTATGATTAGGGGCTGGATTTGATTTTATTTTAACGATTTTGATGACCGCTGTATTCTTATCCGTCACAACCTATCCGTATCCTGATCTGTGCTCTGAACCATTACTGCCTATCCGAGCCTTCCCACTCATTATTCACTTGCCTCTGCGTACTAGGCCAATGCGGTTTTGATCCAGTTTCCTTAGGCATTATGCGTGCAGGAATAACGATGGTGTTGGCAGATGCTATTAATTGTTAATGAAAAGCAATAGCAGACCGAAGATCAAACTTAAACAAATAACAAACTATGATTTCCAAGGATTACTTCCTTACATACTTTTAAAATACTTGGATGGGCAGACTGGTTAACTCTCATCCGTTAAGAATAGATTCAGATTTGAGATTAAGCTGCGGGGCCGTTTTTCTGTCAGCGGCGAGTCGGCGGGCGCTGGCCAACATTAGGTCCACCTGGTGGCGCCACCAGCGGCTCCGCTGACCGTGCCGAGGTTTGCAGTATCTGGCACGAGATAGCGCGGCGAGCGCTGGCCGCCCGAACCTCGCAACCTCTTGCACCTCAGCGGAAATCTGCTGACCTCGACCCACCTCGGCCAGCGACTGATCGCCAGATAAACGCCCGCATAAAAGATGGCGTTCGCTGATGACAGGTGCTCACAACCCACAGCCACGAAGCAATGAGGCACCTGGTGAGTTTGGAGAAGTCTCAGTTGTTAAGTTCTTATGGGCACGTGACTATGGGCTTACTGCAGATGGCAAAATATTATAAGAAATCTTTGCGTTTCTAGAATGTAATAGATGTATTACAGTCCGAAGTGTAGCAGGAACAGGTTGACAATTAAAATGACTTTATTTTTGTCAATTTTCGCTGGGCAAGGAGTCAAGATGTCCTTCGTCTTACTGATCGAGGCGACACTGCTTGTGAGTTCAAGACCAGTAAATTCTGAAAAAGGAAGCTTGAGCGGTGAAACTACAACCGTTTGTTCAGGAACGAGTAACTGTCGTTTTAATTCTTTTGTCAGTTGCACCACTCGTGTTGAAAGACGTGGATTCAGCGAGCAACACCACGTCTATTGTTGAGGAAAGTCGAATGTTATCTTTGAAGGAAAAGGAGGGCTCGTGAAGTGTAGCAATAGTACCACTGAAAGCAAAGGAGGTATTCAAATGGCATGTTTTTACAAGAAGGCGCATTTCAGTTTTCAAACGATCGTCACAGTCATATACTTGGTTCTGTTCGACAGGTGGTGCTGCTCGCCGCTTTCGTCGGTTTGTCAGCCAGCAAAGGTCACGGAGGTCACGGAGATTACGGACATCACCACGGGTACGAGTGGTCATAAACCCCAGATAACGGAAAAAGACGTTGGTGGTAATAAAACGATTCGTGGGTGGTTGTGCAGGTGGCTACTGAAATGTCCAGCGCAGTTCAACTGTGCCGTGACTGAAATGCCGCGGTTTAGTTGAAAACATGTAGCACTGGACGAAATGGCCAGTTTAGTCTTGCTGAGAGCGGACTAATGTTTGTTGGCTGACATTAAGATACGATAAGTTGATAAGATAAGTTGTGGTTCGACTTTACATTGATTGCAGGCGTTTCCCTCTCTCTCTCTCTCTCTCTCTCTCTCTCTCTCTCTCTCTCTCTCTCTCTCTCTCCTCTCTCTCCCCTCCCTCCCCTCACCCTCTCTCCCCCTCTCTTCCTCTCTCTTCCTCTCTTTCTCTCTCTCTCTCTCTCTCTTATGGCTGAAGACCGGGGGAGGTCCGGGCCCACAGTATTCATGGATTTTAACATTAGGCCTGTGGTAATGACCGGTAACAAACGGTCTTAAGTCATATATGGACTCCCTAATAATTTTCGGAAATACCCAGCGATGTCCCTTTTCCCTTTCTCTCTCCCCTTTCTATCCTCGTTCCTTTTCTTTTGGGCCATGCCATTTTGAGGCCGCCACCTCTCATGTTTCTTTTTTTCTCATTTCTCAAGGCAGAGCAGCAGCCATTTAATGACGACTCATCAGCCACCGATCGCCCCAATAACCTCCTAAAGAAACGCCCATTTCACCACCGTGACCACGCACTGGGATGTCCTCAGGTACGCCAAGGTGCGAACAATCGTGAAACACGAACCGTACATCGTGGAAGAACGGGTCCCGTACACCGTCGTGAAGAGGGTGCCCGTCTACAAGACAGTGTACAGAACGGTGATAAAACATGTTCCACGTCCTTATGAGGTGGTCAAACGTTTTCCCGTGTACAAACACGTGCCCGTGATCAAGCACGTGCCTCTCATTAAGCATGTGCCAGTGTTGAGACCCGTGCGTATTGTGAAACACCACCATCACGTCAAAAAGGTGCCCGTTCATGTGCCTGTGTATGTTCACAGCAAACACAGCTATGGCGAACATAGTTATGGAAAACACGGACATGGCTATGATGGGTATGATGATAGTTACTGAAAAAAAAAATCTAAACGGACTGAACTAAGCGTTATAGAAGAAGTAATTCCAGATGCACGTCCAGGACTAGACCAGTGTCTCATAAAGGTCTTGATTCTTCGAATAATGTCTAGATCACAGGGACCGTGGCGGCCGTGAACGGGATTTGACCAGGGGTGTCGATTTCTGTAAATGGTTGGAGGGGGGGGGGGGGGGCCCGAGCCGATGGCCCGGCAACCTAACCTCCCCTCATTTGTGTGTCTCTCAACGGATTTAGCGCACTTTATTTTGGTCAACGGAAATTTGTAAGTTTTTGTTACTGTTTATTAAATAAAGAGTTGTATATATCCCCATATATATAAGTATATATACATAAGCGCGGGAGTCATTGTGCCCGGGGGCTTCAGCCTCTAACTTTTTTTAAAATTCTGAAATTTAACATTGATTCCATGGGAAATGACTGGTAAGGATTTGACCGAAATACTTCTTGACCCCCAGCTAAAGAGGAGCTCCCGTGCTCCTACATATATATATATATATATATATATATATATATATATATATGTATGTAAATATATATATATACCTATGTATGTAAGATAGATAGATAATCACTTTTTCCTTTATTTTGTACTTCATGCCTATTTTTTTATCTGCTGTGGCCGTTCTTGTTATTACTGCCCATTTCTCTTTAAAATCTACAAAAACATATTGGGGGCCCAAACCAACATTGGAGGGGCCCAAATCAACGTGGGGGGCCCAGGCCCTCTAAAAAAATACATATCGACACCCATGGATTTGGCTGTTTTGAAGCATCTCCAGACACACTGACAGATCTAATACGGTAAAGCCTGAATCCTCAAAGAGTAGGTTCATTCATTGTTCGTCCTTTGTCGAGGGTCAGCAAACTGTTTTCGTATGTAAGCATGCAAACAAGTATGTTACTTGGCGAAAAGGGAAGGAAACTCATGCGTTGGCTGGGAACACAAAACTATAACGTAGCCAACTGCAAGTACATAGATTCCAACAAAACTCTGTATAATTAAGGTTGAAACCATCGCTGATGGGTGACACCATCTTTCGAACATTACAAAACGGCGTCTCTTCCGTCACGTTGTTAATTTTGCGGGCTTTGCGTCTGTTTGAAACATCTACGTTTGCCTGTTAAAACATTTTCTATATGGCAGAGGACTTCATCAATAAATATTCCGCCTAATGAAGTCACGTGTGTCTAGCCCAGTCATTCCTGCACGGCCAGATGTGGTCCGCAGTGTGCCGCCTGCTGGCCTTAACCTCAGCAGTCCACCTTGTGCGCCCCCGATGGTGTTTTGCGTGTCGGGCCATCACGACTTCCCAGACACATCACACTTTTTGCGTCTGGGACCTTCGGGCCAGCCACGCTCCCACATGCCATGGGATGTAGTCGAAGGGGCAGTTTGAGAGATGAGTTTAAAACAAGTCGTGAGACCTGATAGGAGGATAATTGCTGCGAAGCAATCCGGGCGGCTTCATACGCATACTTCGTTGCGTAAAACCAGTCATGACAGAGAACAGCGTAGCCGGAAGTAAAACGATGCTTGCTGTCGAGCGTTAACTTCCTCCTCGTTACGCCTCGGTTTAAATTCATTGGGTTTTTCATTGGATTCATTCATCCTTTCATTCATTGGATTTTTTTCATTGACACCAGTTGTCATTGGGCCGTCTCGGAAGCGTGAGAATGGCATCGGAGTTGATGCCATGGCCAGGATGCGTTGCCTGAGATTAAGAGCAGCTATGTGATAACGTTGGGGTGATGTGACCGGGGCCCCCATGTGTTTTGCATCTAATGCGATCCTGTGGGCGCGCACGAGTGTTTTGAGTTCGGGTCACCTGAGTTTGTCGCCTTAACTGGGTAACGTCAGACCTATAAAACATTTTGCAGATGATTAGGTTGGAACGAGAATTGGTTCATGGTGAAGATATGCACTGAATGCGCCCTTCAAACACTTTGTGGACTTTCAGGGACAACATCTAAAGAAGGAGTGAATTGCAAGATTAAAACATGGGGAAAGCAAAGCAAGATGTTCAATGTAGAATGCAGTGCAGGACTGGAGCTGCACCTTTTCTTCCTGAAGTCTTAATAATTCAAAATTTCGAAGGCATTCCTATGTCACGCAAGTTCTTCAAACACCACACTGGACAAAGTTTATCCTTTCCAACCCAGCCACCACTGGGACGATCTCCATTCGGAGCGCAGTTCCTCAGGCAGCGAGGCTGACGTCGGATAGTCTTCAGCCGTTTAAACTCGAACGCTGCCCTGGGCCACAGGTGCCTGGCCGGTCATCTACGGCCGGGCGAGGGCACCCTAATCTTGAGACGGTCGGAGTATGAGCTCGCAATAATTACCGTCCGATTCGGACGTGTCTCCGAAACGCGGTCTGTGTGGAGTTTCTGAGACGGTGAAAAGGCAGAGCTTTCTCGGGAGAATTATGTGAAGTCCGGGGAGGATCTGTACGGCGTACCCTTCCCAGCGCAGGATTCGAGCCATCACTGCGCGCGGCGGGTCCACTAGCTGGTTCCCCGCCCGGCCGTGGAGCGGCGCCACCGTCGGCGGCGCGGCTGCCGGTCGACTTCACTGCCGTTGTCGTGCTGAACGTCGAAGCTGTCCGGCCACGCATCTGACCTCGCAATGACGAGGCCGCCTACTGACCGCCACAGATCTCAAGTATAAAACGCCAGCGACGAGTCTCAAGAGCAGCAGACATTCGGCGGCAACCGGACATGAAGCTCCTCGTAAGGCCCGTGTTTACATAAAACTCGGGAACTCACACGACCAAGCCAAAATCCATTGCGTCTCCATGAGGAAATGCCATGTGTGAATACTTTGTTTCAGGGACAACCAGATTACGTTTGTGGACTTGTCCAATTACCGCCCCCCCCCGCCCCCAGCAAGCTACTCATCAAGCCTGAGACAAGTTCCGGACATGGGATCCTCTGGCGCTCCCACCGGGAAGTTTGTTTCTTTGCTGCCTCCCCTGTGTAGCCTACTGACCATTCTGGGTCTTTTTCATTTACGTACTCAGATATTCTGACGAGCAGTAGCAACGTTTATTTTTGGGCTTCGGTGAGAATACAACTGGCTGAAATTTGAGCAGGGACTGCAAGCTTACAATAAATATTTAGCTGCAGGCCGTTGGCTAATTTTTTACTAATAATCCAACGTTTTCCAGCAAAAAAAACATTTGCTTTTAGTCCGTTTTCTACGTTGCCGACCTATAACGAAAAAATAATGGTTTTCTTCCCATGTTCTTTCAAACGGAAAAGAAACACGCAACTATTTTTGTAAAAGCCCTTTGCGTTCAATAAAAGGCGGCAAGCAATTAGCACTGTGTGTCGCCCTTTTTGGCAGGTTGTGATGGCCGCCATTGTCATTGGTGCGTCAGCCACCAAGGGTCACAGAGGTCATGGAGGCCATAAAAGTCACGGAGGCCACGGAGGTCACGGAGGACACGGAGGGTATGGGGGAGGGTATCATCATCCTCACGCCTACGAGACCGAGGAATACGGGTAAGACTCGCCAATGGTCGCTCGCCGAGAAATCCTCAGCCGTTTCCTTCATGTTCTTTCTGAATCGTAATCACATGGTGAGGTTTTGTCTCGACTGGTGTCATGCCGTCGCCACTTTTTGCCGAGCTGAAAGACTAGCCGAATATTACGTCATCACTGTTTGAAACACGCAATGAATACAAAACAGACCATCTTAAGCAGACCCTCTGTTGTTTCGCTTACGAAAATATCTTTATTAGACCAATTCAAGCCATCTTGCGCGTGCATCTAAAACTTACCGTGCTCCATACACATCACGCTCAGTAAGGTGCCTAATAATATCCCTCAGACACCATGATGACATCATGCAATGCTCAATCTCTCCACTTACTTGTTTTATGTCATCGTGATAACTTACCTTGGATCGCTGGCCAGGTATGAGAAGGTGAAGACCATCGTGAAGCACGTGCCGTACCCGGTGGTGAAGCGAGTGCCGTACCCGGTCGTGAAGGAAGTACCAGTCATCAAACCGGTCTACAAGACGATAGTGAAACATGTAGCCGACCCCTATCCAGTTGTTAGGCACGTTCCCGTCATCAGGCACGTGCCCGTGGTGAAACATGTGCCCTATGTGAAACGTGTGCCCTACGTGAAGCACGTGCCGGTGGTGAAGCATCTTCACCATGTGGAGAAAATCCCTGTCCACATTCCGTACTATGTGCATAAACATAGTTACGGCTATGACAGCTATGATCACTGATGTTCTGCCACGAACCATTCATGTCATGTTTCGATGCGACGGCCATATGCGATAAGCAATTTAGAGAAGCTCTGCGCTGTTAATTCTTGGCAGGGTAGAGATAATACGATGTAACTGTGTTTGTCTCCGTTCGTTTTGCTACTGGCATATTTATTATTCATAAATACATTTCCGGACAACTTTCACGTTAGACAATCCGTCACTTTGCGCTTAACTCGGTACTTATTGGGACATTTCGTCTGCAGCCTTAAACAGAAAAATGGTCTGCGGGCAATGGGTCGGCAGCGTTGTGAAAATGCCTGCCAAGATGGGGATTCTCCAGCACAGTTTATGACCATGTCTTGCCGTTCCGCACTTAGCAGCACCTGCGCAGTTCGACCTGAGTCCGCGCAGCAGTGGAGCGTGGAGCAGGGTTGGCAAAAACTTCTCGACAGTTGCACTATGGACGTAAAAATCGCTCTAATTTGCCAAGTGCAGTACCGGCTGGACGACGTCCCTTGGCGGGTCTACGTCAACGACGTGCCCACTTGCCGAGCGCACCTCTTCGACGAAACTTGAAAGCCAACTTAGAAAAGTTGCCCGACGCTTCAGATTCGAGGTCGATCCAGCTTGTGCGGGCGACTCGCATTCTCAAATGACCTCAAACGGCAAAAGTCCCGCTGCTTGGACGATTCTGAGAGACCAGTTGGTGCACGAAACCAGGAGGCCCCACTGAGATGTTTGATTTTATTTAGCCCGGGGCGCCGAACCTACTGATGGTGTCGAAGACAGTGGCATCATTCTGTGTTTGTTTCTCTCTCTTTTTTTAGCAGGGCCCCGGTTCCACTAATGCGAATTTCGGCCCTACCAAAGAAGTTGACCGGAATGAGTTTTGCAAATCAGTGATTAATCAAGACTGGACTGATCTTACCCGAAAAAAAGGGACTGCTGCTGGAACACTTCTGTGCAGTACATTTACAGAGGAAGACATCTGGTGGCAGAAGCTTTTGCTATGCGAGAAATCGTTTGTCTGCGCGAGACAGAAAAAAAACAAAATATTTCCACCGTATTGCTTTTCGTTGGTGTCATTCAACCTGACCTTGACTCATGGCAGCACTTCAATTGGTTGCTGGTCGCTGGTAAAACCAGCAGCAATTGAGGCTTACGAATTATCATCGAAATCAGCATTTAAAATGTAGGGGAGACCGGGGTCATATGTAACACGGGGCAATTGTAACAGAAGCGTTTACTTCGAAACTTACAGATGGATGACGCTGGAGGCACTACTGGACATGCGCAGTAAGCTGTTCCTTTTCCTCACGGGGTTTCAGGCGGGTGCGGCGGGTGAGTCGATTGTGCTGTTCACAGTTGTGTTTTTTAGAGTGTATTGTAACTTTGTTTACTTTCTAATATGATCAGCTCATCCACGCATATTACTAGACACGGGTTTAAGAGTTTGTGTGGGGTGGGTGGGGGTATCTGGTCAAAAAATGAGGGCATCAGTTGCCGCCCACGCCGCCTTGTTTTGCGTCATTTTTGTCTCAAAGATGGCGTGGTGTGACGGGGACAATTGTAACATTTTTGCTGGGATCAAATGTAACAGTGTTACAACTGATCCCTGTGGTCAGACCATTAAACCTACATTTATGTAAAATATCAATGCACTTGGCATAAATGTAACCACTGGGGGCTAGGCTATGGAAACATGCCCCGTCCAATTAATCAACATGCAATTTTGTTCCCAAATTCAAAATCAATATCATTCAAAAATCATACTTACGGTATTATTGTCACTAGTCCCTGATTTATCTGTTAGGTACTGTTCTGTCAATTTTAATTTTAATACGTGATTGCATTCTTGGCGGTTAGTCACCGTGGTCTTACCGTAGATGTTTCACCTTCACAGCGGATTTATTAAGATATTTTATTATTTTATTTACTGATTGTTTTACTGATTAAATAATTCTAGTTTGACTTCATTTGGGTATTTCCGGGGGAAGTATTGGCCAATTGTATGTAGTTTAATTTGTCTTTCTCTGAATGTTACATTGAAAATACATTCTTATATCCACGCATCATGGATGATATATATCATGCATCATTTCTGCAGAGGCTCATACATTGGGGATCGACAAGCCTGGTCCATCGGGGATCGAACAGTCTCGTCTATCGGGGATCGCCTCGAAGCAGCTCACCCCTGAAGCGATTCGGCCGCTACCCAAGGCAGGTCCAAGGAAAAACAGCCGTGCGGGTCGAAAGCGAAAGGCCGCAATGCTGACTGACACTCTAGAAAAGAGAGCGATAGAGCTAAAAGAGAGCCGAAAGGATTGCAAACAAGCTTCGAAGAAGCTCAGTCTTGACAAGGACAAGCATGAAGAGAAGAAGACGAAGGCTGGTGGGAAGAGGGCTCGGAAGACAGCACGCAGAGAAAGCAGCAGTGATGATGAAGAAGACGTCTTCTGCTTTTGATGACGTGTTGGTTCTTGGCCTGAGAAAGATAGAGCTGTTATCTAATTCAGGAAAAGCTGCTAGAGTACTTGAGCTTTACGCCGTTGCGAAATCGTATTTTTTGTATTGGAGCTGTGATTTTATTCCAGGAAAGGCTCAAGATGTAAGAGACAATGTTGTTCAATAAAGGCTGTTTTCGACAAAAGTGGCTTTCACTACATCACTACATCATTCGCTAACATGTTACATTTGACCCTAGGTGTTGTTACAATTTACCCCGTACCTGGGGTTAATTGTAACAGCTGAAGTGACTTTTTGAAACAGTAATTTCGATACCTTAAAGTCGTTATTTCGGGGTCTTTTCATACCCGCTACAAAGGCAAAATATCAACGTTTGTAAAAACCCGAGAAAATGTTCGCCAGCCCGAAATATTTTTGTTCCAGGATCGGAAAGGTAAAAAATGTAACATTTGACCCCGGTCTCCCCTATGATATAAGCAGCAATCATCAGAATCTTTTTTTTTGCAAACGATTGCAGTACAACCCCAAGTCGTTCGCACCAAAAAGAATGCAATACAATCCCGAGCCCCACAAAACCGAAAGGATTAAATGCAATCCGCAATCCACTATTTGCAATCCTTTCTTTGAATGCCTGATTTTCGCTTCAAACAGGCATAGCAGCCCTATATACAGCCATAGCAGCGCTATATACAGCCCCAATAACAGCCACAGTGCTATGCACCATACGTTTATTGGATGTTGGGCGTCAGCCATCGAACCACAAACTCCGAGCCTTTAACCCTGTTCCCGGCACGGGGGGCGGAATCCGCCCCCCTCGGGTTTTTTGCTTGCCAATTCCAGGCTTTTTAACGCAGCTTCACGAAACTTGGTAACTTTTCCTAGCTATTCTTTCTGCGTGCTGTGACAAAATTTCAAAATTCTATTTTGCTCAGGGACAGAGTCAGGCAACGTTTTTGGGAGGCACCACATGCCATTTTTGACCATGTTGAGGGTAAAAGGAAAATGCCTGCCAAAAACAGAGTTTTTAAGCTAGGACTTAAAACTTTATATAAATGTATACCTAAATAGTTGGGTAGTGTGCAAATATAATTTTGTTTATCTGAGGTCATTTTACAAGGTCAGGTCAAGGTCAAAAGTTAAAATTTGTTTTTTCGCTATAATTTCGGCGCCATTTCTTGAAATGCCAAACCCGGAATACATATGACCTAGAAGGGTGCTTTCTACTTGTGTACCAGGTTTCAGCTTGATGTCAGGTCGGGTCACGGAGTTATGACCTAAAATGTTAGTGCGCGTACCCTACATCGTAATAGCCATAAAATGAAATTTTTGAAATAGAGTGAATTCAAATGATTAAAAACGTTTACAAATAATATTAAATGCATACGAGATGATTCCAAGTGACCCCAAGGTCACTGGAGGTCATTTAAGGTCAAAGGTCACAAGTTGATCTGAGAAACGTGTGACCATGACAGTTTCCCCTTTTTCATGCCCCTGGCACCGCCTATGCTAACAATATACAAACATTGTAATGCGATTTGTACTTCTTTAGTATAACATGACTAGCAGAAGCCAAAAAAGGGTGTTTTTCGTCTTTTGTTCATTCAGTTGCTAGAAAACTAATCCTTCTATTTTTGAAACCCTGTGAACGCCCATGAATTTTCTCAAAATTTCCAATTTGCGGACCAATGGTAAAAGCCCTATCTATAATCTCTCGATTCATGCCAGTTTCATCGAAATCGGTTGATAAACAACGGAGTTATAACAAGTCCAAAAGTACCCCTATTTTGACATTTTTGCTCCCCTGTATCCACAAATTTCAAAATTTTGAAAATGTCTTTCTATAAAAGTGTAGTTCACGTCACGGCAAATCGATTGCCGTTTGTTGCGATGAAATCGGACAAGTAGTTCTCGAGATCTCAGGGGGGGCCGAATCCTCACCCCCTGCCGGGAATCGACCATACCGTCTAGACCTCCGGGAATAAGGTTAATGAATTTGTAGTTCATGAGGAGACATTAATCCGACTCTGCCTAACGTGTTTCTGTGCCCGCGACCGCCTGGGGGGGGGGCGTCAAAAAGGGCATCCCCCGCTCTCTCAGGATCTAACCGTCGGATCTGAACCGGTCTACCATCACGCAATAGCCCTGAGTCTTGCGATTCAGAAAATACTATGTTAGCCTTGGTCACGTAGCTGATGACGTCACAGGCCACGTAGAACGGGTAACAAGACGTCGGAAAAACTGACACCGGTTCGTACATCATATCATCGGCAATACTGGCCTCAGAGTCTTCGACTGAGTATCACACGAATGGTCACGATCTTCTGCATTAGAAGCATGCCAAAATGTTTAAAAAATGTTAGGTCAAGGCCAGCCTAGGTCAGGTGAAAAATTGGTTTTACTTAAGATGCCAAAGATTTCTCGCATCCGTTTTGGTCCCCGTGATAAAAAGGACGGAAGTAAAACCTGATGATCAGTTTTGCGTTACCTACTTTTCATCCAGTCAAGGTCACTCTAAGTCAGGTCAGATAAAACTGCATTACTGTTTGTGACAAAGAGCAATGATTACTCGCTGGAATTTTTAACTGCGTCAGATACTGAACTGAAATAAGATGGCATCTTGTGATAATTAAATTTACTCCCTCTGCTCTTTATCGGGCCAAGGTCAAGCCAGGTCAGGACAGAAAATCATTTTCCTTTTTCTGAGCAGGAACGATGATTGCTGTCTGCCGCAAATGAACTATCTTCCGTAGACAATGTCGTATTTCATTTCACTTTGACACCTGCCTATGACGTGGCCTGACATGACCTCGCGTTGACTTTGGTGAGCCTTGCTAAGAGGCACATATGAATTTGTTTGTCTGGCTTGAACGATGGGGAAGGTCAGCGGCAACCACTTTTATCACCCACAATGCAAATCAGTCCAATTATCATCATGCATGTGACCCAGCATGACCTCTTATGCTGACATATCACGGCTGTATATCCTTACGGGACCGTGTCCTATGTAAATGCAAATATCCATGCATAATGTTCGCGAGTATCATCAAAAAGAAAAAACGAACCATGTTCGCGCCACCGCGTGGAGGGGAAAACATGTATGCAAGGGTTTGCCTATGACGTCATATGTCCGTGACATGACCTAGCATGAAAATGGTTTTGGTACCAAAATATGTAAAATTGATTGATAAACAGGTACTGAAAGTCTGGTTGGGCTGGCTCCAACAGTTGAGAAGTTATTCACGAAAAACCGAGGGGGATGCCTTATTTGACATCCCACAGGCGGTGCCGGGTTAAGTAACAGACATTACGAGGGGCACCTCCTCCTCATAACTATGCAGTTTGCTTCGGTCAGGGAGAAACATGACCTCGCTCGTCATGCCACGCCTTACGTTGCGGCCAATCATTACTGCTTGAATACATGGAATCCGAAGCAGGGAAAGGGGAAGAGCAGACATGTTCCCCAGCTTCTCACAGTCGCTACAGCTTTGTGGCAATGCCTGCCAGCACGGCAAGCTCCAAGAGAAGCTCCGGCGCTCTGAGGCGCCAGAAAACCTTGTTACGCAGCACCACTGGCCAATGCCGACTGGACTCGCTGGTCCTTGTCCGTTGCATAGCCAGGATTCTGTCTATACGATGGAGAGAACTCAGATTTGGTCCCCCCGAACTAACCCCAAATTAGGAAAATGCCCCAAATTCTGCCCTTTTTATTTACATAGGGCCCTAAGAAGTATATGCAAATAAAGATCAACGACAGCTTGCATACTGTTCCAGTGATGTTACATCGACGGCCGCACGTGACAAGATGACTAAATAAAAGGGTTCTCGCTAGTTTCGCGAATTGACGTAGGCTCGATTCTCCATCGTTGCGTCGGGTTTTGTTATTTCTCCTGCGTGCTTTTTATTCCCGCCCTTTTTCCTCTCTTTCGTTGGATGGCTGACCTTTGGCCTGGCAGGATGTCCCCAAACTGATCTCAGCAGCGGGTCGGCGAGCGCTGGCCAGTCGGCCTCTCGACTCCCTCTCGTGTGTGTCCGATCAGGGCTACCCTTTGACGCGCAGGGGAAAGAAACTCTGTCCACTATCACGACCACGTGACAACTGTTGGGCATGCGCAGATCAACAGCAAGCCAACTTGAACTGGAACCCGCGTCGCTGGGTCAATTGCATGTGTAAAGCAATGTAAGTTGTGGTTTACGTTAAGGTAAGTAACAAATAAAAGGCAGTGAAGAAGGATTGCAGAAATGGGCGGCAAAAAGTGCAATCCAATCCGCAGTCCAATCCTTTTGTAATATTTCATTCCACCTGCAATCATTAACCCTATTCCCGGCAGGGGGGGGGGCGGAATCCGCCCCCCCTCGGGTTTTTTGCTTGCCAATTCCAGGCTTTTTGACGCAGCTTCACGAAACTTGGTGACTTTTCCTAGCTATTCCTTCTACGCGCCGTCACAAAATTTCGAAATTCTTTTTTGCTCAGGGGCGGAGCCAGGCAACGTTTTTGGGAGGCACCTCAGGTCATTTTTGGCCATGTTGAGGGTAAAAGGAAAATGTCTGCCAAAAACAGAGTTTTTAAGATAGAACTTAAAACTTTATATGAATATATAGCTAAATAGTTGGGCAATGTGCATATGTAATTTTGTTGATCTGAGGTCACTTTACAAGGTCAGGTCAAGGTCAAAAGTCAAAATTTGTTTTTTTGCAATAATTTCAGCACCGTTTTTTCAAATGCCAAACCCGGAATATATATGACGTAGAAAGATGCCCTCTACTTGTGTACCAAGTTTCAGTTTGATATCAGGTCGGGTCACGGAGCTATGACCTAAAATGTCAGTGCACGTACCCTATATCACAAAAGCCAAAAAATGAATTTTTTGGAATAGAGTGAATTTAATCGATTAAAAACGTTTACAGATAATATTAAATGCACGCGACATCATTCCAGGTGACCCCAAGGTCACTGGAGGTCATTTAAGGTCAAAGGTCACAAGTTGATCTGAGAAACGTGTGACCATGACAGTTCCCCCTTTTTTATGTCCCTGGCACCGCCTATGCTAACATTATACAAACATTGTAATGCGATTTGTACTTCTTTAGCATAACATGACTAGCAGAAGCTAAAAAAGTGTTTTGGCCTCTTTTGTTCATTCCGTTATTGGAAAACTAATCCCCCTATTTTTGAAACCCTGTGAACGCCCATGAATTTTCTCAAAATTTCAAATTTGCATACCCATGGTAAAAGCCCTATCCATAATCTCTCGATTGATGCCAGTTTCATCGAAATCGGTCCATAAACAACGGAGGTATAAGAAGTCAAAAAGTACCCCCTATTTTGACATTTTTGCCCCCCTGTATCCACAAATTTCAAAATTTTAAAAATTTCTTTTTATCAAAATGTAGTTCACGTCACGGCAAATCGATTTCCGTTTGTTGCGATGAAATCGGATAAGTAGTTCTCGAGATCTCAGGGGGGGGCCGAATCCGCCCCCCCTGCCGGGAATCGGCCATACCGTCTAGCCCTCCGGGAATAGGGTTAAGGAAGGGCTGCAATCCAGGACTACAAGTATTGCAGCCCAATCCTAATGATCCTTGGGTATAGGTACCGATCATCTTTCCTTGAAAAGTCTACGGATATGACATGTCCTATTTGATATAAAATCACGGCAATTTTGGGAAAGTGGTCAGTTTGGGAATATTGCCATAAGCCGAATTCAAGTGACCCAAATCAACAAACAAATAAGATTCGAGGAGGGTAGGCTGCCCAGCAGTATTTTGGAGACATCATCAGTTATGGTCATGAACTGACAATATTATGATTTGATGTCCAATAGATACAAATTTCAGACCCTGTTTAGGGATGGGTGACGTGGGACTGCATTTTTTTTGGGGTGGGGGGAATGAATTTGGGATTGAATTTTGGAACTGAGGCTGCGTACATTTGACATGTTCGGTTATTTCATCTTGCACCCATGTGTGTAGCTGCGCTAACGTGTGTGTATTTACATGCGTACTTTTGAATTCGTGAGTACATCGGGCATTACGCCGATGGCAGTGCCACGTATTCAGTACAGCGGGTGCAAACGACATTTTATATTACTTTCTTCCCATGCACCGCTTTTAGCACAACGCTAAATTCTCTCCAACTAGGGGGAGGGGGGAAGTTGCCCCGCTGCCCTCACAGGGTGGGGACGCCACTGAGTTACGCACTTTATCTTTTGCGTATATTTACCATGTTTATGTACACATACTTGCGTTTACTAGGGACATAACCGAGGGGGTCGTGCCCTTCCTGGGCCAAGCGGTCTTCACTAGATATATGGCGATTTTGCAGGAATACGTAACAGTGGTCATACTCATGTTGCAAGAACAAACATTACATGTTTTCCTGTGCGTCCAATATGAAGTAAATTTCATAAAATTGGTGCTTTTCCTATACATTTCGTCATATGCCTGTGCCATGCGACAAAATTTGACATTTGGCCACCCCTGAGGAAAATCCTGGCCACGTGTCTGCATTTACATACATTTCTCTTGGTACATGTGCGCTGACAAACATTTATGTACGTTCATTTGCGCTTTCACGCGTTTGAGCACTTCCATATGCATGTTGTATATACGTTTTAGGTACGTTTATCCGGAAAGCGCGACCGACTCCTAACGCCGCTTTCCGCGGCGGCCGTTGTAAACCGTGACACGGGCAGGGCGGAGCTCCTTAAAGATAATTCTGCGTGTCCAGCAAAACTGTCACACCACATGTTGTAACATTTTTGTCACAAGCGTGTCTAACGTGTCTGACTGCCTAGTTTTATCTGTTTGACTATTACACATGTGCTGCACTGTGGTGACTAGAATCAAAAAGTAATCTACACAGTGGAAAGACTCGTAAATAAACTGAACTGAACTGAACTGAGCAAACAGGCACAAATATTGTCGTTATAATCACGAGTGTAGCGGTCCATAGCGCAGGCATGGGAGCTGCCAAACCAACTCTTGGCATTTCCTTATTTTAGCCTTGTGGTGTTGCATAGAAAAATATACCCTCAAAGTGTTTCTTGCCATATCAGCTTTAGACTCTCCTGCACCGATGGTGATAACTTTAATATAATATAACCTTAATAACATTATTTTAGCCTTATGGTGTTGCATAGAAAAATCTACCCTCAAAGCGTTTCTTGCCATACCAGCTTTAGACTCTCATGTGCCGATGGTGATAACCTCAAAATGCTCTTCTTTCCTAAAATTCGTCAAAGGTGTGTTACCCATAGGTGTGTACACATACACACCCCCAAAGGTGTGTGTATGTGTATGGACTGCGTATGACAGGATGTCATATGGACTAGCCGTCAACATAATAATAATTTCTATGCGTGCCAGCCTCAGCTTTTTGGTTAGGTATGTGCCCGTCCAGCCTGTTAGAAAGACGATTTCATAAACAGTGTACGCCTTGCATAGCGGCATGCAGTTTGCCGGTATTATAGATGGTGCTAGTGGTGTAGGTAGGTGGCGCTAGTTGCAGTTGTCTTGGATGTGACTCACTTGAGTTCACGATGGAAGTCAGCACGCTTTGAAATGCATGGGCATTGGCGCGGGGTCTGAAGATACCCGGCGGCAAAAACCAAGATATCATTCACCATTATGAATGTCGGATGGGAATGAAATGCAGAAACGCTGTCATCTGACTTTTATTTTGGCTCGTCAATTTCGTATAAATTGACGCAAACGACACCAACCAGCGTCAAACGCACTCAACTGTTGACTGGAATCCAGTCCAGTGACTGCTGTTGGACTGGAGAGTCTTCAGTCGTCGCCCTCCGGTAGCCTCAATCTGTCCGGCCCGACTCCGAACAGGACCTCCCGTTGTCTGTCAAGCCGGCACGAGATCCCAAACCCTGCGCGGCATCTCCCGTTGCTTGCGAACTCTCCCGTTGCCTGTCAACATTGCATTCAGAGATTCACTGGTCGCACCTGACTGCTCCACAAAAGCCTCACTTTGCCGACACTGAAGCAGATTTAGATGATGTCGCAATCGCGTTTTTACACCGGGTTGTTTTGTTTGTGGTAATGACAACGAGTAGTCACATGTGACGTTGTCATCACAGTGTCTTCCTGGTCATGCACCTAAACTTATGGACTGAAATACTGAGGTGTTGGCCTAAAATGAATATACCAACTTAAAAGAAAACGAAAAGATTATGAGCTATTTTGATTAACCCTTTTCACCTTATTTTACGTCGAGAACAACAGATGGGGTTAATTCCGTCCGTCCTCCTGTCATCGTAAACTCCGATTTCCGGCCCGAAAACCCATTATTCGCCGGCGCAAGCGACACTCAGATTGTTCGCTTTGTCCAATAACTTCAAAATGATCAGTGCCTGGTGGAAGAAACTCCGAGGCAGATTTCTCAATTTACAAGGATTGATAAGATCCTGTCATATACTCACGGGCACTGATAATCACCTAGAACCTGTTCTTGTTCGGAGAAGGAAAACCATTCCGTTTGCGATTATTGACTCGAGCTTTCCACTTCACGTCAGCAACACTTCCGGGCAAAACGTATCTTCTCTCTCGCCCCATCTACCCATCACGAGAAGGCGATGCGGCAAAGCAGATGCGCCAGTCACAGTGACCCCAGCCCTCCAACCAATTGGGCTGACCTACCCCAGCCGGCTATCTTATCCGGGCCGGCACACACGGCGGCCGGCGCCAGCAAATACCGACCGCAGCCCCGCTCAATACCGCCCCCACAGGAGATCCGCCCGGTCCGGCGACCTCGTTTGCCCGCAGGCAATATCCGCGGCGCGGAGGGCCCAGACGGGGAGACCTGCCGGCTGGCTGGGGGAAGGGGGCGTAGGGGCGGGGGTCAGAGTCCGCGGAACTGTGCGAGTGCGTATGCGAGTTATACGATTTGTTCGAGTGCGTTCGAGGCAGCAGGGATTCCCGGATCTTTAGTTGTTGTTCTGTTTTGAGGTTCTGATTTGATTAACGACGTGCACGACAAAGACGAAGTGTTGCGTGTTCGTGGTCTAGTCCGAGGCCTGTGAGCTATGGAGGGCATTGGGGTCCATAGGTGTATAAATAGTTTTTCGAGTCCATTTTCCTTGGCATAAGGTCTGTGGCTGAATGCTTTAAGACGCGAATTCCACATTGTCCTTATTACGACAGTCCACAAAGAGACACGAGCGGCACGTCAGCGTTTTCCACACAAGTCCGCGTCGGACTGACCACCTTCGATCAAAGGGATCCATAGCGCGATCGCTGCATTCGTCTCCCCTGGCTGAACGTCACTGAACCAACTGGCACGGCTTCACTGGCCACCACCAGCGGGCGCGCGCTCGAGTGTGCCACCGGCGCTCTGACAACAGCCACACGTGACCGAGTGCCCGCCGGCCAATGCCAGACGTACCAAACCCAAGCAGGTCATTCACAGCGCCGTCGCCGCGGCGTGCGCCAGGGTGGAGAGAGATGTTCCATGGCAGGCAGGCTGCGGGACGAGAGGGGGGCCGGATCTGCGGGATGTCGACCCCCCTTTCTGTGGGGGAGACAGTGTTCGGGGGTGCTGACTGGGCTGCCGCGCTCATCAGACGAAGCCAGTCCGTGTGCGTTCGAGTGCAAACGGCTCATTCACTGACGCGCTGCTGCCTCGGCGGGGGATTTGCGGCATAAAGGACCTGCAGCGCGACCGCCGGGCTATGGGCACACGCCGCTCTGATTCAGATTCTGACTGATTGGGAATGGGGATCACGTAGTGCGCATCGAATCGGGTTGATTTTAGTGTCCCTTTTGAAGCAATTTCTTGTATGTTTCTCCATCGTGTGGCGCTAATATCACGAGCGCCGGTTTCGTCACCATTTGATTTGAAATGCGCTGCCATGTCTCAGTGGAGATTGATTAAAGAAACTAATTAAGATATTGATACGGGTGTTCGTTTTTTCCCGGCATTGCGCCACTGCACTCTGATGGACGAAAAGCATCCCCACGCCACTGACTGTTTTCTGTTTCCAGGTGGAAAAAGCGCACGATTCCAGCATCGAGTGCCATTCCATTTGAGGACAAGTTAGGGCATGCATGGCATGAAGCAGATGCCATGCATGCCCATGCCCATAGTGAGCAAACGATGGTCTCGTAGGCTGGTCATTCAACTAAAATTACTGACCGTCTTGTAACTAATGAATGTTTTAAAGTCCGTCTCAGCTAACTTCTGCCGAAAAATGATTTCTTACACGTCATTGGGTCTTTGCCAGCCAAGGTGGCCGATAAGAGACAGCCGCACGAAATCGGCTGGCTTTTTAACCATGAGCTCGTTACATGCAAGCAGAAAAACTACTTCAGGCCGCCAGAACAAAACAATTATCTGAATTAAAATATGTGCAAATCCCATTTCCTTTAAGCGAATTGTACCAGACATTTTCTGACGAAGACTTGCGTTAACGTCTCTGGAGGTCATTATTATTTCCACGTAAGTACATTTCTAACTTTCAGTCATCATTACAGGTTTAAGCATAGCCTAACCGCTGAGTCGATTTTGCATATTTCCTTGCAAGCTTGCTTTGTTCGCTCCCTGTGTCTGGTAGATTAAATATAAATGTATGAAATATATGAATGATATTTTTATTTATGTATTCACATATTTATATAAAATATACATGACTATATACATAACTACAACTATGAATTTATATACATATATGAAAAAATGGCAAGGTCCTTGCGTTTCCAAACTCTAACTTCGTCGCTTTTTCTCCAGTATCCACGCAACAAATTATTAAATGAATGCCTAATGAACTTGTTAGCGTATGAGATGGACATCATGATGCATCCATTGGTTCGAAACGCAGACCATCTGCTTTCTGTCGTGCCGAGCGCCCTGCAAACTATCCGACATTCCTCGGATGGGCGTTTAGACGATAATTCAAACAGGGCGCACCATTTTCGATTTTTGTCAATTTAGCCCACGGAAATGTTCCTTATGCATCGACTTGCGGAGTTCTCTCTTCCGTACCATTTCAATGGAGTCCACAGTTGAAGGTTACTGCGTTGCACCAATGGATTTCGATGCACGCCCGTCACGTCAAGCATTCGCTTCCTTATGTTAATCAGGTCCAGGGAAGTTGTTTCGTCTGTTTTAAAGTGCCTGGGAACACTTTGATCTTCAGTTGATCTGGAGTGGAAGGGACAGCCAAGACTGAAATAGTAACTAAAACAAAGATATTGTTCATCCCGCGTGGTACCCTTTACAACGTAATCGTCATCATTTAAAGGCAACTGGGGCATTCTAAACCACATTAACTTTTATTAGTGCACCAATGCATGTGGCCAAAGGGTGAAGTGGCGTTGTTAAATATGGTAGGGCCGGAACTATTTCGAATTTTTTTTCTTCGCAAGACAATGGGGCGTGTCGTGTGTTACAACAATGTCGAGCTGGTAGACGTGCACGGTCGAGATCATATGCCTGAGCCGGCCTACCATGCGTGCAATGAACACTCATTGCACCGTTAAAGCCGCATCCGAGCCGTTAGGACGAACTGTGTCCTTAAATGGGGAACTCATCGCCCAACCATGGCTGTTCGGCGGTCGACAGACATGGGCCGCGCTCTGCACAGATAATATGACCCCGCACGGGGCGTGCCGATCTTGCTGCACGCCTCCGCTGCTCCTGCCACGTCACCACATCGATCCAGTAATCAATACCGACAATCGTCTCCCTATTGCTGCAAGGTCACCGCTGGCTTCAGCCGCCATTGGACGCAGTTTGTCCGTTCCGCCGTGGAGCAGCGATTTCTGCTTTTCGCTTAGGGTACGATTTCCGGCATAGGTTTGGAAGACCCTAAACGACCGATGAGATCCTGCGCTGTGACGTGGTGATTCTCTGGATTATGTGGGCATGCGG
The DNA here is from genome assembly GCA_030062745.1 of Capitulum mitella. Lineage (NCBI taxonomy): Eukaryota > Metazoa > Arthropoda > Thecostraca > Pollicipedomorpha > Pollicipedidae > Capitulum > Capitulum mitella. The sequence goes on from CP099846.1 coordinate 23,507,049, forward strand.
CGTGACTTGAGGAGAAGCAAGCATAACTTTTATGGTGAACGGTCTGGGTTTGTTTTGAATTTCTAACACAGATTTGTCGCAGTCTTTCCGCTTCCATGTCAAACATTATTGGGAAACGCGTTGATCTTTACACGCGTTTAGTTAATTCCTTTGATGTTTTCAGCGACGGAGAAACCGCACATACACGAGGAGGTCCTCCAATGGCGTTTAGGCACAACCGGCAGTCGCACAACACAAGCTTCGCCAAAGCAGCTCGTTTTGAAAGTGTTGCGGACTTTCGACACAAAGGAATAACACTGGCGATGTTACTCAGTCTTATATAGTCATTAAAATACAAGGCTGCGAGATGATGTGTCCTCCGATGTGGTGTGGTGATCTGAAAGAGTGTCGAAGTTTGGTATTTCACGTAATCTGATCACACGGGTACGGAGGTACTCCTGCGTACCAATCAAAGATGAAGGGCGGCTAAACAAATGAGTCTTTTACGTGCTTATCGACGTAAAAGGGCCGATCGGTGGTGATAATGAATTCTTAGATGTAGGTAGTGCTTTGGTTTTCTGTTACTACGAGACCGATCAGTAGTTTACACCACAGGAGACTTTCATGGAGGTGGGTGAAGAAATGGCATATTCTACGATCTTTTTATGGCTAGAGGCGACATCTCTGTGTTACCGAAAGCAAAATGGCCCTTCCTAGCCGCCGGGTTTTCAGTCCGCGCTTAATTTCTGTTCGAATCGGCGCCATGCCCTTCATTTTCACTGCTTTCCGTATTCAGTCGTTTCTCAAGGCCACATGCATGTTCTAAGCATGACAGCTTTCGAGGCCGGCTTTTCTACAGGCTTATCGAGCTTGAGCTAATGGGAAAGTTAAATGTACCGCTTAAAAAAATAATAATGTCATTTTCTAGGTCGATGAAGTGAGAAGTCAGTGACCTTGACACAGGAACCCATGCCGGATTTGCCGATGCATCTAGCCGGATAATGCATTGCAGTTGTTAAAGCCAGCCGCAATACTAATTCTGGACTCATTTGCTGTTTTAGTTCCCCTTCGTGGACAGGAGGGGAGGCACGCATGGGTGGCCCAGACAGCGTGGCTACGATGCAGAAACTCGCGATGTCATCAAATCTAAAAGAGTAGCGATGATTTTTTTGTGCGTCTTGCGTTACTGCTGACTTGTGTATGATAGGGCGTATCGTCCATACGGCACCATTCATGCATGAAAACAATGCTAAAAATAAGCTTAAACGTAGACAAACATCGTTAAAAAGTCAGGCGATCGCGGCTTTCTGCTCTTCACGCCTGCTTTTCGTAAGGGCGCGTAGAAGGATTCCCGCGGTACTTACTGTGCGCCAGCCGGGAAAGACGGGACCAGTCGCAAAAGGCAAGGATTACCGTACCTGAATGCCCAGTTCCATCCCTCGCGAATTCCTGGCATGCCTGCCCGGCGGTGGCCGGCGCCGGGCGGGGGTGGGAGCTACCACCGGCGGGGGGGGGGGGGAGGGTGCAGGTACCGTCCGCTGACCGTCAGGCTGTCGGCTGCCGGAGTCTGCTCTCGGCGGCGGCGGACAGCCGGCAGACAGCCGACGGACGGACGCCGAGCCGGCGGCGGTGTTGCGCTGTCGGACGGCGCGGCCGCCGCCGGACCTCGACAGGTTTTCCGCGGGATTTGCACACAATGGTGCATGAACTGAAGCGGCGGCCGCCAGGAATTTGGTGCACGGGTCGGCTGATTGGGCGCCCGGCCCGGCGGCAGACGCGGCAGCCAGCCCGGCGATCGGCGGCGGGCGCCCGAGGCGGGCAGCAATCAGGACCGGCAGAAATCAGACGTCTCGCGTGCGGGCCGGGCAGAGGACCAGCTGGCGCGGAAGGTCGTGTTTCGGCGGGAGCTCCGGGTGCGTGACGTCATTCATTTTCTGTCCTCGGCAGAATGCGGCATCTACAGCCTTGAACTTGTGCGTTCTCAAAACGCACCGGCGCATTCCTGCGGGCGTGCGGTGGCGAAGACATGCGCGGCGGCCTGGATGAGCTCTAGCCGCGATGATTTATTTGAAGCGAAACTTAGCATTATCGGGTAATTGACAGAAAACGTCTTGTTACTCAGCCATGAGATCTGTGAGTACGATCGCAAGCTTTAGTGCCGGTGATACGTACGTTGTCATTGAAGTCACCAAAGACACGTCTATCGCTTGCACCGTCAAAGAAGGGAGTCAGGGTCGTGTCCTGGTGTTCAGTGACATATTCCTGCAAGATGCAGTCCCTTCATTCATGAGCGTCGGTGTATTATTTTGGTCGGACCTTCATTGCCGGCGTTATGAAGCAAATTCTCTTGATCGTCTTGATCGTGGTGCAAGTTAACGGAATAATTACAAGCACGACTGTTTTCTTTTTTGCACTTGCGAGCCCACTACTCATCGTCTTTTTTCAAGATCTATAGTCGAGACTCATATTTGGTTTCCGCAAATACGTGTTGACGATGTTCAAGAAGCCATGCCAAAACATGAGTGTTTATTTTCTTAAAAGATTGAGACTGAGCCGAAATCGACTTATTATTCTTTTGCGCCTGTTCCCACTCGCCGCCTTTGGTTTCAGCTTCCATAAACAGGAAAGCGCCGTCGTCGTTCCGGGTTTTTCTAAGGATGTCCGTTGACTGATGAACGAGATGTCTGTCGGCCCTTTATGACGAGCGGGCGGAGAATCGGGGAAATGAGACAAAGTGGTCGCCACCGATTTCAGAATCTGAGCATGGGCGTGGGAACGGGGGAGCCATGGCCCCCACTTTTTGGAAATTTAACAAAAGCCTTATGGAAAAAACACCTCTGCCCCCTACACTCCGACCTTTCTGGATGTTCCCACGTTCCTGAATCTGAGAAAAGAGACGCACATGATTCAGACATGTCAGGCGACAAACCAGCGTCTAAAAACGAGCGTCCAGCGGCGCCGGCGCCGCGCCTGAGGCCTGGCCGGCCGCGGAGGCCCGGACACCGTGCCAGAGAGCGTACTTAGCCGGCAGCTTCAAACGCGGCCGGCGCGGGCGGCGGGCGGCGGTCGGCGCAGTGGCCGTGTGCGTGCCGTGCGGAGAGCGTCGCTGGAAAGGGTGAGTGCGCGCACGTGCGTGGGGCACGGAAGGGACCGTGCCGCGACGATCTGGGGGACGAGTCGCGGTGAGGGACAGGGTGGGGAGGCGCCTCGTGCGGCCGACTGGGAGGAACCTTGCCGACGCCAGCAGTCTCTCGCTCTCCTGGTCGTGTCCGACTTTTCAGAGTGCGTCCGTGAATTAGCCGTGAAAGTCTTCGGTAAGGCAGCACCAAACGTCATACCGCACGATAAAAGTCAGATCGTTCGTTGATGCCTCGAGTTCCACGATGTCGTCCTCACATATTATTCATGGCCGCGTGTTCACCCTTTCGGGCTGGACTCGACAGCGACAATCAAAAGGTCTTTTTTCCGTGTTCCACGTCTCGTTAGCTTTATGTTTGTTTGTTTTTACACGGTGTTCGAGCCGAGGAGACACAATGCTGCCTTTGCTGCTCTTGGCATTCAGATCTTCTCCAGCCCAACGTGTCAGCGTGTTCGCTGTCGTGTCCCATACGAATTTTGCAAACCTGTCCATGGATGGGCACGGCAAAACAGAGGTTTGTGTAATGCAACCGGATTGTAAGATGTAAGATGTAAGTGTTCTTTCGATAAGCTCAGCATGTGAGACATTCACGGTAGTAAGCTTGCACAAATTGAATTAATTTATTTTCATTGGGTACCTTTCGTAAACACCGGATCAAAACATTCCATCAGACCATCTACGTACATCCGTAACTGCCCCCAAAGGTGTCTCCGATGCAAAGTTGTTTAACGATTCGTTGTCCCTGGAATGGTAAATTGTATTGCAACATCCTACAACGTTTGGGATGCCGTGGCTACCCAGGTGTTCTGAACTCTCCGCTACCTTTCCTCGAGCAGACGGCCTTTCAACCAGCCCGCAGAGACCAAATTCAATGGCGCTGAAAACAAGATGAGGTAACATTTAACGTGCTGGAAAGCGGCCTCTGGTGCCCCGAGCGCCTGATGACAATGGTCTGAATGGCCAAGCCATTGTAAGAGAGCTCTTGCCGTTTGGTTCTCCTTGCCCGCTACACACGCTTGAAATTGTGAGGCACTGTCACATTCATCAGACTAATGTGCACCGGGAGGCCACAGGGTCTTCTTGCGGTTGACCATGTGATTCCGTTCGAAATAACGATCACGGGCGCCATTGTTCCTACAGTTTGTCATGACTTGTTTCATTTGATGGCCAAAGCCCGATGGAACAACCTTTTCTTTTGTTCTTTACTTTAGTCTCATTACTGCCATTTCCCGGTTTTGTCCTGCGCTGCAGAAATATGTCCATATTCTCCCATTGTTTAAGTTCATACCGTTGTATTTGCATTTCGGTCCAGAAAATAAAAAAAAACATCCATATGCCACCAATAATCTTGCCTTCTGTTTCAACCTTTCCTTTCATTCTCGCTGGGGGCATCCTCTCACCAGCAAAGGCCCGACGCCGGGAGATGATCATGTGTGTGGGACTGAGGGCGTCCTGGTTGTTTGCCGGCCCGCACTGGTGGACCTCCCAGCGCGGACCACCCGACACTTCTCGCAAAAATGGCCGGGCTTTGATGCGGCCTCGCCCCCACTGTTTTCAATTCAGGCATGAATGCCGAGGACCGGAACAAATGCCAGGCAATTAAACGGGCCTCAAGGGCAGCGTACCGGCCGTACTGAAATAAGCGAGTTGAAGAGAAATAGGTAGTAGTAGAGAGAGTTGATCAAAGGGGAAATAGAAAGACGCCTGCCAAATGCTGTCTGCCAATTACGAAAATTTAGTTGGATGGCTATTGGTCCGTAAACTGGACCATAGGCTAGCAATTTTTACTAACCTGTGCGCTTGGGCGGCGCCACCGTGGGGCACGTGGGTCATCAATGCCCCACAGTCATTTGATTGTGGGGTACTGCCTATAACCCAGTACCCCACAAGAACTGTAAATCGTGAGGTGAAATATCGTTGTGAAGGTTTTTAGATATGGGGACATTTTGGAAGTTTAGTCATTTAAATGGAACTGGCTAGTGCGAGACGATATCAGCCGGACTTCGACGGAGATTTCAAAACCGGTGCATTGCACAGCAAAATTCTGTGGCGCTATCTTGCCGGTGCAGTTAACTTTGGACATATTGTGACAACGTTTGCTTTAGTGGCCGCTCCTTTTGTAATGTGGAACACAAAAACTTATATGGGGGGATTTTCAATTTTACCGTCATTTTGGCCACACAAGCGGAAAGTTTTTTATTGTGAAGATCATAACCGTAAAATGAAGTGGTCCAAATCTGGGGAGAAACTCAGTTTTGAGGGCAGGAGTCTCCTTGCAAGAGCTCATCGTTTGGGCTGCTCCCTGGTAGTACCCCACAGTAAAAAAGAAATCCGTGGCGCCGCCTCTGCCAGTACGCTAAGGATTGAGAAATACGTTGCTTGTTACAATTTCAGGCATAAAAATATTTTGAATGTCGATTTTTAGAAGCCAGCTGATTTCTGTCCCTTTTTGTGGTGCCTCATCAGATACTCGGTGGTGCTACACCTGGAAAGTTTTCGGTCTACACCCGAGTTTGTAATGTCCATGCTATCGATTACCTCACGTGATATTCAAAATGTATCAAGACCAACTTCATCGGCCTCATTTTCAAAGCAAAAAACAATTTCAGCTGCGAGGCCAAAGGCTGCGGTTGCATGATAACCCATCTCTCGACACGACGGTATATCAACACAGTTTGGTAGCTGGATAGGAGCGTATTCGCGATGCCTTTCTTTTTCCAAATTCGCAGATGTAATGCTTCTGCAAACTTTCAGCGTACTAAGTTTGCAACAGTTGCTTCGGTAGAACTGGGACAAGGTAGCCTACACAATCGTCTGCTCGTCCACAGCATTTTTCCATGACGACACACAGATTTTGACAAATATCGGAATTATTCTCGTATCGGAATTATTCAACAGACTTTCACCTGTACGGCACCTTGAAAATGGATTTATTGTCAGCAAACACAAGCAATTTATACTGACAAAACCACGCGCACGGCAAGTACATAAATCCCCATGCAATGTATCCCCGTAACTCAGGCTTCGACGTGAATTAATGATTAAGGTGTGGGCTGCATCTCAGTGCAGCGTGGAAAATAGTCATCGCCTTTCCGCTATGGAACATCCCTCTGGCTTCGGGTCGTCAGTGAAATATTTTGCTGGAAAGGTGAATATGGGAAGCGAAGGAAATCTTTTGAAACGACACCCGCTTGCCGTGCTTGCCTGTTATATTATCTGCAGCGCTTACTTGATGAGCTTGCAACGGCTGGCTTCAGTCTGCTTCTTCATCTGTGAATGATTAACTCTCTCACTCTCTCTCTTTCTCCCCCTCTCCATCTCCCTTTCTCTCTCTCTCTTTCTCTCTCTCTCCCTCCCTCTCTCTCTCTCTCTCTCTCTCTCTCTCTCTCTCTCTCTCTCTCTCTCTCTCTCTCTCTCTCTCTCTCTCTCTCTCTCTCTCTCTCTCTCTCTCTCTCTCTCCCCCTCTCTCTCTCTCTCTCCTCTCTCTCTCTCTCTCTCTCTCTCTCTCTCTCTCTCTCTCTCTCTCTCTCTCTCTCTCTCTCTCTCTCTCTCTCTCTCTCTCTCTCTCTCTCTCTCTCTCTCTCTCTCTCCCTTTCCCTCCCTCTCTCTCTCTGCCTCCGGAGCGTCATGTCCCGCTGGTCGACATCACACACGGCGTCCGTCGGCGGGCGGTTCCTTCCCTGACAGTGGCGGCGGCACCCGTCACCCCGGGCTGACCTCTGCCGCCCCCGTCACGGAAGCGGCGTCACTCCGGCCGTTGTCAGGCCGCGCCACGGCGCCCGCCCTCCCGCCGGCTCCGCCGTCACTGCCGCTGACGTCACTGCCGCTGATGTCACCGCCGCTGATGTTCCTGGCGGTCACGAACAGGTCCCCGACTGACTGCCGGGTCATTGACTGGTACTGCCCGGGCACTGGGGGGCATGCGGGGCTTGGACAGGCCTGTGACAGGTCGCTGGCCGGTGACTGACAAGTCACAGTTGAATCCGTAATGATCTCGGACGGGTCACGACCTGGACGGGGCGTCCGACCTGCGACTGGATTGCCTGTAGCGTCAACTCCGCCCAGAGGTCAGGGCGCCTGCAGGCCCGAGTGTCGTCAGCCGCGTCACCGTCCGTCCGTCCGGCCGGGTGGCGGCCGCCGCTTGTTTATGCACCATGCAGCAGCTGGCGGGCGGCCGGCCGGCCCGGCGGCGGCGCGGCGCCCGACCGCCCGGCCCGAGCGTCCCCGGCCGCGGCCGCTGACTCCGGACCCGTTGCAGGCAGGTCGCCGGTCCGCTCTCCACCGCCGCCGCGGAGCGCCAGACTCCGGACGCCGCCCGCCGGCGCCCGGCGCCAGTGTCAGTGTCAGTGCCAGTGTCAGTGTCGGCGTCGGGCGCCGATGCGGCTGGCAGCGGGCGCGCGCGCGCCGCCGGCGCCGCCCCGCTGAGCCGCCATGCCGCTCTTCGGCGGCTGCTTCAGCCGCAAGAAGAAGAGGAGAAAGCTCAAGATCTCGGCGCCGCTGCACCTGCTGGTCAAGGTGAGCTCGCCGCGGGCGTGGACGCGCCGGGTCGGGGGCCGTGGCCGCCCGCCCGGAGCGGCCGGCGAATTGTGTGATAATGGCGCCGACGGCCGCACGCGCCGGCACGACCGCCGGCCGCGCCGCGCCGGAGGTCGCCCGCGGCGCCGCCGGAGGTCTGGGAAGGTCAGGCGGCGGCGGCGGCGGCGGCGGCGGCGGCCCACTGACGCGGTGATGGGTGAGTCGTCTGACCGCGCCTTGTTGAGGATGAGGCCTGCCGACCGCATGGCGAGGGCTGCTCCGGTCATGCGCGGCTGCAGAGTAAACGGGTCCGCGGCCGGCGGCCAGGCCCTGTCCCATGACAGGATGCACACGAGTGGTGGTGTTTGTACCGCGATGTTTATCTGGGTTGAAGCGGTTCTTTGAGGAGCGTCATTAATGCCCTCGCAAGTCATTCGCCCTCGAGGGAGCGTCGAGCAGCCGTTTGACGTTCAACAGGACAGCGAATCAACATCCCAGTCCTCGTTAGAAGTTTGCACAAAAACGCTGTAAGCAGTAGAAAGCCCTACTTCAAGCGCTCTGTAACCGGTGATCTTAATCATCAGCAAACGACAGCCCAGTCCTACTTGACGTCTCCTCTCTCTCCAAACCCGTTCTGGCGCGGCCGCTCGGGTCTCGGGTCTGAGTTTCCGGCAGCCACCCCATCCCCCTCCCAACCGCCCCCCTCCTCTCCGACCGGGACCAGATTCGTGAAACCCGAGCGGGGCACTTCCCCTGGCGCCCCTCATCTCGCCGGCGCCGCGATTCGGGGTCAACAGACTGCGCCGAAGGCCGGCCCCGGCCGGGAAACAAACGGGACCGGACCGAGCCGGCCGCCGGCCTGCGACCAGTGACGCTCCGTCTCCCCGACGTCGCCGCGACGAGTCTTCCGTTGCGAAACTGGTGACCTGTGGCGGCCGAGCGCGGGTCCGGGGAGGGACGCCCGCGCGGCGGCACGCGGTCGCCGCTGGCGGGTAACGCGGGCCGTAAACGGGCCGACTCGCTCGCGCCGTAAACGCTGCGCCTTGGGCGTGTTGATGCCCACTGCACCAATCGGCGCCGCAAAAAGCGCGGTCGTGCCGGGCGCGGTGGCCGCAGATTGCACCACCGTGCCTACTTGACGACGCCGTAAACGCAGCTCGGGCCTTTGGCGGTCGGTGGTGACACCGTGCCATCTGACGGCGTCATTATTTGACGACGTCATTACCGCCCCTCGTCGCATCCCTCGGGTCATTTGCCTCACCCCGCCGGCCGTGCTCTTTTTTCTGTCTGTCTGTCTGTCTGTCTGTCTGTCTGTCTGTCTGTCTGTCTGTCTGTCTGTCTGTCTGTCTGTCTCTCTCTCTCTCTCTCTCTCTCTCTCTCTCTCTCTCTCTCTCTCTCTCTCTCTCTCTCTCTGTCTCTGTCCCACCCTTTCTCTCCTTCTTTCTCTCCCTCCCTCTCTCCGCCTCTCTCCTTCTGTCTGCCGTGCCGAGCGGTCGTGGTCGGCTCGTCAGCGCTGTTTGTTGTCGAGCCGGACGCGTTCGTGCGCGGCCGGCCTGTCCGGCGACTCAGCCGTCTGCGCGCCGCCGCTGTCGCCGGCCGCGCTGATGGATCCGCGCCGCCGCCGCTCCGCAAACAAACGGGTGCGCCGCGCGGCCGCGCCGCCGACGGAAGCGCTCGCTCGCGGCGCCGCCGCGCGCCGACCACCGGCCGCGGGCGCTTCCCAAACAGACTGAGACGTTCCCGGCATAGCGCGACACGACTGACAACAGTCCGGCGGCGGCTGGCGCGGGCACGCCGCGGATGCCGGGCGGCCGCCGGTGCGGACGCGCGCTTCCGAAAGCTATTTCTGACGCCGTGCGCCGCGTTCGCCGCCCGGGACGAGGCGCGACCCCGCGGGCCTCTGCCGGCACCTCGGCGCCGGGTCGGACCGCGGCGACCCGCGCCGGCCGCGGCTGCGGTCGGCGGCCGCAGTCTCCGGCAGTTCGCCCATCTCGGGTCAGCGTCGGACGGCGTGTTGACTCGCCCGGTGCAGGCGACCCCGTTCGGCCGGCCCGGCCCGGTCGCCGGCAAGTAATTGAAGCCGGCGCCGGAGGCCGGCCGGGCGCCGTACATGGCGCGAACACCTGTGGCCTGCAGCGGCCGGCTGTCGCCCCAGATGCCGGCCCGTGACCTTTGCAGGGCCGGCGCAGCTGGCGCGGCCGGCGGCCGCCCGTGCATTATGCAGAGGCCCCCGCGGCGCGCCGCGCAGGCGTTCTCATGACGCGGCAGGGCCGGGGGTGTTCGACGTGCAGCCTGAGACGTAGACGGTGCCTTCGTCCGTGCTAGGCCAGCGTCTTTCCGGGCTCGTCTGAGAGGGAGGTGGCCGCGACGCCTCAGCACGGTCCTGGTCTCAGCTGAATATATGAGGCATGCATTTTTTGTGCAGACTGAAGGCGGCGTGCGTTGACCGCTGCTAAACTAAGTTTACGCCGTGAGAAAGCTTATACGTCAGTTTGACGATGACCACCGTTTGGAATGACATTCTGTTTGACAGTGGAAGGTCCTATGAAACTTTCAAGGCGTGTTCCACAGCTGATGGCGTTCTTATCAATATTATTACAATCCTTTCCCGTTTTTCCCATGTCTCCTCATACCTGGTACCCGCCATTCTTTAATGCACGTGCTCTCCTGGCCCTTATGAAAAGACACTAATCGCATGCCTTGAGTAACATCATCAGTTACCAGTGTGTCACCGTGATGATGCGTTTCATCAGCCAGTGTATATTTTCCGTTCTCGTCTCGTAAACGATGAGATAATTAATATGTCTTGAGAGACGTTCCAAACATTCATGCGGCGTTTATCTGTTGCTAACTGAAGCACGAAATATGATCGTTCGTTGCCAGCCTCTTCATCGGGGTTGTGTTTGACAGTAGGTTTTTTTGTGAACTCGACCGCAAGGAGACGTTCAGTACCGTGAAGCATAAGGTTGACTGCTCTTCCATGATGCCACCAGCCACCATGACAGCTGCCCTGTCCTACCTGACGATAAGGGCGAACTTGAAATAGAATGGCAATCAACCACCCAACTACACGAAGAGCAGAGGGAGCCACATGTCCTCCCAAAGCAAGTTACCCATCTGGCATTGTTAGGTGACGGAGGCGTTCTCAGTGACTATCTGAAACAAAGTAGAGGAGAAGAGAATTTATGGAGTATTTCATTATCGCAGCGCCTGTGAATCGCAAGGCGTCCCTACGCGCACAACAAGCAGCGTATGATTTTTAGCGCAACAGATCGCGCGATGCGGAGATAATCGCCGCCATATGATTAAATGAAGATGCGTCGGCGCTCGCTCCTCGCAGACCTGATTTCCTCAGGTTGGCGGCATTAACAGCGCACTCTCTCCCATCATCACTCTCCAGGCGACCCAGCCCGCCGGCCGTATCACGGCCAATAAACACGGGGCAGCACGCATAAACAGAGAGATCAGCCCGCGGCCGGCCGCCGCCGGGACCGCCTCCGTCACGCCAGGGCCGGCCCCGCGCGGCGCCTTATCGCGACCGTGCGTGTGACGGCGTAGCGGGACCGGTCGGCGCGCCTGCGCGCTTCCGGGGCGCGGCGGCCTGCGCTCCCTGGTGATGGATGTGGGCTCGGCCGGTGGAGACTCGGGGACGGGGGGTCTCGTCAGCGGGTCTGGCGGGTTCCGGCGGTGGGCGGGGCCGCCGCGCACCTGTGAGCGGCGGGCGCCAGGTTCCCCGCCTGAGGCGATGTCTCAGAGCCGGCCCCGCTCGGCGGCGGGGACGCAGGTGCCGGCCCGAGGACGAGTCCGCTCCGCCGAGATCTGGTGCCGCGCCGCTATTTCCCTGCCGGTCCGCAGAAGGAGACGGGAATTACTCTGTCCACCCACTGACGTATTCACCTCGGCGGGAGAAGAATGCTCCCTCTGTCCGCCCGTCAGCAGAGCTGCATCACGGGAGAGGCGAGGGCTGCCGTCTCCGCGTATCGCCGGCTTTCATCGCCGGCGACGGCGGTGCGGCCCGGTCGTACCTCGCCGACCCGACAGCGGACGGGACACCGACGCAGGTGACGGACAGCGCACGGCGTCACGCGCGGCCCCGTCCGCCTCTCAGCCGGTCTTGCGGGTCGACAGGACGCAGGGACGGCCGACGCCGGACACGCGGGAACATCTGTTTATTAATTGAGCCCATCTATGTTACACAAACATAGCTGTCGTGCCATCTCGGCATGCAATGAAAAAAAGTAATAATGACGGCGAAATTTGCACGCACAGCAAGAGGACACTCAAATTTAAACCCGTCGCGCTGAACTCATAAAGGATCTACGAATTTATTCCACGACGCGCGGTTTTAAAAGCAGCCAAAATGTGTCATCCAGTGACAGCCGGAGGCAGGTGGCTCCAGGCAGCGGCTGAACGATGTTGGAATTCTCTCCATGTGTAGGAGAGACGCCAGCGGACGAGCGGCCGGTCGGCCGGCCGCTCGCGGCGCGACCCCCGGCCACCGGCGGCCGGGCGGCGGCTGTCCGCCGGCCGTGTCCGGCCGGACAAAGGTGCTGACACGCTCCGGCGGCGGCGGCCGGCAGGCGGGAGCGGCGCCGGGCGCCGGCGCTCGCTGCTCCCTCAGCCGTGCAGCCGCGCCCGGGAAGGAGACGGCCGGCGTTTTCACGGACTCGGCTACGCGAGGGCCGGCGTATTATGTGCGGAACTAACGGGGCGAGATTGCGACATGACTCGCAGTCTTGGGGATCGAGTACAGCGCATTGTGGATTCGAGGAAGCCGCTGTGGCGCTGTGCATTAGAGCATAATTAAATGCGTGGCGTAACTGATGGTTTACTATCTCAGCCGTGTTGACAACTGGGTGGGGTTTGCCTTACTCATTGCAGAGTGTTCTTGTTTATGCCTGCATTTGTATGCTAATAGGCCATTTTGTACAAATATTGTCTTAAACGGTTTGTTGGAAAGACGCACACGGATATAGCAGCAGCAGCATTTGCAATTCAATCTGGAATCTTCTGCTGTGATTTGGATCCATGCTGCGGTAACTGGCGTCATCCTTATGTCCTAATACACTCGTTTACGGTCACGCAGTATTGCGCCATGACGTCGTTTCATCTCCCGATATGCCAGAGACTAAATTGTCAATGCGTCCCAGCAGGCTACCACAGCCTCGCCCCCACTCCGCAGAATCGGCCGGCCAAATCGGACCAGCTGGAATAAAGCAGCGACCGCAGCCCCACGTCCGGCAGGGCAGCTTTTTTACCGGAACAGGCCGGCTGCCGATCTCGGCCGTCGCCGCCTGCTCAGCGAGCTGTTGTTCTCGGCTCTTGCGTCCTGTCCGCCTGAGTTGCTCTCACTCTCGGCTGTCTTCTTCTGCTGTCGTCTCTCCAGCAGATTCCAGCAGCAGATTCTGCTGTAAATCCTTGCCCGTGGTTTACCAGAGCTGCTGCTATTGACTGCCGTCCTTCTCTGTCCAGCGGGGCTGCTGCTGTTCCATTCCGTCCAACGGAGCGTCTATAGTCGTCCGCCCCGCCCGTCACGGCCCAGATGAGGGCGGCCCAGCGCCGCGCCTCACTAATATATTCGTTTGTGTTACCGTAATTGTTCCACGGTCCCGCTACGCGATTGACTTTCTCAACAGTTCATCAACCCTCGTGGTCCATTTAGAGCTGCGGCGGGCTCGCAGCGAGTGCGGGACGCCGCCGTCGGACTAACTAAGCGCTCGCCGTCGGCGTAGAATTGATTTAAACGCGGTGTTTCGACACTTTAACAAGGCGACTTTTGCTCCCGCGATGTGGACAGCTAATTTCGCGGTATTAAGTCTCATGCATGGATATGAGAGAAGCATCTTAAACGGGCTGCATGTCACTTTCATCTGGCCTGAGACACGATGTGAGATGATTACGAGTAAGTGGTAGAAATCCGCTTCTTATCGGTATGATTGACGTGCCGGCTACGTCGCTGGGTTAAAGGCCCATTATGCCAGGCTGGTTATCTCGGGAAGCCGGAGGCATGGAAACCATCCGTACGCCTGGAGCCAAGGGAACTTTGTTTGAATTCAGCTACGTGACTGTCTCATTAGAACCAAATGTGTTCATGACGTCCAATTTGCTGCCCCAGAGAGCACTGGGTACTCTTTTCGTCTGCAGCAGTGCCAGTGCGGACACGCACCACGTTTTCAGTCTAATTGAGTGATATCTGATGTATATTAAACAGCGTGGTGCGTTGTTTGATATATATCAGGCGTAGTCCAAGGATGTAAACGCTGTTGGATATATTTGGCGTAATTACGAGGTGTGCAGAATTGCAGCGAGAGACGATACCAAATTATGTGCAGTTAAGCGTGTTTTGTAAACAGAACTGCAACCGGATTAGTGCTGTGTTCGACCATCAACGCCTCACTGTGTCACGCTGCTCTTTCCATGCCGTCAACTATCAAAACTAGCCAATAAATACAACATAGATGGCAATAGATGGCAATAGGTCGGAACATTGCACGAAAAAGAACACGACTAACATGTTATTCGCAACCCCAACTTGAGACGTATTTCGCAGCTTGCCTGATCCAGCGGTACCTTGGAGAGACCCTGTGCTGCCCGCCGAGCAGCCACCTGCCTCAGCCTGTGACCCTAGCAAAGGTCAACATCTGCAGGCAGTGGGTCGGCAGCGGGTCGGGGGCCGCCGGCGGCGGGACGGCGGCGAACGGCAGCTGACCGTCAGCCGGCGCCGGTGGATCGGCGGGGGCACCGTCTGCCGCGGCCGGCGGCCGGCGGTCGGCGGGTGAATTTCTGCCTCCGTCAGCAGGCCAGCGGGCACCCGCGCCGCCGGCCGGCTGCACGCACTGCCGCCGGCCGGCGGCGTGCACGCGTGCAGGGCGCGGCACGCCCCGCTCGCCCCGCTCCGGCCGACATGTCTACGACAGGGCGGGCCCCGCGCGCGGCCCGTCCCAGAACTGGGCGCGTGGAGAACACGTCGCTCGGTCCTTTCTCGGCCTTTATGGCGCGGTCTAGTGCCGCTGCGCCGATAGCCGCGCGCGCAGCAGGGGACGGCAGAGGCTAATGGTTTTAAAGTGCGGCTCTTGCAAGCGCGGCTTTGCTTCGAGCGTAACTGCCTGATATGGGCACAGGGGAATGCTGTGCACCGTTTATGATGGTCGTACATCGCGCGTTTCTGGTTCGGAATGGCGCCTCTGGTGGTCATTGTCAGTTGATGGTGTGGGTAAGATTTGCCAACACCTTTGACATCTTATTCAGGAACGACGGTGAAATCATGGCGAGTTTGTTCCATGGCTAAATGTTACCGTTTTTAGAGCCATTGCTCTGTCACTCCTAACCACATCTCTTGTGGCGTTTATTTGCATCGAGTTACGGCGCTTTCCCCGCCCATTGCCCCGTTCCGGATCGTTACGCAAGCCGATACACAAAGTTATCACGCTCTAAAGAGGCTGACGAGCGCTGAGATGCCATTTGCCGCTCGCGCCGTGAGCGGGCCAGGCGTGGCCCGGCCGCAGGGGCTCCCCGTGAGGTGAGAGTCGGCCTGACGAATGTGGGTAAAAAGCCGGTCCGCGGGGTGCGCGGTGAGTTTATGTTGATTTTTACGGGTCGTGAGAGGATGGATCGCATCCGAGCCGGCGCTCCGGGTCGTGCGAGGTCAGAGGTCGCGGTGTGTTGTAGGCGCCGCGCTGGTCTCTGGAGCCAGCGCTGGATCGGGCCATGAGATCGCTCCCTTTATTACCTGTGTTCTTGCTGGCGGATCAGGGTTTTTGCCCTGATCCCCTCTCATTAGTTCCTGTCACCCCAGTAATGAGGGTAGTAAGGTCCCCGTAATATGTCTTTCTCGGTGGGAGTAATAAATGGTACAGTGCGCAAGAGCGCAATGCTGCCAGATCTCTTCAGTGATGAAGCAGAAAGGTCTGCGAGTGTCGCCAGGAGTAGAGGGCGCATCGTGCGTCGGTCCTTTTTTAAAGACACACTTCTGGGCACTCTGGAAAAAGGGCTCATTACGTCACAAACGGTCCAGCACGAAAGAGCACATGTTTTGGAGGTGTCTTAGAACACCCTAATTGGAAGGAGAACAAGGTTCTGATAACTGCAGGGCCTTTGGGTACAATCTATATCGGCTTTCCATTTTGAAGATAGGGGGGTCTCCGCGAGAAAGGCGGAGGAGGTCGCTCCCTCTAAATGAGTAGGAAATTCCCCTGGTTGAGGTGCCGTGTCACAAAACGCAGAAATGGCCCATCGTGGATGATGCTGGCATTTGTTCTAATTCAGTGAGCATCTTGACACCGGATTCTGCTTTCCCATCGGTTCTTTAATCCATAAAGGGGCACTTCTGACTGGTGGACACGGGCACGGTAGCTGGTGGACACAGGCTGAGGGCCATTGGGCGCAATGGCCACCACTCAGCACGTAAAAAAAGCCCTGCTGTGTGTAGTTCACGTTCCGTAATCTTGACGTAGATGTCAGCCAATTCAAGTTTCGTTTGAGCTTGCTCTTCGTTTATTTGGGTCTGTCGATCTGGTGGAAGGATGCTGCCAATAAAGTCGTCCTGGCAGATTCGTTTCAGTCGTGCGGCAGGAGCAGCAGACTGAGTCCAGTATGTGCTTCGGGAACAGCAGGGTCAGCCTAATCCAGTCTGCCCGTCTTCAGCAGCCGACTCTCAATCCAGTCAGCCAGACGAGAGCGGCAGACTAGCAATCCAGTCCAGTCCAGCCCAGTCCCTCGCAGCCCAGCTGGCCCCCAGTCCAGCCCAGCCCGCCTGTCCGCAGCAGCAGGCCGGCGTCCTCTCCGCGCGCCGCCGGAGGAGCCGCCGCCGCCGCTCGGGCCACCGCCGGCCGTGCGCCGGTAAAGGGCCCCGGTATTATCGGCCGGCCAAAACAAAAACTGGCCGCCGAGATCGCCGGCCGGCCGGCGGGCCGCGCCGCGCGCCGCTCCCACGTTTCCCGGGCCGGCGGCGGCGGCGGCGGCGGCGGCGGCAGGCGCGTCCCCGCCAGCTCGCGCGGCCGTGGCGGCGCCCCCTGGCGGCCCGCGCGGCGTCCGGGTCAGCGGCGGCCGCGTGCGAATGCAAAAACACCCCTTCCCGCGCGCCAAATGAAATACGGCCGTCCGATTACCATCACCTGTTTAACATGCAGCCGGGAAGAACGCGTAATTGGGAGCGCGCCGAGTGCTCTTCATGCCCGCAGCGCGGGGCAGGGTGTCACGCCTTTTCCTCCTCCTCCTCCGCCGCCGCCACCCGGCCGTGGCCCAAGTATGTATGTGTGTGGGGGGGGGGTGAGGCGGAGGAGGGGGGAGGTCCGAGATTTCCGCGGACCGGCCCGCTCCCGCGGTCGGGGGGCGGACCGCGCCCTGGCGGTGGCCGATCATCCGACGTCGTCATTAGCGATCAGACACGGCGGCGTTTTTGCTCGTGAAGGGGTGAGGCCTGGGCGTCATCTGCGGATGAAATATTCGGCATCCAGGGACGCCCGAGTGCTGGCGCCCTGGCTGGACGTGGCTCTGTGGCGTTTACTACGCTGGGCACGTGCTTGCTCACGTGCCGTTTTATGGGGACCTTGATCGCCGATAAAAGGGGCAAATTTGTACAAGCGGCAATTCACCGCGAGCCCACGTCATGCCTCTCGTTGCCGATGTGCCCTTTAACACCTGTTTCTGCAGCCGACACACGGGAACACCTGTTTCTGCGGCCGGCCGCGCCGTGCCGCGCCGCGCCTGCGAGGCTGGATTAGATAGCGGCCGGGCGGCGCCTCAGCGTGCGCACAGGAGCCGCCGCTGGCCGACTCCCACCGGAGAGACGCACCCTGGACAAACAGCGGCCGGCGGCGGCCTCCTCTGTGCCGCCGCCGATAAGATAGCGATCCCAATATGAGGCGTTTATGACGCCGCCCGGCGCCGCCGGCGACGGCCTGTTGTTGGTGCCGCCGCTGATGGATCTCGGCACAAGAATGTTGTGGCGCGGCCGACCCGCGCCCCATGCCCGACCGGCGTCGGCGACCGGCGCAGACGGCACGACTTCCAAGTGCTGGGGTCGCGTCCACGCCTGCGCAGCGGCGATGGGGTCTCGCCGCGCAGACGTACCGTGGTCACGCGAGGACGCGGTGCTGTTTTCCGCCAAAACTTATGGGTAGCAGGGCGTGGAAAAACAGTCGACTTTACTCACAAGAAACGAGCATCATTTCTCGTTTTATTGAGCTCGTTTTTCAACGGCACAGGTACTCGAAGAAAAGGGTTCTAAGAAACTCAGTGTGCAACGGTTAGCTAAATTGTGGGCTTGAGTTCCCATTGCTGCTATTTTCGACTCGCGGACGTTAATGTTGGCCTCTGACTTAAACGTGTCGAGCTTGTTAAAATCTGTAACACCTTTGGAACTTAGTCATCCACGCCAAGGTGACAACTCGATTTCATTAATAACACCATTTATTATATGCTAGCAGCTCTTGCGTTGCTCCGCAACTTCCTCCCCAGATTTCCTTCTTTCCCGTGTTGATCATGGCGCCGTTCAAGCTGAAACTCCCGGCTGACTCGTCCGAGCGGGGCCGAGGACGGCGGAAGAGCGGGCGACGTCGTGGGCGGCACGCGTTCTCACGTGCGTGCTCCTGGCCATACAGCGAGCGGATGCAGCCCTGTTTTGTTCGGAAGCCAGTCACGGTCTGCTGGCGCCGCACAAAACCTGCGTGCGAATCACTTATGCGACCGCAGTGGATGACACTTACTGTAATAACACTGGCCGGCGGTGGGCGGGGCGCGGCGGGAGTTCGTCAGGAGTGCAGGCGTTCGTCATGCGCGGCGTCAGACGAAACTGCAGCTGCGTTATTCGCGTACCTGTCCCGAACCGGGCTGACGCCGTGGCTGCGGCTCTGACGCCTCGCGGCGTGAAGAATTTGATGGAGCAGGAAAAGTCGCCAGTCGGAAACTGGCAGCCCGAGCGCTGGGTGGTAGTTTCCTGTTCGTCACAGAAGTCTCTCGGCTGTTGCCGCTTTCTTTCTGGCGGCTGTTCGGTCGCGTCGATTCGCGCCCCGTAAATCGATGAACCGCCCGCCGACGTCAGGCTCAGGATGCACCACGCTGCCACCTAGTGCTTCTACCTCCCGCTGACACGTGCAGCTGCTGTGGGAGCCCGTTCTGGGACGTTCGCAGACTATTGTCCAGACGATCTCCCGCGCCAGAACGCCCGGAATGCTGACTTCGTACTCCTTGCACTGGACACGGCCCGCTCGTCATCCGTCCCCACTCGTCGACGTTCTGGAGCCGCGTTCGTCGACCAGAGCACTTCCCTCGACAGTCTGATCGCCCGCGATCGGATCGGACCGCACAGACGGGGGCCGGCGGGCGCGAACCAATCGACATACCGGCCGCCGCCCGGAAGAGGTGCGATATGGCAGCCCGGCCGGGCCGCGGGTCCCGGCGGCGCCGCCTCGGGCGGTGGGCGGACCGCTCCGCCGGATCAGGCGCCGCGCCACGGCCAAACCGGCGCGGCGGCGCGTTTTGAGCACGGCCGGCCGCGCGCTAGGTGGGGCCGTCGCCGATTTTATGGGGCCGTCGGCGGCCAGGCGGCCGCTATTTACAATGGGGAAGAATTCATAAACAGATTGAGAGCGGCGGCGCGGCCCGCCGGCCCATTTGCTCCCGCTGGTGGCGGGTAAACACGCCGACAGTTGTCGGTCGGACGCCGCTGGCAGTACTGGCGGCTAATGGCGCGTGTGGAGCGGCCCACGCGCGCCCCATTGCCGGCCGATAGCCATCGCAGTCGGTTAACGTCGATTGGTTCCCGAGCGGCGGTAAATGAACAGTTACGCGGATTCAGTGAAAAATAGACGGGCCCCGGAGAAATGTAGGTGGTCCTGAAATATGATAATTGCGGGTCCATTAAAAACTAATTTACGAAATCAATGAACATATATTCCCATCAGATAGGGATAGCGCTGGCCTTCCATTCTCTTACCCCAGTCTCGCGCATGCCGTCTTCGAAGAAAGCTCCTTAATCAGAAATTCATAGTGCGGCAGACTCCGCAGTACTGTTCCCCTCTTAACGGGAGTTCTGGGGAGGAAGGGGCGAGGCGGGGAGGGGGCGACAGGTGGGGCGTTCCTGCGTCGCGGCGAATTTACTCGGCGCGGCGCCTCGTGGCGGGACGGGACGCCACCATTAGTCTCCCGGATAGCCCGATCGATTCTCCCGCCGAGGCCCGACTCCGCGACAAAACAGCGACAAAACAGCGCCGGCTTCGTCCCCGCCCCGCGCCCGTCTGCTTCCCGGCGGCGAGCGCGGCGCGGCGGCGGCCGACGCGGCGCGGCTCGCGCCGCGGAGGGCCCGCCGCCGGTAATGGCACTTTGTGTCATCTTCCCGTCGCGTCGATGTTGTCAAGATAACGACCTTTCCGCCGCACCAGTGAAAGATGCGCACGGAATTGGACGGGAAACAGCGGTACCGTTTTAGAAGGGAAAGGACGGGTCCATTTGTTTTTTGGGCCCCTCCAAAGGGTTGACAAACGACGCTGCGTGGAAAGCTGCGGGCAGGAAACAGACTCGGGAACCTGGGTGAGCCGCAAAACAGTTCTTAATGGACCTGCGACGTCTTCCTTCAGATTCTCCGTCACGCTACTGTTCCAAGGCATGCGTTATCGGGGCCACGTTCTGTTGCGTCTCTTGAAGGTGCAGCCAGACTGCTGGAGGTCTTGTGTATTTGTGTTTCCTGGATGTGTGAATTCTAGGTGGGTATTTGCGAGTTCACCGTTTTTCAGTGGAAGGCAGCTGTCGCTCCGAGTTTCCCAGGAGCAGTGACGAGCACCGATTCCCCGAACCCGCCTGCCCTATCTCCGCGTCCGATAAAGATCGCATCGGCCACGATTTGCGCCGCGTTTTGCCGTTTGAATGGCTCCACCTGCGGGGCACGGCGCGCGGCCACGTGGAGAGCCACGCCACCATTGACGGCACGTTTTTACAAGCGCCATCGAGCGGCGCGCACCGCCATTGAGGCCGCGCGGGCCGGAGAGTGGCCGATGGCATCGCGCCACGATTTGTTTGTGGAGGACCGGCGTCCGGGTCAAAACAATGGCCCACTTGGCGGGCCGACGGGGTGCGGTCCGGCCCTTCTGCGCTGAAGAGGAGCCTCGATCCCCCTCGACGTCGGGGGCGACGGGGGCTGTGAAGGTCACTGCCAGCCGGCCGCAGGAGGCTGAGGGTGTTGTTTGGGAACGCTTTTGATTCTCATAGTGCCCTGCTCTCATGTTTGCGTTCTGTGGGGTGGGCCGAGTTTTCGCCTCCGAGAGTAACGAATGCGTGCGTCAAAGCAAAGCAGTGACTCCATCGCCGGTACTGAACTGGCAGACGTCACTAGAAGCGGGTCTGTCGTGCAGCGGTTGCAGCGTTCTTTACTTGGTCTAAGTACTTTCTCAGGTATGTATGCACCAGCGCTTTGCTAAACTCCTCTCTGGATATGCAGATGAGAGGCTGTTTCGCGTGCTTCCGTGTGGGAGCTTTATTGTCGTGATTTATTGTCTTGGGTTTGGCTCGAGCGTGTTCCACAGCCGTTGTATGCCTGCTGTGGAAAGCTGACGCAGAGGATCTCTATAGCCACTGCGATTATCGATAACGGAAATGTTTCCGGTTTTATACAGACCCTTTTTTGGTGACACTTTTTGGACGGCATCACACCGTCAGGTCACGGTGCAGTGAGGAAGACGCCGAGATAAACGTTTCGCGACATTGCGCACGGTTTCGCCGCAGCCAATACGTAGCAAGGGTCGTCTTCTACGCCGCCTCCTTTCTGTCTGACCTGTGAACTGCCTCCGATTCCAGTCCACCTGATCGATGGCCACCGTTCGCTCAGTTATCTGAGTCGGCTCGAGAGGCGGCACAGGGTCGTGTGCCTTCGGGATGCGTAAATCGGCCTCCAAACTGATGTTTTCCCTCCCGGCTACCATGTTGGTGTCTGCACACGGTAATTGATTAGACCATCCGTGATACCCCGGGGAATCGAGGATCATGACGTCTTCTTTCCGACTTGTTAGGTCCGCAGTACGAGATTCATCACCGCAGCACGTACTGTTGGGCCGGGTAGCCACAGTCCCTCCATCTTACCAGAACTTTTAACGTGAGGGCTACGGTGGTGCGTGACAATAACAACCTCAAAACCTCACAGCACCGGTCCCGCCTTCCCCCCAGCTGGAACTGTTCAGCGGCTGCGGCGTTGTTGCACGAGCTGCTCACCCCGACCGCCAGCGGAGTCGGGAGCTCGCCCGGTGGACGTCAGCAGCCCCGCCCGGCTGGGAGATTGATGGCGTCCTGGGAGCTCCCTCGGATCTCGTGATCGCCGCCGACGTCACCGCCTCACGTCATTTGTCGGCGATGCCCGATGCATTTTTGCAGCGTGTTTATTGTCTGCAGCCCCGCCGCGTCTCCAGCGGTGCCTGGCGGTGTTGGGACACACCCCGAGTGTCCGATGTCAATGCCACTACCTCCGTCGTCCCATGCTGGATGCGGTCGGCGCCAGCGCCGACAAGTTACCCCAGCGATGCGTGGTGTTTGGACTCAGCCACCCTCTCAGTGTTGCCAGTGCGATCACTACCGTCGGTGTTCGGATCCATCCTCCTCACGGGGACGGTGCCGACACTGCCACTTCAGCCGGGAAATCCTGGTTCGACTGCTGCCCGAACGAACTATCAACGCGTGATCGTCGTCACCGACACCGCCTGACCCCGACGAAGGCGGAATCCATGGCCTCGGCGGCGCCGGGTTCTCGGCCAGCCCGCTCCTGCCGGCGGGAGCCGAGCGGCCGCCCGCCGCCGCCGCCGCCGCCCGCCGCCCGCCGCCGCCGCCGCCGCCGCGCCACCACCACCGCCGCCGCCGCCGCCGCCGCCGCGCCACCACCGCCGCTTCCCACGGCGGCCGGCGCGCCGGCGGCGGTCCTGACGCGGCGATCTGCGGCGCACCGGCCGGAAAACAGCTGCGGTCGTCGGCGGCGTCACGGCGGCGTGACGGCTCCGTGACGGCCGGCGGGCCGTCCGGCGTCACGCGCGGCGGCGACGGGCCCGCCTCCGTCCCGCCCGGCAGTGGAGCGCGCTGCTGCCGAACGGAAGAGACGGACTTCCGGGGAGCAGACACGTGCCGCCCCTGGAGTCTCGTCGATACGAGGGAGAACCTGCCGAGCGGGAGAGACGAACTTCCAAAAACCGGACGCCTGCATCTCTGGAGCTTTCGACGAGTGCGGGAGCTGTGAATGTCTTCCGAGGGGTGCTGGCACGGGCGCGGCCGGGAGACTGCAGCGGAGGAGCCGGCTGCGTCCCGGAGGCCCGGCGGTGCTGTCCGGTGCCAGACTCCGGCCGCAGCCAACTGCCGTCCGCTCGACTTGCCGCCGCGTAATCCTCGGTCCGTCCGCGGTCTCCCGCCGTCCATAGCAATGACCCGGCCGGCGGGTTCAACGACTGTCAGCCCGGCGGCGGCCGCCGCCCGCCCACTGTGGGACTGCACGCGGCGCCGGCGGCGGCGGCGGCGGCGAACGCGTGCCGCGCGGCCACCGCTCTCGTGCCGGCGGCGCCGCCGCGCCGCATCTGCATACCAGGAGCGCCGGGGCCGATTGCGCCCGTGACGGATCCAGACAAATGGCGTGTGCCGTGACCGACCGGCCGACGATGACGCCGGCGCGGCTGTGACGCCGCTGGTGACGTCAGACCGGTGCATCATCGCAGCGTTGGGTGGGCCGGGGTAAAGGTCGGCAGCATCCTGGTCAGACTGGTTCGATCGTCGTGGTATTTTGATCAGTTTTGCTGCGGTGCCTCTCTCACCCTCTCTCCTTCCTTTCCCCATCTCCCTCTATCCCTCCCTCTCTCCCTCTCCCTCTCCCCCCCTCTCTCTCCGTCTCCTCTGCCGTCTCGCTGCCTCGTATCTCGGTTTCACTGCCCGGCATATCCACCGGCCCGCGGTATGTCAGCCTCGGTAAATGATGGGTAACACCCCAGCCCCGTCACGGAGCCGTCACGCGCAGACGGCCGCCACGGCAGCCAACCGGAACAGCCGCCGGCTGAAACCCGGCCGCCAGCGGCCGGAAAACGATGAATAAATTGCCGGCCCCGCGTCAAAACACAGCAGCCGGAACGCTAACGCGTGAATGATAAATCCGACGTTTAATTTTGCGAGAGATTAGTGATGGCCGCCGTTTCTTTACCCCACCGCAGAGTGCCCGTTGGTGTGCCTTTTAATGACTGGGGCGAAGGACACAAGGCTGTGCGAACCGCGGAGAACGCGGTGAAGTCTGTTCGGGAGGCGCGCTGCATAAGTAAATTTGCCTTCTTCATTATAGGTTCAAGTTATACCGCTGTACTGACGTGAACCGTTGGCGCTGTTTTTGTGAGTAGTAAGTCGTACTGAGAGGCTGCGGTGGGGGTTCTTGAATTCGCAATGGTGACCTCTTGTTGAAGTTGACGTAGAAGTGAAGATTGTTGAACACCATTCAGTTCGATCTTGGCAGGAAATAGTGAAGACATGTTGTAAACTAGTAACTTTATTGACGTGAATTCAGAGACAGTCAGTTGTTTTGAACTCCTCCGGACTCAGATGTTCGCAACTGTTTGCAGCTGCACTGCACAGCACTGTCAAAACTAGCTGAAGATGCTACCTTTTCATTTCAGTTGTCAGTACAATCTAAGGCAGTCACTGTTCGAACTAGCGTGTGAATACGCTTTCATAACAGTGGTCAGAGCAGTCTGGTACAATAAACAGCCGAATCAGTGTTGTGCATGCCTGTTTACTGTGGTGCTCTGGTCAGTGTATATTGACGCGTGTTTTGTTTTCAGGTAAGCGCTGACGACCGCTCTGGGAGTGGCCGTCGAGGTGACCTCCAGGACTCTCAGCACGACCCCGGCAGAAGCATGCCGACCCTGACCCGGATCTCGTAAGTGGCCGCGGCTTAAAGACCCCGGACAGTGCACATTGCACGGCCAGACTCCCGTTACGTGACGGTGGTCGCCCTGACCGCAGCAGCCGTGCCGTGCGGGCTCCTCCCGACAGCTGAATTTATGTCGGTTAGCCTGATCCTCGCTCCGGAGAAGTCTGACGGATCTTTTCACCGACTCTGAACTCCCTAATAAAGACGGCTTTCGCCCGTCCGACCGCCTTAGGCATCTGTCACTGCGCGTCACATCGTCCACTGCGCGTTACGCCGTCACAGCGTATCGCGTCGGTCGCCCGAGCGGCGGATCGTCGGCCCGTTCCGCCACCGTGCGGCGGTCGGCCGGCCCGCCCCGGCCGACTGGACCTCCCTGCAGAGTCGGCCCGGCGCGCGGGCCTGGGAAAGGTCAGGCTCCTCCAACTTCCTGCTGGAGCCGGGCGATCCCTCTTCATTAGCAGCTGCGGCGGCAGCCGGGTCGGCTCGCAGCCTGCCGCAGATGGTGTCGGTGCCGGCCCGGTGCAGGCTGAGAACGGACGCAGCAGTCCTCCTACCGGGATGGAGATAGCCGGGAGCTACTCGACTGGCCAGGCGCGGTGGTGGCATTATTTGTGCAGTACTACCTTAGCTGCCACCTTGTTCCCGGATGTATAAATTATTACTTATGAATTATTATTTATTACACGAAAACTACGAGATCAATTTACCATTTTCGTACTCCGTGTCATGATGCATCTTATTCGTCAAAACATGATGTTTCATGTGGATTGATGTATTGTAAATTTAGATGGCTGTTGCGCGCAGAGGCTTGCCAATTGCATTTAGGGCTAAGCAAATGATGGTTCCCTGAATACTCTTAACCTAGTACTGTAGCAATGTCGAGTTCAGATGCTCGGTGCATGCTGCTTGTGAAAAGCAAGCAGTATGTCTGTAGTCCTATGTTTGAAATATGAGGCAACAAACGGTTGATGTTTATAGCTCTCCAGACGTTGCATCAACTGGCTTTTTTGTCGTGCACCAGGCTAACAATAACAGGCCTTGAAGATTTCATGGAGCAGCTCACCCTCAGCGTGCATCTGCGTCATAATTCGCCTAATGATCTGGCTGCACTTGTCAAGAATATTTGCTCTGTCACACCAGGGTGGTCAGCTGTCTATGGCTAATCGGGACAGGTCTGGACCGCATTTCTCTGTCTGTTTTAAAACTGACGTTATCGCCTGGGATCGCCCTCGGATCAGGGTGCTCCTCGTGCGAGAGCTGGACCGACTCCTGTTGGCCCGAAGGCCGGTCGTGTCAGGAGGCTGGAACCGTGTTCGGTACGGGAAGTCCGAAATCGCGGCGTGGCACAACATGTGGCTTCGAGTTCGGCGGGCCCGTTTGATAAATGTCGCGCGCTAATCGTCCGTCAATGGCTTTTGGCGGCTTCATCTTCGAAAAAGGCACGGTCACTCCACGCGCCATATCGAAATGTTTCCTCTTGACATCTCGACCAAGCCAAGTCAGATTGACCTCATTGACATTTTGAGGAAAACTTCGTCACACTTTACCTTAAAATAACAGCAAACGGACCTCCAAAATGAGCTGTTTCCGCTGAAGGTCGAGGTGATGTCAGACCGATGTCTGACTCAGACACGGCTAACTACCCGGCACTGCGCCGGCGATCAGTAAGCTGGGGATGTAGCGGTAGGCGGTCGGCCATGAACCCAGCGGCACGTAGCGGGGCTGGGCTGCTGCTGCAGCTGCTGCAGATGACGTTCCTCGCTGTTGGGGTCACCTGAGCGGTGTCGTCACTGCCGGTGGCGGTCATCCGGCCTGGCGGTCATGTCCGGGTCCCCCCCCTCTTTCTCTCTCTCTCTCTCGCTCGGTCGTGGAGTGATCGTCGGTGACAACGCATGATTAATAGGCGCCCTGGTAAAGAATCGTCGAGCGGATAGTAATGCTGGGAAATGGGAAACAGGAGGAGACAAAAGAAATGCGATCATCTTTGGCGTTTTAAATCACTATCGGAGTTAAAAGCTAGCGAATGACGGAAGCCCTGTCTTCAAAAGGCATCATCCAATGAGTCATAAATAACCTGGTCCTCTGTGATTCATAAATCGTGAATCGAACTGAGCTATGTTCTAGGCTATTCTGAGTCCACTGGAACTCAAGGTCACGGTACGAAACGTTTCCTTGTGGGCTTCTTTTTTTGGAGGGAGACAATCTCCTGTTTTAATCAAGGCGATTGGAATCCCGATAGTCGGCGAATCGGTGAACCCAGGACTATCTGCAAAGCAAGTTTGTCCGAAAATAAATATGCAAAACTGGTCAGGCAAAAACAGCTAGTTGCTTTTTTCCGCGATTCATCTCACATACTTTACGAACTGGATTCCATTGTGAGTTCGCTGTCTTGAAATGATGTTTGAAAACAAAACTCGATGAAAAAATGGAATAACCTCCTTAGAAGAAGCTGTCGTACAACGTTGTGCTATCCTACCCAGAGTGGCACATACATCACTTGAGCTTATCAGTAACATTGTTCTCCTTTCAAGGCATATTAATGACATTTTATCCGAGTTGTTTTCACTTTTCGTGCCCAAGGCCTGGATATTAGTTTCTCTGCTCCGTGACACTCCTTTGTTCGTGCCAATGTTAGCTTTCTCCTGAAGGCGTTGAAATTAAGCTCTGCGGTAAGCTCTACGGCTGCACCGGTTGCGTCGACTCTTAAAACGAACCAAACCTATCCGAACACTTCAATGACCTGGTCGTTAGTTCCGTGTCTTGCACCGACTTCTCTTCGTACATTTAACAAAATGCGACTCTCTATCTGTGTGTCTGTTACCGAGCAGCGACCTGCCTCTCTGAAGGCCCCGAGGCCACAATAACTCGTATCCATCACGTTTATCGCTGTCATGCGTATGAATTATGAATAAATCACCGGCTTTATTAATAGCCCATAAATCGAATTTGGCGCGTGCTTTGGGGAGGGGGCGGAGAAGGGGAGGCGTGCGGAAAGGGGGACGCGGGGCGGGCGGGGGGACGGCGGCGAAAACAGGAAGCGGAGGCGAAGGCGGGAGACAGATGATCGCGGCCTGACCCGGGAAGTGCAAAATTGATTGACTCGTTATTATCGTGGGCGTGATTAGGCATAATTGAGCGGCCCCGACCGGCTGATGGCCGGCCGGCATTGTTTAGCCGCCGATAATATCTTGGCGGTGCCATTACCGAGGGCGCACGGTGCGCCATCCCTGGTGGGGATTGCCAGCGGTCGGCGGGCACTCGTCGGCTGTGTACCCCCATCTGGGCCGCCTGAAAACACTATCAATACGCATACGATAAGCTATCATTACATCAATGTCAATGGGCTCAATATATATATATATATATATATATATATATATATATATATATATATATATATATATTGAGCCTATTGACCCCTATGTTCAATATATATATATACATATATATTATATATATATATATATATATATATATATATATATATATATATATATATATATATATATATATACGCCACGTGGCAACTGGCGCGGTTTCGGGCAGGGCCCTGTATCATCCGGCCTTGATGCCACATGGCCTGGCGAGGACCCCTCCCATGGGCGCCGCTGTTTATTTACTCAGTCGCCTCCCGCGTCACGTAACGGGTCAGCCCGGCACCAGACGACCGGTGTCCGGCGGCGGGCGGCCGCCGGTCTCCGGGCTGCAGGGGCGCCGCCGCGGCCGCGCTCCGCAGCCCCACGCGGCCTCCTCCCGGCCAGTCGGGGCCGCAGGTCGTTCGGCCGTCGCGTCGCGCCGTTACCGGCGGTTACGCGCGTCCGGCCCTGCGCCGTTCTCGGCGATTGATACCGATGGTCCGGCGGGGAGACAAAGGCGGCGGCCGATTCCGGCTGGGTCGGGCCGGCGCGGAGGCGACGCCGGACGCCGGTCAGCGAAAGTGTGACGGAACGCGGCGGGGGGGGGGGGGGACTGGGGCCGCGTGGTGGAGAACGAGGCGCATTCACGGGAGGGGTCTAACGCTGGAATAAGGCTCACGAGTGTCAGTGGGACAAGGACAGTTTGGAAAGCTTCGAGTCGCGCGCTGATCTCGAATTGCACTAATTTGTCAACGTGATTTGTAGCATACAAGATTTCCATTCATCTCAGGCTGTACTGGCGCGCTGACATATATAGGACAGAATAAAAAAACTTCCTCGACCATGTGAATGATGGACGCGGAGAGAAGATGACGTGAAATAACTAATTCCCGGCAAATAGGCCCCTTTTCTTCCGTCCCATTCAGCTTTTGTACGGCCTGTCCGACCGGATTTATGTGCGAGTAGAGCTGGCCATATAGCCGAGGCCGACTACTAGAGCGGCCATGCCTTCTCACGATCATTTCTGGTCAGGCGAACGGTTTTCGAGCTGACCAGCCAACCCACGGCCGCGTACAAGCGCGCAACAGGAAACTCCAGCCGCCCGCGGCGGAATGGTCAAGATGAATGGGTTCGTTCGCGCGCACCAAGAAAATAAAGAATGCCGCATCTGGGAACGGACGCCTTCGAGATCTGTGACACGTGGTGATTTGCGGCTCTGATCGCTTAGTCGGTTAGAGCCCATGAAAGTCGACATGCGCCCGGAAAACAGATCGCGAAACCTGGGAACAGGCGCCGCAGATCTGTGACACGTTCTGCAAGTTATTTGAGACTCCGATTAGTTCACTGGCTCAAGGCTCTTTTGATCAGGTTTCATCAGTAGGGAGCTGTTGGGATTAAGGTGAAAAGCTTGGGCGTCACGTAAATTTGTGCCGGGAAGGTGGGTTTATTGGGGGAAGGGGACTGAGCAGTTATCACGAGACGGCGGGCCTCAGCCATAAGACTGGTGTCCTTGTACATTGCTTAGAACAAAAATCATGATTACGCAAGAAGTTTCTCTTTCGATCTGCGTGGATAACTTTTATAAACTTTTCTTTAATAACAGCGAAATTGATTTAAGATCTACCGTGTGAGGTACAACTGAAAGCGTGTCAAAAGACTTCCGTCTGAAATGCAGGCTTCGCCGGATTTTCAGTTTGCAGGATACTACCATAGCCATAAACCTCTCCGACGTGTTTAGAGCTGGGGTATGAAACGTCGTTTTCGGCCTGCGCTTATCACCAAGTTGCCTGTCGTGCTGTCGACACTGTGGAAAGAATGAGGCGTGCGACTATTTAAGCTAAACCGACGCACCATAATGAAGCTTGGCATTGTTTCTCGACTGAACCTTCACGACGCCCGGCAATCCCCTAATTGCCACGTCTTGTACTGATCAGCCGAAGATGCCATTACCGTCGCGTTCGACGAGCGACCCGGATGTTCGAATGAATAAAACAGGACGCACCGGCATGTCGCCACCACGCGATCAGGCGTCCGCCCGCGGGTCGTCACGTGACCTTGCGGTGCGGTCTTCCCGCCACGGCCGTGTCGCGTCCGGCCTGTTTTTGGCGCCAACGTGTCTCCGCAGACCGCAGCACCCCTTCCGGCGGCGGAAGCCCGCCAGAGAGAGCCCAGTCAGCCGGAACCGTGTCCGGCCGATGAGTGGCGGGAGCTGGTCGGCCGGATGCCGCGTCCGAGCGCTTGCGAAGCCTGAGGAGGGGTGGCAGAACCGGTGTTCGCTGCCGTTCGGTTCTCATTGAGTCCTGGAACGGCGTGCTGTTCTACACACACAGGGTCCGTCCGCGCGTGGAGGGGAGGGGGCAGGGGGCTCCTCCGGTCATGATTTGAAATTGCGCAGCTCGTGCTGTTTGAAAATCAAACTGCTATCCTAAACTGCCTGATTTTGTACTAAATACGGAGCTTATGACAATTTCTGCAAAGCACAAACCCGAAACCGTTGCTGACCACACAAGCAATTTTTCGAGTGACTCCACCCTTGCGCAAGTGATGCCGAAACTTGCCATAGCACATCACTCATACCAAGAGGCTCTGAAGAGCAGGGCCGCTCCAACCCGCTGAATCCAATCAGCGACGGCTGAAAGCCGCCCGCGGTCCGCACCGATCGCCCAGCTCAATCACATCGCCAGCACGTGCCGCCGCCGGCGACGGGGGGTCGCCGGCGGACGAGGGGGCCGGCAGCAGGTGCCGACAGACCCCAGTCACCGCCTGTTTGCCGTCCGCGGCCAACTGGCCGAAAACCAGCCGTGCCGCCATTACGCGCCGCTGTGACAATAATGGTGATCGATGCGGCCGATTGACGCACGCTCCCCTCCGATCCCTCCCCGTCGCCGGCTCGTCGCCCCTCGGCGCCGGCGACATCCCCTGGGGCCGCGGCGACAGCCCCGACCTTGGCCTCGCCGCGTAAATCACGGCCTCGGCGGAGGGGCGCGATGGCCGTCGCGACCGCGAGGCTCGCAGCAAGAATGGCGGCAAACTGCGTCCCGGCCGGCCGGCGGAGTCGGTGTGGAGTGGAATGGAGTGGCGGCCAGCAGCCGGGTCTCGAGCCGCGACCGGGGACGGGACGGTGCCCCGGCGCCCGCCCGGCCGGACCGTGATCCGAATCGACCGGGTCCGGCCCGGGCCGCTGCGGCGCCAGGCTTGCGCTCGATTTACCGCGCGTGAATCGATTCGCCGTCTGATTCACCGAGCTGGTGATTGATTCTGATTCTGCTTTAATCTGCTTTTTAAAGAACGGAACCGATGCCATTCTGAGTCACGGGTAATTTAATGGCAACAAGTCTGTGGTTCTATTCTGCTTCTGATGCACGGGACTTCCAATCGAATCGATTCTGATTCCGATTCAGGACGGAAGTGAGAAATTTCTGAACGTACTCGGAATCGATTTAGAGTTGATTCAGAATCGAGCCCAAGCCTGGGCGGCGCACGGCACCGCGTCCGGCCTCTGGACGCCGGGCCAGCACGTCCTCGCGTCTAACCGCCGGCCGATGACGGATGGCGGCTGCCGGACCCGCCACGTGCAGGACGAGGCTGCAGGATGACGGGCCGTCCGTGCCGCGTGTAATTCCTCCGTCGCTAACGGCTCCGCGCCCGACAGTGATGCGTGGCGACTCTAATGAGCTGTCGGCCGGCGACGCGCTCCGATCACGCCTGATCGTTTCTTTCAGCGCGCGAGGACGGCGAATCTCGGGCCGCGCGAAGACGCGAGGAAGGGGTCGTTGAGCCATCCGTCCTCGTTGCACCCGCCCACACTTGTGGTGCCGACACGGACAAGCCCGGTTTTTCCCGTCGCTTCCGACAAAAACCTGGACACATTAGGTCGAAGTTACACGTGATCAATCAAAGTATGTCGTTATCGGCGCTCGGACCGGTGGGTCCTGCCTGTCGTGACCGGTGGCACCCTCCCCCCTGACGGCGCCCGAAACCGAGACGTTGCTGGTCCCGCGAGACGAGCCCGGCCGCGACGGCGGGCGTGTTTGGGTCATTTCCGGCAAAATCGGGCCACTCCGGCCGTCCAGGCCGGCGCCAGCGGCTCTCTCCGTCAGCCAGGCCGTAATGTGCAAACGGCGACGGGATAAACAAATACCGAGGCCTCGGAGCCGGTCTGCCGGGATCGGCGCGAAGGTTCTGTCGCCACGGCAGACGGCGCGGGGCCGGGGTGGCTCAACGCGCGTTCACCCGCTCTCCTCTTCCGTCCATTCCCGGTCAACACAAATCATCGGAACCCCGCGCGTCGGACCGGAAATGGACGCCTTCCGGCTGACGCGTGAGCGCTGAGTCCGTAGCTGCAACTTCCCGTGCGTTCAGCTCACAATGGAGCGCCCGTGCCGTCTCCCGGCAGGCGCATCGGACCGGAAGTAGACACCTTCCGGTCAGCGCGTGGACGCCGAGCCCGTCACAGCAGCTCCCCGTTGTCCCACGCTGCGGCGGGACCCCGTCGCTCCCACCCGTCTCATCCCGTCTGCCATCGCGTCCCACGGCCGTCTCATCCCGTCGCCGGGTCATGAGCCGACCTGAGCCGGGGCTTAACCCGGCCTGAGCCGGGGCGTGACCCGGCCTGAGCCGGGACGTGACCCGACCCGAGCCGGGCGCGGACGGACGGCGTGCGAGCGGCGACGGCGCGTGGGAACGTGTCGTCGGCCCGACCGCGGCCGGCGGCCGCCCGCGGTAAACAGATCGGCCGTGTGAGCCGGCCGCTAAATGACCGCGCCGCTAATCGAATCGGCCGCTCGCCGCGCCGGCTGATTGCGCGCCGAGCGTCCGACGGCGGCCGGCAGAGGCGGAGGGAGGGCGGGGAGGCGCGGAGGGGTGTAGAGGGAGGTGTAGGGGGAGATGGAGAGCGAGATGCGGGAGACGTAGAAGGAGGTTTAGAGGGAGGGACAGGGGGAGGTTGGAGAGAGAGAGAGAGAGAGAGAGAGAGAGAGAGAGAGAGAGAGAGAGAGAGAGAGAGAAGAGAGAGAGAGAGGGGGAGAGAAAGAGAGAGAGGCAGGGAGAAAGATAGGGAGAGAGAGAGGGGGGGGAGAAGAAAGAACAGAGAGATGAAGGGGGATTCAAGAAGGGAGATGGAGGGGATGTGTGAAAAGGGAGGTGTAGAAAGAGATAAAGGGGAAGGCTCAGAGGAAGGTATAGAGCGAGGTACGCAAGGGAGCTGAAGAAGAAGGTATGTGGGTAGAGCAAAATGAGTTGCAGAGGGAAGTGACGTATACAGGCAGGCACGGGAAACCTGTGAAGGGAGACGCAGAGAAATGCACAAAGAAGTGTGATGAAAAACTGCGCGCTCTTACGCACGAGCATCGGATTGCGGTCATATCGCAAGAGCGGTGCTGCGCGACCACGTTGACCAATCAACAACGTTGGCTGAGGGACTCTACAAAACTGAGGTTTGCCAACGATAGCACATCCATTGGCCAGGACGTCAACCTCGAAACCAACAAGCTCAGGTTACCGCAAACATTGGACGATGCGTTTAGCTTGAGTAAAAGCGCCAACGGGCTGAGATGTTGCAACGCTAACGACCTTAGCAGTTACTCGGCCATTGAATTACTCAGCACTGTAACCCGGCGACGGCTCAAGGACTTCACCCTGAAGACTGCGCGAACGTCGGAAGGCGCCCGAGGTCAGAACGCAGCAGTCGGACCTGACCTCATGGCATCCTGAGAAGCCTACGACTGCTGACCCAAATCAAGTCCCCGGCACGCCCCCTCCAACTCGACACGACCGGCAGCGCAAACGCATTAATCGGACCAGAGGCGCGTCCAGAGCCGGGAAGAGGGGAGGCCGGCGCTTCGGAGCTTGTCACGTGACGCTCTTTCGCGGGCAGCACTGGAACTGGGGATCGTAGGAGGAGGATGTCGGGTACAGATTTCCGTTCCTAAAAGCCTTCAAGTTTAGTGCCTATTAAAATGACTAGAATGGATTAGTCTGAAATCGTGGTCAAATCCCAAAAATTTTCGGAAGTCCCCAATCATGGACACTGCATCGACGTCAGCCACGCGTTGACAGCGTGAGTTTTTCCTGCGTGCATCAGTTCTTTCACCGGACGACATCGTTCACGAGGGTTGGTTGGTTGGTTATTGGGGCTCAGGGGCGCACCAACTACAGGGTCATTCGGCGCCAAGCAGGGGGCTGAACGAGGGCTAAACGAAGACGGACTGAGAAGAAGCCCACTCAACAGACGAACCTCACAAGAGATTCCGCAACTGTCTCCGACCGCAAGACAACGTCTGTCACTTCAGGGCCTGCTGCAGTCACGCCGTGCACGAGGAGCCAAGCGCGCACAGCCGCCGGGTCACCGCCCTGCCCACGGCCCCTCCCCTGCCGCCCACTTGTTTCTCTGTTCCGGTCGGCGGTGCGGCGGGAACCGCGCGACAGAGGCGCGTCTTCGTAGACCGCCCGGACGGAGAGACCGATGCGGCGACACCGTATAGGCTGCTGAGCGGTGCCCACCGCCGCGGAACGTGAGAAATTGGCCTCTGGCGACGGCGCAGCGCGTGGTCCGACCTGACGGACGCATCGGGTCGTCGAACGGAACGCCGCGGCGCGTGTGCTTCCACTTCGAGCACCTCCCACGCACCAGACTCGGGTTGACCTGCCCCGCACGCGGACTTTGACCTAGGGGTGCATTGGCGTGGGCGTGCTTTCATACCTGATAGCGTCAGGTCCTACTTTTCGGCAATCTCTTCCCAAGGACGGCAATTTCTTTCCATGGAGCACCGTAGTGTTAATTTTAAAGCGATTCTGAGCTTGCAGGGCTGCCGCTAAGTTTGTTGGGCAGCTGCCCTCCTGGGGGCTGCTACACATACGGAGGCGTGTTCCCCCCGTGATCGCCGCCGGCGGCCGGCCGGCGCGCGCGTGCCGGTCGGCCGGCGGGATGACGGCCGGACGGACAGATGGATATCGAGTGATAGATGCGGCGGGCTGGAGGAGACGGCCGCCCCGGGCGCCAGATGCGCTCGGTAAACACGCGCCCGCGGCCGCCGCCGTGTTTCGGGCGAGGTCGGGGATGTTGGCGGCGCTCTGCTGAAGACAGGGAGGTGTTCTGGAAGGGATAAATACGGCGCCTTCGTTCCCCCTTGTCTTTACAGCTGCCTTCCTCTGGTGCTCGCTAGTTTTGATCCGTCATGCCCTTCGCGAAGCGCGACAGCAGCGCGTTGGACTGGCCGTCGTTTGATCCGACCAGCCCTTTGTGTCGCGCGCTCTCCTCTGAAATCTGACGACCTATTATCCGGAGAAGTGACTCCTGTTTGCCGGCAGCTGCCACTCCCGCCGGCGCGGCTTGTTTGCCGCCGTCCCCTATGTCGAGACGGTCAGGTGGCCGTGGCGCCCCTCCTCCCGCAGGCACGCGCCGCCCGCACCAATGGGGGCAGCTCCCGCCACGATCGGCACGTGCCGCGTCTATTTCTGGCGCCAGCCGGAACACGGCGGCCGGCGCCGGCGAAGGGGGCGGCCCCTTTGAAAACGGCCCAGCTGCCCAAACAGCGGCCGGCCGCCGCTGACTGGCGTCACGCGACACGTCGCTGCCGACGTGACGCCGCCGTCACGGAGTCAGCACGTCGACGGATGCTGGCAGTGCGGCCAGGGTGGTAGGGCGATGTCACGATATACGTAAGTGGCCGAGAGGGGGCAGATAACCGCGCGCGAGTGCAGCCGCAGAAAGGGGAGCGGCCAGCGCCGGGCCGTCTAGTGCCCGCGACACTCTCTCCGGCATAGCAATGAGCGCGCCGGCCGCCGGCGGACCGCGCGTACGGCCGTCGGCCGCGCTTATCGTTGTTCTCCCTCGGTCGGACATGCGATGCGCGGGATAAGGCGCGCGCCGCCTTTCAAAGACGCTGACAGGCCCGCCCGGCCGCCGCGCGCAACAGAGCTGCCGATTTATTGGCGGCCGGCGGTCACGTGACCGGCGAGCCGCGTGTCGGCGCCGTCTGTCGTCCGTGCCCTGGGGGCGCGTGGTGGTCGGGATTTGGAGCCGTGTTGAGCGGTGGAGAGCGGCGGTACCACACGCCCCTCACGGGCAGCTGGTCTGGACGAGGAAGTCAACATCGAAGCCGCTGTTCGTTTTCTTCTGCCGTTCCTGTCACTCGGCACAATCCGGAGAAAGGTGAAAACAAGGGAAGCGCACGCAACAGGAAACATGAAAGAAAACATGCGATGATCCAAGTCATATCGTGAAGGCATATCATTTCTGTAACAGAGCATATGGTGAACCAAAACTTTTACGACGGGCGCATTTAATTGACAACCATTTGCCCAGGCAAACTATTCATGAACCGTTAGTAATCGCTGTTTCTGCTCACAGAGTCCTGAT
Source organism: Capitulum mitella (assembly GCA_030062745.1). NCBI lineage: Eukaryota > Metazoa > Arthropoda > Thecostraca > Pollicipedomorpha > Pollicipedidae > Capitulum > Capitulum mitella. Next base: position 23,543,270 of record CP099846.1, read on the forward strand.
CTCACTAGGGATTCGAATCTGAGCATGTGAGCATCTGAGCATGTTAGCATTTCTCTTGCGATCCGCATTTCACGAAATTTTTCTTTTTCACTCCTGACGGCATATTTTGCCGACTGTCTGGTCATGTCCTGTCTGGTTTGCATCAGCCAAGCAAATGTGCGAGGCAGCCTGATTTATTTATGAACTGTAACCCTGCCCGATCCAATTTGCTTTTGCACCCTCCACCCTCCACTGACTTTACTGCTGGCGTAGTACCTGCCGTGGAAACCGCGCCTGTAGCGGAGAAAGTTTAATTGTTGCCGGCGCCGCGGGCTGCAAAGTCTTAATTGATAGATTTGTCTTTCAAATCTGCACCTGTACAGACCGGCCAAGCGGCCATACCGAATTGCTTCATCCATTGCAAGCGACGCCGCGAAAGTCGGCTTGAGCGAGCCATTTACTCAGAGTCCGGTAGAAGTGCGGTAGAAGTTCGCACTCATCTGTCGGCCCGTGTTCAGCCGGAGCCGGGGCTGAGAATAACGCGCGAACTCCAGGCGTTACCGCCGCTGTCGCGCCCGCCAGTAGCCTGCTCTACGAAGTCGGTTGCTGACGGCTGAACTGGTGCTCCTTCAGCTCGATCAGCTGACAGTTCCGGCACCGGGCCTGTCAGTCTGTCGCGATGCGTGTTATTGCTGTCAGCCGGCAGGCATTAGTCGGCTCAGGCGGTCCGCCGCCACCTGTCATACATGCCTGTTAGTACGTCACCGCCATGGTCCTGTTAGTGTGTGAATACCTGTCAATGCTGCGAACGCAAATACTACGCCAGGATGAGGAAGAGACTAGTTGACGGACGATGTCATACTGGTTTAGCCTATCGCCACCTTGGGAAACTATCCGGTTCGTAGGACCCCACAGTTCTGCAGCCCGCCAGCGTTATCAGACTGTAGTCATCACTCACTTCAACGAGTCCACATTCTCCGCGACACCGCACTCTCATCGTATCAGTCTGCCTCGCCGGACCCTTTGTTCAAAGCACCTTTTACGCCATCGGACGGTTCCGTCATTCGGCAGTCCTGACCCCGCGTTCAGTACGTCCGCTGATGCCGCCGGACCGTCCCGCCGGCAAGGCCCCACCCGGCAGTCGCCGGCTCCGTTTCCTGTGATCAGCCGGTCGGCTCGTACGGCCTCGTGATTGGACTCGACTCGCCGCAGATTGATTACCGCCAGCGCACACGCCGCCGACGATCCGGAACGCCGAGACGCCGCCAGGCGCGGATATTTCCTGAATAAAACATAGCGTTAAATGCGGAACGTAATTGAAAACGACACGGAAATGTTGAAAACGGCCAGGGCTAAAGCAGTTTCTGTCGCTTTCACGCCCGAAAATTCATTGAACGTTTCGGTAGGAATCGCTCCGGCGTTCATGTCTTTCGCTCCTCACTAGTCATGAACAAAAACGAATTCCACAACTGATGGCTGAGACGGGCGCGAGGCGGCGTGTGTCAGTGCGCTTTTATTGTGACAGTACCAAGGGCGGAGCCAAAATGAGTCGTGGAGGAGGTAAAACATCACATTCTGGTTTGCAAATTCCGATTGCGAAGAGGTTAACTCCATGTCACGAAATTCACATTTTTCGAGCGTGCCTAAATGGTTAGTGCTCTGCTGTTCTAATGCATGGACCCGTCACCAGTTGTCTTCTTTTGCGAGTGTCCTCCACAAGAATGTTTAAAAAGTCTTCTGATCTTCAGCATCTGAAGGACCCTTCAGCACCCTTCTGGACCATCTCACCCCTATTTCACCTACGCACAGCGCTGAACAAGACTAATCGCTTAACTTTCGTACGTCTCAGTTTACGTTGCAGGCAATGGAAACACTTCGGTTTGTTCTGGCAAGACGGTAACCTTCAGCCGCGGCGGACGGCCGCCTGCTCCGTCTCCAGCCGGCGCCCGGTGTGATCAGCTGACTGGCCGGGTCGCTGAGCTGTTTGTCGACGCTGACACTGTTTGCGCGTCGGCGCAGAAGCCGCACATTATGCCCCCGCGGCGGCGCGGCCGGCGTGCACGCCTTTCAGTGCCTCGGCCGCGATCGGCCGGTGCCGGCCTCCTGCAACAATCCCCGGCGCGAACAATGCGCCGAGGTGTCGCGCCGGCCCGCTGGCCGCCGGCGCCGCAAAAACCGCCGCACAAAGGCGGACGCGAACGCCGGCAACGAGCTCCATTGACCCAAGACCGCGGCGGCAAACAGTGGCCAGGGGCGGCGCCAGCGGCGCGCGCGCCGGCGGCCGGCCGCGTCGCCTCCGGCTGCGTGCGCGTCGGCGGCCGGCCGGGGGCGGACGATGGGTAGGCGCCGCGGGCAGGGGCAGGCGGGTGGCCAGCAGAGCGGACGCCGCCGAGGACTGGACGGACAGCTCGGCCGCGCCGCTCGCCTCGGCCGCGCCGTGATCGCCGCGTCGTGTTGTTGGCGGGCTCGCTGCACGTGTGCCCCGCTGCGGTCGCGGCGGCCGCTGTGCGTGCGCTGCCGAGTGCTGCCTCACGCCTCACCCTGACCGCGGCGGGGGGGGAGGGTAGAGAGGGAGTGCGACGTCAGCCACGTCATCCAGCGGGGGCGCCACCCCCGTTGTTCGGGTCTCGGGTCGCAGACCCCCCGGATCCCACTAAGGGGCGCGGACCTCGCCGCCGCCCTGCGGAGGCGGTGCAGGGGGCCGCCCAGGTCTGACGGGCCCGGCCCCCGGCCCGACCCCCTCCCGACCATGGCGACTGAGCGAAGACCCACCTTCGTCGGACCCTCGAGGGTTCCACCCGTCCGTGGCGCCAGGACGTGTACCAAACACTCGCAGTGGTCGGTTACCACCAGGGGTTCACCCGTTTGGCGCACTCGACGAGACCACGAATGCACTGCACGTTCCCACACAATCTGTCGCAGAACAAAAACCAGCCGCCACTTGGTCGGTCCATTGGAAGATCTCATACGTGACATGCTGTCGCAGAGACGAAAAACACAGATATTCGGTCCCGAGATTTATCCTATCCATCCTGGGTATCAGCATTTGGAAACCAAATTCCGTCCGGACGCACTAACCACTTACGGGACAGGCACGACCGAACATCGGATCACCACCATCCGGTCCCGGGTCAGACTCTCGGTAGCGTTCCGACGTTCAGACCTCCGCCGAATGCTGCGCGGAGTAGGAGGTGGGGGGGGAGGGACGTGGGGGTTTTCTATGGCCTCTGAATGACTCGCGTACGGTCCGCACGTGCTGCCAGTTCCACCGTGGCCGAAGAGCTTCCGAGGCCGGTGGCTCGTGTTGCACTGAAAGCCAAGGCCGGGTCATTTCATCACGTGGAGAGCGGATCGGTTTGTGGCTGTACTGCGGCACATGAACGTTAATTCGTGATCACGCTCGCTGCTCCGAATTAGTATTCGCACACTTAACTTCCTGCCGCATTAGCCTTGCTGCCGCTGACAGTGCAGGTTTAGCCCGAGCGTCACGCAATGTGCACGTCTAAAGCTTGCAGGCTATTAATAGATTGAATCAATGCCAGTTAAATTATAGGAGCCTCATCGAACTCGTATATTACGCGCTATCATTTGGCAGGCGCGTCCATGACATTTATTGCCAAATCCTTCACACCTGTGCATTTTCTCTGTGAACCACTTTCACCCGCCTTATTATGCAGGCGAGTTATTAAGACCATCATTTTGTCATTACTCAAGCCCAATCAGGCGCATTAGCTGCACTTCGCGGTCTCTCGGGCAGCTCAGTTCGCGATGCGGCCTCGTTGGGCCACAGATTCAAAGGCTTGTGTAATCCAGGACTTGTAAATGCAGCGTTTGAAACTGGTCGTCCAAAGTTCATTGAATCTAGGGCATGGCTGCCTGCATCGCTGCAAATCGGAGGCTCGAAATGTCCTTCCCTCATGCGTTATAGTCGGCAATGCTCGCACGAATTTTGCCGCCTTGCGATATTCCGTTGCCTTAGACAACAACCTTTTGGGGCACCGCATTACGGCCATTCAAATTTAACGTAACAATCAACGAAATAAGTTGAGTTACGGATAGCTCACTTGTGTCTTTTTAAGTTTTCCGAAAATTGCTTCATATTTTGCTTCCGGTGGGAATGTTTAAAGATGCAGATGAACGACGGATTATAATCCGTTTCACACATAGCACATTGTCTAGAGCAATTTGGCGCACCTTGATAAGCCTATCTCATTTGAAAACTTAGCAAAGTAACATCAACCGCACAGTTCATTCGACCTGCTGAATTCAGTCCTGGCTTGTTTTTGTACCCGATGACATCGCAATGAATAATCGTCTTTCCGCTGAGCATTATCACCCCTGATTAATTCATCTGTTGTTGATCTTCGCACTCCGCCTCCGTCCGCCCCATCCCATCTCCATTTTATTACATATCATTAGCATGTTAAGGCATGCATGCACCTGTTGCGGAATGCGTTTGTCATTTGCCCGGCTTCGGAGGAAAAAATCATTCCGCAATCATTCCGCAGCGCACGGAACAAACAGCCGCCGGCTGACTCCGTGTCGAGTCCAGCCCGTGACTCTGACTGAGTCGGCCCTGGGCGACCCTGCCGGGTCCTGTCCCTGCATAGATAGTCGAGGCTCGGCAAAATGTGTTTAGTTTTCCAGTTATAAACTTGATGCTTATTTTTTCGTGCTAAATGCTAACACCTAATGACCATCGGGGCTCAACAGCACGCAGCATCCGGCACATCTGATGGCTCTTTTTAAGTTGACGGTATGTATCTCACATTGCCTCCCCGGAAACGGCGTTCGTCCCCTCTCGAGATGGTCGGTTTGAGCCGCGCCGTGGGAGGTCGGCCGACCTCGTACGGCGCTCAGACAGCTGCAGCAGCCTTCTGCGGGCCACGCTCGCAGCGTGAGACTCTCAAGGCACCTCGGAGGGAACCCGAACTGGGAGTGACCGATCGGATGCCGCGCTGTCCGCCCCGCGACGGCCCGACCGACGTGCCGGCGGACGTCGCCATCCACCACGCCGCGCAACGCGACGCCCGAGCGCCGGGTATCGACGTAATGAAACGCCTGCGATCGACGCGCCTCGGAACCCTGCAACGCCTGCCGCCAAATTAGGCGCGATCCGGGCCGTTTTCCGCGGCCGGCCCGCCCGGAGCGCGGTGCGTAACGAGTTCCTCCCGCGGCCCCGCCCGTACCTTCACGGCTAATCGGCCGCCGGTGTGTCCGGGGCGTGCGCGTGTCTGGCGCGTGTTTCCGCCCCGTCCGGCGCCCCGCGACGTCCGCGGCGCGGCGTTCAGCGGCCGCTGCACCTGACCTCCGGCCGGCGGCCGCCCGCCGGCGCCGTAACGGCCGGCGGCCGGCCGTCTCCCCCGCGTAACGAGCTCGCCCGTCACGGGGGCGCTAACAAGGCGCGACGCGCTGGTCAGCGGGCGAGAGAAAGCGGCCAGCGGCGACCGCGGGCCGCGCCGAGGTGGCCAGGCTGCCAGGCCGGGTCGGGCCGCGCTGGCGGCGTGTAGCCTGGCTGTCGGTGCGCCCGGAGCCCCAATTACCACCGCCGGTGTGGCCGCCTGGCGACGATCGTCGGACTGATAGTGGGAGGACCGGCTCCCGGCGACGGCGTGAAAGATGCGCTGTCGTTTTTCTCGTGCGATTCCTGTTGTTTGGGACGTCAGCATGGCGATGGGCCTGCGTTGGGTGTTCGTCGTTGTCGTACACGACGACGTGCCGTCGCTGGGTGTTCGTCACTGTCTTTTAGCTTGACCATCTGTCTTGTTAGGGTCCTAATTCTCTCGTCCAGAATATTTATAAAAAGTACATCAACGTCATTAGGAAAAACAACGTCGGGGCTGTGGGGTTTTATGTCGTGAAGGCGCCGGAGTTGACCACAAAAGTGCCATAAACAACACTTTCATTGGAGGGTGGAGGTCAGGGAGGCTACCAAAAATGTAAACCAGGCAAGTGCTCGTGTTGCGATGCGCTTCGATATCACACCTCCTCGTGGCATCTTAAGGATGCTTATCCCGTCTTCTGGCCCTGTTGGCCTGGGCTACGGCGAAAATGTGGATTTGAAAATGGCAACACTTCAATGAAGAATGCGATGTAGGCTCATTAGAAGAACGGAATATTCCACACGTTGTCAAATGCGCCCATGCCTAAATCTGGCAGATCTGGCCCCAGACGTCACTAATCAGGACACATTTTCATGCCCACCCCGTGTCAACTCTGTTTCTGCCGTTATCGGTTAGTGGTAGTCCAGCGGCATTCACTAAGGGTTTTTCTCGAAAAATGTCGGCTTTTCTGTAGTTTTGACGCCATTTTTCTCCATAAAACAAGGAAATTTAGGAGTACATTTCGCCGAATATGCTTTCTTGCTTATTATTTACTGTGCTGTCCATTTTAAAGTCCCTAATTAGAACTCTTAAATAATATTTGGGTTTGGGCTCCACCGTCTCATATTCGTCAACTTTGGTTCAACGTCGACCAGGACCAGTTTCTAAATGCTCCCAAATGAAGTCCCTTCCCTGGAAGCACCTTTAAGATAGACTGTGAACGAAATGCATGCACCAGTTACAATGTTAACTTAAGCAACGCTCACTGTAACTAATAACCTGACCCTGAAGCTTTTGTCGAGATTTGGGAGGAGCAGAAATGAACTACGACGTTGTAAATTATCCATTAATGGGTCTGAGAATTAGGGTGCCTTAGGATTTTCTACCCTCCAAACTATCATCTGATACGGACAGAACAATGGGGCTCACCCTGGGCACAATTAGCAGTCAAATGGACCACCCACTGGCCGTGATAACCTTCCGTTAATCACGTCCTTTGCAAGGTGAACAAAATTGTATGGCGTCGTGAAATCCTTGGTGTAAGTACTCCGTGACGGATCCGTAAACAAAGCAGAATGAACTGTATGCGCTGTAGTATCGTAAATTGGTGGAGATCCAGGAAGGTTATTTCACAAAATAGCGTTCCTTTAAGCCGAAGCAATACACCGCACTCCCTTGTTCGTCTCAGCTGAACGTCCAGGAGTTTTCAACCATCTCAGCTTTTCGACGCAAAATCGGAGTTTAGATATCTAGTTCATTTGAAGTTACGTGACGGATTGTATTGTTCACCAGCATTGTTGTATAATATTTCCCATTGGAACGATTTCCCGGGCCTTTCCGTTTTATTTTTCTTTTGATCTTTTCGGTTGCGCCGCCTTTACAAAGCAGTAGTTTAAAGTTTAGCCGCTAGGTAGTGCTCGTATCGTAAGACACCCCAGGCGAGTCGGCTCGAAGAAGATCGTCGTTACCTCAGTTTCGGAACAGTACATCAACAGATTCCAAACACCACTGGAAGCTCTTCCTAGAAAGTTTCGATCAGCTGACTGGGGAAATCTCCAAGGGAAAAGGTGGCCGGCTTGACGTTTCCGGGATGCTGAGCAGAACTCTGCCCTGGAGACACATGGAGTCAGCGCGTGACGGCTGAAGTTTAAGCACGCATGTCTGGAAGAGTGGTTCTCAGAAATATATCCCTACTTTAAATAATCAGTACCCTTGGATTAAAAACAACGCATTTCATCAAGACACTTTGAACAGTGAAAGCTCACCAGCGAGTTATCATGTTCGAATGCCTTTGTTCTCTTGGACCCAGTGCCCCTGTTTTTTTCCATGAAGAATATGAAGCGATTCTCTTTATATCCATTTTTAATGTGCCAGATAAACCGCATGTCTCTGCGTCTCTTGCCTACATTGCTTTAAAAGACATTGATTCCTGAATGTCACCAGTTTTGAGCAGTCTTTGACACGTTTAATCCGGACTCGTGGTCTCAGACAATCATTCAGACTTCACAGTACCTAAATCCGGCACCTGATGTTGCATGTAAAAGTGTCTGGATAAAAAAAGTCTCATAAGGCTGTATTCCGCGTTCTAACGAACCGGTGGCATAACACCATAAGCATATAAGCACAAAAAGACGTGAAACATGGACGAGGGTAGCTGTAGAAAAAGGTGTCGGCGGAACACTTGGCAATCACCCTGCCATAAATACTTCTGAGCGGCTTTTAATTCCCTGCACACAGTTGGGATACTTTCCTGGAGGTATCTCGTTTCCCACAGGAACGATTTCATTAAAGGTGCCGATATCACCCCACATTTCTGGGAACCGACGCCGCTCCTGTTTCCCCAGTAAACACCGCCGTAATTGAGGGATATCGGACAACAACGGAATCCCACGCGCGGCCAACAGGTGGCCGCCGGTGTATCCCCGCTGACAGCCGCCGGCCGCCCACGCGGCCGGGCCGGGGCGGCGGCCGCAGACGGCGCGGTACCGGCGGCGGCCGCGGCGGCCGCGGCGGCCGCGGCGCGGCTCGGCGGCGCCGCGCTCTGGCCGGCTGCCAGCCGCGCCGCCCCCTCGCTCGGCCGGCGCGCGGTAAACAGGCGGCAGGAGGCGGCGCGGCGCGCGCCACACCTGGCCGCAGATGCCGCGCTGGGCCGCGGCCCGGTCTCTGGTCCGGCCGGACGCCGCCCACCGCGGCCGGGCGTGACCCATTAGGTCGCCGCTGTGGGAAAGCCGCCCGCCTCGATCAGAGACGGATAGCCGCGGCGGCCGCTTGAGATGTGGAACATGTCCTTACACGGCGGCGGCGCACCGCGGCTCGCGGGCGCTCCGCGTGGGCGGCTCACCGAGGGCGCCGCGCGGCGTCGCCGGCTCGCGAAGTCGCGGCCGAGAGCCGCGCAGACGGCGAGGACCGTAACCTGACGCGGCGGACGCCGGCCTTGCGACCCGCTGCCGGCCTGGCCGGCTGACGTCAGGACGGCGGGACGGCGGACCCAGGCTCTGGTGGCGGCGGCCGGCGCGCCGCCATATCGGGCCGTCCTTTCTCTCGCCGCCGCTTTCCGCTAAAGGCTATCAGATGCGGCGGCGGCCGGCGGCGGCGCCCGGCCGGCCGGCCGAGCGGCCGCCGCGCCACCAGCTGCGGTCGCCGGAGCAGCGGCAGCAGCCGCGCGCCGCCGCCGTGATGTAAGGCGAGGTTCTGCGCGTGCAGTCACCGAGCCGCCGCGGGGCCCGGCCGGCCGCCGGCGTCCGTTCACCCACGTACCGGCGGCAGTGGTGGCGGCGGCGCGCGCGGCCGCGACCCTCACAGCGCCCACACGGCGGCGGCGCTAATGTGGCGATTCCGGCGCGGCGCGCCATGAGCGCCGCGGCCGCGCCATCCGGCCGCCACTCGGCGATCGCATCTGTTCCTGGAAGGAGTGCCGTGCAGTGGGCGGGATTAGCGCCAGCCGGCTCGGACGCTGCTGCTTGGCCGGCTGGGAGCTGCTAGCGCGCCGGCCGGGCCTCCCCTGCGAACAGGTGTTCACCTCCCCCCGCCACCCGGCGGAGGCGGATCAGGTCACGCCGGGTCAGCTCTGGCTGGGCGGATCAGTGCGGTGCGGTCGCGGCGCCGCCATGGACCGGTGCGCCGTCAGCTGAGAGCGGAGGCGGCGGCCGGCCGGCGCCAGTCACGTGGGCGCACGACAACCTGTTTCTCCGGAACCGAGGCGCCCCGCCAAACAACGCTCGTGTTCGCTGCGGTCTGCAGCACGGCCTGGAGGAGGCAGCGAGACGCCGGCTGTGATACGTGCTGTGCTGCGCGCTCTGCGACATGGGGTTACGCCAGGTGTGTCGGCGACAGTGAAGTGGTGGCTAAATGCTAGGGCGAGGTATGGGCATTATCAGGCGGCCAACATGAACCCCAACAGGAGCTACGAGTCCATCAAGACGTACCTTGGCCACATGGACCTAAGCGGAACTGGGAATGAAGAATTACCGTCGACGGCGCAGGTAAACGCGTATTGTGCGTCGGAGCGAAAAGCATATGCAGGGCCTATTTTAACATGTTAACTGGGGGGGCAAATGCCCCCCCAGTCGGGCACTTTGCCCCCCCAGTCAAGAGCCTTTGCCCATGCAAAGAAAAAAAAACGGCCAGGTGTACTAGCGTAACCAGGAGAGTATTCCATAAAGCGCTGCGCATGAGAGTCTCGCGAAGCAGCTTCTTATCAGCGAAGGATGTGTGAATCATTGAGTAATGTGGGAGCACACTTAGAACCATCACTTTATAATACGTATTGCAGGCACACCTAGTGACCGCTGGCGAGCGTGTTTCGTAATTAGTACCCCGGCACCCGATGCCGCGATTGTCTGGTGGGCGGCCAAGGCGTTTCATTGCATCGTAAGCACGTTAAAAATGATGATGACCATCTCTGATGTGTTCAAGCTCAAGAAAACTGAAGGGTGAGCTGGTGGGCAGGGCGGTTTCGCTGTGGTGGGATAATGTTTATATGAACGCGGCAACAGTCCAGCAGTGCTGTAGTCATCACCAATCATCCTGATCCGAAAGCCCTGCTAAAATCCCAGTATGTAAGTGGTAGAACTTCATTGAACTAGGCGGTTAAACCCGAGTTTTACGCGATGAAAACAGAAAATTAATCAGTCATATATTGAAACCGTCACTCTTGCTGCCCTTGTGCATGGGTTTGTGCATCCTATGAGCATGCTTCATCTGCTTCACGAACATGGCATAGCTCAGACTGCAGATAATGACGAGTGTTGATGATATCTCACTGAGGCGGGGCTAAGGCGAATACTTCAATTTGAGATGATTTTTATTTTGGAGCCGATAATCTGGAAATGGAGCAGTTTGTTCTGCCTGTGTTGGGACAGCTTTTGCACTTTTGCGCAGTGTTGAAAAACATACGACCAAAATTCGGTGAGAAACTGTATTTTGGGGATACATTAGACCAACAGAAACTATCCCGAACAGGCAGCCTACTGCCTCACTTAGGAAAGAATCGAAGCTGCCGCAACATCTCGTCAGTATTCTGGCCATCGTTTGCAGACTGACTTATATATCTGAAGTACGACACCCTGCCATGCCACGGTAACCAACGGAGCCGGTGTGGCAATTTCCCGCGCGTTCTTAGACGTCAGTATATTTAAGGACCACCTGCGTCAATGCAGAAAGTACCTTTTATAACGGAAGTCTGTGCCACTATGGCTGCACCACGAGAAAAAAGCCGAACTTTGGTTGACCGGTGCTCAGAACTGCCTTCGCGGGGAGAAGTGCTGCAGCAATATTTTCAGTCCCACCATGTGGATAGACTTACTCAGAGGTAGGTCAAAACACAGATCGTCCGCAAAATGATGAAGGTGTGGAACAAAGCCCGTATTCTCACTGCACCGGAGCGGAACGTAATAAAGAAGCTCAACAGAAAGCTTGACCAGTACCAACTGTCATCAAAGGCAAATTCTGGAGGTCCACCCCGGAAATTGACAAGAAGAATAATCGACAACCTCAAAAACCTTTTTGACTTTGCCCTTGTCGGCACCATTAAGACCATCAAAACCAAGAGAATAAAGACATTCTCCAGGCCCAAATGGAGCCAGGTCGCCGAGGCGTCATCGTGGTATTCGATAAGTTCCCTTCTGAGAAGGAGGAGCGAGCTCTTCAACGACAACAGTAGGCCGAAGCTTTAAAGAGCCCGCCGTTAGACTAAACAGCAGACCGAGCAGGAGGCAACTGCCCAGTTGGAATACTCGTCTACCGACAACACACAACTGACATATCAGGATGACCCGCAACCCTTGACCATGCCTTCCAAGCGGCCCTGCAGGAGAGCCAAGAACATCGCCACTCCTGATCAGGCAACAGCCTTCGATCGGACCAAACTCAATGATCGCTCTGCAATCCATTTCCTATCGGCGACGGCTTCGGCCCTCGGCCACGACTCCTCTGAACTGGCGATCACAGAAGCTCGGCCAGGCGGGCACGTAGATCGCAGAGGAAAGCCATTGCGGACGAAATCTAGCATTCTTTCTCCGTGCCACTCAACCTGGTGGTCCACTGGGACGGAAAACTGTTACATAACGATGGAAAGGAAAAGGTGGATCGACTCCCTGTCATTTTAACCGGTCCAAGAAATGCCGCCAAGCTCTTCGGCGGTGTTCCGAAGTTTGCAAGTAGAGCCGGAGCAACGCCAGCTGACGTTGTCGCGCATTGTCTGGAAGACTGGGAGGTTTCGGACAAGGTCGTCGGCATGAGCTTCGACACCACCTCCAGCAATACTGGACAAGTTGTGGGAGCAAGCACGCTTCTTCAACAGAAGCTTGAGTGACAGCCTATTCACGTCGCTTGTCGTCATCATATCTTCGAACTGGTGGCAAAGGCGGCTTTCTCCACGCGCTTCGGTCCGTCCTCGGGACCGGAATCTCCTTGTTCAAGCGCTTCAAGAAGAGATGGAGGCTCATTGACTGGAACAAGTTTGAACCCATGATGTATGAAGACCTGGAGCCAGCAGTGGCCGAGACGTTTTCTCCTCCAAGGGTCGTGTCGTCGCCTTCTGCCGTGAGAAGCTCGCCGAAATCCAGCCTAGCGATGATTATCGTGAGTTCTTTGAGGTCTCGATCATCCCCTTTGGTCAAGAGCCTCCACGGGGAATCAAGTTCCCCAACCCGGTGCTCTCCAAAGTGCCAGATGGATGGGGCGCATAATCTGCGGGATCAAGTTCTTCTTGTTTTGCCATCAGTTCTCCGTGACTCTCAGTGAATTGGGAGCACTCAAGCACTTCGTCTCTTTCATAGTTGTTCTGTACGTCAGTGCATGGTTCTGCTCTTCATCGGCGGTCAACGCTCCCGTGCACGACCTGGCCGTTCTGCAAAGCCTGATTTGAATGCTGAGATCTCGATGGGGACTTTGCCAATCACCTATTATCTATTATAACATTATATATAACATATAATTTATCATAACAATCACCTATTATGGTATCCCAGCGAAGAACTGGCTGGTGTGTTGTTCTTCGACGAGGGCGTGCCATGTGAGATGAAGAGGAAGAGGATCGCGTCATTCCAGGAACAGGGATCGGAGAGGTCTCACAGCGAGCGCGGGTGGATCTCGCAGCAAAGGAGGTTCTCGTCTCAGGAAGATCATCGTCGACTTCATTACCGCAAAGTCGGTGGCCAACCTGCAAGCCTACGGCATCAACATGGACTTCCTTGCCGCCGATCCCGCTGATCGGGAGACAGCACCTGGCTCCAAGAACGCTAAGGAAGTCCTGTGCGGGATCGCGGTAGTTAGCGACTTCGCCGAACGAGCTGTGGCTCTTATCCAAGTATACAATAAGGTACTGACGAAGGATGAAGGGCAAAAGCAGTACCTGCTGCAAGTCGTCGAATAGCATCGTCGCCAGAACCCCGAGACCACAAAGAGGGTTGAAGCATCATTCCCACCTAAGCCACACTGCTGCCGACAGGACCAGTGACCCATGACCTGAGGCAGAATGTGAAGTGTCTTTCGATCCAGTGTGTCAAAAGGAGTACTATGATGTGCATTTTATGCATATCGTGCACTTGGTTTAAAAAACTGAAGCACAAAACACGTTTGGGGGCATTTCAGACACACCTCTCCCTGAACGAATCTCCCAGGGATCACAAGTCGACGGAGAATGAGTTCTTGCTGGGGATAAATGGAATGGTGTTCTTTGACTTTAATGGGCTCGAAATGCACAAAAGCCGGCGCGAATTTCATCAAAATAAAATAAAATCCAGGACAAACGACATAGAATCTTCCTGTGAAAGTTGTTAAGAGTGTTGAACCAAGGCCATATTTTGCACACATGATTTTCTCCAAAAGACATATCAGTTAATGAGACAGCACTCTGTAAAGTGTTCATCGTAATGCGCCCTTATATATGTATGCCTTCCTTAGCAAAGTATTTATATATATATATATCCTTTCCCTAGGAATATATATATATATATATATATATATATATATATATATATATATATATATAGATGAAGTGGACAAAATTCAATAAGGAGAACGCAAATGCCCGGGGGGGGGGTGGTCTCGGCCAATGCGTCTCGTTCGCAGAATTGCCCCCGCAGTCATTTTTCCTTAAAATAGGCCCTGAGCATATGTGATAGGAAACCATCAATCCGCCGACAGGTGGTGCTTTCATGTTGCGAGATAAATGCTTGCTTTGTCCAGAAGTCATCACAGAAACGGAGGACTCCCGTTGTACGGCAGCTCTTGCCTTGATCTGGTGCTTGCCCTTTGATATTATCCTCTGAAACGGAGTGTCCGTAAAAGAACCAGAATCGCATTGTCACCCCCCGAACACGGTGTGTGCAAACAGCGGGTTGGCTGCTGCACTGAAATATGGCCGATCCAGAACTGTCGTTGTAATTGCTCCTGTATGAGATTACCGGGCGATGGGAAGCACCTTTTGGCGTGTGGGCGCCGCTTAAACCTGTCGGACGGGATCTCGGAACGCCGCCGTATCTATTTATTAGCCCTGCAGCCGCCTATCGCGGAAACAAAGGGCCGAACCTGACCTTGAGACACGCCGGGTGTGTGATGACCGAGAGACATTTGAAAGAAATGATCCGTGTAAATGTGTCTAATCCAGTGCACTGGAGTGCACTTTGATGTTTTGTTCTAGATAGCATCTCGCAGTTCCCCGTCGGACGAAAATGCAGAAAGATTGCGGGTTGTAAGCCGTGACGGGAGGCATGCTCATCTGCCATTTTAAAATCGCACTGGACAAAGACAAGTACAGCCTGCTATGCCGATCCAGTGGTCTTTTTGTGGTGAAGTTTATTCTTTCGGACGCACGTCATCAGAAAATATAAAAGAAAGCTGTCCGCTCGAAAATGGCCATCGTGCGTCAAAGTTTAGATGAGAATGATCGTTGTGCAGTGACAGCAACGCGCGCTACCCGATCGTTGAGGACGGTATGCTGAGGAGCTGTCGAGCGCTGCCGGCAGATTTCCCCTGACCTTTCCAACACGCACTCCAGGGGCTTGGCGTGGGCTGGAGTGGGGGAGGAGGCGCGCGCCGCCGCTACCTGCCCGTCTGCGACCGGCCGGGGCCCGGCGGCGCCCTGTGAGCTAACGCAGCTGCGGCTGCGCCGTCTGGGAGATTTACGTCTCGCCGGGCGGCCGCTCGGGCGGTAACGTTCGCGGCGGCCGCGGCCGGGCCGACCGGGGCTCAGCCGGAGCCGTCTGGGCCGGCCCGGGCTGCGGGAGGTCGGTTCTGATCCCCCGCACCTGGCGGCGGCGGCGGCGGCGCCGGCCCACCCTGTAGCGGCGCCGGCCGGCGCTCCGAGGCGCGTTCCGCGGATTACAACGTGCGAATGCCGGCGACAGCACGCGGCGTGCTGTGGCAGCTCGCGACAAACCGCAGCGGCGTGCGGAAGCTGAAAAACTGGCGCCGGTTGGCGTGGGGCCGCGTTTTTCACCGTCCTTCACAAAATGCGCTCGAGCGGCATCAGTTTGCGGCTCGTGTCGCAGCCACTGACAGGCCTTGACAGGCTGAACAGGCTTAAACGGGCCGGGATGGCCTGTGGCGGTCCCTCACCGCCGTCGCGGGTCGGGCCGTGGCTGGACGGCGGCCGGCGCGGCCCGGTCGTGGGCTGCCGGCGCCACCCGCGGGGCACCAGCTCACGGAAGGTAGCGTGACATCACCGCGACCGCCTAGTTCTCGTGTAGCGGCCTTGTGCAGGTCTGCTTCGGAGGCCGTCCGGTGACGTGGTCTGTTCGTAGCGATCCCGCTCCTGAGCTCTGGCGGCGCAGGTGGCCACCGTTCAGTGGAACTGGGGTTTATTGACTCGTTCCTCGTGGACGTTACTTGGAGACCCGTTTTGCTGGCGAGCGGAACGCGGAACTCTGACGCAGGTGTGTCCACCCGCGTCGCCTGTCTTCAGCCAGCGCCGGCTCCTGAAACGTCCGGGTCAAGCCGCGGGGCTCTGAGAACCAGGAGGCTTACCGCGCGCCCGGCTCTGGCAGCTCCTTTGTATGGAGATGAACACGTCATGCCCGGTCACGGCACCGAGGCCCGGCCACTCCTTTCACTGGGTCAACAAGTTAACTGGGTCGGGCTCGGCTGCCGGGACGCCGGAGGGCGGGCCCGGGTCCGTCAGTGAGATGTGTATCGCGCCAAAGTTAAACCGTCACCGCTGGGATCTGCGGTACCCGGGAGCTGTGTCTTGTTTCTGCGCGGCTTCTTCTGCGTGGTAAAACCATCAGCTGTGACAGATGACCGTTGTCGTCGTCCCTGCGTCTTAGTTCCTTTACATCATTTTGACTTACCATTCACCACCTCCATTATATTAGTCTCGACAGAAAGGACATCTGAGTTGTGTCCTTCGCCATCGCTTTAACCTTAAGCGTGACTGCTCCTCTCTAACCCCTGGTGTTTGATATCCCCACCCGGAGGCAGGTGCCTTAAACGGAGGGGCCATCTCGTGCTGTTGTTGGATTTCGAGGGAACTCTTGGCGACGAAGCAGCATTGAATGCAAACAGCAGACGTTACAGCCACCCAGCTTATCCACATGGAAAGCTGAGCGTTCGGGCCGTCTCGACGCCAAGAACCAGCCATACCCAGACCAGGGTCGGAAATTAGGTTTTTGTTCTTGGTTTCGGAGAATAATTTTTGTTTTGAAGTTCAAAGTATTGGAAAGAGTAATAATGATTAAAGTTGGCATTCTTGGTGCAGATCAGTTCTGGCATGATATCTCCTTTTACGGAATGGAGACAGAACCATTTGTTCCGCAGAGTTCGAAATTTATCAGCATGTTTGTAATGCAGCTTTTCAATGGAGCCATAGGATCAAGGTTTGGAGTGTAACATGCTTTAAGGAGCACAATTTTTTGGTGTTCTTCAACACCGGAAAACAATATCTTTTCCAACCCTGGTCTAGACACGCGGTCACCCGTGTCCTTGCAGCACTGGCCGTCGCCTAGGGCCTTCCGCTGCGGAGACCGGCGGGCCGACAACAGCCAGGACCTCTTGCGGTGGGCTGCAGCACGGCGGCGCCGCCGGGTCCTGCAGCCAGTGCATTAGTTCCGCCTCGGCGCCGGACAAGGGGTCCTCTTGACGCTGCAGGAGACTCAGCGGAGGGGCGTCTCCTCGCCTGCTCTGCAGGGTCTTGAAGACGGGGTGGTGTAAGGGGGAGGTCTGCTGCTCGGTCCGGCGGGGACCCCGCAGCCTTTGGGTCGGGTCCCTTCACTGTCTGAGGAGCCCTCCAGGCAGCCGCGCGGACTCTCCGAGGAGGTTTTCCCCTTCTCACAGTGCGCAGAATCCTGCAGGCGCTTGGAGTTTCCCATCCCAAGTCCAGGCACGAGGCCAGGATTTTCCTCGGGGAGAGGGGGAGGACAAACAGGGGTGTGGTTTCCTTATCCCTTTGTGGATGCCTCGGCACCCACAAAGTGGAAATGGGCATCCAGAGTACGATATGGGCACCCACAACTTCAACTATGTTTAAATATTGAAATATACACATATTCTCAGTCCCATGACGTTAACCACCTAAAATTAGCTTTGTAAACAATAATCGAGACCATTTACTCCATTGTCACCCACCAGTTGCTTTTCCCCACCACCCTCCGAGTAACATTGTGTCAAGCCGGGCCCTGGAGAAAGGTCCTCCATTAAAGGGAGTGTATCTACTCAAATCGAGTTTTTTTTTTAACTGTGCACTTACGAATGAAGGGGGCATTTTTATGGATCAAAGCCTAGGTACCATTCATTCATGCCAGCTCGCTCTCGTTAGCTCATAATCTTCTGGGGTAGGTGGGTACGCTGGCTGCCAGCCGAAGTTTAATATCTTGACCCTATTTCCTTTTCAACACTAAAATCGCCGATGAATCGGGTCAGCGTATCGTTAGCCTCAGCGATGTCGAAGTTTACATCAATTGACGAACACCAAAATTATGAAGGTGACCATCATGGATTCAGGCAAGTACCGCTGCTGTTCCTCGAATCTCCCTCGCAAGTGTTACGTGAATAGATTGAAATGCGTTGGTGCCGTTTGTCAGAACAGTCGCCGCTGCCGTTTATAACTGTATCTGGTACAGCAAGGCAGAATGTTGGGTAAGCAAAGGGTGCGTCCAAGGTTTACCAACGTATTTTCCGCTCGCCGATTGGCTCATTTCTTTAGTAATTTGTATTGTATTTTGCCTACCAAAATCACGGTCGATGAATACAATAACTAAAATGCATGAAATATTGGTGTAAGATGACCAAAATCCAATTTTCATTTACATGGTAATCCATGACCAATCCTAAATATTCCCTGGAGTGCGTTTTTGGGACAGCGGAAAAAACAGATATATAGGCCCCTAAAACCATATATTATTTTTTTGAAGTCCTCCTTCCCTTACCCCCCCCCCGTTATACCTTTTCAAACTTACTTCTCTGAACTTAAGGCATAAACGCCTGTCACGATCCCCTCCCCCTCCGATACGCAATGTCTGGATGCCCCATATGTGTCTTAGGCACCCACAGTCATTTTCCGAAAACCACACCCATGGAGTTCAGTGGCAAAATTTGTGATATGCCGCCGGTACATGATGAAATTTATGGGAAAAGGCAGCAATTTTATGTAGCTTACCTCACGCTTAACGCACAGGAAAACATATAGTATTTGCTTTTGCAACTATATATATGGTCACTATTACGTATCCTGTAAAATCACCATATGCCTACTGTAGACCGCTTGGTTCAGGGGGGCATGGCCTCCATGCCCCCCTGACTACGTCCCCGCCACAGTTCGCAGGATCCCGCGGACGGTATAGATAGCCTCCTCCCCACAGTCTGCAGGGGTCTGGAGAGTCTCCTCTCCTCGCAGTCTGCAGGGTCCCGCAGTCGGCGCGGCCGTCCCGTCCGGCGCTGGACGCCGCGGCGCCGCCCGACCAAATGGGCCCACTACATAACGCCGACAGGCCATTAGGCCCGGCCGTGCAGAGCGACCGCGTCCGCCGCGAGACCGGCAGCCGGCTCTGTCCCGCACTGGCGCCGGCGTCTACATGGTTGGCGCTGGAGACTGCTCCACTGGCTCCAGCGTCTGTCTCACTGGCGCTGGAGTCTGACCCACTGACGCCGGCGTCTGCCGCAGTGGCGCCGGCGTCTGTGCGGCTGGCGCCGGAGTCTGCTCCACTAACTCCGGCGTCTGTCTCACTGGTGCTGGAGTCTGTCCCAGTGTCGCCGGCGTCTGTCTCACTGGCGCCAGAGTCTGCTCCACTGGCGCCGGAGTCTGACCCACTGGCGCCGGCGTCTGTCTCAGTGTCGCCACGCTCCGTTCCCGGAGCGCTGTCCCGCGCTCGATCAGATCGGACGCCTGCATTAAAGACCGCGGCCCTGTCGGACGGGGTCCCGAGACGGCTCGGCCGAGCGTCGCGTTCAGGCAGCACGGCCAACCGGCGCCGCGTCCGGGGCCCATCGGTTGTGCTCCGGTGCACACACTGATGCTGGTGCGTGACGATTCCGTCGCTGTGATAGCGGGCCATCTGATGCGGCACCTTCAGATGGAGCCCCGATTCCGAGATTGATACAACCGAAAAAAGTTTTGATTTCATTACGCCCGCCCATATTTTACGTGCGGTTGAATGCTATCTTCATCGGCGTCGTGGCACGCACAGGAGGCGTTATCTGCCTGACCCTGTTGTAGATGGGGCTTGTGCGCCGTGAGCGCGAGAGTGCGCACATGCAGCCTGCGCTGATCTGATACCTGTGCCCACCTCATCTGATTGGCCTTACACAGCTCTACCATTGTTACGCCCGGTTAATGGCACCCTAATTCATCAGTTTTCCATCGGGCTGTCATAACCGGCGGAGCGCGATAAGATCGGCGCCCTAATGAAGCACCCGAGAGGCTTGGCGGCGGCTGCGGCCGCGCCGACCGCTACCAGGGGATCACGCACGGCCGGGGGGGGGGGGGTCAGCGGTCACCGCCAGACGAGGAAGTCCTCGGCTGCGGCCGGGCCGCAGCGCCGCGGCCGCCGTGGCAAAGATCGGCTGGTGACGGCGGCTGATGGATGGCCGTTTGCCGTGCGGGAACGAGGCGGTGGCTGCGATTAAGATTAGCACCGGCTCTGTGCAGTGGCGTCTACGGCTGGCGGAAGGGAAGGGCTGTGTCGTCACGGCAGTGTGGACTCGCTACACGCTAAATTTTTACGTCGTATTGTGAACCGTGGAGGATTTTCGAATACCCGCTGGCAAAATGGAATGCGATTGAAGCACTTACGCTTGAATGATGGATGATGTGCGGTGGACAAGTTCGTTGCTCGTTAAGAAACGATCGTTGCAGTGTGCTGTGTTTCATCATTCTGGCACCGCAGATGGTAAAACCGCCTTCGATGTTCCTCGTATTGGTAGTGCTTGACTGCGCTTAACATCGACTTTTAACGCGTCCCCGCCCACGGACGTAACCACAAATGCCTTTTATCGCGCGGGTGGTTGAACCTGTGACCACTCCTTGGGAACTCATTGCTCCCGACCAGTGGCCGACCTTGTGAATGCGGTGACCCGCGGCTGCCATTTGTGACCCGCCGTCTCCTCATTTCCAGGGCGATGCGTCTCTGCAGTGCCACGCCTTCAAGAGCAAGTCGTTCAGGAAGCGGCGGGCGTGCAATGTCTGCCACCAGGTCATCAACGCACAGGGCAGCTCGTGTCGAGGTCAGTGGACCGCAGCCGGGGGCTGTGTGGCTGCTCCAGCAGTGCGGGTAGTCCAACAGTATTTAATTTATCCAGGGGTGCGGACAGTGTAGCAGTGGCACTGTGCGTCGTGTGGGAGTCCCAGTTACAGTACATGACCGTTACGACGGCCGCTGGACGTGCTTTGGTCCTTCGGTCGTGAACAGTAAAGATGGTGTGACGAAAGTGTCTCGGTGACCGTGGACGGCTTCAGGTTGTCTTCACTCTGATCGAAGTCAGGAGTCACGAAGTCGCGCGCCGGTCGGGTTGGGCGGCGTTTAGAACTCCTTTAACCACTTCTTGTCATTTCTGAGCTGTGGGACTAAAGGGAGAAGTTTGAGTGGTACTTTATTTGTGCCGGAAAGAAGAGGTTTTGGGGGTACGATCGGGCTTGACGAGGATGAAAGGGCAGATGAATGTGCCGGTCGGGAGCGGACCGAGCGGTCGCCTGTTGCTGGAAGCACCAACAGTGCCGCCGGACCACCGGTTAAGCGGACCGCCGCGTCGGCGCACGTTCGTCTCGCCGTCGGTCGCCCCTGACCCGTTCCGCGGCTCTGCCCGGCGGCGAGCGCCTGGGACCGGCCGGGCGGTCGGCAGCGCCGGACGCGTGGACGCGGCCGGCTTTCGCGCGGCCCCCGCCGCACCATTTATCATGCTCAGCGTCCAGCGCGGAGAAATTAGCGCCGCGCGCGCCGCGGACGCCATTAGGACCGCATCGGGCGGCCGCGCCGCAGTCCAAACAGCGGGCCGCGGCCGGCGCCAGTGATCCGGGAGGTCCGCGCCGGCCGGCGGACCGTTCGTCCTGTTTGAGCACCGGTTTTGTGGCCGAATATGCAAATGGCGGCCGGCGTCTGGCGCGGGAATTACCATGCGGGGGCGCCGCCCTTTCATGACGTCCGTTCATCGGGCGGTCGGGGGCGCGGCCGGCGGCGGGGGAGGCGCGAGCGGCAACGGGCGGTGACATCGTCATGCAGCAGGCTGTCCGAATTCCTCCCGGCCGCGATGTTTTGTCAGGGCGTGCTTTGCATTCTTCCAACACGTGCAGGCAATTCTCGAGATTTGTATGCAAATAGCCGCGGCAGTTAAAAGGCTGTCTTCTTGGTCGTAAAGGAAGTCAGCGCGCGGGAGAAATCCGCCAGTTAAACAGGAGACCTCGCAGGAACGGCCTCTGCTCGCTGTCACAAATGCGGTCCGAAAACATCAGGTCTGGTAAGCAGCGACGTTTCTCCAGTCGGGCCACATTTGCGTATCAAGCTCCCGACACCCGTCCATCACAGTGACTGCGAACTGACACGATCTCGAACTGGATATGACAGCGAATCATTCCGGGCCGTATCGGGCAGCGGGAGGGCGCCGTAATCCCAGCCGACCCCTGACCCTGGCCCGGCCCGGCCCCGAAACAAGCCTCATCATCAGCGCGGGCGCGGGCGCCCACGGTACGGACGCCGCTGGCGGTAGCTGACCTCCGGCGCTCGATACTGCTACCGGAGAAGGGGGCGGAGAGGGGGGCATAAGCGTAGCGAGGATTCCCCCAAGGAGGGGCCACTAACGTACTCCCTCGAAACTAAACATTCGTCAGATTTTGGTCAGTTTATTTTCGAGGTCCGGAAATTGTTTATTTTCATTTTGTGCGTAAAGAAACGTTAAAAAACATCTAAATCCAGTGGGGCCATGGCCACTTGCCCTCTCCCCTTGGCTATGTCCCTGGGAGGGAGGAGTCTTGGGCGACCGAACCAGCACCAGCGAGCCTGTGCGCGCCGTCACGGCCACGGCTGGCCTCGGCACCTGCTGACTCTCCGGGCGGGAGGATCGGCGACGTGCGCGGTCACGACTCGGCCTGCCGGCCGGCCGCCGCCGTGACTGAGCGCCCGTCAGCCGGCCGCCGGGGCTCGGCCGCGGACGCGGCGGGGCGCGGCCGAGGCCTGAGCCCGCCGAGCGCGGCAGAGGCCGGCCTGAGCCGTGTTGCCGGCCGATGGCGTCCGTTCGGTGGCCGGCGGGGAACGGTCGACAGGCGGACGCTTTACGACGGCTGTTGAAGTGTTTGGATTGGACCGCGTGAGTTATTATGGAGCGCTGGAGGCCGGGCAGCTGTTATTCGGGTGTGGAGGAATTCTTCAGCGCGAAATCGATGCCCCATTCATTTTGCGGCTGGGTAAATGATTCACCGCCTGCACTTCTGCACAGGATCTCGCAGACCTGCAATGGACCCAGATCCTTCGCTCCATCATGCTGCATACGGGAGACGTTTTCGGCGTGTTTTGGCATGCCCACGAGACCTGTGCCGGAAAGTGCTGCCATGCGACGCTGCCCAGTGGCGCCCTCGCGTCGAAGGTCGACGTGTCGTGAAAGGCGCGCGCGAGGAGCACAATGGTGGCGCCGTTTATCCCGATGGGACGCCCAGCTGAGTCGAAGGACGCGTTTTGAATGTGTTGCCAAAAGAGATCTGGCCGCGTTATGCAAGTGTGACGAGCGGCGACCCCGTAGATGGCTCGCCGCGTCGGCCGGTGATGGAGAGACGCGTCACGGAAAGATGCCGGTGAAAATCTGCGGAATGCCGTCGCAGCGCACTCCACTGGCGATGGGCATTTCTGGGTGATTGGACGTGCTGCGGCGATGGATGTCGTATGACGTTTGTCGACTGTTTCCGGGGTCGTTTTTTCAATAGTTGACACGTGCGAGGTTGCTTGCGTCGTGAGGTTTTGCACCAAACGAAAAGCATCTGTGTGCGACGGGCTTATCGTTAAGTTTCCGGTGTTTCGACCACGCTGACGTTTCCAGGGCGTTAAGTGAGCGTCAGGTCACGTCATTGCGCAACCTGTTTTAAACTATGGGTACTGACTCCATTGCATAACTTGGAAAACTGCACACATACCTTTCTTTTTGCGTGCATTGCATCCGGTTACGTCTCCTTGAGTGGATGCATAGCTTAAAGAACCTCTCACCTATTGCTGTTATTAAAGAAATGGCAATGGAATAGAATTTAGTTAATCTTGGGACTGTATTCCATTGTTAATTTGCATAGAAGGACTAACGAGGAGGGAACCAGTATGCTGCTTGATGGCGCAGTGAAATGTGGCCTGACGCCGCGGTCGCAGTTAATGTAACCACGTACCGATCCTTTTACCGCCGAAGGAAATATTTCCGCTAAGCCCTCCGACCCTTTAAACGGAAGACGCAAAGCACGTGCTAATGCCGCGACCGCTCGCTCACTAGTAACGACATCCCGGCGCAGCGCGGGCCTCGTCCGTCACGGGGCTAGAGCGTCACGTCACGGGCAGGAAGCGCCGCGTCCCCTCCCCGCCGTCCGTCGCCGGCTGTCGCGACTGTCGCGTCGGCGGTCGATGGCGGCGCCCGGGGCGCCGCCGGGCGGTCCCGGCGACCCGCGCGGCGGCGAGCGGCGACCCGACAGCTGTCGGCCGCGGCCGGACGGCAGCGGGACGCCGGGTCGGCTCCAGATGGCGGCCGCCGGGCCGTCTCCGCCCGCCGGCCGCGAGCCGACCCGCCGCCGGCGCCGGCGGCCGCCCGGCCGTGCGGAACGGCCCGGCGACGGACGTGACGACGCCCGTCACGTTCGCCGCCCTGCCGCCCGTCACGCCCGTCGCGACGGGCCGCGCGTCCGGTAGTCGCCGCCAGACGCGCCGAGAGGCCGTCCGAGAGGTCGCTTCGAGGGGCTGCCGCCGGCCGGCGTGTTGCGCCCTGTTGACGTTGGCTGTTTGACAGATCGGCCGTCCGGAGTCGGCCGCCCCCGGCTGGCGGCGGCCGGCCCCGCCGACGGCCGGCGTCTGCGGACCGTCACGCCGCCGACTGACGTCTGTTGGCGTCCGTCAGCACTCTTCGCCGAGCGTAGTCTCTCAACGCCCGCCGTTGACGTCACGGCGGCGACGTCACCGGCGCGTGACCCGCGCGGTCGGCGCGTGACGCTGGGCCGTGAGAAAAACACCCACGGGAATCCGCCTGCGGGCCGGCCGGTGCCGAGGCGTCCTCCGCCCGGCGGGTGGTGCTGGGGGTGACCTCGCCGAGCGGGAGGGGGCCGCCGTAGGGGGGGGGGGGCGCCGGTCCCGGCGCCGACCCCGGCAGTGTGCCATTAACGACCGGCACGGCGAAGGGGTGGGCAGTGAGGGGCAGCACCCCTGCCGGCGCCACGGCAGCGTGGCACGCACACGCGCTGCCCAGTGGTACGTGTCTCCGGCTCCGGCGAGGCACGCACGCGCTCTGACCAGTGATTCGTGGCTCCGGCGCGGCGGAGGAGGAGCGTGCTGGCGTGGCGGTGATTTTTCTGCGGGAATGTCGGGAGGCACATGGGGCGTCGGAACGGGTACGTGGTCGACCGTCTTCAGAACGTCATAACTGGTCCAGTGCGCGTGTGGTCCAGACTGAAGTGAGTGCGGGCGATACCCGGTCGGGGCTGGGACGGACCCCGTCGGATTTGGATCCGGATTAGTGTGTCTGGGCTGGAAATCAAAGCCCGGATCGTGCGCCCAGGGCCATGAAAAGTCTGCTCAGAAAAGGTACGTGACATACAAGTTAACGGTGGTTCGTAAAATTTCCGGATACTCCGGGGGAAAATGACGAACCAATGATTTAAATCAGAAACAAAAATACCCTCACGCACAGCTGTCAACAAAGCAACAAAGGCTATGATGCTGCGTTGTAAGCCAGCCGACGCATTAATGAGGTTCATCGATGCGCCTTTTGTGCAGTTATTTCCCGCACTGATCAACGACCGCGCACTCAGCCGAGCAACGCCGGCGACCGGCCGCGCCCAGACCGGACCTGGTCTCGGTCTCCGGCCGGACGGTCGCCGGGCGGCCGGCCCGGTCCGGCGGTCCGGCGCCAGGTGTTATCGGTCAGGCCGGACCCGCCGCCGCCGGCGCCGGCGCCGCTCATGATCGCGGCGCCGCTCCGGACACGATATCTTGATCGGCCGGCCGGAGATAGCCGTAAAGATCGTCGCCTCCGACCCGGCCGGTCGGGTCGTAAATCGCTCAGCGCGGGCCACCCCATAAATTAGCGGGATAATAGAGAACACATGTAGGAGTAGAAAGCCAATAGCGTCACAGTAACAAACGGTGCTGTTTTGATTAGGCGGCCGCGGAGAGGCGGCGTCTGGACGATTGGGAGGCGCCGGTTTTTTTGTGGGTCGGCCAGGCCCGGCCCGGGGTGGGCAGGTATGTGGGACGCACGGTGCGGGTGGTGGGAACCCTCCGTTTCGGACTGTTCAGACACCCGCTGACTGCTCAGATCGGCCAGCGGAGGGGACAGCCTTTATCAGAACAGAACAGGGCTACGCTGTGCACCGCTGGTTGACGCCGCGAGTGCCGGCACTCGAGCGTTTCCTGCGTCGATGCACGAGCTGCGATAACCCGAGGGCCCCCAGCGCGTCGAGAGCGAGCCGATAACCCCGCTATCGAAAGGTCAAGCGCCGCGCCTGCGTGCACAAGTGCACCGGCGTGTTTTGCGGCGCGGGCTCCGCGAACAAGTGTCGGCGCGTCATCGCGCGGCTTTTTCAGCGGCCGCCGGCGGCGCGCCGTCCCGCGCTGGCGGAGAGCCGCCGTCGTCGGCCTGTTTGCCCGGCGCGGGCGCTAACCGCCGCGACAGCTTTCACCGCCGCTCTGTCACGTGTTCGCACAGGACAATTAGCGCGCCGCGCCGCGGTCGGAATCGGTCGGTTCGCACGCGCTCGTTACCGCCGGTCGGCGCGACAGCCGCCGCCGCCGTCGCGAGCGGCGCGCCGTCGGCTCACTTCCCGTCCGGGTCGACGCCGACGCGACGCCGCGGCCGCCCCGCGGGACCGGAGGCACCGGGTCGCGACCCAGGCCCGCGTCACCGGGCCGGTCCCCATGGGCGTGGGCCGGGCGGCGCCTGAGGAACAGCTCAGCGCGGCGGCTGACGAAACGCAAACACGCCGGCCGTCGGCGCCGGCGTTTTTACGGCGCCTCGTCGCGGACGATGAAAAACGGTCTGGCGTCGCTGCCCGCGCGCGGTGTGGGTTTCGCGTCGACGGTCGTAATGATGTTGGTGTGTGTGTCGCTGCCCATTACGTCAGCGCGGCATCTGCGAAACATGCAGTCGCCGCGCTCGAAGGCGCGGCGCACGCCGGCACATGCATCGGCGCCAGCCGCAGGGCAGATGGTCTCGCCGAGGAACAACCAATGATTGCCGCAGCAGACAAATCACTCTCATTTGGGCGCCAACAGCGCATCTGCAGCCATTCGGAATGCATCACTCTGATTGACGAAATGAATCACGATGAAATGGACAGATCGTTCCGCCGATTGTTCGGCGCTCTGCAGGAAACGGGGCCCGCCGGCTTCGGGCTCCCCTTCCGTCTCCGTTTAACGACGTTGTTCCCCGCCGGCCGGGGGCGAAGGGAGGGGAGAGACGGGAGGGGAGGCGGCACGTGCCACCCCACGCTGCCATTCAGAGCCGCCGGACGTCTCGCGGTCCAGGTGTCACGTGCTCCGGCCGGCCTCGCCGGCGGAAGCGGACAATTACAGGAAACCGGCGACGGAGCTACGCGGCTCTTCGGAGGGCGTTCCCAGGCGGCGGGCGCGGGTCGTGCAGGGGTTCGGGCGCGGGTCGTGCAGGGGTCCGGACGCGGGTCGTGCGAGTTCCGGCCGGAATATTCACAGCGAGCGGCCGGCACCCCGTGCAGCTGCACAGAACAGCTGTTCGCCGGGCTTTGCCGCCGCCGTCCGTCTCCGAGACAAAGCCGGAGGAGAGTCAGCGTCAGGGGAGGCGGAAGAGACCGCGGTGCGCCGGGAACCATTCATCTAACGCATCCTGTCGGGCGCGCTCCCGAGAGGGCTTGAAATCTGCACCGCGCTCGGCGCTGCAGTTATGAATAGCCGGCCGGCCCGCCAATCGGCGCCCGACCAGAACAGGACTGGGGGGGGGGGTCGGCGAACGGAGAAGTAAACGTGCCGCTAACGGGGGCACGTGCTGTTGTTCGGCCAGCGGCGGGAGCAGAGCCGCGGACGGCTCGCGCACGTGGCGAGGCACCAGCGGGAAGCGGCGACGTCTCTTAGAGACGGCACCGCGGTGAAAACCGTTCCTGTTTGTCCGCGAGATACCCACACCCCTGGACGAAACTTTGGGTGACCCAGGTCCTGTGGCTCGGACAGAACCTGACGACCGGGGTCCGGCCGCCCGGGTCCGGCCGCCCTGCGCGCGCCCGGCCCCCAGCCTCGTTGTCCCGTAATTACCATCTGCAGGGCGGTCACGCGGTGTATTAATATTCCGGGGGCGGGCCGACGCCGGCATGCGCGCTCCACACGTGCCGCGGCCGCGCGGCGCCGCGCCGACCGTGCGGCTATTTTCTGCCCCCCCCCCCCCGCTCCCCGCTCTCGTCCCTCCCGCGCGGTTAGCCGGACCGGCCGCCGTGCCGCGTCCGTCTGCAACACCGCAAACACGCGCGCTGCAGCGACGCGCCGAACGCGCGCGTCAAAACGGGGCGGCCGGCGGAAGCGACGCGGGCCGGCCGGTCGTAGATCGATTCCACGGATCGGCTCCGTGTTTCCAAATACCGGCGGCCGGCTGATGTATGGGCGGGTTGGTTTTCGCGTGGCTGGCGTGCCTGAATAATTACGCGCGGGCGCGCGAACGACGCGAACGTGAATGATGGCGCGGCGCGGCCCTCCCGCGCCCGCGGCTGACCCCGGCGGGGTCATTCGACGGACGGACCGGAGGGACGGCCGGAGGCAGGAGCCCGCTGACGGGCGGCCTACCTCAGAGTCACAACCGGCCTCCAAATGCACTGCTCGGACCGCACGCGTTCGGCGGCTGCCAATGAAAGCAGTCGCGAGTGCAGAGGCTCGTCCCAGCAGCCGGCGTCTTAGCGCGATTGCGAAAGCGAAAACGAAGCCGATTGAATCCGTGCCGGGCGTGTTTGGCTTTTAACGGCCGCCCATCGCGGGCTGGCGCGCCGTCTGCGATGGCGGTCGGTCGAGAGCGGAGCGGGGTCGGCGCGCTGAGCCGGCACACGGCCTCCTCCGTCCGGCGAGGCGGCCGGCCGGCCCGCCCGACTCCTCCCCGGGCGACTGGGCGGCCGGGCGGCCGAGCGGCCGGCGGCCGGCTATTTAAAGGCGCCGCTTCCGGCCCGGGCGGGCGGCTTCCGCCGCCGGCGGGTCGGCGCGGCGTGCCCCCGCGCGGCCGGCGGGTCCGGCGCGTGCCCTGCGAACTCAGAGCCTTCCGGCGGACTCCGGCTCCGTCTCGGCCGTCTCGCGCTGATCTCGGCGTACGCGGTTGGCCCCGGTCCGCCAGCTCGTGGTCGCCCTAACCTAGTCCTGCGGTTAGACTGGTGAGCCAGCACCACTAGCTGGCTCGCCACGGTCTGGCTCTGCGACGACGGGGACCCGAACTGTGGACGTGAGCCGTCTTCAGCCCTGGGAGGCCGCGAATCGTCGCCGCGCCCACGCGCGAAGTCTGCGGAGCCTGCGTCACGCACCGCCCACGTCGTGCCGGAGATGCGCCGCGGACGGACCGGTTCTCAGCGGCCAGGAACCTGCTTCGCGGCGGGCGCCGGTCGGTTCGCGTCCACTGGCTGCCGTCCTCTGCCGCCCAGTACGCGCCGGAGGAAGACCGCCAGGGTGCTCGGCGGCCGGCCGGTCTCCGTTTGTCGCCTATTTGTTCGGCGGGCCGGCCGGCGCGCGCCCGGCGGAGCGGCATGCGCCGCGCGCCGCCCGCCGCCCGATCCCAGTCCCGATTCGGCCGGCCCGCCGCCAGGGGTGGCCGACCTGCTCTGGCCGCGCGGCCCAGCGGACGGCCCAGGCAGCTGGCGCACCAGAGAGGTTCCAGGAGTGTGGCACAAAACAGGAGGCATGGGCCATGCCTTGTTGCCTGAGTATATCTGACGCGTAAGAAACGAGGTCACCAGTAGTATTTGTTTGAACTGCCTTTAGTCGTGCAAATGGAATTTTTTGCGGATATGCTTCGTTCGGCAAGCACAAAGTATTTCGTTTTGTTTATATCGTGAAAACCACTTCACTGAACGCTAAAACTTAAGAAGTGATGATCGTTGCTGCTGTGTGGATACCAAAGGTTATGAGTGGAACGTTAATCTACCTTGCAATGGCGATTACGAGATTCACGGATCGTTCCCGAATTTATGGATTCGGCGAAGATACTTTAGTCCTTCAAGTCGGAAACTGTCAAAGAGAAGGAAGGGCATGTAACTCAAAGGCTCGCATCAGCATTATCAAGTCAAAAGGTCAAAAGGAAAACGGACTTGGGAGTGTATTGCCTCATTTTCATATTTCTTCTGTTGCTCCCTTACTTTAAAAAATGCCGCAGAGCTCCAAAATATTAGACACATGCGCATGCGATGAAAAAAGCTCTCCACAAGCATACCGTCAATACCATTAATACCGTATTGATATATTCCATGCCCAGTAGCGTTTCAGTCCGCACACACACTGAGCCGGCATTTCGCTCGAGCATAAAACTCGAAGCAAGGATCGACCCGACGAACAGTAGGCAGCCATTTCCATCGATAGCTTTGGCCGTGCATTCCAGCAACGGCACAAGAATCCCGTCAAAAACGACAGCAGTCAGCTTTAGCTTCAGTCTGCTTCAAAGAAGCGTTCGCCAAACCACGCCTCAAAGCAGACCGCCGAGCGTCCGTCCAGTGCGCTCCGAAAACGCTGGCATCCCAGAATAGCCGCCCGCTCCGCGACGCGCTGGCCGGCTCTTCGCGGCGTCTCCTGCAGGTCTCTGGCCCGGCGGGCCGGCGGTCGGCGTGCGGCGCGGGTGGGCCACCCCTGGAGCGGGCCGGCGGGCCGCCGGTCCAGCTGGCCGCGCGCTCTCAGTCACGCAGCGGACCGAGTGCGTGCCGGCCGCGACCAGCCGCCGCGCCGCGCGCGACGCCCCGCCGGACCGCCGCCGCCGCCGCGCCGCCGCCGCCGGGCGCCCGGCGCCGGCCAGTCGAGCGCCGACCGCTATTGCGCCCGGTCCCGCCGCGGCGACGGTGCCCAGGGAGCCGTCGGAGGTTCGAGACCCCGCGGTGTCCGAAGCAGATCGACGGGCCGACGCGCCAGTGCAGTCGTCGGCCGTCGGTCCGGCGGCGCGTCGGCGGCGATGAAGCGCCCCCGGCGGCGGCCCGGGCCGCCCTGACCTTGCGACGCCGTGACGCCGTGACGACTCGGCGCGGTCGCGACGGCCGACAGCGTTGCAGCTCCGAGTGGGCGTCCCTCGGCGCGCAGTGCCGGACTTTGGTCGGCGGTGCGGCCGCGGTGCGTGTCGTCCGTCCGGCGCCGGAGATCGCGGACCGGAGTCGGCCAGAGGTCGGCCGGTGGTCGTCAGTGTCGGGATAATGCCGCCGTAATTCCAGCCTCGCCGAGATGGACCTCATAAAGGACTGCCGTGAGTAGACCCTCCGCAGAATTGTCCCCGTAATTGCCGGCCTTGAATGCATTCGGCTGTTTTTGCGGATGCTTTTAGCGACGCCATCTGATGGTGCGCCGCCGACAGTCCTCGTGAGCCACTTGTGGCAGTCCATTTGCCTCGAAGAAAACAAATCCTTTTGTTTTAAAACGCAAAGCCGCGTCTGACACACTTATTTGAACCCTTGTCGTCGCCTCTATTGACCTGTTTGTTTTGTATGTTTTGCACCTTTGACCACTTTTTATCTCTTCAGACCCCATTTCCATGGAGCCATTCTATTTAACCTTCCTATACTATTACACCTACTACAACAAATACACCACTTACCCGCTCTGGACCGTTGGTGCTGGTGAGCCATTAAGCCGGAGCCCCGAACTGCTACTATTACCGCTTCTAGGAACGCACGTGGTATTTCAAGATAGCGCCCATGGCCTCCGCATCTTCCAGGAAAACTCTGGGTCTCGCTGAACGCCTTTGGGCTCCGACCGACACTTCTGGGCTTTATCGCGCATCTGGATCCTGCCGAAATTTGGGTCCCATCGAGAGCATCTCTCGGCGCCTGCCGGATGCGCCTGATCACTGCAGGCGGCCGCCGGCGGCGGCGGCGGCCGAGCTCACGTTTCGGCCCCGTTTCTCCGGCCGGCGCCGGTCGGCAGTGCCCGGCGGCCGGCGGCGGCGCGTGTTCGAGGCCGGCCGCGACCGGCGCCGCCGTGCAGGCGGCCTGCGCGGCTTTCCCCGCCGAGGCGGCCGGCACGTGTTGAGCCGTCCGTTTTTCGACGCCAGCCTCCCGGCGCCTTTTTCTGGCGCGCGCGCGTCGTGACGGCGCGTTCGGCCCGCAGCGGCGCGGCCTGGCGCGTGCGGGGGAGGGGAAGGGGATGGGGCTGTCGCGTCGCCGGCGACGGCCGCTCCTCTCGCGTTATCGCCCGGCGGACGGACGCGGCGCCGCCCGGGCGAGAGGGTGGCCGGCGCGGCGCGATTCCGGCCGTAAATTGATAGACGACGGGTGATTTGTGGGAGCCGGGCCTTCGCCGGCCGTTCCGGCGCCGTGTTTACCGGCGCCGGCTATGATTACGGCGGCCCATTAGAGAGGAGACCGAGAGGCGGGCACGGGAGAGGTTCACCTGGCCACCGGGCGGGGTGTCGGAGGTGAGAGCCTGCTGAAGTGTTCCTCGACACTCCAGGGCGCGCTCTCTCCGCGCGCCGCCGACCCTGCGGACGTCCGGGGCGGCCTCCCCGCGAGCCGACCTTCCTAACCGGCGGCCGCCGCAGCCGGGCGGGCACATCGACGCGGTCGCCACGGCACTGGCCACGGCCGGGCGGCAACGGCGGCTCGATAGCCCGCCACTTTGTTGATTATGCCGCCGTGCGGGGCCGTCACGCCGTTACGTATGACGTCGTGAGTGGTTAAGGTTAAAGCCGGGGTCATCAGTGTGTGAAGCGCGCACTGAGGCTCGTTACGCCTTCTGTCGGCTGAGCACGGCGGTCTGGCGACTTGCCATTGATTGCGAACTTCGATAGTGCGGCTATCGCGTTGAAAACGAGCCGCACCATAACCACACCCGGGGCCGACAGCCAAACTGCAACAGCGCAGTCGTCCCTGTTCCGACCCCCGGCCCAGGCTGCCGCAGCACGCGACGCTGCAGCTGGCAGGAGAATAGCTGCGCGACGCGAGTTGGCACCGCCTGCGCGGCCTCCGCGCTTCGCGTCTGCAAGCACGCGTGTCCTGCGCACCAGCAGTGCATTCTGTCCGCGCCAGTGAGTGGAGATCGGCGACTCGGCCGCGCGAAACTCGGCGCGGTGACGCCGGGGGGCGACGCGAGCTGCGTCAAACCTCGCCGTCGGGCGACGGCGCGGAGCGAAGCTCGTCTGAGCTCACTGCGAAGCTGTGCGTGTTCCCGCGACGGCCCGTCCCCACAGCCAGGGGTGTCGATTTAAATTCTTTTGAGAGGGCCCTGGCTGGCCGATTGTTGATTGGGCCCTCATTGTTGGTTTGGCCGCCCCAATATTTTCTGCTGATTTTAAAGGGGAATGAGTAATAACGAAAAGAACGGCAGCAGTATGTAAGAGGTGGACAGAAAGTGAAGAATAAAGTCTAAAGCGATGCACCTATCCATGTTCCTGACTTCTGTCTGTATACATACCTGTATACGTGGAGATAAATGTACCCTTTTATTTGATAAATAGTTAACAGAAGAACTTATGAATTTCCGTTGGCCAAAATGTGGTTGGCTAAATCCGTCGAGAAACCCACATTTTGGGGAAGGTTAGGTTGTGGGGCCCTCGGCTCGGTCCCCCCCCCAATGATTTACAGACATCGACGCCCCTGCCCACAAACACTCAGTAGCCCCCGCCACAGTCCCTTTCACAAGAGGCTCGCTGCACGGCGTGAGGCGCCGGCGGTAAAGAACAGCGGGCTCCCGCCGCTGCAGGTGCTAATCGCCGAAGAGCTCGTGCTGCGTAACCATTCATATTCGACTGCCTACCCGCGCGCTTCAGTGGCGCATTGTTCCCCGATCACCTCGCCGGCGTGCAGCGGCGCCCTGCTGCGTTACCGTGGCATCCGTGCACACGAGCTTAAGACCAGCATCCGCTCGCGGTATTTGGTTTCCTACCTTCCACGTGTATGCAATTCATCGCGCGTGGTGCGCGTTACGTGCGCCTTGCGCAGTTGCCGAGCAACCTCCATTGCTGGTCGTGAGCGGAGTGCGCTGAAAATCCGAACAGGCTTGGCTTTTCATTTACGAAGTATTTCGGGGAGGCTGCAACAGACGCATGATGCGAGGATAACCTTAGGTGCTCATCATGCTTAATATGCTCATGCACTAGAGGCTGCCCAGGTCGTAAGCAAATATGTACCATTCACTGCACCATCATAATACATTTTGGCACTGTCTCTAGGTCGGCGAAAGTGCTTTTTTTTGTAAGCTGCGTACGGCGGCTGTGACGCACCGACGCGCTCCTTACGGGGCACGTGACCTTTCATCCAGATAACGTCTCCCTTGCGGACCTTGTGGGCCGTTTTCACGTCGTGCGGCGCCGCTCGTCCATTCTCGCGCGGCGTCAGCAGCCGTTCCCGGCGGGGCCGACTCCGCCCGGCCCGCCCCCGTCGCCTGTCCCGGGACGGCCAGGTCGGCCCGGCCGCCGTCTTTGGGCGGCCTCGGCCCCGCCGCCGCCGTACTTGGCGCGAAAACGGCGCCGGCGGCCGCGGGACCCGGCCTCGCTCGCCCCGGCCGCCCGCCCGCCGCTGTCGGCCGCCGCTCGGCCGGCTGCTGAGTTATTTACGACGCATTGAACTGCCAGGGGCATTAAGCGTTGCAACTTGTCACGCCAGTTGGAATTGCATTTGTTTCCATTCACGGAGTGATAAAATCTGACCTTGTCTGCAGTTGTTTTATTTAAAAAGGAATGCCACTTTTCTTTTGGTCTACGCTGTATCCCCTGCACTGATATAAAATTGGGAGGAGGCTTAAAATTGGTCTGCCGAATTGGTCGAGTCGGCGAGCAAAAATAGGGGACTGGTTAATGGCGGGGCCCGCCTGATGTTCCGATGTTCGTTCAGTGAAAATGCCATCGAAAAAACTTTTACTCAAAAGTAGCGCAGACAAGGCAAAGTTCTGCTGACGTCAGCAACAGCAAAGCTGACATGTCTATAGTATAATGGAAAGATCGTACTTTGTATCATATAACGTCTTGGCTTCCCGGGTAATCCACGACCTGCGCTGCGGATGACCTTGAGAGCGCCTTTTTGTGGATGATCCGATAGCGTAATTGCCACTTTGTCTCAGCCAGCTGCTTCCGCGGTAGACCGTACAGTTACCAGGTTGTCCGCTATGTCAGTCTACGGATGAACTGCTGGCGCAGAGTTGTCGTCAGCTCGGCTCTGGCCACGCGGGGCCTCCGGCCCGGTTCGCGTGTCGGCACAGATGAATCGCACCGGCCGAGCCGCCGAACTGATAAGCGTGTTGTCAGGATCAGAGGGCTCAGGTCGCTCTGACCGGCCCGGCCGCCGAGCTGATGCCCCTGACGTCAGGGTCAGGGACTCGAGTCCCCTTGTCCAGCTGGCACCGGGCCGCCGGAGCTGAAGCTGTCCGACGCGGGGACCGTATGGCAGGACACACGAAGGCTGTCCCGGGCGACATTACAACTCGCAGCACGCGAAACGAAAATCAGCTGCAATACGTGCCTTCGCCGCTGAGATCCGAGGAGGTCTGAGCGGTTTCACAGACGAGGCGGGGGAACGGTAAGCCTCAGATG
This sequence comes from Capitulum mitella, assembly GCA_030062745.1. Classification (NCBI taxonomy): domain Eukaryota; kingdom Metazoa; phylum Arthropoda; class Thecostraca; order Pollicipedomorpha; family Pollicipedidae; genus Capitulum; species Capitulum mitella. The sequence goes on from CP099846.1 coordinate 23,578,381, forward strand.
TTCCCGCTGTTGTTTGATGACGCTCTGGAATGTTTGCATTGCCCTCACGCGGCGCTGGAGGCCGAGCAGCGCGGTTTATGCATGAGCGTCTGTCGATGCAAGGCTGGGTGTGTGCAGCGCTGTTCACCGTTCTGGTACAGCCATAAACCCATCCTAGGGCTTGGTCATCTCTTTTGAAATTCAGGAGTTGGATTGAGTGGTGGCGGGCAGTTTCTGATGCATCGTGCCGCAATACGAAGCCGCCGAACGGCATACACATTCCGTTGACCTTCGTGGATGTGATCTACACCGGACATGCATTAGACGCATTAGTTCGTCGTCTATTTTCGTGCCTGCCGCATGCCATTAGACGTGTGTGACTGTCGTCTGGTCACGGACCATGCCAGCTACCTATTTGTCGTCCCGTTTGTTTATTTGCACAGTGGCTCGTCAGGAATAAATTTGCACTGTGCGCTGTCCTGTTGGCGACATCTGCATTTCATAGTCGTTGTGGTACTGAGACAGGCTGTCATGGATGGAAGAGAATTGCGTCATGTTTACATGAGCATGGACGTTTAAAGGCGTATAATGACGTGCCGATCCGTCACGTTTTTCATTGTTTCGACCAAATCACTTGCGCCAGTTATGATTCACAGCAGTTGCTCTGATCTGTGGCCAGTCTGAATCGGACGGTTTTGCTGCGGATTATATAGGGTTTAACCTCACCTTACTCTTTATTATGTATTGCTGTCAAACCCCATGGCTGATACCGTGCGGTAATGTTGAGGATTATGAAGTTCTACCGTGCGTTTCATGTACGGGGAACCACTTAATTTCGAGACATTTAACCGATTGTCATCTAGATATTCTTAACCCCTAGAATTATTAGATCTGGTACGAAACCTGCAGCGCTTTATGAATGCATGTTTCTGCGGTGCACGTTTTCCGATGCATGTCGATTTTCGTGCTCGTGATTTTAGCGGCAGCGCTCCCGCTTTGTGGCGCTGCCGCTTCATTTGCATGAGCCTGTAATGGTCGCTTCCTTTCACCGGCACTTCTCGGCTCTAAATCGTGATAGATGGTTCTCCGGGCGCGTAGCCGCAGCTGGGGCGGTCGATGTATGACGTAAGCGGTCCGGACATTGCCTTCGTGATTGAAAGGTCTCGGGCTCCGCGCCCCCTGGATATTGATGAACTGTCGCGTTATCAGGCGGGGATACGGCGACGTGACGGGCATTAACGTTACCGACTAAACGTCTTTTTCGTAATGGAATGCGGTGTGGTCTTAGGCCTGGGAACGTGGCGAGGTCTTTTTTTACGTTGGCGCGTGCATGTCCAAAGTTGTCGTGTTTCCAGACAAGGCAAGCGACCCGTTAGAAAGTGGATGGGGCTGAAGTTTGGAAGGAATGTGGAAGCTAACTTTCCAAGTGTCGGAACAATTTTTGGAAATCGCTGCGAGTCCTAAGACGGACATTTGATCGATACGAGTCCGGGCTTTCCAGCGCATGACCCTGTGACAGCAGTGGCTGGCCTTCAGCTCAGCTTTTGCAGACATTTTTGTGTCACCCAACGGTAATTCTTTGGGTCAGCTGGTAGGGTCGTCACTCGAGAAGGACCGTTATCGGTTTTTTATTGGCGCCGTAACACAGGTAGCGGGAGCTTCTGTAGTGGAAAAACGCCGATGACTGGCTTTTATATGGCAACGTGACGTAGCTTAACAATGCTTTTAGTTTAATAGCCCCTTTTGAAAGCGTCAAACTCACGATAAGATAATTAACACCATCACTATCCCTCACGCTGCATGCAGTGATCTCAGCTTGTGCCAGTAGAATATCAGTGATTGATCCAACACGAAGGGGCGATTATCCTGCCTAAACCTTTCGCTCACAAGTCGAAGCCTCTGAGGTTGGCATGGCAATCCCGCGGCCGTTCCAGTCAGCTCAGCTGATGGAGCCGGCCGTTCTTCCGTTACTCGTGGCCCGCGCGTCCGAGCCGCGCGCCCAGGTCCCGGCGCTGCTGATGCCGGCTTAACCGGCGGCGCGCGTACACGGCTAACGGCGGCTCTACCGGCGGCGGCGGTGGCGCGGCTGCGCGCCGCGTTCGCCGCGCGCGCCGGCGGCCGTCCGACAGAGTGCGGTGTCGTGTTCGCGATCCGATCTGGCCGCGGGCCGCGATGAAGCCGTGTGTCCGGCCTGGCGGCCGTGTTCGGGTGATTTGTTGGCGGCCTGTCGGACTACGACCGGTCGGGTCGTGTCGGACGGCGACCGATCTGGGCCTGGCCGTGGTCCTGACGGACGAGACATGGCGCTACCGGGGTCGGCCGCTCGGACCGCGCTACCGGGCGACCGCGCGAACCGGACTGGACTGCTGTGGAGCCGTGAAGGGCGGGAAACGATCCTCTCACGTTCGTCAGTACGTCTCTGCATCGTCCCGGGACTGCAGAGATCTCCGCAGGTCTCGTTGGCCGGGTAGGAATGCATGGGACACGACGTTCTTTCGCACAACAGGCATTACGCATCCTAGTGCAACGGGTCGGGTTGGAGGCCACATGTTGTCGTTTTCGCCGGAAATGGGTTCATCAGTCGGTCGACCGGAGACGGTTTTCAACTCCCACGACACTTGGTTCCGCTTTGAAAGTGAACGCTGACCAAAGGTAGGGAACGGTTCTCGGTAGCCGTCATAACGTGCGCTTGTGTCCCAACGTTAACGTAAAATGTGGGACAAGACAATCCAACCTTGCTCAGAATACAAAAACCTCAGTTACGTTTTCGATCAGTACATGGCGTGGGATAATCCGTAGCCTCTCTTTCCCGTCGCTGCTTCAGCATATCAGCTGAGCTTTCCAACGTCCGTTACCACATCCTGGGTTGTGCGCTCGAGACACTCGTTGGTGCCTGGGTTCTCCCTCACCTTCGCCCTTGAACGTGTGGGAATTTGCAAACATTTGAGAAATGCATTGCTGTTTACGGAAGCAGTTTAAAGAAATAATTTAGGAAGGGCGCTTAGATAATCAGTTTCGCGATTCGGGTAATTTTCGGCTGTCGAAAGTTGGAACATGTGTCAGACCTGAGGGAGGGACTCGGCTGGATGGCAGCGGACGAAACGTATCGTCACCGCACCCTCCGCCTGCTTCACAACATACTGGTGACTGGCGAGCACAGCTCCATAGCCAGGGGATTTATTATCAGCCGGTCACAGCACGATCGTAACACGCGGCAACATCACCGTTTGTATGTGCCGCGCTCCGGAACCGAGACATGGGAACGTTTGCTCTGCAGACGTGCGCCAGTTTTGCGCAACGAGCTACCTTTTTTAGGTTCGTTGTTTGTCTGTGCGGAGTTTCGATCGTCATCTGAAGAGTCACATGCTAGTTAACGAATAGTGTGCATATCGAAATACACGCCTTATAGGTGTGTTGTTTTGTGAACGAGTTTGTACACGTGCGTGCGTGTTCTTTCCCGCCAGGCGTTTTTGTATAATAGTGTTCACCCCTTGTTTTACATGTTTGACCCTGGACCACCAGTTGTGTGGATAATCGTGAGATTGTACTATACAGCACAATACAGTGGCTTGAGGAAATGTCGAACAGACCCCGCATTCTCTTGTTAGAAGAAGGAAAACATCACAAATCTGTCCCCACTCTCGCTAATTGTTTGCTGTCGTAGATGAACGATAATCCCTCACTTACGGTTCTCACAGTTGGCGCACTTCTCTGTCGCGCCCAACCAGGCGCTGCTATAAGCCCTGAGACGGCGCGAAAACAATCGGCACGAAACGTCAGCCCGGCGCCGGATCCCCACCCCGAGGCCGGCTGCCGCCGCTCCTAACGGTCCCCCGACGGCCGGGCCCGGCGATAATCGACGCTCAAATCGTGGGCTCTCCTCATTAGCGACAGATACGCGTCTCCTGTGCCGCGCCCGGCTATGACTCACTGGCCGGCTGTTGGCGACGTCTGTGGCGTGAAAAATACAGCGCCAACCGATGTCCATCGGCTCTGTGTCATTCCAGAACGTGTCAGGCACACCTTCGACGTGAGCATTTTTACCTACATTTTAGCGTACCCGTCGGTGGGAGCCAAGTCCATTTTGTTTCTCGTCGCGCTCTGTCTGGTAAAAACAGTGCTGCAAAAATTTGCGGAATTCGAAATTCCAGGTGCCACCCCCTTTTTGCCACGTATCGCCAGTTCTTTGACGTCCCTTGCTATCCGCGCGACCTCTCCGTCCAGCGGTAACCAGCCGTCTCCGGGAGCGGTGAAACCGGAGACCTGCACGGGCCGGCACGGGCCGGCCGGACCTGCGGAGAAACTGCCGGAACGCGGGACGCGCGTCGATCTGGCAGATAGCCGCCGCGCAGGCCGGGGCCCGTCAGCGTTACGTCACCGTCACGGCATTAATTGTACGGTAACCGGGCGGGCCGGGCGCGGCGCGGCGAACGGCGGCCTTTTTACGGCGCGGGGAATTATAAAACCCGGCCCGAGACGTCGGCCGGCGCCCCGCCAGGTGCTTCCGATCATCGTTCCGGGCATTTTTGGGTGTCGGGCATGCCAGCTACCTGGTACTTGGGTCGGTGACAATTTCTGTTTGTAATCTTTACTCTTTTAGTTTCCTGAGGCCTTCCTGGGACACAGAGATGAAGTTAGCAGGGTTCCAAACCAGCAAAGCTGCGAAATTGGTCCAAAGGAGTGCTTGAGGTATTATGACTAGTACGTTTTGGAATATTAATGTCTCCGCTTCCCTAGTTGTATGGATATCCTGGATGCTACACTTGCTCATAGACATGATCTTTGAACGCTTCAGGTTAGTTATGCACTCTGCTTGTGATCAGGCGTATGCCTGAATCTCGGTCGGATGCGGGTATCCCTGCTTTGGATTGAAGCATTTGCTGACCTGAGCGTGTCATTGCGTCAGCTAAGAAACTTTCGTATCCTGACAGGACGAAGCGAGGGCCGAGTTACGAAAAGCTTACCCCGGTCATGCCAGCTGGATGCGAATTGAAAATAGCGTATGTTCCATCCGGGTTCAGGCGCATGTCTACCTAAAAAAAAAAAAAACACTTCTCGGATTCTGTCGCGCCATGACGTCGTTTACCGTAGACTAATGGAAGGCGAAGGGCCTGTTTCAGATTTATAGTGCGTAATCTCTGATGTGGCATTGTCCACATACACAGCAGTTTCTGAATGCTGACGTCATTTGTCTGATTTTTTCGCGTCAGTCTCCGGAACGTCAGCTGTTTTTGGTTGGCTTTGCGAACTGGAAGCATGAGGCCACAAAAGAAGCTTTTACATTTATGTCGTAGCGTTTTTCGTAATTTCTTTGTTCTTTTTGTGTTGATAAGTTTCGTGGAAGGTCTTTCTTGTTTGGAAGTATATGGTATTGATGGGTCGTCATTTCATCGTGAAAATGACGTTACTGATTTTGGTGTGCTGGAACTGTCTGGAGTCGAATCGTACCTTCTCTTGCGTTACCGTGAAGTACCTGTCAGCTTTTTGTCAGTTTTCTTGCTCTTGCTTTCTAACATTGTCGATCGTCGATCGGTAATTTCACGATGTGCGTCACATCAACATTTCCAGAGACAGATAAAGCCATTTATGAGAATCGCAGCATGTCATGATTGAGACCAGACAGGCCTGCGTTTGTTTTGAGCGATTGCACGGTTAGGTTGCGCAGTCGTCAATCATTGCGGTGCATTTGAAGCACTGACCATTTTTATCGAGGAAAATGCAGTTTCCTTAGCTTCGCTGCGCCAACGTAACACGTGATTTCTTGTCTGAGCTGATCAAATGACATCACTTAAAGCTGTCTGGTGCCACATAATAGGATGAAGTAATAGCCGTAAAATGCCACAGTGCACACAGACAGGTGCCTCAAAACCTCGTAATCTCATTTCAGTGGGCCGTTTGGATGACTGTCAACTTCCCTGTGACAAAAATATTGCTTCGGTGCACCGGACCACGTAGAACTCGTGGTGCTGCATTTGGCCTGGCATGCGAACCCATCGGAGGCACTTGACATGGTAGATTATCTTTTCTGCTGTCTTCTCGCTCGCAGTTCTGAATATTATGAGGTTTTGGACACCAGCCTTTTCGCTGTTGCGGAGCTAAGGCAAACAAGAAAGCGAATTGGGGGAATCGGTATGACGTAGTCGGAACAAACAGTGGCACAGAATCCGGACGCATTGCGGAACGAAGTACGACAATCGGCGACACGGAGCGCGATAAATTACGGAACAGAACAGAGCAGATCGCGACATGGAGCCGGGCAGCATGAACGTCAGAACCGGGAAACACGACGAGAAAGAGTCGGGACCACAGGCTCCGTCGCTCAGGGCGGGGACTCAGCAGGGCCAGAGACAGGGCCGGGGCAAGGGCCGGGACCACCGTTTCCGGCCCGGGCGCCACAGCGTCCGGCCGACCCCTGCTCTCGTTACGCGCCGACTGGTGGCGGGCGTCTCGGCCGCGGCGGGCGCCGTCCGTCACCGTCGCCCGCGACGCACGTGCCGGCCGGCCGCCGCGCTCGTTAGCCGTCACGCCGGTCACGTGGCGCTCGCCGGCGCGGACATCCGTTCCGCGCCGTCCGCCCGACAATGGGCTGCGAAGAACGGTCGCCGGCGTGCGTCGCTCGTCCGCGGCGGTGCGGCCGAGCGCTGATTGCAGCCGCCATCGCTCGTGCCGAGCTGAGCCGTCGTAGTGCGGTGAATGGTGGGCGCGTTTGTCCGCGTGCGATGTCGCTCGTGGACGGTTTGTGGTGAGGTTATTAACGTGTGCGGCGGTGTCGTACGATTTCAATAGAGCGCACGCACGCACCCACCCAGGAAGCCTGAATGAAAATGAATGTAAACTGCGTCGCGCGCCTGATGATTTCAGGAACGATCTGCTGCTGTATGGGGCTTTATTCCCGTGTTTTTTGTGTGCGCGTGTTTGCGTTTCGCTCGTCATTCACGAACGTGTTCTGTCGGCAGCGGGAAACTGGGCACTGACGCCGCTCTTTCTCTGTGCTTTCAGTATGCAAATACGCCTGCCACAAGAGCTGCGAGCCGAAGGTAAGCCGGCGACGAGCGCCCTCCAGGTCGTGGCGCGTCGCCGTCCTGTTTGTTCACCTCTCGTCGCGCCGCGCTCTCCGGTGCCGTCGCGCCGCCGTCACGTCCGTGACGCGCGTGACGGCCGTGACGGGCGTGACGGCGCGTCCGCGGCGGCGCGGCGGCGACGGGAACTCGGCGCCGGAGGAGGCGGGCGGAGATGGCCGGCGATAGGGGTCGCCGCGCGGCCCGGCGCAGGCGGCAATCGCCGGCCCGATCGGGCCGATAGCGACATACTTGAGAAGAAACGCGGCGGCGGCGCCGCGACCGCCTACAAAGGAGCCGAGGGCCGCGCCCGGCCGCCGCCGCTCGCGCGGCCGGCAAAAAGCGCGCCGCGCCGGCCGGCCCGGAGCCCGCCGACGTCGGCGGGCCTGATTTTCATAACAATAACATTTAATAGCGGCCGGCCGGGGTCAAGCTGCGGCCAATAGCCGCGCCATTGTTGGCGGCCGGCAACAATGCCGTGTTGTTCCGGCCGCTCGTTCCTCTCACGTTGCGCGGCGCCGCGCGCGACGGGACCCTGCACTGTCAGGTAGCCGGTTCCGTGGCTGGCGCGGTACTGCCCCGCTGGCAGGAGGTCCCGGGCCGCGACGGGCCCAGCTCTGTCAGCTAGCCAGTCCCGTGACCGATGCAGTACTGCGCCGGAGAGGACGTCGTCAACGCTTGCATTTGTTAGTGACAGACGGTCGCGTGTGATCCAGCGTTGCGTGGTGGTTACCCTCTCGGGCCCAACATGGTGGCAAACCTTCGCGTCTGCCCAATATCCTCTGGCATTTCTGTCCCAGATTTCTTCGACGGCCAACCATGACATGTAGCATTAATTCAGCATGCACCTGTTTCTTCTCATCCGGCATCTGGTGCGTGTGGAAGTTCGAAGCAGCGTTTTTTATGGATTGAAGCCGCCATATACGTCAAGGCGTAGCTACGACGTAAGCGTTTATCTAGGCTGCTCCCGTGCTTTCGTTTGTGTTCACAGGCTCTGACGCGTGTGTGTCACTGTTGGTTTTGTTTAAAACGGCGCTCCACCGAAATCAGCAGGGACTCGGCCGGTCGCGTCCTCACTTTTCCCGCCATTTTCCACCTCTTGGATTCTTGTCGTTATCTCTCATTTCTATTCTCTCTAATTTCTTTTCTCAATCATATATCGGCCATCTCCGATCTGTGACTCCCGCCATCTCCCAGTTCCGATCTCCGCCGCCAACGGTCTCTGATTCCTATCGTTTCCGAGTTTAGATTCCGTTCTCTCCGGTCTCCAATGCCGACCACCTGCGGTCCCGGACTCCCGTCGTCTCCAGTCTCTAGTTTCCGTCACCTGCGGACTCCGACTGCCGTCGCCCCCTGTATCTGGCTCCACAGCCTCCGACCTCAGATCCCCGCCGTCTCCGGTCTCCGCGGCCCGTCGTCTCCCGTCGCCTCCGCCGGCGTCCGTGCTGCGTGCCGACTGGAGCCGATGCGCTTATACGGGCCCGCCTGGCATTGGTTATTCACGAGCGGAAGACGTATGGCGCGGCGACGGCCGACCCGCTGCGCCGGCGATGTGTTTGGGCCACGCCGGTCGGCCGGAGATTTGCGAGAGCTGCACGGCCAGTGTCTCTCCAGGGTCGCGCGTTGGCCGGCCGCGGTATCCGTGCTGCACGCGGATCTGTCGACCGGTGCATGGTCAGAAAGGCTGTGTTTCGAGGGAGATTTACTGACGTTTTGGGCTGAGCTGTGTAGCACTCGGCCGTCAGTGCCGGCGACGTGTTAGTCCCGGGTAATTTGGCTATCAAGGCGGATCCGGTCTCCTTTAATTCGGTTCTTGATGGCCATGTGCACGGGAACGCTGTACCGCCTTGGCTTATCGCCTTCCTATCATTCGTGATTAATTGTACGAGATCCACCTTTCATGAAATCGGACGGCGGCCGGCGATTCGCACGATAACAGCAACAGGAACCACGAGGGACCGCCGGTTTAGTGCAGCGGGATGGCTCTGCGACCGAAAATGGACCTGGGGCTGAGGAGCATGCCTTGTTCCTTGTGTTACTACGGAGCATACATCGAGATAAAATTTGGGATCCGCATCTTATTACTACTGGATGGGCCGTGACAGCAAAGAAACAACGTATTTGCCAGCCGGCTTGGAAGCGTTGGCTGCGTTGGATAAAGCTCACAAAGATTGGGTTTTTTGGGTCCGTCCGAGCATTTGGACAGCATTATCGCAGATTGGACTGTCGAATATATATCCTTGTTTTTCTTACGTTACCGTTTGCGTCAATCATCGTTCTGCAGTGGAAGCCCGAATTCGTCTCATTTTAGGCGGCAATGCCGGGGAAAAAGTTTAAGCTACGTTGCGTCTGATGTAAAATATGCTAGCCGTCCAAGGCGGCGGTAAAACGCACGAGATTTACCCTTCACACCAGCTCCAAGCTGATCCACGTCGAAATGTGTCCTCCCGTTTTGCGGCAGACAACAAGCCCAGATCTCTGACCGATCTGCGCGCCGGGGGCCGCACACACGTCGCAGCGCGGAGCCGGGCCGTCCGCGGGCGGCGGCCGTCCGCAGGCGGCTGGCGGCTCAGGTCCGGAGAGGGCCGCCGGGCCGGGCCGGGCCGCTGCATGCCGCCAGGCCGAGCCGGATCCGACCGATTAGATCTGAAGGCTTCATCATGCTCCACAATTGCCGGCGAAGCAATTGAGAGAAGTCGACAACCTCTCGCGCGGCGGAACTGGGCTGTTTGGGTCGGGATGAGTCATCGCGCCGGAATGGCTTCTCGTCACGTGTTTCGGGCTGCTTTGTGAACCGGTAGTACGTGGGGCTTATTGCCGCAATCTGCATACGTTCCTCGCCGCAGAGGAGCGAGCGATTCACGGCTGGCTTGAGGGATGCAGCACCTTTTTTGCGGCTCGGCGGCATTCCTCTCTACTAACGAGTCGTCGTCCAGGTGCCGCAAATGACCGGACTCGGTCAGGGGCCCTTTGTCCTCGAGTCAGCTCGGCCCCGCTCTCCGCCCCGGCTCCGGGGCCTCCGTCCGGGTCCGGGCGCCGTCGGAGCCGGCGCTGCCTCCGATCGCTCACCGGCCGGCCGGCGCGGAAGGCTTGACGACGACGGAGCGCGGCGTCCGCCGTCGACCTCGACGCGCGGCCGTCGCCCGCCGACAGCGGCCGCTTTGTCGGCGCGGCCGGCGACGACGGTCCGCGATGGATGGGTGTCGGCGCGCGCGCCGGTGCCGGCGGGGGCCGGCGCCGCCCGCGGTATCTCGCCATCTGGATCTGGCGGCCGGGCCGATGGCGGCGCCGATTCGGCCGCCGGCCGATTGGGCAAACACGGCCGGACGCCGGGCCGGGGCGGCGGCGCCCGGCCGCGGAACGGCCGAACAGCGCGACGGCGCGGGACGCTGGAGCGGAACGCACCTGTATTTGGTGTCCAAAGCACGTCCTGGCGGGGGGTCGTCGTAAGGGCGATGTGGTCGGATGAGAAGGATGTGACGATATGCTGTAGTTGCCTGCACTTAATGAGACTTACGATCATGGTTTGCATGACTAATGAATGCTGGTGTTAATTATACCTCCAGCTATTTATTCCGTTGTGTTTTGCACGGAAAGAAACAAGGCAGAACAGAGCTGATGATCAGGCAGAAAATACGGGGACGTTTTAGTGTCCGACAGAAATTATGGAATGACAAGTAAATACAGTCATTCTGTTACAGTGGACCAGGTTAAAACAGTGAAAAGATGCTAGAATCACCGTGGCCAGAAAAGGCACGTTTGTTAGCCTTCGAGCCTTTGAACCTAGCGTCTGAAGAAAGGTATTTGCCCGTCATGACTGGAAGGCTAAGACTTACAATGCGTAGTGATGAAAGGGTGACCTAAATCCATCGTCCCCCATTGACGATTCGGAGCAAAAAGAGAACAAAGAAAAAGAAGGAAAGCCATCAGAGGGTATGCTCGGACGTATGGGAGCACAGTGCAGCTTGCCACAGAGATGGATTGGAAATATCGAAATAAAAGTCCCAAGAGGCGAAAAAGGCATGCTTACTGATCCGCCGAGGTCACAAGCCGTGATGTTGTCCGATGAATTCACTTTTAGACGAATCGTGTCCCGTCTCCATGTGCCATGGGAGTGCCTGATACCAGCCAGAAGCTGGGAGCTCATGACTGACTGATCGCAGACTACTGAACCGCAAATGTCTTGTAAAAAAGGTCAGAACCGGTAGCCGCACATGGCCACGCTCCTGTCTAACCCTGTCAAGTGCCAATGTTGCACAGTAGTGAGCCGAACATGGCTGATTTTTGACGGCTTTCGGTATGGAATCACTCATGACCGTCAGGAACACGTTCCTGTCGAAAAATCGGCTCAATCGGGCAGGCGGTTTTGGGCCGGCTCAGATGGCGGGCGATACTCTGTATGCCGGCGACGGAGGGCGGTCGGGACCCCCGCGGTCAGCTGAGCGGCCGCTGCGCGGGCGCCGCGGCGCGCCCTGTCGGCCCATCCATCGAGCTATCTCCGGCGCCCATCTCTCATCAGCGACGCGGTCCGGCCGCCCTGGATTTCGGCCGAGAAGTGCCCGGTCTCGGGCGCGGCCGCGGCCGGCGCGGGGCCCGGCGTGACTGGGGAATGCGTGCCGCGTCACGGGCGTGACGGTGACGCACGTGCGGCCGGCGCGGCGTATCGGCGCCGATCGCCTGCGCCTCGGACGCCGGCAGAATGAGGGACAGACGACGTGTCGGCATGTTGTAGCAGCACGTCGAACCAGATTTCGGGCGGGTGTCGGACAGATCGTGCTAAATCAGGCTCGTAGAGCCTTCAGAAGTCAGGTCGGATACGCAGCTTACATCCTTCACCAGAATTATTACAGGGAGGGTCTGAGAAAGTGCGCCTGTTCGATATTGTATCAAAGACCACGGGTGTCACAGCCTTCAGATATCGGAATATCAAACAGTGAGACGGCAACATCAGTGAAACTCGAGCGTCCTGCTCACGAAGCTGACTGTTCGTTTTCTATCCGTCCTTGACAACGACGATTTTACCAATCTAAATGTATGTACTTATCGACTTTGTGCGGGGGTGTCACGCACCAGCCATTTCTCACACGGTCTCTCTCCGTCGCTATGAGAGCAGCATGGCAGCCGATAAAGCCGTACAGCCGGCGGGCGTTCCTCGGACCCCAGTGGACCGAAGGCGGCGGAATTTCCGAGCCGTCGCCTGGGAGGTCGCGCCGGCGCCGCGGTCCGACGGACGGCGACACGGTCGGCCGTCGCCGCCGCGCCGCGGCCGCCGGACAAACGGGCGCGGGCCGCGGCCGGTCGCCGCCATCTCGGCCGGCGATCGGCCGCCGCGGCCCGGCCCGATCAGGCCACCCTGCTGGAGGAGCCGGCTGGGCGCCGGCGCGGACCCGGTGCCGGCGCCCGTCGCCCGCCGGAGCCGCCGCCATCCGTCATCGGGCGCCGACGGAACCGGCGGCCGACGGCTGCCGCGGCCGGCCCGAAAACCCACTGGACTCGAAACGATAATTGCGCGGATTCATCTGGCGTCGGCGCCCGGTTGACGCCGGTGAGCTATCGGCGTCGGCCTGATGAGGCTGGCACTACCGTCGGCCAGCGACGGTCGCCCCTGTGGCGCGTCCGTCGTCGGGCGCCGTGTGGAAACGGGGACTGTGACGAATGCCGGACGCGCAGCAGCGTTGCGTGGAACGCCGGGAGAGAGTAGGCCTTGGCCGTCCGTTGTCGGAATGCGGAGGTGACGACCTCCGTATCTGGAAATCACCTCCTCGCTTGATGTCTTATAATGTGACCGATACATAGCAGTGAGTGCTATTATGGGTCATTATTGCTGCCCCTCGCCATCGCTCTTTGCCGAAGGCCGAGGTGACGAAACATTTTTGTTATGAGCCGAGGTGGTCGTTTCCTTTCCGTACTTCAGCTATTCATCATTCTTGGTCAGTCGCTTCCATCGTACCTGGCGCCCGGACTCGCCAGCTGGCTACCGCGGCGGGTCACCCGATAGGTCTTGAAGCCGCCTTGCGTAACCGCCACGACAGCGCGGCGCGACGCGGCTCCCTCGCACCCCGGTTCACGGCTCGTCCCGTCGCTCGGATTCCGTTCACGGTCCGGCCGCAGACTGGTCTGAGAGCCCGCTACACTGCACCCGCGCGAGGGGTCTCGATGGCCTCCCGGAGATGAGTTAGTGCCGCGGAGGGCCGCCGACGGGACGCACTTGGCCCCGGCTCGCCCCATTGCCTCCCAATGGCACGACGCCTCCCGTCCGGCACCGTCCGGGGACGAAACGGGGTCCGAATGCGCCGACGGCTGGTCGGAATGCGGGGTTTTAACGACCGCCCGGGCGCTTGAAAAGGTCCCGCGGCCGGGTACGGCGCCTCTCCTCAATGAAAACACCCCTGTCGTCCGAAGGGAGACATGAGTGTTTTGGTGCTTGTTCCCCGCGGTACTGATTTGTGGGATGTCCCGCGGACGGGGAGGCGACGGCTGAAACGCGTCGAGGGGCATCTTCGCTTCATCGCGCCGACTAAATGCGACGGAAAAATATGACGGTCCGCCCGCTGCGCGCGGGGCGCGACAAATTGCATTCCTTCCCCCGTTCTTCGAGTGCTCGCGCTGGGTGGGAGAGGGCCAGCCGTGTTACCCGCTGTCCCGCCGGCCGGCTATTAATTCTCGTCATCGATCAGTCTCCGCTGGATGCCGCGCTAATGACCACACTCGCCGTCGTTTCCATGGCAATTACGACGGTCTGCCGGACCGGGAGACGCTCGCCGACGCTCAGCCGCGTCCGCAGGGCCGCTCACGCCGCAGTGCCGGCATCTGATCCGCGCCGGTCTACTTCCCGTCGGCCGAGTCGCGAATGGCCCGCACAGTTGGCGGATATCTCCGCACAGCTGCGCGCCGAACCCGAGAGATTTCGCCGCGCCACTAATCCCCGCTTTGTCATCGGCGCTGGTAACAAGGCTGCAAACGACGCGGCGACGGTTGGCGTACTGGTTTGTAGATTTTCTTTGGGCTGAACGTCTCGTCGTGAGTGAGATGTCAGCGCCCCGAACGCCGGCTCTATCGATCTTGTGCCGATCGTGCTTTCGTGGTCAGACGAACGAGTCTTTTGCAAGGCGTGGCCGGTCACAAATGACCGGGCGTCAGGCGAGTAGAATTTTTGACGCTCGGCGTCTAAAATTGGACGCCCAGACCAGGTGCATTAGCTGCCTTTCGGGAGAAGAGTGGCGACAAGCTGGTCGCGAGCGCGGCTGGAATCCACTTTGAGCGGGAGTTTAAGAGTGACGGCTTTGTTTGCCTTTCACTCTCGGCGTGCGTTCGGGCCACCGCCGGTGACCGGGCTTCTCTTCCCATTCACGGCCCGCGTCCACACGGCCTACGCGCTATCAGCCGCTGCCCGTTTTTACGCGGGCCCCCGTGGTCTCATAGAGGAACGTGTATCGGGGAGCCTTCCGATTCATTAACCCGCGCGGCCCGCGCGGCCCTCGGAGCCCGCCGCGCGTGCTCGGCCCCGTGTTCGGCCGCGAGCTTTCACGGCCGTAAAAAGCCCGCGCGGCGCCACCGACGGACCTCGGCGCGGCTCTGTCCGCCCCCTCCCGGCCGTCGGGCGGCTGCCGCCCGGCCGGCTGACCGGCCGCCGGGTCGCGACCCCGGGTCGGAGGTGGCCGAGGCCGCGCGCGGCCGGCGCCGGCGGAGCTGGAAAGCCGGCGGCGAGCGCGCCGCGTGTCGGCGGGTCGCGCCGTCCCGCGCCGTAAAACGGGCCGGCGAGCGGAGTCGGTTAACCCCACCGCGCTGGGCCGCCTCGTCGGGCAGCCTCGTGAGAGAGACGCGAACCAAACTGCACTGCTTGCGTTGTACTCGCTGTGTGTGGATCAGGCTTGAGCTGTGTTTCGATTTTGAGAACACAGGTGCCGGGGCCTCTTCCGTCGAACGAGCCGCCGTCTCCGTATCTCCGCCGCCTCGGTCCCGGCCGTTCACGTGCCGGTTTACCGGCCGGCGACACGAAAAGCCTCACCGTGAATAGACTCGCGGACAGCTGACGTCACGTGGCTCTGTCGCCGTCAGCTCGCTGGCAGCCGCCGCGCGGCCGACTCGGCAACAATGCACGAGTCGGCAGCGTCGAGTGCGGACCCCATTCCTGGCCGAGCACGCCGATTAAAATGACAAACGGCGCATGGGGAGGGTTGGGACAAATAGAGCCTCTCTCTGTCGGACGCATTTCTCCGGGTCCACTGAACCGGCGAAAGAAAAGACCACGGTCATCCCGACAAAGCAGCCCGCTCCAGCAACGGGCGGGGTAAAAAGCAGCGGCAAAGACCCCGATCAAATAGAGTGACCACGTGGTAAAAATGCAGGATGTAGGTCCGCCTCCCAGCTTTGTTCTCAGGCTTTGAATAGCACAGTTTACAAAGACTTTTCACGTGGTACACTTGCAAACCCTAGTGGAACTGTTAACAGACTGCTTCTGTTTGTCCCGGCCTCTGCAGTGTTTCGTCCTCCTTGACAGCCTTCTGCCCCAGGCTCCTGCAGTGCAGGCGAGTGCAGTCTGTTCTCAGATTGCCCCAGCATGACCGCACCGTTTTCTGGGCTGTCGTGTCGCCACCGACACGGGCCACGCCCCGCCGCCCGCTGTCCGGGGTCCATTTCGACGCGGACAAAGCCGTTTTTGCCGCGTCCGGCCGACGGACAGCGAGTCACGTGCTGACCTGCAGCCGGGGCCACAAAAAGGCCGCGGGCGGGGCCTAATTGTCCACGGCGCAGGTGACAGTGGCGCTGATTGCCCTGCGCAGTTCGGAGTGGTTTCAATGCGCGGGCTGGCGCCCCGTCCCCCTCAGAGCGGCCCCCCGCCGCGACGGCCGGTCTCGTGTCGCGGTGGCCGCCATATTCGGCCGACCACCGGGCAAGGGTCGTGCCCGACCACACGGCCGTCCGTACATAGAGCGCCAATCAAATGACCTGGCGTTAGTGCCTGACTGGTGTGACTTAAAAATACCCGTGGTGATCTACATCTACTGCATCTTATGATACCTCACAGCTTGCTTTTGAGAGCTCTAGCACCTGCTTGATGTTTGGTTTCCTCGACCGTTGCTCTTCGTTCCCGGTGCAAAATAAAACTGGTGGCATTTTCCGTAAGACAAACAAACGCGAGGTCCCGGCCCCGCTGTAGGACAGCCGTCCAGAGTCCGGAAGCTAAGAACACGCTCGAATGAGTCTGCACGGCGCGGCGGCGCTGCGTTCAACAGCGCTACCCGGCGCCGGGCCGCCCCGCCGGGGCCCATCGACGCGCTGGAAGCGTGCCTGCCCGCCGTTCCGGCCGGCCCCGCGCCGTTCCGACGGCCGATATCGACTCTGACGGGCGACATTCGAGCGGGCATCCGAGCCGCGGCCGGCCGAACGGCGCCTCGGGGCACGGCCGACTGCCGGCTCGACGGTCCGGTGCCGCCGATTCGCGGGCCCCGGCGGAACACGTCTGGCCCGGCCTCGGGCGGCAGCTGGGCGTCGTGCGACCGGTTCACGTGGCGTGGCAGCGGCCAGAAGCGTGCGGGATGCTGATGGTGTTGCTGGGGTGCTCCGGAATGGCGAGACGATTCCGCACGTGGGTGAAGTCGGCTCATGAATTAGTGAGCGGGTGGCCGCAGTTCGGCAGCCGATTGAGGGCCGCCGTTGCCAGGCGTTGGAACGTTTCGTTCACTGCACCACCTCCCCGACCCGTGATATTGCGACCACTGACCCGCGGCCCCCCGATAACCGCTCACGGGCTGCGGACCTGGCGACCCGAGATACCCCGCACGTGACGTGACGGGCCGTGACGGCCGTGACGGCCGTCCCGTGACCGTCCGGCCGCCGCCGCGGACGACCGGCGGGCGTGAACGAGCCGGACCGACCGGGCCGAGCCGGCCGGCGGACCATTTCATCAGCGCCGCCCGGGCCGGGCCGGGCCGGGCGGGGTTAATTCGCTGGGTCGGCCGTGTGACCCCGCCGGACGCGGCCCGGCCGCTCCCATGAAGACGTGGCGCGTCACGAGCCGCCGATTATGCGCGCTGCGGCGGACGCACTCAGTCTCTCCGTCTCGGGGCGGCCAGCTCCTCCCCGGGACGGCGCGGGATTGGCGCACTTGCTCGCACACTCTCTCTTTCTTCGGACCTGCTGACCCTTCACTCAGACATTGGCGTACAACGCGGAGAACTGCGGTGAGGTCTGTTCCGGCGGCGTGCGCTTTGAATACGGCGGGGGAACTCGCGCGCGTATCATTCCCCGGAACGTATGTTGAAGAGCTTGCAGCCCGCTCTGAAGCGATCGTTTTGCATGAGGTGCAGGGGAGCGAAACGCTGGCCGAACACGGGATAAGTCCATAAATTCGTGTCGTAGTTTCGTAAAGTTTCGAAAGTGACCTCCTCGCCCTAGGCTGTCACCTGAAAGGCGGCTGGCAGCTGTGATCAGAACGCGCCGACCACTTCTTCGTCAAACCGAGAACCGCGTGGGTTGTTAATCCTTGAAAAGAGTAGGCGTTAGACTACCGTCACAGCGCTCCGCTGTTTTCCGGAGGTTCACGTTGAATCGGTTTGTCTCCGTGCCCAGCGCGGTGCTGTGCCGTGTTAGTGGAGGACGTCTGGCCGGGATGGGTGATCATGATGCTGAGAGTAAAGACGTGGACGTGTACATATTAGGGCTCTTCCAAACGCCTTCAGTTGGCCTTTTGACCTTTCCGACCGCGTCACTTATTAAGATCCCGGTGTGGGGGTGGTGGTTAAGATTGTTAAGGATGGTCATGTTGTTATTCGTCCCATTTATGCCTTTGTCCTCACTAAGCGTGTTGCCATGTGGGGAGAAATGGGCGAGGCGGTTTATTTGCACAACCGACTATTCGGTTTTTCCATCGTACCAAAATTCCCGCGAATAGTTTGCGTTTGTTGTTTGCGATGTTATGTCGTTAGCTTTACATTTACAACATGAAGATAGGACTACCGGCGCAGCTTTAGCCTTGATGAGAATGCCCATTTTTATCAGACTAATGATAATGCCAACAGAACCCCGATTGGTCATCTCCTGAAGTTGTCTTGTATGGGCAGCTGGACCGCATACAGGTCATTACTTATTCATGCCCCTGAGAGACGTGAATGCTTGATTGTAATCAAAACTGAATTTCTCGTCGTTAATTCTGGCTGTGTCACGCATTTCAATGGGAAAATTCCATTCCATTTTTGAGTGCGGATATTGCTGCGTCTTCTTCTGTTCCTGATTGCGAAGCTAGTCACTGCCTTTTTTACTGTTCCATATTGATCGAAACACATCCATTCCTGAAATATGTATATGCGGGTTACCACCAGTTGAAATAATTTATATTGCATTGCGAAATTTGCGCCTGAAACAATTCTTCGGCACGAACTCGAAAATGGCACACCGCGGGTAGCCTGCCGTGAACTGGCAACAGGCCTTCAGCTTATCTACTCTGTAATAACCAGACTGGAGCGTCTACCTTGTTTCGGCCATGCCGGAGCCGAGTGATAAATTATGCTTCCTTCTTACTAACGTCCCAGCGGAATGAGCCCGTTCCCGACTTACGTCTGGCTGAAGCATCACAATGCGTGTCTCTGTCCCGCCGTACCGCGTTTGCAGTATACTACTAGTTTGGTGAAATGCCGCTAGATGGCTGGCTGGCGCTTAGCATTATGCGAGGCAACGAGGCAGATCCTGGAGAAGTGGCATGACACATGCAACACTGTATACTAATTTCCAGACGAAGCAGTCCCCGACACAATGCTCTTGCTGCGGTTTTGCACTACACATGCGTTTTGAATATCGTCATGTTTGATTGCTACGCGATCTTCGTCGTCCACGCATTGCCACGCACATTCCCAGCCGTGATTTCCCTGCGACGTGCGTTTCCGGCGCACGCCTCATGTCTGACGGGATCAGCTGGTGGGCTGAGGGCAGACTGCGGTGTCACCTCCTCCCCAGCCCACCCTCCCCGCTGCCATGACGAGGGCGCCAGCGGTGTCGGGCGCGGCGCCAGTCGGGCGCCCAAATCTCGGCGAAAATCGATGCGGAGCGCGGCCCACTGACCGCGCTCGAGGCCGCGTTTCTGGAGCGCCGCAGCGGATGTGCCGTCTGCAGATGCCGGCGGGCTGGCCAGCGTTTTCGTGGAAACGGCGGAACTCACTTAGGCTGTTTATAATCACTGTCACTTAGATAATGTTGTGTCGCCTTTAGACGACGGGTCGGACTCGGGGATGCAACTTTTCTAATGGATTGGGACGCCCACTTACGCATGCTTTTGAGAACTCCAAGTCATTGTAGGTGCCCATTCGATACACTCACATGTTAAGTTCACAAATTTTTGAGTGCCCAATCAATGCTGAGGGCGCCGGAGCACCCGCGGAAAGATCGAAAAATATACCCTTGGTTGGACGGTTCTCTCCGGTTTTCGTCACTGGATGGTCTGGACATGAGCCTGTTCCGGCCATCCGCTGCATATCCCGTCTGGGGAGGGTGTTTGTGGCGCCATCTGACGGCCTGCCGCGGACGCCGGCTGTCTCGTCTGATCATCGCCGTGTTACATGCGCTCCTGCCGGCGCCGCGCCGTCACTGGCTGAGAGGAGACGTGGATACGGCTAGCAGGCGTCGCACACTCGGTCCCTGTACTTACATGTCGGCGGAATCTAAGTAGGCATCAGGCAGCTGCCCCGCGGGCTCATTGGAAAGAATGATACGCATGCTGTTCGTCAAACTTCGGTCCTTTCTGTTCATCTTACGAAGATGATGTTCTCGCTTCTGAAAGATGAGAAGAAGACCAAAAGGTTGGCGCCATTCGACGAATGATCACGAGATTGTGCTGACCAGTTCCAGCTCTGCGACGTTCCGTGAGCACGGGGCGGGTCGACACTCAGTTACCTTGCTACCATTCAGGCCAAGACGTCCAGTCATTGTCTGGTCAAGTCTTGGGGCCATTGAAGAGCAGGTCAAGGTATCTTCAGAGTAGGCTATGACAGGCCACCCAGTGATGTCGTCCTGTCAGTCCAAGGCAGACCGTCTGACTAATACGACACGTCAGGTCAGGTCAGGTCAGGTCAGGCCAGGTCAGATGAGACCATCTCAGGCCGTCCAGCCGGGCCGGCAGTCCAGACCGGACCTCATCACGCGCCGCTCCGCCTCCCGCCCACGTCCGGCGCGTCCGGCGGCGGCCCGTCGCCTGTTCCGGTCGCCGGCCGTCCAGGAAGTCCGCCGCCGCCAACACCAACACGCTGTCAAAACAGGCGTGCATTTAGTTGTCGCCCGGTGAGGCGACGCGGGGGCGGGGCCGGCTCGTCGCGGCGCCGGCGGCGGCAGGTCGCGGCCGGCTGGCCCGTGCCAAGGAGGCGTCGGCTGGTCGCGCTCGGCTGCCCCGGGGGTGATTGCGGTTTTTAGACGCGACGCGCGGCACCTGGGCCAAGAGTAATCCCGCTGTCAGCACCGCGGTGTTTGCGATCAGGCCGTAGCAGCTCCAACGTCAACACCACGAGGGGCTCATGAGGCAGTTTTGAGGAGCAGATTCGGAAGGTTGACCCTTGAGTAGTTCATTAGTTTACTAAGAACAGGTGAGAAACACTTCTTTTCTGTATCAGTCAAGGGGGCTTGGTGGTTATTTGTCAATTTTGCACCATTCTTGTGCGACTTGAGCTCAAGTACAAGATTGCACTGAAGACGTGTGGTATTCCTGTCTTGCCTAACATGCACACTAATAGCGCAGAGCAAATGCTCGATGTTGATCAATGACGTTGCCCTGCTGCGCCTTCTCGCTCTCCGCGGAAATCCTCCCACTCCACGTCCCGGGGCCAGACCTCTGCCTCTCGCGGTCGGCCGCGAGACCCCGTGTGAGGCCTCGGTGCCCGTCGGAGCCGATGAGGTGGTCCCGCTGCCGGGCGGCCGTAATTATAGACAGCCGGCGCGGCCGGAGCGGCGGCCGGTTAAAACGGGCCGGCGGCCGGGACTGAATCAGTGCCGGGCGCCGACAGACGGCCGCCGGCGACGACCGCCGGCCCCGGAGCCGCTCCTGCCGCGCTCAGGACCTGCCGCCGGGGTCGTCACGCCGCTCGGCGCCAGTCGGCCGTACCTGGCGCTGGCCGGAGTCGTTTGGTGCCGTTCGCCTGCGCGCAGTCGTCTGGTGTTGGTCGGGGTCGTCTGGTGTTGGTCGGGCTCGTCTGGTGCTGGTCGTAGCCGTCTGGCGCGGGTGGGAGTTGTCCAGGCGGTCGGGCCGGGGCCGAGCGAAGGGTGCGGGAGGGACGGGCGAGAAGGCTCAAGTCGTCCCGCCATGTTTGCCCTGGCCGCCCGGCGCTGGTCGCTGCCTAAGGTAAGCGGACGCGGCGACCGGCTGGCTTCCCAGCCAGCGTCACGTTGCTGCGCCCCAGTGGTCGGTAGCGCTGATTGCCGCAGGCGCCGATGTCGATGGTGTGTCATTTCGGCGCCCTCAGCGGCGCTTCTCCCTGCCGAGGCCGGCCGGCTCGTGCGGCCGCCCGCGCCGAACGCCGCCGGACGCGACGCGCCTGATTGACTAACTAGCTGCCTGCATCCGCTAATACGCTGACTGTCGGCCTCTGGGACATGGCATAATAAACAGAGCGCGGCCGGCTCGCGGGCCGGGACTGTTTATGCTGTGTTTGGAAGTCGCCGGTGGCGGGACGCGGCCGCGGCCGCGGCCGGAATGTGAAGCGGCGGCCGATCACCGCGCCGCCGCCGGCCGAGCCGGCTTCTGTTTCCGCGCTGCAGCGCGCCGCCGAATTCTGGAAGCCGACCAATGGACGGGACACTCGATAGCGCACGCAGTTCCGGTGCTGGAACGCTCGCGGGCAGGCGATACCCCGGCGCCGCCCTCCGCTTCGGCCGGTGCCGAGGTGTCGGAGGACCACGCCCGGCGCGGTCGAAAATATATCGCTGGTAATTATGGAACGAGTACAGTCGGTGCGTGGGTGGCGCGCTGTGGCTAATAAATCTTCGCGGTGCCGAAATGAAATTACGGAGGTCCTCCCAGCCGGCGCAGACAATTGTTGCATTAATTATGAGCCGGGCGCGTCCCGTCCGGGGGAGCACTTCTGGGTGGTCTGATAGAAGGACGACGGCGCTGCCGTGGCCGGCGTACGGACGCCTGTCTGGGGACGGCTCCCGCCGATGGCCGTTGACGGCTCCGCGTGCTGTCTCTTACCCCGGCCGGCCCCCACCGTGCCGGGACTGCGTGCCGCCGGTCTCGCCGCAGCCGCGTCGATCTGGGCCCGCCTCGTCGCCGCCGCCGGCCGGCGCTCGCCGTCCTGTCGCCCGAGACAAAGCGGCGGCCGGCGCCGTTTTTGTCGTCGGCGGTCAGCCGGCGCCGCGCGGAATGCTAGGCCGGCCCGCCGACGCTCCCCCCCCCCGCCCGGCCACCTGAGCGTGTGCCGACGCGGCACGACGCGGCGCGGTTTTTGCGGCGCGGCGCGGGGAGGTCGGCGCGCGCTGGCTTCTGTGTCGGCGCCCGCGCACGCTTGCGGACCCGGGCGTGTCTGCTGGCGTGTTTTGCGCCGGCTCGGCGGACGGATATGACGCCGCCCGCAGACGTTGCTCCCGACCGCCGGAACGGTGTTACGGTGTTCAGGTACTGTGCTGCGAAGGGCTTACGACTGATCCTCGGCTGTCGCTGGCGATTTTCCGGCGTCATTGTCTGAGCGGGTGGCCGGTTCGTGTGCGCACTTCTCGGTCCGTGTCGGACCGGAACGGTAAACACGGCCAGAGAATGGTCGCTGCCCATTCGGCAACCGACGCGCTTGCGCGTTACGATGTATATATCGCCTTTGAATGGCCCATCGCCGAGCTACTCCATCCGACCTCTTCCACAGCAGAGCGATCTCCTTCGCCGTGCCGCTGACTGTGGCCCCGAAAGCCGGCGGCGGCGGCGGCGGCGGCGGCGTGTCCCGCGCCCTGCGGACAAAATCCGATCCCGTCACGTATTCCGGGGCACCCGGCGAGCGCCCTCACGTCCCCGACGCGCCCTCGCCGTGTCACCGGCGACCTTTGTGCCCGTCCACACCTGGCGCTGTCGTTTGACCCCGTGCAGACGAGACGCGCACCTGGCCGGATCGCTTGCAGCTCTGCTGAGGCGGTGCCCTGTGCTGAAGGAACGCTGCTGTCGTGTTGGTGCCACGGGGTGCATTCCAGCGCTCGTCTGTTGTCGCGATCCGGTGCCCATCTTGTGTGCCAGTGCTCCTTCAGGTTACAGTTCAGCACGAGCCTCCGGCTTTCGTCGGCTGAAGTGAACTCTCGGAGCTTAGCGGATCAAGCCTTTCCCAAAACACTCAGTCCATCGTGTGTTCCAGAGATCTCCAGGCTTTATTTTCCTTATCTTCCCAGCGTCAGTGATCCGTGGCCGACGGACTGCGGGCGCCGCACACCTGGCAGCTGCCCTGTCTCGGTCCTCACCCTGCCTCCCTCTCCCCGGCGGCCCGGTGGTCGGCCGGTCCCGGGCGGGCGGCCGCTGGCACACGGGCGGCGCGGCGCGGCGTTATTTTTACACCGGTGTCGGACGGCGGCGGCGTCGCCTCTGGCGGCGGCGCGGGTCGGGCCGCCGCCGCGGCCCAGCT
Organism: Capitulum mitella; assembly: GCA_030062745.1. Lineage (NCBI taxonomy): Eukaryota > Metazoa > Arthropoda > Thecostraca > Pollicipedomorpha > Pollicipedidae > Capitulum > Capitulum mitella. The sequence continues at coordinate 23,601,992 of CP099846.1, forward strand.
CAGAGAGGCGGCCGCCGCCGCCGCCGCCGCCGGCCGCCCCCGCCGCCGCCGCGCGTCCTTCTGTTGTGAGTACCACGCTCGACGCTGCCCCGTCTGGGGCGGCCGTCCTGCGCCGACGGGCGACCGTGGCGCGCCGGAGGTGGACGTGAAGCGGTGTGTGTTGTGGTTGGTCGCTTGGGACGGCTCCGTAACCTCCCTGGTCAGTGTGACTGTGGGTGTTTGGGAGCAGAGTTTGAGATCTGAGCGTGCCTGGTGAGCTTCGCCAGCTACTGGAGGCGAATCGGCTGAAAGATTTGGGTTTACGCTTGCGATTAGGATGTGATCTGTGGTGAGTTTGAGCGCGGGAGAATAATGGCAGTCTAAGAGTGATTTAGGTCAATTGGCTCCGTAGCCTAGTATAATTTGTTAAATATATAATAAGTAATTATAAGTTCAGTATAGTTTGCCCGGCTAGCTACTATTCGATCCTTAGTGCTCGAGTGGTAAGGGCCCCAAATAACGTTTCTTTTTTGGAATACGATAACTGGGAGTAAATCGGGCTTTGATATCATTCTTTGGGATTCAGTTTGAAATCATTTTAATTGTTCATTGCGATACTGCTTTTGTTGAGAGATACTGGGTCACCTGATGCAGCATACCTGTGTATTGTTTTCCGCCCGTATTGCGTGTGTAGGCGTTCCATTTTGTCGCTGTATTTTGTAGATGGAAGGTAGAAATTGGCACCATCGCGTATGTTAGCAATATATTGCTCACTTCATACCGTTGTTTGGCAGTAATAAGCCTGCGGGTTGGGATGAATGCGAATTATCTGTGAATCGCGAAAGAAAGCAAGGGTCTCGGTGTAGGAAATCCTGCAAATATTAACGTTCATCAGTATGCGGTTCGTATGGGAAAACGACATGCATCATTTCATTTCAGTTATGTATCAGCTCGTCTGCATTTTCGTCCCCCGGCGCGATTCGTTCCGCACGTGGCATTCTTTTCGGGAATCCCATCACATAAATAACCGTCCGCGCGACAAGCAAATCACAATTTTGAACGCTTCGTCCCACGCGCCGCAGTCTGCCTGGATCCGCCGGCTGTGGCGGGGATCAGCGCCGGCCGCCCCCGGCTTCCGGCCGCTGACATCAGCGCTGTACGCCGGCCGCCGGACCAGCTCCGCATCAGGACCCACCGGCCTGACGGCGGGTCGGTCCTGTTGCACGGCTGAGGGGCCTCTGAGGTCACGCTGAGGTCGGCGGCGGCGAGGGGCCACCTGCCGCCACGTGCCGGGCTGTTGTGATAATCGTCTGCCGAGTGCAGCGCCGGTTCACCTCAGGGGTGGTGTGGAGTTCGCACATGGGATGGCGGCAGATCTCCTTCGGAGTAATACGGCGTCCTTTCATACGCCCCGCTCCAGCTGTCTTCCGTAAGAGCGGTGTCATCCCCTCGGCTATGGCAGGACCGATACTTCTCGGAGCTGGTACTGTCCTCCTTCGGAGGTCCACCTTAATCTGGGCCTGCTCGTCGGGCACCGACGTGCCAGTGGTATGCCTGCTTTGCCTGATCCCTCTCGCCACCTGCAGGGGCGGCGGCGCCGTCACTGCCAGACCTGGCCTTGAGAGGAGCGGGGCCTGATCCTCGGCCGGCCGGGCGGCCCGTCCTCCGCTGCCGCCGCTGCGGGCGCCGCCGCCGGGCGCCGCCCGGCCGGCCGGCTGTTCAACCCCGCTCGGCGGCAGCGCGGAATGCGTCCATGCACGCTGCACGGCGGCGTGAATGGCGCGCCGCCGCGCCGGCCGGGCCCTCGCGAGCGGCCGCCCCGCCCGCCGGCCGCCCACTGCATGGCGGCTTCGTTTAACCAATGATCATCGCGCGTCGTGTCGAGTGTTTGGAGAGCCCCGACTCGGACAGGCGCTAACGTGCGCTGGAAGCCTGCGGGTGTTGGCCGGGCGGACGCCGCCGGCCGCGGGCCGCGTTATCGGCGGAGGGTTTTTGCCGACGCCAGGCTGGCGTCACGTCAACGGGGTGGCGGCGGAAGCCGGGCAGGGCATCCGCCCGACGGGCGCTTCACTGTCCGGGAGCGCGTTGAGGTGACAGGACGGGTCGTGGTGAGAGAGGGTGAGTTGAGGTGAATCGCGGACGTGCGGCGGACGCGCTGCTGGACGGCCGGCGCCGCCTAGGTCAGCCGGACCGGTTCAGGTCGCGGTCCCGGGACGCGTCCGACCGGCGGAGTCGCGGTCACGACTCGGAGTCCCGGGCGCGGCCGCGAGCGGCGGTCGTGACGCGTCTGCTGGCGACGGGGTGACGCCCGAGAACGGGCCGGACTGGAGCGGTCGCCGCCGTCTGAGACGCCATGCCGGTTAAGCCGGGACTCGCATGATGTTTTCGCGTGAGTGTCGGAGCGTGTCGCGGACGGCAGATCTGTCGGCTGGACGGGACGGATCCACCGCTCACGAGTCCTGACGCCCGCTGGGCAGACAGGCGGGAGCGGCCGGCCTCTCCCTTTCCCTCGCTGCGTCACTGGACCGACCTGTCCTCTCCGCCGCTTAGCCACAAGGTGGAGTCCTCACGTCCCCCCTGTACCCGACTCGGCTCCGATTTTGTCCGCGCTTCACCGGGCCGTGCCGCCACATCGGACCTGTCCTTGCTCAGGTTGGAACAGAAGCGTAACCGAGGAACCCGTCGTGACCTTCACCAGAGCAGTACTACTCCATCGGCACCGCGCTGCAGGCCCGGCCACTGTCCGCCGCGGCCACCGGATGACACCGAGTCGCCCGCGCGACGGCGCCACATCTCTGCCCGATCTTCCGCCTCGGCGGCCGCGGTAGCGGTCCGGTCTGAGCGGACCGGCATTACCTGGCGCACTCCCGTGTCGTCGGCGCCCGCCGGCTGAGCGGTTCCCAGCCGCGTCGGCCCGTCGGCGCCGACTCTGGTCGGCCGGAACCGTCCCGCCGGCTGGCGACCGTCCGCGGCGCTCGTGCTTCCGTGGGGCTCTAAAGGTCCGCAGCTGTGGGGTTGTAGAGAGGGCTCTGGTGGGGAGGCAGATGTGGATGATATGTTGATTTTGAGGGTTCTGGGGCGCTGACTAGGTGGTCTCCGGTGCTTTCGTAGCCAGTGGTGGTATGAGATGCTGTATGATGGGTGATGTCATGTGTTAGCGTTTATCATGGACGAGGGGCCATAGAGGCATGCCGGGCCACGGATGAAGTGCCTTCCGCGAGAGTCATCTGATAATTATAGCGCTGTGACGTGAGTCATGTCTGACCGTGTTGGCACATTACTCGTCTCGGGTCTTGCTTGTCAGGCCAACTGACATGCTTTCGGAAACATTCCCCTTCGATTCATTCGCCAGGTACCCCCCACGTAGCTGCCATTTTTCCCTCCCTGCACGCGCTACGACAGCGGAGACGCGTTTCGCGCGGCTGCCGCGGTCGGCGGACGCACCCCTGCGGGGTTTTTACCGCCGGCTGCTCGGTCGCCGGCCCGTTCCATTTCCGGCGCGGCGGCTCCGTTTGCGGCTCGGTTTGCTCCGTTTGCGCGAGCCACGATCGGCCGATCAAAGCGATCCGGTCGCCGGCCGGACGGCCGCGGCGCGGGGCCTAAACAGCGCGGGCGGGTAAACAGAGCGGCGTCCACAAATACACCGGCCGGCACCGCCGGCGTGCCGTCACGTGTGAGGCGCGCGCTCCGGGGCGGCGACCGGTGACTGCGGGGACGGAACTGGCCACCACGGCGACCGGAGGACTGACCCCGGTGACTAGAGGACTGGCCACGTCGACCTGAGGAATGTCCACGGCGACCGGAGGACTCTCCACAGCCAGAGGACGGACCGCGACGACCGATGGCGACCCGGTTGGCAGCACGCGATGTGTCCCCCTCCCCCAACCCAGGGAGGGTCCGGGCTCGGAGAGCACCCACTATAACTGGTGCGACCATTAAGCGGACATTGCATTCCAGGCGCGATCCGAAGCGATGCGATCCGAGCGTGCGGATGCGGATAGCTGCTCTGATGTGTGAACGTTAATGAAGACTTGTTTGGCGCTGGCCCCGGGCGTTGGCATCCGAACCGCGGCTGGCAGCAGCCTTACCTGTGGCCGATGTGTGTTCAGCGTGAAAGCTCCTCCATGCGAGCTCGGAGTTTGAGCCGTGGCAGGAAGGCTGGGATGTGTAGGGAGACCTCATCCCTGCGGTGCCCGGTATTGGTGCCGATAACAGGTCTGCCCTAGTCGTCGGGCTCCGACATGGAGAAACGCCAGCTGACCGCTCACGTCGGGGACGATTCCACTTTCTGCGGGCCGACTTAGCTGAAGGCTTCAATAGATTAGACCGAATTCACCGCAGATCCTGTCGGCAGACGACGCTGGAGTGCATGCACATCCGGAGATAGCGATCGCTGCAAATATTGGAACAGGCTTTTCACTATTATCACGCCATCATCGGTGGTGGGAGCGGCGCAGAACGACCTTGTGCTTACTGCACCTTTACGACCCCGATATAGGTCATCACTGACTGGCGAGCTTACTAAGCTTTGATAGAGGTGGGTACAGCCCACCGAAAAGTTAGCTTCAATGACCGCTGATCCGCGAACTCAAAAGTTATCTTCGATAACGGTAAACCGCTGAACCGCAAAAATATCGGCAGAAGCTAATGGCAACCGCTAACCGATAACTTTTAGTATATGAATTTATAATTCGGTGTGGTTGGGTCGCCGCGCCGCCGAGCGCCGTCGGACGCAAGGCGTTGTGTAACGTTCTTTTGTTCAAAAATACGAGTTGTGTGGGACTTAAACGTGCCATGTTTGGAAAGTGCATGAAATGAACTTTTCGATGATAAATGTTTTTTTCTTGTATATTTGGAAATGGCGGGAATGAGGAGTGAATATGACCGATTTGTACACACTTGTCCGCTGGCTCGGGATTGGTGGTTCCAGTGACGTCATGGATTCCAAGGCTGTTCCAAGACGTGTCCGTACGTATTGGGCAGATAGCCAAAATTTTCCCCGGGGGGGGGGGGCAAATGTCAAACTGTATCGTTGCCACTAGCATATGACGAAATTCATGGAAAAAAGGAGGAATTTTGTGTAATTTACCTCATATTTAACGCGCAGGAAAACGTATAATGTTTGTTTTTACAACATGTATACGATCACTGTTCCGTATTCGTGCGAAATCGTCATATATCTAGTGAGGACCGCTTGGCTCAGGGGGGGGGGGCATGGCCCCCATGGACCCCACTGGCTACGTCCCTGGTACTTATGCACTCTATGGCCTTGAACTGAACTGCAGAATTATACAAAGCTGTTCAGCTGCTGCTGCGTTTTGTGTTTACGTGTAGCGACCAGCAGTGTGTCAGTCTGACTGTTGCAGACACGCTCACAACAGACAAGAGCAAACATGTGTATTTTTAGGGCTTATAAACTTCTTTGACCGTTAAGCTTTTTTTGCTTCATTGGCAGCAAAAATGTTAGCGGACTTTCAGTTAGCAGAACTAAATTTAGCGGAAACTAATCGGCCCGCTAACGGTTTTCAGAGTTAGCGAAAACGCCAATCTGCTATTGAAAAGTTAGCGTCGCTAATTAGTGGTTAGCGGATTAGCGGAACCATAGGCACAGCCAAGGGAGGGGGTCTGGGAACCCCCCTTAGGCCCGCATTTTTTGTGAAAACCACTGCACATTGTCTTACCGGCAGGCGGTTTTCGTATGATTTCAGTTCACGTTAAGCCCGCCCCCCCCCTTAGAAAATCCTGGCTGCGCGCCAGAGCGGAACCGTGCCCACCGCTGAGCTTTGGTGAGCCAGATGAAGTGCAGCATTAAAGGTGCGAACGCATTTATGTGAAAAGCTCGGTTGGGGTACTGGACTACAAATTCTTCAATATCTGTCCTGTTTTGTTGGCAGCGTGTTTCATTTGGCGTGTCTTGTGTTCCGTGTGCTCTGTTCGCTCCATGCATAATTCTTCTTTTGTGGTCGTAATGACCTCTTGCTTTGTTCCTTTTCTTTTGGGCTTGGACTGCATGTGTTGTTTGTTGTTTTAGTTCTCTTGAGTTTTCTGTCGCTAAGCATGTGTTTTTCGTTCTTTCTAGGCGTCAGCTCACTGCGCGGAGGCGGGTGGTAGGGTAAGTTGCTCTTCAAGGGCAGGGTTCTGCCGATGCATCTTCGACTTGCTCACATTTGGGCCATTCCATGACTGTGGGATATGAAAGACGCGCTTCGTCGAAGTTCTGCTTTGCACTTCTGACGTGGATTGCAATACCTTTTTGTGTGAGGCGTTCTTGTTGCACCTTTTTTTGTAGACCATTGTCGGGTGTTTTGTCTCGTTGGCTTTCGGCACCGTTGCGACAGCTTTACGGTGCATTGCTGCGTGCTGTCCGCTGTATGTCTGTTGCGTTATCATGGGCGTGGCTTTCTGAGGCCTGGACAGTGGTTCGGTCACTCAGCTGCTGTTTCTTGATCGGTGAGACCTTTTGGCCCTGGAGGGAAGTCACCGTGATGTGACCTTCGGCGCAGTTTTTGTAGTCATGAAATAAGACGTTTTTGGTCAAGTTGTAGATATGTTACCCATTATCATCAAAAGGGCTGTTTCACATGCAACAAAAGATAATCGTGGTGCCTCAGTGAAAACGTCCTTTTATAGTACGTGTTCCATGAACGCGTGAAACTGAAGTATCGCATTCAGCCAATAGATGGCAGGCTTCAGCAAAAGAAAGTCGAGGTCCACAGCGCATGTTTATCGTACCAGGGAGCTTAATGTTCGCTACTTGCACTGTGAACTGCAATCTGTAGAAATCGCTTATGCAAACACGCGTTGAAAACCCAGCCAGTGAGGCATCGGATTTCCTGAAGTTTATTTCGCCATGCTCTTGAACGCGTGCGGTGTGGTGGCAGTCAGATGTGGCCTTTTCGACGCCGGCACCCGGTAAGCTCAAGGAAGCACCTTACAGCGATTGATCTGTGGTTGTCGATGCACCTCGTGTATTTTCTTTTTATCCAGTGGAGTATGCCGGTGTAGCAAACAAAGACTGCAGGAATTAACCGAAGGGCGTTGCCATGGCAAATGTTGATGTAACTTTAGTAAATCACATTCACGAACAATGCCTTGTGTCTGGCGAGAATTTCACTAAATCCATCGGCTTCTTTTTATTCCCGCATTCATTAATGGGTAGCCAGGAGTGCCCTTTCCATACCCATGTGACCGCGTTGCGCTAAATGCCATGGTTTACACGCTAATTCAGTAATCACTTCTGATGACACCAGTCCCCTTTTTTTCTTTTTTTATAAATCTACTCCCGCCATAAATGCTAGGTAGTACTGAGTCTCGCGAACCGGGCAAGCAGGTAGCAGGCTAGTAACGCCGCCCGGCTCGCGAGGAATGCCATGTCCGAACACCACTTAAGCTTGCTTTGCTGGTGGAAGCTTAGGCGCATATCGTTGCTGTCATTTACTGCCCCGCTGGAGCTTACCTTCTGCGCTTGGTCGGCGACCTGACGCGACCTGACCGGACCTGGCGCGGCCGACCTGACCTGACGCGCCCGCCGACCGGGCAGGAGCGGAGCGGCGCCTGCCGCGGCTCGCGCGACCCCACGCCGGAGCGTTACCACGGCAACCAGGCGTGGCAAATCTACCGCTCGTATAGACAGCAGCGGCCACCGGAGGGCGTCGCGGTAAGCGTTTGGACTCTGCCCCGGGCGTCTCGCCGACACCGCGCGGGCGCACTGACCTCGGTGACCTCTAATCGACCTCTGCACGTCCCGCCGCCGGCACTGCAGCAGCACGGAGCGCAAACGCACTGGGGCACTGTCGAGAAGCCGCTGCTTTGGACCTTCGGCACCGTAGCCTAACAGGGTTTGTTTGGTACGCAGAGCACTGCTGGAATCTAACGCTGAACACTAGATGGAATTCATTGGGAGAAGGTCTGGACTAACATGAAATTGGCTGGAGATGTTCATAGTTTTCAGTCCGCCTTTCACGCTGGCCTTCGCTGGCCGCTCCTATGTCATTGGGGCGTGAAAATGCACAGATGAGCCATCGACCCTTGCGGCCGTTGGAGTGATCTTGTTTGTTAAAAGTTGACAGATGACGTGGCATTGTACATCTGAACGTGTTTGGAAGAACGGCACGTCCCAGATAAGCAGTGAAGCACGCCTTTCGTGATCAGTTTGCTACCTTGCAACGGCGTGGAAACATCATACGTCCGTCAGGCCCATTGGTATTCACTGGGTGAACTTTTCATTTGAAATGCGAGCTTTGCCATGGCCGCGAAAGCCAATTGCTTTTCAGGAGCGATGATTTGTGTCATGAGTTATTGCCTCATTTTATATGGAACATTGCCGTTGGCTTTCAGGTATTTGTGCTTATTTGCATTGCATGCGTCATTACAAATTGCACCCATTGCGGCTTGACCTACTACTTAATCACTGGCTTTGACTGCAAGTGCTTATGTAAATCTGAAGTCGCAACAATTGATATTTAAAGTGGCTGATTTATTGTATCGACTCGTCCATAATTGGAACTTCAGACGGAGTCAGTAAACGTAGCTAAGGCTGCTAAGAACAGCCCGCAGTATAGCTTTGTTTCAGCTCGTTTACGTGGTGGGTCCTGATACACTGTTTCTCAGTCTGCTTGGTTCAGACGTGCGAATGGGCGAGCCAAGCGAACGAATGAGCGCAGCCCTTCAGGTCGTTGTCCATTTGCTGCGTAGCATTGTTGTTGGCAATGGATTGCAGATGGATTGCAAGTGAAAGGAGTCACTTCAGACATCTGCGGTTAGCCATTGACGGCTGAACTGTGGCAGAATCGTGTTTGTAGCAGCCAGCTGGACCGTCTAGGGGTTCAGCTAAGCAATAGCGCTTTTGGCTTTCTTCCAGAGTTGCAATGCGGTCTGGTGTCTGCCTTCCCGTCCCGGAGGGGGCGCTCATCTCCCGGTCGCCGTCGGTATCCCAGGCCTTCTGGCCTTGTCTTACAGTTAATGATTAAGTTAAGGCGGCGCCAGGTCCCCGAGCATAGGACGCGGACTCGAAGCGCTGATACGTCAGAAAAGCTGACGCCGAAGAGGGGCCGGCAGCCGTGTCCCGAGAGGCTGCTGATGTTCGTGGGCTCCGGCTCCCGCTCCTGCGTACTGAAGCGTCTTGCCGAGTCCTTTCAGCAACGGGCCCAAACTGTCGGCGGCCGACCCAGCATGCGGGTTACTGACCCATACTGTGGCTTTCTGCCCGGCCCTTTGGTTGCCGACCCAGACTGTCGGTCCCGACGCAGCCTGCTGGTTACTGTCTCGGACTGCTGGTCACTGACCGAGACTCTCGGTCGCCGGCCCGGTGGCCGCAGCTGCCGACCCAGCCGCGCAGACTGCTGGTCATGCCCACACGGCGCGTGGCCTCGACACGGCAGCCGGTGGCCCGGCAGCCGTGGCCGGTAGCCGCCGGCCGGGCAGCCTGCGGTCGGTCATCGATCGGCGGCAGCGCGCAGAGCCGGCGCAGCCTGTCCGCGGCACGCAGCCGGCCGCCGCCGCCGCAGTCGATGCGACGGCCGCCGACGGCGACGGCGGCCACGTGCGCGACGGCGGCCGCCGGCGGCCGGGCGCCGAGCGGGCGCCGCGGCCGTGACTGGTGACCGACGAGCGGGTGCCGCCGGCGGTCGGACGCCGTCCAGTGCCGGGCCGGGGTATTAGCCGGCCTCCCGTGACGAGGCCGACCCTCCGGCAGGCAGCGGCGGCGCCGCTGCCGAGTAGGCCCGCCGGGACGCGGCATGTAGCGGCGTCGGTCGCCGGCCGCCATGCAGCAAGTGCTGCGTAACATGGAGTACTTCAAGGACTACGTGGCGTACCAGCAGCGGCGCGAGCAGCGCGAGCAGCACCGGCGCCGGCGCGAGCAGCGCATGACCCGCAGCCTGCCGGAGGCCGGGCCGCCGGGCCGGCCGGCCGACACCGGCTCGGAGAGCGAGCCGGACGCCGGCCGGCCGCCGCGCAAGTCGCGCATCGCCGCCAAGATGCGCCGCCGCCTCAGCCACGACATCAGCGCCTACCAGGCCAGAGTACGAGCAGGGCGCCGGGGCAGGGGGCGCCGATAGCGGCGGCGGGCGGAGAGCTGGACTTCCGGGCCAGAGTGCGGAGTCGGGGCCGGAGATCACGGGTGGAGTGTTGTGAATGACGGACTTGCCGTCCCACGCTGTCTCGGTAACCTGACACCTTTGTGAGTTGACCGGGTGCGAGGGTACGGAGACCGGATGGGTGGAGGGGGGCTCGGCGCCTTGTAGGGTCAAGGGGTAGATTTATCGGGTAGAGTTCAAGGCAGTGAGGCATTTGGTACCTGTTGTCCAGCTTAGATTGCAAGCTTCTGAACTTATTCGCCGGATCCAATGAAGATACGCTGACGGCAACTTCGTGTGTCAAATGTAAATGAGCCACACTTGGGTACACAACATGGCCGTCTTGTTAGAGATCGCCGAGGCCTGCTTGCACTTCTGGTGTTTACTAGGTCATCGTCGGAGCTCAAAGGTCGATGCGACGGTATGTGGGTGTCGTGGTCCGGGTGCACGCTGCACAGGGGTCGGACTGCTCCTCTTGTTCACTGCATTCTCGTGACCTGAGTGTAAAAGAGATGGTGCAACCAGGCTACTCACTACCAGGCTACTCGAACAGCTACTCTGGTTTCCCCATCTCGTGGGTCGGAGTGGGCCCGTCCCACGGGCCCCGCGCAGTTGTGGATGGGTGCGTTGTTGCCCAGGCTCGTTGCCACACAACAGCGCTCTGTCCCGACAACTTTACGACGCCGTCCGCCGTGGTCGTCACTCCAATTTTGTTTCCAAACCCTTGACGGTCTGTCTGCACCGTCGTCCGACGCTCGCCGTCCACGGCAGTCGCCACGCCGTGCCGCCGACACGGAGGCCGGGGCATGGCGCCTCGCGCCGCGTCGGTCTCGAGGCCCGGGCGGCGTCGTCCGACCATTGACCGACTCCGTGACTAAGACATTGCCGCCGGAAATCGATGGGGCCACCGGAGGTGCCGCGCCGCCGCCGGTGGGCGGGGTAGGTGCTGGTGGTGATGGGGCGGGGATCGGACCATGCTTCGTCCATGAGAGCACCCCGGGAGGCCGCAGCTCGAAGCACGATCGATGCGTTACGGGAGACGGCGGCGCTGCGGGACGCAACGCGGTCACAGGCTGGGCGTCACGTACCACAAGAGTCACGAGACAACTGTCACTGGATTGTGGGAGTTGTGTGGACTAGTCGCGAAACGGCGAACGTCGGAAAAAATGAGTTTGCGCTGTTGGGACTTGGCTGACAGATCTGTTGAGGAAGCACGCCGATGGTATACAGGCAGTAAAGATGTCCGTACACGTCATTCTCCATGCTTGAAGCAAGCACCAAATAAAGATGCTGGGACACGTCATTTTCCATGCTTGAAGCATAATATACCGCCTGCTATCACACATCTGCTTGGTATTATAGCAGAAATCCCGTTATATTTATCAGACTTAGCGTACAAGACGTCGAAAGAAATATTAATCAGAGTAACCTTAAAAGACGTCGAAACAAAGAAGGAAAGAAAATGGTTGTAAATTATTATGCTTTTTGTGTTTCTTTACCGTTAACAAAATATGCACCATGACTGAACAGGGACTCGAACTGACTTGCCTGTTCCGTTGCACTCGCTTCCATTCTCGCTAGAGCTTCGGCCTGAAACTCACATGTGAAAAACATCGGGCCATTTGGTCTCGTATTTCTCCTGGTTATTATCAGTCCGAGGGAGGACGGCCGAGGAGCGGCCCGTGTTATTTTCCAGCCGTCTGCAACAGACTGGCGCGCTCAGAAAAAGAATCGGTCTCGGATGAAGCAGAGCCGCTTGATTCGGCCGGACAGCTGCATCGCCTTTGTGTGTGCAAGTCTCCTTCTGGACTGTCCTGGTGTCTTGACGTCCGAAAGACAAATTGGCTTGTTAACATAACGAATCGCTTCAGTTCTAATTGACGTTTAATCCCAGGTGAATAACTCTGATCTTCTTTTTCAGCTCCAAAATGACCCGTTAGCGAAACCACGGCAGCCACCAACTAAACCGGTGAGTCGTCGAAGTGATCGGGCTGTGTGACAACACTTGCATTTGAAACAGTCAGCGATGGCAGGGCTTAAGCCATTCTCTTTTGGTCTCGAATCGTGATGAACAACTCTTAATCCGCATTAAAGCTCAAAGTCGCCTATTAGCATGGCCTTTGGCTCCGGGAGTGCCCTAAGCCTTTCCTAAGCCACACGGATGTCGTATTCCAGGCCGTGTTGGTGCGGCGGAAGTCAGTTTGTTTGCATTTGACTAGCTGCAAAGCTTGTCATTGAGACGATATGCATATGTGCCTTTAAGACCTGGAACAGGTATTAGGAACACTATCGGTCGCATTACTAGCTTTCAGCGGCACACATTTCGTGGAGCGGGTGTCTTCTCAGAAGCGTGCATCCCTCCACCATCGTTTGCAAAGCTTAACGGGCTCCAGGATGCACCTGAGCTTGGTCCATGTTTTCCAGCTGTTTTCATTTCGCCGGCTCAGTAGCGACAGATTGCTGATGTACTGTTTTAGGAATCGCTGCGGAAAATTGGACTTTTCTTTCTTTCTTGGCTATTTTATGGGCGTGGGAGGGTGGTGGTACCGTTAGTGACCGCGGTGGTCGTAGTGATAGCGTTGTCCAGGTTAGGCGCAGCTTAAAACCTGGCAGAAACGTTCGCCGCTGACCTGCTGGCGATTTGCCGCCTGGCTGCGCCGCCTGCCGCGCGATTGTTTCCAATTGCCCCGCAGCTGGTGTTCCGCGACCCGCCCGTCGACACGACTGTCTCCCTGCGTGTCCCACCTCTATGTCCCGTGTGACCTGCTGACTCTGCACCCCTCCACCTTCACTCCCCGGTCGCCGACAGCCGGGACTGGGACGGGGACGGCTTGGACTGGGGCTGGGACCGGCCGGGACCGAGACCGGGACCGGCCGGGATCGGGACCGGGACCGGCCGGGACTGGGACCGGGACCGGCCGGGACTAAGGCCGGGACCGGCCGGGACCGTGACCGGCCGGGACGGGGACTGAGGCTGGAATTGGGACTGGGACCAGCCGGGACTGGGATGCTCCCATCGCGGCGCGCCGTTTCGGCCGTCGGGCCGGTTTCCGCGAGGCAGCGCCCGTGGCGGCGGCCGCCGCCGGCCACGGCGCCGGACCGGTTACCGGGCTCCGGCGGCGGGCACGGCCAGTGCGCGGGCACACGGAGCGCGGCAGCGCGGCGCGTGCAGCGCGGAGCCGGCCGCCGCCGCCGTCGCCGTGGCGCTGCGACCGCCGCCTTATCTCAGGTGCGCCCACAGCCAGATCAATTCAGCTATCTAATCGGGCCGTGCAGCCGGCGTTCCGGGTCGATTCAGGGCCGCCCAGAGCGCCGCGGCGCCGGCCCCGCGCTGTGGACGCCGGCCGACCGGCGGCGCGATCGGCGGCCCAGCGTCGTGGACGACGTCCTGGAGAGCTGGACTGTCGAACGCCGTGGACGACGTGCGCCGAGCTCCGTGGACAGCATTTGCCGCCTGCCGTGAACTTTCTCCGCGTGCTGTGGACGTTATCCGCCGAAAGTCGTGGACGACGTCTGTCGAGCGTCGTGGACGACGTCTGTCGGGAGTCGTGGACGGCGCCTGCCAGGCTTTGTGGACTACGTCTGCCGAGAGTTTGTGCGACGCCCGCCGAAGGTTGTGGACGGTGCCTGCCGCGAGCACGTGCCGCACGTGCCTAGCGCGATGTCTGCCGCCGGTTGATACGAGATCGGGCCAAAGCGCCAGACGTTTCCCGACGCCCCGCGACGCCGCGCCGGCCAGGACTGCCGGAACTCCGCGCCGAGTGCGGTGACCGAGTGGACGGAGTGCCGTCGGTGTGGACGGGAGTGGAGAGTCCACACGCGAAGTGACCGAGAGTCTGGGATTAGTTGCACGGCGGACACCGAGGGAGGTGAGCTCATTGGCGGCGCTCTGGGTCGGCGAAAATCTTCGGCTCGGGTCTGGTGAGGATCCAAGCCTGTATAAGGAAGATTGTGGTCTTAGCTGACTATCTAGAGGACTGTCGCGTAGCGTTGCCGGAGGTTGAGAACTTAGCGTTGCCGCTTTTGATCAGCCGACAAGGATGATGGAGCATCTTTGTATAGGCCCGGACGCACAGCGGGTTTTGCTTTCATTGTCTTGTCCATGTCGTGTCACGTTACCCTGTGCCTGCTGCCTCGCGTTACACCCGTCCTCAGGCGACGGAGGCTCAGTAGCTGGGCTGCGACGGCGTCTTAACGCAGAACTGGCGGCAGAATCGGATCGGATCGGATTCAGCGCCGAGTTCGGGTCGCGGCCGGTCAGACCGGACCCGGGTCTTTGAGCGGCCGCTCGCGGCTCCGCGGCGCCCCTAATAGGATCCGTCGGGAGGCGGCTGGTGGCGGCCGGCGTGGCTTCACTGCCGAGCGCGGGAGACCGCTGGACCGGCCCAGAACCAGCTGGATCAGGGCGGCTGGACCGAACACTGTTTTTAGACTCGTCTCCGGTTGAGAGGTCCTGCTTAGCGTGTGGTGATCTGCTTACAGGCAGAGCGCGGCGTGGTTAAGCTGCGGCTTCTGGCGGGAGGCCCGCCCCGTGCCCTTGGTCTGCCGAGATCCAGGCAGGCTCAGCGGTGGTGCTGGATTGTTCCTGATATGGCGTTCAGTGTCGACACTTCAAGTGCTCGGGAATGAGTCTCTTCTGCAGTTTCCACAAGCGGCAGGCGAACTTGGCTGCGGTAATGGCTGCAGCGCTTGGCGTGATTTGCCGAAAGTTTAGGCCGTTGAGGGATGTTCGCGTCTCATCCGAGCCGTTGGCATTGGGAGCGCTCCACCACTGGGGTTCCGGAACAGCAGCCTCTGCCAAAAGCCTCATCAATCCCAGCTAAGGTTTGTTGTCCCCAGAGGACTTTTGGAGTCGTCTTTCAATGGATTTGGCGTAAGGAACGCTTGTTGGCGCTGGTGACGGCTTCCTATTGCCGATTTTGTCGTCAGGGTTTACATTAAGCCGTCATTGTCGTGGTTCCAGATCACCGTGAAAGCACGACTGGCCGTGGAGCGCTGATTGCCCGCATTCGCTGGAACTTCAATGTTGGTTGTCCCTATTTATTTGACAGCGTTGGTTGTACATGTTTGTTTGGACGGCAACGCTGGTTTTCTGTTTTCTTTAGCGGCAGCGCTGGTTTTCCGTTTGTTTTACCGGCAGGGCTGGTTTTCTGCTCGTTTTACCAGCAGCGCTGACTGTCCGCGTCCGCCGGCCGTCAGCGTTGGTTGTCCGTATTCGTACGAAAGGCAGCGATGGTTGTCCGTGTTCCGTGGGCCGGCAGGACCGGTTGTCCGTGACGCCATGTGCGCGGTGCCAACGCGGGCCGCCCTACCGCGACCCTGTCGGGCCGGCGGCGGCACGCGGCGCGTCCATCGGGTGGCGCGCCGCCGGCCGGCCGTCGGCGGTAAATATTTACGGCGGCGGTGCGGCGCGGCGGCCGCCCGGTCCGATCGGCGGCGTGTCGCCGCTGTTTACCGGCCCAGGCCGCCGGCAGCCGGCTCCGGTGTCGGACCGCCGCAGATATCGGCGCCGGCCCGCCCGGAAACCGACCGCCCGGCCGCCGTCTGGAGACCGTCCCGTGACCGTCAGGAGAACGCCTCGTGTCCGTCTGGAGACCGCCCCGTGACCGTTAGGAGACCGTCCCGTGACCGTCTGGAGACCGTCCCGTGACCGTCAGGAGACCGCCCCGTGACTATCTGGAGACCGTCCCGTGACCGTCAGGAGAACGCCTCGTGTCCGTCTGGAGACCGCCCCGTGACCGTTGGAAGACCGTCCCCTGACCGTCAGGAGACCGCCCCGTGACCGACGCCTCGTATTCGTCTGGAGACCGTCCCGTGACCGCCAGGAGACCGCCCCGTGACCGTTTGGAGACCGCCTGGAGATTGGTCCGGACCTCCCTGTGGCTGTTCGTGAACCGCCTGGCGACTTGTCCGGACCACCTTGTGACCGTCCGGAGATCGCCTGGGAACTAGTCTGGACCGCCCCATGACCCCCGAACGGCCGCCTGAAGGCTACGTTGAGGCCATCTGGAGAACGTCTAGAGGTTGGCTGGATACGTCGCTGCTGCATCAGGCCGCTCTCTGAAGATGTCGTCACATATTGGTTACTTTGCAGCGTTGGATGTGATGCGAAGGAGAAACGGATTTGAGAGGCGTCTGATGGCTTAAGTGCCATAGCAACACAGGCGCAGCCAAAAGGAGGGGGCGGGGGCCCGCCCCTCCCTTAGGCCCGCATTTTTGTGAAAACTATCGCACTTCGTCTTCCCAGCAGGCGGTTTTCGCATGATTTCAGTTCACATTGAGCTCCCCTTTGCTGGCTGCGTCCCTGCATAGCAACGTCATAGCTTGGCATCAACGGGACATGGTTTCAGGACATGGTGACCATAGACCATACTGCCTTGAGTTGATCCACATTTTTTTGCGGTACTATGTTCTCAAATGCCTTACGGTTTCTCGTGACATTTTGTCAAATTGAAATACTCACATTTTGTTTTCATGTTGCCTGGCTTAGGCTTCCGAAGTGAAGGATGTGGACCGTTAATACTTTGTTGAAATCGTGGCTGAATGACATTAAGTTGACGTATTTTCGTTGTTTGTGCCCCAGTTCATCCTTGGTTAGCCTCGCTAGAACACCGATCTCAGTCAGCTTATTGCTGGGCCGTTTCGTTGTTTGGACGTCTGCAGTGAATCACTCTGTGATGTTGCCGTTTTCATAGCACCACGGCTTTCCTTTGCAATGTTTTGATTGAACACTAAATCGCTATAATTAAGGCTCGGAAGGGTTGTGGTTACGTTGGTCCATCATGACAGCAGTTAATGCGTTGTTGACGAGGCCTAGAGTTTGTACAGATGGTGCCAAACTCAGCCGTAGCGCTTCATTTATCTTGGATGATTATCCCCACATTAATTCGCACGTTAAACGCAAACTGTCTGTACACATACGTTGAAATGTTGTTCGGTGCTGTGAAAATCGCCGCGGTGTGAGAGAAGAGACGAAGGTAGACGTTTTCTGCATCTCCTTGCCCAGTCGTGAAATCAGTGCACATCATTGCGGCTCTGTGATCCAAACGCCTGCAGGAGGCGGCTGCAGGCCGTTTGTTCACGTGGTCAGTTCCCACACCGGCTGCGCCCGACAGAGTGCTATCAGCTCCCCGGGCCGCGGCGGGGTTTTGAAACGGTTTATACAGTGGGGCCTTCATCGGCTGGGTAAACGGCGGGCGCCTGGTCGGCGGGCGCGTCTGGTCAACATCGCGGCGTGCCGGCGACGCTATCAGGGGCCGACATCGGGTTATCATGTGCACCTGAGCGTCACACCTGCGCGGTTCGGTACAGGGCAGCCCAGCGACACGGCTACTAACCCTGGGTGTCGGAGGCGGTGATTTATTGATTGTGCCGAAATTGGTCGCACTGCGGTCCGTTCCTGGTCGCTAGGCGGGCGAACTCTACCAGACTTATGAAGACCCGACCCGATATGATCGAATGTTGGGTCACCGGCCCTGAGTTGACCTCATTGGAAGTCTGGCGTGGAAACGCACTCAACCGGGCTTGGTTTGACCTGAGATGGCGTGACGCAGTCAGGTCACCCATACGGGCCCTGTCGACGTCTCTGACTTAGGTGGCTCGGCCGGGCCTAACCTAACCCCGTTTCTGTTTCAGCTCCCTCAGGGCAGGTTGGTGGCTGGGAGGAGGTGTCGGGAGCGGCCAGGGCAAGCCAGCATGGAGCTCAACTTCGTCACCCAGCGCGTGATGGCGCTCTGCTTCCCACCGGGCGTCGACGACGCCACCTACCGGAACAACCTGCAGGAGGTGGCCCAGATGCTGCAGACCAAGCACGGCGACAGCTACATGGTAATCACAGCAGAGACGCGGCGGCAGATCACCCGGCGTTAACCGCAACCAGATGTACCGAGGAGATGATCGCGACATTGGCCGAAACACGGCGATAACGACATGTTGAAGCAGATCAGTGCCAGGGCTGCGTAAAGTCGTGAAGATTGTCTCACCAGTTGTTGGTCAGGTTTTGGCGTGCCGTTGTTGAAGGAAATTAAGTGGAGCGTTCGCACTAAACCTGCTTGTTCGTCGCCAGCCCGTTTGTTAGGATTAGTGTGCCCAGTGCTAAAACAGACTCCCAGTAGATGCCATTGTTACGGACCTTGTTTTATTGCCATTCAATGGGAATTCCTTAAATTCAGCTGAATTCAATTGAAATGTTATCTGTTTTTTTTTCCACCCGGTTGTAGTGTGAGGTAGACGTTAGTGATTCTCATATTCATTTCCTTTTTCCATTCCATTGCTTTCATGCCCTCTAAAGTTTGTCGCAACCCAAATGGGGCCGTAAAATCCAACCGAAGCCATTGTGAATAACAGCACGTGAGCAGCATTACGGAACCATCGCATGTGACCTTACCTAGCTCACCGTTTAGTTTTGTCTGTTCAGAGTTTATCCTGTGATAGTTCGGCTGAATCCACCAGACCTTGCGTGACGTTGCTGTCAATCGTCCATGTCTGAACACCGTCAGAAGTTATCGTGGCGTCCATTGACCCTGACCGTCAGATCTTCCGCTTGCCTGAACGTAGGCTGGTCTGACAAGTCACCTGACGCTGACCGTCAAATGTTTAACTTTTCGGAGCGGAAGCCGATCGTACCCCGTCTGAAGCCGATCGTACCCCGTCTGATCTTGACCGTCACGTCTTCAACTTGCGTGATTAGAGGCCGGAACTGACCTTGACCTCACCTCGACCGTCAGACCATCAACTTGTTTGATTAGACGTCGGTGCTGACCTTGAACTGACGTTACGCACCAGATTTTCAACTTTTCTTATTAAAGTCTGGAGCTGACCTTGACCTAACCTTGACCACCAGACCCTCAACTTATCTGATTAAAGGCTGGAACTGGCCTTGACCTGACCTTGGCTGCCAGATCTTCAACTCGTCTGATAAGAGGCCGGGGCTGACCTTGACCTGACCTTGGCCGCCAGATCTTCAACTTGTCTGAGCGGAGGCCGGAGCTGGCGGAGCTGAAGGTGGCCGAGTTCGGCTGGCCCGAGACGCTGGCGCCGCCGCTCGACAAGCTCTGCAGCATCTGCAAGACCATCGACAGCTGGACGGCGGCCGCACCAAACAACGTGGCCGTGCTGCACTCGCGGGGGGAGAGCAGTGACAGGTTTGTTCGCCGCCGCTGCCGCCGCGTCGGCCCGTACACCGGCCATTGCAGGCGCTCGTGAACGTCGCCAGGCGTTAAGTGGTCCACCAGAGCTCGTAACGGTGCTTTTGGGAAGTTGGGAACGCTTTGGTCGGGAAAGCTACCATGCTGTTTCCCATAAGGTGGCTGCGACCAGATTTGGACAGAGCCATAACTGTGGCCTGTTGTTAAAAATGGCTCTTGTGCAGAGTGAAAAATTTGCCCTTCCCCCTGTTTCTGTGCCTGTGATATTCCTCTTCGTGTCCACGAACGTGAATAAGAGCATACAAGGACCTGAGCCCGCGATGCCAGTATCAGCGTAACCGCTGTTCGGATGCAGGTGTGCCGGCGAGGAACAACACCTGCGATCTGTCCCCTGCCTCAGACACGAAGCCGTTGTTCAGATAGTGTTGGCACT
This sequence comes from Capitulum mitella, assembly GCA_030062745.1. NCBI lineage: Eukaryota > Metazoa > Arthropoda > Thecostraca > Pollicipedomorpha > Pollicipedidae > Capitulum > Capitulum mitella. The sequence continues at coordinate 23,621,626 of CP099846.1, forward strand.
GCGGTCTGTTTTCGTTGGGTCTTATCCTGTGCGATATCTTTCGCTGCGGTTTCTGGGACGGCGAAGTCGTGCAGCTGGCAAACGTTGTTTGTTAACTGATGTTTTTTTGGTCCTGGCGACCACGCCAATGGCGTTGATTGTGTCACGGTCTTTGGAGTTGGTTCCGTTGCGGAAATGTCACTGAATGAGTATTTTGTCCTCGGCATTGTCTGTTGCGTCCTCGCTAAGTCGTCGGAATTGGAGAGCTCAAATTCTTTCAGCACAGTCGTAACTGGGTCTTGCACTGTTGCAGTATTTCTTCCATTATTGTTCGCCCGCTTCGGTACCGTATGAGGTCCGTGTCGACTGTGAGCCCTCTGACCCAGGCTCTGTTTCGTCGGCGGCAGGGGTGGCTGGGACCGGATAGGCGTGGTCGTCAGCGCGTACATCCACTACTCCAACATCTGCCGGAGTCCGGACCAGGCTCTCGACAGGTTCGCCATGAAGAAGTTCTTCGACGACAAGATCCGCCACCTGGACCATCCGAGCCAGAAGCGGTGAGGATGCGGCGTTTTTCTCTGTTTTTGCCGTTCTGTAAACTGAGATGATGAGTGGCGTGTTGTTCAGGACTGTGCAGGCGTTGAGGCTCTTCGTCAATGTATTTCAGTACCGCGTTGGGCTATGGCTGTTTATCAACGTCATGGGAGCATAAATCCTTCGCTCCTCAGCGCGGCATAGTAGAAAATTTGGCCACCTGACTGCGCGTCTAGCGGGTTAATTAAAAACGCCTCTAATAAGGCTCTATTTTTGGAGCCGGCGACCGGAGGTCTTAAAACTTTCCCGCCTGCAGCGGGCCGTCGTCTAAATGGATCCCATTTTCGCTCCAGCCGGACTTTGAATCCCGAGGAGGAAGCTAAAAACTCCGTTCGGTCGCGGCCTTCCCGCCGCCGTCTGCTCCGGGGGCGGGACGGCGACGATTTCGACGCGGCCGGCGGACGCCAGCCGTCGGCCGGGGCGCGCGGTCGCGTGTCGCCGCTCGTCGCCGCGCTGACCCGCGGCCGACGGCGCGGCAGATTAATTCAATTCCGGAGGGCGGCGGGTCAAACGGTGGGCGGGGCCGTCTGGCGCCCGGCCAGCGGCCGCCGACGACGACGACCCGGCGGCCGGTGCCGGCACCGCGCCGGAGCCGCGGCGAGGGCTGCACCTAACGACGCCCCCGGCCGGCGGCGGCGGCCGCGGCGCCGGCTCATTACAAAGTCCAATCAGCGCGCGGCCGCGGGCGGCGGCTGCACGCCCTGCGCCCTGCCCGCGGCACCGGCCCGGACTGGACGGCCGGCTCGGCCTGCCGCCCCGTTCTCGGAAGGAGCTCCGGCGGCGGCGGGGATCGGGAGGACGCTCCGCCTCGGGCCGCGGAACGGCAGGGGTCGCGACGCGGGGGACGGGTCTTTGTTTCGGGACGGACGCGTAATCAGCGGCGCAAGTGGGGTCTGCATTGCTGAGTTTAAGGTGCAGGGCGCCGTATCTGCAGGGCATGTTCGGTCGTAAAGTCCGGGATTAGCGATTCCACGAAAATGGCACGGACGTGAAAATATTCGGTTTCAGAGTGCAGGGGCGAATGAGGAAGGTGACACATTTTCAGGGTGGTAATGTCGCTGTGCTAAAAGTCCACCCTGGCAGCATTAGCAAACAGCATTTAACAGACTGGCCACTTTCTTTTGCGGCTGACGTCGTTTGCGAATGGCGGTAACCCATTGGTGGTTCTGATGTATACACAAATATCTAAATGAACAGTCGATAATTGCGCCACTGTCTTGCAATGACCACTGTCAGACACCACCCAAAATTCCCCCGATTACTGCTATTTTTTACCACCCGTTTGGAATAATTTGCGATCGGAACGCGGGATATACAGCACACGTAAGGAACAGTTGAGATTTATTGTATAGTAGCGTCCCTGCCTGTCCGCAGAGCGTCCACTCATAACACGCCACTGTGGTCATTGAGTCGAACGTGGAGCCGACTGATCCACCACCGAAATCCTCCGTCGCACCCGATAGCCGCGTGACCCGTGCACTGACTCGAGCGCCCCTGTCGCAGGTACGTCAACTACTTCGCCGGCTTGCTGTCGGGCCTGATCCAGATCAACAGCAGCCCGTTGGGCCTGCACCACCTGGTGCTGGTGGGCGCGCCGCAGCTGCGACCGAGCGGCGGCTGTCGCGCCTTCGTCCGCATCTACCAGGGCATGGTGCCCGTCTGGACGTCCGGCGTCTATACGGTGGACGACCGCGCCAAGTACACCGTCATCAGGTGGGCCGGGTTATGGGCGGCTACTGGTGCGAAGTGTTCGGACTGTCGTCGGGAAGGGGTTGGCGGCGGAGGTGGCTGTTGGCGGAGGTGCCGGGGGTACCGACTTTGGGTGCGACTGAGCACGGACGTTAGGTGCGACTGAGCGAGGTGTGATGAGCTAGCGGGGACGCGTGACCAGAAAGGCACCAGGGGACCCTTTCGTTGGGCAATGTCGTGGTCATGAATGGCTGTTGACGTCACTCAGTCGCTCTGAAACTAACTGGAACTGGCTGTCAGTGCTTCGAGGCATTCATTTTCAATGTTGCAGTTGTCAGATATATGCGTTTCTTTTAGACGTTCCCGGTTTTATCCTCATGCGACAGTGTTTACAATATTAACTCGTCCATGACAGTGCTTGTCCTCTTTATTCGGCATGTGCCAAAAGTATATCTGTGTTCGAACTTTCTTCACTTAATGTCAGTCATAAGCATTGCCCATCGATTAAAGTAAAGTCACAACAGCAGGCACAGCTGTTGTACGGTTGCCTTCTCGCGCACTGACACCAATCTCCGTTTGTCCGTCAGTCCGGAGATGGTGCTGCAGCTGCGAGGCGACATCCTCATCAAGTGCTACCACTGCGAGTCGCCCACCGCGCGCCAAGTGGTGTTCCGCGTGCAGTTCCACACGTGCGCCGTCTCGGACTCCGTGCTGAGCTTCCCCCGACAGGACCTGGACGACGCGTGCGACGGTAGGTGGCGCCTCCACGCGGCGCCCGGCCCAACTAAAGAGTGCGTGCCGCCTCGGCTGGCCATCGCGGCACCCCAAATCACAGTCATTAGCGCCCTCGAATGGTGAATGGACTTTGCCTCGGAAGAGTTACGACAGGTTGGATAACGAAGTGAAAGAAGATTTCGAAATGGCCGACACGACTGTTGGCTGCCGGTTCTTACCGACGTTTCTATGAATGGGCAGAGAGACTCGGACCGTCATCATGAGACAGTCCTGATCTGCATCATCGTGATGGTGATGCGGAAGGCGTGCTTTCAGAGACGGCTCAAAGCCCTCGTGGTAGTGGCGGCAATCATTTTCACATGATGGGCCGTTCAAATTTAAACTGGCTTCTTTAGTTGGCGGCTTTCTTTCGATTGTCAAGATCTTGTCCGGAGAGTCACGAATTCGTCGGTGCGAAACTCGATATTGCAGACCATTTGTCATATGAGGAAAATATGTCATGCTACCTGATGCGGCTAATGCGATAGCTATCAAGCGAGAAGTCCGAATCATGTTTGTGAGATGAATCACCCATGCAACGCGACGAAAATCCATGTTTCCCATTTTTGGTGTCGCAGTAGGCTGCCTTTTACCACAATGATCCCCAAAAATCCTCTGAGTGTTCCTTGTAATGTGTGTCGCGGGTTACATAACGTACCCTATCCGAAACCTGGAGCTGGCATTTGCCACGAGTGCCTCCCGATAGGTCAACCGGTCACAACCCGGTCCCATGCCCAGACCCATGCAACGTGATGCATCATATGCTGCAACGGGAGGCAGAGTGTGGGCACGTATGTCTTGCCACCCTGTCAGCGTCAGTCACGAGAGGAAGGCGTCAAGGTTTAAGGTTCTGTGATGTAAGACAAAAACTCTGTAGGAACATAGTACTGGCTGTTCGTCAGTTTTGCTGAGAAAAGCATGTTTTGCTCTTGGATCCGTTGTGCTTTTTCGTCATCGCTGATGGAGCCAAAATGTCACATGTGCACGATACGTTCGTGGCCTGTGCTCGTGACTCGATCTTGTGATTCTTATTCGTACTCGTGATTCGTGCTCGTGAGTCGTGGTCATGAATCACGACTACTGGCTCGTTGCCGCGGTCCGTGCTGGTGAATCGTGAGCACTGACGCGAGATTAATGACTCGTGACTCGGGACTCATGTCTGTGAGTCGTGACGAGACGACCCCCGGGCGGCGCGGACGGCCACGCGATGTGCGCCCGGCCGCACCGGCCGCGGCCGAGCGGCAAGCAATTCACCGGCCCGGTCCTAGCAGTGGCCGTGAATCGTCGCCGGCCGTCACGGTCCGGCCGCTCGTGATTTCCGTCACGGCCCGGCGTCGGTCGCGGCCCGGCGGGCATCCGGCCCGGGCGGCCGTGCAGTTTCCGCCGGCGGCGCGGACCGTTTACGAGCGCCGGCGCCATGCAGTCATCCGGCCGTCCCGTCACGCCGCTGTGCAGGTGTCCGGTCGCCGCGTCGCGCCGTTATGCAGCCTTTTGGCGGCTGCGGCGCGCCGGCGCTGTCTGCGGCAGGGGCGGGCGGTGACCGGCGCCGCGCGGGTCTGTCGTCTGCGCTCTTTACCATTGGATCAGTACCTGGTCCGGGTGAGGTGCGCCGGCTTGCTGTGCGGTTGTCAGGGTCTGTTGTAGCGGTCTCTGTCGCGTCTGTGTGCCTGTGTGTTTTCCCGTCTCCTGTCGCGGTTTCTGTGATGGTCTCCTGTTACGGCCTTTGTCCCGGTCTCCATCGCGGTCTGTGCTGCGGCCTGTCACGATCCATGTTACGATGTCCGTCACGGCCTCCCGTCACGTTCTCCGGTCGCAGCTTCTGTCGCGATATCTGTCACAATCTCTGTCACGATTCGTTGTCACGATCCCTTGTCACAATCTCTGTCACGATCTTCGTCACGGATGCATTGCACGTTTTCTCTGCTGAACCCTTCACCTTACCGTGATCAGGGTTGGGAATTTAGTTTTTGTTCCTGGTGTCGGAGTATGATTTCTGTTTTGGAGTACACAATTTTGCAAAGAGTAATATCGCCTTAATTTCGCGTTCTTGATGTAAGTCAGTCAGGTATGATGTCATATCCACTAAAGCAGGTATGACGCGCCTGCTTCTGAATGAATGGAGACAGTCATTTGCTTGCAGAGTTAGAAGTTTGTCAACACGGTTATAACGAAGCGTTTTCATGGCGGTACAAGATCAGATCTTTGGGGCATGAAATGTTTTTGAAGCACAGATTTTCTGGTGGCCTTAGCAGCAAAAACACCTTCTCACCCCTGGCCGTGACCGACACGAGCTCTCCTGGCCACAGACATGCGGTTCCCGCTGGACGGCGGCGTGGAGCTGCACTTCTCGGCGTCCAGTCTGGGCCAGGACCAGGTGGCGGCGCCCGTGCGCGTGGACCACACGCCGGATCCGGTGCAGCGCTGGAACAGCTACGAGGCCTTCTCTGCCGCGGGCGCCGATCTGCCAGGTCGGTGGTCGGGGGGGGGGAGGGTTGGGCTGTGTGGGGTGGGGGCGGATGTAGAGAGTTGTGTACATTTTTAGCAAGGAGAGTGTATGTAATTGGGTAGACAGGGATGTGGTGGGAACTTTTTCGAGGTTGCATGTCATGCAGTTTCCGTGGTACTGCTTTTTTATTATTGCAGACTTTGGAGAATGTCATTGATTTCCCTGTCGATAGTGTTATTTGGTATTTCTATGCGAAACATTTCTGTGTTTCGCAGTGTATTACGATAGAGAGCATTAGTTTTGCAAAGCAAAGCTCTCTTAATTACATTTATTTCGGCCGGGACCAAATGTTCAGCACCTTAAAATTTTTGTCTGTTTGGACTTGCGTCGACCCGTTTCATTATCTTTTCTTTATTTGTCTTTGCGTACAGTTCTTTGCGGATGCATCGCTTTTGCTAATCACCAGACCAGATAATTGCTGAATTTTATTGGCTATTGGAATTTATTGAGATACGAGTCGTCCCGCGGCGGTTTTACCTTGTTCTCTTAGATGATGTTTTTTTGTACTGTTTACGGACGATATAATGCCGCTGCTATAAAGCTCAAAGCGGCGGTAGATAAGAGGAACACGAGCAGTGCTAGCCCCTGGCTGTACGGAACCACCAGTGCTAGTGTCCCGGTAGCGTGGGACCATTCCGCCGGCACCACTCAGCCCGGCGAGGACACGTCCCACCAATAACGCGGCGGTACAGACTGAATGGGACGCAGTACGCGGCCGCGGCGCGCGTGCGTCGCGGCACCGACTGCTAGGGTTTGTCGGTGGGCCGGCAGCCGTCGATAATTCGCATTGTCGGCGCGCCTCGGCCGACGATCGGGGTCAATGCCGCTGAGGCGTATTTCCGAGATGGATGGAGCTGGCGGGGCCGGCGGCGGACCGGCCGGCGGCCGTGGGAGGCAGGGTGACGTGTTTTCTGACCGATGCGCTCATCATCGGCGGTGAATGTGCGCCGGCGCCGGATATCACGGCGGTGAGCCGCCGCTTTTTGTTCGCGATGACGCGGTGAAAACGATCGCTCCACGGCCCGGGAGTCGGGCGGGGGGGGGACACCTTCCTCACGTTCCGGTGGGCTTCTCCGCGTTTGCTAGTCGTGCGTTTAAGAAATGGAGTTTGTTTGGAGTTTGTGTGTGATGATGCAATAGTTAAAGAGGATCGGGAAGAAGTTACAAAACCAAAGTGTGACGAGGAAATTATGTTGACGGGGAAGTCATGTCAGGCGATGGCTCTCCTACAAACAAATGGATTTTCTTTGTTTTGGTAATCGATCGTTAAAGTGGGAATGAAGTGTCATTTGGGTTGTTACTGTTGAAGGAGAGCGGAAACAAATGGGACAAGCGTTGTCTTCTGGTCAAATGGTCGTCTTTATTCACAGTTGGATTCTGCGTTTCTGAACTTGCAAAAAAGGCAGACATAGGCCCCCTTTGTGCCAATAATAATGTATGGACATATGAATAAATTGTATTTTTTGGGGAGCCTCGCGAAGTAGCACTCGACGTCTTGAACCATCCTGGATGTGGAGTAATACTGTCTCCGTTTGTTGTGCTTTTATCAATAACCGTCGTAATCAGCCACTTCTCAACTTGTCTGATCGTGTAATGGATTAGAACTACAGGTAATCCAAGCTTCTCATCCTTGTTCACTCCTCCAACTCGTGCGACCGTGTAATGCATGAGAACCAGAGGTAACCCGAAGCCTCGTATCTTCTGCGGAGCCACACACAGCTCGCTGGAGAAGTAAACACCAGGAAGACACGCTGCCATGACTGCATGCGTCTGTTGACACCGCCTGTCAGGGCCGGCGGCCTGTCCAGCGTTGCACAAAAACCATCCCTCCCGTTCCGCCGGGCGTCTGCGGCAGGCGGCGGCGCGCCGGGCCCGGGCGTGACCGCCGAACAGGTGGGCCGTAACCCGAGCGGGGGAGCGGTGGCCGTCAGCCGCCCACTGCCGGCCGTCGGCGGAGGCGGAGAGGCGGCCCGCGCCGCCCGGCCGACCTTGGCTCGGCGCCGATCAACAGCCGACACGAGGGCAGGCGCAGCTGGCCGCCGCCCGAGACGCCGACCGACTCCGCCTGACGACAGGCTGACACGTCGACTGACGACAGGCTGACACATCGACTGATTCCGTCTGAGGGCAGGGAGACACAGCGACTCCCTCCGCCTAATGACAGACTGACGCACCGCCGCCTGACGACAGGCCGAGACACCGGCTTACGGCAGGCTGACGCACTGGCTCCATCTGCCTGATGAGAGGCTGACGCACCAACTCTCTCTGCCTGGCGACGAACTGACACACTGACTCCTTCCGCCTGGCGATAGGTGTAGGTTTAGACACCGACCGCCTCCGCCTGAGAACAGGCTGACACCCCGACTCCCTGGCTCTTACGACAGGCTGACACGCCTATTCCTTCCGCCTGACGACAGATGTAAATCGGGACGCCGACTGCGCCCGAAAATTGGTGTGGGCAGACAGGCGGACTCCGCGTGACGCAACTCCGCCTAACAGCAGGGGTAGGCGGACATATTCCCCTCACCTGACAGCTGGCGTAAGCTGACGCTGGTCCCAGCGAGCAACAGAGTTAGGACGACTTTAACTGTAGCAGACAGTGCATTGTGTTAAGACCATGTGGCCAACACCGAGTGGACGTGGCAGTATTTACACGTTTTGCTCGCATGTCTCGGAAAAAAAACAAATGTGGTTCCAGGTCCTCCGCCTAGTACAAATTTGTTACTATGGTGACGTGGTCGGGCCACCGTACAAGGGGTCTGAACTACATAGGCTGGACTCAGACTGCCTAGCAACTGGTGTTGTGGTGCTTTGGCACCAGACCACCTGACCTTGAGCCCTGACAGCAGTGCTATGAACTGTGGGTTTTGGTTGAGCTACAAGCTCGTATCTTCCTGCGCCTGCATTGAAAGGCGTCCTAAATCGTAGTACGGGCCAAAGCAGCAGCCTTTTTCGCAGCTTCGCCGCAGCGAGACATGACAAACTCGGTCCTTGTTCGGTGGATGACTGTTCAAAAGTGTCCGAGCCAGCTGGCCAGTAACAGGGGATAATGAATGGCTGGCATAGTTACCAAGGTTCTTCTGGTAGCCCTGTTCTCGCACGTGCGCCCACGCTTCTTTGCGTTGCGCCGCACAACAAAGACCGTTGATGGCCCAAACAACGTGCGAGGTCGGGAGTCGCGGGTCATTTTTAACTCGGCAGTGAAAGTGGGCATGCTTTATTCTGAAGATCATCGCCCGCGGCCGCCGCGTAAACGTTTACAGAAGCCTCGGGTCGTCGGAGTCTGGTGGCCGCGAGGCCCGCTTGAAATAGGTCGCGTGTTTTCGGCAGCGGTTCAGAGGAGAGCATCAGTGCATCGATCACGGCAATCTGTCTTCCGTGTCGGGCCCTCATACATATGGATTCGATGTTGTCATTTGTCGGCTGCGCACGATAAAACGCTCGATCACGATTGCTGCGCCGGTAGGTGGAGCCGGTTCAGAGGCGGTCCGACGGCGGGAACTCCGCCAGACTTGTTCTGAAAACGTGGCAGCTGGAGAATCTGTGGTGCGGGATGGTATGGTGTTTTATGTTTTCACTGCGCGGTTAATGAATGAATGAGCGACGTCCAGACCCTGTTCTTATTCGTGTGTTCTGCAGCTGGCCATCGCTGGTTGTTACCATCCAATTGACCGGTGACGGCCCTCGCGTGCACGATGCGTCCATACCAATACAATACTAATACGTGAACGTTGGACCAATACCTTGCCCCACATGCCGATCGATCATCTCTGTCTGCTGTTGGCTATGGCTTGACGGCTTACAAGGCCCGAACCAAAATCAGCTGCTCTTTTCATTCCATCCGTTCCCTGGCTTTTTCATTGTCCCAACGGACCATCTTCTGTTTTGACCCCTCTCCACATTCTGGCCTTTTCATTGCCCAGGGGACTAGCTTCTCTTTTGACCCTGTCTCCACCTTCGACCTTTTCATACCCACCGACCAGCCTCTCTGGCTGGTGACCGGTGCCCGTAATGACAGCAGCGGACAGTCGTCCCCTGCGCGGCCCCCGGCCAGTTGCCGCGTCCTCGCTGACCCCATCGAGAGGCCGTCTCCTGACCGTCGGTTGACGCACGGCCGGCCGTGTCGGCCGCCGCCGCCCGTCGGCGGCGGCCTTTTACGGTTGTCGGCCGGCGCAATTAATGCAGATTTATGTCATCATCGGGACGGGCGCGCGCCGGCGGCGGCGGCGACGGCGGCGGCCTGCGGACCGGCCGCCCGCCGGTCACTGGCGGAGGGCGGCGGCGGCGGGTCTGGACGGCCCCCGGCCGGGTCCCGGCCGGCAGAGGTGTCGGGGTCGTTCGGGAGGACCGGATTCGCCGGCCTTCTCGTCCGTGTGATGGTGTTTCCAAACGGTAAATCGTCGTGAGCGTGGTGCTGTTTGCAGGACGTAGTTGCTACTGAGAGTCCGTGACCGCCGTGACCGCGGGACCATGCCGTCCGGGGTTATCGAGGACACAGCAGCGGCGGCGGCCCGCGGACGAGCCGCGGCGTGCCTCGGAGAGCCGGGCTGACAGGCGTGATTGAGAGTCGCGATGAGCGAGCCCGGATTGTTTGGACTCGGTCTGCCGGACGGAATGCGGCGGCCGTCGGGGCTGCCGGCCCTGCGGAACGTTCGGCCGACTCCGGGCTGCGGCGGCTGCCGCGTGGCCTCTCGCGGTCACGGGGACACCGCCGGGGCGGGCCAGGGTCGGGGAGCGCTCCTCCGCAGCTGCCAGACTGTTGCGATCGCCGGCTGCCGGCGTCCGGCGTCCGCCCGGTGCCGATACATATCACCCGGTCGTCGCCGGCCGGCCGTCCTGACGCGGCCAGCGGGACCGCCGAGCGCGGGTCGGCGCCCGCGCTCCGGTCGTGTCGGCGGCGGCGGCGCCTCCCGCCGCGGCCCCGGGCTCCCGGCCCGCCGAGCGGCGCCACCGCGGCCCGCCGGCGACGGCCGCGCGCCATATACGTCGCCGGCGTGCGGCGCGGCGCCGCGGCGGCCTGCAGCGGCGGCGGCGGCGCGGCCGGTCACGCCGCCCGACCGCCACCAGTCGGCGCGCTCATGGCGCCGCCGTGACCGCCGCCGAGCGATTCGCATGCAGATGCGGCGCGGCGGCCGGGTCGTGCCCGGCCAGCGGAGGGAGGCGTCAGCTTCCGCGGCAGTGGCGCCCGGCGCGCCGAGCGGGCCGGCGCCGGGCGGCGTCGTCAGCCGCGTCACAGCGGCCAGTGGGCGATCGGCGTGGGGCGGGCGGACGGCAGACGGTCCGCTATGTCGGACTGGCGCTGCAGAGGCGCCGCCGGCGACAGGGTGCAGCGCAGCTGGCGGGCTGCAGCCGCCGCCGTCCCCGGCAGCCCGCCGGCCGCCCGTCGCCGGGCCGCCGGCGGCGCCGATCGGATCTCGCCGCCGTCCGGCCGTCCGGTCGCACCTGCCGCACCTGCCGCTCGCGTCTCGGCCGGACACCGCGCGCCGGCCGGTCCGGCGCCGGCACCGACAGGCTCCGACGCGCGGCGCGGAGTGCGCGTGACGCCCGCGTCAGCCCGCCGCTGCCCCGCCGCGCGGTCGTCTGCCGGCCGGCGACGGTCACAGGTGCAGCGGGCGCGTGGGCCGGCCGGGCCGCACCGTAAATCCGGTCCGAGGGGCGTTGGCAGGTCGCCGGCCGGCGCCGGCTGTCCCTGGAACCGATTGACGCCCGCGGAGCGCTGAGTTCGGAGGCGGCGGTCGGCGGGCCGGGGGCCGCCCCGTTACTGCTGGGATGGGCTCGAACGGGCTGACCCGATGAGGGGTGGAGATGATGACCCAGTGATATGCATCCGCATGAGGTCGCGTTCATAGCGCAACGCTCTACAGACGTTTTTTTTCTTCTCATGATATTCTTGTTTCCAGATACTTCAAGATGAAATTGCATTAATCAGACCAGTCTTAGACGAACTAACTTAGACGAACTTGAACTAACTCATATACCTTGACGTGTCTGACTGCCTAGTTTTATTTGTATGAGTATTGCGTATGAGCTGTATGATATTGACTAGAGTCCAACGTAATCCACGCGGTGGAAAGATTGGCAAATAAACTAAACTGAGACTGAAACTGAAACTGACACTTAGACAATGCTTGAGGTAACATAGGCCTTATGTGGCAGACCCAAGCTCGAAACGCGAGGCCCTTGGCCATCCCGCAAAAATGTTTGATCGAGGCGATGCAAACATATGACTGGCAGATGTTTGTAGCTTGCCGACACGGGTATGCCAGTGATGATTTGTTGCAAATAGAGTGGGCCTGCAGCAGGCATAGCAAACCAGTGGAACTAACTGCAGCTAGCCTGGTAATAAGCACTTTCCGGCCTAACTACCGTGGTTCATGCCTGTTCGACCGACGCTCCGGGGCAAATTCAGCGTTGTCATGCGGTTTGCGGTTCGGAAATTTATTGCTCCAATCTTTTCAATGTCAGAGGAACTCGTGCGAGGACACCGCAGTGCATGAGTCTCGCGGAGTTCATGCAGAGTTAGCTTCGAGGCCTGCCACGTAACTGCACGGAGAACCACGAAATATGGAGTGTTTTGATTTCGCTGCACCGTCATTTATTATCCAAACGCCATAGCTGGTCTGAGGCTGTGTCTGGCGTCCATTTGCGAGGTAAAATCCGTATAAACACTTGTTTACGATCCTGCGGTGACCACTTCGGCCCAGAGCACCCACCGGGAGATAATTCCGCCCAGCTGGACTTATATGGTCGAGAGAAACCCACTGGCGAAACCGCCTCTCGACCCATGGCCGCCGCCCCTTGCGCCAGCGCGCTCTTTGCGCTGTCTTTGTGCGCGCACAAATTGGCCGGCCCACAAAGCTGTCGTTATTAAATCATCCGATCGCGTGGCGGCCGCTATCTGGCCAATTACCGGCGGCCGCCGCCGTCGGCCGCGGCCCTAAAAGGCGCGCCGCGCCGGTCCCCGCCCGAACAATCGGGCCATCTCCGCGCCTGGCGGAGTTGATTTGCGCCATCGGTGCGCGTCGCCCGGCCTTGTTTACGTGTCGCCGGCCGGCGCGGCGCCGGTGATTGTTTGTGAAAGGAATGGGCATCGCGCGCCGGAACAGAGGGACGCAGAGAGGTACGCGGAGCAGGAGAAAGGTGGAAAGAGAGGCGTAAAGCTTACGTAAAATTGTTTTACCCGGCATGTACACAAACGGAACAAACCTATCTTTATGCTTATCCAGACACCAAACAACGGCTCAAACGTAGAGCACGTGCCCGACCATGACGCGCATCCGCGCATGCCCACACGAACGATCTCCAGCCTCGCTAGCCTACCAGTCCACCGCCTAAGACGTTCCGTTAAATTCCAGCCGGGCCGATCGGGCGTGGTCGGCCGTCACGCTGCCGGTGTTCGCCGCCGTCTCGGCATGCGCGGTCATGCTCGAAATCCAGACGGCCCCGGGAGGCCGGACGTGCCTCGCCGGCCCGGCCCTTTGTTCGGATTCGCCCGCCCCGGCCCGCGGGGTCACGTGACGGCGGCGACGGCGCCGTGATTGGCGACAGCCGCTGCGGCCCGGCCCCGAGCGGAAGGCTTTTCCGGGAGGGCGCCGGCTCGGGCGGGCAGCGCGTGCCGTCCGCAGGCCCCGTTATGGCGCGTGCGGTCAAACAGAGATCTCAAGGCGAGGGCTGAGCGGTGGGCGTTGCCATCGAACCCCGGTGTCCAAAGATGGTTGGACGGAAATGGCTGTGGTCAGGCGGGACCGCGGCGGACATCAGCGAGGCTCGCATCTTGCATGGAACGGCTCGGCGCTGGCGCGACCCAATTGATGGCCGGCCCCCGGGAGCGGAGGACGACAAATGAGGTGCACCTGGCTCCGGTCTGGTCTCCGCCCTGTTACGTCACCGCTCGGGCTCGGGGAGGACGCGTCCCATTATCAGGACACGCCGCATTATCAGGATACGCCCCATTATGCGGAGGATACGCCCCATTATCAGAAGGATACGCCTCGTGATCGCGGCGTAAAATCATGAACACCACGAACGTTAACTTTTTATGATGAATGTCACTGGTACCCAGCGGCATACGAGCTCATTCGGGCGTCTCGCCGGTCTTTTCCCGTCGTCTGTCCCTTTTTCCTTCCATTCCGCGTATCCGACCACTCCGTCGTCCAGTGAACTCCCATGTGGTCTGCCTGGGTTTCTTCGCTGGACGGTTTTCACGGACGCTCTCCCGAGGGGTGTCCCCTTCGTTCCCGTGACGTCTCCTGTCGTCCCCGAGCTCCTTCCGTCGTCTGCGGATTCTCATCTGTCTGTCGGTTTGTTTGCGAGTCAGGGCACACGGCCGGTTGGGCTCAGACGTCCAGGGTCTTGTGTCAAGTTTGGCGTCTCGTCAGGCGCCGTTCGGTCGTCCTCGTCTCGGCGGGCGTTGGGCCAGACGCGCGTCATCTCTCGCCGCGCGCGCGTCACCTCGCCGGCCAGGGCCGAGTCAGGCCGGACGCGCACGGCTCGGCGCAGCCGCGTCACCTCGGCGGGCCTTCCGCCCGACCGGCCAGGGTCAGCCGCCCTGTCCGCCGGGTCAGGACGGCGGCGGCGGCGGCGGAGGTCGGGCGGTGCGCCCTGTCCACCGCGAGGTCGGCCGTCCTGCAGCGGTGGCCGGCGGCGATAGCATCTCGGCCGGCCGCCGCCCGCCGGCCAAGGCCGGCCGCCGGGCTGCCGGCCGCCCCACGGCTGACGGGTCGCGGCGGCCGGCGCCGCCGAGCGGGGTCCTCCTGGTCCACTGTCGGGTCCTCCCGGGCACGCGGCCGCGGATCGGCTGGTGCGGCGGAAACGGGGTCACCGGGGGATCGCCGGGGTGGTGAGGAATCACGCGAGCTCACGGGCAGGATTGGCCTGATCCCGTTGTCACGGATCATTGGTCAACAGAGGCGTAACTTTGTATGTCTTCGGTATGGAGCTTTCCATACCAAAGGACGTTATTGGTATGGGATTTCATACTGTTATCTTGACCCGTGCATGTGTTTTGTTGCTTTTTAAAATGAAGCGGTGTAAATACGGTACTAATGTCACATTTTCGGGTTCGATGAATTTATTTCTCTGTTCCAAAATGTATCCCAATTTTACACCCATGTGGGTCACAAGAACAAGGGTCGCCTCTTTCTGGTGTCAGAGGTCTTGCGATAGATTAGGGATCACATGGCCGCGAAATAAGACCCCCTTAGCTACATATGTGATCCCTCTGTTTATATTGGTCACAGGCTGTTATTGGTCGTCTTTGAAGGATAATGAGGATGGAGGATATCAGACTTCGATTGATCCTTCGCGCCACTGGATAGATGTTGAACGTGGAATTACATAAATTCGTTTGATTGATGAAATTAGGAATGAATGATGAAGAAATAGATGACAAGATGTGCTGTAAAATCTTGATGCAATCGACAGTGATCGAACAAATTATGAAACCAGCACTTCATTCCGTCATGCCACATATCACTTCCAAGTCAAATCCCCGAGTGTCAGCTCCAGTCCCTAAATTTCAGCACGTCGGTTATGGCTTTAAGCACGTTCGACGGGCGACAAATCACGTGTCGGACGTGCTGGCAGGCATGCAAACGATCTCTCCACGCGTGATCCCATCGGCGTGCCTGACAAATTGCCTGCAATACGCAAAGATTGCTGCCGTCAGCAGCGGCGCTCGAAAGTGGAGCGGCGGCCGGCCCTCATGAGCAGCTGAGTCTCGGCCGGAGGCTGGGCCTCAGCTGTGGTGCCCCCAGCCCTCCGCAGACCGCGAGCAGGCCGGCATCACGTCACCGGGCCGAGCCGGGGGAGGCGGCTGCGGCGGCGATGGGGACCAGCCGCGGCCCGTTGCAGCCCCCCGCGGCGTCGCCGCCGCGCCCGCGGCAGCGCGCGCGGCGGGCCCGTTCCCGGAAAGATGAGCCACACGGGTCAGCCGCGGCGGCTGCCGACCGGGCCGGGCGGCGGACGGCAGTCGTGTGGCGACGACGGTCGCGGGGGGACACACCAGGACTGCCGTCCCGACGGCCGCAGGACACCGCGCGGCGCCATGGGGGCGGTCAGGCTCCAGGGTGAGTTGGAGGCGGGGAGCGGCAGGGGCGCCGCCCGCAGCGGCAAAACGCCCGCCTCTCCCGTCCCCGCCAGCTGCGCTCCGTCCACCCTCGCGGCCGGCATTGTACTCGGTCGGCATTGTTCTTGGCTGTACCAATTAATCCAGGTGATATCACAGCTTGTCCGTGCGCTGCCTTCGACGTCTCGCGGCCGAGCGTGACGCCGCCCGGCTGTCACCGTCTCTGGCGTGACGCCCACCGGGCGGGCGGCGCGTTCCCGTCCGGGCGGACGTGCCGGCGTGCCCTGGTCGCCGCCGCCGGCAGACGCGCTGCGGGCGCCGACCCGTGCCGATTGCGGGGCCGATGGGCGGGCCAAATTTGGCGAGCCACTCGGGGGCCGATGACGTGATCGCTGGAACGCTCGCCCGCCAGCTGGCCGGCCATGGATGCCTTACAGGGTGAGCGAGCCCTTCACGCTGTCACGCAGGTTCGCTGTTGACTTTTCATGGGCTTTTTAGCCGCTGACGCGCATGGCGCCGCTTTGATCTCGGAGGCGGCGCGGGAAAAGAGGATCGGAAAACGTGCTTCGATTTAGTAGCGGAGCTTTTTCGATAGATTTTTTTGAAAGGCTGTTCATCCTTTTCACATCTGAGCAGGTAAGGGGGAGCGTCTCCTGTTCGGATTTTGCTGAAGTCGGTCCTTAAAACCACGAGAACATTTTTGGACTCTTTTCTTCCGTAGTTAGTATTTCTGTAAGCGAATTCATTAGGAAGGTTTCAGTCTTGCCTTCCTCTCAATGGTCGTTTACCACATGGGTATAAATATACGAGCATGCAAGTTATAATAAGGTGTCTGGCCATTGTAGGATCCATAGTTTCGAAACAATCGCGACCTTCGCTAAGTTCATTTGAGATATTTCGGGAGATCTCGGGGTGGGAGAGGATTAGGAAGGTATAGTGACTGGAAAGCAATAGTGCGAAATCAGTCGCCCCCCAATTATGACTGGCAAATTCCACTCAGATTTGAGGGGGCTTTAGGCAGTTCCTTCAGTCTCATGACTTTGGCACAGTATTCACCATGACAGGGGCTACGCGTTTCAACTACAGCACCTCCTGCCGCCCCGAACACCAGACACCGGAAGAGCGCGGCCTGTGACGGCGCTGCACGTGCCGGTGTGCCGTGTCTCCATCGGAATGTGACGGGCAATTCGGCCCTGTCAGCGGATCGTCCCGACACTGAACACCTCTCCCAGCACAATGGGCCATTCTTCTGGCCGCGGCCGCTGAGAGGCCGCCTGACGCGGTACTTCGTCGTTCCGGCTGCCTCCGCGGAGTGGGCACCCGGTCCTGGGGACGTGCTTCTGGTGACCACGCACTTGTCAGGGTCGGCTTGGAACCTGTGTCTGGTTACCGTAGACCTGTCAGGTACGGGTGACTGGTTGCTGCAGACTTACCGGTGACGGCTTGGGACGTATGTCTGGTTACCGTGGACCTGTCAGGAACGTATGTCTGGTTACCATTGGCCTGTCAGGGACGGATGTCTGGTTGCCATAGACCTGTCAGGGACGGATGTCTGGTTACCATGGGCCTGTCAGGGACGGATGTCTCGTTACCGCGGGGCCAGGGACGCGTGTCCGATATGACCCCGTCAGGGACCACACGGGACGTCTGTTCAGCAATTCGGGCTCGTTCTCTGAAGGAGAGGGTCGCCATTGTTTAAAGCAGGGTTGCTGGTTATTTGGACGTGTTCACAACGCGAAGGATGGTTTTGGATAGTGTCATATGATCATTGTCGTTGATGATGATGATGTCATATGATCATCATCTGCCGATCATTGTCCGTTGTGTGGAAGTGCGCAACATGAGCTTCGACGTGTGAGGGGATTCGGGAGTCTCGCCCAAGAGTTCGTAGACCGCAGCTGCTGGCAGGCTTTAGTTACGCGCAAGAACGTTTCGCTGCGAATGGGGCACATATCTGAGACAAAACAAGGATGCTGGGAATTTTGATCTTTTGCAATGCTTCTGGAGGCACAACACCAACAACGATGTTAAATATGTGCGAATAGGGCACATATCTGGGGCGAAGCAAGGATGGTGCGAATTTTGGTCTTCTCCAGTTCTTTTGGAGGAACGACTCCCACGAAGATGTAATAACACTTGCGACTGGAAGTACTCTACGCGAAGTAAATGGGCCACTCGCCTAAATGATCAACCGAGTGTTGTGCCGTCGGCATTGTTTTTGCAGGTTGGTGGGACTTGCGCTTACAAAGAAGTCGCAGCAGACCAAAACTAATTAATATGCGCGATGGGAATTCACGCGGCGTCAACAGCTGGGACTTTAAAGCTTATCGCCTCTGTATGCGCCCGCCGTGCTCATCGACATCGCCGCCACCCACGCGGCGGCCTTCAGAGCAACAAATTTCTGCATACGAATGTCCACCGCCGGACGTGTGGCGGCCGGCCGGCGTTTGAAGCCGCTGCCGCCGCGCTGGCGGCGGCGGCGGCGGCTGATGATAAATGTCGGCCGCCTGCCGCGGCCAGTCCCGATTTAACCGCGCCCGTCCGGGCGGTGACCAGGTGCGCAGCGCGGCCGCGCGCCGTCCCATTCGGCTAGAAAGCGGCCGGCTGCCGCGCCGTAATCGTGCCATGAAATCGGCCGGCGCGCGCCGGACACGCGCGCGGCGAGGCGATTTCTTCATTGGCGGCCGGCGCGGCGTCCGATCGGCAGGCAGATGGCCGGCCGGACGGGCACGCCCGCCGTTGCGCGAGCGGTGACGTCACTGTGACGGACGGTCGACCGGGCCGACCGACACCACGACGCCCCCTCCCGCTCCGCGTGATGTCTGACATCTCGGCCGCGGGCTGTCGCTCACGCGCGCCGCGCGGTTCGTATTTGCGATTGAGATTGGTCGGCTGCGGCGCCGGACGCTGCCGGTCTCCGGCCGCCGTCCGCCGCCGCCGCCGCCGCCGCCGCCGCCGCCTGGACGCTTTTATCGGAGCGGCCGTCGGCCGCCACCGGCCCGGGATTTCTAAAGACCTTGAGCGGCGCGAATTTTTTGCCGGCCGCCGCTGGCTCGGGCGGCGATTTCGGGGCGAGCGCGGCGCGCCGGCGGCGGCCGTCGGCCGGGCCGGGTCGTTTTCCGGCCGGTCGAGCCGCTGCCGGCGTCGCCGCGCCGCCAGGCGACAGCGCCGCGGCGAAATCGTCGCGCTTGTGATCAGCTGCGGCGCGGCGCCGGCGGGCGCGCGCGCCGAGGAGGCGGCGCTCCATGTACGGCGCCGGCCGGCGGGCGGGCGCCACTCACCGGGCGGCGCTGTTTCAGACGCGGCCCAGCCGGTGGCGCACACGGAGGGCCCGCTCGACGGCTCGCTGTACGCGACCGTGGTCAAGAAGCCGGCGTCGTCGAGCCCGCGCAGCCAGCCCGCCGCCGCCGCCGCTGCCGACAGCCATGAGCTGCACACGGTGTCCATGGACAGTGGCATCTCGAGCAGCGGCCGCGAGCGTCTGAGCGGAGGCAGCAGCCACTCGCCGTCGGGTCCGCACTCGGGCAGCTCCGGCCGCTCGGCCCCCTGTGATAGTCCGCTGGCCGCGGCCGACACCTCCCCCGCCGCGCCTGCCCGCCCCTCGCACCGTGCCGCAGTGGAAGCGAACGCGCGAGTGAAAAAACAGTCGTCGGTGGACGCCGCGCAGCTGGACGAGCTGCTCAGCGGCCTGCTGGAGAACTGCTCCAACATCCCGGACCTGCGGCCGTGCCAGACGCCGGCGCCCGATATAGACACGATACAGGCGCCAACGTTCGAGCCGGCGCCGGCGCCCAGTGCGAGGCCCGGCGCGCGCGGGCGGACTGTGACCGCGCCTCCGGCGGTGAACGCGCGTGACGCCGCCGACGCCAGCGTCAGTTCGGGCTACGGCTCGGCGCAGTCGCCGCCGCGGCCGGCCGCGCCCGCCGCCATGGTGCACTACAACGGCTACAAGTCGGACTCGACCTTCAGCGAGGCGCTGAGCGCCAAGGCCGAGGACGAGATCCCGTATCACGCGCGCGCCGACAGCAAGCCCTTCTCGTACGCGAGCTTCGGCGCGGCCGGGCCGCGTCGCAGCCCGAGCCCGGCCGGCGCGCCAGCCCGCTCGCCCGACGCCGAGCCGGCGCGGCGCGCCGAGAGCGCCGAGCGGCGCCGGCCCGAGCTCGAGTCGCCCCGGCTCGTGCGCAAGCTGCTGGTGGGCGGGCCGACGCAGCCGGCCGCCCCCAAGCAGCCGCCGTCGCCCAGCCTGCCGCGCAAGACGTACACGAACGGCTCGACCGGCAAGGCGACCGCCACCGAGACGTACGCGAAGCCGCAGAACGGCGGCACGCTGAAGGCGCGCGCGAACGACACGCTGCCGTCTCAGCGCTCCTACGCCACGGACACGATGAAGTCGTACAACTCGGACACGCTGCCGTCGCAGCGGTCCTACAACACGGACACGATCAAGTCGTACAACACGGACACGCTGCGCAGCAACGCCTCCTACAACACGGACACGCTCAAGTCGAGCCGCTCCTACGACTGGGAGAGCACCATCCGGTCGACGAAGACGTCGCCGCCGGCGCCGGCGGCGGCGCCGAACCGCGCCGTGGAGCCGTACCGACGAGCGCCGGCGGCCGCGCGCGACATCGACATCAACCTGAACGACCCCAACGCCAAGACGGTCACCACGTACGACCAGAACACCAACTCGATGACGACGGTCAGCACGCAGTCGTTCGACGTGCCCTGCAGCCCGAACCCGACGCGCAAGATCGTCGAGACAACGAAGCGCTACGTCGTGGATGACGAGCCCGGCCGGCCGAAGGGCGTCACCAAGATGGAGGAGACGATCCGCGAGTTCGTCATCGAGGACTTGCCGTGAGTACTCCCAGCTGGGTGGTTCGGATTGTTGTGCTACTCTCGTGTCACCCGCGCTCCATTGTAGCTCTAGCTATGCCGTCTGCCAGGTCCACCGTATGTGTCTTTTTTGTATTTTTGTTTTTATCATCACGTATGAATTAGTCGTTTGAAAATACCGTCAAGAAAATGCCGTTTTTTGTCCGTATCTTTTGCGTTGTTCATATCTCAAACAAAATTTTGAGAACTGGGATGAAAATTGTCACGTTGCGTCATGCTAATTCAAAAACCTCACCGAATGTAAACAAGTAACACCTGATCTTATCAAACTTTCCACTGCTGTGTCAATGCGTGCTCGTGCGTGTGTTTGTTGCCGAAATGTCAAAACCCAAGATGTTTATGTCACCGCGATAACCTATCTGTCCGTCCGCCTCCTGGAAGTCATAACCTGCTCTGAAGGTAAGTGTCGGCCTTTCGATTGTGGTCCCAGCTGTGACCGAATTTCCACCAGGCGTCGTCAGAATTCCTGGCCATCTGGACAGGTATATCTATCTCTTCATCGACGGGCCGCAACCTTCGTACTATTCCGGCCACGTGACGCCGTCTCGCCAGTCCCACCAGTCCCACCAGTCCCGTATCTCGCCCGGGAATCTGGCGGGGGCCGGCTCGCTGGGCCCGCCCGCGCCGGCCTCCGCCGGCCCGGCGTGACATCACGCGTCCGGCACGTCACCGGACGTGGCTGCGGCCCGCGCTACGTCATCGGGTCGCCGGGGTCGCGTACGTCACCCTCCGGCGGGTCAGCTACGTCAGCCCGGCGGGCCGGGCGCCGCTCTGTACAACTGGGACAGGACGGCGCGCGGCGCGCGCGTTCCGCGCCCGCCTCGGCGCTGCGGCCGCGCGCGCGGGATGTCAAACAAAGTTTCTGCTGTCGGCCGGGGGAGGAGGGGAGGGGCTCCCGGCGCGCAGCAGGTGCCGGCAGACGTCGGAGGTCGTCACGTTTGAAGCTTCAGAGGAGCCTCTCGCGTTTTGGCACCGGGAGAGACGTTTCCTCTCTCTGATCTATTGTGGTACGGATTGGGGAAACGTCCCTGCGCGGTGCCGGACGTACCGGGTGGATTATCACCAGAGGATGCTCATGAGACGGACCGTTGCAGCGAATCAGCACTAATAAAGTCCACCATTGCTAGTTAGATTTGATTCTCCTCTGAATTTTTGATCGGTTCATTTGTTCCGTCCTATCGCCCCATCGTACCAGATCTGCGTCTCGGGTCGACATTGTGGATCTCCGGTCGCGGTTCACTCTGAGCTGCGTGGACCGCCGTTAACCGGACATCAGGAGATGCTGTCCTTGCGTGGAGCTGGGGTGGAATAACGTACGGTCACCGCTCCCCGCAGCCAACTCAGATCGTGAGAGGGTCTTGCCACAGCTATGTGGCGTCTTAGTGACGGCTCTGTGGCGGCTCTGTGGCTGCTGCGTGACGGCTCTCCGACGGCTGTGTAACAGCTGCCGGCTCGGTGACGCGGCCGTCGGCCGGTCCCAGCCCGGCATCCGGCGGGCGCGATTCGCCGCCTTCTTTGTGGCCGGCACCGGGCGGACGCCGGCCTTTGTGCAGCCGTGTGCATCCAGCGCTGCAGCCGGCGCCGCGTCCGCCGCCCCCGCCGCCGGGAGCCGGGCGGCTTCCCACGCCCGGCGCCGCGGCCGCGGCTCGCCCGGGCCGACACCTGGAGCCTGCATATTTAGCCGGGCTCCCACGGCGCCGGCGCCTCTCGCATTCGCGCCCGCCGCCCACCGTCCGCCGACCATCGCCGCACACCATCAGGGCGCCGCGTGACGTCACGGCCGCGTCACAGGGCGCCGCGCGGCCGTCCGACGCGACAAGGCCGCGCGGCCGGCCCGATAGCGGTATTTTAATGAGCGCGCGTCCCGGAGCGCGCCGGTCGCCGCGCCGCGCCGCGGAGAGGCGTTAAAATACGCGTTCGCTGGCGGGGCGCCGCGTGGGCCGGCCGCGGCCTTGGCGCTCGTCGTCGCGTCGCCCACGCGCGCGGCCGGGTAGATTTTAGCCAGGCGGCCACGCGGAGGGGCGGTGACCGGGCGTGGGCCGGCCGACGCGCCGAGCGGCCGCCGAGGAGGCGGTCGGGTCGGACGGTGGGCGGCGCAACGCGGCGGCGGCGTCATCGGGTCCATCTGGCGTCCGTTTCGGGTCGTCACGCGACGCTCGGCGGTTGGCTTCGGCGGCGGCCGGCCGGCGGCGCCGAGCCGCGCCGGCGTCGGAGCCCGTCCGGCCGCCGCCCGAAACACGGCCCGGCGGCGGCCAACGTAAGCGGTCGTTTGTCGCGGCTGTCGACGCCCGGTGGGACGGCGCCGGCCCGCGGCGCCCTGTGTCCGGTCCGGCTGTGCTCGGGACGGCGTCCGTGGCCAGCGCCGGCGCCGGCCGGCCGCGAGCACTGATCCCTGACGAATCGGAGCCCTTGGAAGATCGATCTCAGATGCTCCCGGGATCATCGCCCGTCTGCGGACGAGGCGGCAGGGTTCTGACGGACGCCCTGCGGCGGCTGCCGGCGGTCGTCCGCCGCCGCCCGTCCGTCCGGACCGGCCCGCCGCGCGGCGCTGCCAGCCGGCGGCGTGTTTCGCGCCCCGGCCGCTGACAGGCCGCCGGCGTCGCCGCGCTCGGTCACGTGCGCGCTCCGGCCGACGGGCCATCGGTCACGGGGCGTCGACGCCGGCGGCGCCGCCCCTGATGGATCGACGGCGCCGACGGGGTTTCGGGAGCCGGGCCGACGCCTGGGGCGGAGCTCGGCGGAGCTGGCCCGCAACTTTTCGCCCGTAGTCCAGGTTTTCCTGTCGTGAAAATGTCGGTCTGCCCACAGCGAACACCGCTGGCCGGCAGCTGTGTGCACGTGTCTCTCTCTGGCCGTTGCCGTGACGTTGGCCAGCGGCCGGCGAGCTCGGCCGGTGGCCGCACGGCGACCTTGTGGGCTATTTTCCTTGGTGCACGTGCCTGTTGTTCGCCGCCCGGCGGGCCTATTTATATTCGGGCCGGGCGCAAAACAGAGCCGCCCGCTGGCGGGTCGCCCACGCGGCGGCGGCGCGGCCGGCGGCGCCGCGCTGGCAGCCGTCAGCCGCGTCAGCCGCGGCCGGCCGGCTGCGGGGGCGGCGCCCGTCCCATCCGCCTGTCGGCCGGTGTCGGCCTCCGACGGCGACGGAAACCTCGCTGAGCCGCCGCCGATGGCCAGGCTTAGACGCGGTTTCGGTGTTTTATGGCTTAGCGATCCGGATGCGCGGACCTGACGGGGGGCTTACGCTTAACAGTTTTGAGGTGGGGACTTCCCAGTGTTTTTAGACTTCCATCGCCGTTGATGGGATCGTGTTAGCAGGGCCATGGTTTCGAATCGCGTGTAATAATGGTATTATCACAAGTTTTTTGGCTATGGAAGGGTAAAAAGATGCACGTAATCGCGGAAAAACTAAGCTCTGAAGCGGCTTAAAGAGACACGAGATTGCCAAAAATCTAAATCCCGAGGACGAGTCGCGGCATCTGCACATCCGGCCGCGTCTGGCGCGCGCCCAGCCGCGGCGCCAGCCGCTGCCGGACCTGTCAGCCCGGGGCGTCCGGAGACCGTCAACAGATTATCCAATATGCGTCCGTTACGGTCCAGTTGCGCCGCGCCCTCCGCAGCACGCGCGTCGGCGACCGCGGCTCGCGCCCCGTTGCCAGCGCCGATCGCGGAATGCGGATAATAGAGCAATTTGTGCTAGCGGCCGCCGCCGACAGATGTCGGAGCGTTCACGTCAACGGTGCCGGTCGCTCAGGGCGGGCGGCCGGCCTCGGTCGTCGCGGCGCCGGAGAACAGTCCTGTAGTCACGCGGCCCGTAAACAGACCGTCCGTTTGCAGCGGCGGCGTAGACAGATGACGGGTCACGGGGCGGCCGCGCCCGCTCCGTATCCCGCGGCGGCCCGGCGCGGCCCGTGTCTCTTCCGGCTCTCGAGGCACGGCCGCCGGGCCGGAGTGCGAATGCGTGCGGCCGCCGGCGGCCGAGAGGCGGTTGAGGGCGTGACTTGCCGCTTCACGAGGCGGGGCAGGAGGAGCGTACTCAGCTGGCTGTGATTGTGTGCGGCCACCCGGAGGCCTTCACTTGATGTCTTTGTCCGAAGTGCGGTTCGGTCGCGTCCTGCGTCACGGTCCTCAAATGATACCGATGTCGTGAAGAATCAAGCTGGCCTTTTACAGAGGGCATTGCCGGTCCACTGTGCCGAATAGGTCCGGGTTTAATGCTGTGGAGAGGCAGCTCATTCTGGCCTGTCATCGTCTGTGGCAGCCGCGTTAAAACAGTCCGGCTCGACGATCCGCTCTGGCTCTCGAGTTTTATCCTCGTCTGACGCCGTTTTCACGGTCCGTAAAGCCGGCTGCGATCAAAGCAGCTGGCGATGGCGCCGACCGCTGCGGCCGCGCCCGGGCTATTTTGGGAGGTTCTGGAGCATTCCAGAGCAATTTGGGGCGGTCCAGCCGGAGTAAATTGAACGTGATCGGTTGTTAGTTTTCCTTCCTCCATAGCCTCAGCTCAAAGCAGATGAGTCATCAAGGATGAGCTATCTTCGGTCTGGCCTCATGCTTCTTGCTAATGGTATTAAGATCCGGTCGCCCAACAACGGTTCTCAAAATAAATGTAAAATACCTTGTGTTAGTCGTGATAATGTGCGAGCGATATCATCCGTTGCTTTACCCCTGTGATCGTCCATAACACACGTACAAAAACATGCGCAGATAACGTTGTGGGACACTGATCCGTTTTCGCTGCTGGAATTTTCGTTTTCGCCGAGTTCTCATCTTCCGCGTGCATTATGCATCCGGTCGCGACGTCCGCGAATTTCCCGCTTTATGTGCTCCATCTCTCATTGAAATTAAGCCCAGCTCTTGGCTGTGTTTGTGGACCTTCGTCAGTCACGGTTCCCATTTCGTAGGCGGCATCAACAGCTGACTCACCACGTCGAGAAATTCGGCAGTTTATCGAAGCTCGGCGCGGCGCCGAAGCCGGTGGCGGGCGGGGCCGGCCCCGGACTGCAGGCGGCGAGAGCGGCGTTCTGATCTGCTGCCCAGGCCCGCTGGGCGGCCGATTGTGGCGGGGGGAGGAGGGGGGCCGGCGGGCGCCGGCGCCGCTATTCCTGGAGCCGCCTGGACGCCGCCCGGCCGGCGCCAGTGGTGTCCGAGCTGCGGTTCGGCAGTTCTCCGGGCCCGGGCCGGCCGGGAGCCCCCGTGAGCGAGCGGTGCCTGTGTCGCAGTGCGGGGCTCCGGGGGCCGACAGTGATCATGATCCGCAGCTGGTGAGGGCCGTCGTCGGTCGCCGCCCGGCGCCTCGCTGTCACGACCGTGGACGGATCTGCGGCCCCCGTTTTGGTCACCATTGCTGTTGTATTCATGTTCAGGATGATTGGAACGTGTCCATATGGTTTGTATCGGCCTTTGATCCGGGGTTTTCCGACATGACATCTGTCAGAGTGGTGTCTTGCATTGGCAGCGACGCCTGTCCGCAGTTCCAACGGACGGTGAGTTGCACCCTGTCCGCCCGGCGCCGGCCGGCAACAGAACTCCGCCCTGCTCCAATCCTTTCACGTTTCCCAGACCGCAGATCGCCGGCCAGGTCAGTAAACGTCTCCGACCAAGTAAGGAAGCAACACCGGTCGGATCGCGCCGACACGATCAGCACGGACCGGCAGCGGCGGCGCATGAAGCTCGTCGGCAGCGGCGTTTCCCCCAGCCGTTGGCAGGTTTGAAAGCCGACGCGTGCCGCGTCCGTTCCGTCCACTGTCGGCACTGACTCCGCCTGCCGACGCCCATCGTAACGCCGGCTCCTCCGTGCCGGCAGGGATGGCGCCGCCTCGGCCGGCAACGTCACGTGGCTGCAGAAGCAGCAGCAGAAGCTGCGCGACCGGCAGCAGGCGCGGCTCAGGTGAGCGACGGGCGGCCGCGCGCGACCGTGCTCGGCGCGAGCTTTGTCAACAGGCCTCGCCGTCGAGTGTTGACCCGGCAGAGCGCGAGGAGTCGAACCGCGAGCCGCCGCGGGGGCTCGGAGTGACCACGTCCTCCTCCCCTGGCCAGGCGCCCTCGGCAGTCCGCGTGTGTGGAGAGCGGGTGATTCATAGGCATCTGTCTAGGTGTTCTGCATTGGGTTACTAGCAGCGTGAGGAAATTTTAAATCGGTTAGGGAGAGCTTCCTTAGGTGTGACGGCAAGCGAAAAAGTCAGGCTCGCCTCTCCGTCTGCCATTGTCCTGTGCCGAACACCCTGGGACGAGGGACTCTCGCTAACGGCCGCCGAAGATCAGTGCTCCGAGAGCTCCGGTTGTCACTGCACTGGCCATCTTAGTGGCGGCGTCCTGGTGCGTCGCCGGCCCTGTTTTCGCAGCGAACGGGGTGGGGTATCTGGTGTCGTGACGCAGCGGGTCCGCCTGACCGCGATCATATCTGAGCCTCGCGTGCTCCGGGGATCGTGTTTCCCGCCGTTCCCGCCGGCCGCATCGTGTTGTCTGATTATTTGAGCTTCGCTGAGGCTGAGGCTTTGCGATTCGGCCACGAATCTGACACGGAGACAGCCATTTTCCTGGGGCTTGGCGGGTACGACTCTGCTGGGCTGTCGTCGCCTCCCCTGGAATTGATGTCGGAACACCGTCTCGACAATCATGGGTGGCATCGGGTGGCCGCATCTGCATTGAGCGACAGGCCTATTGTTTCCCTGTCGCCTGTCTCGACTGCGGTGCCATATCAGGTGCCCTGCCCATAAGCGCAGTTTCTCCGTAGCTGTTGGGGACGTTAGGTCTGGCGACGTGGCAAAAATCAGAATAAAACATTATTGGGAAGCTGTCCGCGCCGCCAGGGAAATCATTCCCCTGTGGCCGCTCCGGGTTTGTGTTTATGGCGTACTGTAACATATGGTATTAGCTCAGTGTCCGACACCAACCCTGTTGTCTGCTGTTTCCTTTCCTCCGGTGATGTGTGATTCTTGTGTCCGTGTGCGAGGAAAGTGTGAAAAACCTAGGAGTTTCACAGGCAAAAGAAAAAGAATATCTGATTTTGTCAAGAGAACCCATGAACGAAAAACTAAAGGCCAAGAAGCCCTTTGCTTCTCTCTTCGGTCGTAGCACGCTTGAATGCGTTCGCTCCACTGCAGCCGACTCTTCCCCCCAACCGCCGCCGCCACTCGCCACCAGCCGGCTGACGCCTGCCTGGCCGGCAGGAGCGAGCGGGCGCCGAAGGAGGCGCGGCTGCTGCACGAGCTGCGCCAGCGCCAGGGCCACGAGGACGGCTACACGTCGGACACCACGCTGTGGACGGACACGTCGCGCGAGACGAGCCCGGCTCAGTTCGCGCCGCTGCACGTGAACACGAGCGGCGCCAAGGGCAGCTCGGCGCCCGTCTCGCCGCAGCTGCCGCAGCGCAGCGCCAGCCGGGAGCGCAGCTCCAGCACGTACCGGTGAGACGGCGCCACACAAAGATATGTCTGGAGATAAAGATAGGCGTGTACAGGGGCAAGGACAGATGGCACAACAGATATGGGAGGCAGTGTGCTTCTCTAATGTGCCTAGGGGAGTCTCGAGCCAAAAACAGAGGGTTGAGGCCGTTGCTTCCTGTTTCCGCTGGTGATGGGATGGGATAGGAGAATAGAGACGGGGAGGAAGATGAATATTCACACGGAGACAGGCATGAAGTAGAGACGGACACGAAACAGAAAAAAAGAGGCAGAGCAAGTGTCATGGGCAGGAGTAGCTCAACAAACAAGATAGGATGGCAGACCGGAAATAGAAAATCACAGTGAAAATGACAGTCAACACTAGTAAACTCGGGTGTGACAAATGGTCCTCATTTTGGTCGAGGGTGATTCAATTTGGAACATCACCGCCGTTAGTATATCACCTGCCACCATCGTGTGCAGCCGTGCGCATCATTTCACAAGCCGGTGACAGATGGCGCTCTCCGTCGCCCGCCGTGTGGCGCGCCGGTTTGATGGAGTGCCGTCCTGTTTTGAATTCGAAGCCAACCCCTCGGGAGGCGACGCGCGCGCCTTTCCATGCGTGTTTGCATTGGCCGCGCGGTGCCGGGCACGCCCCGTATATATCGCGCTGTTTGCGTTGGCCTGCCGCTAAGGTCGCCGCCTGGAGCAACAGCCGGCTGTTTTCAGAGCGGATGGCGGCGACGCCGGTCCGGTTTCCTCTTGCGCCGGGCCGTAACGCTAGAGCCGACGTCGTCCCGGTGCGGGTTGGAGGGGATGGGTTAAAACAGCAGCGGTTTCCGCCCAGGTTCCCAGTGGCCTGCTTGCGCGACTCAGCACGCAGGGAGACCAGAAGTTAGCCCAACTGTGGTGTATCCAGGAGCCGCTGTGCCGTAGCGAATGGCCTGACGGCTGTGTCCAGTCGTCTTCAGATCGAGGTGCAATGGATGATCGATACATTGTCTGCCCCTGAATCGAGGTACAGCCGACGCTAGAGATATCACTGTTGCCGCCCCCGTTTCCGGTTTCACCCAGCACCCCAGTGGCGTGCTCCGGCCACCCAGGCACAGCCAGTGCTGGAGCCACTGACGCCACCGTCCCGGTCCCAGGTACAACCAGTACTCGAGCACGCAGCGGCCGCTGACCCGGCACCGGTCCGAGACGGCGTACGACCGCGAGCGGCCGCAGGTGCAGGTCCTGCGGCCCGATCAGAGGAAGGTCAGCGACTCTGACCTGACGGTGAGTGCCGCAGGAGGGTCCCGCGGGGACCGCGGGGCCCCCGGACAGAGCTGGGGCTGGCTGAGGCGGTAGTCTGAAGGTTGAGCGTAGTGCTAGCGCGTGGAGTTACTTGTGATGTTGTAGAGTGGTGAGAAATGTTTCATTCCGCAGTCTTAGATTCTTGAAAATTGTTCGTCAAAGTGTTTTTCTAGATGTGTGCGCGACGTAAGACCCTTAGGCGTGACCCTGTATACGCCATGCTAGTGGTTGCATGATCGGGAAAGAGCATCTGGTTAAAATGTGACGTGGTTTTCCCAGATGAAACTGAACAGGATTTTGCGTGTCTCTGGTCTCATATGAAATGGACGACCATTACCACGTTTCTGATTTGCAGTAACAAGACAACAACGGGTGTGCCCGTGGCCATAGCGTGATAAGTCTACCGGGCTGCCTTACTGTGATCCTAACGCCCAGTTCGTGTCTGTTTCAGCACCTGATTAACACGACTCAGTACAGTCAATATTCCTCCGCCCCCGTTCCCGATAGAGATGGACTTCTCACGATCGTGAATGGCCAAAGTGGTGTAAGTCCCTTTTCGTGCCAATCTCACCGTCACGTAGACCGTGCAGGCTAGTGTGAATGATTTGCTCGTGTTTGGTTGCACGACGCCGCGGTGCGGCGCCTCCTAAACCGACAGCCGCGCGCCGCCTAAACGATTTTGTTTCGCTCTGCGCTGCTGTGTTCACCACGACGCTTGGGCCGCTCTGCTTACTACACGGTGACGGAATGGCGACTCGCTGCCTGGCGACCGCCTGCGGCTACAGCAAATCGCGCCTCATCTGCAGCTCGCCGCGGGGGTCCCCCGTCCCCGGCGGGGAAGGGGAGGGAGAGGTC
The DNA here is from genome assembly GCA_030062745.1 of Capitulum mitella. Classification (NCBI taxonomy): domain Eukaryota; kingdom Metazoa; phylum Arthropoda; class Thecostraca; order Pollicipedomorpha; family Pollicipedidae; genus Capitulum; species Capitulum mitella. The sequence goes on from CP099846.1 coordinate 23,651,666, forward strand.
GTCGCTTGTCCCGGGCGCCTGGCAGCCGGCGGGCCGCCACCGCCGCTCGTCAGACGACGCGGGCGGCGGTCGCGGCCGTGGCGCCGGCCGCCTGTCGACGCGTGACTCAAGCACGCACGGCCGGCTGCCAACCGGGAGCGTCGGGCGGCGCGGCGGCGGCGCGCGGCCAGTGGCCCGCGGGTGGGCGACCCGCGGACAGCGAGACCGAGCGGCGCTGCGGGGACCGAGCGCGCTCGCGGCGGTGAACGGGAAGGAGAGCCAGGGGCCTCCGGGGTCGTCGCGGCGGAGGAGGGCGGGTGGCTTCGCCAGGCTCAGGCCGAAGCCGCGGCCGTGCGGCTGGTCAGCTGGTGGAGCCCACGGTGCGTCGGCGCCGCGCCGGCGGCGCGCGACAGTCACGGCGCGGCGATGAGGACGAAGGCGGCGACGCGGCCGACGGTGCGCTTCTCTCTGGATCAGCACCTCTCGGTGGGTAGCCGTGACGCTGGCGGTGACCTCGACCATGGCCTTCTGTCACGCGAGCGTCCTGCGCGGCTCGGCCGGCGGCGGTTTTGGCTCGGCGCCGCGACAGGCGCCCGCCGCTCTTGACCCGGTGTCGCCGTCGACGTCAGCGTTCCCTCCGCTGGCAGAGCCCGCTGGCGGTGCCGGTACCATCGTCAGCGTCTAGGGACAGCTCTTGAGACAGCCCTGCCCCCGCATCCGCGAGCGCGGCCCGTGCCCGCGGCCCGTGAACGTTGCGGCCGGCCAGTCGCAGGCTAACGGACTTGTCGGTCCATCGTGGGCTGGCTGGGATGGGAGGTTGTCAAGTGGCCGGTCCGAGCAGCGGGGGGGGGGGGGTGGTTGGTTCCTTCCTGCAGTGGTTTGCCTCGTGCCGTCAGCTGCGGTAGCCGGGGATCAGCGGGCGCGTGTGTTGTGCGCTTGGTCGTCCTGGCGTGTGCGAGGACGTGTAGGCGGGGTCGGCTGGAGTCGGCAGGAGCGAGCGTGACGTCAGCAGTGACCTGTTGTCGCCCCACAGCCGGACGACGAAATTGACGCCCTGGTTAGCCCCGACAGGCCCGACAGCCCGTGGAAGTACAAAGGCCGCGGGGTCTGGGTAAGGCTTGGCGCTGCCTCCCGCGCTTGAGCCGGGAGCCCCAGTAGCTGCACCCCGCGCCCGGCGCCGGCGGCCGGGTGCGACTAGATTGTTTGCGGCACCCCGTGTGGCGGCCGCCGCCTGCTCGGCAGGTCCAGCACCGTGGCGTCCGCTGGACACCGCCGCCTGTCCCGTCGGCGTGACCCGAACTAACCCGGAGGCCCCGAGGGAAGCCGCCTGTGACGCGGCACCTCGACACTGTAGTCGCGGACGTGACTGACCCAGACGCGCAGCGCGCAGGCGGGCCAGCAGGGGCCGGACCGCCCGGGGCTGACGCGCCAGTGTTGACCCCGCCGGTTTTGACGCGAGGCCCCGGTCCCACTGAACGCATGGCGCAATCCACGGACGGAAGTGCGGGAGGGAGCTCCAGTGCGGTTCGGACCGTCTTGGCCGCATCGGCGACGTTAACATGGGGTGTCGGCCGAACATCTGGCGCTTCCTCCGGCGCTCCCGTTGTGACGTCACAGCGGGCGCTGGCAGTCGGCTGCACGGTGCCATCGCATCACTCACGATTAAGTGCACGTCCGCCCCTTCTATTTTCAGCTCACTAAATTAGAAGAACTAACACACCGGTTGAAGGTCGTTAACTCTCGCAAACCTCACACAGCCAAGGTGAGAAACGAGGTCGGGCGAGACGCGCCTCGATGTGGCCCTTGTGCATGCTTCGGTGAAGGAGTGATGACAGCTGGCGACGTAAAGCGTGAACAGGGCGATCGCTTACACTGGCACGAGGGCTTGCTTCTGTCTCCGTGTACATAAAAATCATGTAGAAAATGTTTGACAGGGAAGGTTGGCCACGGATTTACGAGATCACTGTAATGATGTTAAATGCCCGATGTATTTTTTTGTATGTTTAAGTTCCGTAAATCGCTCATTTGAGACATAACGTCAATGACTAAGCGCATGGTTTGGGCGAGGAACATTTGCTTTCATCCTAATCCCGCCTATATCTCAGATAAAGCTTTAACCACTGATACATTTCAGACCAGGAGAGGCGCGGCCGCTCCGCCTGTTTCCTCTTAACCCGCTCCACTAACATCTGCGCCGCGCCACAGCCGGCCACTGTTTGGGACGCTGCGTCCCCCGTGCCGCGGTGCCAGCGCCTGACGTCCGGCGTGCCGCCCGCAGGTGAGGGATCCTCCCGAGCCGAGGCCCGAGACGCCGGCGTTCCCGAACCCGCCCAAGACGCCCTACCAGAACCAGACGCTGCCGCCCAAGAGTCCGACCACCCAGCGGTGAGTGCTGGCGGCGGCCGGCGGCCGGCGGCCGACCGGGCTCAGAGGCGCCGCCAGGTGGCACCAGGGGCGTGCCTGGGACTGTGCTGGGAGCCATGGCGTGGCTGATGCGATCGACGGTATCGGAGTTAGAGGGTGTGGGCTCGGTTGCAGTTAACTCGTAGATTCCTTTCCGACAGGCTGATGGACCTTTCCAGTTTCTTTTAGATTTTCAGCCCGTCGTTTTAGCTTTATACTTGTACATATATGTATATATATATATATATATATATATATATATATATATATATATATATTACTATTAACTATTATATTGGTATACTACATGTTATTGATACAGCGTTGTTCATTTTAATATGCCTTATTGACTACGTTTTCCGTACAAATCGATGGAAGCGAACGCATTGTAATAAGAGTTGCTTAATTTGCCTCCTAATTTTTTGCTGGCTTTCAAGCAGAAAGCCATGGAGCTCCACATATTCAGGCCTACATTTTTTCTGTCAATGCTTCAAACGGGGCATTTTTATTATTGTCCTAAACGTTGCATTTCTGGCCATTTTGCCCGTCGATCTCTTCGAAAATTCCAAAACTTACCACGCTCGACTTCTTGATTTTTCAAAAAGTGATGTTGCTCCGTCGGCTTTACTAACACAACTTCGTAAAAAGTCAACAGAATTTATCTCGACGAAACGTTAACTGCTAATGCCAACAGCATTGCCTAACACTTTGTCTAACTCCTGCAACCATGGCCAGTGCCAACCCATCCAGAACCAGCTAAACCTAAACACCATGACCGCTTGCGCTGCTGAGGCGCCGGGCGCCTGAACGGGCTTTGTATTCTGTCTGTAGAAAACTCCTGACCGTGACCCAAACGACAAAAACGTACACGAGAACGCCCACAGTCGGAGCGGCCCCCAGGTACGTGCTGCGCGCGCGCTACCAGCGCCACCTGCACGCCTAAAGGCACGCGGCGAGCCCGGCGGCCGCGCCTGCGTCCTGTACCGCCTCTGACACGGCGTCCGGACCGGCCGGCCTGCACGCGCCGCGGTCCGGCCGACAGTCAGAAGGTGTGGACGCGAGCGATGGCTGTCGGGTGTAAATTAGACTCTAGCGGTGCTCCACGTCCCGCAAAAGCCTGCATGGTGGTCCTAGAGCTTTGCTGATGCATGCATGTGTTGGACATGCGTGATTCGAGCGTGGTTCCCTGAAAGACGTAAGAGTCTCGAGCAGCCGACGAGTGGTTGTGTTATTTTAAAGTGCTGGTCCTGTAACATGTAAGGCTTATCCGTACCGCTTGTTTACGCTGTCGGAAAGCAGAAGCCAAACATTGATTAGAAGCGGTTTTGCTGCTTCAGCCGCATATTTACTAGAATTTGCTGTGGCTAGTGTGATAAGCCGGTATGCAGACGCCGGACGTACTGAGGAACAGCCCAAACTTTGATGGCACTAGCGTTATACGCTCTCCAAGAGGACATCGGTAATAGATATGTTACTGGTGTAAGCAAACGTTTGTGTTGTATTCATTCGAATTTGCAATAAGTCACTTGAACTGGTTGGTTGAATCTTGAAGATTAGAGTAAACCACATTGTACAGACTCGCACTACCATATCGGAGTGAAATACCTGAAATAACATTGCGAAGGGCGAAGTAGGCCGAACGTTACCATCATGAAATCCTCCCCGGCCACATGTTAGTTTTTCTGACTGAGCGAGCTAGATAGCGCGAAACCTTCCCTTTCAGCACACAAAACCTGGCAACTGCACTTAACTGCACCCGTCATCGTTCCATTACTAGATAGTTGCAAGCAATGCACGCGTACACTGATGTGAGCCATCGTGTTATCCGCGACTGGCACCAGCATGTTATTGTCCTCTAAACAGCACTTTCGTGACGTGAGTCACAATCAGCTGCTCAGTGAGCGGCAGCAAAAGACGGCCATCTTTTCGCGGACATAGTCATCCACGACTTATCTTTTCTCTGCTGGACTTGGGACGAGGTTCGTCTGCACGGTGTCGGGGCTTTCCGGGACGGCCCTGCTCTCGCGCCCGACTCGTCCTTGCTCAGAAGGCCGCAGCGGCCCTCGGCGGCCACCGGTCACCACTGCTCGTGACTGGGTTTGTCACCGTCTGAGACCAGTGGCAGTATGGCTTACATGACGGCGTTTTGCGGATTTTTATGTCTGTGGTGGCCACGGAGGCCAGCACCATTTTGACCAGCGACCCTGGTGCATTCATCTACACCCCTGTCACAGAAGTATACGCAGACAGAGGTAACTTAAATGTTCTGAGCTGCATTTTAGCTAGCGTCTGTAATTTTGCTTCAACTTTCCTCCGTAGTTTTGAGCAGTACCTGTTGTCGTATGAGTAATTTTGCATTTTTTGAGAATAAATGTAATTTTGAAATTTCAAGCTTCGGAGTTTGCGGAGCAAAATACCCATTCGCATGACGCCAAGGGTCTTAGCGAAGATGCCGTGCAGTATTACCAAGGGGTTCATAGGCCCACCTCGTCCTTGACTCCGTCTTTTTGATCCTTTCTGATCTGTCCTGATCTCTGCAACTCCATGTAGCGCGGCAAGAATTTGGCTGATCGTGCCTGGCGTCTCTCCGTTCTACGCTGCCTGCCCTCGACCGACCTCAGCTGACCTCGTCTGACCTTTGCCGACCCCGCTGACCGGAGCACGTCGCCAGCAGGGAGCGCTCGCCGTCGCCGGGCGGCCAGCAGGTGCACTTCGAGACAACCACGTCGTTCGAGTCGTCACCGTCGGCGTACCAGGGCCACAGCCGACGCTCGTCGGTCAGCTCCGACACGGAGGTCATCTCGGCCCACCCACTCTTCGTCAAGGACATCAGCAAGTGGTGGTACAAGCCGTCCATCAGTCGCGAGCAAGGTGGGCGGCGCGCGTGGAAGGGAGAGGGAGACCGGCTGCAGGAATGGTCGGTCGCTTGCTCCGCCAGTGCGTCATTTGTCACTTGGATGCACTCAGTGCTGTTCAGTGATTGCTGCCGACCCCTGTGGCTAGGAATTGCGTGGGCGAACCTAACGAGGATCCTAAAACTGGCGCACTAACAAGACATTGACACGGAATGCTTCACGGACACAAAAACTTGAAAACGTGCTGCGGCCGTTTGTGCGTCAATCTTCCGGCCACCGCTGCCTGTCCGGCGAGTCTTTCCACCCCCGTCGTGCTTCCGCTCTCGCCATCTCACTGCCACGCAACTGACACGAACCCGACGTCGTCTCCGCCGGCAGCGATCACCATGCTGCGCGACAAGCCGCCGGGCACGTTCGTCATCCGCGACTCCAACTCGTTCCCGGGTGCGTTCGGGCTGGCGCTCAAGGTCGAGACGCCGCCGGCCAACGTGCAGGCGCGCGGCGGCGACGCCGCCAGCGAGCTGGTGCGCCACTTCCTCATCGAGACCACCAGCAAGGGCGTGCGGCTCAAGGGCTGCCCGAACGAGCCGACGTTCGGCTCGCTCTCGGCGCTGGTTTACCAGCACAGCGTGACGCCGCTGGCGCTGCCCTGCAAGCTGGTGCTGCCCGAGACCGAGCTGGGCGGGGCGGCGGACGTGCCGGACGCACCCGTCGTCAGTCAGAAGCACCGCGAGCTGCTCGACACCGGCGCTGGTGAGCGGCGGGGAGGGAGGGGGAGGGTAGACTCGCGACCGGCCGCGACCTGTTCCAAGTCTGGGCGTGCGGGACTGGGAGGAGTGGAAAGCAGGTGGGCCGACGATTGGAATTTGCGTATGAAGGTTTTATTGACGATTTGGGGAGGTGCTTGGAATTCGAGCCGAGCGTTGCGCTGCCCGAAACGCGTGTGAACGCGTCCCATACGTGGCTGCATGTATGAAAGTCGTGATGCAGCTGTTTAACCTGCGTTCCGGAATGAACGTAGCGTGTTTTCATCGTTTCCGGAGACGCTGGGTATACATCACTTTTTCTGTCCGTTGTCGCGGCTGAACCCGGCCGTTTCCAGTCTGTCGGCTGACTGAGTGGTCTGACCGGGCGTTTCGTCCGTGCTGCAGCCTGCAACGTGCTGTACCTGTACTCGTGCGACACGGAGGCGCTGACCGGACCGCAGGCGGTACGCCGTGCCACCACCAGCCTGTTCCGGGATCAGCAGACCCCGCCTGAGGGCGTGGTCGTCCACTTCAAGGTCTCCAACCAGGGCATCACCCTGACCGACAGCCATCGCAAGCAGTTCTTCCGGTGAGCTGGACGGCCTCGGGGTGTGAAAATGATGAGGAGGATGGCTAATGTTGGACGGTCGACGGTAGCGCATCACACCGTTGCCTTTGTGTTGCTTTTCGCAGTTTAGTAATATGGAAGGTATAGGACAGTTTTGTAAAGGATTGAGCGGATTCGCAAGGATGTGAAATGTTCCGTGCTGAAAGATTGCAGCATGCGTATTACGTCCAGCATTTTGGAGAAAACGTCAGTTTTGGTTTCAGCTTATTTACCTCGATCGCCGACCCTTAAAGGTTTGCTTCCAGTGGCAGACGAAGAAGGCTGATCAGAAACTAAGGAATAAATAATAACTCTGACAAGTGCAGGCAGAGAAAGCGTGTTATCTATGGTAAATTTTATCGCAGCAGCCAAATCTACTGAGAAAGGCCTCGAAAGGGACTGCATTTTCTCCTCCGAAGTTTGCCCGGTTGCCGCACGCCACCTTTTTCACTGCTCACGTACAGTGACGTGATCCGTTGTCCGTACGCCGCGCCCCCTGCCCCGCAGGCGCCATTACAACACCAACCTGGTGTCGTACTGCGGCCTGGACCCCGAGGACCGACGTTGGACCCTGCGAGGGGACGACGGCCAGCCCATCGGCTCTCTGTGAGTGGGGGAGAGCGGCCGCTGCACTGGAGGGAGAGGGCTGGGGAGAGGTGGGATGGTTGAGTTGTGTGTTGCCAGTTTTTGTTGTTTTGGTTGCCAGTTGAGGTCGTTGTTTGATAAGTAGTTTGTCTCCGGCGAGGTCAAACGGCTTGGAAAAAATCGCCGGAATCTGAGATTGCTTCCGCGCTTGTGGCCCTTGACCTTTTGCACGTTTCGCATAGTCGTGTTTGAAGTTTTGGGCGATCTGTGATGTATGGCCTGCTATTGTCATCAAAACTGAAGACAGCTGATGGCGGTGACTGCAGCCTGTGCGACTGGTTGCTCAGCTGACCGATCAGCTGACTGACACGCCCGTCCCCGTCAGGCGGATTTTCGGTTTCGTGGCCAAGAAAGGCCCGTCGAACGGCAACAACCAGTGCCACCTGTTCGCCGAGTACGACCAGGACCAGCCGGCCTCGGCCATCGTCAACTTCGTCACCAACATCATGATGGCCAGCAACTACGGCTTGCGCTCCAACATGCTGTGACGCCGCCATCCGCCCGCTGACGTCACCGCCCGGGCGCGGGCGCCGCCAGGCGGCGCCGAATAACACTGACCGAGTGCGTGTGCGAGAGAGGGGAACGAAACAGAGAGAGAGAAAGAGAGAGAGGAGTCCGGCAAGGGAAGCCTGCTGCCGCGCTCCGCCTCACCGCGTCACTGTCCCGGAGCTTGCGCGCGACCGCGTGATCCCGCGGCCGCCTTTGTTGCCATATGCCATCACACGTAGATGTATTTAATGGATAGTTGTACGTAGCGGATTAAAGAGGCCTGTGCGGGAGGAAAAGACAAAGGGTCGTCGCCGCAGCTAGCGGTGCCCGCTTGGTGTGTACAGTCACGTATAATCACTAATAGCGTCTCAGTGCCAACTGTCCCTGCCTGTACCGACTCATAGTTTTCTACTCACCGCCGGCAGCCGCGCCCCAGCGTTCAGTGCATGAGGTGGACCCGCCGTCCGCCGCGCCGGCCGCTAACTCGTCCGTCAGTGCCGCCACGCCCTCGCTGTGGTCAATAAACCGACTAGCGCCGCCCACTTGTCTGCCGCTGACGGCGAGGCGGACCGGGCGTGCTCGGGCGGCCACCGGAGACCGAGAGATGGCGCCAGGAGCGCGCTGTCGGGTGGAGGCGGAGATTGATTCGGTTTCGGATGAGGCCTGTCTGGCAGAATGCGGGCGGGTTGCTTCGGCGATGGGCGTTTTCGATCGACCAGTCTGTCTGGAAATTCGGTCACGTTTCTTGTTAATCCCGAGTGAGCTGGTGAGATGCCACCAGGCTGAATTCCGCGGCGTTTCGGGTCGTTTTGGGTTTGCCACTGTTCGAAGTCGCAGACGGAACTTGGCGACACTGAGTCTCGTCGGCCTCAGTCGATATCGAATCCATTGGGCGATATTTTGTTTCCGAACCCCGTTCCCACAGGCGTCGTGATAGGATACGGGCGGGGGCACTTTGGCCTGTCAGTGGATGGCGGAGAGGGTCGCCAGTCTGTGACCTCACCGACCGTCGCTCGGCTGCGCGAACATCAAGGCTCAGACGTTTGACGGCCGAAACATCACACCGACGGTGCCTAGCATTCTCTGGAATAGGGGTCCTTTCCGCCGACGTGGTGATTTACGCGCTCGATATCCCTTGACCCCGTCACGAATGGCGGCTGCGTTCTCCGTTCTGTTCAATCAGCATTCCGCCGGGCAGCTCGGCGCTCGTTGCTGCAGTTTCGGCGACTGCACTTGTTCCTCGCGCCCCTACCACGTCCGTGACCTGGACCGACCTCGAACTTCACCGCGGCACGAGTGCACATGAGGCCAGTGTACCCCCATTACGATAAAAAACACGCTATCATACCGCGTTTATTTGGTTAGACCCGGGATGTACAGTGGTTAAGTAAAGTGCGATGCAACACCCGCGTCGCAGGTTCCACCACAGCCATAGCCGGCTCGACGGCTCTCGCGCAGTGCCAGGGACCAGCGTCATTCCACACGGAACCTACTGCGTTCGAAAGCTCGCGCTCGGCTCGAGGCCCACGAATCCCTCCGCAGGTCCCAGCCAACTCCGCAGTTGCGCGTGGCGGCGCTCCTGTCCTATTCAGACGCCGCCACTCGGTGCCGGTGCCGGCATCGACAGTACGCCACGACCAACTACCGTAATCACAACGTGGGCTTCTCGTCGGACGACTAAACACTTGACGCGACGACCACTGGCAGCTGTGCGACGCCCCGACACACGCCGCCGCAACCGTGCGGCGGCACCCGTCCCCACACCGCACACAGCTTTCCTCCACGGCCGTCCCGTGCGCTTCCTCCTCTGCAGCTTCGGCTGCAGTAGGCTTTGGTACATCAGCCGGCCGGCAAGCCCGCTCCTCAAAGGCCCTGGAGGACCCCGGTACCACCGGGCGGCATCCTCTTCCACCGCCGCAGCCGCCTCGACGCGTCCCCCTCGTCACACACACCGCCGAGACGACACGCCGGCGACGGGACGCCCGGTACGAAAATAACGGCGCCCGCACGCCGCGAACAGTCCGGGTTTGTACACACGCTCTCGAATATAACGGCCCGCAGAGGTCAACGCGCGGCGAGGTTAGTAACGAGCTCCCTCCCGGGACAGATCGACACAGGCCGGTTATGAACATGCACACGCACAACTGTCGTGTGACTTGGGTCAGCGCCAGCCCGTCACACGGCCAGGCTTTTCAAGCGGGCGAAATGCGCGCCGATGCGGAAGAAGGGCATGTCCGTGCCAGCCATTTCACACATAAAGACCCCAACTGAGTTCCCATTAACATCGGCAAACTATCCGGAGTCACATGCTGTCATGCACGTGCTCGTGCTGCGCGTGCCTCTGCGTGCTCGCCCACAAAGCCTGGGCACACGCCGACGCTATTTACAAGAGTCCCTTGTGTCGTGCGCTCGCGCGTCGCCTGCCTCTGCACACGTCAGACCGCGCTTGCCGAACGAACACGAACCGCACGACGTCCATCGCACGACAACGGCACCACCAGCGACTCCGCGCGTTATCACATCGCCGGGCCACGCCCGCTGCTGCAGACGCGGCGCTCGCCGGCCGCCCGGCCGGGCCGCCCGCCACCGGGCGGCTACAGCGGCCGGTCCAGGTTGACGTACTGGCGCAGCGGCGCCGGCAGCGGCAGAGCCGCCACGCGGGCGCGCATCAGCTGCGCGATCAGCTGGCCGGGCGAGTCGGAGTCGGTGCGGCCGGCGCGCCGCTGCCGGCGCGGCCGCGGCCGCGGCCGCTCCGTCGCGTGGGAGCCGCCGGGCAGGTCGTCGTCCGAGTCGGCCGGCGCCGAGCGCGGATCGTCGCGCGGCCGGGTCCGGCGGCCGCGCGCCGCCAACCGTGGCTCCGGCTCCGGCACCCGCTCCGGCTCCGGCTCCGGCTGCGGCTCCGGCTCCGAGTCGGAGCTGGCCGCCAGACCGTTCTCGGGGTCGGCGGCGGCACGCGCCGGCCGGCCGTCGTCCGAGTCGCCCAGGCCGCTGTCGAACTTGTCGCGCCGACCGCGCTTCTGGCCGTCGGCGGCGGCAGCGGCGGCGGCGGCGGTGGCGTTGGCGGCCACCGCCTCGCCGCGCGCCCGGCCATCGCTGGTGCGCTTCACGCCGGAGCGGTCCGGCTCGCCGTCGCCGCCGGCCGCCGCCGCCTCGGCGTCCTCGACCCGGCCCTCGTCCTCCTGTGTCGCGTGGTTCTCGTCCTCGGGCTTTGCGGCCCCGTCGCCCTTCTGGTCCTCGGGAGGACGGCCGTCTTCGTCCGCGGCTGGAGCTTGGCCCGCCTCCTCCCGCCGCGCGCTCTCCGCCTCCTCTCTCCGTGCGTCCTCCGCGACCTCCCTGCGCCCGTCCTCAGCTTCTCCCCTCCGGCCGTCCTCCGTCTCCTGTCCTCTCGCGTCCTCCGTCTCCTCCCTCCTCGCGTCCTCCGTCTCCTCACTCCTCGCGTCCTCTGCCTCCTCGCTCCTCGCGTCCTCGGGCCCGTCGGGCGGATCGCCGGCGCGCCGGCCGGCCCTGCCGGGCCACAGCGCGTGCTCCAAGTCCCCGTCGCCGGCCAGCTCCATGTAGGCGGCCTCCAACTGGTCCGACTCGTCCTCGTAGACGTCACCGGCCATGCGCGCCACGGCGCCGTACAGGATCTGGCCGAGGTTCCGCAGCCGCGCCGGCTCCAGCTCCGGCTCCGGCGCGCCCTCGCCGCCCTCGGCCGTCGGCCCGAACAGCGGGATGACGAAGCGTTGGATGCGGCGCGGGTGCAGGTCGGGCGGGCGGCGGCGGCGCGCCGGCCGCGGCGGGCAGCCGACGGCCAGGTCGGGCCGCGCGCGCAGCACGCACTGCCGCAGCACGCCGCGGATGCAGGCGCGGCACAGCTGCTGCAGCGAGCCGGGCACCACCGGCGCTGTCGACAGAGGCGGACAGATCGGGCGGCGCGCCGCAACGGGGCGCAGGGTGGGATGTGCTTCGATACGTGCTACGCTAGCCACATTCGGCAACCATGAACGGGACGGACTGCAGTCATTCGGGTGGGTCATCGCCACACCGTTGCGTAGTTAGCATGATCGCCGGGCAGACACTCTCGCGAGGCTCATCAGGGTTTTTTAAGTCTTCGACATAATCCCGTCAAAAGGCTTCAGGGAGAGCCACTTCACCCAATGAAAACAGCATCGATATGTCGTGTGGTCAGGGCCTACGACCACTCCAACAGAACGATGTTAGAGTGGAACCCTTCAAGACTACTCGCGCATGAGTCCGCTTAAGTGGTCTTCAAGCCTTCTCAACCAGAAAAAGGCGGGTCCCAGAGGCATTCTTCTGGCGCCACGCAGAAACAGCCCAGCAAGTACCCAGTAATAGTTACAGCTGCAGAATGAGCTTCGCAGTCACCAGGCTAACGTTGCCGGAACGCAGAGCCCGACCAAATGCCAGACTCACCCCACTCACGCAAAACAAGCTGGGCCACGAAAAAGTCCAACAACACTCATACAAAACGATCCCGGCTGAAGTGTTCCACTACCTGAGCATCATTCAGCCTGAACGAGTCCAGTATAAAGCCCGTCCAACGCTAACGACGCCGCGAGCTCGGTCAAAAGCCAGCCTACTACTACTCGCAGAGCGAAGCCGGTTCAGAGACAACCGAGTCAGGTCCAGTGACTGCTCGGTCCGCCGCCAGCCCAGCCGGGCCCGGTCTCAGCCCCACTACTCACGCAGCACGAGCTCGGTCTTGTGGCCGCTGGTGCGCGGCTCGATCAGCGGCGCGAACGAGACGGACAGCTTGTTCTGGACGTCCCAGCGGTCGTCGCCCAGCCGCTCGATCCGCTTCAAGTGGTCGTTCACGGGCACCACCAGCACTCCGCCCACCTACAGGTGACCGGAGCAGGGTTGGAAAACGTGCTGTGTTTGGTGCTGAGGGGCAGAGTAACAAGGCCGGACCCTGTTCAAGAAACTGTTTACAAGAGACAACCCTAAATCCTGGTCAAGAGACCGATAAAACGACTCGGAGGGTACAGCCCCGAAGTGCAATCAGAACGCGAGACTTGTAACCGGTTATTATCGGGTTTCTCAGACATGAGGCAGAAATGTCCAGAGCTGAAGGGCTGAGGTAAATGCCAACCTTGAGCAACTGTTTGAGGTAGGGCAGCTCGGAGGTGGGGCACCGTGCTCCGCAGTACACCCGGTCATACTGCCTTCCCACGCCCAGCAGCAGGCCATTGCCTGAAACACAACGGTCAAGTCAGCTGCCGTCGACCAGTGCTCCGTCGATGGTGCACAGGGATCTAAAAATAGATCGGAGAGACGAATGCGAGCATTAAGACCAGCCTATAAAAAGCGGATTGGATTGACATCGGCAGACCTCATTACAGAACATCGCCAACGAAACCGACTGACGTCAAACCTTGACAAGCGTGAGCATGGGTCGATGTGTACAGCTCACCGCCTTGGAAAATAAAATAAAAATATACAATAAGAACTAAGCAGCACGACAGGAACGGACCCACGGGCCCCGGCCCGGCGGCCGGCCGTCATCTGACCACGGGCGGCCGGAAAACACCGGCGAACGAGCGCGGTCTATTCTCGGCCCATCGCCGCTCTGACGCAACGGCCCTGACGCGCCGCCCAGCCGCTGGTGACGTCACCGCAGCGGCGCGGCGGAGTCGCTCACCGCAGACGAACTCGGGCGCGCAGAAGTCGAACTGGTCGACGGCGGTCGAGTCGCGCCTGAACTCGTCGAGCCGCTCGCGCGCGTAGTCGATCACGTCCTGGAACAGCTCCACGCCGTGGTTGATGCCGTTGCTCCCTGCGGCGGAGGCGGCGCTGGGTCAGGGGTCGGCTGCGGCCAGCCGAGATCGAGGCCACGTGACCCGGATCCAATCTCGATTGTCGTCCCCAGAATACGACCGGCGCGGATGCAGCGGGATTAACAAGGGCTTCAGCAGGGTTACTGGACTGAAACAGTCATGTCCTCGGACTTCCAAGAGAATGTCAAGAGATCTTAAAAGGTTACCAGGGGCATTTCTGTTTAGATAATGTCACGGTTATATGACTGCATCTAAGACACCACAAAACTCTGAACAATTCACTTGAGGAAAATGGTAAACACCATGTACACAGACAACAAGAGAGCAAATTGATACCAGGCCAAAAAATGGGACAAAAGCACACAAGGTGCACGAAAGAAACAAGCACTCCAACGACGATCTCGGAAAGCAAAACAGTGTGCATTTGGTTGACAAAAAAAAAACATGACTTAAAACCACATCGTCATCTCAGTATCACCCCATAACTGATGCCCAGTAATGTGCTGACATCACTCACCAATCATCAAGCCTGCCATAGTGCTGACATAGCCCGTCCCAGAGCCAATGTTGAGAAAGCTGTGGCCTGGCTTTAGGCCCAAGTTCTCCATCACCGACGAATATATGCATGGTGCTGATAAATGTAAATTGTCGTTTCGCCATGCTGTGTCCTGTCAACAGGCAAAGCAGGGCATTGCCAGAAAAGCTGAACTTGGGATGACTGCTACTGAGTATGGGGAAACAACAGAGCTCTGCCCTGTGCAAAGCAATCTGACATAAAACTCATACTGGCCACACAAAGACAGAAGTGCTGCACTACAAATCATCGGTCAATGTTATTAACACAATCCCTGGGATCTTCAAGCGAAACACCTTGTCTGGCAACACGAACTAAAATCCGTCTTTCCCGTCCCCGTAGCGGACGTCCGTCTTTCTCAGTCACTGCGTAGCGAATATGGTGCGCTACTCTCGTAGGCGTGCAATCGGCTCAGACGCCCACCTTATATGCACTCTCCTTGCACTCTTCTGTGAAGTAGTTGCCCCGATCGACGGCGCGAAACACGTGTTCCACGCGGCACGAGGTGATGCAGGCGTGCTCCACCAAATTGTCCACGAGGTCGTCGTTATCCTCCCCAGTGCTCACTGCACCGCCCATCTCGGCCCGACGCTGGGTCTATCGCAGCGGACAGGCGCTATCTGACGACGCCAAGAGACTGAGGGCGGCAAACACGCAGGGTTACGTGCGGCACGCAAGTTCGTGTTTGTATCTGCTTGCCATAAAACAGGGTGCTGATCAAACCTCATCATGGGATGACCCAACTTGCTTTAATGAATGTGGATCTGCAAAGTGAGCATGCAGTGTACAAAGAATGCAAGGTCGTAATACATATTGAAATACTATATCACTTGCTGGTGTGAAGTCACTGATTTTTTTCAGATACAGAGAACTTCTTGTGAAATAAATCATACTAGCAGAAAAAGATGTCAATGCGCATTTACCCCAGGAATACAAACATTCTTCTGCCTTTTCTTCAAAAGCTGATAACTGCACCTCTGGGACATCTGTCTTCATGCATATACTGGAGGAGTATTCTGATTCCCGAAGTTTTTTTTGCACGTAGCTGGCAAGGAAGGCTTTTGCTGTCCTTGCGAACATACAAATAGCACACTGAAAAGCCAGTATTCTAAGAAGTGCCAATTTTTAGGCCTACGTCACTTTCCAAACTCAAATATCTGGCATGTTGACATCTGGCAGGCCAGAAAATTTGGGAGCTATTTCACCACAGAAACTTTAATCTTATGCTGTTCACACTTCAGGTCAGACAGTCATGTAAGGTCACAAATGCAATCGTTACGGAACGAAGCGCTCATAGCCTTTTCGGAGTGGCCACCGGATGAGCGGCGTGCAATTGAGAATTTGGCCGAAAATACGACTAAATGATCTGTAACAGTGAAACTACACAGATAATGGCAGATCTTCACGCAGTTTCACCTTGTGAAGCATTGGCTACCAGATGCGCTATAGCTTATGTTTCTGACATAAGTACTTAACCGGCCCGACTGCATTAAACATACACATGCAGCGTCATTTTGGAATTGTGTCACCCGCGAATACCGGGTATGCTTTCAATGCAATCGAATATACGAGGAAACGTGATCATATTTCCTCTGATCTTCACGCGGATCGGCATGAAAAATGCCAGAGGAAACCGAAAATGACATTCAAATTGATGTAGTCCTGCAACTTAAACGGCCCGATTGCATTGCAATTGCATCGGACTGGTGACAAGAGGAATATGATTGCTAGTGACACAGGAAATGATGTAGGTGACCAGTCCAACCAACAGGAATTATCCGAAATGATGGAAAGATGTGCGACAACTGCCTCATTTACGGAAGGCACCGTCACGTTGCATGCAACATGCTCCGACTGAGGTGTTTTTAATACGTCTCAGGAAACGCAAGGGCGACAATATTTAGCCATGTTTACTCCGCTCTTTATGTGGATCTGCATTTATATATATTTCTGAAAGCCGAAAATGAGACGGGAAATTCGTTATGTTGCAACTCGACGGATCCAAATTCATAACAACTGCATCGGATTGATTATGAAAGAATACGAAGGCTAGCGATGCAGTAAATGGTGTAAGCAACCAACTCAACTAATGGGAATTATCCGGGATGACGAAAAATGTGACAATTGCCATATTTACGGTCGGGCGCAGTCTTGTTGCATGCAATATGTACCAGGTATAGACTTAAGTTTCAAGGTGCATTTCAAACTGCTGGTACGACAAATACGTATTCCCACTAATTGCAAGGTAGACTGAGGCGCAGAAGTGTCTGTAGGATCTGGAAATTAGGGCTAAAATAATTTAATGCTGCAACATCAGTGGGCCCAGCTGCGTTGCAGACACAATGTCGGTGGTCGCTGTAACAGCGATTTTGAGCGGTCCAGTGTCGTGGAAAGCTGTCGTACATTGTACGTGATTACATCATGCTGACTGTGTGCACGAAGTGTGCACTATGGGTATACTATAGATGCAACAGTGAGTCCCAGGGTCCGGCGCCGGGACAAAAAAATGGTCTTGGCGCCGGGAAAAACTGAAAGCGGTTGCGACTTATGGCGCGCCAGGATCATTAACCACAGGAAAACCATCTGAAAAGGTTATTTTCTTTCCATGACCGACAGGGTCGGCCGCTTGTACCGGACATTTCGCGATGTTTGCGCCTTTAGACTATGCAGCAGCGATTTATTTCGAGAGGGCTCTGGAGAGTCGTAAACTAAAAAGCGTAAATTGACAACCAGTTGAAGGTGAACAGACGTGCACGGCCATGACGATGTATCACGTAAGAAATTTCTGGGAAAACAAAACAGGCTCAACGGGTTCAGCCGTGTAAGTCCATGCACTGCACGGTCGCATCTCCACACAGACGATGGCTGCATTGCAGACATGGTTGGATAATTCTTTCTGTGCAACTTTCTTTTTAATTCCGTGATCAGCTTAGAAGTAGGGATTTGTACGGCTGTGCTTTTCTTTGGCCTCCGCACTCCATGGCCATTGCATCTTAGCCTCAGTCAGCCACAGTGGGTCTAGAAGTCAACTGTTGGTCACCCATGGCAAAATTTCACACTATGCAAATTTTTAATGCATTTTGGAATAAAAATGATTAAGATTAAACAACTGACATGGGTTTCACTGAGTCTAAGTTTCAAATTTTTAATGTTAATGACCTGAAAATTCACCTCATTCTACAGCCACAGTCATAGCAACAACTGTGACTTTGACAATTCCATAACCATCTCTTAGCCATAGGCCATAGCTAGCAACATGGCCAGTCACCCCAAGTGAACCTATGAAAAACAAAAAATAGCTTCAATGCTGTTTTTGGCACAAATAAGCAATGTTAACCAGGTGGCCAAAATCATGGATAGAACATAAATCAGTCCATTTTGATTTGGTGTTTCTATAAAAGGGAGAAACTAGTGCCCAAATCCAGAATACTGCCCAAGTCAGAGGTGCCAAATGCAACTGTGAAATGTTTAGGTGGATCTGAGGAATGGTCACAAAGTTAAGCCTGCCTCCCCTTCAAAAAAGTTTCTTTTTGTCTTTTTGTTTATAGCAAGTCAAACTGTCAGAGGGAAGCAAACATGCATAAGGTTTGTAATGACTTGGAAAAAACTCACGAACGATCATATGTCTGATGCGTATTCAAATGACACGATCAAACAGTTACACATATGCCTAAAACCTTAACATCCAAAGTACTTCAAAATCACTCAAGAACTGACAGGTACTGTGGACAGCATATGAAGGCACTGGTTTGCATGCCAGAAATTTGCATAAGACAAGCAAAACAAATGTGCCATACTTGTCTTCATAGATTTCAAGCAAGGCAGATGAAAAACTACCACTTTCATGAGCCATTCCACTCATGATTGTTGCTGAACAGTGTATTGTGGTGAAGAAACTCCTTGATATGGAACTTGTAGCAAATGGAATGACACTATCCCCTTCAATGAAAATAAAAATTTTTCAGTTGAATGAAAAAATTTTCAATAAAAAATTGCAGAAAAAAACAGTTTTCTGCAGTTTTGCTCCATTTTACTGAACTAAATATGGTAACAATAGCATATACCAACGGATATCCACAAAGAGATGGCCAACATCATTCCATAACATGAAAGGTTCACAATGCTGGTCACAGGTGGCTAGTCTAGGTAAAGGGTGAGGCTAAAGCTAAGGCTAAGACTAAGGCTGAGGCTAGGGCTAGGGCTATGGCTAGGGTTAAGGCTAAGGCTAAGGCTAAGGCTAAGGCTAAGGCTAAGGCTAAAGGTTAAGGTTACATAAAGGCTGGGCTAAGTAAGGTTAGGTTAAGAGAAGGCTGGCCACAGACATTGTAACATCTGCATGAAATACTGAAATCTTAAAAAAAAACACTGGACATAATTTCTGGAAATGTTTGCTTCCAAATATACTTTTCAGTATTCAGTTGATTCTCACAGGAGGATTTCTCCCACTGCTATGTGCTGCTATCCTGTGTAAACCAGGGGCAATGCCACACATTTCTGTCATGGAGAAAACCCAGCAGAGTGTTGGTTAAAAGACAACCTGGAAATAAATGACATGGAAACAATGCCAATATGTTGTTATACTCTTACAAGGTCAAAGCTAGACAACAGATAACTTCCCACATGCCAAACAATGATGCTTCTGTTTGATGCCACAACTATGCATTCATATTCAATTTCTTTGACATCAAGTATGCTTGTATTATCAATGTCACCACAAGACAATCTACATCTAGTAATGTTTAATGCTACTTTGTTCCTGTCATGACATTATGATATGATACACAATGTCAATGCTGGCTGGCATTCTTGGCATACCAAGATCTTGCATGACCTTAATCACTCATGCCATATTCATGAACATAGTATCCAAGAAATATTATTTTAGCTTGTGTTTTACATCATAAGTCTGACTTATGGTAACTCTGAATGTTTTACCTATGGAAATATTATTTTAGCTTGTGTTTTATATCATAAGTCTGACTTATGGTAACTCTTGAATGTTTCATCTGATCAACTTGTGAACTTGACAAAGCACTTTCCATATTCCTTTGAACATTCCAAATTTTACACTATCCAAGTAGTTCCAAGACTACTGCAAGACGAGATTCTGAAGCTTTTCAGAAAGGTACAAACTTTACAGGAACTATTATTACTTCACAATGACATTACATTCTAATTCTTACCTAATATTAATAAAACATACATTTTTGCCCTAGGAAAGACAAGGTCTCACTCAAAAATAACAAGAGTTCATTTGAAGTGTCCAAAAAATCATTAATACATATGGGAAATACAGAGTTTCAAAATTTAGCCTATCCCAATATGTTGGACAGGAAGATTTAAGAAAGGCATGACCACAGCAATGGAAAACTAAGCCAAAACATGTAAAAAATAATAAATCTCTTCATTGCTGCTGAAACTGTACGTATAAGCATTTGCCCCACAGAAATCAAATGTAAGGCCATTAATAAGTTCAGTACTAAGATTATATTTACTGGGCAGAATTTAGTTTCTGGCATGTAAAATCAGAACATGTTAAACATATGTGGGAGGTGCAAAATCATTTCCATCTAACCATCATTTTCCATCTAGATCCAGTAATTCTGGCAAACTGGAACAAGATGGCACAAAACTGCACAAAGACGGTGATACAAAGAGTATTACCAATCACCACATGCATAGGGTGTATTTACATGAAAATAATTTCATTTTCTATAGAATCTCCTAGCAGATGCTTTTCAACTGCCATGCTTCATGGAGGATTCTTGAAGGGAACAATGCATTAAAATCCCAATGACTATCGGCAGGCATTGTTACAGGGTATGTTTAAGGCAACCCTAGTAGACTTTCCATAAATACATTTGTCTGTCTGCAAATGCTGCTGATACTGCTATTAAATTAAAACCAATATTATACACTCATCTACCAATCTGACATAATAAGGGTCCACACAAGCAGCTGCTCATGATATCACTCAATAGTCACAAATACAGAAAAACTGAACAGGACACATGGAAATACCATCAGAAGTCACCATGAAACTTCTTAGTGTACAGTTTTGGAACATAATGTATACCATAAATTGGCTTCTGACACTACAAACTATGACTGCCATCCCAATTCCAGGCACATGTTTAGACAAAACACTCCATTTTACAGAAAAGCAAGACCTTAGAACATTTCTACAAGTAACAATTCTTAAAACGTTCTACTACACAGCTAATGCATAACCCATCGTATTGTCAACCACATCAAGAATCTGGCTCATACAAAGACTAGCTTGTCACCAGGTTGCATAGGCCTAGATCCAAAAGTGACTATGCCCATGGCCCTGAAAGAATACATGCGCTCTAATGAGCCATTCTTAAATAACGTCGATGGGAAATTTCGAGAAAAAACACCACAGACGGTCACCGATAACATAACGTAAGAACATCTGACTTTAATGCCGAAAGTCATGAGACCACTAAACACGCAGCTTTCCAGCACCGCAAATAGCTTATCATCAAGCTAACTAACAGGATGGCTAGTACACGACTTGCCCGACGCCCCAACAAACACAGACCTTGTAGAATACCAACAGCAACGCTATGACGCACAATGGCAGCGACTCTGGGACCGCAAGGTCCTGAATCGCGTGCTCTCAAAGAGATGGGCAAGCATGGAAGACCATAATATGCCGAAATGCAAGGTCAAATGCAAATGATGTACCGGCTTACGGAGAGATACAGCGGTATAGGTATTTATAATTATTTTAAAACACAAATTAAATGACTGAACAGATTCCATCGTTTTCTCTGTTTCCAAAGTGTATGGAAACCAAATGAATTGTTAGTTTTTCACTTTACTTCTTTGACATTGGTCTTCAGCACACCTTAAATATTAAAATTATTTTGCATGGTAAAATGAAAACGAGAGACAACCCAAAGCAGAAAGTTCTCAAGAAAGCACTCAAGCTGGGTCATTCTACCGCAGATGGACCAATCAGCTGCTTCGAAACAAGGGTTACCTTGAATTTCAGAGAGGGTAGCATTCCTGAATGTAAACAAAACAGGACCGCCAAGACAGCAGAAGGCAACACTCGGTTGCGTGTGTGCGTGCGCGGAAGTCGTCTTGTGTTGGTGTATATGAATAAAAGCCAGAGTCTTGAGCCCTTGAGAAGCTTTTATTTCTACTGAGCATGATCCTAAAGCATCTAAAAACTATCCTGCCTGCCCAGGTGAGTACGACGGAAATGCCGTGCAAAATCTTCAGTTCCTCATGTATGTCGCATGTCGCATTTCGCATTGTGCTAGCATGTCGCATTATGTTCACTAAAACTTGGCGTCACTAAGTTTCATTTGATCGCGAGGCATGCAGCCGAGTGCCATAAAAATCCTAAGTACTCCATTTTTACATTATGGACCATTCGTAAATATATGGAGTGCTAAGACGGCCCCGAGCGTTTATTTTTCTTGAGCGAAAGCAGCCCAAAATTCCAACGTAAAATGCGTTATAAGTTTTATACGATGGACAGTTTGTGGAGCATGGCTACACATCTGTAAACCTTGCTACTCTGAGGCAGAATGTGCTGGTGTGTTTGGTACGTACGACGGCTGATTGTTTGGAGCAGGGGTGGATAAATTGTTAAAATTTTAAAGCACTTCTTTCATACAGTGCCGTTAGATGTGCCAGATTCCGCCAAGCATCGAAATTTTTTGATTCGCGACGTGGACGTCATGAATCTCGACTCGGGTCCGGATCCGGACCCGCGTGTCTTGCTCTAGGCGGAGCCCATGGCGGCCACTGACGGATGTAGGCAGGGACCGTAGAGTCATGCTCCCCCGTGACGCAATGGTTTTGGCTCCACTAGTGATTCGAAATATTTTGAATATTTGTGTTTGCTATATACACCAATAGATTATGTATGCGTTATATATATATGTATATATATGTATATATATATATATAATGGGAATATACGATATATATTAAATATGGCATAAAGAATAAAAAAACGTAGGAAAATCTCGCATCGATACGTGACGTACTGCCGCTCTTGTCGTAGGATGGTGCGGCAAAGATTACCGCCATGACTTGGTCTCACAACAATGTGAAACTGGCAGTCTGCACCTCCGACCGTGTTGTCATCATGTTCGACGAGAATGGAGGATAAGAAAGACAAGTTCTCCACAAAACCCATTGATTCCAAGGTAGGTGTTTAGTTGTACATTGGGTAGTTATCCAGCTTCGTGACCAGTAAACTCGTAACACCTTACGGTTTTGTGAGTACCGCTGAGTTTTCATAAACCATTTGAGAGCCTGAAATGTTGATTCCTGTCCGTAATCTTGAGCTAGTGGTACGTAATGCTAAAATATAAGGACGCATGGGCGTGAAAGGCGGCCAGTGCTTTTCTTGATCCCAGTTCTGTGACCCGAGTCGCCTGCACTGTGGGTTGGCTAAACCCCTTGTTCCAGTACGGTAAGAAGAGCTACGTGGTGAAGGGACTGGCGTTCTCGCCCGACGGAACGAAGCTGGCCATCGGACAGTCGGACAACATCATCTTCGTCTACAAAATCGGCGAGGATTGGTGAGAGTCAAGGAGGGGGGGGGGGGCAGGTGGACTTGGACGCCTCTCTACGGTCAGATGTGTAATTTCCCGTCAGTCCCATATAAGAGCCGTCGCTCCCTTTCTGAACGTAAAGTCTCGGACACGATGACATGGATGCATGTTGCATGTACGTCCTGGAGCAAACCAGAAACGTGGTAACAGGCCGGTGCGAATACTGATGCGGCACCGCAGACCGCATCTTGTCGCCTTTTCCACAAGCATGTACGTCATATCATCAGTTGTTGGTTTGTATTGGCCCGTATCATCAGTCGTAGTAATTGTCCTCACACTGTTCGCAGCTTGCATCATTCTGCTTACTTACTGCGGTTATCCCTAATCTGTTTGATACAGAGCTCTGGAACGTAGTTCCGGTCTGCGTCATTCTCAGATACATGAAATATATGAAACTAAGTCTCCAAAATTCCAGACAACGAACAGGCATCCCAAAAATCTTGTCTGAGAAGTTTCAGGCCGGATTTCGGGGATGTGATTTGGAATGTCACCAAAGTTAATGTTAGTAGATTGCCCTCGGGCGTCTTCCTGGTCGCGGCTTTGCTCAGGACCGCTCCGCCTGTTCCCGTGCCACTCTACCTCAGTCGGGACAGCTCTGACCGGTCTCGGCCGCAGGGGCGAGAAGAAGGTGATCTGCAACAAGTTCGTGCAGTCGGCGGCCGTCACCTGCCTGATCTGGCCGCTGGAGGGGCCCATCGTGTTCGGCCTGGCCGACGGCAAGGTGCGCGGCGCCAACGTCAAGTCCAACAAGTCGCAGACGCTCTACCAGACCGAGTCCTACGTCGTCTCGCTGTCGCCTAAGTCAGTGTGACGCCGCGTCGGGCCGCGCTGCTTGTGATGATCGTTGTCAAGGGAAGTTTCGTGAGCCTCCGTGGGTAGGACCGCCGAGAACGGCATTTTTCGGCGCGATTGTCGTGCTGCGTTTAGGATGGAGGCCCCACTAAAGGAAATTTTGATCGCGGACGCTAGGGTCTTGTTAAGGGATGAAACTACGTCTTCGGAGACTGCTGCTTTACCGGCCACGGAATAGAAAGCACGAGCCATGGCTGTATTTTTTTACCGAAAAGTACCTTTGTTTTTCAGGACGGCGGTTGTTTACCAAGCACGTACATTACTGTTCAAAACAACTTACGCATAGTCGCAATGCTTTTCCGGACAAGTAGCACGTGCCGTGGTCTCATTAATTTGATCTGGTTAAGTATGCCCCATCTCATCAATCATCCTGAGAGATGTTCCGTGTCCCCGCAGTTCCAGCGGCACGGCATTCCTGTCCGGCCACGCGGACGGCACCGTGGTTCGCTTCTACGTCAGCAAGGACGAAGACCAACTGCCGCAGGTAGGCGGCTGGCGGCTATCTGGCGTCAGTCGCCCGTCTGCGGGAAGATTTGTGGTTTATTAGCGTAGCCAGGATTTTCGAAACAGTGGTGGTGGTGGGTCGCGGCTCAAATGAAACAGATTGATACCACTTCTGCCGTTTTATTGCAAACATGGGAAATTAACCGTATCCGATAGCACACCTGGAAGCTTTGAAAAATTACATTACTTTTCAATTTTCGAATGTTTTTGATTGTACAATCGGTCGTTGCATTGTGTCCGTGCTCTTCCTGGTCGTATAGTTTTTGAAGGGGAAATTGTTTTTATCTGAAGACCCCACCATATGCAGTTGACTATCTCTTTTGTTCATTTCCTGTCAAAATCCCGTACCTGCCAGATGACAGGCGGTTGACCTGCGGCGACTGAGGCCACCTCTCATAGCATTCGCTCACCACCGTGCCTCCAGGGTAAAGTCCTACAGCACAACGTGCCTCCATACGCCCTGTGCTGGGCCAACAACCACATCGGCATCGGCGGCTGCGACCGCAAGTACATCTTTTACACCAAGGTGCGTCCCCCCCGCCTTCGTGGGGTACGTTCCGTCGCGTTCCGCCGCCGGTTCAGGCCTCTGTTCAGACGTCCGACTGTACGGCGTCCCCTCAGCTCGCCGCTGGCGACATTTAAGCGTCCACTCAGGCCGTCACTGCTGACGCCCGAGGCCAGCGACGGGACTGGGACGACAGAGGGTATCGGTCGGTCGGTGTGCGGTCCTCGTGACGTTGGCGGCGGACCTGTCCACCGGTGGTGGGTACGGTCGGCTTGGGAGCCCGGCGCAGAACCGACCGGGCACCAGGCGCACGGACAGGCGGACGGCCGCTCGGACGGGATAACGGAACCGGACAAACGGTGACGAGTGCGTGGTGGAGGACGGATGGCGACTGGCACTGACGGACTTGCAGGCCGGCGGACGAACTTGTCTGCGGCGGCCGGGCTGTTTACTTCTTAATACTAGACACGGACGCTCGAGGTGGACGCCGTGGGGACCGGAGTCTGTACGAAGCAGGGGCTCTGCGGGTTGTTGCCCTGCCTCCCGAGAGAACCCATATCAGGAGCGTCAGCCGCGAACCAGCCGCCGCTGAAGTACCCTTTACGCGCCGTTAATGTCGTGATTTGGCTGCTCCACGATCTGGACAGCCCTCTCCGTTTCGGGCTAATTAGCGCTCGGATCCCAGTGAGTATCGGAGCACGTTCGTACGACGTAAAAGCTGAACATTCTACGGTAGAGCCACGGGGACGGTAAACGCCGTGGAATTTTGTGAACGAGGGACTGAGGAGTGTCAACGTGTGGGTGGCGGCGGGTGGATGGTGACAGGTGGACGATGCCAGATAGACGATGACTGCGGCTCCTGACGGGTTTATGGTGAGGGGTAGATGGTGCTGGTGTGACGATTTGACGGTGACGGGCGGATGGCTAGAGACGGGTGATGTTAGGCTGACAGTGAAGGTCGGACAGCGCCATCGGTGTCGGCGCTGCGGTGACGCCGCCCTCTCCCCGCGCCGCAGGAGGGCCGGCTGGCGCAGCAGTTCGACTACGCCCGCGACGACACGGAGAAGGAGCTCACCACCACCGTCTGCAGCCCCAGCGGCCAGAGCGTGGTGGTCGGCAGTTTCGACAGGTCAGGCCGCGGTGTCGACCGCGGGGGGGGGGCAGTCCCGCGGTGGCACCAGGGCGGTTGGAGCGGGGCGGTGAAATCGTGATGTCCCGGTCAGGTGGCTCGGCAACGCTGCCATCACAAGGGAAGGGAGGGGGACGGTCGTAGTTGTGGTCAGATCAGAACCTGGTGGGGGTTCATTCTACGCATATCACGCAATTATATGGCGTATTTAAGGCGTGATCACATTCGGTTTTTCATTGTCATTTTCGGCGACCGATTCGGCAGCTTTTTAGGCGGCCAACAGAGGTTTCTTACTGCATGCTCAGGCAGGACATTTCTACTCGAATTTACGAAGTCGCCCAGGATCAGAGCTTACGGTTTTGCGTGGAGGAAATGGCTTGTGCTTGGGCTTTGCAAAAAAATATTGTGCGTTTATGCATGGATTGTGGCCCTGAACGCTGTGCCACCTGCAAACTGGAGAGTTACAAACCGTTTGTTAGTTCTGCCTTACTTGTTCGTGTACGCTGCGCCAACTCCTCGGGATTGTGCGTTTTTCTTCTGTGAAAGTAATGGGTTTTCTGCGGTTCACTCACTCCTTTGTTGGCACTTGAGTACCAGGCATTCTAGGGACTTCGCTGACATTTAACAGGTACAAACGGGTACACTGGTTTGGAACATGTTTCTTTGTGAGGTTCAGAACTTTTTGTACCTTTGGGGGCATTCAGCAGCGTGAGACACAATTGCGTGCAATCACTTTTACCTCATTTACACAAAACATAAACATAATTCTCAATCCATTTGCGACCAAAGAACCACAAAAGTCTGGGCACAGAAATGGTCTCAACAGAAAGAAAAACTTCTCGTTGTTGTCTAGCGGTTGCCATGGCGACACGGCAAGCCGTATCCATCCCATCTCCCTCTGAGAATAACCAATTGCACTAAAAATAATGAAATGGGCCAACACTGCAAGCTGTTTCAACATAGTTAAACTAACAAATATTACAAATACAATGCACGTCAGCTGTTTGCTTTTCCCATCATCATTCGGACAATGTCGGTTCCTTTCGGCCGAATCGGAGATGGCGTCGCGGCTGAAGTGTGTGACGTCACAACAGCCGTCTGAATCGGCAGCCGAATCGGTCGGCAAAAACGACGCTGAAGAGCCAGGTGTGAACGGGCCTGTAGACGAGGGTCAGATGTACGTTCAGAGCCGACGCCAGCGTTTCTTTGGTACTTGTCGACACCGGTGGCCGAGCGTGTTGACTGAGGCTGACTGAGGTCGGCTGACCGGCGGCAGGCTGACTGAAGGGGAGTCCGTGTGAGGAACCCATCAGTCGTCACATGTGGCTCGTCGTCGAAAGCGTGCCTCCATTGTGCTCCCTCCATCCGCAGACTGCGCGTGTTCGACTGGAGTCCGCGCCGTAACCTCTGGGAGGAGTCCAAGATGAAGGAGATCAAGAACCTGTACACCATCACCAGCCTGGCGTGGAAGCGCGATGGGTCGCGCGTGGTGTGCGGCAGCCTGTGCGGCTCGGTCGAGATGTTCGACTCGGCCCTCAAGTGAGTGCCTTGACGGACGAGCAGCGGTAGCTCCGGGACAGAACGTCGTGCGGGATCTGTGGGCTCTTGATGGTGCGAGCTGAAAAAGACAGCTTCACGCTGGGTTCGGTGACTTGGTTCGTGGGCCTATCGATGCTGGTTCCTTTTGATCTATAAAATGCTGCTGAGTACCTTCATCATACTTCTGTGCAGACTTTTAGAAGAGCCATGAGGGTAGCTGCCAATGAATCTTTCCAGGAGATTAGCCGGAACTTTGCTTAGGGAGCGGTGATGGCCAAAAGGGCAAGCAAGACTGTCTGAACGCAACGGTCGAGGCCTCTTTAAGCTGGCTGAGTCATTCTCGCTTGGCTGCATCACTGGGTCTTCCCACATTGAGCCTTCTGTGCAGTAACGTTGGCTACCTTACGCAATATTTTTTTATAGTGACGTGAACTTTCTCCACCCCGGGTGTCTGCGTGCGCCAAACTGTCAACGAATTCCCAGAGCACTGCACGGTGACGTCGCCGATTCGTCCCGTGCGGCGCCGAGTGGATGCGCCCGCACCGCAGTGGACGGTTTCATGTTCCCTGGCGTTCCTGACAAAACGCTGACCTCACGCGGCGCGCGGCGTGTTCGCAGGCGGGCCGTGTGGAACGACCGCTGGGAGATGACGTACGTCGGCCCGTCCCAGGTGCTTATCAAGCCGCTGAAGGGCGGCGGCCGCGGCGTCATCCTCAAGTCCCAGTACGGCTACGAGATCGAGGACGTCAAGTTCATGGGTGCGTGGCAGATGGCGATGGTCCGGGAGTGGGTGGCGGGAGGCTGCCACGTGGTGCCGCAGTCCAGATGTTGGCCTGGTGGGCTCGCTGGCCTCATTGGGCCTGCTGAGTTTCTTGAGCGTTTTCGACCTTGCGTTATGCGAAACAGTTGTTCCCTGGTATGTGGTTTTATACGTGTTTCCGCGATAATGGGGAAAATAACCAGAACTAATGTTATGCGCTTTTTGACGCAATTGCTAACGAAACACAAAAATACTTCCTCACTGTTGGGTTTTATGGAGTTCAGTACAAGAAATTGGGTTTGATGGGCTGCTTTGCGCTATCCCGCGCGTGTTAACGGTTTTTCTTAGTCCTCGCTGTGTGTGCCGACCACGCAAGGAACGGTACCTGGTGGCGGTTTTCTAGCCTCGCTGTGTGCGCCGACCAGGCAAGGAACGGTACCTGGTGGCGGTTTTCTAGCCTCGCTGTGTGTGCCGACCAGGCAAGGAACGGTACCTGGTGGCGGTTTTCTAGCCTCGCTGTGTGTGCCGACCAGGCAAGGAACGGTACCTGGTGGCGGTTTTCTAGCTTCGCTGTGTGTGCCGACCAGGCAAGGAACGGTACCTGGTGGCGCGCACGCCGGAGACGCTGCTGGTGGGCGACCTCTCACGCAACCTGCTCTCCGAGGTGCCCTGGATGGATAACAGCGGCGCCGAGAAGTTCTTCTTCGAGAACGTCAACTGCTGCATGATCTTCAACGCCGGCGAGTTGAGCATCGTCGAGTACGGCAACAACGAGCTGCTGGGCTCCGTCAGGTGAGCACTCTGCGGCGGCCGAGGACGGTCGGTGTAGCGACGCCGTGACGGGAGGTAGGGCAGCTTGCAGGCGCTCGTTCCGGTGATGGCGTGTGAGTTAACGTACTGTCATTGGCGAGTTTTGAATCCGAGCCGCTTCCGCCTCGTATGGAGCCGGCCGGCGGCAGCGGGGCCAGGTGGGAACAGTCAGCTGATTAACGGGTCTGTGGTCGCGGGTAACCAGGTTCTGCCGCCCCGGCGCGGCAGACGGCAACTGGCGGCGCGCGTCGGCTTTTATTCAGGCAAGATAAATACACAACTTGCCGGTTGCCGGTCTGCTGAGTCCGTTGCTCTCACGGTCTTGTGTGAAGCTGTAGTCCTGCCACTCCTTGGACAGGACCGAGTTCATGAACCCGCATCTGATCAGCGTTAGGATTAACGAGCGTCGACAGAAGGGTGTCGACGAGAACAAGAAGATGGCGTACCTCGTGGATCTGAAGACCATCACCATCAGTGAGTGCTGTGCGGCATCACCGCCTCTGTTTGTATTTCAGAAGTCTGAGTAGACAAGGCGAAATAAACATATCGAAATAAAATAAATATCGATATAATATAAAAATAATATAAATAAATATAATAAAAATAATATAAAATACATATCGAAATAAACATTATGCGACATACCTTGAGAACGAATGCTGAAAAGCACCCTGTAACAAGTATTATCGTTTCGGTTTCTGAGGGTTTACGCTCGGCATTAATGAAGTTCGTAAGTTGACACTGGCCACAAACAGACAGTGTCGGAAAATAGGCAATAGACCAATTAACCATCAGCAGTAGTGACAAGAATGTTCGTTTCTGCATCTGCCGGCGAAAATATTTGTTTGCAAACGTTGCTTTGGACAGGAACGTGGGAAGATGAGGTCTTCCCTCGAGTGCCCATAATGTTGTTGCGCCGTAAAGCCTCTTGTCTACTGTGTCTGCGTGCTGCGCACGATTCATTTACTCTGCGTATGGTCGGCCCGCCCCGTGTCGGCTCTGACACGTGCCGTCTGCCCAGTCGACCTGGTGTACGGCGTGAACCTGGGGGTCATTTCTCACGACACCAAGATCGACTGGCTGGAGCTGAACGAAACCGGCCACAAGCTGCTCTTCCGAGACAAACGTCAGCGGCTCCAGCTGGTGGACATCGAGAGCAAGACCAACACGGTCATCCTCAACTACTGCACCTTCGTCCAGGCGAGTGACGGGGTCAAGGTCTTCACGGTCATCCGTCATTGCAGCAGCAGGAGATGATTTGGACTGCTGATCTGGTCTGCACGCTTGTTGTAGAGGTTTTCTCGAGATGCAAAATTTAGATCAAGGCCTTGAGATAGTTTACCTGATATAGACAGATATCTGAAATAAACTGATATGGATTGTTCTCGTTTTCCAAAACGTTACACTCATAACAATGTTGTCATGAATTCACGAGAAATATATGAAATGAGTAACGCAGTGAAAAGACCTAGTGCTTTTAGTTCGAGACCGATGTCTTACCAGCATTTGTCGTTAACGCGAAATTCAGTACCATGTGGCCGTTGCATAGCCGAACCATTTGTTGTCGGTCTCCGCCATGCGTGTCGCTGACGCGGCGGCCGGCGGCAGTGGGTCCCCGGCAGCGACGTGGTGGTGGCACAGAGCCAGTCCAACCTCTGCATCTGGTACAACATCGACGCCCCGGAGCGGGTTACCATGTTCCCCATCAAGGGCGACATCATCGACATCGACCGGAGCGACAACAAAACAGAGGCGAGAGGCCGAGAACTGTCGAGAGAGCCGAGCGATACGCCCGCTCCGCCGCTGTCAGTCGTTCAAAACATCAGCAGACTGTGCCGTCAGACGTAGTCATTGCGCGTATTGTGTTGCATAATTGTATTGCTGCCTTGCGTACAGCGTATTGGCTACAATGTCCCTTCGTCGCAGAGAAAAAGAGAATGGGAAAGGAAGTCGCAGAAAATGTACGGACAAATGCTGTGTCGTGACGAAGTGACGTGATCACTCAGCTTGGCGATGCGCGAAGAGCGTCTCAGCCGAGCATCACGCGTCGACTGTGTCACCTCGCGACTCACGCGAGGCAAGCGGCAGCCAGCCGCGCCGGCCGGCCGCCGCCCGGGGCGCTGACCGCGGCACCTCTGGTCGGCAGGTGATCGTGCAGGACAGCCGGCAGGAGTACTCGTACACGCTGGACGAGGGCCTGATCGAGTTCGGCACGGCCATCGACGACGGCGACCTGCTGCGCGCCATGAACTTCCTCGAGTCGCTCGAGCTGACGCCGGAGGCCGAGGCCATGTGGCGCACGCTGGGCCGGCTCGCCGTCGAGAACGAGCAACTGCACATCGGTCAGTGCCGGTCGGAGCGGCAACGGGACGGCGGCCGGTGCGGCTGATTCGCGCGCAGGATCAGTCGGTTATCCCGTCATGCCTGAAAAAGGAAAATACGCGACGGACTGATGTGCAGGTTTCGTTGCGCGTGTTTGTGTTGTGTTCGGTGAGCGCGCTGTGACAGAACCTGCAACGGACAAGCAGAAGTTTGAGGGCGGTCCCTTGAGCAATTGTCGAATGGAGATGGTTGAGATGCGCCTCGCTGAATCGATAGCCGCCGAGTATCGATAGCCTTTTGCTGTTGCGTGTCATCACACATTTTGCTAACAGACTTGTTCCTTCGAGATTTTTTTCCGCTGGGAAATAGTGGCGTCTTAGGGTGTCCCAGGGTGTGCTCACGCTCGGTGTAATTTCCGTGCGTGGGACCGTTTTCGGCCACCATGTTGTCGCGTGGCCTGACTGACGCGCTACTTCCGATCCAGCGGAGCGATGTTACGCCGCGCTCGGGGACGTCTCCAAGGCCAAGTACCTGCGAGAGATCATCATGCTGGCCGAACAGGTGGCGCAGAAGATCGGTGCGTGTCCGGCATTTGCATGATTTCGTTCTTCATTAGGGCTTCGCTGCCGTTTTCATTCGTGGACTGCTGAAACATGGTGCTCAGTGCTCAGACCTGAAAATATCGGATAAGGCTTCGCCTAAGCTACGTTGAGGAAGACATGCCACGTCACCACAAAAACCGTGTGCCTTGAATAAAGTAATGGTGCAGTTACTCATGCTTACCATCTTCCAGTACTTGAATGCTGATGAAAAACACGTCTGTTGACTATTGACTGTTATGTTAGTGCTCGGAACAGATATATACGATGTTTATAATGAGACAAGTGGACTGCGCCTGCGGTGTTCGGCTATAGCGTGCTGTCCAGCCCGACATTATGACATCACCGCTTGGACGCTGCGTCCTTCTTTGTCCAGGTCACGGAGACGGGATGGACTTTTACGAGGTGAAGGCGCGGCTGGCCGTCTTCAACCGGCAGTTCAAGGAGGCCGAGGCCATTTACCTGGACAACAACCAGGTGGACAGCGTCATCCGCATGTATCAAAACATGAACAAGTGGGACGAAGGTGCGTATGGTCTCGCTGGTGTGGCTTCAGCGGTACTGCTGCACCTGGTTATTGGTAAAAACCATGTCTTCATTGAAAGCACCAACTAAAGCTAAACAAAGCAGGGGAAGGGGGTATCCAGCTTATGTAGTTATTTATGTTCCCTTGCGTTTTGCATGGACCTTTCGGTAACCTTGTTTACTGTTAACGAAGTTGACCCGTCTTAAAACAGCTATTTTTTCAAACCAGTGTTGCATTAAACGTATCCATAATCAGTCACCAGTGATGTGCCAGCCCAAACCGCCTAACGTATATCTCGTCACAACCTAAAACCGGTCAAGGTTGTAATTTTCCCACCGTCGAGTCATTTTGTTTCACGTCCCCATGTACCCCGTAACCATGCTGCTACTACCAACGCCGGCGAACCACACATGGCCGACTTGTCCTGCGCCTTCTCGAGCCGTCGTCTCCCGGGGGCCGCGGGCCCTTTCCATGGCGCGGCGCTGACGGGGCGCCGCCGCCGCAGCGCTGGCCGTGGCCGAGACGCGCCGCCACCCGGAGCTGCCGCAGCTGCGCGCCAACTACCACCAGTGGCTGATGGCCACGCGCCAGGAGGAGAAGGCCGGCGAGCTGAAGGAGCAGGAGGGCGACTACGTGCACGCCGTGCAGCTGTACCTGCGCAGCGGCCTGCCGGCCAAGGCGGCCAGGTAACGGGGGCCGGCGACCGAGCGGCGTGCGAACACTTGTATTCCGCGCTGTCGCTGCGGTTAGGTCCGCCTGTCCTCTGCGCCACCTTGGTGGTCAGGTAGGCGGCAGATTTGCGACGTATTACGGGGTGTTGCGACGTTACCTTGCCATGTATTGCGAAGCACGCTTGCGTTCGGTACCCTGGCGAAATTCCAGTTCTTGGTCGGGTACCTAAGGGGACGCATGCTGTCGCGCTGTCAAACTGGAAGGGCCCTTGGTGGCCGCCACGGTGAGCCGCAAAAGTCAAAATGGCTCGGGCGTGGCGGCGACGTCTGTCTGGCGCGATGCCGAGCCGCCGCGGTTTGGGCTCCTCCGCCGGTCGGCGCCGCTCACCACGACCGGCCCGCCCCGCCGGCAGGGTGACGCTCAACACGCCCGACCTGGCCAACAACGTGGGCCTCATCAACGCCATCGCGCAGGCGCTCATCACCGCCGAGCTGTACGAGAAGGCCGGCGAGATGTACCAGCGCGTCAACGAGCTGGAGCCGGCGCTCGACTGCTTCCGCAAGGGCAACGCCTACCCGCGCGCCGTGGCGCTGGCGCGCACCAACTTTCCCGTCAGGTGGGACGGCCGAGGCTGACGGCCCGCCGCCGCCGCCGTCTTATATGGGGGTGGGACGGCCGGCGGGTGGTCGGCGAGAAGGACGCGGGTCGGGGCGTTCCACGGAGGTGTATTGCATCGTGGGTTGGTTGAAGCGTGTGTGTGGTTTCGCTCAAGAGCGGTGGGTGTCGTGATGTCGGTTGGCGGCGAACCACGCATGCTTTTGTTTCGATCTGGAGTGGATGCTGTGACAGCTGTTGCAGCTGGGTCGAACCGCTGTATTTCCCATTTGTTATTTCAGTCGTGTTCCTAAAACTCTGACAACCCTTCTGGTCGTCGGTGGTAAAAAAGTTTGTGGCACGCGGAACGGGGCATTTAAAGCCAGGGTGGCTCCCATCAGTCCCATTTGCCTCTGCCAAGTCCCAACACTGGCTCCAGCCGACGCAGTTGACTGTCGCTCTGACCGACTCTCTGACTGACCGTTTTCCGACCCTGTGACTGATCCCTGGCTGACCCGTGACCACCATTGCAGTGGTGGTTCAGCTGGAAGAGGAGTGGGGTGACTACCTGGTCTCCAAGCGCGAGATGGACGCCGCCATTAGCCACTACATCGAGGCCGGCAAGACCATCAAGGCTCTGGACGCGGCCGTCCACGCCCGCCAGTGGAAGAAGGCGATGCAGATAGTGCAGGTGACTGCCGGAGTCTGAACTGCCTCAAAAATGCCAGGGCCGTTCGCCTTAAACGGGCCCAGACAGTTTCCGACCTCGGATTTCATTTTGTTCGGTTGTCCTCGTTAATTCCTTGAATGATTACGGCGTATCATTTTGGGTGCATGTTTTGTTGTCCTTTATTGGTTTGGTCAGGAATTCCCTTGTTAGGATTCGTCTCAGTTGTGTTTCTACTTACCTTGTATCCGCTGTCCACAATCCTTTTACCCGGACCTCCGAAGGGGTACTTGTCTGAGAACCCTGGAGCTGCCGAGGCTGGACATAAAAAGAAGAAAAAGAAGAAGAACAAGGAGAAGGTAATGT
Source organism: Capitulum mitella (assembly GCA_030062745.1). Lineage (NCBI taxonomy): Eukaryota > Metazoa > Arthropoda > Thecostraca > Pollicipedomorpha > Pollicipedidae > Capitulum > Capitulum mitella. The sequence goes on from CP099846.1 coordinate 23,686,192, forward strand.
TTCTGATCCATATCCTCTTTATTTGGTTGCGCCAGAGTTGTACCATTTTTGCCTTTTCATTGAAAATGCTATTTCCGGTAAGGTATGCTCTTCAACTCATTATGTCGCGGAAGTATTATCATGGCTAAGTGATCTATGCGGTTGCCTTTCCAATACATTTTCCGTCGTGTTTTGCGCTTTAAGTAGTGTGGTTCAGCCTGGCCCCTGCCTCCGTGTCATTCTTTCCGTTGGAGGGCATATTGATGTCATCAGACTTGGCGAGACCCGTACACTTTGTGTAATAGAATGATAGCATTATTGCACTTCTTTCCCACCCATCCATCCCCCAGATGTTATCCGCTGGCTGGCCCTGAAAACCCAAAATGTCGTACATACCCACTTTTTTATAACCAGTCATTTTAATTGTTTTTTTTTTCCAGTGCAAATGTGTAATGATACCGCTGTGACTTCGCAACCCGGGCTGGTTTCGTCTCCTTGTTCTTTAGACCTTTAGATTGCCCCGACCATTTTGTGACCGGATAAATCGAGATCTGATGGTCGGCGCCGTGCCGTATTACTAACGTAACCGAGTGTGATGAAACAAGACCAGGAGATCGCCCTGTTATTTACATCGTATTATGTGTACCGATGTCGATGTTACTCCGGCACCAGCCGTTTCCACGCGTCGCCCCGGCGCGACGCTGACGTCACACTGACGTGGACGCCGCTCGCCGGCAGGCGGCCGGCGGGGACCAGGACATCACGCCGTACCTGCTGAAGCTGGGCGCCCACTTCGCCCAGATCGGCGACCACGCCACCGCCGAGAAGCTCTTCATGGACGGCGGCATGTTCAAGGAGGCCATCGAGATGTACAACAACGCCGGTGGGCATGTCTGAGAGTTACGAAAGTGATTGGGCATCTGCATAGGATTTCAGACGGTTTTGGAGGTCTGAACCTTCCTACCTCCAGGATCTCCAGAACTGCTGGTGGGTCATCACCAGGACGCCGAACACCTGCGGGTGTACGGTAATCGGAATTGGTTGTTTCGTGGTTAATGTGACAGTGGTTAAATCAAGCGGCGTTCGGAGCGGTGTGGTAAACGATGGGTCCATGCTTGGCCGGTGTCTAAGTGAAGCTGAACGTCTGGACGGCAGTTCTGGACGTCCCGGCCCGCTGGTGTGCCGCTGACCCGCCGTCCCCACCCCCTGTCGGCAGGCAAGTGGGACAAGGCGTACACGATCGCGCGCCAGTTCATGCAGCCGGAGGAGGTCACCCAGATGTACATCCACCAGGCGGCCGAGCTGGAGGAGCAGGGCAAGTTCCGCGACGCCGAGAAGCTCTACATCACCGTGCAGGAGCCGGACCTGGCCATCACCATGTACAAGAAGCAGCGCCAGTACGACCACGTGAGTGTAGCCGGGCCCGGACGCGCGCCGTCCAACGTTCGGTGAGCCGTTTTTCTGCGACGGCTCAGGCAAGTAGTGTCACTGGAGGACGGTATCGTAGCGGTGTTTATCGTTGACATCGCTCGGTAGATACATAATATTTATGGGCGCTGTATGACCAAGTAGTCGTTGCGCCCCAAAGCCCAGGTCATCATCGGACTCGTAGTGGCGAGGTTGTGGGTTTGAATTCAGCCGCCGCGAGTTTCGCTCTATGACGTGCAATATGGACTGTACTTCAGGCGCCTGAACGCAGGCTGGTGCGTTGCGCAGTCCAAGCCAGACCAGGCATAATGCGGTCGTCGTTCCCGGTAGTGTCAGTCCTGTCGCTGGCACCTCGGCCACACCAGCAGACTCGGGCCTGCAGTTCGCGCATGTGGGCTCCGGCGGTGTTGGTGCTCGGGCGGCGCCGGCGCTGACTGGTGCGGCCGCCGCAGATGATGCGGCTGGTGACGGAGCACCACCCGGACCTGGTGAACCAGACGCACGTCCACCTGGGCGGCGAGCTGGAGAACGAGAACAACTACAAGGAGGCCGAGAAGCACTACGTGGCCGGCGGCGACTGGAAGGCGGCCGTGAACATGTGGCGGGGTCTGGAGAGCTGGGAGGACGCGTTCCGGGTCAGTTGGCCGCGCTCCTCGCGTCGCTTCGCGGGACGCTGTCCGTCGAGATTTGATCCACGCTGCCGCGGCGTTTGAGCAGTGTGTTCGTGGTCCTAGGCGAGTGTTTAGGGCGATTTTGGTCGATATGCGTTTCCCAGGCGTGCTGCCGTCGAAACCGCAGCTTTCAGTGACTGATGGCTCCCTCGTCTTCATGGGGATGGCTCCCATCCCTGTGCGCCTTCTGATCATCAGTCTGACCAGGTTTAGCGTTGAACTCTGACGTTTCCCGTCCTCACTGTTCGATCTGTGTCCACACCGTCCGTTTCCTCCGCGCCAGGTGGCCAAGAACACGGGCGGCAACAACGCGGCCAAGCAGGTGGCCTACCTGTGGGCGCGCACCATGGGCGGCGAGTCGGCCGTCAAGCTGCTCAGGAAGCTCGGCTACCTGGACGCGTGCATCGACTACGCCTGCGAGAGTCTCCAGGTGGGCGACCGGCTCGCGCGGCGGACGGCCGGGGAGGGGGAGGGGGTGATGTCGGGCATGTCCAGGCACGGTCTGCCTTGGGGTGGTCGCCTGGCGCCACGGCTTGACTTGGCTTGGCTCCGTGAGCTTCTTGGTAGGACGGTGCTGCTTGACGTCGTCCGTTTGTCGTCAGCTGATATCCTGACTGGGGCCATTATCTTGCCTTGCGCGAAGGATGCGTTTGGCGCCTTTTAAAGGCAGAAGTTAACCGGCGTTTCCAGTTAAGAGACGTCATTGTTGAACCTCGCGTTCCTATTCCAGTGTGCATCACTTGTTCACGCTCCGCCCGGCGCTGTCATGTTTCAGTTCGATTTCGCGTTCGAGCTGGCCAAGGGCAGTCAGTCGAACAAGACGCAGGAGATCCACTACAAGCACGCCATGGCGCTGGAGGACGACGGCAAGTTCAGCGACGCCGAGGAGGCCTTCATCCGCGCCGGCAAGCCCCGCGAGGCCGTGCTCATGTAAGCCGACCGCCAGGAGTGGAGCGTGTGCCGCGGTGTGTCGGGTCGGGTCGGGGCCCAACTGGCTGACGGACCTTCAGTCTCCCCAGTAACAACGATGCCGGTGTCCGAGGTGCGGAAGACGGTAAGGTTGGCGCCAGTGATCGCATGGTGCCGTCTGCTTTGTATCTTTGTTGTATTATTCAGGGCGAGAAGCGCAGATAGTTTCTTTTGAATTGGGATACTCCGAAGTTGTCATGCAGCTTTTTGCGCTAACAAAGGACTCGCCTGTAAGTGCCTGCCCCAGTGTTCGTTACATTTTTCTGGGTTCAGGGATTCTGATTTCGTGATTGTGCTGCGTGAGAAGTAAGTGCTGTCGTCTCCGCTTTTTTCTGCCGTGCGATTGGAGCAGCGTGTCTCATCACAGTCAAGACAATACTGCGAGATCGCACTTTACGTACATCTGTGCCAGCATACGCATGATACCACGAGTCCGCGCGAAGGACCGCTGGACTAATCACAGTCAGGACAGCATCACTTGATCGCAGTTGACGTACAATTATGCCGCCCTCCGCACAATGCCCAGTCCCAGTTTTCCTTCGCGTGTCCCCGGCCCGGCCGAGTCGTCTCCAGCTGGTCCTCCCCGGCAGGTACGTGCACAACCAGCAGTGGCCGGACGCCCAGCGCGTGGCCGAGAACTACGACCCGGACTCGGTGCCGGACATCCTGGTGGGCCAGGCGCGACAGGCGTTCCAGGAACAGAATTACGGAAAGTTCGAGTCGCTGCTGCTGCGCGCCGGCAGGTCGGAGATGGCCATCGGACTCTACAAGGTCAGTAATAAATGTATGATAATAATAATAATGTATATAATAATATATATGTAAGGTCTTCAAGGTCAGCCTTTGGGGCGGACTGGTGGGAACAGGTTAGTTAAGTCGCAAGATGCTGTAGTTTTTGTTGTGACGGGCCTTCCCGTCAGGTCTTGGATGACTGTTGGACTGTGCGCGATGGAAGTCGCTGTTTGAACCGGCATCATGATTTCCTGAGTACATCCTGAGGGAGTGCGCCTGGACGTTCACCATCACGGCTTCCCGGTCTGGCTATTGCTGCACATTACTCGCTTGCCATCCGTGGCCACCTCGATCATTGGAATGGTGTCGGCCTGTGCCGCCCTTGACGTGCAATGGTGATACCACCCGGCGAAACTGCCGCACCCGCGCCCTCTGGCGCCGCACCACCACCGCCTGGCCGCCGCCGGCAGGAGGCCAACATGTGGCAGGAGGCGCTGCGCGTGTGCCGCGAGTACGCGCCGCACAAGCTGGACGAGCTGCAGGAGGAGTACGACAAGAACGTGATGAAGCAGACCGGCACGGGCACCGCCAGCGGCGACGTCAAGCTACTGCTCGAGCAGGCCGCCAAGTGGGAGCAGACCAACGACGTCGTCAAGGCCATCGACTGCTACATGAAGGTGGGAGTATCGTTCTTACATGCGAACCGCAACCACGGGCCGGGGGCGTCGGGTGAGCGCGGACCAAGACCGGAACTCTGTTGTTTACTCATTAGGCGTGAGTGTCGATGGTCAGTTTGAGTGGGCGGTGGACGTGGCTTAGGGACTCGAATGTGCGACTGTCCGAGTCCATTTTGTCACCGTTTGTACGAGAGGACCACGTGTTAGGCGGATCGACTCAGTGCAGGATCGGAAACTGAGCATCCGAGCGCCTGCGGTACGCGTTGCAAGCCATTTTCATTTTCACGGCAGATCAACCCGTCGATGACAGACGACAAGGCGGTGGTGGAGAAGGCCTGGGTGAGCGCCGCCGAGCTGGCCATCAAGTTCCTCGGCTCCACCAAGGGTCCCCAGCTGGCCGCCGAGATGGGTAGGTGTGGCGGCCGGGGCGGCGGCGGCCGCAGCCGGGGCCTCTGACGCCGCGGCGGCCGGCGCGTGAACGTTCACAGGACCGGGAAACGGTTTAACGGCTGCTGTCGCATGTCGGCGAGCTTTTCACTGTGCAGTGATTTGTACGAGGACCTGCAGATGGATTTACCGGACATATCGTCCAGTGCTGGGTCCTGTGTACCCCCAGCGAAAACGGCAGTCTCGCGGCGATTCCTTCCTGATGTGGTCAGCTTCCTGACCTACGCTCCCCTCTGGCTGCCGCCGCTCTCCCCCGTTCCTGCGCACGACTGATGCGGTAATATGTATATCCCTGCCCGTCCGACAAGTCTCTCGTCTCACGGCGATTCCTTCGTGATGTCTTGATCAGCCCTCTCCAGGCTGGCTTCATCCCTCTGGTGCATGGCACAGCCCATTTTTGAGTATTTTCTTGCCCGTCCGCACGGCAGGCAGACGGCTGCTGGAGATCGGAGCGAACAACGCCGCCGCCCAGGTGTTCCTCGGCTCGGACAACATCCGGCAGGCGATCGGCGCCCTCATCCAGGCCAACGACTGGGAGAAGGCCAAGAAGATCGCCCAGGAGATGGAGCCCAGGTCGGCCGAGCGCGCGGCTTGCCGGAGAATGCGTCTGAGGCAGGCCTGTGCACCGCAGATAGCACATGGCTGGTGCTCCGCAACGTATCGGAGACGGCAGTTTTGCGTGTCGAAAAATCGAAGAGCACGTTTTTTTCAACATTTGCGTACAACTAACAGTGATATGGGGGAACAGTTTTACGCCACCGCCCTCCGTCCGGAGAATCTTATTTCGAATCTGTTAAACCTGACATCTCTTCCGGCAGCTATGTCAAGCTCATCGAGGAGCAGTACAAGGAGTTCCTGAAGAACCAGGGCCAAGCGGATGCCTTGGCCAGTGTGGACGTCATTCAGGGCCTGGACATGTACGCTCAGAAGGGTGCGTATCCTCTCGCCTCCGCGTCTTCCGTGCTGACTGTCGTCCGCATCCTATCCACGGCCGTCGAGTACGCTGCCAGTTTTATGACTGGCGCGTCACCAGTGACCATAACGTCCCGCTGGGCTCGGCCCGCTCGGCTCACGCGGTCGGCAGGCGGCTGCGGGGTCAGGTCAGGCGCCGCCGTCACCGACCCGACGTTACGCACAACTTGCGGAGGCCTGCCGACCGCGGGGCCCGGCAGGCGTCGGCCGGCGGCGGGCCGGCACGGCACCCGACGGGAGCGGGGGTCCGGGTGGTCTCGTGTTGTTCCACCGTCCATTCCGATCTTAATCGTTTGAGCGGCCTCCATGATGAGTAGAGAATGGTGGGAATGGCGTCCACAATTCTCACCGTCGGTCTGCTCGCGGACCAGCGGTGCCTGACGGGAAGCTGGGCCTTGTCGACAGGTCAGTGGCAGAAGTGCATGGAGATGGCCAAGGAGCATGGTCCGCAGGTGCTGCACAAGTACCTGGCGCTGTACGCCGCGTACCTCATCAAGGTAAGTTTGCCGTTTTTTCCCCTATGGATTTATGATGTTACCTGAAAGACCGAGGAATACTTCGACGATTAATACCATTCCCGTGATTCATTCTGGTGAAATTGCAGCACGGCCGGGGGTACGGGAACGTCAGATTTCGGGTAATCTAACGCGGGAACGCGGATAATCCAACGCGGATAATCTGACCCGCAGGAAAACACGCCCGTGGAAGCGCTTAAGCTGTACGTGAAGCACGGGGCACCTGCGCAGCCGCAGAACTACAACATCTACAAGTACATCACGGTCAGCATGTTCGGCCAGCACTCCCTGGCGAACGCCGAGAGCTACAAGATATGGTCGGAACTGCGGGAGTTCCTCTTTGACCTGGTGAGCTCCGAGTGTTCTCGTTTGTTTTACTTGGTTACCTGGCAAACCGCGATGCCCTGGTGACGTTTTTGGAAAGCACTGAAGTGCTTTCGTTGCTAGTCGAGTGGACCCTGCAGGGGTGTTTGACACGCTTGTAACCACTGCGATGGTATTGCTCTTTGTCGCCCCGCTTTGCGATGGTGCGCAGCCATCGGGGTCATGAACCGAAACCAGTCCCTCGCCGAGGTCACCACATCGGTTGGTGTTTCGACAAAAACGCTTTGCATTTCCACCCATTTGGCACAAAGGGTTTCTGAGACGCGACATTTAAAGACAAGCAGCGGCGTTATTTCAACTAGCCGTTTAAGCCTAAAAAACCATCACGGGCTTGGGGACTGTGGCGAGCAAGAGGCTTCGCAGCATCAGCTCATTCCGCTGCAGCGCCATTTAGCCCCGTTCTCTACCCCGCCCGGTGCCGGGCTGCCGCCGATCGTCAGCCCCGTCCCGCTGCCGCAGGTGGGCAACATGAACCACTCGGCCGAGGCCGGCTCGGCCATCCACGACGCCTTCCAGACGATGCTGTTCGCCGCACATTTACTGGCCACCCGATCGGCCGCCTACAGCGTCGACCAGCTCACCATGGTGGCCACCAAGATCTCGGTGGCGCTGCTGCGCTACACCGAGTTCGTGCCCGCCGACAAGGCTTTCTTCGAGGCCGGCGTGGACGCCAAGGTGGGCAGGCGCAGACGCCAAGGCGGGCGGACGGACGGACGGACGGACGGACGGGAGCGAGCTGTAGTGGAAGGAAGGGTGTCCCGGCGCAGCAGCTCGTAGCTGAATGACCGCCTCGACTAAATAGAAACCACTCTTCTTTACCGTTCGCTGTGATATGGACATGTTATGTGATGGTTGGCGTTGATGACATCATTGACGAATGAATTGACGAATGACGAATGTGTGGTCACGTAGGAATGCTGTAAACCATAGGGCTTAAATAAATGGCTTTGGTCATTTTTCATGCGGTTTAGCCTTCCCAGGCAAATAAACTTGATGGGCCTGACCCTTATGATGTATAAGTTTTTCGTTTAACAAGGACACCATTGGCCGCCCCAGAATGAATAAACCGTACCGTCGAGTCCAGGAGCCAGCGCGCTTCTCTGTCTGGTTGCATATCCTGTAGCAATCGCTTCCTCCTGACACTCGGCAAGAGGAACACATCGGAGCGTAACGGGGCGCGTGCGCTGCCGCTGCCGCAGAATAATCGGCTGGGACAACCTGGCGTTCGTCTGCTGGAACCACTTCCTGGACCTGTGCGAGGCGATCGAGGAGGGCTCGCTGGACACGATCGACCACAGCGACTTCGCCGACACGGACGTGCCGTTCGAGATCCCGCTGCCGCCCAAGGCCAACGTGGACGCCAGCGAGGCCGAGCATGCCAAGGAGTGGGTGCTCGCCGTCAGCATGGACCAGTCGGTCGAGCAGGTGAGGCCGGCGCCGGCCGTCGACGCTCGTCGGTCGACGGTCCGTCGGCGGCTCGGCGCGCCGGACGCGACGTTCCGCACTGCGGCGTCGACGGAAGGTTCTGAGGTTTCTGCGGCAACAGCGGACTGGTTTGGGCCCGTGACTTGAGGGGAAGGTTGTTGGGGGCCAGCTGCGGGCCCGCGAGTCGTGTGGGGCTGCCGGCCATGTGGCTGTGTGTGCAGGAGCTGACCGCTGTGTGTCTGTGTAGGAGCTGACCGCTGTGTTTTTGTGTACAGGAGCTGACCAGCCGTGTGTCTGTGTACAGGAGATGACCGGCCCTTTGTCTGTGTACAGGAGCTGACCGGCCGTGTGTCTGTGTGTACAGGAACTGACCGGCCGTGTGTCTGTGTGTACAGGAGCTGACCGGCCGTGTGTCTGTGTGTACAGGAACTGACCGGCCGTGTGTCTGTGTGTACAGGAACTGACCGGCCGTGTGTCTGTGTGTTCAGGAGCTGACCGGCCGTGTGTCTGTGTGTACAGGAACTGACCGGCCGTGTGTCTGTGTGTACACGAGCTGACCTGCCGTGTGTCTGTGTGTACAGGAGATGACCGGCCGTGTGTCGCTGTGTACACGAGCTGACCTGCCGTGTGTCTGTCCGCACAGGAGCTGCCAAAGGACGAGCGCGGTGTGTACGCGGCCTCCTTGCTGAACCCGGACGGTAGCAAGTGCCCGCCCTGCGTCGTCACCGGGTACCCGGTGCTCAAGAACAAAATGGAGTTCCAGTACGGCAAGGTAAGACGACTGGCGGCAGTCGATACGCCCACACCGCAGAGGCCGAATTTCGGAGTTCAGGCCCTGATTCCTGCTGCCAGTTTGATTATGAATTACGACGGTCATGTCGTGACTGGAAGCACGCGGAAATTTCGCCCGCCATGGAGACCAGGGCAGGATTAGTGAACTGGGCAGACTTGTCGTTTGCAGCGTGATTCTAGACCTTTGCCTTGGGTTTAAGTTGCCGTCCACCCTGTCTTGATGGACCTCTCACTGCCCGTGTTTCTAACGCAGGTGGCCAACAAGGACGACTGGAACTCGCTGGTGATGACGGCCAAGCTGACCAACAGTGTGGAGCTGACGGACGTGATGAGGTTCGTCGGCACCTGGGCCGGCACCGGGCAGCAGGGCTACGCCTTCAAGTAGCTCCGCCTCGGCCGCCGTTGGTCGCCTGGCGTCGCTGTTACGGACGCCGCCGGCTGGCGTCGTGCCGCCCGCAGCGGAGGCCGTCCTGGGCGCGGGCTCCCCGCCTGTCGCCGCGGGACGGAGCGTGACATCAGGGGAGTGATGGCGGGAGTGACGTCGGTTGGGGCCGGGAGATCTGGTGCCGTCCGTCGGCGCCCGTCGAGCCTGTTCTGTTCGCCGCTGGCGGCACCCGGCGCCTGGTGTGATCTCAAGTCGTGCTCGCATCGTTCAGTGTTGCACTGTCCACCGGGGCCGCGTGAAAACGTGGCCGTCGCATGTGCAGTTGTGCAGCTGGTGCAGCCGCTTTCGGCACGCCTGAAATGTTTCGTCTGTGGTAGCCTTACACGCCTGCGTCTTGCGCGGCTGCAGTCGCATTATGCAGATCTACGAAAAATAAACGTCACAAATCGCTTTCATGCAGACTTGCCATTCGATAACAGAGCTCAAACGACAGGCAGGTCGAAGGGGAAAAATCTTCCTAAAATGGACGCAGACGGATGTGTCCTGGGACACCAGATAACTAGCCAGTGGAACAGCGGCATCATTTGTACGTGTCTATTGTTATCGGTACAAACATCACACGGCACTGCAACTTTCAGTCCAAAAACAGCAAAAAAAGGAACAAAAAAAAAACGCAAATACGTCTGGACCTGAATCTTCCGGTGACCAATGACCTTCACAAATCTGTGTTGCCATAGATAATGTGATACAAATTGCAAGGAACTGGCGCCCGATCACACCAAACGTAAACATTGCTGCTCAGAACTGAAGCATCCTGAAGGTTGAGACATTAACGTATGTTTTTATGCAGAGGTAAAAAGCAGTTGCAATACGGCGAATATGACATGACAAATCAGTTTCGTGCGTGTTTCAATTCAGTTCAATTCAAACAATCAAATCCGTGCTACTCCGCGCAGCATAGCAGCTACACAATAGTCCGTAATCTTATCACAAGTGCCATGAAAGACTGGCGGACCATCACTAATCACAGGTTCCATCGGATACTACGCAAGATTAAAAACAGGTAAACTGCCTTAGTATAAGGCACACACACATACACACACACACACACATATATATATATATATAAGGCATATATATATATATATATATATATATATATATATATATATATATATATATATATATGCCTTAGTAAATTGCTTTAGTAAAGTATTTCATCAGGACGCAACGTGGTAATGGTGGAAAATTAATGTTCTGAGACAGAGACGCACAAAAAGTTACACAACTTCACAATCAACGAACCATTTTAATATGTTGAAAAATATAACACTCCCAAGATAAAAAAGGCATCAACGGCGCGATTAAGGAGATAAATCTGACAATAAAGCCGGGTCGTACGTAGATCAGTTAGTGGCACGAACTGCAACCAAACCTGAAGGCACATTTCAAAACACAAGCTGTAACGACCAATGCAAATTCGGCCCCGTGGCTGGCTCTTGCCGAAGCCCATCGACAAGCATGGGCGAAAGCCGCCGCAATCCCACCGCAAACCTGCCGACATGAGAACATTCGGAGCGCTTCCTGAGCGCCGCGGCACGCGGGCGGCCCGAGCGTGGACGGTCGGCCCCGGCCGCCGCGCCGCCCGTCCCCCGGGCGTCCGCGCGCCGCCCGGCGCCGCTCACCGCCAGTTGACCGTCAGCCGCCAGCCGTTCTCGGCCACCGTGCGGCGCAGGTCGGCCGCGTCGCGGCACGAGACGTCCGCGCACCAGCGCAGCGACAGCTCCTCCAGCCGCGCGCACTGCACCGCCAGCTGGTGCGCCATCCCGGCGCCCAGCCGGTTGCAGTGCGCCACGTTGAGGGTGCGCAGGCGCCGCAGCCCGCCGGCGTCCAGCACGTCCTGCAGCAGCGCGTCGTCCAGCGCGTCGCAGTGGTGGACGGACACGTGCTCCAGCGGCGGCGCGGCCAGCGCGCGGCGCAGCAGCCCCACCGGCGCCGGCCGCTCCGCCTCCTGCAGCAGCCAGAGCCGCTCCAGCTGCGCCGGCGGCGGGCCGGCCGGCGCGTCCTCCGTGAACGAGCACTGCTCCAGCTCGAGCCGACGCAGTGCCGGGCAGAGGCGGAGCAGGGCGTCGGCGGACAAGTCGTGCACACCCATCAGCGTCAGCTCGGCGAGGCCGGCGCCGCGAGCCGCCAGCAGCGGCGCCAGGCCGGCGCACGGCGCCAGCGAGGTCAGCGCCAGCCGCAGCCGGGCGAGCCGCGCCAGCTGGCCGGCCGGCGCCAGGCCGGCGTCGTCGTCCGCGTCCAGCTCGAGCTGCAGCAGCTCGGCGGCCGGGCAGCCGGGCGCGGCCACCTCCAGTCCGGCGGTCGACGAGCCGCGCAGCTCGGTCAGCGCCAGAGGCGCCAGCTCCGGCCGCCGCAGCAGCAGCATCTCCACGCCCAGCACCGTCTCCGGGTGGTCGAAACTGGCGCACGGGGCGGGAGTGGGTCAGCGGAGGAACGCGGGGGGGGGGGGGGCGTGGGCATGCAAGTGGTGCGGCCGGCACACAGGCGGCGGCGACCGAACATTGAGGTACACCTTCACCAGCGACGAGCGAATCACAGAACAAACCGAAAAAAACAATTCCACATGATCATTTTCCAGTAGTAAAACTAATATTTTCCGGGGAATGAATGACAGGAGGCTGAAAATGCAATAAACATTCAAAAGGCCACGCAGAGTTTGTAAATAGTGAGTGTTCTTTTTTTTGTCGAGTGGGATCGAAGGATCTACGCGCGCCACGTGACTTCAGATGTACGAAACCGACTCCTTGATTCCTCCTATCAATACCACCGCACACAACGGTGCGAAGCGCTTGACAGCCAACCTGACGTCTCGGAATGGTATCATTCGCTGGCACAACTGACTTAGATTAAATAACACCGGCTATACATGGGAAACGACAATAAGCACTGCGATCTTTGATACAAGCACGAGAGCTCCGTTTGTGGCTGCATGGCATCAGACAAGAGAAAAACCAACGCGCACAGTCCGCACATCGCAACAACATCGGCTTCCTCACCTGACGATGTTCGGCATGCTGTTGAGGACGCCGAAGGCCGAGTCGGGCGACACGTCGCAGCCGTCGACGGTGAGGGAGACGAGGGAGTCGCCGGCGCAGGCCGCGTGCGACAGCACTGACGTCGACAGGCTGTTCAGGCCCAGGTCCGTGACGCCCGAGTTGGCCACGTTCAGCTCCCTGAGAGCCCAGATCGAGGCGTAAACGCGACTGATCACACAATGAGGCGTAGGCCATAGAGCAGCAGAGGACGGGAACACGGCTAATGTGAACGCTTGTCCTTAATCGCAACCACGTCAACCACTGCCATGGCGTTTGCAGGGACGAGAAAGGAAACACAAGGCGACATTCAAAGCCATATTTCGGCCGACCCAACCCCTGCTGTTCCACGTCACCGCACAATCATCCCAGCTACGTCGACTGCAATGACCACAGTTCTCGCGAGAACTGGCGTGGCGCCGGTCCGACCTGACCTGAGCTGGCCCTGACCTGAGTTGGAGGCAGTAGGCGCCGATCACAGACATGACGCGGTCCGAGGTGTTGGTGTCGGACAGGTCGATGCTCTCCAGTTGTCGGGCTGTAGAGAAGAGGGCAATCTGGCCCTGCAGTGGCAGCTTCGCGTTCCGCGAGAGGTCCAGGTGCCGCAGGTTCTGCGAATGACCAAACATGCTTGTGAGGTGGGCAGCACATACGGAAGAAAATACGCAGGCCTTCACTGTGCAAGACATACACACACAGTCAAAACACATGCCGGCTGACTAAAACATGTCTAAGGAATTGTACAATGAACACGATAGCAAGTAAGCCAGCTAAAAAGTGGCATTTAAAAGAACAGACATTGGAACACCTTAATTTTTGGCGACTGACGCACTAAACCCGAAAATTTTGCCAACATGGTCGTTCCAACAAGCATGTAATAAATAAAATGGTAACATCAGCATACATCAAAACCCTCGAGCCTCAGCATTTCTTTGATGATTCCTTACCACCAGCATTAAGCTCCACAGGAATACTGAATGGAAGACATCCCTTAAACCAAGAACTATGATGTCAATGGGTTGAAAAGGAGAACACTCCCATATGACTCACCACACACCTGTTGGCAACAGTGTTCAGAATGCTTCCCATGTTGTTGCTGAGCCGTGACAGGTCCAGCTCCAACAGGGACGAATCAAGCAAGAGCTGCAGGTGTCCAATCTTAAGCAGACCATGGCTCTTTAGGTACCGGATCAGCTTGCATAGCAGGATACCAGCTGCAACAATGGAGACCAGTCAGTGTCTGGTTGCTGACATTCAGGATGGTGGTAAACACACAAGAAGCATACAGCTGACTGGCATGTAGTACAAACATAACCATAACTATAACTGTACAGAAAGCCATCCTGAGAGTAACTCACACAAAAACTGCATCCTGATACATGCACGATCAGCATGTATCAGGATGTGGATCAGCCTGATCAGCATCATTTCATCATCTGAATCAGCCTGAAGAGCAAATGGCTGCAGATGAAAACCCTAACTTGGCTATTATCACATATTTCTACTGGAATCATATGTTGTTTCCATGAAAAGCACTACAATCAAAGGGACATTGTTTAAGGCATGCCAAAAATGCACCACTTTGTCTTACACATTTCTGGCATTTAGGCTATTCAATTATATTTAGGGAACACAGCTGGTGTAGAAAGACTACGATGCAGACACAAATGCTGGTACGGCCACGTAAATGCTCGTGACATCACAGACGTTGTAGGTCAAGCTCCTTGGGCCTACTGCAATGATTTTTCTGCATAATTCAGTGACGTAGCGACGTCATGGTAGTTCAAATACAAGTTCTCGACGCCTCTAAGTCACTAATCCGCACAATTTAGTGACACCATGGTAGTAATAGCACATCTTTTTCAGCAGAGTGTAGTAATGCAATGACATAGTTGTTACAGCAAGAGTTCCTGGTATCAATGAAATCATTTTTCTGCACAATTTAGTGGCAACATGGAAGCTACAGTACAAGTTACTGCAGTCATTAAAATGTTTTCTCTACACAGTTTGGTGATGACATGGCTGTTATAATATGACTTTATGAGATCACTAAAATCATATTCCTCCACAGTTTTGTGATGTCATCATGGTTGTGGTATGAGTTCCCAAGATCATTAAAATCACTTCACTGCACCATTTAGTGATGTCACAGTAGATATAGTACAAGCTCCTGACATTACTCAAATCATTTATCTGCACAGCTTTGAGATGTCAGGGTAGCTATAGTGCAAGTTACCAAGATAACTAAACCATTTTTCTGCACAGTTTAGTGACATCATGGCAGTTGTAGTGTCATTTCCCAAAGTCACTAAAATAATTTCTGTGCACAATTTTATGGCAGCATAGTAGTTATAGTATAGGTTGCCAAGGTTACCATTTTTTTCTCTACACTGCTTTGTGATCTCATAGTATATAATGCAAGTTTCAGGGATAACTCAGATCATTTTCCATACAGTTTAGCAATATCACGGTAATTATAGTACAAAACTAACCTAATCTAACTTAGCCTAACCTAACCTTGCCTTCAGTCACTTATGGACCCCAGGAACTCATACTTACCTACATTTATGTCACTTAAATGTGTAAGAAATCATTTCAGAGCCTATAGGAGCTTGTATTTTAAATGCCATGAAGTTGCTACTGAATGGGAAAATGATTTGCACAACTTTGGTAACTTGGTTATAATTACCACAGTGTCACTAAACCATGCAGAGAAATCATTTTAATGACCTCAGTAACTAACACTATAACCAGCATGACATCACCAAATGGTACATAGATGATCTGAGTGGCCTTGGTAACTTGTAATATAACTCTCATGATGTCAATCAATTATGCAAACAATTTCTGTGATGTGAGGAACTAGTGCTATAACTGCCTCACCACTATGTTACTAAACTGCACAAAAAATGATTTTACTGTCCATACAGATCTTGTACAATGACTTCTGTGACATAAGAAGCATTTGTGCAGGCACCAGGATATGTTTTTGCATCATAGTCTTTCTAGAAACCTTGGCTTTATGGTGCAGCCAAACTACAAAACACAAAACCAAACCAAACAAGTAGGTTTCAATGAGATCTCATCAGCATGCATCATAGGGTTTACACCAGCTCAGGCATGTGCTTCACTTTTTCCAGGCATACATTGAGTGGTTCTGATGTGCACACAGATGTTGAAGCATGCATCACATGTGCCATTCCTAAAAAACTAGTTTGCAAAATAAAACAGTGAATTCACTGAAGGACAAAAAACAATGCACATTGCCATGCAACTGCAAAGAAAAGCAATGTGTGCCACAACTGTCACAATGAATAGTTTCTAATTATCATGAAATTTGAAAAATGCAGTAGGAATTATGCCAACTTGCACATTTACAGAAACTGATATTAGCAAGAAATCAACTTTCAGCCATACAATTTCTCACTGTGGCAGATTTACCTACTTAAAAATGTAGCATAAATTACAAGACTTATTTCAGAAGCAAGTCACAAAAAGATGGCAAACCACAGAAAACGCACATCTGCGTACCCTGTCTGAGGCATTCTTTGATTGTACAAAAACATTTTAGCACCAAGTAACTGTCAAACACAAATTTGACATGAACAGGATCAATGGGCCTAGTGACCTTTGAAATTTCTGACAACCATAGGTAAGGTGAGGTAAAGTAAGCTTACAACACTGTAGGTTTTAGATGGCTGTGTAACTGCAGCAAAATTACATACATTACTCTATGGAAATGGAATATTAGATCATCATGATTATCTCCTTTTTTGGCTTGCTGAAAATATCTGATTAGTCAAAGATAAACTTTTTCTGCCACTAAAATGGAGTGTAACAGGTAAAGTTAGCACTTGATAGGGCTGTCATTCAGCAGTTGGACAAGATCAGCCAAATTTTTCCTGGCACACTACACTCAACTTTCATGTGTGCCATGAGTGTCATATTCTGGTCAAAACACACAAAAGGTATGCACAAGGTTGGAAAGGGTGTAATTTTTTATGCTGAATAACACCTAAAAATATGTGCTTCAAAAACATTCTATCCTCCAAAAGTCTGATCATATGCCTCCATCAACAGCTATATCAAACAGCTACACTGTAAATTCATAACTCTGCAAGCAAATGACTGTCTATATTCAGTAAGATGCAGGTGTGATGTCATAGCTGACTCACACCAAAAATGCCAGCTGAAACCAGTGATATTCATTGCAACATTTTGTACTCAATAACAAAAACTGCACTCTGGCACCAAGAACAAAAACTAAATTTCCAACCCTGGGCATGCACTTCCAATCATCACAACATATCTCAGGCATGCATGTGCCATGCATTGCAGTCCATGGCCAGGGAGGTACACTTGGAAAAAATTGCCACCTAGCCAGTACACAAAAACTGCAGGACACTTACGAAGATCAGAGAATGGTCCTAACAGGTACATATAATCTCCTTTGCCATGCAAGTTCTCGTTATATTCTCGACACCATAACGAATCCATGTTTTGTCCAATACTTTTACAGCACAGCTCCTCCAAACTTGCAGCATCTGAATTATGAGGCATATCCTATGCCTTAATAGAATTCCCAAATCATACACAGCCCTATCTCCTGAAATATGACGAACTCGGAATTGCCGAGGAGCAAAGTAACAACACACCGCTGTCATGGACCGAAACCCGGGGCTCGGGGTCTGCAACCGCAGTTCACACTTGGTTCGGTCTAGTTTGAATCAATGTTTCTTCCAAGCACGCGCACCTGCTCATATTTTTGACACATTCTAGCTGATTAAGAACCGTAAATCGTTATCTGTCTTGAATTTTATCGTTATAAAAAGTAGTTATAATAAAACTGCTCATATATTTGCAACAAATACAAATTGTTATGGTTTATTTATCACAACTTCTAAAACGTACTGGTTGTTACGTCTTGGTTGTTGTTAGGGTGAGACGAAACGTTATGATAACTGGCGTCAAGGGGACAATCATTGACGCGCTCTTCATCTTTACGTAGTTTGCAACACAGGGGTCCAAGGTGCGCTCGTGATTAGGGGTTGTGGAAGCGTGTAGATTTGGTGTATTCATTGTGGACGTTAAACAGCACTGAACAGTTGTACGGTGTATGCGTGAGTGTGTATGTGCGGAGGGTCTCGATGAGGCTGCGTCGGTTACTTTGATTTGTCTCCTGCTTCATCATCTTCTGTACCTCACTGGCTTGAAGCTACTGGACTTCGATGTTGTCCTTGAGTGTTTCGAACTCAAGCTCACTGCGATGTTTATCATTATTGCATCTGGTGATTACCTAAATTATGACCTTCTCACCTGCATGTTTTTATTCCACAGACCAACAGACTGGTTGGGGTACTCCCCAACCATGCTGGGACTTGCCTCTGGACCACTGCTGCACTCCTGCCATGCACAATGCACCAACTTTGTGAGGAGACTAAGTGCAGCCCAACTGGCTCATGCCCTAAGGCCATTCTACTTTGTGGTCCACCCAGACCTATTTCACCAGCACCCAGAGCAAAAGGTGAATGATTGCCTGGACAGTGGGTTATGCTGTGATGACATACTCAAAGTTTTGATTTTTTAGGACAAAATTGTCAAAAATCACCCTGGTTGCCATTCGTTATGCTATCACTAACCCCTGCAAAGTTAAACAATGATATGTATGGGTGGTGACATTGCAGTGTGTGCTGTTTTGTCCTGTTTGATTGCACAATGATCCTATAGTCATGATTCTGATCTTGGGCTGCCAGAAAATGCATGCATTCATATTATGCAATGAGCATTTCACTAAGCCTTCAACAACCAGCACTGCAGTTCTTGAGGCTTGGCTCAGTGGCCAAAGACATGGGCTGTGGTCTTCACTACAAAACAACAGATGAAAAGTAGTTGCAAAACCTAGCTTTTTTGCCTCCCATGCCCTAGGTCAAGTTTCACTGCCCCAACCATTGTGATAGCAAAAAAACTGTCTGTCTGTTTCCAGAGTGTCAATGAAGGGTCTCTTCAGTTCCTGCAATCTCACCTGGACAAGCTGCTGAACTCAAAAAGGGTGGCTGAGAGCACAGTAACATTCTTTGTCCGAGACGTGGACGGGAAGTGGAACAAAGCAAAAGGTTATCCTTCTTATTGTAACCATGCCCATGGAGAAATGCAGGAGGAAAATAACTACAACCAGTCTAGATATGGTCCTGTACTTCTTTTCAGTACATAGTCACAGTTGAAATCAAGTTTATGTTGAGTTCATCCATGCTGTAAAAGTGTAAACCAGAGCTGTGGATACAAAGCCCTGCTATACTCCCATCATAGCATTGCCCTGATTTGCTGCATTTTGGATGCTGCATGCCCATGATGTCCTGTTTCATTATCAGCTGTGTTGCATGCATTCACATTTGCCATTTGATCATGCACTAAAATCAGGGTCAGTCCTAAAGTACCAAACCTGTATCCTCTAAACACTCCCAGAGGAAATGATCCAAGCAGCGAAACTGTCGCTGACGTCCACTGAGCCGCAGGCTGCGGACACGGTCCGGAGCGCGTCCTCCCTCTGCCGGCTGTGAGCCGCACCCCCGCCGTGCCGTGACCGGGCGGCCGCGCCGGCAGCGCCCAGTCGGGTCCGGATCGCCCTGCAGCCGGACCTGCAACGGACCGTGCGCGCCGTGCTCGAGACGTGCCAGCTGCCGACCACGTACCTGGACAGCCTGCCGCCGCCGCCGCCGCCGCCGCCGCGCCGCCGGCCGCGCCCCGCCCGGCCGCCCGACGACCCGTTCGCCGACACGGAGGCCGGCCCGGCGCCGCCGCCGCGCGTCGAGCCCACCCTGTTGTGAGTCGCGGTCAGGGCACGGAAGACCGGGTAGTACTGTGGTATCCTGATTGTGTTTTGGTGAGGTGTTGTTGTTATACTGCTGTTTTTTAGATGTGTTGCCGAGTTCGTGTGAAGCTTTTGTGTTGTGAAACGGACTTCACGATTGTGTTTTAGACGCACTGTATGTAGAAGAGAGTTGTATGTTTTATTTTTGTATGGTGGTCACGACTAAATGTGGAGCTGACATCCCAAATGTCATGAAGGAGAAATTGCACCCTTCATCTGCTGCCGCATTACGCCACACTTGTATGACGTCTCCGTGCGGCAGCTCGTGGCTTGGAGCGAACCGGTGCCGACACGCGGCGGCGCGTGGCCGAGTCGGCGCGCACCCGTGCCGAGATTGGCCGCCTGCGCGCCGCGCTCGTCTCCCGGCTGCAGCTGCGCGCGCTGGACTGGCGCTGCGGCTGGGGCGCCGTCCACTGCCGCGGCTGTCTCAGGAGCTTCGACACGCTCGTCAACCACCACCCGGACATCCACGAACTGCTGAGGGGTGGGTACAGGAGTCGAACCCTCCACCTGGAGATTTACGAACTACTGAGGGGTGGGTGTTGTGACCATCTACCGTTTGGATTTTCGCGACCTGCTGTGGTATTGAGCCAGATTGGCAGGTTTCTTTGGGGCCTGTTGCGAACAGAGTTTTGGAGTTTCTGCATGGCAAAAAAGTAAATTTGATTTGCCGTACACTTTGATGGCATACTTGCGTCAAATGGAAACTACGGCGCGGAAATAGCCCTCTAGCGTAATGTGCCGTTGAACCTTCAGATTTAGTGCAATGCCAAAGTATAGGCTCAAATAGCTGCTGCCACAAAACTCTTCAGTCATATTCTGATAGCTGCAAAACCACCACTCCTAATGAGGATCAAGGCGACTGGTTGTGTTTCTCTGTTGTGAGCAGAATTTAAAGCTCATCAGCCGTCTTGTCGCTGCTGGCAGACAAGACTGTGGTGTTCGGCTCCGAGTCTGGGGTCAGCCTGGACGGCCACCTGATCCTCAACAGCGGCGAGGTCATCACCAACTGGATCAACGTGATCCGCCGCTGCAGCGACGACAAGCGCTACCTGCAGAAGATCCCGCACCTGCAGCGCGCGCTCTCGCGGCACCTGCGCGACATCCAGGTGGTGCACAGGCAAGCTGGCTTGGTCTGAGACGCGACTGGTCGAGGACTCGCGCAGTATGGATAGTGTGCACGACACACCGATCTAATTCAGACGCAGCTGGGTTCCGTAAGCGTTTAGAAGGGACTCACATCCACATTTCCGCAGTTTTCGTTCGTGCGTCTGCTTCAGTATGGTGTACTTCCTCACTAGCACTGCTACACTTCACATGGTTGTACAGCTAGAACTGTACAACAATATAGTAATTGAGAGTCGTGGTTGTGATGGCCCCCTTATCAACAGATGGCGTAACGTAGTACTTTGGTTATGGCGTAACCGGATACAGTTGTGTTAACGTAGTCATTGTTGGCAGCGCTTTGATACTCCGCTTGGTACTCATCCGTTATTGATCAACGCGAGGGGAGCGACTTGTTCCGAGAATCCATGCCTCATGCAGATGGCGGTGTGGTGTTGACGTTGACCTCACCACGTAATCGCGCCCGCTGCAGGAAGTTCCAGCCGATCACGATGGTGACCAGCTACGAGCAGCAGCTGCGCCGGCTGGTGACCAGTATGGGCGACTTCTGGGGCAGCCACGGCTACCCCCGCGCCTGGCCGGACAGACTGAGTCACCTCCAGCTGGTGGTTGAGTCGTGAGTCGCAGATGGGAGGTCCACTCGACTCGATTGCGTCTGGCACCTTGTGAATCAGGACACCGAAAATGGAACAGACTGACTGCTAGGAGGTTGCTTTGAAGCCCAGGGAAGTTTCCCTGTGGCAACCTCCGTCGCACACAGTCGAACGGTGTGCACTATGTTGAGTTACGCGTTTTGTGGCAGCTGCAACATATTTCACCGAGGCTTTTCTCATTTCCTGAGATCGGTTTGAGAGTACGCCGCCCGTGACCGATCTTACCGTGTTTCCTTTGCAGCGAATCGGGCCCACTGTTCCTGTCTCCTACCGGCCAGATTATAGCTCCGTCATCGTGCCCGCCCTCCCTGCTGGTCAGTGAACCGTCAACACCTTAACACCTGCCGCGTTAACCGTAGTTATTCCAGAAACGGAAAGTATATTATCAAGGGGGACGATTTCAGGCATAAGACATTTCTACGGATCGTGCAGTACAGGCTATAACCCAGCTTTAAAAATTAATGTGAGGGGTAGTCGTACTATATTATACACTGTTGAACAGCAAGGGCAATGTTGGCCACGAAAGCTCCAGTTGAAACGAATCCGTTTCGGTCGTCCTGCAGTCGTTGCCAATCTTCCAGGTTCGGTTCATCACAGAGTGCATGATAGAGGCTGCACAGAAGCTTGAGGAGTACGAACGGTGAGTGTTAGAATGGAACAGGCGATGATGGACAGGCAAATAGAGGCGTTACCAATTATTGGATCAGGTGACGGCCGTCCTAAGTACTATGCTGTTTAGTAACGTCACTGTACCGGTACCGGCAGTCTCTCGCAGGAGTAGGCATTGTCCTGAATGTGGCCCGTTCTGTAGTGGCGTCGCTCTACCGGTGCCAGCGGTCTCTCGCGGTGCTTGCGTGAGGGTGACCTGTTCTGTAGTGACGTCACTGGCCCGTTTCGGTTAGTCTGTCGCGGGAGGAGGCGCGGCTGACGGCCGAGTGCTCGGCCGCGCTGGGCCTGAGCCGGCTGGAGAAGCAGGACAACATCACGCCGGCGCTGATGATCGCCTGCTGCCGCCGCCTGCTGGCGCACCGGCACCGGCTGTCGCCGCTGCTCGCCGACTGGCACCTGACCGTGGCGCACTACTACGCCGTGGACAGCGACGGCGCCTGCTGCCTGCCCTGGGACTGGCGCGACTGAGGCGCCCGCCGGCCGGCAATGGCCAGACTGGCGAGTCTGTCGGCCGGCAGTGATCAGACTGGCGAGTCTGTCGGCCGGCAGTGACCAGACTGTCGACCGGGAGCGGCCAGACTGGGGAGTTTGTCGGCCGGGAGCGATCAGGCTGGCGAGTTTGTCGGCCAGCAGCGGTCAGACTGGGGGGTCTGTCAGCCGGCAGCGGTCAGAGTGGGGAGTCTGTCGGCAGGCGGTGGTCAGACCGGCGAGTTTCGGCAGGCAGCGGTCAGACTGGGGCGTCCACCGGCGGGGAGTGGTCAGGTTGGGAAGTCTTTCGGCAGGCGGCGGTCAGACTGGCGAGTTTCGGCAGGCAGCGGTCAGACTTGGGCGTCCACCGGCGGGGAATGGTCAGACTGGGACGCCGGACGTCGTGGAACGGACGGGCAGTAAGCGATCTGGGACCGGCTGGGGCGTCCGCCGACGGGGAGTGATCTCCCTGATTGAGTCTTAGAGTGCCTTGGGATTGACTACACTAGGGCAAAGGCATCTTGGGCATGATGGAGTCACTGAAGGCCGTGGGACCCGCGTGAACTAGGTGCGGAGACGTGATTTTTTTTCGTGATTTTTCTGATTGACGTGCTATTTGGGGAGCTGGAACTGCCCTGGCGTGGATTGGACGCTGGCTGCCCTGGCGCTGACGGAGCACTAAGTGCTCTCCGTTTGGCCACACTGTGAGACGTCGCCGACTGTGACTGAGACTGAACCGGCCATTGACTGCCTACGCGTTGGAGGGTCCTTGTTCTTGGCTAGGCAATGCGCCGAGTGTCTTGGGGACCAGGCAAGATTCAGTTTTACAGCTCGGGACGATAGATCGGTCGCTGCCAGTCTGAGGGAACCAGGCGGGGTCTGAGGGAGGATCTGGCCCGTCACTGCTGTGTGGATTTTCGTCGGTCGGCTGTGGGACGGTGAAGGTGCCTTTCGAGGTGGTCGCAGCTCCTCAGGCTGGGGTCGTAGTCAGCTGACGCCGCCAGCTGACTGCTGCGGCCAGTTCAGGAATCGGGATGGCTGAGCTGCGCCGCCGCCAGCATCAAATCGGCCGGGTGCTTTTAACGATCGAAAACGACTCAGGGATACCGCAGAAGATGCCGTTGGGTTGATGAATGCACTGGTCGTATGCCCAGCGTTAGACGCTGAAAGATGTACCTGTTTGAGGATGCTGGCGTCTGAATGTCAGGCGACAAAATTGTTCTGTCTTGTCTAACGCTGGGTCTGTTTTAACTGTATGCAAATCTCTTGGTGTGCTTTATCTGTGTTTGCCCTTAAAGCTACCTCCCTGATTTGTGTCAGCATTGGTTTCATCCATTGGTCCCCAAACGAGATAAGTTTGATGAGAAATTGAGGAAACTTGAAAGGAGTCTGGTCGCGAGGCATGGTGGAAGTAATTCAGTTGTAAAATGGCGTTTAAACAAAACCGTAGGCGAGGGAGCCAAGGAGACACTGAAATATTCAAGATTTAAATTCGCTGTAAAAGTGCGTATAAGAAAGTTCCGAAATACCGCCGTCTGGTAATATATCGAAGGTAATAAGGTGGAAGTACGTGACGACGTTGGGCTTAGTCAAAGAAACCTGAGTCCTCCTTCGGAAGCCAGCTTGTCACTTGATTCGGCCAGGACTGGTGGTGGCCAAGAAGGGAAGTTTCATTGCTTTGGTTTTGTATACGTTTCAGTTTTAGTACCAGTTTCGGAAACATTTGGCTGATATCCTGTTTACAGTAATTTTGGATCCACGTCTCCGTATGGATACAAATTAATTAATGACTCGGAGGGATGTGCAGTCAGTAACTTGGGCTTATCATCATACGTGAGCATTTAAACTTTTCCGCGCCATATGCAAGCTGTGTGAATTTAGTTTGCGATGACTGGCAGTGTCAGGTGACTGCCGTTTGGCCCAACAACTGGATCGACTGGTGTGTGTTCTTTACTTGCTGCATGGTGTCGGGGGCGTACACCGCTATTCGTGAAGGAAGCACCACGCTGTCGTGCCAGTTCGCAGAACTGTGTGATGTTAGCAATGGCAAGAGCCCGTGATAAGCTTGATGTGGGCTGTAGCGTCAGTTTGTATTGGGGAAGTTTGTCCGCAAGCTGGCTAAATTCGTTGGAACTTTCGGCCGCGTGCAGTTCGTGCTCTCGCCTCACGTTGGCTGACGAAGAAGTCTTAGATTGCTATCCGGTCTGGAAAGAATAAATTGTCAAATGTACAGCGCATGTAAATGGGAGCGCTTTATGAGTGAAAACATTTTTCTGCGAGTCCGATGTAACCAAGTCATTTTCTTAGTCGAGGCTGAAGACTGGTGCAAACGGTTCTCGAGGATGTCCGTTGTCTTCCTCCACATGGTGAATAGCCTGGGTCAAGCTGGTGTGTTTTATAGTCGTTTAAACGACTTCCGTTACTGGTGTGCAATGATTCGGTTTGCTGTGAAATGTGAGTGCTAGGATGACTGTTTAAAACTTTATTTGGTAATGGCTGTCCACGTTTTGTTTCCGTTGAATCAGGCCCAACAAGTTAGGCATGCAGACAATCGATGTTCGTGACCCACATTGACAAACCCAGTGATGCTATGTTTCCGTAGTCTCCGTCTGTGAGGCCGTCACATTTATTGAGCTTAGAATCCTGCGTAGGATGTTCGTGCATCGTCCCGAACGACGTGGTCGTATGCGGCATTCGATGTGCCACAGACGGCATTTCTCTCGTCTGTCGCCGTGTTGTCGTCCGCTTTCAATCGCAGATGTGCCGAAGCTCGTCAGTCGTTTTGCTGCACCGTGCAAATGTCGGTTTGGAACCGCTCTGTAGTTTCCCGGAGCTGGCGCGCGTTTTTACCTGGCATTGATGTGACGTCCTGTAAGATGACGCCATGCGGCGCTTAGCGTCGGCGATCCGCCCGACGGCTCTGGTTCGTGTGTTAGTGGACCGTCTTGTGAAGAGCTGAGTAGCGGTTTAGAGGGCCAGTGGTGGTTGACAGTCAATAAAAACTCCCGCGCCTGAACTGGCATGTCTTTGGGCGATAGTTGGATGGGGTCTTCAGCTTGGCCTAGTTCCGCTTAAAAAAAGTAGCCGCAGGGTAGCTGCAGTTCGTACGTACGGAAAAGCGCCGTTCGTCGAGATTACGGTCGTCCAGATTAGTGTCGCGCGGCGACTGGCAGCCGGGGAGCATGACATCCGTTTCCGCGACGTCCTCCACAGAGCGTGGTCTGATGGACGTAGTCTT
Source organism: Capitulum mitella (assembly GCA_030062745.1). NCBI lineage: Eukaryota > Metazoa > Arthropoda > Thecostraca > Pollicipedomorpha > Pollicipedidae > Capitulum > Capitulum mitella. Next base: position 23,711,684 of record CP099846.1, read on the forward strand.
CCAAAGTTTATTTCCCGGCGATTAACAAAAACAGAGCGAAAGCTCGAACAAATTTAGCCTTACCATAAGGATAAACCAAGGAGAATGTCTAAGTCGACGACCAAATACTTCCATTGGTACCAAGAGAAAACGCGTTTATCCAACTCCTAACGTTCATGATGAGGGCCACAACCTGGAAGTCTCATTAATGGGAAGCGGCTTAGCCTGTAAAAAAGAAAAAACAGAACGCCACGTGGCAAGACCTGAGCGCCAACGTTTTCCACGAACACCTAAAAACCACCAGCCACGTGGTTCATCATTTAGAGCTCGCGCACAGACAAAGAACCTGGAGCTCGCCGCCAGGAAACCGATGGAGAAGCACAGAACCTACAATCAGGCCTGTATCGACGTCGGCGCGCTGCCTCGACCGGCAGTGGCCCGCCACTGTCGTCTCGGTCCGCCGACCTTGCCGCTGGGGAGGGAGCCGTGCGAGGCCTCGTCAGTCGGCGTCGCGGTCGTCCTCCGCGGCGGCTGTCCGGGTCGAGTTGTAGTGCTCGCCGAGCCCGTACATGTGCCGGTGGTAGGTCAGCATCAACGTCTCCCCCGGCCGGCCGGCGCCCTGCACCACGGACGGCCCCTCCGCCTGCACCACCTCGATGCACCGGTTCAGCGCCGATGACAGTGCTGCCACCTGGCGGCGGACGGAAGCAGGCCGGATTGGGGACGGTGCCTTGAACACGCGCCATTCAGGCAGGACGTCTCGTAGGTCGGAATCGAGGTGAAACAAAAAATCTGTATCTTTCTACGTCAAGCTCCGGCTGCCGAAACACTGCACCTGTTTCAATCATTGTCGCAAAACCAGATGACCATTCCTTAAACTTGGTACTTGACGCAGTTCAAAACGCTTCGTTAACTTCCTACTTTGCGTCCCGCATTGCCACACCAGCGTCGGGGCCCGGTGTCGACAGTGCTCTGCGGCGGCGACCCAGACACCTGTCCCACCCTCACCTCGGTCTGACCGCCCCAGGCGGGCGTGCCCGCCACCTGCTGGCAGTAGCGGCCGTAGCCCTCGTCCGAGTACATGTCGCCGGTGGCGGGGTCGGTCAGGAACGGGCGGTACTCGTGCTCGCGCTGCCGCAGCTCGTCCGCGGTCCGATGACGCAGCGCCGCCACCGAAACGTCGCCGGCCGAGTCGCCCAGCTGATGCAGCACGGCCGCGTACAGGCTGTGCAGCGGGAGGAGGGTGAGAGGCTGCCACGAGAGGACGGTCAGAGGGGTTACAGGCTGACGAGTGAGAAGAGAAACAGAGAAATATGGGCTATGAACGGTGGAACAAGGATTAAGAGGAAAGAGGCAGGAGACGGGGACACAAAAATATATATTGCAGACAGGCAAGAATGGGGGAAAATAAAAGAAGCAGAGCTTGAAAACGTAGGTCAAATACATGCTACACACTTCAGGTGAGTGGGGAATACAGTGGATGCCTAGACCTCTAGTTCAAAAACCTGGCGCAGAGGATATTCCGGAAAAGTGGAGGATGAACTTACTACCTGAAGCTTCCTAAGACGTAAAACTGAGACATACGTATGCTCACGCAGGCTGAGAACGAGGACCATTGCAAAAAAAAAAACAGTGGGCACTAGGTCCAATAACTTCAAAAGGCATCGGCTTCTGTCACAAGGTAGGAGACTTTAATCATCATATAGCGGCGATGATCCGTCGCCAGGCTCATAAGCAATTGTTGCTCTTTCGTCGGTACACTGGAGGTCTCATTCCCACCCCTCAGGCCAGTCTCCATCACAGGGCGCGACGCGGACGAGGCAGCCCTTCGGAGCGTCGAGCTTCCCCTCACGCTGAAAAACGCTTTTAAAATCACTATCCAGTCTAACACCCCCCTCCCCTGAAACTCGGGGGCTTTTCCCGGCGGCGCCAGTGAGCTGCGTAGACAGCCTTCCCCCCCTCCCCGGCAGCACTGACCAGTCGCCGTCGGAGGGCACCTCGTGGATGGCGCGGCCGCGGGCCCGCAGCCGGCGCCGCAGGGCGGTCGTCTCCAGGTGGCGCGCGCCCTCCAGGTTCAGCAACTCCTGCTCCGCGATCAGCTGCTGCCGCTGGCGCTGCTGCTCGGCCTTCTTGTCGCGCCGCCGCTGCGCCTTGGTGACTCGCGGCTCGCGCCGCTCGCTCACGGCCAGCTCGTCCAGCTCGGCCGTGGCCGTCTCCACCGCCGCGGCCGGCGGCTGACGGTCGGAACACAGTTCAGGGCGGGGTAACGGCCGGCTGTGGACGCCGAAGACGCCGGCTGTGGGCCGTGACCCCATCTTCTGACGAGGCCAGCGGCTGACGGTCATAACTGAGGTCAGTGTGGGGTCACATCCGGCTGAGCGTTCGGGGGAGGGTGGCGAAGTCCTGCATCGGCGGCCAAGGCCCTCACCCTCGGTGTCTATTACATGAACCAATAATAAAAAAACTGTCAGGTTCGTTCCTTCGCAAAAAGGCCGAAAGTACATGGAAGATGAACATGGGAGACCGAACACATGGCAAATGAAGATGGTGATGCATCACCGCATTGGAGACCAGTACGATGATCTGGGAACGGTACTTACGCCCTCAACAGGAAGTGACGTCTTCAAGGCGGCCATTTCATCATCGTGTCGTTTCTGAAGCTCCTGTTCCAGCTTCTCGATTTGCTCGTTGAGCTCTTTCTTTTTCTTTTTGTCCGTTTTTGATATGGATTTCTTCATTGACAGAGCTTTACCTGAAGAAGAGTTACTTAAATACAAAAACATTTATGAAAAGCATCGTTGCCGGGAGAACAGTGCCACATTGTTAAGTCTTACTATTTCCGTAGAAAACGGTTAGGACAAACAGTGTGCCTTAGCCCAAAAACATTCCGTTGGATTTTGGCGCCAGGGATACTATAGCCCACTAATCGCACATTAAAAAAAAAAGCGTGGCCCGCAGTGACAAAGTAAAACTGAAAAGAGACTTAAATTCTTTATAATTTAACCATCTTTGTAACAATAAACCAATGAACAATCAGTGAATGGGCGCCGAATGACCCTGTAGTCGGTGCGCCCCTAAGCCCCAATAACCAACCAACAATCAGTGAATATAGGTTGCTGACATGTTCCTTGATTGGTTGCCGCTGTTTTCTAGTGCATAAAGACCACGGTCATGCAGCACTCTTCATTAACGTACCTTGTAGCTCCTTTTTCTCTTGCTTGTGCTTGGAAGCAAGGGCTGATATTTGGTCTTCGACATTTCCGGCGTCCCCCATGTCCACAACTTTGGCCACCTTCTATTAACAATGACGTCTCGGAAACAAATTGCTTGCGTGCGGCTTTTTGTTAGCAATCTGCAGAGAGGTTCAATGAGTTAAATCAATATCAATTAAATCAATCTGTCTCCTAAACGGCAGGGATCCGGAATCATTCAGAATGCCATAAAAACAGGAAAATGCTAAAATGTATTGCCAGAAAACGTCAAATCACTAGCGCTTTCCCAAACTGGAAACGCAAACAAACGATCAATATCCCACACTTTCATCACAGCGGCGTCTTTCAACCAATGGCAAGCTGAAATGAAAGATGCACCGTTCTCCGCTTCTCCAGCGATCGACTGCGTCTACTTGCCCACACTTCACGCTCTGAACATACAATGCTCGAACCCCCATTAAGGGCATCACAAACATAAACCATTAGGCTGATCCACCACAGCGATCTCATCGACTGTGAGAGGGAGACTCTGACTGCGATAAAAGGCCGGCTGCCTCAGTCAGCCCCTGCCGTTGCACTGACCGGCAGCACCAAGGCAACAGTCAACAGCATCCATACGCGGGCAAAGGACGACAAAATCCGACGGTTCACGGCCGCCAAAGAACACCTTCAGCCTCGGGTCCAGATAAACACAGCACGGACAGTGTTCCGGATCTCCGCCCGTAACGGTTGGTGTGAATCCGTCTCCCACGGCAGGCAGCCTCAGGGTGATTTTCGGAGAGCTTCCCACGGTACACAGCCGGTCTCATGGCTCCTCTCCCACGTGGGCAGCCTCACGATCCTCCTCGGCGCGCCTCCCACGCAGACGGCTGGTCTCAGTGTCCCGCTCAGTGTCTCCCGACGCAGACGGCTGATCTCAGTGTCTCTCTCAGCGTCTCCGGATGCGGACAGCCGGCCTAGAACCCGTCCCGGCGCCAGCTCTCCGGGCTCGGCTCCACGCAGAGCCGCAGCACCAGCTCGGTGCGAAACGCGTCGCGCAGCGCCTGCTCGGCGTCGCGCGCGATGGCGCGAATCCGGCGCAGCACGAGCCGACTGTGGCTCAGCTTGCCGCAATGGAGGCGCATCTCGACGGCCAGCGCGTCGGACTCGCCACGCTCCCACTGCGTCACCTCGCAGCTGATGGAGTACGGCACCTCGGCCGGCAGGTGCTCCAGCAGGTGCGCGCGCACCAGGTCGGCGGCGAGCCGGCGCGGCCGCTGGTCCGTCACCAGGTCGGCGCTGAAGCGCCAGGCGCCGGGCCGCGCCTCGGCCAGGAGGTATTGGCTGAGCGCCGCCACGCCGGCGCCCTCCAGCGCGGCCGTCATGAACACGCGCCGGAACAGCGGCCAGCAGCGCCAGCGCTGGCTCAGCGCGTCCAGCTGGGCCGGCGTCAGCTGGTCGGCGGCTCCGGCCAGCACCAGCCGGCGGTGCTCGGCGTCCGGCGGCGGCGGCGGCCCACTCCGGTCGACGAAGCCGGCCGCGAACTGCACGCCCTGCGCGCGGAACCGCTCCAGGCCGTCCGGCTCAGGCTCGGGCTCGGGCGGAGGCGCGGCGCGGCCCAATAGCCTCTCAGCGTCCAGCCGCGCCGGCGCCGCCCGCCGCGCCGCCCGCCGCGGCACCTCGCGCCCTTCCACACAGCCCTCCGTCAGCTCGTGCGTCAGCTCCAGCAGGCGGCGCTTGCGCGACAGTGTGTCCACCTTGGTGAGCACGAGCACGGCCGGCCGGCGCGGCTCGGCGAACAGCAGCCGCTGCACCTTGGCGCTGAGGCCGTGCCGATTCCGCGGGTCCGACACGTCGTGCAGCACGCACACGAGGTCGGCGCGCCGCAGCGCCGCCGCCGGCTCCGTCAGCAGGCCAGCCTCCAGTCCGTGGCGGCGCCGCTCCGCCTCGGTCACCAGGCCCGGCGTGTCCTCCAGCACGAGCTGCGTGTCGCCCACCGTCAGCGCCGCGCGGCTGCAGCTGCGCGTCGTGTGCACCTTGCTCGACACGGAGCACACAGGCCAGCTGAGCAGCCCGTTGATGAGCGTGCTCTTGCCGCTGTTGGGGATGCCGAGCACGGCCACGTAGAGGCGGCGCGCGTCCGCCCGCCGCTCCGGCCGCCGCTGCTGGGCGGCGCTCTCCTCCTCGGTGACGGGCACGTGGCGGCGCGGCGGCCGCGGCTCCGGCTGGCGCGCCGCCCGCACCGGCGCCGCCGCCGACACCGACAGCCGGCGGGCCGCGGCGGCCTGCGTCAGACGCGCCGCCGCTCCGACCGGCATCCTGCGGCTGGTGGCGCTCGGGGAGGGCGAGAGTTCCTCCTGGTCTGGCGGCCGACCGCGCACCTAAAACTGTCGCAGGTGCTGTCTCAGGGGAGTGGATCTTCGACTTGCTGCCACAGTCCACCACTTATAGAGGCCAGTCACAAAACTGGCATCACTAGTATTCTGTGGATTAGCAGAAGTCCACAGAACACCAGCAGCATTAGAGCCATGGCAAAGTTTAATACCCAGTGATATCCTACACACCACATGCGTTTCAAGATAATTACCAGTTCCACATTAAAGTCAGGGCACATCAGAATCAACAACCTCAAAGGTCAATCTGAAAATGGAACAGAGATTATGTGTGCAACTTCAAAGTAAAAAGCACTGCATGTTCACACCCTATTAATGAAGAAATAAAAATCACTCATATGTGACTGTGAGAAGAATGTATTCCCAAATGACAACCCAATTCCCATTAACAATGGGAAGTTCCATCCCTGGCACCCCATATGACTAAATCACTGGTTCAAGCAGTAAATGCTGATTGGGCATAGCTGGCCTCTATTATCAAATACAAAACACACAATACAGCTACAAAACATACAATACAAGTACAAAACATACAGTACAGGGCTGCTATCACAAACATACCGTACCCAAACAAAAAGTCTAATGACGTGCGGAATGCACCACAAAAAATGATGTCATAGCAATTACCCTCTGCGAAGCAAAACAATGCAACAAATATACTTCATTACAAGAAAACTTGGTACAAAAACTCCTTCAAAGGCAAGAACAAGTTCTCATGAGTCATGCAACAGTAAAATTCTAAAAACTGTTAACACCAGATCAGCATACATTATCTTTTATGTCTCTGATCTTTTCTGAGTGCAATCAGTGGCAACTGTAACATAATTACATGACATTTTACTGAAAAGGCCACTCTCCACTGAGCATCATACCTAATAAATGGGGAATAACTCTTCAGCTCATCAGGCTTTGCTCAAATTTTACCAATTTTACTTTTCAGCTCACCCAGTCCATCCCTAAAACATGACAGGTTTCAAAGTGATCTTGTTGGGGTAGAGCTGGGACAGGGTATCAGGCTTATGGCAATTTCCAAAAAATTTGGGACAAATCACAAAAATTGGAGCAGCACAGCCAAATGCCAGGTAGCAAGTTGGATTCTGGCTCACAGTACAGCAGTAGTCTTCCTAAAGAAATGCCACTGATGATGATGATGAACTGGATGGGGAATTACCTTTGCAATGGCTCCATTCTCTGATCACTGGTAAATGGTAAACTTTCTTACAACAGACAGATATGATGACATTACTGGTCTTATTTCAAAGGAAATGGCATCATATTTCATCATAAATGCAACTGGAACCTGTGGCACCATCTTGTTTATCCTGCCTTTGCCCAAAGGATGCTCTATGTATTGCATAACAATTGATGGCATTATCACTTTATGGCAATAGAAGCTGCAGACTGATAAAGGGGCATTCCTGGGATGCAATGTTGCACTAAAGGCACATCTCTGTGCCAGAGGCACAGTACATGATGCTAGAGGCTGCAGGCCAATAAAGGGTATGATTAGACTTAGCTCTATCCAACAGAGGTTAAATTGCATGTCTAAATATATTAGGTTACGGTGGATTAGGTTAGGCTATGCATCTTGTTAATCTTGTTATCCATTATGTTTTTTAAATTGATTAGCATTTGGTCATGATGTACTGATGACATATGGCCCAAAATACTCCAACCCTGGAAACTGCCCTTTTTTAATTTGTTACCAGAGTCTCATCAGAAACTTAACTGAAAAAGCATGGCAGTCAGCAACAAATGTTGCAAAAACATTCCTTGCTAATTTTCTGCATTCTTCCTCTTGGAATCATATTATACAATGTAGTATCACACACATTTGACTTAAAATTTCCTGTTGCATGATTCTTAACCTTTTATACTATTTTTCTGCCAAGAAATAGGCACTTGATGGAAATATGTTGCATAGCCTTTATTACTTGTGTGGATTACAAAATGCAGTGGCCTGCAAAGTCCAATGAAAACCTGCAATTTAGGGGTAGGTTAAGGTCACACATTCTTTCCTAACTAAGGCAGACGGTTGCCCCATTTGGGACAGAACTGAGGCTGCCCCAAATATTTCGTTCATCCACGTGACAACGTTTGTAGACCGGACCAAACCATGACGGATCAGTTGTTAATAGTAACCCCTGAGTCCAAGCGAATCAATGGTCGAGGCACGTACCACTAAATGAAAACGGTGCTTCTTCGCCTAATGCAGGCCTCAAGCGCTAACTGGTCTTTCCCAGAAGATTATGAGTCCACGGCATAAGGCCAAAAGAATACGAGCGCTCAACACAGTTCAACAATACGCCGCACTACGTCGAAGCGATCCAAGGAAATTTCCAGCGAGGGCTGTCGGAAGTGCGCTGATTTTGAATATTTTTCAAGACTAATCAAGAACATTAGTATTACACATCTTGATGAAATAATTATTCCATTTGTCGTTCAGAGCTTTTAAATGTCCATTGCAGGGAATCAAAAGAATGTTGTTACCAAGAAAAAGACTGATTAAAACTGCAGGAGGCATGTTAACCCAGGAAAGCCCCGAAAATATCGCAAATATATACGTTTTTGCCTCGGTTGCCATAGCAACAGATTGTTTTCTTTGTATTGTGGTGGACCTTGGATGCCTTGACTCAGGTCACGACCGAGGGCATAGGTTATCGGTATTGAGATGTGCTCCATTTTTTGTAAGTCCCGGGACTTTACGATGAGTTTCGTAACCAACCTAGTCGAGTTGGGGACATGTTTTACTTCATTTCATGCCACGTACTAATGTGTTTATTAACGGAATATTAACATCGTATTTACGGAATGCATCGAGAAAGTGAGCACGATGTCAACGTGCAACTTTGAAAGGACTCAGAGCTTGAGACATTTTTCTTTTCAGGGATCTAAGGATCGTATCCATGAGTCAGATCATTCAAATGGTATTTTTTCTAATCTCACGGTGTCTAGAAACCAACGTTTCAACCGCTTCCATAATTCCTACGAGTTGTTCCAAGCATTTGATCTCGCACTTTCTGACCGAGATGTACTGTTGACTGCTGATGCATATAGACCATGGATTGAATTGACTGTTTATATCTGACTGAGGTTTGGCGCTGCGAGGCTTGCGTAAGGTCTCTTGCGGATGTGAAGCAAACGTTTCGTTAAGATAGCTGTTTCTTGGGAAGGCATTTAGGTGCACAATGTCAAGGTTTTGCGGAACGGCATATAGTGACATTGAATCATTATTTTCTTTGGGTCGAATGAATGTTGAAACACAACGCATGGCTAACAATCTTGACACTGACTGACTATATCACAACACACCGATTCAATGTTAAATCATTGTAGATGTAGCAGTTGGGTTTTATTACTGATTGCTTTACATTTTCATTACGCTTCACCCGTAGTTTTAAACTGTTAGAGCCGACTGTCGGTTAATACCATCTGGGACGAACAGCGGCGTGATGCGTGGTTCCAAGCGGCGCACCACCACGCTGCCGACGGGCGGCAGTTCGCCCTGCGTCAAGAAGCCGCACTACAACGCCCCACTGAAGCACAAGAGGGAAGAGTACGTGCCTCAAACGAACCTGCCCAAGGATGTTAGTCAGGAGGTCGGTAACCTAGTCCAACCGATAAAAAAAGAAGGAAATCAAGGCCGAAAAGTTGGTGCTAGTTCCGAACCTGTGCGTTCACACTCCACCTAAATGAACTGACGGGGTCACGTCATCATGCCTAATGTTAAAACAACACTTTGTGATAACATTGGACTGGCCGCCTCTTTCGCCACTCAGCTTTTGTTCATGACGAGTGTGACCGTGGCGCCAGCTTTCAGACGAGCCAGACCGACCGCTTCGTCTGGCACCCACGTTCCGCTCATGACGTGTGCGGCCGTTGCGTCGACCCGCAGACGAGCCAGTTCGTGCCGGAGCTCTCCCTGCAGCGCGACCGGCCGCCGTGGCTGCAGGACCCGCCCGTGTTCACGCCGTTCGCGCGGTACGGCGCTGACCGCAGCCAGCCGCCGGCCACCGAGCCGCTGTTCCGTCTGCCGACCACGCGGCGGCGCGGCGCGGTACCGCCCGAGATAGCGCAGCGCTGCGTCATCAAGCGCCACAAGTTCGCCCGGCCGACCAAAAAGGTGACCGGCCGGCGCCGGGTTTGTATCTGCTGCTGGGAACCAACGCAATGCTGCCGTATGTGACTAACCAGATTTATAATATCTCGTTTTATTCTAATACGTTTGTAGTTTTTTTAAACACAAGTATTGTTTTACACGAGCTCTCACTCCAAAGTATCCTGTCCCGATTCGGGTGATTGCAATATTCGGCCAAATATTCGGATTCGGCGAATGCTAGAATCATGATTTCAAGATTCGAGAATTTAGCAAGCACTCGGCTGGACTCTTTTCATCCCAGTGTTAGCGGAAGATTTTGATGTGACTGAAAATTTTAATGCTTTTTCGCATTTCGCTGTAGAGTATGAAGAAATATTTGAGCGAAATTACACATAACCAAGCGGAATGCTAATCAGGGCATTGGTTACGTTGTTTTGGCTTTTGTACGTCATAGATGAGAGCAGTGATGAGAATGACACTACTAAGATATGCTACGCCCCTTCCTCACTGTGGCACGGTCTGCCCACCATGTTTCTTGGGGGGAGATGAGTAGCTTCGAGAATAATCTGGCATTTGTTCTATGTGTGGCAACGACGGGAAGACACTCCGGCTCGGTATCGGCGAGTAAAGTTGGACGCTACAGTGAAGTACATATTAGCCTGTTTGCATTATCTCTTCGTTTCACTCTGTTGCAGACGAATACAGGGAAAAAGCTGGTCTCCTCATACATTAGAAACTGGCGTTGTGATCGCAGTAAATTTTTGCACAGATGCTGGTTTTCCATTGCCATGGGCATATACTAGTCCGGAATCGAAACGAGAAACTGCAGCACTGGGAGTCTGTCACAAATTATTCCGGCGACTTAAATTCGAAATTTTTGTTAGGAAATGTAGTTATTTTTAAACATGTGTTTAACATGGCCTTAACCACGTTTAATTGCTCTCTTTGAGGAGAAGCAAAAGGTTTACGTAGACCGTTCGCAAAGATCTCATTTTGCTGCCGATGCCGGAAATATATGTTGTGGAGTGGATAGGAGCAATATCGATGGCCATGCGGAGCCTAGACCTTGTTCTGGTATTTTCTATGCGTATGGTGGCGAGGAGAGGAGAAAAGGAGAGATACCTACAAATTTCAAGGCTTGGTTGGATGGTTTTCCACACATTTCTTCTTCTTAAACTGATCATTCCCGAGCGCTGTATCGTATGGGCTTAACGGTTTTTACCTCTGGTTGTACAGCAGCATGGCTGCCAATCAGAGCACCCTCTGCCGCTGACGTCATGACCCTCCCCTGCCTCGGCAGCGTCCGGCCGCCGTCCGTGCCGTGCTCGGCGCCGGCTGCAGCTTTAACCCTATTCCCGGAGGGCTAGACGGTATGGTCGATTCCCGACAGGGGGGGGGCGGATTCGGCCCCCCCGAGATCTCGAGAACTACTCGCCCGATTTCATCGCAACAAACGGCAATCGATTTGCCGTCACGTGAACTACATTTTTATAAAAGGAAATTTTCAAAATTTTGAAATTTGTGGGTACAGGGGGGCAAAAATGTCAAAATGGGGGGTACTTTTTGACTTCTTATAACTCCGTTGTTTATGGACCGATTTCGATGAAACTGGCATCAATCGAGAGATTATGGATCGGGCTTTTACCATGGGTATGCAAATTTGAAATTTTGAGAAAATTCATGGGCGTTCACAGGGTTTCAAAAATAGGAGGATTAGTTTTCTAACAACTGAATGAACAAAAAATGTAAAAACACTTTTTTGGCTTCTGTTAGTCATGCTATGCTAAAGAAGTAAAAATCGCATTACAATGTTTGTATAATGTTAGCATAGGCGGTGTCAGGGACATGAAAAAGGGGGAACTGTCATGGTCACACGTTCTTCAGATCAACTTGTGACCTTTGACCTTAAATGACCTCCAGTGACCTTGGGGTCACTTGGAATGATCTCGTATGCATTTAATATTATCTGTAAACGTTTTCAATCATTTCAATTCACTCTATTCCAAAAATTTCATTTTATGGCTATTGCGATATAGGGTACACGCACTGACACTTTAGGTCATAGCTCCGTGACCCGACCTGATATCAAGCTGAAACTTGGTACACAAGTAGAGAGCACCGTTCTACGTAATATATATTCCGGGTTTGGCATTTGAAAAAACAGCGCCGAGATGATTGCAAAAAAACAAATTTTGACTTTTGACCTTGACCTGACCTTGTAAAGTGACCTCAGATAAACAATATTTTGTATGCACATTGCCCAACTATTTAGCTATAGATCCATATAAAGTTTTAAGTTCTATCTCAAAAATTCTGTTTTTGGCAGACATTTTTATTTTACCCTCAACATGGCCAAAAATTGCCTGAGGTGCCTCCCAAAAACGTTGCCTGGCTCTGCTCCTGAGCAAAGTAGAATTGTGAAATTTTGTCACAGGACGTAGAAAGAATAGCTAGGAAAAGTTACCAAGTTTCGTGAAGCTGCGTTAAAAAGCCTGGAATTGGCAAGCAAAAAACCTGATGGGGGCGGATTCAGCCCCCCTGCCGGGAATAGGGTTAAAGCTCTGTAATTTGTTTATGCGTTTGTGAATCAGTCGATTTTGTATGGATTGTTCCAGTTGTACGTTTTAGGACGGACTGGCATAAACTTCGAGGGATTCGAATGCTTGGTCCGAACATTCGGCCTGAATATTCGAATTCGAATGAATATTCTGGGAGCCCATCTGAATATTCGAATCCCAAAACCTATCTGAATTCTCAGCTCTAATTCAAATCAGATTTTACCCAACTTTTTGTAGCTTTCAAGCAGACAATCTTATAAACGCTCCGACCATTGACCGCATTGTTAAATGACGCCCAGGAGCCTGAAGCATTTCTTTTCCACTGCGCCACGTGGCACGCTGTCGCGCGACTGGCAGGTGGTGGCCCCGCCATTGAGTTCCTGACTCTGCCTGTCTCAGGTGCAGACCCAGTCGTACCTGCAGTGTCGTCAGGACAGGGAGAGCTTCCGGCGCCGTCTGGTGGAGCTGCTGACCTCGAATGATGACGAACTGGACAGCGGTGAGCGGACATCTAGCGCTGCAGCTCACACCAGCGAACCTTTCGCGTTCGGTTGTCATTTTTATCTGTTAGTAAGGCCGTGTGATGTTTTTGTGTTCAGATAGAAAAGGAAAAGTACAGTCATAGATATTACGTTCCGCATTGGTCACTGGATATGGTGCTCCGTTTGGTCAGTGATGTTTCCTGGCTCCTTGATGAATTCTTGAGGTGTAACCGCAGTGCGATGTGAAATATTTTCGCGCATGTACCATTTGTACACCCCAGCCGCGACAAATGGGGGCTGTATACGCTGAGAAACGCTACACGCATTAAGCCCTCACCTTCCTCCATTCCTATGCTTCTGCAGTAGATGGAGACCCGACAGAGGGCCTTATCCCCAGTCGGTTTGCTATTTCTCCGAGTAACCACGCTGCATGACCGCCTGTCGTCTGCTGGCTCACTTCCATAACCGTGTCTGCCGTCCGCGCAGTGTCCGAGGAGGACGGGCCTGATCCGTCCTCCCAGGAGCGGGCGCTGCTGCGCTACTACTACTACATCCACAACGGCATTGACACCGGCCAGGTGGCGCCCATGGCCGACGAGTGGCTGGCCCACATGGACCAGATGCTGGCCGATAAACTGCGGGCAAGTGCGCGTCGGAGTCCAGACGGGCTCCTGTCGCTTATCGCTGGACGAAATGGCCGTGGTGCGCGATGGAAAATTACCGCTTCCGTATGCGATGTTCGCTGCACAGCGCACGTAAAAGCGTGAACGCGTGTGTTGTTGTGGACTTGATCGCCGAAAAGGCTTTTGATGTTGTAGTTGAAAAAAGATACGAAAGAAGCTTTTTCAAACGTGGGATTTATTTAGCTTGCCTCGTTGTGTGATTTGAGGGCGTTTGTCCATGGGTCCCACCTTCGCTTGTTCCCAAGTTGTCAGACACTAGATGGATTAGATGAAGTCACTGTTTGTTGTATGTGGTGATTAATTTCTGGACTGTACACATTAACTTGTTTAAATCAAATCTGACATACTGCACTTCTTGACTAAAGGTGCACATTAACGTATTCTAATCTGACATACTGTGCTTCTCGGCTGTACACATCAGCGTATTTCATTGTGACATAATCGAATGTGGCGGCTCTATTTTCATGCAAAATAGGCCCGAACGAAGCATCTGGAAGAGCTACACATCGAGCTCACCGAAGAATACCTGTTTGGCGTCAAGAAGGCTGTTGTCGACTACATTCTGACGGAAAGACCCGGACAGGTTAATAGAAGCCATAGGCCGGGGCGTTGGCGGGACGCTTCGGAAAATGCCACATGCTGGTCGATGGACGAAGTGTGCTGTTTATTGACTTGTGTGTTGTGCGTCATCTGTGTGCAACGCATCAATGGATTGACGCGTGGAAAAATGTCATGCTGGTTGATTGGCTGTTAAGTGGGCTGTTTATTGCATTGTCAGTTGCAGTTCACGTATGTGCAGTATCTTAAAGCTTCTGTACGTCGTGAGGTTTGTTAAAAACTTCGACGCACGATTTACGAATATGGATCCGGGGAACGATGGAGCATGCCGAACAACTCGGAGATGACCAGTTCACTGGAAAGAACCACGAAACGAGCGGTAACATCATATTGTGTGTGGTATCAGATCTTTTGTCTGACGCACATCTTATGTGAGGAGTCCTGTTTCCACATCGATGCTGGCGCGTGATGTAAGTACTTCGTGACAGAAGCTCTGTGATGACCGGCTGTGCCTGCCAGGACTATGCTGAGCCGCCGCCGACGTTGCCGCACCGTTTGGAGTTGTGCGTCACGCCCTCGCCGTGGCGGCACAGCTTCTTCCACAACCGGAGGCTCATCTTCTTCAACCTGTGGTCCATCAACACTTGCCTGCTCCAGATCCTCGACCTGTGGTACAAACAGTTCAGGTAACTCAACGGAAAAACGATGCAGTTCGGGTTGTTGGCAGCGATATAGATTGGGCAATTCGCCATGCTTCGTCATCCGTGTGACCCCTATAGGTGAACTGGCGAGTAGCAGCCGCAGGAGAAAGAGTTGCGTCCGGGCCTGGTCGTGGCTTATCGTGAATCAGACAGTGTCGAGTGATGGAACAGATGACGGGATAATGCTCCTATTGCGGTCGCTGGAAACTGTGGCGACAGTTGAAGTCCGTTAGCCACCACTCCATGCACGAAGTCCCTTGAATGCAGACTCACCTTCGCGAAAAAAGAACCAAACAAGTCCGTTTTTAATGGGCCCCGCACGTCACAACTAGGAGACATGTGGCCTTGACCCGGCCGTTTGTGACCTTGGCCATGCAGTGATCTGCGTCTGCTGGACTCTGTGGAGCTATACAGCCGAGAGGAGGCGCTGGAGTTGGCCGACTTCAACCATCTACTGGAAGAGCACATCCAGCGAGCCATGGACGCACTGGAGCACGACTGGTTCCCTGCTGTGCACCACATCCTGATGCAGGTCGGTAGTGTGGCGAACAGTAGCCGAGTCACGTTTTCCTCAGGGTAAGCAGGACGCATAGGCGTAGCCGGGGGGGGGGGGCGAGGGGCGCAACTCTTCTTAGGCCCGTATTTTTTTGTGAAAACCATTGCACGTCGTCTTCCCGCCAGGCGGTTTTCGTATGATTTCAGTTCATACTGAGCTCTGGGCTCCCCCTTAAGGAAATCCTGGCTGCGCCCCTGACAGGACGTCGTGTCGGCCAAAGGACTGGTGCTGGTACGTTTCGGATTCGCGTTTTTTATTAATTTGCACCATGGACGGTGTGCGGATAGCCAGCAAGAAACGCCAGACATTGCAAGTCGTGGAACTGTGATTTGTCGTCTGCTCGAGCTGCGGTCTTGCCACCTCGTCACATAAGGCAGACATTGCTGCATTTACCGACACCATGCAGTCTTTCAAGAAACACATTAAAATAATCATTGCACTCAGTGTAGTTACGCAATGCTTCACCTGCTGTGGCCGACAGGGGGCCAAGCGAAACACCATTCCTTCACTGAGCCAGCCGGAGAAGCTGGAGACGTTCTTCAACGCTGTGGCGACGCTGATGTCGATGAACGTGCAGAACCTGGTGCTGCACACAATCCGCGAGTACACGGACATGCTGTGCAGCAGCAATGTGAGTGCGTGACCCGATAGATGACGGTGGCAGGGCAAGTGGTGGGCAATTATTGGCCGTTGTTACTGCGAGTTGCCTGCTGCGTTTGGTAGCTATTCTTGGGTTCTAAAAGTCACGCGACCAAGGGCGAATAGTGACGGAGTAGTCGGGCTCTGTTTGTTTCAATTACCTGGTGCGGAAATAACAGTTACGGTCGTTTAAGACTGCAGGCTTGAAAGCGTATGAAATATTGAACGGTCTGTGGTGAGGCATCAACAAGACTTGCGTTCTTTCGCCAAAATGCTGAAGGTTGTGCTGCCTCTTTAACACTAGAAGTACCTCCGTTGTCTTGTCCTCTTAGTCCAGTCTGCGTTGTCAGAAACCATTCTTTTCGGCGCTCAAACAAAAATGCTGTTCAGATTGCTCTCCCTAATCACACATCTCTGAAGACTAATCGAATGTACTGTAACCAAGACCAGGTCAAACCAATGCGATAACTACGGACGGGGACACCTTACAAAAGCTTGATCTGCTGTTTTTCGTTGGTGAATGGATTTTCTTCCCGATCAGCCGCAAGTTTAGCTTCTACAGGTCTCGATGAAATGCCGTGTTTGCAATGGCCTCTGTACGTGACACCAGTGGTCTTCGCTCCAAAAACGGTTCCAAAATTGGGCCGGATGTGTCCCAGAAAAGGAGTACTAGATGAGTGACCAGACTGCACTCGTGTAGGTGCCAGACCAGGCGTCACCTCTACTCGCTGCCCGGCAGAACTGTGGCTTCGTCCTGCACCTGGTGCGCTCCAACGGAGAGCTGCATTTCAGCCCGACCATCGACGAGTTCGAGCAGCAGATGCTGGACGTCTACGAGCGCATCATCAGCGCCGTGCAGAAGCTGAAGCGGGCCGAGACGAGGGTGTTCCTCGACTGGCCCGGCCGCGCCCAGTACCTCAAGGTCGGCGTGGCGACAGGCGTGTGGGCTTCACCGCTGGCCGGCCGAGATGCGGAGTAGGGCGGTACATAGTGCGGCGTTCATTGATGGTGCACATTTCGGGAAGAAGTGTGTTTGCAGAGGACGCCTCCGTGTTCGGGATCATGGATTTTGGTGAAGAGTGGTGATTTCTACGAGGCTTAGGTCTGTCTGTGTATGTACACTCAGTGATCAAGTGTGTACCTTCGGAACTGAGGGAGTCAGATTGTTCTAATACGGTAACATGCCTAGCTATGGGCTCCATTTCTGATAGTTTGGTCATACAGTGCTTCTCTGATTTGACTTGAGTTTTCTTGTACTTTTTTTGTGCCGCAGCTGGTGATCTTGCCCGGGATTGCGTCTCCACAAAATCTATGCCCGGATTGTGATGCTGGGAAGGTGTTTCAATCATTTATGTATTTCACTGCACGATTTTTGTTCAAATACCAGGACACTCTGTCGAGGTACATATCCGCTGTGTTCCACGTTACTCCTGAGACCCTACGGTTGTGCTGGATACCTCTACCACGGCGTGTACGCTGTTCGTTGGCGTTTCAGCCGGCCGTGCTGCCGGAGATAGTGGACGAGCTGAAGGAGCGCGTACGGACCGTGATAGCCGACCAGTCCGCCGGCCCGCAGCAGCACGCGCTGTGGTACGTCCGTTCTGGTGCCAGCAGTGGTAGTTTCTCAAACATGAGGCAGTCTTTGATTGTGTGCTATTCTTTCAGATCAGTTCTTTGCAGCAAGATTTCGCCGCGACTGTCTTAGGACGGCGGGATAAAGTTTAGCTGTGCCGTCCAGTGCATGCTTTGGCCCTCGCCTTTACTTTTTGTTGATATGGCTTCACGAATGTGTGACGTCGTATGGCCTCGTTGTCTGTACTCTCGCAAACCCCAGTAACCAATCCGTCAGTCAACTTCACGAGTGCGTGTACTTAAGCCAGTTCGCTGTCCCATTCATGTGCCTCGGGACATGAGTATCTCCGTGCTCGACATTGCCTGTGGCGCGCGGCGCAGGTACGAGCGGTACGAGTACCTGAGCAGCGGACAGGCGGCCGCCGACGTGGACGAGTTCCTCGGCGGAGAGCACGAGTTCCAGGAGTACAAGGAGCAGGTGGCCAAGTACCACGACCTCAGCTACGACATCGACTGCGAGTCGGCCAAGGTAGGCGGGCCGGGCCGGCCCGCCGTGGCAGGCTGGTCCAGGCTCGGCTGGACGAGACACGACCACGCGCGGTCAGACGTCATCTGCGGGCCAGCGGCGGACAGCTCATCGCTTCCCAGAACCATCGCTCATTGCAAAACCTCACGGAGCTTTGATGTCAGAGACTGAACGCTGGCTATGCCTTACCTCGAAAGACCCTGTCGTTTAAAATAAAACGGTTCTAAGCGAGCCTACTTCACCTATTGATTGGGATGCTCCGGAAGTCTTATTGCACTCCCTCTCCGCGTCAGTTTTGGGTCGTGCCTGTAGACCGCTCCGCCCGGACGATGCTTGTTACTTAGCCCTGTACGGGCGGCGGTGCGTCTCTGGCTGTCTCCGTCACTCCGTCAGAGTCCCAGCCTCGTCCTCATCCCCTGGCTGGCCGGGTGACGGCTGCACTGCGCGCCCCCAGGTGATCCGGCTGGGAATGTTCGAGCTGCGCTGCGACACGCTCACCGAGGACCTGGTGTCCCTGGCGGCCGGCCTGCGTGACAAAATACTGCAAAACATGCTGGCCAGCCACAACGCCACCAACAAAACGTCAGTACTCCGAGTGAGGAAGGGTGCTCCAATTCGTGATGCTTTTTCCGGGGACATCTGTTGTGGAATGTTTCGGTTGTGCGTTTATTGCACTTAAAACAGTGCGGGCAACGTATTTCTGCGTGTTCTTGTATTCATTTTGAACCCCCGGATAGATGTGTTTGTGGCGTCATTGTTTGCGAACAGTACAAACAAAGCCTGCCGAGGGTTCTGAGACGCTCTCTGGCTGCCAGGCTGTCGGAGGAGTACGAGCAGATCACCGAGAAGGCGCTGACCGTGCCGGCCAACACTGCCGAGATGATGGAGCTGAAGGCATACGTCGAGCAGACCGAGGCCGAGCGGGTGCCGCAGATGGAGGACAAGCTGCGCGAGGTGGGTCCGCCGCCGGCCGGCGCGCCCACCTCGTGGGGCCCGGGTGTGGGGCCGGCCGGCCGTCAGGTCACTCGGTGGTCCAGGATGTGGAGACATAGGGACGAGGTTTGACCATTCCGTCCCAACTGAACCGGAACGAAGTTATATCTAAGTTTTTCCGAAACGTTGCGCTAACGCACTGTTCTGGTCCTGTAACGTTTGCTATTGACTGCTGTACTCCTTGTGATAACGGTGCTGTTTCAAGTTCAGTGCGATACCGTAGCCTGTTTACATATTCGTATTCTGGTGCTGTCAGTGTTGAAGGCATGTAACTGCGCTTGCAGTTTTCGTCATCCATGCGCACCGTAAGGAAGTTTGGTCGTATTCGAAAGAAAAATAGAAAATCTGACATAGCTTTTCACAGCGGCGTTTACGCAAGTCATGTATAAACCACCAAGTTCTTTCCTTATTCTACCATAAGGAGAATAAGGAGAGAGTTACAACCTCGGCTTTTTTCGGCGTGACGTCATCCCGACCGGGCCGGTGAACCGTCGCTGTCACCCCGCAGATCTTCTCGCACCTGCTGTTCCTCTCCGACTACGCCGAGTTCTCGTCGGCCGACCTGCGCCACAACACGGAGACGTTCCTCTGGCACCAGCGGATCCCGTCCGTGTTCGAGGAGAGCCGCTCCATCTACCGGCAGAAGCGGGCCGAGTTTGAAGAGGCGCTCAAGGTGACCGCCGGCCGCATGGTGGCCGAGGGGTGCGGTTGTAGTGGCCGCTGCGAATCGGGAGTGGCGTTGTGGGCTTAAAAACTGGCCTCGTGTTCTCGGTGCTACGCGAAGAAACTGAAAAAGGTTTGTTTCAAGATGGATTTTGCTTAGGGTCAAGTTCAGCCAAATCTAGCCTTTTTCGGGTTCCGTCGGTAATCTTTATTTGTGGCATTATGCCTCGCAGCCCTTCTAGTCTCGTGTTCATCCACGCTGTCATCAAATCATCATTGCTTTTCGCCCATGCCTCGGCTGCATTGCTCTTGTCATTGCGTTGTTGCCTCACAACTTTCTTTGCGAACTGATGAAATTTTAATGCAGTTTTAACTGCACATATTTCCTGCCTCACAACTTTCTTCGCGAACTGATGCGATTTTAATGCAGTTTTAACTGCATATATTTCCACTAATAGTGAGGAGCTTGTCGACCGGCATGCTGTGGACCAGAACTGCTTTTGGCAAACATAAGGCGATTGTGACATCTGTCTGCCGTCAGGTACGCCGAGAGCGGTTCATCGAGGAACTGGAGACCTACAACAAGCAGGTGGACGAGCTCCAGGAGCTGGGCGACTTCGACGAGCTGCCCAAGTACCTGAAGAAGGGCCAGAACCTGCAGGAGAAGCTGCAGGTGGCGCTGGACAAGACGGACGCCATCAACGACGAGGAGACGGCCTTCGAGTGGGAGCTGACCCAGTACCCGCGCCGGCGAGAGGTCAGCGGCCTCCGGTTGTGTTTGTCTGTCGGTCTGTGCGCCTGGCTGTCGGTCTGTCTGACAGGCCAGCTGGTAGCAGTCGGCCGCTGTCGTAGACTGTGTTGGGGTGTGTCTGCAAGGGACACTGATGGCTCAGCTTGGATGTATTAGGCTGTAAACGGATCGTGAACGGGAAAAATGGCTACGTTTTGCAAATCTGGGACGTTTTTTGCCGTCAGCGTTGGTAACTCCCCTGTTATGTGTAACATTGGGATGGAGACGGTAGTTTGGGTTTCAACTTTCGTGATAGCTTTTTATGTCGTTGCCCTTGCGTTATCTGTGTGTGCCTTTTACGTGCTCATGTATGTACATCTTCGGGGTTTAACAAAATTTAACGGTCCAGCTTGCCTGTTGTACCATGATTGTGTTTGATGCTCATATCCGGAATCTTTTTTTGCAACGATTTGCTGAACTGGCCCAGAGCAAAGCATTATCTTTCTTTTCTACGGGCATATTACAGGTGTCTGATAAGCTTACGCCCTACCTTCGGCTATACGAAAATGGAGTGGAATTCAACACGAAGTATGAGTCCTGGATGAACTCTCCGGTAAGTCAACTGGTTCATCAAGAAGTGAAAACGAACAGCCGGATTATCAGTGCCGTTGTGAAAATGTTACGCTGTTACGGCTCATGTCTTCAGAACGTTTGGTCTGTGACAGACGGGCAGATGCAGCCCTGAAGTGTTTTGCCAGAGCCTGTTGCACCTTCCTGGCCGGAGTAAGCTTGCCGTTCGTCGCATTCTGCCATCGATGCTAAAAGTGAAATTATTTTGTGATGCGAATTTAGGGTCTGCAGTATGCCCAGCCTTGGAAGGACTCTTAGAGAACGCCGGTTTTAAACACGCAAAGTTGGTGAGCCCTGCAGTTATGACGCCTCTGTTCTTGCACAAGATCAGGGGTTTGCGCCACACTATAGCGCGTGCATCGTTGCTGGGGCGATGGCCGTCGTTTGACGCGTCGTTAATACCGCCAGCTGGGTTCGTTCGACCCGGAGGACATCGAGGAGGACACCGACAACTACTTCCGCAACATCTACAAGCTGGAGCGCTCCTTCAGCGCCGAGGGGCCGTCCCGAGACCTGCTGCTGCGGGTAACCCTGGCGCCGTCATCCTGGATTGGAGTAGCCACGCATGGATCTTCCCGAAATGTTTTCTCTAAAAAGGCGGTTACGTCGTCCATGTTGTCAAAGCTGGCGGAGCCATCTGTAGGCGCCCTTTTCGCGAGGCCCGGAACAGGCTGCGTCCGGATTGAAACAGACTACGTCCAAGATTGCCACATTATGACTGCGTCCAGGATTGCTATTTATGAAACGGAGTAAGTCCAGGATTGTCCTGAACTTGAACAGGCGATTAAAACTGTTTGCGTATGCTGCAGCTGTCAGGGACACACGAAAAATGACTTTCGGCGTCATTGAATACCTCTTCCAAGCCAGCGAACTGGCACATCCGTTCTGTAATTTTCAAATCCCTCCCATCGATCCACTGTGACCTTTTAGAACGCTGCTGCACGGTGACGGCTATTCACGGGGCCCATTTAAGGCTTATGGGCCCTTGCGTTGTCTCGACGTGCACGCGAAAAGCCCATTACCCAACATTATGTTCACCACCACTCAGTACTGCGCACAGCGTGGTCGGCAGCGACTGCCACGTTTTGTGATCACTGGACCTATGGTCGGCAACAGCGGTGGCCAGGTGGTGCAAAGGGCGGCCGTACCGTGAGGTCGCAAAGCGGCCTCCCGTGCGGTCGGCGGACGCCACTAATGCGCTGTGTCTGCGGCCCGCACGAGGAGGCGGCCAGGCAGGCGCGTACACAGTGTAGGTGCATAATTCTTGCAGAA
Source organism: Capitulum mitella (assembly GCA_030062745.1). NCBI lineage: Eukaryota > Metazoa > Arthropoda > Thecostraca > Pollicipedomorpha > Pollicipedidae > Capitulum > Capitulum mitella. Next base: position 23,733,909 of record CP099846.1, read on the forward strand.
AAACGCAAACCATGGGAGCAGCCCAGGAACAGCTTCAGCAGGCTCACCCCTCTCATAAAAATCTGGAACCATGTACGCGCCTTTTCTGCGAAATTTAGATCTCACAGAGTTTCCCATAACTGGCTATACAGGGCGTGACGTATTCAGAACCGAGAGAGGTCGTGACACAGTTTGCACAGCACTACGCGACAGTCTCTACCAGCTCACAGTACAACCAAGCCACACTCACGTAGTTACATGACACTGCAGGCATGCCACTTCCACTTACACAACACCGAAGCATACAATTAGCCATTCACCCTCGCAGAACTCACGCACGCACTCAGCAGGTGCGGCCACGCCTCGGTTAGGATCGGATCAGTCAGCCTATCCCTTTTTGCAAAATATCTCGGAATTCGGTCAATCTCAGCTGTCAAGTGCTTTAAATAAAACCTGGTTAAACGAAGACTCCAGCCACCTGGTGTTCCTCCACTTCAGTTCCTATTCTTAAACTTGGCAAACCTTCCACTAACCCTGCCAGTTATCGCCCCCTCTCACTCACCGGCTGTGCTTGTAAGCTTTTCAAGAGATTTTTCTAATGATCGAATTAGAATCTGCCTAAAAACGAATAACGTTGTCTCCCCTTACCAAGAATAGACTTTCGATCGCGCCGCCCCACGGCCGATAGCCTAATTCACATCATTCACTCCATTCAAAGTGATTTTTCCCACCGCGAGGCGACGGTAGCACTGTTATGGGGCCTAAAAGCCGCCTTTGATAAAATACACCGCTCTGCCGTCTTAATTAAATTACATCGTGCCGGAATTCGTGGCAGAGCAGCTAAATTCATCTCTAACTTTCTTCACTTAAGAACATTCACGGTGTGTTGCGGCAACGTCCACTCCACTTCTACTCATCAGGAGCAGGGTTTGCGCAAAGCAGTGTACTTTCTTATACCTTATTTCTGCTTATGATTAATAACGTTGCAGACAAGTTCCCAACCATGCATCCTGGCCTAAAGTAGTCTTTCTATGCCGATGATATAGCGGTGTGGTTCACGCACCCTAGCGTCGACCGCGCCAGTACATTTGTGCGGCTCCGTATTCGATTCTGTTCGTGAATGGTGCAACCGGTGGGGCTTACAGGTTTCAGTTACGAAATCAGCCACAGTAATTTTTCACATTTTCCTCGTAATATACGACCTGCAAGCTCTTTACGACTCGGAGGCGAAGACATCCCCATCCATACTCATTTAACGCGCACATTGCCGACATACAACGTTGTCTTCACCGACTTCATATTTTACAATGTATTTCTGGTCAGGACTGGGGCGCTGACAGGCGCGCTGTCCTGCGTCTCTACATAGCTCTAATTCGATCAATCCTTGAATATAATTTGCGTTTCTTTTTGGCAATATCTCTCCTTCCCTTGCTTCGGCTCTTGAGGTCATCCTTGAGAACCGAACACTTCGAGTCATCACTGGTCCTTTGCTACGTCCCTGTGAGAGAATCTCCGGACCAACGTTGGCATTCCCTCTGTCGTACATAAGCGCGCACTACACCTCATGAAATACTCCGTCCAAGTCCACACCACTCACATTCACCCATCACAACGCATCCTGACTCACATTCGGTGCCGACCACGACGGAACACCTACTGCATCGCGCAACACTTAAAAATGTCATAAATATGTTGGGCTTCCCCCAAATCCCCTGTCACTCAACTCCCACTCCCGGCAACCATCGGACGTACCGTAAATTTAATATTAGATACCTTTTCACCGCGAAGAAAAATTTCGTCACCCCCGTGGAAACACTCCAAACCTTCACTGAATTCAGAGGACAATTCCTAGACTACACCTTCTTGTACACTGATGGCTCCCGTACCCCTCAGGCCACGGGAGCAGCATTCATAGGAGGCAGGGCCCGCTTCTCCACTCGGCTTTCAAAATTTCACTTCATTTTCAGTGCGGAAACACGGGCCTTACTCGCTGTCATGAACCACATCAAACACAAAAAATGGTGGCGAGTCGTCATTTACACGCACTCACAATCAACACTTCAGTTACTACAGAGATTACAGCATATCACACATCCAGACATCCACGCACTAGTACAGACACACAACACACGCTGACAACACTCACCTCATTCGTTTGCGGGTGCCGGGGCACAGCTGCATCCCTGGAAACGAGGCATCTGACACCCTGGCCAAGCAGACGCAGCACTTACCCAATCACGACGACGACCCAGTGCCTTGCACAGACGTTATTTCTCGTGCCACCTCAAAACTTAAACAATATGCGCAAAGGCACTGGGATACTCACACTTTCATATGTACCCCATTAAATCGGAATTTACATCCTGGGAAACTTCCAACCGAAAACACTCGACATTATGAAGTTGTACTATCCCGCCTCCACATTGGTCACGTCCGCCTTAAGCATTCACACATCCTGCTTGATGGACTCGGACCCACCCAATGCCACGCATGCTACACGCGATTCAACATCGAGCATTTTCTCATACAGTGCCCCAGATATGCCAGACACCGACTCCTTCTCACCGCCTTTGTGCGAGATAAGCAGATCCCCTGGGGTTGCCCACTCTGCTAGAAAATGGACGTCCTGATCTGATAAAGCCCGTCTTTTATTCCTCGGAAAAAAACGGGCTGAATCAATTTCATCTAGTTCACCTCCTGTATAATATAACAGAACACTATCACGAAAAACAGAGAAGACGAATATCAGTACACATGAAAAATGAATCCCTTGAACATTGAAAGTGATCAAGTTACAAGTAACATCATTAAAAAAATAATAGCATCAATCGATAAGGTATACAAGAAGTAAACAGGTAAAGCACAAAAGGTATCCTTACTGGCATAAATACGAATAATATGTAAACTGAATTTGATTGAACACAATGGGTTTCATCGATTCCATTATTTACACAAGCAAACAGAACACGGTCACGAAATCCAGGACACTCACGAAGTACAGTACACAAATAGTATACAATGAAAAACCGCCTCACTCAAAATTAAATGTAAATTGGGTTTTTCCCGCACATTTTGGTTTCGTTCCAAGTTTGTTTTCCGAAACGCCACAGCATACAATACATAGCGCCATAACACATAGCACGTTGGACGTCAGTGGAGCCAAGAAGGCCTCTGTTGCGGCATGCCATTGCTGGCTGATTCAAGGGGTCCTCTGTTGCGGCAATGAAGCTGAAGTCCCACTGTGTGGATTCAACGGAGCTATGAGGTTCCATGACAGCGCCTTTGGGCAAGGCGCCTAGTCATATTTCATGCTTTCATATTCCATGTCGTCTAGCGCTCTTGAGCAAGGCACATGGTCTTCCGTTCGTTTCATATTCTATTGTCGTCTTCCTCTGGACCTCTGTTGCGGTGACGATGTTGATATTCACACAGTTTACACCCACACACCACCTGCAATCGCTTTGTCTTGCATGTTGTATGCCTGCTTCGCAAATGTATCTCTTTTCACATCCATAACAGAGCGGCGGTCTCCGGCAGGATTTTCGAAATCATCACTCTGGCGCGTTCCCCTGTTTCGGCCTTGCTCCCCTCGCCTTTGCAAACCAGACATCCATGAGCTGGTATAAGATGGATTTTGCCTAAACAACAACGAACTTAATGTAGCTTCCCCTCCAGACAGACTTTATGGTCAGCCTGATGTAAAAAAGCCCACTGACGCTTGCCGTTCTCCCAGGCAGTTTCTTAATTTTGTTTACACACATGCAGAGTCAAACACTTGTTTTCACTGCTCTTTCCGACTATTACGTTAAATGAAACGCTTGCCCTGCCATGAAAATTCATCACACACACTCTTGAAAGGTAACGTGACATACACAGACTACAGGCGGCTCATAATGACCAGCGGGCCGTGGCACGCCTTTAAATTCAATATCAGTCAATCAGTCAGCCGGCTGACGTGTGCCGTGCGCCGCGCAGGTCAAGTCCAGCATCGAGAGCTTCCGGGAGCACATGCCCGAGGTGCAGACGCTGGGCAACCCGGGCCTGCGCGAGCGGCACTGGGAGAAGATCTCCGAGATCGTCGGCTTCCCGATCAAGGCCGAGCCGGACACCACGCTGGCCAAGATCATCGACATGAACCTGGTTGACTACATCAGGTGGGCGCCGGGCTCTGTGGAGGTGGTCGCGGCGCAGTCAGCTGGATGATGGGGCAAACGGCCCGAGCTTGGAGGGCGCGGACTCAAGTACTGACCGCACGGGCGTTATGATCATGCAATCCGGCAAAAATATGACTCTTTCTGCTAAAGCCTGAGAGGCCAGGCCGGCCACTCAGGTTTCCTTTTTCTGCTTGTTGAAGTAATACTTGTTCTATCTACGGTCTCGCTCATAATACCCATATACTACGAGTCACATTTGTAAAAAACTATATCATTAACTTCAGCAAAGAAATCCACAATTACTTCGCTCATGATAGTCACATTATGAAATTCACCTAACCCAATCTTGCGTCTTGTGATCCACACCTGAAACAGTCCTACTTGGGTTTTGAGTGTTTTTGGGTTTGTATATCCATACAGTAAGTTCGAGAGCATCAGTGAGTCGGCCACCAAGGAGTACAACTTGGAGAAAGCCCTGGACAAAATGAAAGCCGAGTGGAAGGACATGGAGTTCAGCATTGTGCCGTACAGGTCAGATACCGTATCCGGCCGCCGCAGAGACGACGGGAAAACGCTGTCAGTGGAAGGCCATTTTCCTGCATCCTCCGCAACCGGCGCGGTTCCCTTTATGTAAACATGGCACCCGATGACTCCTAGCGGTAGAATAGCAATAACTGCCCGTCAGCAGCCTAGTCCCGATAACGCAGCTGAGTATGCGTTGTGTGCGTCGTAGTCTGCGTGTGACCGTGCCGTGTCAATGATTTGGTTGAACATCCCCGGCAGACTACTGCCGAGACCGCGCAGTGACGCGGGGGACCGACAGCCCAGGTCTGGGTTACGCCGCTCCGGCCCTGACCGAGGACGCCGTCCGTCCAGCCGCCTCCGTGACAGGCAGCTGTGTGACGAGCGGTGCCCCCTCCGCAGGGACTCCGGCACTTCGATCCTGTCCTCGCTGGACGACATCCAGCTGATGCTGGACGACCACCTGGTGAAGACGCAGACCATGCGCGGCTCGCCGTTCATCAAGCCGTTCGAGGAGCAGATCATCGAGTGGGAGAAGACCCTGTCCAACCTGCAGGTCGGTACTCGCCCGCCGAATGTTCCGGCGTCATTAGCACAGGAAGAAGGGTGGATAAGGGTCAGATGTAATAAGTGATACTTGTCGTCATATTGTATTTATGTTCAAAGAGTTGGTGGATCTGGAGATAGGTGTGGCATGTTTGGTAAGCGTTTAGGTGCAAGAGGGCCATTTCAAAGTCACGAGGTATTCGCTGAAGCATTTACCTCGGTTCGTTATGAAATGTGGCACGAATGAATTAGTCTTTGTTGGTAGCAGAAAAGTGATTCCATGAACGTCTTCATTAATGATTTATATTATTTTGTCACGGAAGTGTCATATATTCAAGCCCACCAGGTGCACCCATTCCACTGAACTGAAGTGCCGTTTGTTTGAGTTCAGTAAGTTTATACATACTGTTTTTACTACTTCCGGTTTGTGACTGGCACTGCCATGTCACTCATTCACCCGGCTTTTTATTGGTAGTGGAGGGTAAAGTGTTGCGCTTAGATAATAGTGAAACCACGCGCACGGGGCACTTTTGTATCTCGAGTTAGTCTTCTCCTCTGACGAGCCCGCGCAGTGTCGTCCCGTGCGCGGCTGATTGCAGCGTGAGCGCAGCGTATCGCGACGTGTCGACAGGAAATTCTAGACGAGTGGCTGAAGGTGCAGGTGACGTGGCTGTATCTGGAGCCCATCTTCTCCAGCCCGGACATCATGTCCCAGATGCCCGAGGAGGGTCGCAGGTTCACCACCGTCGACAAGGTAGCGGCGCCGGGAATGCTGCAGGGCGTTGCTGGTCATGGCGAGGGTACTATCGTGCGTGGGTTTTAGAGGGGTTGCGCTTCCTCTGCGGTGTGCTCGTTTCAGGGTGGGTTCATGTGCGACTTGCATAGCGTATGGTCGTCTTGTGTGGCTTGCGACCCCAGACAACATTGAAATCTTTTGTGAAAATTTTGAAGGTTTAATTTCTTGTAGATTGATGCTATCGGGTGTCTTCCGTCAAAGGATATTCGTTTTTCAGCGCACCTCCACATCCCACAGGTACATTAAAAATATTCAAAGCCTGGTCAGTGTATGGAAAAACGATCTAGTCTGCTGCCAACTACAGCGGTGAATTGGTGAGCTCAACCCACACCTGCAATGCCACAGAACTGGAGAGACATCATGAAGGCTGCTCTCCAAGACACCCACGTGCTGGCTGTGGTGGACGTGGAGAAAATGCTCGAGCGGCTGAAGAAGTCCAACGAGCTGCTGGAACTGATCTTCAAGGGCCTGAACGAGTACCTGGAAAAGAAGCGACTCTTCTTCCCCCGTTTCTTCTTCCTCTCCAACGACGAGCTTCTGGAGATTCTCTCCGAGACCAAGGATCCGACGCGGTGAGTGCCTCGGGTGTGGGAGTGGGAAGTGTGGGGAAAAGGGCTGGAAAAATACGTAAAGCCTCGTCTGTAGTTTTTTCGAGGCACTCTTTGGGGAGAGAGAGACTCTTCAGATTCCGGAAGTGAGGAAATTTTGAAAAGGTTTGACGTGACGCGCTCCATCCATAGGTCTGATTTTGACAGCATGTGTGCGAGGGTGATTTGTGTGCTCAAGACTTGGTTATCAAATTGCAGCACAGTGGCAGTCACCGTGCAGTGTATGAACCCGTTTCACGTTCATTCATTTCTGGCCCATTTGCAAACTGCTGGAGTGTGTACAAACCGTTTAGAATCTGCCAGCGGTAGTTCTCATGCTTACATATTCGAACGATAAACACCAAGGGTGCAAGACGGGCCAAACCAGTGAAGGCGGTGGGCGGAACCCATATTCGTCCCACACTTGGGGCGTGGACATGCCTGTCGGTCTCCATCTCTGCCGTGTCCTTCAGCTGTGCCAGCCTGATCGTTCCTCCCTCGTCCGTTCGTGTCACAGCGTGCAGCCGCACCTGAAGAAGTGCTTCGAGGGCATCGCCTCGCTGACCTTCACCGAGACGCTGGAGGTGACGCACATGAAGTCGAGCGAGGGCGAGGTGATCCAGCTGCTGGAGGAGATATCGACGGCGCGCGCCCGCGGCCAGGTCGAGAAGTGGCTGGTCGAACTCGAGGGCCTGATGAAGTCCAGTCTGCAGCACGTGAGTGCCGCTCGGCGTGCGTCGGGGACGCCCGGCGGGGACAGCACGCACGGCTTTAGAAGGCGTGGAGGGATTGGGGGAGCCGGGTTGTGTACTTACGATATATTAATGCTGTAAATGGATTCGTTTTCACTGAACAGAAATATAACATGATGCATCGCCTTTGCTGCGCGCACCACTGAAATTGGTGCGGCGTTTGTGCCAAACCGTTCCGCACCGCCAGATGCTTGACGCATCACTGCTTGTTAGGTGTATGACAGCGTCAAACGGTTTTGTCCGTGCAGGAGGTGGCCAAGGGGATGGACGCGTACGCGCAGGACACGCGAGACCACTGGGTCCTGTCCTGGCCGGGCCAGATCGTGCTGTGTGTGTCGCAGACCTACTGGACGGCCGACGTGCACAAGTCTATCAGGTATAGCGTAAGACAAGCAGTCAACAGGCATGATAAAAAATTCAAGTAGATGGCCTTCGAGGTCGAGAAATGCAAGGCTCTCGATTGCTTTTTTCACAAGACAGAATTGGTGTATGTGGGCGCTGAGCATAATGCAGAAGACGATTCTTATCGTAAAGCGGAAGTAAATGAAATGAATCGACAATGGCTAGATTTACGTGCCTACAGTTTGAATTGGTGTAAGTAATGGTAACGCCCTTTTCTCACAAACTATCGTGAAAACGTGACTGAAGCCACCTAAGACGAAGCTTTGAATGCGTTACATGATTATTTTGGCAGCATGAAGTTGAAACGCATTATTTTTTATGACATATTTTTGCCAGTATGCTGAGATGGATCACTGTTTTATCGTTCGTGACCGTACGTACGTTGTCATTTTTACCCATGTACGTTTTCGTGCGTTTTCATTCCGTAACCTTCACGGCATTTGCGAAAGCCCTGTTGTAGTTACGCCGGGGACCAGTCTTGAAATGTCGTGCAGGAGCTGCGCATTTCGTGACAGTTGCGCAGCACTCGGGTTTTCACGTAGATTTGGTCGTTCTGTGTGTTTCGTTCCTGCGTGTGGACGAATCATTTATGTCTTTTGCCACTCCATGTGGTGCTCCCCCCCATTAAGCGAGTCTGGTCATCCGCAGTCTGTGTGTAATCGCGTGAGTGTCGCAGTAATCTTGCGCCTAAGGCTGTGCATCATCGGTTGTCCAGGAGCGGACACGGGGCCATGAAGGATTACCTGCAGCAAAACAACGACCAGATTGGCAAGATCGTCGAGCTGGTCCGCGGCAAATTGTCCCGGCAAAACCGCACTACGCTGGGTATGGCTGCGCCATGTGTAGACTGTAGCCCGCCCTCAAACACGGCCATTCATTGACATCTGCTTAGTGGTTATATCGCCGCGGTCTCCTCGGTCGTAGTGGGATCCGTCCTCACCGACACTTGTTTGCATTTAACTAGTGATGCCACTTTCTTGTGGTCGTGGCTGGAAATTTTGGGGATCGGGAGGGCCTAGACCGTCCACTTTTTGACTGTTATAACATTAGGCTAATGGGGAACGACTGGAAAGAAACGGTCTTAAGTCCTATTCCTCCCAGTAATGTTCGAAAACGTTCAACTGTTCAGGTGACGCACGTTTAAGGTGACGCCAAACGATTGCCAAACCAGGAGAACCGTTGCGTTCCGTTTGCGGCGCGTTCCGCCTTCCGGCTGCCGCCGGGCGCGAGTGCTGAGTCGTGGCTGCCGCTGTGACGTCAGGTGCGCTGGTCGTGCTGGACGTGCACGCCCGGGACGTGCTCGCCTCGCTCATCGCCAGCAAAGTCTCCTCCGAAAACGACTTCGCCTGGCTGGCGCAGACGCGCTACTACTGGGAGGTCAGGAAGAGACGTTTGCGATGTTTTTGATGTCGGTCCTTCTGGGCCAAACCGCTCACTCATATCGACCTGAGTGGTCTAGCCGTAGCATAAGCATAAGCAGAAAAGGCCGAGCGTGAGGCTAGACTCGCCTAGTGTGGAACAGTCGTCAGTCACCTGTCTTTAGTCAAATTCGGCCATTTTTGTCAAGGGAAAAGTAACAAAAGAATGCTTTCGGCCATGTGCATTACCCAGTAGTGGTCCCAGTTGTCTTAACGGCGATATCCAGAGGACGATAGCTGTGTGGGTGATCAAAAAAAGCGATGTGCTAGTCAATTGCGGTCCTGGGACTCGCGCCGTATGCACCTGTCCACCGCCATGCGATTCGGCGGGGCCTCTGGCAGCACTTGAACCGTCCACGCAACTTGACCCGAGCTCCCGAGCCCCCTCCCCCCAGGAGTCACGGCTGGCGACACGCATGATCAACTCGACGCTGATGTACGGCTACGAGTACCTGGGCAACACGCCGCGACTGGTCATCACGCCGCTGACGGACCGCTGCTACCGCACGCTGTTCGGAGCGCTCCACCTGCACCTGGGTCAGTGGTAGCGGTGAAGCAAACGGAGGAGGATCGGGTCTTGACCCTCCCCTTAGGGCTGAAAATTTGAGTTTTTCACACATCAGGAATGAGAATAAATATAACACTGCGACGCTCGAAAATAAAGTGGACGAAATCCGAGGAGTTTCCAGTTTTGAGGCGGATTGGGTTTGTCCTGGCTCCATCCTCGGCGAAATCTTGGCTACGCTCAGAGACATAGCCAGGAGAGGGGGGGATGGGGGCCATGCCCCTCCCCTGAGTCAAGCGGTCTACACTTGATATTTAGCGATTTCGCAGGAATGCGAACTAGTGATCACACATATGCTGCAAAAGAAAACTTGTTTTTCGTGTCCGTTAATTGTGAGGTCATTTTCATAAAATTGATATTTTTTCTTATAAATTTTGTCATATGCCAGTGGCATATGACACAATTTGATTTTGCTCCCCCCTCCCTAGGGAAAATCTTGGCTGCGTGTCTGGCCTCGCCTCTGGTCTATGGCTACCCCGGCAGCACGCTATACAGCGGTCACCGGCTTAGTGGCCGCCGTCGCGTGCTATCGGGTTGCTCGCGCGGCTCGCTGCCGTTCGTCTTGGGAATAAGAGTCGGCCAGGCGCCCCTCAGCCTGACTTGTAACCCTCGGTCGCACGCAGGGAGTGCAATTGTGCTTCCTCTTGCCTGGGGGACATCGATCAAGAGTAAATCCCTGCTGCCCTGTTCCGTTCTTATGGAAAGAGACGCACTGTGTGAGAGCGCGTTACGTCACAGACACGGCAGACTGTTGAAATGCTGCTGCTGGATTGAAGCCAGCTAGCTTGTTCACAGTTCTTTGCTCGTGTCTGGAGCTCACCACAAATGCGTGCGGTCACAGACGCACAGACACAGACTTTTAATGAGGTAATCCGGATATAGCCTGCGGCAATTTCAACCTCTCGTCGGCGGATAAAACATGAGGAAAAAGCTGTTATTTTCACAAAATACTACCGCACTTAATTGCTCAGGTGCTCAGAGGTCACAATAAAACTGTTTTTCGGGAACAAAAAACAGGATTAGGAAGAGCAGCATGTCAGTCAGTCCGGCGCAAATGACACATCGGGCAGGCGTTGTCTCAGGCGGCGACTGAACAGTGGCGAAGGAAGCCGTGTCAACTCAAGAGATAGCGCGTTTAACAGAGTTTGACCTCGACAGCCGAAACGCTTCTTACCAGTCTCGGTGTAGGAGGTGGCACATACAAGTGATGGTCCTGACGGGTGGTCCGGTCCCGGGTCTCCGCCACGGCGGTGAGACCCGCCGCCAGCGCCTCTGACTCGTCGTGACGGTGCATCTTGTGCGTGAGACACAAGGTGTGGTATGTGGCCAGGTTTTCCCCATTTGAACCACCCCATCCTCCTCAGCGGATCCGATACACACATGGCTTTTTTGCGGCCGAAAATTACCTCCGGTGAGTAGTTGATTTTTGACCGCTGAGTAGGTGGTTTTCGGAATGCCGGACAGGCTCTTTGGTGTAACTGCCGTATATCATAGTGCAGTAACGGATCTGCGAGAAGACCAGGTCGTTGCGATGTGTCGCTGAGCTCCGCTCTGTCGGTCAGGCGGCGCGCCGGAGGGGCCGGCCGGCACGGGAAAAACGGAGACCACCAAGGACCTGGCCAAGGCGGTGGCCAAACAGTGCGTGGTGTTCAACTGTTCCGACGGGCTCGACTACATTGCGCTGGGCAAGTTCTTCAAGGTGGGTCAAGCCATTCATGTGTGCCCTTTTGGAAGGCGGAAAGCGAACGTGCTGTTTTAAAAGTCGCTTCTAGGTTGCGGTGTGGCAGGACGCAGGGAATAACATAATTGGAAAAATAGTAGCAATAAATAAAATAATATTGAGAAATAGAATACCCGTCGTTGCAGTAGTAGTGCAAAATAGAAAAAGAACGATATAAAATGATAAAGTAGGCTAATAGTACAGTACATCCATAAAATGGAATAGCAGTATAATACAGTAAGAAAATACAATAATAATTAGAACCATTATTGTAAGAACAGTAATAGATTATTAGGTTGGATTCCGTGAACTCGGCGCTGCGTCGTATACGCGACACCTGCCGAGAGGCGCTGGCGCTGGCTGCGTGCCCACCCGCCGGCCGACCTGTCTCCGTTCGGCAGGGCCTGGCCTCGTGCGGCGCCTGGTCCTGCTTCGACGAGTTCAACCGGATCGACCTGGAGGTGCTGTCCGTGGTGGCGCAGCAGATCCTGACCATCACGCGCGCCATCAGCGCCGGCGCCGACATGCTGCTGTTCGAGGGCACCGAGCTGAAGCTGGACCCGACGTGCGCCGTCTTCATCACCATGAACCCGGGCTACGCCGGCCGCTCCGAGCTGCCCGACAACCTGAAGGTGCGTCCGGCCGCCGGAGGCCGGTCGCGTGGCTGAGGACCTTGTGACGGGCGGGTTTGTGTGTTTGTGTTGCTGTGAGGTTTGTATGCGGTTCCTTTTTGTCCTGCTGACGGTTTTAACACTCGTAGAGGGGGGGGGAGGGTGGAGTGGCAGTGACTGGCTCTTCACATCTCGCCAACGTGAAGAGTATTTGGTGCTCATGTGAAGTCCTGATAACGTGTGGAATGCGATAAGCTATTTAATGGATTTGTTCGTTGGAATTTATACTTTTATGGTGTTAGTCTGCCAAAAGCTAAATGTCGCGTCTAATGCGTGATGCCTACGGCCCCAGCGTGCCTGCACTTCTTGCTGGAACTCCAGGCTTTCCTTAGTACGGATGCACCGCTGACGGGATGTTGCCTTGCCAGGCGTTATTCCGCTCGGTGGCCATGATGGTGCCCGACTACGCCATGATCGCCGAGATCGTGCTGTACTCGTGCGGCTTCGTCGACGCCCGTCCGCTGGCCACCAAGATCGTGGCCACCTACCGGCTGTGCTCCGAGCAGCTGTCGTCGCAGCCCCACTACGACTACGGTGTGGCTGGGTTGCGGCCGCGGAGCCGGGCTCGGGGCGGGAGCGAGCGGAATGTGCGCAGGTGTGGGTTACTGCAGAACGAAGCGTACATAACTTCCACTCGGCAGCGTCCTGGGCAGTGGACGATGGGCATTTTTGCCATCAACAGGGGAATCGCAAATCATAATTGGCATTCTTTTCTTTAATTATAAGGCAAGCTCTTGCAACTAACCATATTGCGGACGCTTAGCAACCTTGAAAAGGCAACATCACGAGGAATGAAGTGATGCCAGTCTCTTGCATTGACGGTTGATTCACGGCGGTAGTTTTACCACGCATGACATTTTTTCACTTCATTGTTCGCAAGTGCGTTTTTTGTGCCTTGCATGGTTGCGTGCAATAAGCACGTATGGATTCAAAGCTCGCAGACCTCCCAGCCTGCAAGTCCAAGACTTTCACCACGTTTTCCAGGCATGCGAGCTGTGAAGTCAGTGTTGACTGCGGCCGGCAACCTCAAGCTGAAGTACCCCGAGGAGTCGGAGGACATCCTCATCCTGCGCTCCATCACCGACGTCAACCTGCCCAAGTTCCTGATGCAGGACCTGGGCCTGTTCGCGGTGAGCGGGCCCTCCGTGTGCTCGCGCTGCGTTTTGTTCGTGTTTTCGACTGCCTGTTTCCCCAGACCTCGCTTACCTGTCATTGTGCCAGACTTTGGTTTCAGCTGTTCAAAGCAAATGTTTCCGTTGTCGTCTGCCTATTCTGCTGCGTGGGTTCGAGTCCCCTCTGACAGCGGAATGATAACTAACCAACTAACGGTCCGCATCTTCTAGTTGAGCCGATCAGACCGGCTGTGTGTCGAACGGCGGTGGGCTTCCTTCTCAGGGGATCACGTCGGACCTGTTCCCGGGCATCCGGCTGCCGGAGACGGACTACAGCACCTTCAACGCGGCCGTCCGTGAGAGCTGCGAGGAGGCCAACCTCCAGTGCACCGACTACTTCCTCGAGAAAATACAACAGGTGCGGTGGCTTCCATCTCCGGGAGGAAATGCATTTCGGGACGTGCCGAGTCAAACCCACTAATTTCACGTCTCGTTAAAAACCTGAATTCATTGTTATATGCATAGCTATGGAGTGACGCTCTGTATAGACTGTGCAGCCAGCAGCCGGGCATGGAGCCGCACTGTGCATGTCGCGTGAATAATGATTATCTCGCTCCGTGGTGATTAACCGTTGATGATGCATCATTGGATCACTCGTGGCTATACGGGGGGGGGGGGGCGGTATCGTGGCTGGTGGCTGCCCCATTCTGCCCGCGTCCTGCGCTGTCTCCCTCGGAGGCGGCCGAGACTCGTGGGGAGGCCGTCCGAGTTGTCCCGGTACACTGACGGCCACACCGCCCCGACAGATCTACGAGATGATGATCGTGCGGCACGGCTTCATGATCACCGGCTTCCCGTTCGGCGGCAAAACCTCCGCCTACCGCATGCTGGCCGACGCCTTGGGTCGGCTGAAGGAGAGGGTGAGGCGGCAGCACACCATCGCGAGAGGGTCATATGGCCCCGTCACTGTTCTGTGTACCGACACTGCTCGGCCCGGGCTGGGAGCACGTATACAGATAGCCCGTGTGGCAGAAATTGTGGCACCGTCGAAATTGCATGTTCGTGCTGGTTGAAATTGTATGTGGTTATTGATATTATGTCTACTGCGCGGTTTCTGCGTCTTGCAGGTTCTTTTCCTTCATGGAGGAAATTAATGTCCGGACACGAAAAGCTAAAGTGTTCAGTGTGGTGTCGACCGTTGGCGACCATCGGACACAGGATTTGGATTAGCTGATTTGTCGGCGTGGAAATTGCCGGTGAACTGTGAACAGCGAGTCCCTTTGTCGCACGGAATATCGGGTTCCACACCATTCACATCTCCAAAATCGTCATTCGGACGCCACTGTTTACTGAAGGAAACGTCCGGTATATTCGAACATGTCGTAAATCCACTTCCTACTTCGCCACACCACGGGACGCACCTTGCGTTGAGCAATCCGACATCAGGCCGAGAAAGTATTCACAGTTCAACGCGAGTTTCTCTGAACCACCACGTATAAACAAGCTGTCTTCTCGACAAATAGCATGCCATCGACAAATGCACTGGAACTTTGCGTCCGGACCTGCTAAGATATTTCTGCAGCCCTCGTCTGGCGAGCTGTTGGCCGCGTGCTGTGCCGTTGTTCACGCCGGGATTGGGCGCCGTCGTCGGCAGGACGAGATGGAAGAGAATGCCGTCCAGATCACCGTCATCAACCCCAAGGCAATCACCATGGGCCAGCTGTACGGCCAGTTCGACCCGGCCTCCCACGAGTGGACCGACGGCGTGCTGGCCGTCAGCTACCGGGCCTTCGCCGTCGACATCAGCCCGGACAGGTGGGCCGAGACAGGATGGCGTAATCGCCACACCAGCCCAAATAGGTGGGCCGAGACAGGATGGCGTAATCGCCGCACCAGCCCGGACAGGATGCCCCATTTGGTCTGACATTTGGTCATGTCTACATGGAGCTGGCTTTCCCTCAAAAGCGTCTCTCAAGAAACGCAGCTGGCTCGGTAGACAGAGCAACACTTGCCAACAGCTAGCTCAGCATCCAAACTACTCATGACTTGAAGTACCAGCACAGGGTGGATTCTGGGCAACGGGGAACATATTTGGTTGTCATACATGGGGCATGAAGAGAATGTTTCAAAGCCCGTTGGCCATGGCGCGGCGGCAGCAACGCGGCCTCCCCTATACTGGCCGTTCATATCGGATATGTGGTTGATGGTTTGGAAGGGCCATGATGTCGTCACTTCAAAATCAAACCGTCCAATAAATGTGAGGGAAAATAGAGATCGGCTGATGTCCTGTTGACCGGAAAGGGCGACAAATAAGGGACGATGTTTCCTGTAGGCCTTAGACCTTAAATCACCTTACCTCAAAGGTTTCCCATACGAGCCAGTCTGAGATGTTGGATATACCGTCATTCAGCATCTTCAGTTGGGCTAACTGCAGTAAAATTGTTGTGATTGTGTTTCCCCGTTTCAAGTTTCCTTGTCGCATTAAGTTGCCAGAGATGTCACCACCATTCGCCAGTGCCGAAGGCTTGGTCACTGTCCAGGTTGTTGACGATTTGTGCCCTCCCTTGGCAGGAAATGGCTGATGTTTGACGGCCCCGTGGACGCCATCTGGATCGAGAACATGAACACGGTGCTGGACGACAACAAGAAGCTGTGCCTCATGTCTGGCGAGATCATCCAGCTCTCCCCCACCACCAACCTCATCTTCGAGCCGATGGACCTGGAAGCGGCCTCTCCTGCCACGGTCAGTGAAGTGCTCTCCGCCCTCTACGGCCAGCAGTCTGCTGCGCCTTGCCTGTTGGGTCGAGTGCGTCTGTCTTGAAACAATGAGTGATGTCAGCGGCCAGTATACGCGGGGCCGCATTGCGGCCGATTTATCATGGCCTAAGTGCTTAGAAATGTCCTCTTCCAACTTCGTCAACTTCAACTTCGTGCTTGGCAGTAGCATAAGTTCCTTGTTGTCCGGGATCTACCCTGAGTTGATGTTTCGAGCTATGTGTAATTTGGGTGCCGAGCTAGCTCTTGGCACGTTCTGCTTCGTGCACATGGCGTTGTGTGAGGCTTTTGAGGCGAGCCAACTTCATGCTGAACCAGCTCAGTGTGCGTAGTAAACTGAATGTGCTGATTTGGGTCCGTGTGCAGAATTAGCCGGAGTTGGCTGCGACCGCTGACCCGACTCCGTGTGCTGAGTCAGCCGGAGTTGACTGTGGGCGCTGATCCTGCTCCGTGTGCTGAGTTAGCCGGAGTTGACTGTGGGCGCTGATCCGACTCTCTGTGCTGAGTTAGCCGGAGTTGACTGTGGGCGCTGATCCTGCTCCGTGTGCTGAGTTAGCCGGCGTTGGCTGTGGGCGCTGAGTGGGCGCCGTCGGCCGCCAGGTGTCGCGCTGTGGCATGATTTACCTGGAGCCGAACACGCTGGGCTGGCGGCCGCACCTGCTCTCCTGGATGGCCACGTTGCCGGAGAACCTGACCGAACAGCACCGCGTCATCATCGCCGACATGTTCGAGTACTTCGTGCCACCGCTGCTGAACTTCATCCGGCGGGCCGGCATCAAGGTGAGGCCCCAGACGGTCGGGCTCACGGACGGGCCGGGGCCGGGACGGGGGGAGGGGAAGAGGCGGCGCTGCTCTTCCGCGGCGAGGTGTTTCTCCGAACGATAGGCAGGGTCAGTGCTTCATCACATTGGCTCTGCGTACTGTTATTACGGCGCTGGTTACGGTGACAATTTTCATTTGGGGGGGGGGGGTCGAAAGTCAGGTCACCCAAGTGCTGGTTCTAGGGCCGTGCTGTGCGATTTTTGGCAGGTGCTGCGATGAATGCGTTGTGAGGTAAATACTCCATTTTCTGTTCGCTCCGCTGTCACCAGGCGTCTGCGTTTGGCCGCTCCGATGGCTGTTGTATGGCTTTGTGCTCAGACGCCGTGTGTTGTATCACTGTGATTTTTGTCGCGTGCGGCGTGCAGTGGATGAAGCTGGATCCACCGCAAATGGCGGACCTTTCTGATGAGGTAGGGTCGCGTCATTTTTGGGAGTCGTCCGTGCACCATTGATTGCACAATGTTTGTGCCGCAGGGACGCATTTCACCAAAGAAATGTGCCGTTGCGCCTCGTGAGACTGAGCGTTTACAATCGTCAAGCATGGGCTGGCACCAGCCAGATGCATGAATAAAACCAATGCCGTCCGCGCTGCCACCAGCGAAATGCATGCCATTCTACTTAGTGTGACTTGTGCGTGCAATCTAAAGCGTAGCCTGGTGTAAATTTATGCATGGAAACTAGGTACTGCGTGCATGACATACATCAAGCGTTGTGGCAGGCAATTTGCGTTCGGCAGTTGGTAACAGTACCGCATAATTGGAAATGCTCAAGGGGCAAGGCGCGTATCTTTTTATAGCAGAGCCGAGTAACAAGGAGCACGCTAACAAAAAACGTCATATTTCCCGCCCCTCCCAGAAGTTTGCGAAACATCCTTGAAATCAAGCACTCTGAAATTCAAATTGCCACGGCATTCAGGGCTGCGCTTTGTCTCTCGCATTTTTGCTTCGTTTCTCATTGTTGACAAACACGTTTTGTGCTCGCACGTATCGAAAACTGTCATATAACACACCACCACATAGCACGTGTGTTCGGTTTTCAATGGATTATTAGCACGCGGACCGTTCACCAGGTGTGCTTACAAAATCGTTATCGACACCGCTGTTCTGAAAATGTGTTTGGCGTAGTAAGAAATCACTGTATTTAGACATTCTTTGGCAATCATACTTAACGAAAAGAACGGTCGCCTCTCTACTGAACATACCATAAACAAAGTAATTTTCCTTGACCCAGTTTTTCCTGAGGCGTTCCCTCGTGATCTAACCAAATGTTTTCAGGGCCACCATTGTACGACGTTACGATGAAAAACACTTAGCAGTCGCTATTCGATATTCTAAATATGGCTTCTCGTTGCTTACAAAAAAAAAACATCTTCCACTCAAAAGCCGAATTTCCGTCTTCTAGACCCAATTTACCATCTCTGAAAGCCGAATTATGGGCCCAGAAACCTTGCTCTTGACCGACAGTTAATGCTGACATACCTTACTCCCCCTTTTTGGGACCACCATGTACCTGTTGTGTAGCGAACGCTTTGCACAACGTATTTGAAACCAAGAAATAGGTTTGCGTTTAAGGGCGTGGCCAGGATTTCATACGAGATAGGGCTGCGATACTGGCTTGAGGCCGACAAAATGCAAGGGGAGGGCTTATCTAAAATGCAACCGCAAATGCATTGCGAAACTTCGTGTGCAAAAATCTCAGGAGCAGAGGTGTGAACTCCTCAAAGTGGTTTTCGCATCTAGTTGTAGTCCTGCCAGCCACGAACACAGACACTGGTGACGCTGTTTGATGTGTTTTTAAGACATTTGGGTAGTAAGTTGATGGATGTCTCTCCTTCCATTTTTGACATGCGCATCGTGATATAGGAACGTATTTCAGACATTTTGTTTTGATTGCGTCTTCATTGCAAATACCGTTGTCACCTGTTTCGTCGAGTGAGACGCTGAGTATGAGTATGCCATATCTAATATGAGTGTGCCATATCCTGTAGGCTCTGTAGCAGCCTAGCATGCAATCGTGATACACAATTTCATCCTACGACAGGAGCTGTCGCCCACCACCGACATCAACCTGGTGCACTCGCTGATGAACCTCTTCGACTGCTTCATGGACTGCTACCTGGACGACAAGCACCTGAAGGTGACGCCCGAGTCGGACGTTCGCACTCACCTGGAGGTAAGTCGACCTCGGCGTCTCGGGCTCCGGCCGCTGGTGACGAGGGAAGGTGACGTCCGGATGCCGTGGGTCTGTTTGGTCCGGTCGCGAACTGTGGAAACCGTGATGGTTCGGAGGACTTCGCGGTTCCATTCGTCAGCTGCGTGTTGTCGTGGAACGCTTTCTGTGAACTCTGTGTAGTCGTGACTCACGTCATTGGACAGAGCTGTCTGCGTACGCATCCCGCTTTGTTCTCTGTGTTTGACTTTTCTGGCAGGAAGTAATTCGTAAACAGCAAGATTTTATAACGATGCGTAAATGAATACAAGAAAGTTTTTTGTCGTGCATGGTACATAAGGTTAACAGTTTACAAATGAGGCAAGGATTTGCAAGATGTGTTGTTCAGGATTTGGTGCAAGGCAAATGCATGACCGCTACTAAACGCCTCGTTTCTTTGGCGATGAAAGGGACAACTTCATAACTTTTTGATTGAGCGGTATCGACATGTTGTCCGTCGATAAATGGCGTGCCAGCAGAAAAGCAGATACATCGACAAAAGGCGCTAAAGATTTGCGTTATTATCTGCGTAGATATATGGACCCTGTGAACGTTTGTGCGTTTGTTCACTAGTCTCGGCAGAAGTAGCATACAACCTCTTGGCAGCTGACACATATTGCAATTGGAACCTAATGGCCTGGCACGGCAATTTTTTTAGACTTCATCGGCAGTTGGATTCTGAATACACCAACGCCCTGGTGCATTCAGGTGCATGCGCTGTCATTGGTGAAAATTTCGACATCGCAATGTCGCTTGCAGCCCTCCGTTGTTCAGAGCCCATTACCCGTTGGCATTGAGCCAGAGTCTGGATGTTTCTTGAATGCAGGACGTTTAGAAAGGAGACAGAGCAAGGTAGCGCGGCTTTTGTGAGGGCCAGTCAGGTCGCGAAACGGCCTGCCTGGCGAAACAAGCCGCTGAAAGCCGGTGGTTCCTGCTAATTGTATTTAACCGTTTTCTTTGAGGCCGCTTATTTCGCCTTTATGGCGCAAAGACTTACCGAAGCAGACGAAACAGACGAAGTAGATGAAAGAAGTCTATTGGTTTACATTTCTCTTCATAAATGTTATCAGATTAAAATCGACAAAACAAATCGTTGGTACTGTTAGATCAAATTTTTCTCCCGAAGTCTGAGCGTCAGATTTTCTCAGCCTTTCTTCTTCAGTCGCAGTCAGTCGTCCTGGTTCTTCATAATATGCACTGGGCGTCGATGTCTTGGATAATAAGGACATTATCGCTCAGTGAACAGTACATTTTGTCTGGATTACACGCTTGGTATCCTTTGTGTGCGCTCTTGAGTCTCGGGACGTCGTAGAAAAGGAGGATAGGCGTCTGTCGTCACCTTCGTAAAATCTAATTTGAGACCATTTTAGCATTGTAAAGGGGGAGACACCGGCTGCTTTCCAAGCAGTTTCTTCCCGTGCAACGCCGTAGAGTTAATGTTAAATTTGGCTAGTTAAGGAGGACACGGTGTCCCCGTACCCACTGTTCCGTCGCCTTTGCCTACTTGCCAAAACGTTTTTTTCGTGTAGGAAATCCAAAATCTGCATATGGTTTGCGAGATGAATATCGACAAAATTTGCAGCATTTCGTTACAACAGAAGGAACACATTGACTTTGGCTCCCAAAAAAAAAGACCTGGGAAGTGATGAATCGACCCCAGCAATTGAAATGGCGCTCCAGAAAGCGTTACATGATAACATTTTGACAGAGATGCTGAAAGCCAGCGCACATGGAATACCTTGAAGTCGACTGAAAGGTCAAATCCTGACTGGTAGCTCCGCCTTAGACGGACTTCACCTAAAACTGTCATACGTCATTCACACTGCCGTTATTCTCCGTACAGTGGGTTTCCCAGCGCCATGACCTCCGCCCAGCTCGCGCTGAACTCATCCCTGACCACGTGCAGGTAGCGGCCCTGTACCGGCTGGCGGCAGCGGTACAGGCGGGCCATGCCGGTCGTCATGTAACGCTTGTGCAGGTGGACGCAGAGCGCCGCCGTCTGGCTGTCGATCCGATCCGGCCGAGAGGCCGAGCAACACCCTGGTGCGGGTGCTGGACTTCATACTTTGGCCTGAGACGAGAATCACGCCGGTGATCTGGTGGGTGGTGCCCAGGTCCACCGTCCAGCGGTGCTCGCCGGCTGGGAGCGGCGACAGCACCTGTGTCGTCGGGTCGCCGTCGTTGCCCTGCTGGGCGGCCGTCGGCGGGTTCCACGGCTCCCAGGAGGAGCGCGCCGGACGGCCCAGAGCCACGCTCTCTCCCACGTACTGGCAGACGTATTGACCGCTATAGTCGCAGTTGATATCATTGGCCAGCCCGTCCCGTCGCAGATGCGTGCAGTCCTCGCCTCGGCCATGGTCGTTGGGCTCGTTGTTGCCCCAGGTGGTGAGGTTGTCGACCGGCTCGCCATCGCTGTACACGAACTCGCCTTCAACGCCCGTGTCGTCCAGGCCGATCAAAGGACTTCTTGCCAAGTCGAGCATGCCATCAGCCAGCAGCGCCTCGCGCAGGCCATCGTCGCGGCCCGGCCACAGGATGGCGCCGCGGCTGGCGCAGTCGTACGACGCCTGGCTGTACGTGGCCGCGCTCCTGTTGAGGTACCAGCCGCCCAATAACGGAACAAAGTCGGCCGGCGGTGACACGGCCGCGGCCAGCCTCAGTACCAGCGTCTGCCAGGCGTCGTCCGCGGCTCCAGCGTCGTCGGCGACGCCGTCCGCGTGTAGGCGGCAGGCGGCGGCCGCTGCCGAGAACTCGGCCGCCAGACAGAGCACCTCCTGCCGGCAGAGGCGGCCGCAGGCGGCGGCGTCGGAGGCCGGCTCCTGGCGCAGCAGGCTGGCCTCGCTGGGCCGGCCGCCGGTCGCAGGCACCAGCTCGCCCAGCGGCCAGCAGCCGGCCTCGGCCGACCGGTTGAAGCCGTCCAGACAGCGGCAGACGCCCTGCCGGCAGGCGGACCAGGGCACGGCGCGCCGGCAGTCGGCGCTGCGGCCGCACGGCTCGTCCAGGAAGGCGACGCCGTGCCGGTCCGACACCAGCCACGGCTCGTCGGCGGCCTCCAGCCGGCCGGGCAGCGGCCGCCGCGCCGCCAGCAGACAGGCGCCGTCCCGCGCCCGGTAACCGGTGCCCAGACAGTCGGGCCGGTGCAGACACAGGTGCCGACAGGTGGCCTCCAGCAGGCCCATCTCGGAGCTGAGCACCAGCTCGGCCGGCAGGCTCCGGTTCAGCGCCTGGGTGTCGTTCAGCCGATACGACCGCGGCGGCAGCTGCACGGAGCCGTTGGCCAAGCGTTCGGTGAAGTACTCGAGGGTACCCGGCTGAGAGCCGAGCGACAGGCCCAGCACCGAGGCCAGCAGAACCAGCGGCACCGACGGCATGGCGGCGACTGAGCGGGGGCGTCGGCTGCGCTTAACCGGCTCTGTCGCTATGTACGCAAACACCCACGTGACAACGCAGGTCAAAATTCCGAGATCGAATAACTGTGTAAGTCGTTAATTTTAGAAATGGGCGGTAAAGTGAAACCGCTGATGATGCTGATCATGCATTTAAACATGTCGTTAACTGACACTAACCAAAAAAGTGATCGGGACGTCGTCGGCGATAAGCCGTTTTAGTCATGGAGTGAAATTGTGCGTCGCATTGACTTTTCACCTTGCGAGAGTCCTGCAGTTGTTGAATACCTGCACGCACATGTAGACACCTTCTGGCCTCCACCGTAACAACCTATCTGTGCATTACTGCAGTGCACTAGAAAGGCAGCTGGATAACAGTTGCTGTGCTTGTGAAACTCTCCAGCAGCAGACGTACACTGCTTCCGGATTTTCTTTTTTGTTTACTGTGGCTGAGAACTGGGCTTTTACACTACTTAGGGATGTTACCAGTGAGGTTCCGACTCGCCCCGACTCCGACTTGAGGAACGCGTTTTGACCCAATCCCGCCGCCATTCTTACCCCAGTTTCGATATCTGTTCTGGTGAGAAGTCACGGTAACTCTGAGACTGCTGCACAAAGACGTTGTATTGCACAGTATTGCGCAGCGTGACGTGTTAAGTAGCGAGCTGGGATTTCAGGCGAAAGGCGTTCAGCGATGGCCGTAAAAGGAAATTCACCAAGTTGTGCGCATCAGTCCGAAAGACAGCGAAGGCGGCGGCCGTGCTAACTTTGGTCAGTTTAAACAGTGCTACGATAGCACACAGTGAGGCATTGCACAAACGAGGGTCTAGTCCCGTCAGTTTTGAAAACGTGTTTACACTGACGCAGGGAATAAAATGTTAAACAATACCAGGCATCCTGTGCTACACAGGCAAACTAATAAACCTTCGGCGGTTTCATCATGATGCGTGGTCAAAAGAATGACTTTTTCGGAGTCGCTGTGGCGTTTGCGGCGCGGGAGCGGGTCTGCAGAGCGTCGGTGATGACGTCAGTTGGTGCGTGGCCGTGGTGATTGACCGTCGCCGGACTGGCGCTGCCGACTGAATGCCTCCCAGATTGGTTCCAGTCGAGACCGCGCAGGGGGAGGTGCAGTTGTAAGTAGACTTGCGCTTGATTTCGCCTCGGGGAGGGGGAAATCCATTCCGAAAGCGACTCATGGATTGCTGGATCGATCTTGGTTTTGACTCAACGCGATTTTCCAAAACTGAATCGATTCCGGTTTCGACTGAAAACAAAATGAGTCTATTTCGGCAGTGATTCCACAAAGATCTCTGAACTGGATTAGCCTGCCCTCGACTGGGGGGACGGCTGACCAACCCCCCTGAGGTTTTTCTAGGATTGCGAGAGAACGAACAAACGCAGCACCACGAAACTTGGTGTACTTTTTGCTTGATTGTTTTTACACCTTGTGTCAAAGTTTTGACCTCAGGTTAAGTCGGGTGTCTGACCTAGGTTAAGTCAAACGGACCTATGTCCAAAAAAGTTTAGCGCCCGGTAACTTTTTCGGAAAACAAGATATCACAATAATACTTTCGGGGATTAGTGATCTCGATAGATGCAACAAATCTGGTCTCTCAGATTTTTCGGAACTTTCTGGGTCATTGACCTAAGATCAAGCCCATTTTTAAGACATGTCGTTTTTGTGGAAACTGGAGCAATTTTTCATAACATTTTTAGTGCGGAGTGAAGCAGACATCTAGTTATCGTTATTGGGCAAAGTATCAATGACTTCCAGCCATTGACCTGAGGTCAGGTCAAAATATACAAATAAAAAATACAAAAAATACAAATAACTGTAGTGAGCCAAAATGTACCACTGTCAAAATCTGCGATGAATTGCTCAAAATGGGTAGAAAATGGCAGAACTGGCTTGCACAGGCGTAAGTAATATCATGAACCTCAAAAAGTTTAAAAAAATAGCATATTTTGGAAATAAACAGGCCCTCGCGAATAAAGCTCCGCCAATTGTGTAGATTGGTAAACAATGAATTTTTCCAAAATTTAAGCATGAGAAGTCACCGCAAGAACCACTAAGATCAATAACATTTACCATGGATAGGCTTA
This sequence comes from Capitulum mitella, assembly GCA_030062745.1. Lineage (NCBI taxonomy): Eukaryota > Metazoa > Arthropoda > Thecostraca > Pollicipedomorpha > Pollicipedidae > Capitulum > Capitulum mitella. Next base: position 23,758,427 of record CP099846.1, read on the forward strand.
TATCGCGAAAATAAAGGAACGCTACAATTAGTTCCCGTTAATTTGTTACTGCGTACGGCTGCGGCGCTCGCCGACAGCCGGCGTGAAAATTGCCGTCTTTAACTCAACGTTCCGCGTATATATTGAACAAATCCGAGAAGTGAGACGTGTATTGGTGTCTGCGGATCTATACTTATCTGTTGATGCCTTTATCTATGCGTTATTAGTCACAGCCCTTGAGATTCAGGCCGTTTCTCGGTCTCATGCAGTCGGCTATGAGAAAACATATATAGGACGTAAAATTGCCTACAAATTATCTAAAAATAAAAACGAGTTCAGTTTCGTGCTCTACTCCTTACAAGCTTTCCAACGGTGCGCTTATTTTTATCGTCCGACCAACCGTTCGTGAGATAGAGAGGGGGTGGTCAACCCCCCCGTCGGGCGTGATCGTCGCCGACCGACGGTTGTGCGCCGGTTAAGCCGCTGGAATCGATTCCATTTTTGGTGTAGTAGAAAACCGTGTGATTTAACTCTGACTCTGACTCCGGTATTTATTGGTGAAACTGACTCCAGTGCTGGCTCTGGCCAGAACGCAATCGATTCCAGAGTCGATTCTGATTTCAATGGAATTAAGCAAAAGTCTGACTGTTTGCAGGACTAGTTTTCATGGTATGTTATTGGTGACCATCGTTGCGAGTAAATGTGGCATCGACATCGTAATTGTGCCATACCACAGTCTTGTGACGTGCAGAACTTGCAGGTGATATGAAACAGAATGTTTAAAACCAAGCTCGAATTCAGAGGACAGGATCTAAACATCAAAAGCTCAGCAAGACTTCCGGAGTTTACAGCACTTCGCTACTTGCTCTTTTCTCTCCCGTCACTCCTTGGAGATGTGAGCAACAGGGAGATAGAACTAAAGTCCGTGCACACATCTTATTCAGAGTGAGCTCTAAGCTGCTGTTGAGTGTGCAGACACATTTATCGTCATTGATGAAGGCATGTTGTAAAACGGAATGTGCTGCGTCTGCTGACTGCGACACCACCAGTAATGCGATGTCCCTGTAATGCGATGTCAGCGATGTCCCTCGCTGAGCTGTCGCTTGGCGAAACGTAAGCGTTATCTGACGTGCTCCTAGAGAATACAGAGAATACAAGCCAAGGCAAGGCACTGACATCCTCACAGAGCCGAGAAGTCTGCCCTGTGCGATACCCATGCAAGAGTCAGGAACACATGTGCATGCATATCAAGCACGAGCAACCCAAATGGCGACGTTGGAGTCGTCAACGTCTTGGGGCGGCGAGGCATTCTTGCAACGATCGTAGAGCTGAAGGCCAGAATAATTATTCTTTTGCATGTACGAAATTCTTTGTTAGACCAGGAGAAGGTTTGATTATGAAAACAAATCAATGTCACCGAGTATCGTGAGCAAACAGTACAAATCGAGATGATAAAACAACAATACACCGTTCGCAACTGTTTGTTGTTATTCACGTTGGCCACATATGAAGGCTTTTTGTCAGCTTGTGAGGTGGCTTTTGATATCTTGAACTGAAGTGGCGTGCATGGGTGCAGTCAGGATTTTCTTAATGAGAGGGGCCCGGAACTCAGTGTGAACTGAAATCACACGAAAACCACATACCGAGAAGACGATGTACAATGGTTTCCGCAAAAAATGCCGGCCTAAGGGGAGTCTGGCCCCCTTGGGCCCTCCTTGGCTGCGCCTCTGGTGGCATGCCTTGACCTGACGTCTTAATTTTACTTCATGACTAAAACGGCTTACCGCCGACGACGTCCCGATCACTTTTTTGGTTAGCGTCAGTTAACGACAAGTTTAAATGCATGATCAGCATCATCAGCGGTTTCACTTTACCGCCCATTTGGCAAATTAACCCGCGCACGACCGTCGGTCCTTTCGAACACGGGCGACTGGGGGGGGGAGTTGGCTGCCGCCCCTCTAACTCACGAACGGTTGGTCGCACGATAAAAATAAACATACGATTGGAAAGCTTGTGACGAGCAGAGCTCGAAATCGGTCTCATTTTTAGTTTCAGATCATATGCAAGCCAATTTACGCCATATATATGTTTTCTCATAGCCGACTGCATGGGACCGAGAAATGGCCTGAATCTCAAGGGCTGTGACTAATAACGCATAGGTAAAGGCACCAGCGCACAAGTAAAGGTCCGCGGATGCCGATACACGTCTATTTCCCCAGATTTCTTCAATATATACGCCGAAACGTTGAGATAAAGACACGGCAATTCTCCTGGCAGCTGTCGCGGTGCGCCGCTGCCGTATGCGGTACCAAATTGACTGATAACTAATTTTAGCGCTCCTTTATTTCTGCGAAAAAAAGACGATCTTTGTAAATTTTATTGATCTTTGTGGTTCTTGTGGTGGTTTCTCATGCCTAAATTTTGGAAAAATTGATTACTCACCAATCTACAAAGTTGGCGGAGCTCTATTCGCGACAGCCTGTGTATTTGCAAAATATGCTACTTTTTCAAACTTTTTGAGGTTCCTGGTATTAATTACGGCTGTGCAAGCTAGTTCTGCTATTTTCTACTAACTCTGAGTAATTCATGGTCGATTTTGGCGGTGGTACATGTTGGCTCACTACAGTTATTCGTGACCTGACCTCAGGTCAATGGCTGGAAGTCATTGATACTTTGTCCAATGACGGTAACTAGATGTCTGCTTCACTCCACACTAAAAATGTTATGAAATATTCCGTCAATTTCCGAAAAAAACGGCGGCATGTCTTAAAAATGGGCTTGACCTTAAGTCAATGACCCGGAAAATTCCGAAAAATCTGATATAGCAGATTTGTTGCATCTGTCACGATCACCAATCCCAGAAAGTATTGTTAAGATATCTTGTTTTGCGAAAAAGTTAGAGGGCGCTAAACTTTCTTGGACATAGGTCCGTTTGACCTGACTTAGGTCAGGCACCGGACCTGACCTGGGGTCAAAATTTTGACACGAGATGTAAAATTGATGGAGAAAAAGATACACAAAGTTCCGTGACTCTGTGTTTGTTCGTTCTCTCGCAATCCCAGAAAAACCTCGGGGGGGGGGGCAGTTAACTGCCCCCCCAGTCGGAGGACGGGTTAACGACTTACACAGTTATTCGATCTCGGAATCTTTGACCTGCGTTGTCACGTGGGTGTTTGCGTACATAGCGACAGAGCCGGTTAAGCGCAGCCGACGCCCCCGCTCAGTCGCCGCCATGCCGTCGGTGCCGCTGGTTCTGCTGGCCTCGGTGCTGGGCCTGTCGCTCGGCTCTCAGCCGGGTACCCTCGAGTACTTCACCGAACGCTTGGCCAACGGCTCCGTGCAGCTGCCGCCGCGGTCGTATCGGCTGAACGACACCCAGGCGCTGAACCGGAGCCTGCCGGCCGAGCTGGTGCTCAGCTCCGAGACGGGCCTGCTGGAGGCCACCTGTCGGCACCTGTGTCTGCACCGGCCCGACTGTCTGGGCACCGGTTACCGGGCGCGGGACGGCGCCTGTCTGCTGGCGGCGCGGCGGCCGCTGCCTGGCCGGCTGGAGGCCGCCGACGAGCCGTGGCTGGTGTCGGACCGGCACGGCGTCGCCTTCCTGGACGAGCCGTGCGGCCGCAGCGCCGACTGCCGGCGCGCCGTGCCCTGGTCCGCCTGCCGGCAGGGCGTCTGCCGCTGTCTGGACGGCTTCAACCGGTCGGCCGAGGCCGGCTGCTGGCCGCTGGGCGAGCTGGTGCCTGCGACCGGCGGCCGGCCCAGCGAGGCCAGCCTGCTGCGCCAGGAGCCGGCCGCCGACGCCGCCGCCTGCGGCCGCCTCTGCCGGCAGGAGGTGCTCTGTCTGGCGGCCGAGTTCTCGGCAGCGGCCGCCGCCTGCCGCCTACACGCGGACGGCGTCGCCGACGACGCTGGAGCCGCGGACGACGCCTGGCAGACGCTGGTACTGAGGCTGGCCGCGGCCGTGTCACCGCCGGCCGACTTTGTTCCGTTATTGGGCGGCTGGTACCTCAACAGGAGCGCGGCCACGTACAGCCAGGCGTCGTACGACTGCGCCAGCCGCGGCGCCATCCTGTGGCCGGGCCGCGACGATGGCCTGCGCGAGGCGCTGCTGGCTGATGGCATGCTCGACTTGGCAAGAAGTCCTTTGATCGGCCTGGACGACACGGGCGTTGAAGGCGAGTTCGTGTACAGCGATGGCGAGCCGGTCGACAACCTCACCACCTGGGGCAGCAACGAGCCCAACGACCATGGCCGAGGCGAGGACTGCACGCAACTGCGACCGGGCGGGCTGGCCAATGATATCAACTGCGGCTATAGCGGTCAATACGTCTGCCAGTACGTGGGAGAAAGCGTGGCTCTGGGCCGTCCGGCGCGCTCCTCCTGGGAGCCGTGGAACCCGCCGACGGCCGCCCAGCAGGGCAACGACGGCGACCCGACGACACAGGTGCTGTCGCCGCTCCCAGCCGGCGAGCACCGCTGGACGGTGGACCTGGGCACCACCCACCAGATCACCGGCGTGATTCTCGTCTCAGGCCAAAGTATGAAGTCCAGCACCCGCACCAGGGTGTTGCTCGGCCCTCGGCCGGATCGGATCGACAGCCAGACGGCGGCGCTCTGCGTCCACCTGCACAAGCGTTACATGACGACCGGCATGGCCCGCCTTGTACCGCTGCCGCCAGCCGGTACAGGGCCGCTACCTGCACGTGGTCAGGGATGAGTTCAGCGCGAGCTGGGCGGAGGTTATGGCGCTGGGAAACCCACTGTACGAGGAGTAGCTGATCGTCGTCTTAAGATAAGTTGGATGTGGGTTTCGTAGCGTCCTTCTGCTTTACAGGGAAGGGGTTGCACTGGACTCCGTGCTTTGGCCAGGGTTTGGCCGCTTTTTTGTGTGTTTCATGTGATGGCGACAAATTCGTACGGGCATCTTCCTGTATTGTACTGTACCGGTTGTACTACACTGTGCAGGTTCGATGATTTATTGTATGCTATATCGATCGCAAATATCCGCCTTCTTTGAGTTCTTCCCTGCGTGTACGGACGAACTTGCAGCCGTGCGATAAAATCCGCAAGTGAACGAGCGTTTTTAATATTGGAATAGGCCCAGAACTACATTTGATAATGTCTTTCTGTGCAGTAGCACAGAGCTAATGTTGCAGTAACTCAAAGTTGGTAGGATTTCTTCCATTATGGCTACTTTACATGTCGTTTGGGCTGTTGCACTCCTGAATGAAATTGGCATCCATAGTTGGAACGAGGAAACCCTGAAATGACACAGAGGAGAAAGGTATCACTGCAAAGAAAGCTTTTGACGGTTATTTTTCTTTAGAGAATGTTTGAGCAAAACAGCTCAGAAGTTCCGGGTCTTAGGGATCACTCGCTGCCACGTTTGTCCGGACACAAGCGCACCAAATGACGTACCGACCTTACGTTATAAGACACGGCCGCAGCGCCAGATGCCGCACTGCCGGCAGTGTCCAGCAACTGCTGCTGGTCAGCAAGGTGAAGGTCTTCCGGGTCATATCACAATAACGCCATTAATGCGAAGATGTTTTATTATTTTGGCGTTCTTTTTTCGAGCTCGCGTGACCTGCATTCACACAGTGTTGCTGCGAGTTGATCGACAGTGCGAGGGTTCCATAGAACGCTATCCGTGATCTGACGCAAGGTCATTATAAGAGAAATTTCTAGAATCTCAGTTTTTGAAACGTAGTACCAGTTTGCGATATGAAAGCAGTTTTTGACACCCATTTGGAGATTGTCAGTTGCAAATAGGAGTATTTAGACTCATTTTACGGCAATGTATGGAGTTTGGTGACTTAGATGTCCCGTACTGGTTATGCTTACAACTGACAAGTAATTGGTCTTTCGATATCGTATGGCCTAGCATGACTTGTCACCGTTGTCTTGAAACAAACGTGTATTGACATCTTATCTGCGCTCTTATTCGTACTTCGGCCTGAAATTATCCGTAATATTCGATTTGTACATAAAAACGGGAAGGTACATACCGGGACAATAGTGACCTTTAACGTGAACTTCGACCAAAGGTGACGTGGTCCAGAGCAATCCATTAACTTTAGAATAATCCATGTCGGTACGTTGGTTACCGATGCATTGAGCTGGATGTGTACAGAAGGAGGGGCAGTAAAAAAGTGAGAAAGGAAGGTATTTTTGACCTGTTATAACTCCACTTTTTATGGACCGATTTCCATGTAACAGCATGAATGGAAAGCTAAATGGCGTAAATTTACCAGTTGGCCTATAGACCTTCATAGGTGTTGGAAAATGGGAGGAATATCATTTTTTCTGCAAAGTGAATCAGCATAAAATCTTCAAAACCTCTTTAGCTTCTCCTAGTCGTGGTTTACGTAAGAAGTAGAAATCGTTTTGCATTTTTGGTATGTTGCTGGCATGTGCAGCGCCAGAGACATGAAAAGGGGTAACTGTCGAATGGTCGAATGTTCATCAGGTCAGGTTGGACCTTTGACCTTAAATGACATTCATTAGCCTTGAAGTAACATGGAATTAGCTCGAGTTCATTTTATAGTGCTTGGAAGCGTTTCCAGTCATTTCGATTGGCTATATTTTTAAAAGTCCTGTTTATGGCCGTCGGAATGAAGGGGTGCTCCCACGAACATTTTGGGTCAAAGGACCTGGAGACCTGGAGTCGACCTGGAACCTTAAATACAAAAATAGGGCACTATTATGAGTCATATACTTTTTGAATTTGGCATTTTGAAAAGCAGCGTCAAACATACTTACACTGGACCAAATTTTGGTCTTTGACCTTGATATGACCTTGTGAAGTGACCTCAGATTACCAAAAATGTTTGTTTATGTTTTCCCAGTTTCTTGCCTGTACACTGATATTACGTTTTAAGTTCTAATTTAAAAACTGTCTTTTTGGCGGTTTTTATCTTCAGCAGAGCCAAAAATGGTTTGAAATGCCTCCATAAAACTTGGTCTGGCTCCTCCCCTAAGCAGAATAAAATGATAAAATTTAGCATAAAACGTTGAAAGAAGAGGTAGAAAAAGTCATCAAAGTCCGTGACACCGCTTCAAAAACGCTGAAAATGGCGAGCAAACACCGAAGAGGAAGGGCCTTTGAAGCCCTCCTCTCATTCGGGAATCGGATAAAGCCCCTTCCGCACTCTCCCGCTCCACACGCCTCTGTCAACCAGCTCGTCACCAGTTCTGTCAAACAGCTGAACCAGTTCGATCAGTTACCGAATTGCAGTCCATAGAGGTCTTCACTCATTGGTTCATGTTTCCTTGTTGTGGAAATCACGGGAAGTTTTGTCGTATAGGTAAGAATAATTTTCGTGGCATTTTTGACATCAACCGCAAGAGGCCACCTTGGCAAAAGACAGTAAGCTTGGATGGAAAATGCCTCATTGGTATTACTGTACTCTGCGAGGCCGAATGACCAGCCCAGTTCATACCGGGAACCTTTACTATGTCACTGAAGTCTTATCGGCCGTAAACGAAGAACACTGGTCTTAAAATGTGTCTGTTTTCGGGCAAGCCTTCAGAGACACTATGTGCTATGCTATGACACATGTGCTATGCTGGCGGACATTTCGAATTACCTAGCTCAAGTAGGAGCACCAGGATCACCAAATGAGTTACTCACGGCCGCCAGGCAGCGTCCAGAAGGTATGCCGCATCATTTCGTTGAGTTACATAAAAACACTGGACACTTCATGATCGGGAACACCTTTTAGCCCGTCGCAGTGCGCATGGCATATGGCGAGAAAACAGGAGCGGATCCAGGATTTCGCCGGGGGAGAAGGGGTGAATGATCATCGAGGAGTCTCTCCCGATGCCCCCCCCCCCACTGTTTTTTGCTCCTCAGGTTTAAAAATAACGTTGATCTAGTCTGGTCCGGGGAAAATTGTGACGTAATTTTGCGTTATTTATCATATAAAGCAACCGAAAAATTCGCCACCTTTATTCAGAAAATTTTGCTTTTTGCTCCCCTACAAAATGGCCGAAATATGTCGGAAACGACGGGCTTTTAGGTGGCTGCGTCCCTCCCTATTTTACATGTCGTGTCTGTATCTCGTCCAGAAGCCCTCTGCTCATTGTAGTTTCTGGAAACTTTTTTTTACTAGCTTAGGTTAGGTTCCCTCTTGCACTTACAGGGGCACGTCTGGTGGTCTCGGGCCGTCTGCCGTGTCAGGACCCTCTAGTGGTCTCAGGTTTCGTTTACAGTTTCACGTATCCCCCGGGACGTTTCAGGCGCACGTTGTTTGGCAGATTCAGGGCACCTCGCGCAGTTTCATGGGCTCATGTGGCAGTTCCATGGGCACTTCAACCGTCTTGGGTCCCGTCCCGCCGTCCCTGGGGATTTTTTGCCGTCTAAGGAGCCCCTCAGGAAGAAACAAAGGCCCTCTTTAAGTCCCTCTGCCGTGACAGACGCGCCTCTGGCAATGCTGAGGTCCTGTGGCCGGTTCAGGAGAGGTCTGGACGTCTCAACGTTAAGTAGCAGGGAGACGGGAACTCCCGTTCAGTCGGGAGAGAGGGGGGGGGGGCGGGAAGCCTTTTGAGCCATTTCCTTCCCGTCAGCGCCCATACGGTCAGTGTTAAATTTCAGAAAGGGTGGGGGAGCTGAAGCTCTCCGGGCCCCATGGCTCCCGCGACTATGTTGAGTAGTTTCAAAGGTCTCTGGTCGTCTCAGGGGCTGATGTTGCTAGAGACTGCTAGTTAGCAGTCTGCAAACCTCTCTCTAGCAGTCTCAGAGGACCCAGTGATGTCTTATATGCCCCTTTTGTCTTCTCGGGGGAACACTGTTGCCGCCTCAGGGGTCCTCTGGCAGTTACAAGAGATCCTTTGGCAATGTCAGGACCCCTGTGCGGTGCCATGGGCACTCTGAGCGTCTCCGGTGGTCCCCATGGCCGTATCAGGGGTCTTCCTCTGTTACATGGAGTATATCTGGCAGTCTTAGGGCCCCTCGAGACGTATCAGGAGGCTTTCATTGGCGCTTCAGGGGCCTCACTGACACTCTCAGGAGGACCTTTTCCGTGCCAGGAGCCCGCCTAACACACTCGGGTGCCGTCTGACCGTCCAGGGCCTCTGCACAGTCTCAGAGGTCCTCTTGTCGTTTTTGTCTCTCAGGGACCCTCCGATCTTTTTGGCGGTCTCAGAAACCATCTGCCGTGTAGGGGCTCATCTTGCGTCTCAGAATCCACCTGACCTTCCCGGGGCCCCCTGGCTGCATCAAGAAACCCCAGGCCTTCAAAAAGATCAGTGTAGCCCATTTGCGGCCCTTCTCGAGGTTGAGAAGGTCACTGATGAGTCCTTGTTCAGGGAGGCCCCTTTGGGTGGCCAGGGTCTCCTTAGGCGGTATGTATGCCTGTATATATATATATATATATATATATATATATATATATATATATATATATGTATATATCATTATCCTGATCATCTCATTGTCTCCTACGCACTCTCTTAAGCTCTTGCCGTCTCAGAAACCTTTCTGGCACTTTTAGCGGTCTCATGGACTGTTTGCAGCGTTGGGGCTCCTCTTATGGTCTCAGGAACCCTTGGAGAGTTTCATTCGTCCTTCTATCCATCTTAGGGGCCATTTTGCCGTCTCATGACCCCATTTATCCTTCCGGGGGCCCTCTGACTTCATCATGAATCTTCAGCTGTTCACAAAAGTCTGTGCAACCCATTCTGGGCCCCTATGACATAACAGGGACCCTGTGACGTTCTGGGGACTCAGTCCTTATCTTGGCCATCTCAGGCACCCTGTGACCCTTCTGGGGTCTCAGGGGAAATCTGCCATGTTGGGGCCCTCTTGTGGTCTCAGGAGCCCTTTGGAAGTTCCAGGGGCTCTTCTGTGCGTCTCAGTAGTCATCTAGCAATCACAGGAGTTCTGACTGCATCATGGCCCCGCCACGTTTTCACAGAGACCACGTGAAGCTCATACAGGGCCCCTTCGGGCTCCCTTTTGAGTATGAGGGGAACCCCTTCGGGGCCGGTCTGAGAGTCTGGCAGTCTTAGGCAGGTTCACCCCCATCAATCCCTAGATCCAAAGCACTCTTGAGCTATGACCTATCGCCACCTTTACCATTGTTCTGTATTTTTCCTCTTCCATTTATTCTTCATCATTGAAGCAAATTGTCGGGGGAGGGACGGTCTCCCCTCTGCCAAGCCTTGGAGGGGATGCGTCCTCCGTCCCCCCTCCATGTCGCCGCCCGTCGATGGCGGCATACCCCTTGAAATGTGCGTTAATGTAAGCATCATTGGTTTAATATCAGCTGTCAGGTTTTGGTGGAAAGTTTTCATGTTATAGCTGGCAGTCTGCGAATGGCAATGCCATAATACATAACAGGGTAAGGTTGGGCGCCGAATGACCCTGCAGTCGGTGCGCCCCTAAGCCCCAATAACCAACCAACCAACAGGGTAAGGTTTCTTGAAATGTGGTCGTGGCAATGTGAAATGAATATTTTTTGTGCTTTCAGAAAACTTTGGAAACTTAGAATCAGTTGGTGACTGGTTGTTGCTCTTACGCTGAGCAGCGCGTTATATGAGTCGAATTTCGGAATGTTCAAGTCGTTGTGCGACTTGAACACCGCACCGCAGACCGCAGACCGCACGCCGCGGCCACGACACGGCGGTCGGCTGTGTGCCGAGTCTGGAGCCGGGCCAGCGCTCCCTGCCCCGGCCGGCCGGCCGCCCGCCTGACCGGGCTGCTCTCCGCCGCCAGTGCTCCTTCTTCTTCTCCTGCGTCTGGTCCTTCGGCGGCTCGTGCGACGACGCCGGCCGCGAGAAGTTCGACGTCATCATGCGCCAGCTGATCGCCGCCACTGTGACGGAGCAGCTGCGGGTGAGCGGCGGCGGACGTTCCGAAGGCCTTCGACCGGTGGGCCCTCGTCGTCCGGCGCCCAGTCGCCCGTGTCAATGAGTGCATAAATAGTGCTGCGGCCAGATGGGTGCATGGCGATGGTCACTTTACAGACCAGCATCGTGTTGGCGGCGGCTGTCCCGGCGGGCGTTTCTCTGTCGTGATAGGTCTGCATTTGGCGACTGCATCTCGTCAGCGACTTTGCACTTTGCGGACTCCTTTAGTGACCGCTGGGCAGACCAGCATTGTGTTGTCGGCGGCCGTTTTGGCGGCCGTTTCTTTGGCGCGCAGGTACCTATTGGCCAAGTCGCCGCGACCGAATGCCATTCATGGTACTTGCCGTGCCAGTCGTACAGAATTGCTTGTTGGAAGAATGGAAGAATGGAAGAAGCGTGACGGCGTGCGCTTTGTTTTGTTTGCAGCTGGAGTTCAACATGGATGAGGTGGCGCCACCCCGTCGAACGTTCCTGTTGCCCTTCCCCAGGGAGGGCCGGGTGTATGATTACAAGTTTGTGCCGGATGTAAGTTTCGTATGTTGCTGATAACTTTGGCTTTTTTCCTCGTGGCTTGAAATATGCCCGATTCCATGTATAGATTCACATTTTCCGGTGTTTTCGTGGTCATGTTGACATTAGATTGGTAAAAGACTCAGAATCGCATTAGAATCGATTCTGTTTTACCGAGTCGTCTTGTAAATCAGAATCAGGGTCGATTCCTGTCCAACAACTGTGGATCAGAGTCAGAATCGGCATTGCCTTCTGGCTGAAGAATCAGAGTCGAATCGATTCCCAGTTTTAGGAATCGCTGACAAGTCTGCATGGTATTGACTGTGCGTTTCCGGACACATACTTTTGTTATTTTGTAAAACGACTCGTGTAACTTAGCTCTGTGAGCCTGCCTGCCGAGCTCTTTGAAGCGTCTGTTTGCAAAACGATTGTTCCTATAAAAACAGGATTAATCATGCGCGTTCAGACGCGCACTTCCATTACCGAGGCGCTCAGCAGCTGAGCTGACTCGCGGTAGACGATCGTTCGGACGACGGCTGAGCAGGTCGCGGCCTCCAACAGGACCATGGCTACTGGGAGCTGTGGACGGCGGCGCTGAAGAACATGCCGACCATCCCGCGCGACATCATGGTGAACCAGATCATCGTGCCCACGGTGGACACGGTGCGCTACACGGCGCTGATGCAGCTGCTAGTCTACCACCAGAAGCCGGTGCTGTTCTGCGGGCCGACCGGCACCGGCAAGAGCATCTACATCATCGTGAGTCGCGCCCGAACGGAGTTGTGTAGTGCGTTGCGCGGACGGCGAAAGGGGGTCAAAGTTGCATGCTAGTTGTTAAGTACGTACGCCGTGTTTTCGCCACTCGTCTGAGCTGGGCGTTGTTTGAATGGAACCTTGGGAAGGTCGCACGAAGATCATGTTTGACTGAATTATCGAGGAGGTCGTAGGGGGTCGTGTTTGGCTAAAACAAGTGGGAAGGTTATAGGAATCGTGATCGACCGAGCCATTAGTGAGATCATGGAGTGTGGTGTTTGACTGAAGCATTAGGGAGGTTATAGGAGATCATGTTTGGCGGTTTGATTGATAAATTATTGGGGCTTAGGGGTGCCCCAACAGTGAATCGCTCAGTCCGTGAAATACGACCCGCTCTGAACCCCCTCCCCCCAATGCTTGAGTCAAACACTATCCCCAGTGACCTTCCCGATGTCTGTGTCGATCACGAGCCTTCCTGAACATGCTTGACGGAATCATTGGGAAGGCCAGGGGGTATCGTGTTTTTCTGAAACATTAGGGAGGTCATAGAGGGGATTGATAGACCGGCATGGAGTCTGTTTTTGCTTCAGAGCAGTTATCGGATTGCGGATAACGTTTTTGGTCTGGCATCGCATTGGAACACACTCAATAGGTAACGTATGTTGTTTGATTGTTTAACGTGTATACGCTTGGCGATTGAGCGCAAATATTATTACTTCGTAGTGACGCTGAAGCGCGCATCCTACGCTTCAGGCGTTAAATTCGACCGCTCTCTGCGCAGAACTTCATGCTGAACAAGATGAAGAAGGACAAGTACCTGCCGTTGATCGTCAATTTCTCGGCGCAGACGTCAGCCAACCAGACTCAGGACATCGTGGTCAGCAAACTGGACAAACGGCGCAAAGGTGACGGGCCCGTCGCCGGCGGCCTGCGCCGTGTCGGGCCGTGGCCGTTCTCTGTTCAGCGGCGCTGGGGCCGCGTGACGCCGTCGGATGTGAGCTGCGTGAGCCGCTCGGCCGACGCCGCACGTCCTTCGTCTCACTGTCAACTGGGCGCGGGGATCCCGGTGGTCGCAAGGATGCCGATGTTGAATGCGATTGCGGCGCGCCAGATCGTTTAGTTTTGGACTCATCAGTACTTACGTCGTTCAGTTTTGTCGGGGGTTCTGCCGGCCTTTGTTGATGTTTTCTTTTTTTCCTTTACGCAGCGTTGACATTCTTCCAGTTGCGCTGGGCGCGGAGTTTTGTCCGGCCCTCGCGATTTGACGCCGTGTGTCCTGTTTCAAATGTCGTGTTTGCGTCAGCCACACATGCTAAGCCTTCACTGTTTACGCCCGGAACGCGAAACATCAGACACTGAACGGCGTCCAGGGAATATGAACGGGGCCGGACACGTTACCGGCGGCCCGACCTTTTGCCCCGAGCAGGCGTTCTGGGGCCACCGCTGGGCAAGAACCTGGTGGTGTTTGTGGACGACCTGAACATGCCGCTCAAGGAGACCTATGGCGCGCAGCCGCCCATCGAGCTGCTGCGGCAGTGGCTGGACCACTGGATGTGGTACGACATGAAGGACGTGACGCCCTTCAGGCTCATCGACATGCAGGTTCGTGTCTGGCCGATATAGAAATACATCAGTAGAAGGTGGTCGTCTGTGCCTCGCACTGGTCGTTGTCACGAGCAGTGTATCCCGGGAGGCTCGTGAAAGATGACTCTGCTGTCTTAGCGTTAGCGGTTGGGCCTCGTCGTGCTGTTGTGTGCGTGTATATTTGGGGTTTTGTAGGGAGCACCGACTGCGAATGGCCACACATAGTTTGCGTTAGTTAACTTATGTTAGTGTCTTAGGGCATACTCAACGCATATTATACATGGCAGAAAATTCGGTTTCTTGGATGAGGACCAGTAGTCTGTTTAGAAATCCCCAGTCGTCACCAAAGACCTTTGACAACGGAAGAGAATACGCTCCAAGTGCTTTATTCGTTCCCTATAGAAAGCGCAGCATGATGTCAGCACGTTTCGAACAGTCAGTGGCTCATCACATCGTGGGCGCGCCGGCCTGTCATTTCCTCTTAAGAGGTATTCGTGTGCCACATGCGTGTGTCCCAGCCTGAGACGACACAACGTGACCCCCTCATGCTGGGAGTTCCGGTGCCGAGAATTCGAAACCGTTCTGCAGTGTTTGGTTTCAGCGTCCTAAAACGACTTTCGTTCTGAACCACGTGCTGCCACGAGTTGTTCGAATAATTAATACGAGCGGCTTAAGGCCCAGAGCCGGAAGTTTTAGTCGTGATGTAACATCACTGCAAGCTGCCGCCTTGGCGGGTGCGTCTGCCATCTTGTTACCGACAATCCAAACGTGGACTAGGGAACCACATGAAGGACACCTGATACCCAACTTGCGGAGTGTATGTAGATGAGAAAGAATCTCGAGGACAACATCTGGTTGAGATGGCGACAGCGGGTTCATAGCTAAAACATTGCTCAGCGAATGCTACATAAAGCGGCGATGAGGAAGAATCTTTATGAGCTTGAGGGCCTCCAGAATCGCTAACAGCTCAGAAGTGTAAACGGTAGCAAATGTTGAAAGCACGAAACCCTTCCTGACCTCCGCAAGGAACGGTACGGCCAGTGCCGTGCTGTTACGGCTGATCACGAGCATACGGCTCCGGCATAAAAATGCATTATTTGCAACTGCTTTGAACATTGCCTCGTTTCATTTGGGTCACATGTGACTGAGGAAGTCTAATACGGCACTGGCGCACAACACCCTCCGAACAGCAAATTAAACCGTGCTTGATACTGATCTGCCCTTGCCGCTGCCTTGAACTCGGCCTCGCTTCTTTAAGGTAGTGAGTGACCTTGATGGGTTTTATGACCCGGACCAGGTTTTGTTCGCGGCGGCGGACGGCCGGGTGTACCGCTGATGATATGGCGGCCATGATTCCCCTGAGAGCTGTGTCACTCCTCCGCCGCACAGGCGCAGCCAAGGGGGCCCTTGAGGCCCGCCCCCCTTAGGCCCGGATTTTTTATGAAAACCATTGCGCATCGTCCTCCCGACAGGCGGTTTTTGTATGATTTCAGTTCACAATGAGCTCCCTCCCTCCCGCCTTAAGAAAATTCTGACTGCGCCCCTGCTCCGCCGTGTGCCACCGTTGACAGAGCGTCCCTCTTCGCGTCCGTGTTGACACAGCGTGCATCCGTGTGACACCGCTGACACCGCATCACCCGGCTGGCCGTGGTTCGTGAGCTCGGTCGCGCCGCCCCAGCCCGCCGCTCTGTCGCAGATCATGGCGGCCATGAGCCCGCCCGGCGGCGGCCGAAACTTTGTCACGCCGCGCTTCACGCGCCACTTCAACCTGATCAGCGTCAACGAGTTCGACGACGAGACGATGAAGATCATCTTCTCGCGCATCATGCTGTGGCACCTGGACACGAGGTGGGTGTGCCGTCGCTGTCGCCGCAGGCGAGTCAGGTCGTGCCTGTAGTCGCGTTACCTGCACTCCTGCACGCGATAGGTCCCGGAAATGTGGTCATATCAGAGGTCGGTGCGGTGGTGGAAATCGTGACTTTGTTGACCTTTGATGCGAAACGTTTCTCGCTATTTGTTAGTGGGTGTGGGCGATCGTGCATGCCTCCATGTGCATTTGGTGCATTCACATGGATGTCCCGAGAGAAGCATTCTGCGCTTTGATGGTGAAGTGTAAATGCGAATTGGTGGCTTGCCAGAGTATGTCATGTCATTCCTTGTCTTTGCGCGGCTTAGATGACGACAGTATTAACTCGATTTGAGCCCCTTTGTACGGTTCGCTCTTAGCCACCGAGCTTCGAGGCTGACCTTTGACGTGCTGTCGTGTGCAGTCGGAATGGCCAGTGGCGGTCCATTGCCGTCTACACCAGTGTCAAGTGGAAACATTACTCATTCAAACGCGACGGACCAACAGGAACCACCGGTGATTCCTCAGGTCGACCGCTCGTCGGCGGTGGTGCCTTGCTGGCCTGTCGCACGGTCCATTGCTGTTTGCCTGCCTTAGGCAAATTCGGCTGAGTGTGTGGTGGTGTGCTCCACCAGGTTGGTTAAATGCCTAGCAAAACAGTGAGGGTGCCCTTGACGCCCAGTCTGTAATCGATGTCGTAGGAAATCTGACACGTGGCCGAAATCTGTCATATGGACTGTAGCGAGGCAACTTGGTAGCAACTTGATCACAGAAAGCTCTGATGTCCAGGGGCGCAGCCAGGATTTTCTTAAGGGGCGGGGGGGGCGAGTTCAGGGTGAACTGAAATCATACGAAAACCGCCTACCGGGAAGACGATGTGCAACGGTTTTCGCAAAAACTGCGGGTCTAAGGGGGGCCCCGTCCCCCCTTGGCTGCGCCTCTGCTGATGTCCCTCTCGCCTGAAGGCCTGGTCTGGTTACAACCCTGAGACAATACACCTAGGGTTGAGGGTATTGACAAAGAGCGGTAGCGGGCGCGTCTCTTCGCCTTGCAGATAGCCTAATCAGGCTGCAAACAAAATGCGTTCTGTGTGGAACTATTCACCGATTGCTTGACAGCTCTTTCCACACGGCTGCCAGCCTGCCATTCGTGCGAACTGATTGTCTTGGAGCCGGTCTGGCCCGGGGGTGTAACATGGGGATGGGTAAGGGGCCATGCCCCCTTCCACAAATTTGGAATTTAACGTCTATGTACATAAGCAAGGGAATATGAAAATAGATAAAAATTTCCGGAACTCCAAAATAAAGTGGCCGAAATCTGAGGATTTCCTCGTTTTGAGAGGGATTAGGTTTGTCCTGGCTTCCTTCTTGGCGAAATGCTGACTGTACCCCTTAGGCTGGGTGGGGAGGGGCGCTGTGACTTGTGATAATAACCAGCGACGTTTGAGCGAGCTGACCACCGCCTGACCGGTGGCACTCAGGGGCTTCGGCAAGGATTTCGACCCAAGCATCGACCAGGTGGTGGGCGCCACGCTGACCGTGTACAAGACGGCCATGGTCAACCTGCTGCCGACGCCCAAGAAGTCGCACTACCTGTTCAACCTGCGCGACTTCTCCCGCGTCATGCAGGTGGGCCGGATCCTGGCGGGGTTCGGAAAGGGGGTGGGAGGCGGAGTAACGTTGACTATCGCTTGACTGTCAGTAGCGCGTTATTAGTCTTTTCGTGGCTGAGCTGGTGTTCGTTTAAAGAGTTCTACATCACGTTTGTTTTCCGGAGTTTCTCGCAGATTTGAAGAGTCAGGTGAACCGTTTTTTCGTCATGTCATCTGCCACGCAAAGGATGTCTGCTATGGCTTGAGATTCAAGCGGAGCGACTTGGGATCACGTTGTCCTGGTGCATCAAAATTTGTTTCAAACCAGATCTGTCTGTTTCGTACGCTGAAATCAGGAACACACGGACGATTGCCGTTGTGACCGCCGTTGTTGTCGCTGTTGTTTGACTGCGTAAAACCAAACCAAACCCAGGGCGACCATGGCTGTCCGGCGGCAGACTTGCGTCACGTGACCGGCTCTGTCCGGCCGCAGACTGGCGTCACGTGGCCGGCTCTGTCCGGCAGCAGACTGGCGTCACGTGATTGACTCGTCTCATGTGGCGACCTCTCTCCGGTCGTTGCAGGGCGTGCTGTTGTCCGTGCCGGAGGCAGTGGAGGACCTGGCCAGCCTGAAGCGGCTCTGGGTGCACGAGGTGCTCCGTGTGTACTACGACAGGTGCGCTTCTGTGAGGTGTTGGCGCACAGCCAGGAACGCCCGAACCGATAGCCACGATGCACGGGTATAGTGTGACCATATGACCGATGAACCCCTAGATGTGACTATATGCCCGGTACATCCTGACCTCCTTTATAATCAATACTATGTTCGATGGTGGGACGCATGCTAGTTTTTTCATGAGAGGACAACACCATTAAATGCTAAGGGGGGGGGGGTTGGGAACTTGAGAATGTTTCACGAGCTGTAAAGAAAATAAACAATTTAACACTTCATGCTTGGGGTTCCGACTGACCGCCGCGGTGTGTACCGCTGGCGGACGCCGGCTGCTGTGTTTCGGTGCCGGGCCGGTCCGTCCCCGGGCGCGCGCCGGCCGTCGGCGGACGCCGGCTGCTGTGTTTCGATGCCGGGCCGGTCCGTCCCCGGGCGCGCGCCGGCCGTTGGCGGACGCCGGCTGCTGTGTTTCGGTGCCGGGCCGGTCCGTCCCCGGGCGCGCGCCGGCCGTCGGCGGACGGCGGCGCCGTCTGAGAGCGCCCGCCGTGACGGGCCGCCGGCCGACAGGCTGGTGGACGACACCGACCGCGCCTGGCTGGTGGAGCACCTGCGCCAGGTGGCCGCCGACAGTTTGGAGGACGACTTCGACCAGCTGCTGCTGCGGCTGGACTCGGACGGAGACGGCAAGGTGCGGTCCGAGCTGGAGGCTCAGTCGCGGACGGCGGCTGGCTGCGGAGTGTTCGCGAGGGACGGGGGCTCGCTGAGAGCCAGGTGGGACGGAGGCCGCTATTGACAGAGCTCTTTGGTTACCTGGAGTCCGCTGGGGCGGGGAGGGGGTTATGGGGGAGAGAGCCCGCTGAGGCTGGTCGAGTCGCCAAACTATTGGGGGAGCCACCGTGGCGGCACTACAGCGACTACCTCACATACATGTCGAGCGGAGTCGCTCTGACTGGTACTGCCACTTGAAACGTGGCATTGCCTGCCTTGCGCCGCTGCCCTGCTGTTCTGCCCCGACAGAAACACCTATCCCCGGCAGGTGACGGAGAACGACCTGCGCGCGCTCATGTACTGCGACTTCTCCGACCCCAAGGCCGACCCTCGCAACTACACCGAGATCGAGGACCTCGAGTACCTACGCAACGTCGTCGACGGCTACCTCATCGAGTACAACAACATGAGCAAGAAGCCGATGAACCTGGTGCTGTTCCAGTTCGCCATAGAGCACCTGTCGCGGGTGGCACGCGTGCTGAAGCAGCCTCGCGGCCACGCGCTGCTGGTGGGCGTGGGCGGGTCGGGCCGCCAGTCCCTGACCCGGCTGGCCGCCCATATCTGCGACTGTGACCTCTTCCAGGTCAGTGCGGCCCGCCAGGCTGGTGGGGCGTCTCGTGGCCGAGTCAGTCAGGCAGGATCGGTGGAGAGGCTCCATGCAGAGACGATTCCTTTCACTTCCAGGATTGGATTTTTTTGCGTGTAGTGGTGTGTGGAGTATTTGCATGCAATCTAGAAATGTTCCCCAACGCCTTATAATATCTGTTAACTGACTGAAAAATTCAGTTGAATGCATACGGTATTTTACAGTGCAAATTAATCTGTCATCGGCGACCAGCTGTTTGGTGGTCGTGCTAAATGGCAGTGGCGAAATAGATCAAATGAACAGTTATAGAATTGACGGTTCGGGAAGCCAATGCCAACTGTTGAAAATCACAGCGACCCACAGGTGGAAATCTCCAAAACGTACGGGAAGAACGAATGGCTGGATGACTTGCGCAACGTGCTCAGCAAGTCTGGCTTCGGAGAGAGGCACTCGGTGTTCCTCTTCACGGACACCCAGGTGCGCCGTGCCGCCTGGCGCCCGCAGTCACTGCCCCGTTGTTTCGCAGTCACTGTCGCTGACCCAAATCCAGCGTTGCTTTGCGACTTCACAAGAATGGTGTTCCGTATATCGTCCAATTAATCTGAGTGGGAACTGCCATCAAATCTGGGGTGCTCAGCCTTCAGTAGAAGAGTTTTTGGCGAGACTAGCATGCCAACGGGACTGAGTCCTACGGGCTTTTTTGTACGCCGCGTGCCATCCCCCCCCCCCCCGCTCCCTAATGACATTCCGGTGGAACACAGATCAAAGAGGAGTCGATGGTGGAGGACCTGAACAACATCCTGAACGCCGGCGAGGTGCCCAACCTGTTCGCCCTGGACGACAAGATCGAGATCTGCGAGAAGATGCGCGTCATCGACAGACAGAAGGACAAATCGCTACAGGTGCGAACTGCCGGCCCGCGCCAGAACGACGAGCTGTGGGGCTGACCCGCCGATTTTGAGGTCTCGCGGGCGAGGTCTTTCGAGCTTAGGTGGGAAGGACTGAGCGTGTTTGCGATTGGGGCTTTAGGGTACTAGGTCGACTGACCACTAGGTCGTATGGGGTCCAGGTGGAGAGGGACTAGGTTCTGGCGCTCCAAAAACAAATGTCCTTGGAGTTTGCACAGTTTTTACACAGGCTGTTGATTAGCGACGTAATGTGCAATATTAAAGCGCGCTGTGGTCTCGCTTTGATTGGGCCAAGTGATCAGTTTAGAATATTGCTCAAGTTAAAGTTTGTTTTGAATTGTAGCGCCGAAGAACGAACGTGTTTTACACGATTTTCGCGGCAGCTCAGCATGGCCTCAGCCCATACAGAGGGGGAAAAATACGTACATGACTTGATCCACCGACGGATGGCAGCTACGTGGCGTTGTTTTTAATATGTTCGTGTTTCAACGTGCTCGGTGACGGCGCTACAGTGCACGTAACGAGAGCAATAAATGTACCGTTACTGCAGTGCTCACAATAGTAACGAGCGAGGCCGCGGGCCGCGTAAGTCTGTCTTCAACTAGCAGACAAAAATGAAACTAGGCACCCGTCCCGGCCGTTGCCGTTTCTGGAGGCCAACAGCTTCGCAATTAATGGGCCAGGGCGCAGGAAGCGGGGAGGGGGCGGCGGGGAGCCTCAGCCCCCAACTTTTTTAAATTTAACATTAACACTACGGGCGTTGACTGGAAAGAATTGACCTAAAATGCTTCTTTACCCCCCCCCCCCAAATGTGGAGGAGTTACCGCGCCCCCGCCAATGGGCATCTAATCATGACATTTTCAATGGAAAATAGCTCAGTTCCTCCAGTTTTACGCATTTGTTTTCACGATTCTGCATCTGCATTCGTTCAGGTTGCTGGCTCTTTCTTACACACAACTTTTCCGAGAGTAATATTCATGTTTTTAGATCCAACACATACCGCGCCCGTCGCCCGTTTTTCGGCCCTAAAAGGGGTGTTTTTTACGGGATAGTGAGTCTTTTTGTGAGATACCAGAATATTTCGCTGTCAAAATACACTACCGAAGTCCTAATTAGCCAATCATACTTTCAAACCATGCCAAAGCGAACCAAACGAGAAAAACGTACGCTCATGACCTGATCCGCAGACGGATGGCAGCTACGTGGCGCTGTTCAACATGTTCGTGGAGAGGGTGCGAGATCAGCTGCACGTGGTGATGGCCTTCTCACCGATTGGAGATGCCTTTCGGGATCGCCTGCGGCGTTTTCCGGCGCTCGTCAACTGCTGCACCATCGACTGGTTCCAGGTCAGGGGGGCTCTGCGATACGATATCAGGTCTCCTCCTGTTAACTGTCAACTTCTGCCGTGTGGGCGATATCCAGATCAACGTCGAACTCCGGCAGAGCGGTGCTGTTATCATTGGAAGGTGATGAGAACTCGTTTGTCATCAGCATGGCTGGAGAGCTCCAAAAATCATTTGGTAGAGGGGGTCGAATGGGATTTCAGACCAGGTCGTTTTTTCCAGCCACGGCCATAGACTTTTTGTTAAAGTCCGTGAAAAGTGGGGAGTGTAGACCCCCCTCCAGCGAGGGTCCTCGGCGTTGCCGGTTGATTCAGTCCTCACGCCATGCGTCGAGTGCGATGCTCTGCCGCACCCACCTTCCGAGCTGTGCTGGAACGCTGCCCTCTCGCTGCTGTCGATCTGAACGCAAACCTGGCTGTCCGTCCGCCCGGCAGCCGTGGCCGCCGGACGCGCTGGAGGCCGTGGCCACGCAGTTCCTGGCCGACGTCTCCATGTCGGGGGAGGAGCGCAGCGGATGCATCTTCCTCTGCCAGTACTTCCACACGTCGACCGAGGAGCTCTCCAGGCGCTTCCTGGAGATGACGCGGCGCCACAACTACGTGACGCCCACGTCCTACCTGGAGCTGATCGCCACGTACAAGACGCTGCTGGATCGTCGCCGGAAGTGAGCTGCTCGGACGTCGGTCGGGCCGTGCCACGTTGCTAAAATCGATCATTCGCAGACGTCGTGCATAAACATCGTAAATCACAGAGGAATGGTTCAAACTTCGTGTCAGCTGTTTTGAACAGGTTCCATGGTAGTAAAGCCATAACTTGTCTGCGCTGAGAATAGAGACGCGTGTTGGACGCTTTACGGCGCTGTTACTATGGAGTCGGACGACTCGAAGCCGGGCGCCGTGTTGGCATCGGACCCGTGCCGCTGCCCAGGGAGGTGCTCAACCAGAAGTCGCGATACGAGGTCGGTCTCGAGAAGCTGGCCAACGCCGCCTCCGAGATCAGCGTCATGCAGAAAGATCTGACGGACCTGCAGCCGCAGCTGGTGGAGGCCTCGAAACAGGTGTGGCTCGGTCGCCGGCGGCGGCGGCGCAAAACGCTGCCGATGCGCCTGCGTTTTCTGCATTTCGTATGGGATACTGAACTTCTGGGTGGTGAGACGCCAGCCTATCGGGAAGAAAGGGCTTGTTGGATTCGTGTTATCGTGATGCGGGAGCTTTCAGTTTCGTTAAGTGTCGGACGCGACGAGGCAGTGTCGACGGACAAACAGACTGTCGGGAGCGCCCAGTTTTGACCGGCTTCCTGCCAAGCAGTGAGCGTCGCTGGCGGCCATCTCACCGGACCCGCTTGACTCCCCGCCCCTGTCCGGGTGCCGCAGGTGGACGAGATCATGCAGCAGGTGGAGAAGGACTCGGTGGAAGTGGCCGAGGTGGAGCGGGTCGTCAAGGGTGACGAGGCGGTGGCCAATGAGCAGGCGCGCGCCGCCCAGGCCATCAAGGGTGAGGCGGGACGGCCGGCCGGGTGGGCGGCGCTCCCAGTGGAGGGGATTGTTGGGTAGCATGTTTGGCGGCAACTGTACTAGAGGGCGTTGTATGGCGGTGTATTCCGTGGAAAGCTGTGCCGACACTGGCTATGTAAGCTCATGGTGGAATGGAAAACGTCCGGCAATGTTTTAGGAGAGTGGTTATCGCGACTAGGCCTTGCAAGTAATGGCGCTAGGCGTTGTTTGAAATATGCTGTCTGTCACTTAGGCCAAGTGCAAAAGTTCGCGGAAAATGGGAAATGGATCGACCATAGTTTTACGTGTAGGTAGTTTCAGCTGCGCTGAGAGTCACCAGCCATTTTACCTGAGTATTCAAGATTATTCTCATTTTCATTTCCGACCTACGATACCAGCGTGAAATCTCCCTTTGACCACCAAGACCAACGATCAAGGCGACGGACTCTCTCCAGCTCGCCACGCTGTGGAACGAACACGGACAGCACGGCGGGTGCTGCCCTTGCGGCGCTGAGCGTGAACGCCAGAGCGCCGCTCCTTAGTTGTTCCCGTCCCGCCCCCAGTTGTCCCGTCCCGCCCCCAGCCGCTCCGCTGACGCCGCATGGCCCGCGCCGCAGACGAGTGTGACGCCGACCTGGCGGAGGCCATGCCCATCCTGGAGTCGGCGCTCAGCGCTCTCAACACGCTCACGCCCAACGACATCACGCTGGTCAAGTCGATGAAGAACCCGCCGTCCGGCGTCCGCATGGTCATGGAGGCCGTCTGCATCGTCAAGGTGGGCCGCCGCCAGGCGCCGGTGATTTCATTCGTGACCAGTCGGCGGTTCCCCGCAGTCCAAGCATGCGTGTGGCAGCTATATTCATCAGTCCGCCTTCCTAGCGACGCGGTCTGTTGTGGACGGCGGGTGCCCAGTGCACTATGTTCGGTGACGTTTTCATTGCCGGTGACGCGGTCTGTGCCGCCAACTGACCTCGCCGTCGACGTGCACTCACGCGGCGCTGTCTGTCATGAGCCGTTGGTATTTGGTGTACACTCATGGGTCTTTGTATATGACGCTGCAATGTTGCGTTGGTCGTGTTTGGCTTTGGAATTCGCACAGGGCATTTAGCGCTACATAATTTTTCGCACGGGCTCTTTTTTGACGACGTCGAGCGCTCGTAGCGTATGAACGTGCATGCGTGCAATTTGATGGCGCCAACTCAGCAAGTAAGCTTTATGGCGACGGTAAACCTGTCCCAAATCTGGGCTGGATTTTTCACTGGATGGCTGCCTCTATTGGAAAGCGTGTAGTGTCCTGGTCGCTCAACCACTCAGTGTGACATTGTTTAGTGGTGACCCGCCGGCCCCTGTTCCCCTCTGGCCTCCTCCCAGGCTTGACCATGTTGCATGTAACCTCACCACGAGCGTTGCTTGGCTGCGTACCCGTCCGGTAGTGATTTGTGGCCTCGGACCCGATGGCTGGTGCTTCCCTGTGACTTCTCCCGATAGTTTGGGCTCATCTGTGACTTCTCCCGGTGGTTTGGGTTGACCTGTGAGTTCTCTTGATCGTTTGGGCTGGCTTGTGACTTCTCCTGATGATTTGGGCTGACCTGTGGCTTCTCCCGGTGGTTTGTGCCGGTCTCCAGTCTCTCCTGCCGTCTGCGGTGATTTCTACCGCGAGTCGGTGCAGACGTCGGACTGTTTCCGTAACCGTTCCTGAGTCTGAGCTTTCCTGACAGTCCTCAGCGACTTTTGAACTTTCGTGCTGATCCTTCATGATCTGTGGTCTCACGCCTACCCGTGGACATCAAAGTGCCTCTGAACTTTCCGAGGATGTTCTGGTGCTTGTTACACGACCGGCGGCCTTTCAACGTTTCTGGCGCCTGGGCGTTTGTGTAGCACCGGTAGCGACCCGCCCACGTCATCGTCCGAACCGCTGACCCGCGCAGGGCATCAAGGCGGACCGGATTCCGGACCCAAGCGGCAGCGGCAAGATGGTCGAGGACTACTGGGGCCCGTCCAAAAAGCTGCTGGCCGACACCCGCTTCCTGGACGGCCTCATCAACTTCGACAAGGACAACATCCCGCCCAAGGTGATCAAGGTGCTGCGTGAGCGGTTCATCTCCAACCCCGAGTTCGACCCCAACAAGGTGAAGGCGGCCTCCACGGCGGCAGAGGGTGAGTGTGCTGATGGGGACGTCCGGCGGTGTGTGCTGCGAGGCGTGGAGAGAACTGGGTTTGCATGCCGGTGCGGTATGTGGAGTGTTCGTTTCTGTGCGTTTTGGTATGTTGTATTGATTGCAGACTTGCACGTTTAAAACATCTGTGATGATTTGCTGGGTGTTTCATTGCTTACGCTAGAACTCTTCGTCATTGTTCACACAGTACAGGTTGACGCAGCAATGCAATATTTCGTTCAAAATGTCGTCCATGTGCATTGCATGCTCCAGTATCATATCCAGTACTCTTGACTTGGTGAATGGCGGTTATGTAATTGCATAATTTGATGGGTGGAACTGCGGAAAAAACCTCTGACGTTTTTCCGTTTCTCTCACTCTGGTGCCCGGCATTGGCTGAGCTACGTTGATGCGCATGAGTGCTCTCGTCCCTGCCATTCAAAGCCCCCCCCCGCGGCTCCGGAGCTCCACAGCCCACAGAACTAACAGGCGGCCGTCCCTCCGGTTAGGTCTGTGCCGCTGGGTCATCGCCATGGAGTCGTACGACAAGGTGGCCAAGGTGGTCGGCCCCAAGAAGGAGGCGCTCGGCAAGGCCGAAGGCGAGCTGGCCGAGGCCATGGGCAAGCTGGAGGCCAAGCGGGCCTCGCTGCGCACCGTCCAGGAGCGGCTGCAGGAGCTGCAGAACAAGCTGGAAGCCAACAAGCAGCGCAAAATCGACCTGGAGAACGAGGTGCGCCGGCGGTCGGTGGATGGGCTTAGCTTTGGTGTGGATTGGGTGAAACCATTACGACATCCGACATAAAGGGGAGCATTGAGTGTTTCAGGTACTCGACCTTCGCGCTTTCATCTAAGTGCATCGTCCGTTTATGCAGTCGTGTTTGGGTTTTTGCTTTTGCAGGTGGTTTTCTTGCGTTGCTTTCGGTGTGATACTGCTGTGGAAGCGATGTGACTCGGGGAATGATTTACTAAGAAGAGGTCCTATGGGGCATATGACGAGCGAGATCTGTTTTATTTCTTTCTAAATTTGGAAGCATGTTATCTTTGTTTTTAGCAAGTTGCCATTTCTTTATGCGTTTTGGAACGCAAACAGATATTTATCAGTCCACTAGCGGAAAAGACTGCCGTCGGCCAGTTTATTTGGGCTGGGCCTCGTTCATTTCGTGCACTCGGAGTCACCTGCTTCTTATTATTGTTTGCGAGCAGAACCAGTCGTCAGCAACCTAACAAATATGTACCCCTTTAGGACGACACGTTCTGCTCCATTTCCTGTTAACGTACGTTTACATTAGAGTTGCTTGGATGTGTCCTGAGTTACAATTATGTGTTTGGTTTGGTTCTCATTGGCATGGTTTGAAAGTAGAATTGGCTGATTAGGACTTCAGCAGTGTGTTTTGACGGCAAAATATTCCGCCTCGTGGTATCTCACATAAGGACTCATTATCCAGTAAAAAAAAAACACCCATTTAACGGCCGAAAAACGGGTGACAGGCGCGGTGTGTACTGGATCTAAAAACATGAATAACGTGAACAGTACTCCCGGAAAAGCTGTATGCATGAAAGAGCCAGCAAGCTAAGTAAATGAAGATGCAGAATCGCGAAAACATATGCGTAAAATTGAAGGAATGAAGCTATTTTCTACTGAAAATATGATTAGGTGCCCATTGGCAGGAGCGTGGGATCTCATCCACAGCTGGGGATGGGGGCAAAGAGTCATTTTAGGCAAATTCTTTCCAGTCAACGTCCATAGGGTTAATGCCAAATTTAAAAAAAGTTGAGGGCCGAGGCCCCCCGCCGCCCTCTCCCCCGCTTCCGCGCCCAGGCCCATTAGTTGCGAAGCTGTTGGCCTCCAGAAACGGTAAAGGCCGGGTCGGGTGCTCAGTTTCATTTTTTCTGCTGGTTAAAGATAGACTCACTCTGCCTACGGCCTCGCTCGTTACTGTTGTGAGCACTGCAGTAACGTCAGGGACGTAGCCAAGGGGGGAGGGGCATGGGGCCATAGCCCCCTGAGTCAAGCGGTCTACACTAGATATATAGTGATTTTGCGGGAATACGTAATAGCGGTCATGTATATGTTGCAAAAGCAAACATTGTATGTTTTCTTGTGCGTTAAATATGGGGCAAATTACACACATTTGCTGCTTTTTCCCATAAATTTCATTTACCGGTGGCATATGACAAAATTTGACATTTGCCCTCCCCCCGAGGAAAATCCTGGCTACGTGCCTGATTCACGTCACATGTATTGATCTCCGTTATGTGCATTTAGCACCGTCACCGAGGTCTTGAGATTGCGTCATGTTGGGCTGATCCGGTTCCACCAAGGTTAGTTCTGCCAACGCTGATTGGTCCGTCATTACTCAGATTGACCTCTGTTGTCGCTGATTGGTCCGTTGTTCCTCAGGTTGAGCTCTGCCAGCTGAAACTGGAGCGAGCAGAGCAGCTGATTGGCGGACTTGGTGGCGAGAAAGACCGCTGGAGCTCCACTGCTGTCCACCTGGGGAAGAAGTATGAAAATCTCACTGGTACGTGCCCTCGGCAACCGCCTCGCCGCCCGGCGCCTTTCCTCGGCGTTTGCGTGTGCATAACACCAGTTGTCTTCAGCAAGAACGTCTCTTTTAGCGGTCTGCATGATGCTTCAATGAGCAGCGTTGCACGTGTTCGGTTGCGGGAACGCCTCTCTGCAGTTTGACTGGCAAGTGCCTGTCGTCGGCACTGACGCCACGCAGCGTTCAATGTCCCAGCTACTGTTATCGCAAATTTTCAATAGATGGCAGCATGAGCCTCATGACGAACCGCTGTCACCCAGGTCGTTGTGCTTTGACGGGACTACTGCGTTGGGCTTTGATAAACATTTGGCTTGGCTCTTATCCCCATGACATTCTGATGGTTGCTGCATGTCGGGTAGCGTCTGGTTTGCCTCTTTGTTGCCAGGCGACGGCTTGTCGCTTGCTGTTGAATTATGCGTACGCTTCTCTTCGTGAGGTGTCCCCTAATTGCCCTTCCCCCTGTCTTAATTGATTTCTGGTCTAGCTTCTGTAGGTCGTATTATATCTTGATATCTTCTTGTCTCTCAACTAACTCCCAATCGTCCCAAGCTATATGACATCGTGTTCGTCACTACGTGGTAGGTGACATATGATCGCCCTCTATCTTGGTCACCTATGACTGGCAAATGGCATCCTGACCACCTGATGACGCCTGACCACCTCCCTGTCCGTCAGGTGACGTCCTGACCACCGCCCTGTCCGTCAGGCGACGTCCTGACCAGCGCCCTGTCCGTCAGTTGACATCCTGACCACCGCCCTGTCCGTCAGGTGACATCCTGATCGCGTCCGGCGTGGTGGCCTACCTGGGCGCCTTCACGTCTCAGTACCGGACCGACCAGATCCAGGACTGGATGGACCGCTGCGTCGACTGCGCCATCACGTGCAGCCCCGAGTTCGAGCTGAGCCTGGTGCTCGGCAACCCGGTGGAGATTCGCGCCTGGAACATCCACGGCCTGCCCACCGACCTGTACTCGGTCGACAACGGCGTCATCATGAAGTGAGCGCCGCCGCCGGCGCCGGCTGAAGAGCTTCGTCGGCGGTTTCAGCGTGCCAGAACGGCTGAGCGGTGTCTGTGCGATGGTTCGTTGTTGGGCGGGCTCATGCCGAACGGAATTTTAGCGTTGTCTCAGATTGCCTGTGCGCCGACGTTGCTGACGCCCGGGTCTGCTGCTCGTGGGACTAGCGCTCGGGAGGCCTTGTCCTGGTCTAGCGACCTCACGCTGATTTCCCTTGCACATGTTCCTTCGGCGCTCGTGTGTTGACAGGTTGATTTTCAGTAGCCTGCCTGGTGACAAGTTTTCATGTAAGGGCAGTTCACTCGGGACAAAGTTTTCCCGGTATGCTATGGAGCTGGACTGAGACATGCTGTAGCCATTGCACAGTCGGAGGTTGCTTCCATATTGAATAGCCCAGAGCCAACCCTTGCCACGATGGCCGTGATTCAACGGACCCGAACCGGTCGTCAGGAACGCCCGACGCTGGCCCCTGATGATCGACCCCGAGGGTCAGGCCAACAAGTGGATCCGCAACACCGAGAAGGCCAACCAGCTGCACGTGGCCAAGGGCAACGACACCGACTTCGTCCGCTCGCTGGAGAACGCCATCCAGTTCGGAAACCCGGTCCGTTTCCGCCTGGCCTCCTCCAACAGCTGGACCCTAGAACTATATGTCTAGCATTGTCTGTCTAGAACTGACTGGAATGTGTTATCCTGACACTGATGCTGGCGCTCATGGATAGGCGGGTGCCGATCTGAGCTGCTCTGTGTTTCGCTGGTCTGGGGGTTTCAGGACACGCTCTGGACGAGGCTGTTTGGACCGTGCTGGCGCTGACCGCGATCCCATTCGGCCAGGTTTTGCTGGAGAACATTGGCGAAGAGCTGGACCCGATGCTGGAGCCGCTGCTGCTTAAGCAGACCTTCAAGCAGGCCGGCGCTATATGCATCAAACTTGGGGACTCCGTGCTCGAGTACTCGTCTGATTTCAGGTATGAGTGTTGATAACTTCATCAGGAATTGTGCTATTGATTTGCTGGTTTTATTTGTGGGCAGAAAAGCTGTTTCTTTTTACTACGAGCAGCCATTCGCTCAAAACACGCGGCGTTTGTAGACATTGGGTCGCAGGGGTTTGACTGCCACATAGCTGAACTGCACAAGCCATTGCAACCCGTTTCGTTTTGTAATGCTCACTTCTGATGGAAGCACCATGTCAGAGCTGCACGATATCTTATAGTTTTTTTTTTTGCATTTTCCACATGAAAACAAATGGTACCTATCGCTGCACCCAGACGCCCAGTGGCCGAGCAGTAGGTACCCTCTGCGCGGAAACGCATTTCCAGCCGTCGCTCAGCGCACCGACGTCGCTCCCCGCTCCGCCGCCGCCAGGTTCTACATGACGACGAAGCTGCGCAACCCGCACTACCTGCCGGAGATCGCTGTCAAGGTGACGCTGCTGAACTTCGGCATCACGCTGGCCGGCCTGCAGGACCAGCTGCTCGGCACGGTCGTCTCCAGGGAGAAGCCCGATCTTGAGGAGGAGCGCAGTCAGCTGATCGTCCAGTCGGCCGACAACCAGAGGTCGGCGGGGAGGGGCGGGTCTGGAGAGGTCTGCTGAGATGTGTTGGGAGAGAGATTGGGCTGGGCGTGGCGGCGTCGTGCGGCGAGGTTGGCACAGTATGTGTCGTGGAGTCGTTTAATTGGGGGGTTTATGTAGAGTGATATGGGATGTTGATTCGGAAGGTAAACATGGGTTGATTACGAGCGAAGACTTCAGCCAGAACCAGGTCATCAGTTACCACAACTCTCGAAACCAGGCAGAGGCTGCCAGGTACACTGGAAACGACAGAAAGAATCATTATACATATCACACTGGGAAGAGACCGTCATTAGAAACTTCTCGTGAACGAAGATCTCTTGTTGGCATACGTTATCACAGTATGCCGAAGAAACAGTCGAGTCATGATACATTCATGGAAAGAAGCTATTTTCGTATGCGTTTGCTCATATTGTGGTATAGTGTACCAGGATGGTTTGTTGCGTTTGCCGTTGTTCTCAGCGGCTACAGTTCGGTTTTCATCACGAGCCCTGTAGTGGTAGGCTCGCCGACATTGCTTTGAAAACGCATTTTTCTTGCGCCGCGAGCTTGACATGTCTGACGTCTTCATTCGAATTTCGCTGCGCATTACATAACTACTGCTTGGTTGGGCTACATAGGTTCTTCGGCAAGTGTTTCTGTGGTTGACCACCACTGTTCTCTATCCAGACAGCTGAAGGAGATCGAGGACAAGATCCTGGAAGTGCTCTCCTCGTCCGAGGGCAACATTCTGGAGGACGAGACGGCCATAAAGGTGCTCAGTTCGTCCAAGCTGCTCAGCAACGAGATCGCCGAGAAACAGCAGGTGGCGGAGGAGACCCAGAAGAAGATCAACGCAGCACGAATGGGCTACACGCCCATCGCCAAACACTCGTCCATCCTGTTCTTCAGTATCACCGACATGGGCGCCATCGACCCCATGTACCAGTACTCGCTCGGCTGGTTCTTCGGCCTCTTCGTCAGCAGCATCGACAACACGGAGAAGTCGGAGGACCTGGAGAAGCGGCTCAGCACTCTGCAGGATCACTTCACGTACTCGCTGTACACCAACGTCTGCCGCAGTCTTTTCGAAAAGGTGACAGGGCGCTGTTTATGTAACTGTACATACGCATCTTCTTCGATTAGGCTGTGTTTGCTTGGCTTCAGAATAATTCATATGTGTCCCTTCAATTTCTGTTTGCCAGCAGGACCACCAGCATGGGTGCTTGAATGCGGCTGCACTATATTTAGGGGAATCGTAGGAGCTGTGAGATCAGGTATACCGCTTCATGAATATGAGCCGCATTTTTGCGGCACAACCACAAACTTGGTGAGGCGAAACTTAAGCCGTGACAACCTTTTGAGATGCCTGTAAAGGGGGACACTGAGCTCTCATTGACGAGCACAGAGCACAGAGAACAGAGCTCAGATGATGTGACGCATAATCAGACGACTTGGATGGTGACATACTGTATTCTCCCTCTACCGTTTAGCGGCACGATGCATTTACCTTCCGCTGTTTGGTTGCACATTGTTAAGCCTTTGCTGTTCGGCTGCGCAGTATTTAACCTTTGCTGTTTCCTGCAAAATTTAACCTCTGCTGTTTCCTGCAAAATTTAGCCTCTGCTGTTTGCAAAAATTGCAAAAACGTCGTATTAAGTCTGTGCTGTTTGGCGGCACTGTATTGGCCTGTGCTGTCTGACGGTGCAGTATTTAGTCTCTGCTGTTTGGCAGCGCAGTATTTGGGGTGCATTCGCAGCGACCCGTACGACGCAGAATGTAGTCGACGTCATCGATGACGTAATAACCCTAAGGTTCTGCGCGTTTTGGTGTTCGCAGCGACCCGGAAGACGAAGATCCTGCGTGACGCCACGTAGAATCTTTGTTGGACGCGCGGGATATTTTTCCGTCACTTGGTCAAAGGGAGACGAAAACGGTGCAATAGGTTCATTTATAAACTTGTTAGGCGATGAGCAGTTTTGTTACGACTCACGCATGGTACATGCGGATAGGGGTGTCGATTTATGTAATTGATTGGGAGGGGGGACGAACCAAGGGCCCTACAACCTAACCTCCCCTTAAATGTGGGTTTGTGAACGGATTTATTTATTTCGATGAACAGAAATTTAGAAGTTTTCGTTACTTTTTATCAAATAACAATTGCATATGTCCCCATATGTATATATATTATATGTTATATATATAGCGAGAGAGGGAGAGAAAGGACAGTATTCAGTACGCTGATGTATGACGGCGCAGTATCGAGCGACATTGTTGTGTGGGGGTTGAGCATCTATCCTAGTATCAATACGTTGGACTATGGCGGCACAGTATCTCATAGATTGATGTATGGCGGCACAGTATGAAGCCACATTCCTGTGATGGCGCGGTGTCCGGCCGCACTGCTGTCTGTTAGCCCAGTCCTGCTGCGTCCTGTGACACTGGACTGCTACACAGCGTCGCCTGTCGGCCCCAGACGAAACGGTGTTGTCTTTCCTCTGCTTTCTCCGCGTGCGTCTGAGCTCATGGCGCCGCCGTTCACGCGCCGTACCGGCCGGGCCGGTGCGCCTGCCGCAGGACAAGCTGCTGTTCTCGATGCTGCTGGCCATCAACCTGCTGCGGGCGCGGGGCGAGCTGAACGAGGCCGAGTGGATGTTCCTGCTGACGGGCGGCGTCGGCCTGGACAACCCCTACAAGAACCCGACCACCTGGCTGCCGCCCAAAAACTGGGACGAGCTGTGTCGGCTCTCCCAGCTGCCGACGTTCTCGGTGAGCGGGGCGGGCCGAGATCAGCAGGGCGGGCCGTGCTGAGCACGGAGCTGGGGTTGGCCGCTTGTCGGGATGGACGACTTTCTGTTGAATTAGGTTTGGGCTTGTGGTATCTCCTTTTTGGTGAGAGAGGGCAGCAGGCGAGTGTTCCGTAGTATGTACTTTGCGTTTGCTGAAAACAAATGGGTGAATTTTTTGTGCCTACGACGTTAGAACAGATACTGTCGATTATCGTTTGCTTCATTTAGGTTTCCTTGGAATCTTGATACATTGCAACACTCTTTTCCTTCCTTGTCCGTTTTATTTCCTTCGTCGTGTCTCCACAAGCACAACAACAGCCAAATGATTGGGGCTGCTTCAGCAAGCTATTGAAGGCCCTTGTTTCCTTGCACTGGCACAGATTCAGTGTCTGAGGTCGCAGGTTTCCAGGGGAAGTCTTTTCTTGTCTCCTGTTTCTACATGTATGTTACTGGTCCATCGCGGCTCGGACCCCGACTTTGAGGGGTCTTTGCCTGTCGCCAGGGCATCCGCGAGGATTTCGAGTCGTCGCTGGCGCCGTGGAAGGCGATTTTCGACAGCGTGACGCCGCACAGCGAGACGCTGCCCGGCGGCTGGAGCAAGCTCATCACTCTGGAGCGCATGTGCATCCTGCGCTGCCTGCGGCCCGACAAAATGGTGCCCGCCGTGCAGGCGTTCGTCTCCGGTGAGGAGAGAAAGCGGACGGCGGCGGACGTGGGGAAGTCCGGACAGCCGCCCGGGCCAGGAGTTTGGAAGTGAATGGGATGGCGGAGTTCGGACATGGACGATCAGTTAGTCTCAAGAATGGGCGTACCCAGGGGGCATGGGAGCTGTAGCCTCTTCGGGGTTCGAAATGTGACTTTTACACCAAAAATTAAGATGAGTAAAGATTTTAGGAACTCGGGAATAAAGTGCCTGAAATGCGGGCACTTTATGCTACGTTTCAGTTTTGAGGGCGACTCGAATTGTCCTGGCATCCTCCTGGGCGGAATCCCGGCAATGGCCCCTGGTCCAGAGTCGTGTCCCGGGCAGCTCGGTCGCTCGCTGCGGCCAGCCAGATATTGGCTGTCGGAGCCGTGGCGGAGTCAGGCTGCTGACGCCAGCTCGGCCGGACGTGCGCCGGTCCGTTCCGCGGCCGCCTCTGACGCCGCCGCCCCGCCGGCAGAGTGTCTGGACCACCGGTTCATCGAGCCGCCGCCGTTCGACCTGGCCAAGTCGTTCGCCGACTCGCACTGCTGCGCGCCGCTCATCTTCGTGCTGACGCCGGGCGCCGACCCGACGGCCGTGCTGCTCAAGTTCGGCGACGACATGGTGCGCCGGACGGGCCGACGTCGCCTGCTGCCTGGCCTGCGTGACGTCACCGGTTGACTGGCCGATTGAATGGCGTGCTTGCTGGGTGGCTGACGGAAAAATTGAAAAAACAGACGGGAAGAGCACAGTTGACCTACAGACAGGCAAACACGGCAGGGATGTCTCGCTCTTTGTAAGCTGTATAGTGGGAAATCATCGGCATATGAGAAGAAATACCAAGTGCGTGTTCCTACCCTTATTCTTGCCTATCGCGTTATTACAAGAAGACCTGTAACGGTCGCTGTTGTGCGGGCCGGTTGAGCCACCATCAGGGTGGGATTCTTTCCTGACGGGCGCGTCTTCGGTGCACCGGTCAGTGACGGGGCCACCGCCTCGGCCGTCAGGGCTTCAGCGGACCGAAGCTGCAGTCCCTGTCGCTGGGACAGGGCCAGGGACCGATCGCCATGCGCATGGTGGAAGATGGCGTCAAGAACGGCACCTGGGTGGTCCTGCAGAACTGCCATCTGGCCAAGTCCTGGATGCCCTCGCTCGAAAAGGTCAGTCGGATGGCTCTTTAACCTGCATGCTCCATTTGGGCTGCTTTGGTTTCGGCCAGTTTGTTGGAGAATGATGGTACGGAGATGCTGATATGCCCTTTAGAAACATTTTACCTTTCGAAAACTTCTGTTCGCTTGTTCCGTTTTCACCTCCGTGTTGTTTCACCAGCATATGCGCGGGCTGGTGCGGCAGCCACGGGGCGAGCCAGGCCGACCGTTCCTCCCGACTGCGGGCAGATTTGTGAGGAGTTCAGTCCGGACACGACACACCCTGACTTCCGGCTGTGGCTGACCTCGTACCCGGCCGAGCACTTCCCGGTGGCCGTGCTGCAGAACGGCGTCAAGATCACCAACGAGCCGCCCAAGGGACTTCGCGCCAATATCAAACGGTCGGCCGACCTGCCGGGCGGCCGCGGGCGGGAGCTTGGCGTTAGCGCGCTGGGAACCGAAGCGGCGTGGGTGTCAGCTGGAGGCTGGATTGGCTTCTCGCGGGCTCGCGGCCTTGAGCCTGGCGCGTCACTGACCGGCTCACTCTCGGACAATCACGCTGTATTTTAGCAATATGGAAGCCTGGACGCGATGGAAAACGTGCTTACTGAAATCCAGGGGCGGTTCTTTGTCTGATTGTGGAGCAAATTAAGCGAGGAAGTCGAATGCTTTGCGGTACTTGCGGTGTCTGAGTCACCTCGATATGCATGTTTCACTATCCCTGGCTCAGAAACTGGAACGATATGTGCTTGCTGATTTACTGGTCTTCCACGGCAATGATAGTAATCTAACGTCATGCAAGGCTATAACGTAGGAAGGCATTGACAGTTACAGCCACTAACACAACCCTACAATCGGACATTAAATGCGGCATTCCTCACAGGAACCGGCATTAGAATGACCACCACCCCATCAGGCGCGGATACAAGGGGGAGGCGATGGGGCCATCTCCCCCCCCAAGGCCTAAGAGGGGTCCCGAAGGAGGTCCTGTATGAACTTCACGGGGTCTCTGTGAAAGTCTGACGGGTTCTGATGCAATCAGGGCGACCTCTGGGAGGGTTAGAAGAACCATGAGACGCACAGAAGGGCCCCCGAAGCCCCGAAGGGGCCCTTAAAAGACCCTACGCGGCAGATGGCCCCTGAGGCCGGCAGAAGGGTCACGGAGCCCCTGAGATGGCCAAGGTGAGGACTAAGTCCCTAGGACGGCGTAGGGACCCCCGGAATGGGGTCATAGGGGCCCCGAATGGGTTTCCGAACCTGTGTGAAAAGCTGAAGGTTCGTGATGCAGCCAGAGGGCCTTCGTGAGGGTTAACGACGCCCTGAGACGGCAAGATAGCCGCTTAGATAGATAGCAGGGCCGCGGAAACTCTGCAAGGTCCCCTGTGACCGGAAGGCGGGCCCTAACACGGTTAAGCGTCCATGAGACCGCTAAAAGTACCAGAGAGGCCCCAGAGACGGCAAGAACTGAAGGGGGTGCCGAACACGGCATTGGGAGCCCCTGGCTGGCCAGAGGGTCCCTGAACAGGGATTCATCCGCTACCTTATCATCCTCGAGAGGGGCCCCAAATGGGCTACATTGGTCTTCTTGAAAACCTGAGGGGTTTTTGATACAGTCGGGGGGGGGGGGGAGCGGGAAGGTTAGGTGGGTCCTGAGACGGCAGGATGGCTCCCTACACGGCAGATGGCCCCTGAGACCGCCAAAAAGGACGGAGGATCCCTTGCGAGGTAACGACGACAAGAGCGCCTCTAAGACGGTATGATGGTCCTCAAAAGGCTCTAAGACTGTCGAACATGCCCCATGTCACAGAGGAAGGCCCCTGATACAACCATGGAGACCACTGGAGACGTTCAGAGGTCCCATGACACTGCACGGGGACCCTGAATTGGCCAAAAGGTCTGTTCTAACTGCCAGAATGCCCCAGAGACGGCACAAAT
The DNA here is from genome assembly GCA_030062745.1 of Capitulum mitella. Classification (NCBI taxonomy): domain Eukaryota; kingdom Metazoa; phylum Arthropoda; class Thecostraca; order Pollicipedomorpha; family Pollicipedidae; genus Capitulum; species Capitulum mitella. Next base: position 23,795,135 of record CP099846.1, read on the forward strand.
GTTCCTTAGAAGCGATAAGATGGGCACCTAGGACAAGGGGTCCACAAAGACTACTGGAGAATGGCCTCTGGGACTGCTAACTAGCAGTCTCTTGCAATAGGGGCTCCTGAGACGACCAGAGGGGCCCCTGAAACTACTAAACCTTGACAGGTGCAGACATCTCGTGAAACGGCCAAAGGACTTAAGGGATTGCCAGAGATGCCTCTGCCACGGCAGAGAGAGACTTATAGAGGGCCCCTGTTGCTGTCTGAGGGGCTCCTTGAACGGCAGAAATGCCTCAGGGACGACAGGACGGAACCCGAGATAGCTAAGCGTCCGTGCAACTTTCAGATGGGTCCCTGAAACTGCCCAGGGAGCCCCTTAATCTGCTGTAGGAGCGCCTGAGACGTCCCAAGAGACACGTGAAAGTGTAAAAGGAACCTGAGATCACCAGAGGGCCTCGCCACGGCAGATGGCCCGAGACCACCAAAATTGCTCCTGTAACTGCAAGAGGAAACTTTAACTAAGTTGGCAAAAAAGTTTCCAGGAGCTACGAGGGCAGAGGGGCTCGTGGATCAGATACGAATACGACATTTCAAATAGAGGGAGAGACACAACTGCCTAAAATCCCGCCGTTGTTTTTGTTATATATTTCGGCTACTTTGTACGGAAAAAACTGATTTTTTCTTAAAGAAGGACCCGCTTGAATGTTTTTCGGTTGCCTTATATTGTAAAAGCGCAAAAAAGATCAAATATTTTCCCCAGGGCCCGCGTGGATCCTCATTTTTCATGTCTGCAGAGCAAAAAGTGGGGAAGCAGCCAGAAGGGGGGCCCCGCGCTGACTATCCCTCGTGGCGAAATCCTTGATCCGCCCCTGCATCCAGTAACCTCTGTTCGTGTTGGACAGCTCTTACCTGGGCGACCCCATCGTGGACCCGTCCTTCTTCGGAGAGTCGAAGAACCCGTCAGCGTTCAAGGCTCTGCTCTACAGCCTCTGCTTCTTCCACGCGCTGAGTGAGCCGCCAGCCGGCGCCGCGGGCGGCGTGCTGTGTGCTGACCGCCGGGACGCGCCTGGCCGTGCTGTTCGTTAACTGTGTCGCGGCGTCTGCACGTTATCGCCGGGAGGGAGAGATCATTTTCAGACAGATCTCTGGGAGCCTCGTGGTGCACGGATGTTAAACAGACTGGGGCCGGAATCGCTTCGTGCCCATGTAGCTTTGCCATGTTTACCCTGTGCGGTCTTGAATTTTGGATACCGTTCACAGCAGTGGCGGGTGCTGTACGTCTTTCGGTGTATTCAAAGCCGGGCGATTCATGGTTGCCGCGTCAAACAGAGAGTAATTCCGGACGAACTTTGCTCCTATATGATGCTGTTTGGTAATAAAAGTTTTTGGTAGGTTGTTAGATCGTGCTCTGCACATGTAGTTTTTCGGTGAAGCTAAAATTTTCCCTTTCCGTAAAGTTGGCGTTCTTAAGGCAGACTGCAGTCATTCTGGCTCGATTTATCCTGTATTTTGCATGCTTTTATGACTGGGCTGCCCTGTTTATTGGGTCTTTTTTGAAGAAGTCAATTAGCCTTCTGTATACCTTTACGCCACAACAAATCGACATGGGTGTAGCACCCTCATATCCCAGATCGATAATAAAATTGGTCTGTAGGGTTCTCATATGACCTGAACCATCCGTGCAAATTTTAGTTCAAGTAGGTCTCGGCATTCCTCTGAGGTCACGCTGCAAGGGTTTGTTGGTGGCCGATGACTATGCGAAACATTATTAGAAATATAAATAACCGGACATTTTCGAACTCGTAAGGGTTCAAGGAAACCGTTTCTAATCAGAATTTTTATATATGGTAAATAGTAAAAAGTTATGGCGTGACCACAGGTCATGTCATCTTCAGTGACCTCGATGCCCGTAAAAATGTTAATTTTTTAGACAGAATTTAAGGCCCATATTTTAGCGTTACATATAATACCAAGTAAAAAACCAGCGTTTTGTTATCAATGCTCAATTTGAGAGCGCAGTTTCTTTAACCCGCGCACGACCGTCGGTCCGTCCCGAACACCGGCGACTGGAGGGGGGGGGCAGTTGACTGCCCCCCTCTAACTCACGAACGGTTAGTCGCACGATAAAAATAAGCATACCGTTGGAACGCCCGTCACGAGTAGAGCTCGAAACTGGTTTCATTTTTAGTTTTAGATAATATGTAAGCCAATTTACCCCCTATATATGTTTTCTCATAGCCGACTGCATGAGACCGAGAAATGGCCTGAATCTCAAGGGCTGTGACTAATAACGCATAGGTAAAGGCACCAGCGCACAAGTAAATGTCCGCCAATGCCGATACACGTCTAATTTCCTCAGATTTGTTCAATATATACGCCGAAACGTTGAGTTAAAGACACCGTAATTCTCCCGTCAGGCGTCACTGTGCGCCGCTGCCGTATGCGGTACCAAATTGACGGGAACTAATTTTAGCGTTCCTTTATTTTCGCGAAAAAAGACGATCTATGTAAATTGTATTGATCTTTGTGGTTCTTGTGATGGTTTCTCATGCCTAAATTTTGGAAAAATTGATTAGTTGCCAATCTACAAAGTTGGCGGAGCTTTATTCGCGAGAGCCTGTTTATTTCCAAAATATGCTACTTTTTCAAACTTTTTGAGGTTCCTGGTATTACTTACGTCTGTGCAAGCTAGTTGTGCCATTTTCTACCCATTCTGAGTAATTCATCGTGGATTTTGACGGTGGTACATTTTGGCCCGCTTCAGTTATTCGTGACCTGACCTCAGGTCAATGGCTGGAAGTCACTGATACTTTGCCCAATGACGGTAACTAGATGTCTGCTTCACTCCACACTAAAAATGTGATGAAATATTCCATCAATTTCAGAAAAACGGCGATATGTCTTAAAAATGGGCTTGACCTTAGGTCAATGACCCGGAAAATTCCGAAAAATCCGAGATTGCAGATTTGTTGCATCTATCACGATCACTAATGATCTAAATTGAGATATCTTGTTTTGCGAAAAAGTTACAGGGCGCTAAACTTTTTTGGACTTAGGTCTGTTTGACCTGGCCTAGGTCAGGCACCGGACCTGACCTGGGGTCAAAATTTTGACACGAGACGTAAAATTGATGGAGCAAAAGGTACACAAAGTTTCGTGACTCTGTGTTTGTTGGTTCTCTCGCAATCCCAGAAAAACATCAGGGCGGGCAGTCAACTGCCTCCCCCCAGTCGGGGACGGGTTAATACCAAAAGGCTCTCGAGACTTGCCCCTTGATCTCGATAACTAAGAGAGGTATGGAGATGAGAGTGACACCAGTCAAAGCCCATGAAATCTTACGAAGAAGGAACGCAAATTATTCGACTCTGAGTTAGCATTTTAGGATTAAGAGGTCAAACAAGGTCATACTGCGACATCCAAAGTCTGTTGGCAATAAAACCGAATATGACGGCCCTCTAAGTTTATGTTAAGTACTGAACAGTCCAAAAAGGGCCAGAAGAGTTTTTCACTGTCAAAAATGAATTATCTGCTCCTCAGATCATGGCTGGTCAGGTCAAGAACCATTGGAATACATTACTGATTTATGTCGAAATCGGTACTGAAGTAAAGCTACTTTAAGCATGCGTTGTAGAATCACCAGAATTCTAGAATCAAATGTTTGGCCAGATATAGCAACTTTTATTAGAAAATATAGATTAAGATATATTAGAAAGATATTTCGTCTACGGTCATATCAGGTCAACTAATGCCAAATATTACAACGTTCGTATCTCATGATTGGTTAAATGTGCGAATTCAAACCAACGCCATGTGATTACTATAATCATGCTGCCGTGTTCTTGAATGATATGGAAGTCACGGCCAGGTCAGGTCAGGAAGTATTGACACACTTGTGAGATCCTAAAAGCAGCCCAAAGCCACTAAAACTAAAGCTCTTACGGTCCATACAGGCATGCGAGGTCAACCTACGTCAAATGAATAATCGTTTGTATCTCAGAAACAAATAAAAGTAGACATGTGAAGACATCAACTCTACACATTGTCTTCAAACGTTTTATGCAATTCTTCGGCGTTCCAGGTGACAACTGACGTTTGAAATAACATCAAATAATATGTCGCATAAGAGCATGGCATTTCAAAACATTCGTGAACATGAACTGGAATGTAAACATCACCAGACGTGAATGGCAAACGCATTTCACGCTCATTCCGTGGCGCAGTGATTTTCCGAACGACACGGAGATGTTTTGTCTGTTGCCGTTCTTGAACTGACCTGACCTGACCTTTCCTTGACTTTAATGTCATTTAAGAGCACGCCAGCATGATTATAGCGATCAAATAACGTTTGTTTGACATTCACACCTTAAACCAGTCAAGAGATACGAATGTTGTTATATCTTACCTTAGATGACCTAATATGACCTTAGATGGTCTACGTTAATCTTTTTATGAACGTTGACATATCTGACCAAACATTCGCAATGGTAATTCCAAAACGTGTGCTTGAATTAACTTTACTTGTCTGCCACTTCCGACATAAATCATTGTTGTGTTGCAATGGCTGTTGGTCTGACCTGACATGACCTGAGAAGAGAATCATTTTTAGGAAGCGGAAAAAAGCGTTTCTGGGCCTTTTGGGGATGTTTAGTATCCAACATCTATTTACAGTACCACCATGTTCGCTTTTATTGCACACAGGTTTTGGACGTCATGGCATGACTGTTTGATTTCCGGATCGTAACATACCAAGTATGAGTTAATAAATATGCCTTCAGTCGTCAAAAAATTGGTGAGCTTTCCATTGGTGTCGCTCTCAGATCCTGGGGAGGATCTCGAAGAAGTTGAAATATGGTGAACTTTGCCATCTCAAAATGGGCATTTATAACAAAAACGCCGTTTTCTGTTTGTGATGCATAAAGCCAAAATGTTGACTGAATTCTGGCTACAAAAATGATATTTTCGCGAGCATCGAAGTCACCGGGATCGTATCACCTGAGGTCAGGCACGTTGCCAGGATTTTCCTCGGGGGGTCCAAATGTCAATTTTTGTCGTATGCCACAGGCATATGACGAAATTTACAAGAAAAGGCAACAATTTTAAGCAATTTATCTCATATGTATTACACAGGAAAACACAAAATGCTTATTTTTGCAACACATATATGATCACTATTACGTATTCATGCGAAATCCCCATGTAACTAGTGTAGACCGCTTGGCTCAGGGGGGGGGCCATGGCCCCCATGGCCCCCCTCTGGCTACGTCCCTGCCTCAGGTCATGCTGTAACAGCTTTATTATTTGTCATATATGGAAAGTCTGGCCAGTAACGGTTTCCTTGAACGTTCGGGAGTTAAAATATGTCTGGATATTTACATTTCGAACAACATTTAACACAGTTGTTGGCTACCAAACCCTTGCAGCATGACCTGACAGAAATGCCGGAGGCTATAATTCCTGAACCATTGACCTGATTGAACTAAAATTTACACAGGTGGATTAATTGCATAAGACAACTGTACACAACGATTTTGGTCAAAATCGGGTACAAAAGGGTGGACAAATCACCCAGGGGCACGGGAGCTCCTTCTCAGTCAGGGGGAGGGGGCAAGAAGCATTTTGGGTCAATTCTTTCCAGTCAACGCCCGTAAGGTCAGTGTTAAATGTCCAAAAAGTTGGGGGCTGAAGCCCCTGGCCCATGGCCAACGCGCCTATGCAATCATCCCTTTGCCGTGTTGATTTGTCGTGGAACGCCCCGCTAATGTTCCGACGTTGTCGAGACTGGGAGGAATTGGTGTCTGCCGACCTACTCACGGCAGTCGTCTGTCTACGTATGCCCTGTAAACGCATGCGTCGGTGTCAGTGTCTGTCTGTGCCATCCCACAGTCCAGGAGAGACGGGCGTACGGCGCGCTCGGCTGGAACACGCCCTACGAGTTCAACGAGACCGACCTGCGCATCAGCGTCACCCAGCTGCGCATGTTCCTCGACGACTACGAGGAGGTGAGGGGCGGAGCGGCGCGCCCTGGTGGTCGGATGTCGGCAGGCCGCTGGACGGCCCGCCAGCAGACCGCTGGTGAATTGTAGAGGGGGTATGACGCTGTTGCAACGTTACCTTAGAGGCAGCTGGAGGGAGTGGTCTTAGCTCGTACGCGCAGTTGGCTTCGGCGCGGACGATACCGACGAAAGAGTTGTACAGTTCATCGCCACAAAAATGTGCATTGTGTGAGCGTACTATATGAGCTGGGTGACATTATCTCGTTAAATGGTACAGAACTCGGTCGGTGCCGATGTGTGGTGACCGTCGTCTCTGTAGCCGTCGTGTGCACCAGGTGCTGGTGCGTGGTGATCACCGCCCCTGTGGCTGCCTCGTGTGCACCAGGTGCTGGTGTGTGGTGAGCTGAGAATTCGGGTAGATTTTGAATTCGAACATTCGGATGGGTACATTCGAATATTCATATCGAATGGTGGAATATTTTGAAGGTTTCTAACATTTCGTCCCAACAGGTACTATCGGAACATTTTTTAAAAATCAGACGTATTCACAGTTGTGTGAACAGACTATGAATTTTAAAGCTGCGGCCGGCGCCGAGCGCCGGGCGGACGGCGGCCGGACGCTGCCGGGGCAGGGGAGAGACATGACGTCAGCAGCAGAGGGCGCTCTGATTGGTGGATGTGCTGCTGTGTAACAAGGGTCGCAAACGGCACGGCTCCGAAATGACGAGTTCGAGAAGAAGAGATAAATTTTGGCATCCAGTCTTTGCTCTTACTCCTCGCCATCATGTTCAAAGACAACATTAGAATAATGCTTAGATTCCTCCTGGTCCTTGGGTATTGCTGTTAACCACTCCGGTACATGCAGCATCGGCAGCAAAACGCAATGCTTTTGATCGGTCTGCGCACACTTTTGTGTTGAAAGAGAGAAATAAGACGGGCAAAGATCGTGCTAAATATGGTGTGTCTAATAATAGCCATATTTTTGGACCAAAAATTTGGATTTTTGTCGCCGAGATAGCCCTGTGAGGAACTTCCGTTGCCGCAGTTTCTGGCTTCGATTTCGGACTAATATATGCCCGTGGTATCCTTATGAACGTAAGGTATTTTTGGCATGGAGAACCAGCATATGTGCAAAAGCTCATTCCACGCACAATGCCAGTTAATGTACTAGGAGAACCGGCTGTTTTCCTGTATTTGTCTCAATAATCAAAAATGAGAACGGTCTCTGCCCGTCGTTGCCAGACACGGGACAAACATGAGACGACTTTCGAGGCAACTCATCGCCCCACGGAATCGATTGGCGCATTACTTCACAAAGAACTGAAGTCCACACCCAGAGGGGGCGAAAAGAAATTTCACTGTCACTCTCAGCATTGTTCTCATCCATACGCCTGTACGTCTTGTGACATGATGTATAGAAGCCGAAACAAGGGTAGATAATGCCCGAATTAGCATTCCGTTTGGTTATGCTTGATTTGGCTCGCATATTTCTTCAGATTCCGCAACGGAATGCATAAGAATATTTGAATGCGTGTTTGACATTGGAATGTTCAGCGAATATTCGGATGATAAAATAGTCAACCGAATATTCACCGAATATTTGAATCTTGAGATCAAGATTCGAACATTCGCTGATTCCGGATATTCGGCCAAGTATTCAAATCATCCGAATCCGGATTCTTAGCTCTCGTGGTGACCGCCATACCCTCTGGTGGCTTCCTCACGCATCAGGTGCCGTTCGACGCGCTGCGGTACCTGTTCGGCGAATGTAACTACGGCGGCCGCGTGACCGACAACTGGGACCGGCGCACGCTCAACACCATCCTGCACCGTTGCGTCACCAAGGAGGTGCTCACCGACCAGCAGTTCTCGCTCGATGATGACGGTACGCCGACGGGGAACCCTCCTCGAAACGGCGGGGGGGGGGGTAGGACGCCTTCGGAACGATGTATAGCAACACCGCCAGTCGACCAGCGTTTTGATTCGTCCGAGCTTGGATGTCGTTATCCTGTTACCGCCGGTGCCTCTGTGGTCCGCGGTGCTCGGTGTTGACAGCCGCTCTGACTTCAGCACACCCTCCGCGCCGTCAGGCCACTACCTGATCCCGGCGGAGGGCGAGCACCAGGAGTACGTCGACTACATCCAGAGTCTGCCCATGCTGACCGCGCCGGAGGTGTTCGGCATGAACCCCAACGCCGACATCACCAAGGACCAGAACGAGACCAACATCCTGTTCTCGAGCGTGCTGCTCACGCAGGTACACGGCCGAGTCGGGAAACGGGTTAGCTGGCGGATACTGCGTGCCGAGTATAGCCCGCAGCATCCTGCTGTAGGTCCGGGAGGAGACTGTCGGACGGGGGGGGTGACTTCCTGCTGGTGTGGTACCCTGATGTGACCAGTTAAAAATAGCGATTGACTCTCAAATGGGGATATATTTAATCCCATCACCCTGAGACGGGCACACTGAAAAACGGATCTAGACGTATTCGTTCCTTGTAAATTCGATATTGTTAGCATTGTAGGTAGATGCTTTCGCTAAGGGAAACGGTGCTTCATTGATTTAGTCAGTGTCTTCATTTTCGTTGTCTGTTTTTTGCCGCTCAGGAGCGGATTCCAGCATTAGAGGTAAGGGCGGTAACGAATTGAAAGCGCACGATCGAATGCTCTACCATTGGGTATGTTATGGCTCCATTTCTTCGTATCGTCCATTACGTAAAACTTTGATGGAAACCTGTTTCACAACGCTCCAACCGCGTATTAACGTCTGCGCCGCAATGGTAGCCTCTTCGGAGTACACAGACTGGTGGGTGATTATTGCTGGGCGTGTTTCAAGGCTCGTGGAGTGCGTGTTTCGGCGCGCTTCTCCGGCTCTTCGTGAATCCGTGTGGGACGCACTGGGACCACGGTAGCGAATCTGACAGCCGCGTCCGGCCGCCCTCGTCGGCCGGTCGGTACCGTGCCGTCCGGGGCCGGGGCGGCGTCCCAGCCCAGCCGGCGGCCTCGGCGGTCGGTACCGTGCCGTCCCTCGGCGGTCGGTACCGTGCCGTCCGGGGCCGGGGCGGCGCCCAGCCCAGCCGGCGGCCTCGGCGGTCGGTACCGTGCCGTCCCTCGGCGGTCGGTACCGTGCCGTCCGGGGCCGGGGCGGCGCCCAGCCCAGCCGGCGGCCTCGGCGGTCGGTACCGTGCCGTCCGGGGCCGGGGCGGCGCCCAGCCCAGCCGGCGGCCTCGGCGGTCGGTACCGTGCCGTCCGGGGCCGGGGTGGCGCCCAGCCCAGCCGGCGGCCTCGGTCGGCAGCTGCTGTCGCCGAACCTCGGCAGAGGCCGCCGTGGAGCTGGCTCCAGCTCCAGCCCAGTAACGGGGCGGCCCGAGGCGCGGCCAGCTGCCGCCAGCGGCGCAACGGGCTCGCCGATCCCCCCCCCTCCCCACACACACACACTGGGACACGACCTGGCGAGGGTCAGGCCGCGGTCCGTTCCGGGCTTGGCGGAGGTTCGCATAGCGCGCGTTATACCGTCAGGGCGGAATAAGCTTTGATGTGGAACAGAGGTGGGGCCCGAACTTACTCACAGCAGGGCCGACTGGACTGGAACAGGGGTCGGGATGATGCGGGACGAGCGTCAGGCCGAGGTCGGTTCTTGCAGCGAGGTCGTATGAGGGTCCAGCCTGCCTGCAAATGGCTGCACTCGTATCGCTGACCGCTCTGTCGTTGCACACGTTTCGGTGACGCGGCCTGTTCGTGGCAGGGCGCGGCCACCGGCGGCGGCGACGCCGCCTCCGACGACGCCGTCTACCAGATCGCCGACGACATCGTCAAGCGCCTGCCGCCCAACTACGACATCGAGTTCGTGCTGAAGAAGTTCCCAACCATGTACGAGCAGAGCATGAACACGGTGCTGGTGCAGGAGATGGGCCGCTTCAACGCGCTTCTCACCGTCATCCGGCAGAGCCTGCTGTCGCTGAAGAAGGCCATCAAGGGTGAGCCGCCGCCGGGGAGCGGGCTCGCTGACGTCGGCGCCGGACGCCGTATGGGCGGTAGGGAGGTAGAACCAGGTGCATGGCCCATGCACTTGGTTCTTACGTGGGCGGTTGGTTGTCCTTGTGAGCCTGCTTGTGGAGCCTGCACCTGGCCGCGGTCCTTCAACGTCTTCGCAGTTGAAGGACCCACGCAGGATGTCGGTGGGTCTTACACCGTCTGTCACACACAGGACAGACGGTGGGAGGTGGGAGTCAGAGACGGACAGACTGCGGGAGGTGGGAGTCAGAGACGAACAGGCGGTGGGCGACGGGAGGCAGAGACGAGCAGACATAACATCCTCCGGCCGCCCCGCCCCAGGCCTGGCGGCGATGTGGTCGGTCAGGTTACAGCGCATGACGTCCTCCTGCCACCCTTCCCCAGGCCTGGTGGTCATGTCGGCCGAGCTGGAGGAGGTTTTCACCAGCTGCATGACGGGCAAGATCCCAAACATGTGGCGCGGCAAGTCGTACCCGTCCCTGAAGCCGCTAGGCAGCTACGTCACTGACTTCCTGGCCCGGCTGCAGTTCCTGCAGGTTAGTCGGTCGGCGGTCTGGTGTTGGTAACCTTTGCTTGCAAAAATGCGCCGTCGTGGTTCACATTTTGACCCAATAGTAAACGTGGACAAGAATGATGCCGTATCGACCCGTGACCGGCGTTTTAGCGCTAGGATCAATCTGAAAGGCAGAAATTGCGAATTATCGAGGAAAACAGCATTTTCTTTTGTGCTGCTGCTCTTGCAGTTTATTCAGTGATGTCCTGTGCGACGAGGTTCTTTTTTTACTTGACATCGGCACAGTCCAAGAAGATTCATTAGTGGTGGATTCATCTATTCATACCTTTGATGAAAGTCAATGAAACTCCACAAAATGTGGCGGGAATTCGTGTTTCGGATCTTTTTTTGCGCGAGGCCACCAAACTACGAGCAAAGGTAAACTTCAGCTGGAGATAACTGGGACGCGACCTCCGGTCTGCCTCATATGTAGGCGGAGGCTTCCTGTTTCCCCACCTGGCCGTGGCGGGCTCGGGGGCAAAAGCCAGACTGGGAACATCGCCATCGCTGCCGGAGATCGATCCCAGCAGCCGAGTCGCAGTGGGGCGGGGCGGGGGCTGCGTCACGAGGGCGCCGTTCGCGGGGGGGAGGAGGCTGGATGTGCGCAGCGGGCCGCCCACGCCGGGCGCCGCGGATAAACTGCCGGCCGACGGTGCGCACGAACAGTGGACGGTCCCGCACCGTCCCGTGCCGTCCCGTCTGGCGTTTGGCCATGGTGTGACGCACTGGCACGAGCGGCTACCGCCGGAGACCGCCGAGAGGGAGTCGGCGGTTTGAGGAATGGCGGCGACGAAATCGCCGCGGTGTCGTCGCTGGACACTGCTCCGGACCGATCACTCATGGCTGGCACTGGAGCGTTTGTCTCCGCGTTGGCGACGCTCTGCGGTGACTTGTGACTTGTTTGCCGTGTTTTGCGTGCATCGCTCGACCAAGGCAGGCCACGTGACACTGCGTTCAGTCTGCCGGAGACCGTGTTATGAAGTCTTGTGCACTAGCTCGCCTTCTGTTTGCTGCATGTTTAATCTCTGAAAATTACGGCGTCTGGACAACGAGGCATGCGGTGTCGGTATGGGCTCAGCATTCAGCAATGTGCTGTTTTGTCCTCGAGCGGCCGCGTCTGAACAGGCTGATGACCGTGGACCCTGACGCCGCAGAAATGGTACGAAGAGGGCGCGCCGGTCGTGTTCTGGGTGTCCGGCTTCTACTTCACTCAGGCCTTCCTGACGGCCGCCCAGCAGAACCTGGCCAGGAAGAACACCATCCCCATCGACTTGTTGTGCTTCGACTTCATGGTAAATGGCTCCCTTCGATTTTCGGCCTGTCCTGAAAAAGCTTAGGCTTCTTGAATGGTTACTTCATGATTTTGCAGTGCCCGACTCTTAACAGAAGAACGTTTATCTGGTGAAATTCCCAAATCGCCTTTGATAAATAAGAAAAAGCTCGCATGACCACGCCAAAATGGTTTTCCTTTAATGCCTTATAGGTCCGTGTGGCCCTTGCGTCATGAGGGCATGTGCGCGGTTTTCACCCTTGTCTTGCGTATCACGTGGACCGGCTGCCTTAAAAGAAAAAGAAATGCTGGAGGCCTCAAGCCCATTGTAGACGTAATCGTTTTCTACCTGTATGTACGCATCAGTATTTGCTAATCATTATTGGTGCATGGTTAAATGACCATTTTACGCGACCATTACACGACCATTAATAAACGACCATTACAAATAGGTTCCGGTCGGCCCGGGCAAGGCAGGCTATTGAGGGGAAGCCGCTCGGTCCTTCATCCATTCAAACCGTACAACATAGACGCCACTCAGGAATGATTTGCCTGTTATGCCGCAGCGCGGTACCTGTCGTGTGAAATGCTTATCGTATCATCAGCAAATTTCGGTTCACGCTCACCACGCAACCATCGAATAGAGCCTGTGAAACTGTTAACAATGTTTATTGTTCTTAACAGTGAAGAGCTTTGCACGTTTGCTGTAATTCAGCTGCTGTTATATGGTCGTTTTTATTCAGGTAAGTCGGTCGAAGATCCGTGTCGGGACTTTACCGCTCCGTCAACAGCCAGTTGCAGTGCGGCATCACCGACCGGCGTTTGCTGCGCAGCGCACGACCGAAAACTGCCCCAAACCTTGCCTCACCACCTCCCCGGCAGTCCCGACCTCGCGTCCTCCCTTCCCTGGCCCTGTCCGCGGGCTCCGATCCCAGGGACGAGAATCGCCGGAGCCCCATCGCTCACCCGCGCGCCTCCAGGTGCTGGAGGACAAGGAGTACACGGAGCCGCCCGAGGACGGCGTGTACGTGCACGGCCTCTTCATCGACGGCGCCCGCTGGAGCCGGAAAGAGCGCGTGCTGGCCGAGTCGCTGCCCAAGATCCTGTACGACACGCTGCCCGTCCTGTGGCTGAAGCCGGTCAAACGGGTGAGAGTGACGGACAGCCGCGCCCTTTGCGCCCCGTCCAGGATGGCCTCTGACTTATTGTCCGTGTCCTTGGCGTGTCCCTGCTGGGTTTGTGGGACTGGCTGGGACAGAACCCCTGACGGAGGGGCGGGATGAGTTCTCCGCCGTTAGTGTGTGAAATTGGTCTTGCTTTTGTCTGCTGGACCGGATGCAAAAACGTCATGACGACTTTGTCGCATTGGCGTCACGGAATGCTCCGTGGAAGTTGAGCGTGATGTGCTGGCACGGTTCGTGAAATGGTTTGGTTGGGGTCGCTTTACTCAGCTCAGACGGCTGAAATGTGAGAGACTCCCTTCGTTACGCTGTTTGTGGTTGAAGCTAAGATATACTACACTTCTTGTCTTTGCGTCATCGCGAAGCGTGGACTCAGACTAAAGCACTGAAAAACGCATTCTTTTTAACGAATTTTCCATGAAAGCTTGGTGCCGGAAATCCATCAGTTTTCGCTACTATTGCAGATATTGTTGGCCGTAAAAAGCAGCAATAGGAAAATTATGGAACCGGTTGGCGCCATTTTATCGGGAACTTCGCCTTTCACCACCGCTTTGCCAGTGCAGACGGTGTCCGAAGGCCGCACTGTTCGGGCTCCTGGTTCGGAGCTCTGTTTTCTGTGCGGCTCTGGCAGTGTCTGTACCAGACTGCTGTCTCTGTCCCGTGTCAAAGCGACTGGCGGCGTCTGTCAGACTGCTGTATCTGACCTTCGTCTGTAAGTCTCTGGCGGTGTCTGTGACAGACTGCCGTACCGGCCTGTGTGCGTCTGCCAGTGTCCGATCAGTCAGTCTGATGTGCCCGGCCCCTGTGCCCGTGCATCAGTACAGTCTGACCCCTGTTTGAGCGCCATCCTTCGGTGGCCGGCGCAGGAGGACCTGCCGGACCGTCAGACCTACACCTGCCCCTGCTACAAGACGTCCGAACGGCGCGGCACACTCAGCACCACCGGCCACTCGACCAACTTCGTGCTGGCCATCGAGCTGCCGACGGCCGTGCCGGAGGAGCACTGGATCCGGCGCGGCGTCGCCCTGCTCTGCCAGCTGTCCGAGTAGGCCGGCGGGCGCGTCGGCCGGAGCGACGCCGGGCGGGCGCCCTCCGTAGAGGCGCGCCGATCTGTCGGCGGCCGGTCAGGGGTGAGCGCTCGGGTCTGCGCGCTCCGTAGAGGCGCGCCGATCTGTCGGCGGCCGGTCAGGGGTGAGCGCTCGGGTCTGCACGCTCCGTAGAGGCGCGTCGATCTGTCTGCGGCCGGTCAGGGGTGAGCGCTCGGGTCTGCGCGCTCCGTAGAGGCGCGCCGATCTGTCGGCGGCCGGTCAGGGGTGAGCGCTCGGGTCTGCGCGCTCCGTAGAGGCGCGTCGATCTGTCGGCGGCCGGTCAGGGGTGAGCGCTCGGGTCTGCGCGCCCCGAGAAGTGCCCGGCGGACGGCGCGGCCGAGCCGCATGCTTCGTCCGCGGTCGGGGTTCGGTTGCGGTTGCGGTTGCGGTTCGGTCCGAGGGACGTCAGCCGGGCCAGTGATGGGTTCGGCGGTCCGCTGCAGGTCCGCAGGTGGCGGCATGTCCGCTGGTGGTGGGCGACGGGCACCTCGAGATGCGACGATACTCGGCGACGGTCGATCGAACCGATCCATTGGCGATGTCAGGCATCTGGTTTGTGAGCTTCACGGTGAGGTTGTCCCACGGTGTAGTCATTCTTCCTTACCAAAGATGGCACTAGTCTTTGTTTGTGCAGGGCGCGACAGTTGTAGCGTTACTGCATGGAATCTGTCGACGTCAGCTCGGTGCGTCAATACAAAATTACCGTACCGATCAAAGCCTGATGTCAGCTGAAGCACGAGCTTAGGCTAGAGCGGAATGTCGCCAGACACGTCCATGCGCGGGCGATGAGACTGCTCGCTAGCCGGAGTAACGCGGTCACAGGCCGAACTGCTCAAAGTCCGGTATGTCTGAATGAAACCACCCTGAGTTCGGTCTGCTTGAAGTGAAAGTGCTCAGTCCGGTCCGGCTGAGGAGTCGTCGTGGGAGGAAATACCTAAGCTCCGGTTCCTCTGTAGTGAAAGTGAAGCCTGGTGAGTGTGTGGCGCTACCGCTGAAGTTAGTTCGGTGAGACTGGGGCGCGAAAGGTCCACCTTAGCGGGGCCCGCACGAGCTGCCGCACTCTGTCAGCGCTCGTTTGGTGTGCTTGCTTCCAGGCGGATGGAACACCGGAAGCAGACGAACCAGCTGACTGAGTAGGCCAGACGCTGGGGAGGGACTGCTGATGGGCACGGCAGCCGTGGTACGGAAAGCCATGAACGACGCGGGATCTTCTGTACACCCCGCAATGTCGTGATCGGACGGGCTTAAAAAACCTTCGAAAACATTAAAAAAAGACTCAGAAAGCTTCGAAAACATCAAAATTCGGCCAGCATGGCCGGCACTGCAACTAGGCTTAGTGACCCAAACAGGTAGTTACCGCTCCCCGGCATGCAGGACACTGAACAGTGCAACCATATACTTATAGGCTCGGCAGCTTAAAATCTCGGTTTTTCAAACTAAGGGAAGATTCGCAAAGTAAGTCTTTTTTACATGTTGCAGACCACCTCCAGAGCAAGACATTGCTAGGTACATTTTTAGGCCACAGGAAAGTTTTCTTCCTCACCTGCTGTAGAAGTCGTTAAGTTGGCGTACAAAGCCCTCCCTGAGTGACGGCGTTCGACGCCGGCATCGCCGCCATGGTCTGCCAGCATCAGGCCGTAGAGCCACAGCAGAACTCAGCCACACTCCGGGCAGACTGATGACGGCCTCTCACCAGCCGGTGCGCCCTCACCTCACCTCACGGCTCGCGCCGGCCGGGTCCAGGCCGGGCTCGAGCGGCGCGGCGGCGAGCGACGGTGAACACCGCACCTCCGCGGCGGTCGCCACCGCACCCTGTCGCCCGGCGACGCTCAGACCGCCACAGAGCGCGGACTCCGGCCGCCGCCGGCCGCCGGGCCCTGCTCCAGACAGCAGCCAGCCGGCGCCGCGGGAGCCGGGGCGTCAGCCTGACGCCCGCGGCGCCGACCAGCTTCGGACAGCCACAACATTAGCTAGAGGCTAACGTAACCGATTTACACGGCGTTCATCGGATGCAGTTAGGCGACAGATGCGTGGGTTATAGCTAATGTATTTTGCAGTCTTTGGCCGAGGTATCATTCTCACTGTAAAAATGACACTAGCGCATGGTGGGGAGCCGGGGGCTGCAACAGCGCCGCCCTGGTGGCCAACGCGCAAAATAAACAAGCACGAGCGCCTGTGGACGACACGACATGAACAGAAACTACGTCTAACACGCAGACAAAACGGCGAATTGCTGAGGGGTCGCCTACGGACCCCGGGGCAACCATGCAATTATGTACAGAGAGTATATGGGATATCTGTTCAGCTGCAACCTTGTAAATATCACAGAATACGCCGATAGCCACGCTTCAAAACGTTTTGATTGCAGAGAGAAGTGTTCCAGCCTCGAACGATGCAAAAGATGCCAGCAGCGGTGACTCCGGCTTGCGTTCCGTAAAAGTATTGGTAACAGCAGCTTGGTTTAGGCCCAGTACGCACTGTAACAATCAGTTGTGTTTATTTGCTCTCTGAAAGACAGCTTCGGAACTACGACCTTGCCTAGAAATCCCGTTTCAATAACGTCCCCGCATCAATTAAATAACCATAAAAACATCGCAACGCGTCAGATGCTCAAACCGTGCGCCACTACGCGGACACACTCTCCACCATTGTCTTCTTCATGATTTCGCCGATGTTCTCGTCGGTCTGTTCGGGGTGTTTGCTTGTACACTCGTCCACCTCGACGCCCGAGTCCTCGGACGGCGGCGTGCTGCAGTACGAGGCGCCGACCGCCGCCGCGCCGCCCAGCCAGCCGCCGAACTTGTTCTGCAGCAGGTCGGCCAGCGAGTCCAGCTGGCCGCCGGCCGGCTGCGGCACGCTGCGCAGGTCCGTGTACTTGCGCTCGTCGCCGCCGGCGGCGGCCGCGTCGGCGGGCGCCGCCGGCTCGGGCGGCTCGGCGCCGGGCGGCGCGGCGGCGGCGGCCGCCGGAGGGCCGGCGTAGCCGCCCGGCTGCGCCGCCACCGGGTACGTGCACGAGGCCGACTCGAACGGCCCGGCCGTGGCGTAGACGGGCGGCGCCGGCTCGTACGAGCAGCCCGGCTGGCCGGCCGCGCTCGGGTACGTCGGGTAGCAGCCGGGCGGGTAGACGGCGGCGGCGCCGGCCGCGCCGCCCGGCACGCCGCCGCCGCCCCCGCCGCCGCCGCCACCCGGGCCCGGCCCGGACGTCGGGTACTTGTTGAACGGGTAGCTGTAGTGCGGCGGCGGCGGGTACGCGTGCGCGCCGGTCGCGTAGCTCTGGCACGGCGGGTACGCCTGCTGATAGCCGGCCAGCGCGGCCGGGAACGGCGGTGCCGGCGCCGGCGGCGGCCCGTAGTTCTGCAGGCCGCCCTCGAACGAGAAGCTCGAGTAGTGCGACTGCGTCTGCGGCGGCTGGTAGGCGGGCGCGGCCGCTGCCGAGCTGACGGCCGCTTCGTAGCTGTCGCTGCTGCCGTCGCTGTTCTCCGAGTACGACGACTCGTCCTGGTAGGGCGTCGCCAGCTCGGCGAAGCCGCCGGCGCCGGCCGCGTACCCGCTCGGGTACTCCTGCTCGGCCATGTACTGTGGCCCGGCCGGCGGCGCGCAGCCCGCCGCCTTCTGCCAGCCACAGCTGGCCCAGCCGGCGCCGGAGCCTGCCGGGCCCGGCGCCGGCGGCCGCGGCGGCTGCTCGCGCATGATCGTCTCCACGAAGTGTGAGCGCACCCGGCTCGGGTTGAACTCGATGCGGCCGGTCGGGTTCTGGCAGCCGTCGCGCGTGCAGCCGCACGGGAAGTTCTGCCGGTCCACCTGCGGACGCAGCGCACGGCGGCCGTCACACGCCGCCCCCACGCCAGCCGGCGCCATGGCGGCCGGTCTCAAATTACGGCAGACTCGAGCCGTAACGAGCTTTTGCTCAACGACCGCGCCCGGTGATGCAGGCAACTGTCCAAGCGGGTTTGCACGGCAGCTGGAAGTGATCTGGACCGCCAACCGTCCCGCGAGCTGGCGTCGCCGACTCTCGGCCGTGTGGGCCAACGACTGGCTACGAAAGCCGACCGGACCGACCCGACACGAGCAACAGGCTGGTTTCACAGCAACAGACAGTCTCCCTGAATCGCTACCGGGAGACCAACATTCCGGACAAGCTGAGCGACATGTGCAGATCACAACGCCTCACCTCAACGCGGGTGCGGTAACCTGACCATCTCACAGACCGGACAGAGAAACAGAAGAGACGCTCCGTCCACAGCGGGGGCCACTGGGCCCGCCACGGCGTCCCGACGGCGCGCGCCGCGGCCGTCCGCCGCCTCTCACCTGGCACTTGATGCCGGCGCAGGCGCACTGGCAGTTCTCCGGCCGGCAGACCACCTTGCAGGCGCAGCCGCAGAACTCGCGCGACGTCCGGATGTTGCGGCACTCGTCCTTCTCCATCGGCTCGATCTTGCGCACGCCCGAGGCGCGCAGCAACGCCCGCCGTTGCCGCGTCGACACCGGCTGCGGCACACACGCGCAGCCGTCAGCGTCGACGTTAGCGACTAATGACAGCCAGTATTTCCTGGCCCGTTTTCAGTTTGGCCATTCCTGAAAAGTGCTCCAAAATGCGACGGCTCTGTACGTCACCAAATACCAAGAGAGCGGTTTTGCAATGCAGGAGTTCACAGGCAGAGGTCGGTGTTTGGCGAGAGCAAAACAAAGAACTGCCGTGGGCGGCCACGTGGATCCCAGGCGCCCTCCAGGCATGCCTAGGGTACGAGTCACTGTGGACGAGCCGTCGGAGGACGTTTCGCCAGCGGGATGGATCAATGAGGCCCAGATCACGGGAAGCATTCGCAAACATCACTCGAACCACCATGGCGCTGATGCAAACCACAGTGGAAGTGGGCGTGGGGCAGCGAAGGGCTGTGTCATCGGTATGTCAGGGTAGCTGTCCAAAATAGCGTTACAATGCAGGATGGCAAATAGACTACACTGGCTCCAAAACCGCCGTAAATTCAAAGCCACATTTGCCCCGTTAAAGGTTCATCTTAGCGTGAGCTAGGACCAGCATTCTATAACGGAACAAGTCAGAAATAGGCTTTCAACAAGACCCTGGCCACATGATACGACGAACCCCGCCGAATGCGTCTCCATAAATCTTCCCTGTCCGGGGCGCGCCATTTCCCCAGCCGTGTTGCCTCCCGTTTTCGAGTCTGCTCAGTCCCCCGCGCCGCTGCCGAGGCGCCGGCGGCCGGTGCCGCCCGCGGACGGACGCCGGCGGACCGATTTCTGACGCCGGCCCTCCGAGACGTGAATCAGAGGCCCAGCACGTGCCAAAGCCGGCCGCCAGCGTGCCGCACACGGCCGTCAGCCGCGACCGGCCGGTGCCGGCGGCGGCGTCCTGCCACCGGGTCCGGCCCGGCGGCACGGAACACCACGGCAGGCCACAGACGGTGACCGCGGCCCGGTGCCGGCAACGGCGATCGCTGCCTGGCAGCTTACGAACGTGCCACAGAAGCATACTGCCAGCCAGAATACGGTCATTTCCCCCATTCCTTACACACAACGAACGTCGGTCACGACACGACAAGTTTTTCGCTCCTTGCGGGAGCAGAACAGGCTTCACGGAGCTGACGCACCCTTCAGTGGATGCGTCCATATTTGGTCACGACACGTTCAGCGGCCACTATCGCTGTCCTTCCGGGCTCCTGACCCCCCCCCGGCCTTCCCTCCCAGTCCCGACAAGAAGCGGCGGGCAGTGAGTCACGGGGGAGGTCGCTCGCGCCGAGTCAGTGAGTAAACTGAGCACTCTGTGACGGAACGGGGTACTACCTGCCGGACGGCACAACGCCTCCACGCGCTCGTGACTCGCCGGTGACGAACGTCCGTTTAACAAAGCGCGCGAGATGAATCACCGGACGAACGCCGAGGTGGGCGTTCCGACATCGTTTACACATGATTCCATAACGACACTGTTACTTACTTGTTGCTTCGTTAGATTTTTACAGTGTAATGAGTATAACGAATATAATGAGAATTTAGAGTACAGTGACTGTGATGGTTGGATGCTATAAAAAGCCCAAATATGTCGGCAAACTCAAGACGCTTTCGTTGGTGGAATCAGTGGTCCCCGTGACGAAGGCATATCGAGTTGTGCCGGTATGTTTGGGCCTTTTACATTATATTCACGCAGGCTCTGAACACTTAATCCACCGTCCGGACATACTCGGCCACCCATCACACCGGAGCCGGCCAGCCGTGCAGCTGACACGCACCCGGGGCCCGCAAACCGCGCCGTAACACCGCCCGGCATCGTGAGCTGAAGCGCGTCGGTGCGCCAGCACCGCCGGGGCAGCGCTTTACTCCGCCCGATTCCACTGCGAACTCACCACAGCCGGCGCCCGGCCGACCTTCCGCGTGACCCAGCGGCACTGGCCACAGGGTGGAGCCGGACGCCGGCGGAGACGGCGCGGGCGGCCCACTCACCCGGAGGAAGAAGTAGCTGTCGACGTCCAGCTCCGAGTCGGAGACGTCGCTGCCCTCCTCCGAGCCGGCGTCGCTCTCCTCGCTGCTGCTGGTCGACGGCTGAAACGGCGGCCCGACGACGTCAGAACCGTCACCGTCAGACACACGGACAGACGAAATCAGAACCGTCACCGTCCGACACACGGACAGACGACATCAGAACCGTCACGGTCCCACACACGGACAGACATCAGAACCGTCACCGTCAGACACACGGACAGACGAAATCAGAACCGCCACCATCCGACACACGGACAGACGACATCAGAACCGTCACCGTCCGACACACGGACAGACGACATCAGAACCGCTGCCGTTCGACACACGGACAGACGACATCAGAACCGTCACCGTCCGACACACGGACAGACGACATCAGAACCGTCACCGTCCGACCCACGGACAAACGACATCAGAACCGCCACCGTCCGATACACGGACAGACGACATCAGAACCGTCACCGTCCGACACACCGGCAGACGACGTCAAAACATTCGCCGACCACAAACGCTCGAAACCGTCAGAAACGCTACATCTGACACAAGCCATTCTTAGAACCGTCACCGTTTGACACTCCCTCGTACGCTGTCAGAACCCTTAACGTCCACAATCGGGGTCAGGTCAGACGCTGCTCACACGTGAGACGCTGTCAGTCACAACCGCACTGAAGTGACGCTTCCAAGCACCTACAAACGTCAACCTGACCAGATCTGTGTCGGTTTTGGGCACGGCCCGTCTAAACGATGCACAGCTCTACGTGACGTCGGCATCCACCACGGGTCACGGAACACCAGGCGGATATACGAGCAATCATCTGCTCCCACCACAGCCCTCCGGGCACCCTGCAGAACCTCCGGCCTACCGCGGTGAGCCCATGCGACGAGACCGTCCAAAAACGGACGGCCGACGGGGCCTCCGTCACATATCATCTCCATCTCGGCGCCGTGTAAGCGCTTGCAACGGTAGCCGGCACACTTCAAACACGCCGAAAATGGAAAACTCTGCTGCCTGGGTCCAATAAGGTGGTCTACCGACTAACCAGTTGCCCACTGTTGAATTTTACCAGCGAAGCCGACACACAACACAATGTCGAGCTGCTGCCATCGCTGGGGCCAGTACCACACTCCATTCCGAATGCACATCCTTGCTCTCCAGCATACACTATCCACTAACCACGGCCGAAAAATTAATGTGCTGGAAAACTGAAAAAAACTACTGACCCCTTCTGGACCCTGCCTCAACAACCCCGACATGACAAACCCAATCCCGCCATTCCCCTACCCTGCCAACATAACATGCACCTATCTCCTCTTCAGCACCACCCAAACCACCCGCCTTCCTTCTACAGCCGCCCCTCCCGCTTCCACCCTCCAGCGCCTTCTTCAGCCTCCCGGGCACGGAGGCCGGCGGCTGACCTGCACTTTGCGCTGCTTGAGGCGCAGCCGACTGAGCAGCTCGCGGTGCGCCAGCCGCTGTTCGTTGACGTGGTCGGTGAGCGTGAAGCGCTCCACGTGGCTGTGCGCGTCGGCCATGCCCAGCGTCGAGCCGCCCTGCGACGGGATGCACGTGAAGCCCTGCGCCCGCGGGAAGTAGAACACGGTGACGCCGTCGAACTGGATGCCCCGCCGCGGCCGCTTGGCCGAACTGCCCGCTGAGGACGGATAGAGACGGCGGTCAGAGCGGCAGCAGAACGGCGGCAGACCAGCGGCAGAACAGCGGCAGAAAAGTGGCACAACGCCCCAGAGTGGCCGAGGGGAAGGCGCAAAGATGGGCAGACCAGATAGACACTGAGAAACAGATGTATATGACACGTGCGCACATTTGATGTAGATGACACGTACGTTGTTATTTGTCGTTTCATGCTTTGCATGAAACGACAAATAACAAGATGACGGCAAGGGAAAGACAGTGGACCCTGGGTCAAAAAGCGGCAGACGCAGGCGGCGGTCGAAGAGGCGGTCACAACAGTGACGGGTGGACGAAGTCCTCACGGACGCGACCCGCGATGACTGAGGCAGGGATGGACGGACTCGGCAGTCCCGCCCGGCAGGGACAGGGTCAGGCGGGAGGTCGGAACGGACGACAGGAAAGGGGCGAACACAGAGGCGTTACCTCAGGGACAGGGACAAGGCCGGGCCACGGGACCAGTCGACCGGGACCGCAAGGTAACGTACGCGAGTGTCAGGCAAAAGGAAGTCCGGTGCGCGAATCCGAACGGCGGACCCGCTTACCTGACTCCTACTTTCATCGCAATCTGGCCTCTTTTTTGAAGCGTGCCTACGCGTTCGACGCATGCTATCCTCCATAAAGCACACACGGTGAGTCAGAGTTACGATATCGCCCTTCCCCCCGCCACTGTATCAGGCTTGTCCTTACACCGCGTCACCGATAACAATCGGCGGTTTTGGGTCGAACGCTTTATCGCGTACAAGCGGGACAAAAAAGCAAGGACCACCAAGAACTAAAACACTCAATACCGGCATTTCAGGGGCGACAGAACGACCGAGAACTGGATGTGTTCCATAAAAATGCTTGGTCAAGTGCACACAATACAGCCACGGAAAATATGAAGAATGTCTAAATGACATTTCAGACATTCGTAGTTCACAACCAAGATATTACCAACCATCGAAACACTATATGTTGTCGAAAAATTATCGCTGGTCAATTCACAGGGACAAACCAAAATGTTGCGGTAAATATTTTACAGTTTCACACGACATGTTCTACGCGTGTGCCGCATCTGATTTTGCCATTACTTACTTTAAGGCCACAACAATGGGAAAAAACGTTGGCTGCACCAAGTATAGACAAATTCCATGACATTCTGTAAGCGAAAAATGCTCAGTTACAACATCCTCGTCAAGTACACCTCTTCACGAAACAAAGCCATTACGAAGGGTGAAAATGAATCCGATGCCACCCAACTACGGACAAAACACCACAACTAGCACACGACACCACCAGTCGGCCGGGCTGGGTGTCGGCCACCTACCGGCGGGGTCGGTGCTCTTCCTCTTCAGGTTGCTGCGGGTCGGCACGGCGCTGAGGTTCGGCTGGCTGCGGCGCACACCGTCCGACGCCGGCTCCGGACCGGCGGCGGCGCCCGGCTCGGCGGCCGCCGGCGGCCCGGCGCCGCCCTGCGCGGCCGGCGCCACCTCCCGGGCCTCCGCGGCGCCGTCCCCGGCAGCCGACGCCTCCTCCGGGACGGCCTCCCGGGACGCGGCCGGCGCTGCGGACGCGTCCATCTTCTTGACCGGCGCGGCCGCCTCCGGGGCCGCCTGCTCCTCCGGGGCGGCCTCCAGCGATGCTGGTGGCTCCTCCGGGGCCGCCTGCTCCTCCGGGGCGGCCTCCAGCGAGGCTGGTGGCTCCTCCGCGGCCGTGCTCAGCGGGGTCGGATTAACCTCTAAGACGGCTTCCTCTGGTAGCGCCGGCCTTTCCTCCCGTTCGTTCTGCGCGGAGCGGGTTCTGGACGAAACAGAATCCTCTGCGACGTTCGCAGCGGGAGCCGCGCTCTTCGCTGACGTTTCCTCTGCAGACTGCATACTCTCCTCGGCGACGAGCTCGGGAGAGGCCTCGCCTCCGGCCGCCGCCCGCGCGCCGGTCGCCGGCTCATCGGCTGGTGGGCTCTGTGCGGTGTCCGGCGCCTCGCAGTCGGCGCCGGTACCCGGAGCGGCGTCCGGGGCGGCCGGCCGGCCTGCCGCGTCGCCGTCCATCGGCTTCTCGCTGGCAGGGACGGACGCCGAGTCCGGCGCCGACTCCGGCGCCAACTCCGACTCCGACTCCGACTTCGTGTCCGGTTCCGGGTCCCGCCCCGCCTCCGGCTCCCGCTTCTGCTCCGTCCCCGGCTCCGGCTCCCCCTCCGACCTCAACTCCATCTTCTCCTGAGTCGGCCCCGGCTCCGGCTCCTCCTGCTGCACACCTGCCTCCGGCTCCTCCCGCGCCAACCCCAACTCTGGCTGCGGCCTCTGGGTCGCCCCCGGCTCCGGCTCCTCCGAACCCGGCTCCGGCTCCTCCGACGCCAACCCCGACTCTGGTTCTTCCTGCGTCGACCCTAACTCCGGCTCATCCGATCCCGGTTCGGGCGTTTTCTGTTCCGATACAGGGTCCGGTTCCTCCCGCTCCGACCTCGGCTCGCCTCCGGCCGCCGGCCGGGTACCGGTACCGTCCGACGGCGCCGAGTCGGCCGCGCTCGACGCGGCGGCCGCGTCGATCGCGTCGAGCAGGTCGCGCGGCCGCCAGCCGGGCTCGACCGCGCTCGGCCCGTCGGCGGCGTCGACCAGGTCGCGGGCGGGCGGCAGCGGCAGCGGCGGCCGGCCCGGACCGCTCAGCTCCTCACCGGCCATCGGTCGCGCCTGGAATGGAGACGGCGCGGCGGTCAGCGCGGCACGAGCGACACCCGGACGTCCGCGCGCCCGACAGAGGGCAGCAGCGGGCAGACGTTCCGGCCGCCCAGCGCGGTCCCACCGACTATCAGGCGGGGCGGCGCATTCACACGGCCTGCGAGGCGGGACCGATAACAGTCGTCCCATTGTCGGGAAATCTCGCGGGGCGAGGCCTCAGCGCGTCGCACACGTAGGTCGTTGACACGGCCGTCGTCGAGTTTGTTTGTTATGTGGAGCAACACTACTCGGCTTCCGATCAATCGTGTCTGTCTGCATGTCAATGGGTAAGCTGTGCACTGTCACTCCGCCTGTACCCAGAAGTCCCCTCTGCCCTCATAGCCAGGGCCGCTTCCAACCCAAACAGACAAAAGGCCTGCCCGAGTAAAAGGCATCAACGCCCTGCGGTGTGCATACGGTGCACGCCGCGCCTTGTCAATCTACATCCCTGCAAAAAACTCCCTCCCGCCGCTTTGCGGACTTCTGCTGTATCCACATTCGGACAGGTCCTATCCCATCCTGCCTTCCCATCCCTATCCTGACTGCTATCCCATACAGCACAGAGCAATCGATTCCTGATATACAAGGCACTCACGCGCTCGTGACTACACGTCGACTGGTCCGCAGAGGCCGGGTAAACTCGGCCTACATACCGCCGCGCCGACGAAAGTCCGCGCCGTCCGTCACACCACCGATCACAGTCCGCCGCGGCTGCCACACCAGCGCCACCCCCAGCGGGCGGGCGGCCCGCTGTCGCCCAGCACCAGCACACAGCTGTCACGTGCCGCTCGCGGCTCGGCTCAGGGCCGTCCGGGCCGACCGGCCAGCACGGCGGCCACGACACGGCCGGTCCGTCCGCTTCTCCGCAGACGGCGGCGGTCCCGAGATCTGCCACAGCGACGCTCCCCGGGCGCACACGACCGACTGCCCGCGGCCGCGCGGAGACGGCGCCGCGGCGGCGGAGACGGCGGCGGCGGCGGCGCGGCCAGGAATAACCGCGCGCCGACCGGCCGCGGCGGCGCGGGGACAGAGCGACGGCGCCGCGGAGAGAGCGCGGCGTCGGCCGAGCGCCGCACGGACCGGGCGCGAACCCGCCCAGCGCGCCGGCCGCTGCCGAGCCGCAGAGAAACAGCTGGCCGTCCGGCCGGCCCAGCCGGACGTCCCGACAGCTGCTCTCGGACAAGAAGCTTCCGGCGATGGCGGCCCGCTGGCGGGGCCGATCGGGCCTGAAGGCCGTCCGGCGCGAGCTGGAGGGGAACGACACACATCTCTGGACCGAACGCCAGCGCGACGGGAAAAGGGGAAGTGAAACGTCGCAGTCATGTGCTCCCGTCATCCATGCAGCGCGTAGGTTTCACCAGCCTCGGAAAACGCTGCGTAGGATTGCACACAGCTCTGCACCTCAGCGCTTATGGACGCCATTA
Organism: Capitulum mitella; assembly: GCA_030062745.1. NCBI lineage: Eukaryota > Metazoa > Arthropoda > Thecostraca > Pollicipedomorpha > Pollicipedidae > Capitulum > Capitulum mitella. Next base: position 23,821,517 of record CP099846.1, read on the forward strand.
CTTTTTGTCGATCGTTCTCGTTCCTATTTCCGCCAAAACTTCAGCATTCTGTCCAAAGGCATCGTCTTTCAACGCTGCACCACTCTCCGCACCACACCTTCCTCACATACCTCCCCATCCGACCCTTCGCACACATCCAACAGCAGCGTGCAGAACTGGAGTCATCCAATTCCAGGCAAAACCACCCCCGTGCCGCCCCCGCGCGCGGTTCCACAGCGACCAGCGCCCGCCGAGGCAGGGCGGTCCGTGACCGGCCGGACCTCACCATCGCGCGGCCCCCGGGAGGTTTCGCCGTCCGGACAGCAGCGGCGGCAGCGGCGGGCGGCCGGTTTCCCGGCGGGCCGCACGCACCTCGCCACCGGCCCACGAAATCAATATGGCCGATCCGGGGCAAATTTCACAAGCGGCCACTCGTCATTCATTCGCCGGCAACAAAAGGCGATTAGGTGTTTGCGATGGCCCGGCCGAGATCTGGCCCACGCCCCGTTGGGACTATCATCAGCGCGCGTCGGCGGCCCCTGGCCCGGAAGACCTGAGAGGAGGCGCTGAGCGCCGCTGAGTCTCTCCTCCTCCCGCGCCAGGGAACTCCGAGCACAATCGGTGCAGCTCGAATGGCCGAGCACTCTGCTCGTGCGGCACTCCGCATTCACCACGCTCACCGAACTCCAAATGGGGACGAGCGACGCGCCAGTCATCATCGGTCGACTCTGCACTTTCTTGAGTTCCGAAACGGCGTTCTAGAATTCCGGAGTTCCGGAATTCTAGAAATCCTCCCCCCCCCCCCCCACCTCCACGGGCTCAGCGATTTTTACTCCGGAACCCCGCTGGCTCGGACTACTCCGACCTGCGCCGGCCGCCGACCGGAGCGGCGGCTGCCGCTAATGGCCAAATCCGCCGAACCTCCGACGGAACGGGCGGCTCTTTTCGCCGAAACGGGCAGCCCTGTCCGCGCTGTCGGCGTCAACAGTCGTCCGAAGCCGCGGGCGGCATCCCCCGCCGCACGGACCGGCGAACGCCGAACAGGGACATGACGGACGTTGCGAAGACCCACGGGCTCGGGCATCAGATAAGCGGGTACGGGCGCCAGTGGGGGGCCAGCCCTTTGACAGCGCCGCGGTGCCTGACGGACCACACTGAGCGAGTCGACCCATCAGAGCAGCCCGATGGTTCACCTCCACACACACTGGGTATGTTCCACGTCATATGTCACCAGCTCGTGCCAGCCGTAGCGTATTATTCGGTTTTAAATGACGCAGTAGGTGTGACGGTAGCGTTATGGGAATGGTAAGACAATGATAAATCTTGCACGCATTTCTTTGCCCTTTGAAGCAAGAACGATAATTCCGAGATAACGGCATGAGCGAGAGCTCACACCACGCCTATAAATCGTTGCCACTAACCTTTTGCAGCCGTCCGCACAACGTGTCCCGGGCGATTTTCGGTTCGGTTCTACTTGAAGTCGCTTCACAGAGACAAGTAGAGAAAAGTTTCTTCTTTTGCGGCTATACTTCAAGCAGGTATTCAAAAGGACCGCCTCTCAATATGGTTTATCAGTTCCTGTTGACCAATTTGGCGAGGCTGTTGCACACTTTTTAAAATACCATGGCCATTTCAAGCGAGGTCCCAGGAAAGGTGACAGTTGGCTTACGAGTAATCCGTTAAACAAAACTGTTTTCCTTTCAGTTTGCACAACTGTGCTGCCTGCTTCCTGCGGACATCTAAGCCGTCGTCCAAATGCTATTTGGAGGGCAACGAACCACCGCTCCCGATGCATATACCAAAATGCGCGTTTTTGTTTGTTTGTTTGTTTGTTTGTTTTGCTATGTGGCACTTACGTGACGGTCGCTGGCAAATGCAAAACAAATGTTTGAGTTTTACATAAAATAATACAATTTGCCCATGGACTGTTGCATATGTGCTTTGGTTAACTTCGGGTATTTAGGGGAATGAACAATGCAAACCATTTGGAAGATTTGTTAACTGATGGATCAAAAAGCGATAAGACGCCTCTATTTTTTAAATTTCAAAGCCACAACATGTGCGTATTGTGGCTGCAGGTTCCTCTTCGAACATCGTCAGTTGAATGAAAAAGGGAGCCTTCAAAACTCAGGCGCAGAAATTACAAAACAAACTTTTGAGTACAGGAAACGCTTCGAGCGTATAGGTTTTGTCCACAATCTGTTGCAAACACAGCGGATCACACCGACTATGATGCCTTCACTATTCTGGCAAGGATGCGATTCCAAAGACCGCTGCCTGTCCCCTTCGAGGCCAGCGAACGCAGCACAACACAACAACTGGCCCGTGCCTTGTTCCTGTTTGCACCGCTTCACTGGTGATGAACACATAACCTTTAACGGAAATGGAAAAAAAGGCCAATGCCGGACGATACAAGCCGTCAGTTCGCGAGTCTCCGCAAATCATAGACCGGCCGACAGCCGGTTTGCAGGTTAGTTGTGTGGCGGCAAAACGCCCAGCGGTGCGTCCTCAATGCCCCCGCGAGGCACTTATGCAACAAGCATGCAGAGGCGTGACCGGCGCCTCGGCATGCACGGTTCCCAGGCGGGGGTGCCACCGTCGGAATTTCCTGTCTTTTCATCTGTGGCCGAGGGGCTGGTCCGTGATTGTTTGGCGGGAACATGGCAGGATATATCCGAAGGTGTGGGACTGACTAAAACCATTCTGAGTTCGGGAGACGTGGGCTAAGCTGAAATGGGAAGAGATAGCTGGAATGATTGGCTCTGAATTCAATTTAGATTCACGTAAAAACCTTTGAATGCAAAACACCAACAAAACTATTCTTGACACGCAATGCAATAGTGGGATCCATATTTCACGCACATCGGAACCAACCACAGACCGCGGCGATGATGACCCATCAAATACTACCATGAAACCTGGCTACCGCTGATTTATATAATTCTAAATGTCCAAAGGACCCAGTATGTGCGGAAGCTTGGGACGTGGTTCCGGGGGATGAGGCATTAGTTTGCATTCGAAGCAGCAGAAATATTGCATGTCATTAACGCTTTCTTGAATTGCATTTTCGCGAAAGCACTCCATGCTGGCAACCAGACTTGCCGACATGCGCGTACGAGCATTTTTAAAGTTGCTCGGGCTAAAGTCAGGGTAAGGTGATTTCTTTCCAAGCAACGCCACTGTGCTTAACTGATGATTTTCAATTATCTCAAATAAATACATTATTAAGTTATCAAAATATCGGCCGCCGTCCTCCGTACCCTATGGGTTGCCTGACATCTGATTGTCGAATCATGGCTGCAACTTAACTCTACCTAGGTGCATTAATTTACACACACTATTTTCCGTTGGTCGTGCATATGTCAGATTTTCGTGCATTTCAAGCATCATGGTTAAATCATCAGTGGGTAGTGACGACGCCAACTCTCATTTTCGAACTCCGTGAGTTTCCTGTCACAACGCTGTACAGTCTGGACAACTAGAATATTGTCATAACGGTACGTCACGAATGAACTCGGAATGACTAGCTTCTTTAACAACAAAACGCGAACATTTCATATGTATGTTCCAGTGCACATCAATTTTGCCTAAACTGAGCTGCAGGGCGTCTGCACATGTCGGCGACCATGCCGACACTGCAACAGATCAGGTTATTCTATGTTTAACTGCCGCCAAAGTGCCCTTTGCTGTGCTGCAGCACCAAGCATTCGCACAATGCACAATTCTGCTTATCACTTTCAGTGGGAGACACACACCACAACGCACGCAGCCGCCGACTGACCGGCAGGTAGTACCAGTCCAACTGGCGGGGGTCGTCACCGGGGTACAGCGAACATGTGCCTCGCTCCGTGGTTTGGGATCGAGGCACAAACACTTTTCCTACTTTTTAACACAAGCAGGGATAACCCCCGGACACAGGCCGAGAGAACAACCAGGCAACGGCGTCACTCCGACAAAGGCAAAGATAACACCCCGAGATCGCTGAGGATAGCACCCGGACACAGGCAGGCATAACACCCCGACACAGGCGGGGCAACAACTGGACAAAGGTGGCACCCGGACACAGACAGGGATAACACCCGGACACAGGGTGCGACCGACCACAGCCGGGACTCGGTCACACAGACAGAGACAGCACCCGGACACGACACGAGAGGCGGCCACGTCCCGGAGCCGGCGCTAGACTGGGGGGGGGGCAGGACCATCGGTGCTCCTCCTCCCTCCCCAGTGACGTCACCCGGCCAGCCGGATGCATACCGATCAGCCGGCGGGGCGACCATCAGCACGGCGAACATGGCCGGTCGGGCGGGCCATAGTCGCCGGGCGCGGCGGCGGCCCGCTCCCCCGCCGGGCTATCGGCCATCGGCGGCCACCGCCGCGCCAGGCCCGGAGCACTGCTGTCGCCGGCGGCGGCGGCGGCGGCGGCGGCGGCGGCGGCGGCGGGGGTCGTCTCCTCCCGTCGGCGGCACGGGACGCCCGACCGGTAGCACCGCCCGATCAGAGCGCACGCCGATTACCAGGCGTCAGCGTGAAGACCGGTGTGGCCAATCTCTGAAGGCGCAGCTGGTCCGACAATGCTGTCAACTGGCACGCGAACTTCGACACGGAACAAACAGAAGCTCATGACTGATTTCCGGTGTAATCGTAAGATTTTTTTGCGTTAATCGTGTGCAGTAAAGCACAAAAATGGAAAGGAAAAAAGAATAAGGAACAACTACAGATATAAACTAAAAGCAGACAGTATGGCTGCCAACGAGGGGACAGCGCCAAAGGGTCATGTCCCCCATTCAAGTGGCCAACGTTACGCAAGAAACCATTTTTTCAAGACAATGCACAAAAATCGCGGCTTTAGCAACACACGTCCCCTGATTCTGTCTCAGAAACAAATGTAAGCACCATTTCGCAAAAGACATTCCATATTTCGAGGAACTTTTAAAACAACAACCCTGCCATTTTTCCCACCCCTGTTGTCCGCCTATGTTCGGCTGGGTTCGCACCTCGTGACGGATCCCTAATGATGAATATATTATAAGCATCGAAAACGAAACGGAAACGGGTGAAAGCGAATTCCTGCTGACTCAACCAATCAATCACACAGATGAATTCTGGTACAGCCTACCAACGAACCTCGCCATATGCCCGACTTCCACACCAGGACTCGACCATCGTTTCCCCGAGTTATCAACGACCACGCCGCCTCGTCACAGCCAAGTAGTACGCGTGACATCATCAGCCTCCGCAGCCCCAGCCGGGAAAGCCCCGCGGCTGTATCCGCCCGCCCACGCCGCCCCCAGAGCCAGTGGGCGGCGGTGTGCGGCTGTCGCCCCCAGGCGGGCCCACCGTTACCGAGCCAGCTGTCACCGGCCGGTTCGGCGGCGCCGGCCGGGCGCCCGCACGGGCCGCCGGCCGCGCCGCCTCGCGGCCCCGTCCGCTCACTTGTTGCGCGGCCGCACGGCCCGGCGGCCGCCGCCGGCCGAAACGGGGGCGGGTCGGCGCTCTACGCACGCGCCGGCGCGCCGCGGCGGCCGGCGCCGCCCGAAATAGGCGGCGGCCGGCTGACGTCAGCCAGTGCAGCGCTGCACGTCGCCGGCGCCAGGTGAAGGCGGAGACAAGGTCAGGTGGCGAGCTGCGCACGGCCCGCAGCACCAGCCCGCCCCGCCCCGCCCGACCCGCGCCGCCGCCGCGGGGGGGGGACGTGGCGTGTCAGCAGGCGCCAGCAGAGCCGCAGGGCGACGGGGAGTCGCCGCAACGAGGCTCCTGCGGGTGCCGAGACGCGTGGGAGGCGGCGACCTCCGGCAGCTGGCCCCAGCGGAAACGACGCCATGACTGCACACATGTGACGCGGCACATTACCCAACGTATCCATCACCCATAAAATCAACGTCCCCGGACACCCACGGCGGAGCAGCTCCCATTAACAACCACGCCCGGGCTCGGGGATGAGATGGCGCCACCAAGCGACGCCCGACCACAACTAAACATTTAAACGCGGAATCTCCCGTTAAACCCCGCCGCGCGGGCACAGCTATACACCGAGGCACCTGAACGCCGACCGACCGCCGCCAGGGTCCCGAAAGGCGCGGCCGCCGACCAAACGCAACCCCGCTCCGGAAGTCGATTCGCCAGGCGGCATGCATCGGCCGCGATCGGCCGAGCGGGCGCGGCCGCGGCCGGCCGCCACGCGAGCGGCTGGCTGATCGCCGACTGTTGTGGCGAGTCGCGCCTCACCGGGCGCCGAGCTGAATGAAAAGTCCGGAGTGCCGGCACACTGTTCCACGCCGGGCCGTGCCCAGACGGAGCGGCTGGCCTCGCCGGCGGCCGGGTAAACAGTCCGCCGTCACCGAGTCGCACGCCGGGCGAACAGAGCCGATGGCCTCTCGAGTGAACACTGGTGGCTACGGACGTTGCTCCGAAAATACATCAGCAAAACATACCAGGTCCCTCTGACGTCGCCTGCCATAAAGACACGAGCCGGGATAGTACGGAATGCTGGCTATCCTCGTTTTGCGTCGGATTCTAGGCTGACCAGGGCAAACGTTGCGTCACCTGGGCACTGCTTTCCTCCGGAGGGACACGACCTTTCCGAGATGACGCAATGACCCGCCAAGGTCAACGAGGGGTTGCATGCAACAAGGGATAATCTGCATTTCATCGGGATCCAGGCACATGTCTGTTGCCATCGCGCCGAAAATACGACAAATTCAAATGATTTTATCTTATCATGTACACTCACTCAATGGTGACAATAAATAATACATCGTGGAATAAATGGCGTGGCGCGTAAAAAATCATGGAATTAGTTGATTTTAGTGTCGGCGGTCACCACTATTCAATTCACTCTAAAGAAGTCAGAACGATTCCAGAACAAGTTCCATGTTCCCACAGACACGACGAAATAATCATCTGACTTGGCACATTGACGCCAACTGTTAATCGCCTCAACCTGTGTATATTTGTTGTGGGACAAAGAAATATTTCAACCACGCCGTATGTCATTGAGCGCTAACGTGATGATACGTCCTTTTCCAGCCGTCCATTGTTGGAGTACTTAGGAAAATTCCTCCGCAAGCGAGGCCCAGAGCAGTACAGACACAGTTCCGCCCGGGCAGGCTGAGCTCTGCCCCGAGCCTGACGGGCAAAAGCCGGCGGGGCGGCGGGCGCGCGGCGGGCGCCACCTGCCCTGCGCCTGTCTCACCACCTGTGCGACGCGCCGGTGCAAGCAAAACAGAACAAAACAGGCGCGCGTCTGGCGGCCTCCAGCCACCTCCGCGCGGCGGAGAGCTCTCCCGTCGTCCGAAGACTGCGGCCTGCGTGCGCGGCGGCCGAGTCGTCCTTCAGCCAGCCCCTCGCTGGAGCGATTACCCGGAGCTGCCGCTTCATTCGGGAAGTCGAGCGCTAGCCCAGTGGCCCCATTCGGCGTTCTTTGGCTCACTCGCTCGCTCGTTGTTCGCCGACGAATCAGCCGGCTCCGAGGCCAAAACTGATGGCAAAAAACAACGCCATTCACGCCGACTGCCGAAGAAGACGGCATTATAACCAAGCCGTTGTGCTCCAGGTCGGAACGCGTTCAACATTACTTTTACACACATGCCCTATGAATGAACGTTACAACTAAACATTCCGAAGTCTGCAAGTCCCTCTTGATTGGCGCGGATGAACTGCCGTTTTCGGTCATCTGCGCGGGACACAGTATCAGCCCAGCCACGTCAAAGGGCTGGAGACTTCTGGTTGTACCATCGGTTAACGGGCTGTTGAATGTTGACGAGCGAGGGGAGCGAGTTTATTTTTCAAAGGACGCCTAGCGGCCAGCTTCGGAATTCTTCACAATCAACGAGCAAAAATTGACGTTTCTGGCATCGTCGTTTAAACACAGCCCGGCCAGAATAGCTCCTTCGCTGCGACGCGGGCACGTGGAATGCGAGAGCCACCTACCGAGAAGACGACGAACCGTCGTTGCCGAGGATATTGCAGCGGAAAAGACAAAGGTGACGATTACACGCCTCGCGCCGTTTCCGCGTTCTGTAATGGAAAGTTCAGAACGGCGGGGCAACGACCTCCGGCGTCGCCTCCGGTCCTGTCACGGGACTTCCGGCGTCCGCGTGCAGCTCAGAGTTGGCCGCCACGAACGGAAAGGACGGCCTTGGCCCAGAGAGCCCAGTGACAAGCTCCCCTACCAGAACGACACGCTCCGGCGTCTGAGACCACTGACGTCAAACGCGTCACAAACGCTACCAGGCCGGTCGCTACGGCGCGACGGCAGAACGTCAGACCGAGCGGCCACAAACTTCCGACTAGATACTTGGGCTTTTGGGGCGCTCGGTACGGCTGCAGATCGACCCCGTCACTCACAGCGACGCAGGCTCGCGACAAGGCTCGGCGGGAAATGGCGGCATTGCCACGCGATCAGGACGGAAAGGTCGGAATGGCAAACGCGCGACACGACAAGAACCGACAAGTCTGACAAGTCTGACACTGATAAGTAAGAGCCGAACAGTACACGTTCTACCGACAGCCACACGTAAAAGCAACGAGGACAACGTTCACAGTGAAGGCGTCTCTGCGAACTCGATCAGAGACCGGCAAGGGGTGAAGACGTCTCGCGCCGGTTACCGGGAAGAGGGGGAGGGGGCCGCAGAGGGCGCCGCGCCAGGCCTCTGACACCGCCACAGTGCCCTCAGTAGCCGGGACCCAGACATGCGCCGCAGGCGTGACCTACCTCTGTCCGCTCCCACAGACTGGACTGTCTCCCGCCACGCAGAACGGCTCGGCAGCTTCTGCAAACACACCGGAGCCGCGTCAGGGCGGGGGGACGTCAGACGGGGGGACGTCAGACGGGGGACGTCAGGGCGGGGGGACGTCAGACGGGGGACGTCAGACGGGGGGACGTCAGGGCGGGGGGACGCCAGACGGGGGGACGTCAGACGGGGACGTCAGAGGGGACGTCAGACGGGGGACGTCAGGGGGGGACGTCAGACGGGGGACGTCAGACGGGGGACGTCAGACGGGGGGACGTCAGACGGGGGACGTCAGGGCGGGGGGACGTCAGACGGGGGGACGTCAGACGGGGGGACGTCAGGGCGGGGGGACGTCAGGGCGGGGGGACGTCAGACGGGGGACGTCAGACGGGGGACGTCAGACGGTACGTCGAGCCGGACCGGGGTATTCATAGCAGGGGCTGTCTGCCCATTCACGCCTCACGTGTTACCGACGATGCGGTGCGTCTAAACCTGCCGCATTCCCCCGAGCTTCTGACGTCATAACAGAAGGCAACCTTAAAAGGGTGAAGTTCTATCTCTGGACGATCATCGCAGGTGATGAATGTAGCTGTCCAGGGCTGATAACTCCTCCCACGCTGCACCAGTACAGCCTGCCACTGGCCTTCTTGACCTCCGAGTCCCCACACCTCAGGAGCTCAGCAGCGGGCCAACCCTCAAACAACATACACGACTACCTGACCCCTCTGGCCACATGGCAGCTCGGCACGGCCGACCGGACCGGACCGGACCGGACCGGACCGGACCGCGCATGACCGGAGACCACGGACCTCCTCCTCACACGACACTGTCACGCCTCTCCGGCCACACGGCGGCCCTGCCCGGCGCGGACCGGCCGGGCCAGACAGGACCGGGCAGGCCGAACAGGTTCGGACAGGCCTCGGCCGTCTGAACACGCTGCCGCCGACCGAGCTCGACGCCTGGCCGGCGGCGCGGCGGGCCGGCGCCCCTGTGGCCGCCGAGTCCATGCAGCCCGGCCGGCCGGCTCGGCGCCGATCAGAACGAGCCGCCCCGGGAGCCCACTGATGACGGGCCCCGCGCACCCGCCCGCGCGGGGTCAACACTTCGATGGAAACGCCTACGACCATAGAGCAGGGCCACAACTCGTTTAGATACCCACCCATGCGGCATCTAAACGAGGCGGCATGGGTGGGACTGCGTTTAGGGAATAGCCTCGGGACGCGGGTGGCTCCGCGTGCATGTCAGCGCGGTGTCCAACCGCAATGTGACAGATCTGTAGGCGTGCTGACGTACAGCGTGACACCTGAAGAACAGCAGTCAAATCCGGTCGCCGGTAAACGCATTTCCTCCGTTCGTGCACGCGAATGGCAACCCATCACAGCACGTCGAAGCCATTAGCACCATTAAGCCATGCAAGGTCAGGGGCAGCATGATGAAGCAACGATTGGTTATTTCCACAGTCTCAGTGGGAAAAAACGCCCACCTTGTCGGTCATTACTATTACGTAAACGTCACGTGGATTCCAGACAATAAATTCTATTTTTGCTGTTTTACAACATACGTCACGGGCGGCCGAGACGTGAAGTTATTGAACGTTGCAACATGCTTCGTCCAGGCTTTGAGATGTATGTGATCCAGTGATCATAAATCAACTGATTCCAGAGTATCAGTAACATACACCAAGGCGCTCGGTACAGACGCAATACAGACGTGCCCCAAATAAAGAGCCAAATATACACACAAGTGGCACCCACCGTATCTGCTGGTATTTAGTAGCCAGCTCGGTGGCTTTAACAATTTTGCTGCTTAAAATGAACATAAAGGTCGGCGGGCGTCATGCGCGTATCCAGACTTTTCGGACTGGGTATTTACGGGAAAAGTTAGCTGTCCGGACCTTCTCGACAAAAGCCATGAGCATCGCAGGAGGGCTACCCACAGGACCAGAATGCTCGACTTCGAGCAAGAAAGGCCAGGATGCGTCGGTCACAGCGCGCTGCTGCCGTGCCGATGCAAACGTTCCGTGCGCCAGGACGCAGCAGGATCGCGAGGACTCCCTACAGCCCTCCTAGTAACGCAAACCTCGTGCACAGGGCCGCCTCAGAGCCGCAGCGAGCCCGCGGACAAACGTGAGCGGACAGCCCCGGCGCACGCCCGAACAGCGCGCACGTGCACCCGCGCGAGCACCAAATCTGGCAAAGCCGAGCAACGGTGCCGGCCGCCCGCGCCGAACGCGCCGGCCGAGCCGCAGCGGCTGGAGGATTCGCGGCGCCTTGCAGCGCAGGTCGGCGTCACGCTGCGTGCGCGGCCGCCCGCGCCGAGGCCCGGGATGTGGGTCACAGCCGTCACGCGACGGAGCGGCGCACCGGGCGGGCGCCGGTGCGTCCCCACCGCGCGTCGGGCGGCGTGGAAGGCGCTGGCGGAGCGACGTCGTTCGAGGAACGGCCAGGGCGGGGTCAACCAGGGGGAGGATCGCGGTACGGACGACGGCACGCGGCGCGGCCGGTTTAAATGCCACACCGTTAACTGGACGGAGAGACACGAAGATGGAGGCACTCTCGAGCATGGAGACGCGCAAACCATTAGCCAGCAAACGGTTAGGGCCCTTACTCTTTGGAGGCATCCCGAACAATGACACAAACGCAAGCGTAAGCTTGATAACCACACTGCACAACAGCACGCCAACATAAAACAAGGCAGTCATGGTGCAAGACAGCCTGCCCGCACGAAACAGGGCACAGTCATCCAATCACATGCATAAGTGGACGGATTGAGACGCGATGACGGCACCCATACGGTATCAGCAGCTCGGCCCCGAGAGGCAGGCAATAATGGGGTCGTGATCAGATTTCCGGGAACACAGAACAGACATAAAATGTCATGAATGACAGTCAAGAAACGCAGGCACGATACAAGAGGCGCGCATAAAAGCGCCGTAAGTAGGAGTACGCATGGATTATGGCAGGATGACATGTTTGCCAACAACTTGTAGAACAAATATCAAAATTCCGAAAATTCGGCGAGTATTGCAAGACATGCGTTAAAACGGACCATGCATCCCCACTGCGACAATGTTCACCCGTAAAAATATTGTATAGCAGATTATCCCCTGTACTCTGCACCAAAAACAATTTTCATATAAATGAGCGTTCTCGGCCCCTCCTCCTGCCAGGCGATAACCACAGATGCCCTCGCGGAGACCGAGAGCACCGGCCGACCCCAGCCCGCTACACGCTGCCGGAGGCACCCGGCACCGCGCCGGCAGCATCTCACGACCCCAACCCACGAACCCGGCGAGCGAGTCCTCTCCCGCCTCGCCCCCGCTCGGCGCGGCTCGGCGCCGGCAGGCCGGTCGGCCGGTCTCCGGCGGCGGCGTTCTGACCTGCTACGGGCGACGCGCCGGCCGCCGTCGCGCTCGGGGACGACGCGCGTGCGGAGCGCGCGGGCTGCCACGGCCGACTCCCGGCCGCCGCCGAGCGGCTCCGGCGCGGCCGGCCCGTATTGATTCCGCATCGCTATGGTAATATTGATTGGCGCGGCGCGCGCAGCGGCCGCCGGCGGCCGGCGCGGCCAGTGGACGACCGCCGTCCGACCGCGTCCGCGCCGGCGGCGGCGGCCGCTGCCGGCCGTGCCGTGGCCGCGGCCCGCCGAACGGCCACTGACGGCTCAGGCTCAGGCTCAGGCCCGACGGCGGCCTGGCGATTTCCCCTGACGCACGGGCTCCCCATGGGCCCTCATGCCCCTCCCCTGGATAAGCCCGTCCCGTCCGCGGCCGTCCATCGCACCACCCCGGCGACCTGCTCCGTCCTACGCAAATCCGACACCGACGCGCTTGCAACGCGGGGTGAGAACGCCACGCAACGGGAGAATACACGCCGGTCAAACGCGGCGTACACTGACTGGCCAGCGCGCCCGCCGCGTCAGCGACAGCTAATCGTCGGCCGGGCATCAGCCGCGAGCCCGTTCTCGCGTCCGACCGATTGGCCGCGGCCAGCGGGGACGAGCCGGCGCCATCCGCGGCGCCGGTCGAAGGCTGCGGACGCCCGGGGCGACGGGTGGCGCGCGCCGCTCTCTCGCCGGCGGCGAACGCACGCCTCCTCCCGCACCTTTCACCGGTGACGCCCGCCGGCCGCCCGCCTCGGAGGCCGGCCCGGCCGAGCGCCGCCCAATAACGGAACAAAGGCGGCCGCGTCGCCGTCTCTCGCTCGGACCAGTTTCGGCGGACGTCCGCTAGGTGGCAGGAGCGGCGACTCCGGCCGGCGGCCGAGAGTCGGTGAGGGGGAGGAGGGGAGGAAGGCGAGACGCGAGCGCAACTGCAGGGTCCGTTGCTCGGGGGCAATCCACGACTGTAATCCCGTTCACTTCGCCGTCGTGGCGCGACACACAAACACTCCGCCAGCACGAAGAATGCTGGACTGGCAGGCATCAACGATTGTTCACTGCGTCATCTTGCCAAAGCGGAACTCGCCAGTGCAAACGTTCTAGATGCGTTCTTGCAAAACCAACTCACCGCACAGACATGCATCGGAACGCCCCCTGAGCCGGCCCAACGGCAACGGAATAAATCAATCAGTACGTCATGACACGATCGCTTTCAGCTCCGCAAAGACGGCGCCTTAAATCAGCTCACACGGCAACCGGCGTCGGCCGCCCTGTTGCCCGCTGTCAAGGACACCCGGCGAACATCACTCGTACCGCGCTGGCGCTTCCGCCCCGGTAAAACTGCCACCGGCGGAAACAGGGCCGCGGATAAAACGCCCCAGGGGACATCGATGAACACTGGCCCTGACCCCGGAAACGCAGCACAGCGCGCGCGAAGTCCCCACCGCTGATGGGGGGGGGGGGGTGATGCAGGCGGAACGGTCGACTCGGAACGTAGTCGGGCTTACAAAACTCCCTTCTCACTGCCCCCAACGACTGGAAGCGACAAACCACTGGTGATGGGCGTTGCAAGATTACAGTTTACGGGTAGGGGATATACCAGCGTAGTAAGTCGACACATTGGATGCCATCAAACAAAACGAAACACGGGACAACAGAATACAACGAAACACAACAGAAGGCTCCTAATGCGTACAAATAACCATAGTGGGTTTTAAGTTATGTTCACTTTCCTGACGTACCTTCCCCTGTTGTTCGTTCACTATGGCACGCTGCTACGATGAAGGAAGACATGGGGGTGACGAGAAGGGAGAACAGCAGTAACGCAGAGGAAACGCAGAGGCAGAAGCTGCATAACGTTCTACTCTCTTCTTATAAACGACAGCGATTTATACGCAGACAGTATATGAACAAAAGCAAGAAGTGATCTGCAGTACTTCGCTGGCAGAACAGGTCCAATCTGGCAAACGTACTCAAACATGGGCGCAGGAACGGGGGAGGCCAGGAGGGCCATGAACCTCTTTTTGGGGAAATGCAACATTAACCCTACAGCACGAAACGTCTCAGCCCCTACGCCCAAACACTCTTTTTTCTGGATGCTCCTACACCCCGGTACACAAATCTAACTTTCCAGTAAGCCTTTGGCAGAGGTTTTCACAACTCTTGGAAGAAACACAACTAGAACAAGAACAAAACTTGCATGAGTCTCCAGTGGACAAAACTTGAAAAATTTCACATTTGCGTGTGATCAAACGTTCCATTACTGGAGAAGACATGCAGAATATCACCGGCGGTTTTAACAGGTCTTCGACCGAGAACATCAAGAACTCCACAGGTACACGACTGCGTGGAGACAACAACGAGGAGGCCACACACTTCTGGGCCGCGAAAGAAAGGCGTGCTCTCAATAGAGCTGACAATAAAAAGTGTTGCCAGGATACGGATACAAAAACTGCGTTCCTGAGTATGACAAATACGAGGAACCCATATCTCCAGGGAGGAATCACGGTATTCGCTACCAGGGGCGTGTTCTTCACTATGGGCACGTGACGTGATGCGTTCCTGGAGTCTGGGCCGAGGGGACGCGTCATGGGGGCGGACCAAAACCAGGCAAGCTTCCGAGGAGAAAGCCTGGGAGACAGTTCAACCGGATTCGGATAATCGGAACGGGTGGAGTCGAAACCAGTGCCCATCTTATCGCGCAGACCCTGACCGCGCCGTTCGATAGCCCACGGATCATCTGCATACCACTGCGTATTAGTTCACCCATGGAGAACCCGCGCAGCAGCGGTGCTGAACAGGCAGCCACCCACGTGACGCAGACACGTTTCACCTGCCGACTGGGTCACGGCCGACCCCTGGTTCGGGTGTTTCCTCCCGTGCCCGATCCAATAACGCCGGCCCTTCCACAGTCGAAACACCGTCCCGGCCGCTCGCCGCGTGTGGGACGACCGTATTCCCACAGGGCTACAGGGACGACCGCAGGTAAAACACGGGTCGATGAAACATGCTCCCTGAGAACGACACACGACGTGATCAGTGTTTTTAAATGGAATCGTGCCCCGAAGATGGGAGAGTGAAGGCGCATCACCAAGCATAAAAGTTTCAGAGAACGGAACAGAAATACATTCTCGGAATGAGCTACAGCTACGACGGCATTCTGCTGTTCCATTACTTTCTCCTTCCTCCTCGCGTATTACTACATATTCCTCGACCAAGATCAACTAATGTCTGAATTCGACTCGCTCTGAATCAATGCACCGTCATCGCGAACCAGTCCCGAATAATTATGGTGCAATTAGGTCGCAATCAATGAACGGCTCTGCTGTCGCCAAGGACGTCCGAACTGAGTCCCACTGCACAAGGCACTCTTATAGCAAGAATCTCTCCAAGAAGCAGGCAGAGGGCCCATATGGAGGGTTCTACTATTCATCGATCACCTCAAAGGCTTTACACTGAGTTTCTCTACGCGACAGTGTCACAAGAAATCGCCGATGAAAGGCTGGCATTTAACTGACCCACATTTCAGGCGAAAACCTTGCAAGGGCTATTATTTTCAACGAAAGCCATGACCGCAACAGTCCGCAGTATGTGATCAGGGATTCCTTGAAAACCTGAAAGATGGGTGCTATAGTGGTATTCTGCAGAAAATTGCTAATTACGCCGCGAATGCAACATTTCCGCTGCAGTTCAGTACAACAAGAACCTTAAATCTATAAAGTTTGCAAGACAAAATATCGTACTTTATCTGCGTTTACGACTTGTTTAAATCCTCCGGCAAATTTCCAAATAAATAATCATTAGCCAGCTCACCGCCGGAACCGCGTTAAGACAATACCGTAACGTTCTGGCCAGGGGCGGATTCAGAATTTCAACAGAGGGGGGCCACAGATGAACACAGAACACAGAGGGGCCACAAAACAGATGGTCAGTGCGGGCCCCTCCCGGAAACTCCCCCCCCCATTTTTTGCTCTTCAGATATGAAAAAAACGTTGATCTGCTCGGGTCCAGGCCGAAATATTTCATGTGATTTCGCATTTTCTCCATATAAGGTAACCGAAAAAAAATTCAAGCGCGTCACCTCATTTGAGAAAATTTCTCGTTTCTTTCCCCTACGAAGTTCTGAAGTATGGCAACAACGGCGGGATTTTGGGCGGCTGCGTCCCTCCCTCTACTTGAAATGTCGTGCCTGTATCTGGTCCAGAAGCCCCTCTGCCGCCTTGTAGCTTCTGGAGACTTTTTTGCTAGCTTTTTGGTGATCTTGGGCCATCTGCCATGTCAAGGCCGTCTAGTGGTCTCAGGTTCCTTTTACAGTTTCACGCGTCCCTCGAGACGTCTCAGGCGCTCCTTTGGTAGTTTCAGGGACACTTCGGGCAGTTTCATGGAGCCATCTGACAGCTTTAGGGACACTTAGCCATCTCGGGTTCCCTCCTGTTGTCCATGGAGAATTTTCGCCGCATAAGAAGCCCTTAAGGCAGAAACAAAGGCTCTCTAAAAGTCTCTCTGCCGTGGCAGAGGCGCCTCTGATAATCTTCTAGGTCTGCATCCTCTGGCCATTTCTGGAGCTGTCTGGACGTCCCAAAATTAAGCAGTTTCAGGGGCCCCTCTGGTCGTTTCAGGGGCCGCTATCGCTAGAGAATGCTACCTAGCAGTCTCAGCGGTTCCTCTCACGCAGTCTCGGTGGACTCCCTGTGGTCCTGGTGCCCCTTTTATCGTCTGTCATGGGCCCTCTGATCGCCTCCCTTAGACTTCATAGCTGTAACAGGGGCCTTCCTCTGTTACATGGGGTATATCTGGCAGCCTTAAGGTCCCTCTAGCCGTATCAGGGCCTTTGCTGGCACTTCAGGAGCTTCACTGACAGTGGCAGGGTGACCTTTTCTGTGCTAGACGCCCTGGCCAAATTTCAAGACAGTGGACGTTTGCCGTTCCTAAACGTTATCAGCTGCAAAATCGCGGCAAAAACAATATTTTACTGGGGGTCTCCACAACTGTCAGGGGTCCCTCTGCACACCGCCAGGGGGCTCCTCTACAAGCCAGGGGCCTCCTCTAGGGGCCTCCTTTACAAGCCGTAAGCAAGCCCCCGCAGGCCGGCAGGGGGCCAGCTACAAGCAAGCAGGGCCTCTTCCGACCGGCAGGGGCCCTTACAGGCTGGCAGGGAACCCTCACAGGCTGGCAGAAGCACTACAGACCGGTAGGGGGTCCCCTATAGGCCGATAGGGGCCCCTCTGTGGGCTTGGATCTCTTTAAGCGGCCTCATGGACTCTTTGCCGTCTTGGGGCCCTCTTGAGGTCCCAGGGAGCCTTGGAGAGTTTCAGGGCGTCTTTCTATCTATTTTCGGGATTATCTTGCCGTCTCAGGGTCTCCTTAACCCTCTCGGAGGTCCTCTGCTGCATCAGGAATCTTCAGCTTTTCACGTGAAACTCATTCGGGGCCCCTTTGCCATTAAAGACGCCCCTATGCTGTCCTAGGGACTCAGTCCTCATCTTGGCCGTCTCAGGGGCCCTGTGGTGGGGGCTACTGGCGGTCTCAGAGGCAATCTGCTGCGCTGAGACCCTGTTGTGGTCTCAGGAGCCCTTTGGGAGCTTCAGAGGCCCCTTTATGCATTTCAAGGATCATCTAACGTAACTCTCCAACAAGCCCCCTGACTGCATCAAGAAACCGCCACGTTTTTACAGACCCCGTGAAGCTTAAACGGGGTCCTTTTGAGTCTGTGAGGGACCCCTTCTTTTGCCTCAGGGGATCGCCCCCATCGCCCCCCCCCCCCTGGATCCGGGCCTGGTTCTGCTTCTAAAGCAATTCGATCGGCTTCGTTCCAGACAGAAACAAGGCAACCGGGGAATACCAGCCCGCCAACTCCCTCCGCCCCTCCAAACCCAAAATGTCTCCTGACGTCATTCCCTTCGTCAGGTGAAGACCTGTTCCGCCGCCGGAGGCCATCCAGCGGCCGCAGGCGGGGCGGGGCGGGCGGTCGCCGCCTGGCCGTGAGGTCGCCGGTCTGTGATCCCGGCCCCACCTCGGCAGAGCCCCTGACCAGCAGCCCACGAACCCGGCGACACCTCGGCCCGTCAGCCGGCGGCGGCCGGGCCGGCTCTCCGGTCGCGGGATCAATACCTGGACGCGGGAATTCGGCGGCAATCGCGCGACCTCGGCCGCTGAAAGGGGCCGCCGCTCGCCGCTCCGCCGGCGACGGCCGCGGCGGCGCTCGGCGGGCTCGGAGGCTCGCCGCCCGACCCGACTGGCCGCCTCACCGTACCGGGCAGGCTGTTCCCAAATCGCCTGTAACGAGCCGCGGGTTTTGCCACGTTTCCGCGGATTTTTTTTTTAACGCGTCGCAATCGGACGACATAAAATGATTCGGCGATCTATTCAGCATAGTTACTAGCCTGGCACCACCGTGACCAAAATCTGGCGCCAGTGGCTGTCATCGTACCGTTCCTTCGCTTAAAATGTAATTAAATGTAAATGGCACGGCTTTAATCCTGCATGCACGGTCACTAGGGACGGCTGGGAAAATTGCGGTACTACCTAGAAGCCTAATTACATAACAAAGGCACTTGAGGTGTCTGCCAAAATCCGCGCAAATTCTGCCCCAGAAAAGGGTTTCGTAACAATAAACTGGCAAAAATAGTTGAAAAATTGATGTTTTCCGTCGCCATCGCACCAATTTCGAATGATTCTTATAACGTGGCACATGGAACAATTCATTTAATGCCAATCAGCGCTGCACCGACCATCGTCGCAGACACACTCCCGAAAATGCCATCTAAAACAAGCCGCGTTTAGCGCCACACCGACGGCAGGCGACTGCCGGCGGCGTAATTCGGACGGATCGCCCGAGGAACCGCCGCCCGCGGATTCCGCTCACGGCGCCCGCCGCCGCCCGATCACCTGGCGGGATCGTTATCGGGCCGTACTGGCCATCCCCGCGGGCCGCCGGCCCGTCACCGAACCCGTCCTGGCGGCCGCTCCGCCGCCCGCCGCCGGCAAAACGCGAGCCCGTCACCGTGCCAGCCGGGCGGCCGACCTGCCCCGACGGACGCGTCCCGCCGCGGCGGCCCGCAGCCGCGGACAGAGTCCCGCCCGGAGCCCCGTCGCGGGCGGGTCCCCGGGGCCCCGTCACGGGCGGGTCCCCGGGGCCCCGTCACGTGGTCGCCGACGGCGGCGGCGCGACCACCGGCCGGTCCCGGCCGGGGCGCACGGGGCCGCCCAGACGGCCGCGCCGCCGGAGCCGGCCAAACGACCGCGACGGGAGAGGCCCTGCCGACACCTGGGCTCGGCTTGGTGACGCTCAGGTCGGTAGTCGGAAGGGTCGGGACCTTCCACCTGGGAACACCGTCCAGTGTTCTCGGAAGTCAGGCGAGTCACGGCCAACGTTACGTAACAACGGTCCGGCACACCCTCAAAGAACGCCCAAACAACCTGCACGGCAGTATGACCGGCGGACGACGTTTAGTTACCGAGGCGTTCTGACTACAAATAATGAGCAACAAGTCATTTTAGACATTTGTGTATCGGACCAAGCCGCAATGAGTCATTCTGACAGCTCCTGCACATGAAAGACGTAAAAAGAGCTGTGGTCTCTGACTACGCGGACGTCCTATCTTACCACAAGCTACTTCGGCAATGTCTCAAGTCTCAGCTGCGGAGGCAGTGAATCGTGCGGACGGTCTTGCGATGGATCTCCGGTTGATCCCTGAGTTTGACGGCGCTTCGCATCCGGTCGCCGAGTGGATCAACAAGCTAGAGCTGGTGTGTCAACTGCGAGGCCTCAGCGATCCGCATAACATCGTCCCGCTGCGGCTGAGCGGTGGAGCGTTTGCAGTCTATCAGGAGCTGAGCAGCGAGGACAAGCTTAGCTTCGCAAAGATCAAGGACGCCCTGATCTCCGCCTTCGCCGTCGACAAGTTCTGCGCCTATGAGCAGTTCGTTGCTCGCAAGCTGGGCCATGGCGAGTCCGTGGATGTGTACCTCGCTGACCTGCGTCGTCTGGCAGCGCTGTTCGACGGCATGCCCGACGCCGGGCTGAGTTGCGCTTTTCTCGCCGGCCTGCCGGAGGCTGCCCGCCGCGCTCTGCGAGCTGGCTCGCGCATGGAGGCTATGAACATCAGCCAGTTGCTAAGCCGCGCCCGTGTTGTGTTGGTGGAAGAGGATGTCGGCGCTGCGGCCACGCGAGCTTCCTCGTCACACCTTGAGCACGCCGACCAGCAGTTCCAGGCGGCGGCTCCGGCGACAACTGGTGTGACTTGCCGCACGTGCGGTCAGCCGAATCACTTCGCGCGTGACTGCTTGGCTGAACGCGGCGGTCGCCGAGGCCCACGCGGCAACGTGCGCTGCTTCCGCTGTGGCCGTCGGGGGCACATGGTTTCTTCTTGCCCGGGAAACGGCTCAGGAGAGGTGGGTCCAGCGCCAGCCTCCTCTCCAGCCCGTCAGTGAAAGGCGTTCTGCCGGTGGTTCGCCTGGTCGTGGATGGAGTGAGCTGTGACGTCCTGGTGCACACCGGCTGTACGAAGAGCATCGCGCACGTTTCCGTGTGCTCCCGCTGGAGGAAGCAGAATGTCAGTGTCACGACAGTGAGCGGCGAGCGGCACCCGTGCGAGGGGACGGGCGTGGTGTGCGTCCGGGTGCCGACGGGAGCCACGGTGTCCGTGGAGGTGCTGGTGGTGTCCTCGAGGCCGTTGAACTTCGGCTTCATTCTCGGTACGAACGGTGTGAGTGCTGTTCGCGGCGTGACGGTGCGAGCGCCGGACGACGTGCTTTTCGGCATCGAGGAGCTTCGGCCTTGTGCGGCGGCGGCGGCAGCGACAGCGACAGCGGTTCACACCGTCGACGACAAGGACTTCACGGTGACTATGAGGCGTCGGCTAAGAAGTGGACGGTTTCATGGAAGTGGGGCAACGGGGCGGATCCACCGCGGTTGTTGAACACCGTCTCGGAGTACCGGATCCCGCCGGAGGCCCGCCAGGAGTTCGAGCGTGAGCTATTGCAGTGGGTCACAGGCGGCTGGCTGGTGCCCCATGACGAGAGGCTCCATGGGGAAGTGAAAGGAATAATTCCGTTGATGGCCGTATTGCAGCGGAACAAGGAAAAGGTGCGTCCGGTAATGGACTTCCGCGAGCTGAACGCCCATCTCAGTCCACACACGGCCGACGCAGACGCCTGCGGCGAGAAGATCCGAGAGTGGCGTCGCCGTGGACAGAGAGTCGCTCTCATCGATCTGCGCAAGGCGTATCTTCAGGTCCATGTGCACCAGTCGCTGTGGGCGTACCAGACGGTCGTGTTCCACGGAAGACGGTAATGTGTGACGCGGCTGGGATTCGGGCTCAAGATCGCGCCTCTGACAATGAAGGAAGTCTCGGGCACTGCGTTGCGCTGGGACGAAAGTATCAACCGCGCCACCTCGCCTTATCTGGATGACATTCTGATGGACGAGAGTATGGTGTCTGCAGCGGAGGCGGAGAGCCATCTCAACCGTCACGGTCTAGTTTGTAAGTCAGCTGAGCGTGTGTCAGAGGGAGCTCGAGTGCTTGGCATCCGAGTCTGGGGGCGTGACGAGGCCTGCTCTGGAAGCGCGACAACGAGATCGGTCAGATGCCGCACAAGCTGACCAGACGAGCTGTCTTCTCCTTGTGTGGGCGCCTGACGAGTCATCTTCCTGTCTGCGGATGGTCACGCGTGGCAGCGTCGTACCTGAAGAGGCGAGCCACCGCAGCCACCAATGAGTGGGACGACGAGGTGACCGACCCTGAGCTGCGTGCGATGGTTGCTGAAACGCTGCAGCGCGTGAAGCGTTCTGATCCGGCTCGTGGTCGGTGGGATGTGGATGGAGATGAGGCCGTCGTTTGGGTGGACGCCAGCTCCCTCGCGCTGGGAGCCGCGCTGGAGGTGAACGGCGAGGTCATCGAGGACGTCACCTGGTTGCGACAGAGCGAGTGTACACATATCAACCTCGCTGAGCTGGATGCTGTGGTGCGCGGAGTGAATCTGGCTGTCTCCTGGAACATGAAGAAGCTGGCGCTGATGACAGACTCGAGGACCGTCTACCATTGGATGGCAGACGCACTGTCAGGAAGGTCGCGTCTGAAGACGAAGACTGCCAGCGAGATGCTGATCCGCAGGCGCCTGGAAACGATCAAGTCGATCGTCAACGAGTACCACTTGCAGCTCGAGGTCAAGTTCGTCTCCTCGGCAGAGAACAGGGCTGACGCGCTGACGAGGGTGCCGAAGAAGTGGCTGACTTCCGCCAGCATCCAGCCAGTGTATGGAGTCGTCACTTCTGTTCCCGAACTAAACATCGCTGCAGTCCACGAGACCAGTGGGCATCCTGGCATCAAGCGCGCACTGAACTTCTGCCGACGGCTGTGTCCGTCGGTTACGCGGCAGCACGTGCGGAAAGTTGTGCGCGAGTGTCAGGCCTGCCAGTCGATTGATCCGGCGCCAGCGAGGTGGCAGAGAGGGTCACTGGGAGTCAATGAGTGCCGGAGCAGAGTCAGCATGGACATCTGCCACGTCGGAGATCAACACTACCTGACGTTCATCGACTGCGGACCGTCGCGGTACGCAATCTGGAGGCAGCTGAGGCGCCAGGACGCGACCAGTGTCATCGAGAGGCTAGAGTCGGTGTTTTTCGAGCGCGGTGCGCCGAAAAAGCTGTTGACTGACAATGCCACCAGTTTCCGCAGTTCCACGTTCCGTGAATTCGCCAATCGCTGGGGGATGAGTGTTCGGTATCGCAGTGCGAACGTCCCATCCGGTAACGGGATTTCGGAGCGGTGTCATCAGTCGGTGAAGACGATAGTTGCGCGAAAGCGCTGTTCCACCGCAGAAGCCGTCTACCGCTACAACGTGATGCCGCGAAGTGACGGCCCTGCCTCCGCACCTGCCAACCAGCTGTTCAGATACGAGGTCAGGCTACTCGGCATCGACAGCATGGAGGAGCGTGCGCAACCGGCAGACGCGCAGCACCGCTTCAGCGTCGGTGATCGCGTGTGGATTCGGCACCCCAGTCGACGCTGCGACGTTCCGAGTTCCGTGGGCACGGTGACGGGGGTCGTCTCTGCACAAAATGTCGAGGTCGACGGCATGCCTCGTCATGTGCGCGATCTGCGGCTCGTCACTGAGCCGCCGCCTGTCGAGCAGGAGCCACCGGTGGAGAAACCTAATAACGACGCGGGCGACGGCAGCCTGGTGGTCGAGACGCCGGCTCCCGTGCACGACCCCGGATCAAGCGAGGAGGAAGATGCGACTGAAAATGAAGATTCAAGCGAGGAGGAGAGTCCGGGAAGGTTGCTGCCGCGTCGCAGCTCGAGACAGCGCCGGCCAGCGCGCGTGTTCCAGTATAGTGATCCGCCATAGGACCAGGAGTGTGGTCTTTGTTGGTGAGCAGGGCCGTCCTGCCGTCGCAACGTGTGCCGACCCTGAACTCAGGCAGAGCCGTTCCCGCCCATCAGTGTTATTTTAACGTCGGGGCTGAGGAGCCGACCCCGGGCGCAGATCGAATTTCAGGCAGACATGTGCGGCGGCGTAAGGGGGCAGTCGGGAATAAAGCGTGGAGACGTTGGGACGCGTGTGTGAGCTTGGCGGACAAAGGATTATCGAGACGCAGCCAGACTACGCGGATGTCCTGTCTTACCACAAGAGCAGCACGCAGCCGAGGACTAATACAACAGGCTTGTCATCCAAGGTTTATTAAGCCTGGCGCGGGAGCTCGTTTGAGGTATACGTTTCTTCGCGCACCAAACCACAACTGATCGCTAAACCTGGCCGGTCATTTAGCTATCCACGGTAAGCGTGGACGAGCATGACCGCAATTTAACCAATCGTACGTTATTTCTATTCGCCTTTCCACCATGCCGTGGAAACAAACCAGAACGATTCCTCTCGAGGAGGCCATTTCGAATGCAAAGAGAAAAAACATCCATACCATCCGCATCTATCTTCGTCCGAAAGGGTCGACGAGTCGGAACAGAATACAGATTTTCACCGCTCGGAAGAGCCCTATTCAATTATGTAGAAGACGCACAAAGCACGTCGCTTTCGGGCGATATTCTACACAGCAATTTGTGACAATAGTTGTCACTCTGACTGTAAGAGTGCTCTAGCTCTAGTCTTTGTACGCCGAAAATAGGATGAGATTTTCCATGGTCTTTCTAAATTTTGGGAGTCATGAAGGGCGCTGGCATTCTGCGACGTATCCAAATTCCATTCGCTCGTCCAATTTCAAGCATGCTTCGTCCCGGAGTTCTACCCAGTTCATACGACAACAAACAACTCAGTCATAACACATTATCAGCCCACTATAAAGGAGCAAAGCGCCACGACTACAACACTGACCGAACATAAACCAACTTTTGCGAAATCGATCTGTGTGAAACAACCCCATCAAATCCATTTGCGTAATTAAGAACGGCAACGCGCACTTCATCAAGCACATCTATTCAAGTAATGAAAACAAATGTGACCCTTCGGGCGAGCTGTGTGCTATACATACACACACACACACATATGTATATATATATATATATATGTATATATATATATATATATATATATATATATATATACATATATATACGACACATCCTTCCGGTGATGTGTCGCATCATTCTGCTCGCTCTGATCTTTTTGTCTGGCGTGATTCATACAACGCGTCAGAGCGTGCTAACGACATAATCCTTACATCGTACCCAGAGCCTTTTCGCAAAACGCTCATCAGAATCCATAATTTCTCGCACCGACGAAGCTCGCAAGCTGACATTTATCACACTGGCCATGCATACCAATCGCTGGCCACGGCGTGATCCCAGGAACGCCGTACGGCCAACGCAACAGCTGGCGCGTCTTCCGATTTGTCGCGCGCCGGGATGGCGCGTACCGGGACAAAACTACGCCGCACTGACGACGGCGCCGGGATGGCGCGTACCGGGACAAAACTACGCCGCACTGACGACGGCGCCGGGATGGCGCGTACCGGGACAAAACTACGCCGCACTGACGACGGCGCCGGGATGGCGCGTACCGGGACAAAACTACGCCGCACTGACGACGGCGCCGGGATGGCGCGTACCGGGACAAAACTACGCCGCACTGACGACGGCGCCGGGATGGCGCGTACCGGGACAAAACTACGCCGCGCTGACGACGGCGCCGGGATGGCGCGTACCGGGACAAAACTACGCCGCACTAACGACGGCGCCGGGATGGCGCGTACCGGGACAAAACTACGCCGCACTGACGACGGCGCCGGGACGGCGCGTACCGGGACAAAACTACGCCACACTGACGACGGCGCCGGGCGGCCGCAGAAACAGTTTTCGTGCCGTGGACAGACGGGCGCAGCCTGGAAATCCCCCGACACCCCAACACGCCATTACCCACCCATGATCCCGCCTCTTGTCCATGCCTGGTGCAGTGGCACGGCGAGAGTCAGTTTATTGCTCCGGATAGAGAGGATCGTTCCAAATCCCAACGTCGCAGGATTCCGCCTCGTCCCTGCTCACTGCTCTGAACAGGAGACTCCAACCCGAGCCCGGAAGTTTCCCGATGCCCCGCCCCTCGTCGGACAGAAGTTTCGTGTCCCGTCCGAGCCCCCCCCCCCCCCTTCCCCCGGCCACGAGCCGGCGCAGGGCGGGCGGTCATCGGCCGGCTCGACGGCTCCGACGCGGCGCCGTGAGTCGGCGGCGGCGGCGACCGAGCCAGCTTTCCGCGAACCCGGCCGGGCGCCGCCTCGCCTGCCGGCCGGCCGCCACTCCACAAAGAGACGCCGCCCGAGCCGGGCCCAAGGCGGGGCCGGCGTCTCGGCACGGCAAGGAGAGCCCAGGAGAGCCGCGAGTCCCGCGCCGGTCCGCCGACGAATCGCGTCGCTGACGGCGGGCGCCGCGTTCCCGCGGAACATTGTCGGGGACTCACCAGCCGCCCCGCGCGGTCGCTGTCGGGCCAGTGCGCGCGTTACCGCCCGGGCGGCGCGGACGCCGCCGGCCGCCGAAACGTCAGCGGGCGGTGGCGGGCCCGGCGCCCGCTGGGGTTCGCGCCGCGCCGAGCCGTCTCCAACGGCGCGACGACCGCCCGGACCGGCGAGCCGCGGCGGAGCCGGGCCTTCGACGCCGAATCAAGTTCGGCCGCCCGAGAGTGATCGAGTCGAGGCTATTCCCGGAGAAACTGACCCCTATCAACAGGTCGCCGGTTCGCCCGGCAACGCGCGTCAATCTCGCACGGCACGCGGTTGCCAGGCCAGACGATGGGCTTCGCTGAATTCCGCCGTGTTCGCGTTAAGCACGATCCGCGTGCGTCTGCATGAGATGGTCTAGACGTGCCTGATGCGACGGATTTCGGACAACCTCTACAGCCGTGCCACAGGGTGGGCTGGGCGCGCTCCAACTCGCGTATACCGCCGAGGGACACCACAGCGACGGAAGGAAAGGTCATCGACGCTTCAAAACCGCGTCCAGATCGCGTAAATTCTCACTATCCCGTAAAACGCAGCGAGCGTCCTAGCTCTCCAGCACGGCTCTTTCACAGATCACACGGCACCTGCCGCGAGAGCCTGTTCCGCACACGACGCGTCGACGAGCGGTGGGCAGCCCACCCGCCACTGGTCCGCCACATGATCCGGGTATGAGCATGCCAACACTTGGCATGCGCAATGATGGACGAATAACGGCTGCCATCAGTTACGGCTTCCATGCCGATCCGGCTGGTAACTGAGATGATCTTTTCGCGTATTGCCCAGCCCTTGTGCATGGCGCCCCCGCTCATGATCCCCTCCGAGTACCCGACGCCAAGTAGAGCAGCTCGAGCTAGCAATACCCAGACAGACGTCAATGCAAGCCGTGCCCCGCGCCGGCAGACACAATGGACGAGTTGTGACAGCGCTGAATGCTTCAGTGTTGGCCTTTCACGTCGCGAGGCTTGCACATCGTGGAACGCAGAGCTTCGCTGCCTGCCAATGAAAAACGCTGTAAAGGCAGTATGCAGGTCAGCCATGGCACGCTGAGGAGCCTGCCAATTAAGGGTTAACCGCATGCTTCCACTGCAGCCTTCCACGGATGCAATGCTGATTTCGTAACAACGCGTTGCTTCGCCGAGACTCCGTGCACCTTGCGTTTGAAAAACGGCCATCTAACAAGAGCAACTGCGGAACGGTTTGCTCGCACGCTCAAACACGGCAATGAATGGGACATTTCGCCACCTGCCAGTTACCAGAGAGCACATTTTGTTGCCGACTACCTATCTTAGGAACAAATGGTCCGATTTCGCCTACTTGAAACGCAATCGACAGCCCGTCACCCTGCAAAACGACATCCCTCTTTTGTTGATCTCAAGACACCATAACTTCACTGGTTAGGTCGAAACCATAAATTTGATCGTATTTGCCAACCGCTCCAGCGACGCATTAAAAAGGCCAAGACTGGCCAGAATTGAAAATATGTAGTATCTAATGCAACCATTTTTTCATGACGAATCATACGTTTCCAAAAGGAGAATCACGGTCAATCTAGGTCACTGCATCAAATGAGGTCATACGTGAATTTGGACTTCTTACGTTTGTCCCACGTGGATTTTAGAAAAAGCTCAAAATTGGCACATGTTTTCCAGTATCTGGTAAACTTTAGTCTCTCAGGCCCGATGTTTCAGACGAAGCTAAATCGGCACTATCAACGTAAATGACCATCGCTGACCTACCGTGAGACCACTATAACTTGCGAGAACTGATACTTCGTCCTTATGTCACCTCTGCTGATAAGCTCCTTGCAAGCCACATCTCAAGGAACATAGTGATACAGAGGCCCTACCCGCACCTGAAAACTGAGTCTATGATTCAGCTTTTCACGTCACATGATCCAGGAAAACCCTATCAACTTTTTTGTCAAATGGTAGCTGTGCTGTTCAGGAAGAGCTGCTGAAAATTTCGGATCGCTTGGTTTTTTCATTCCAATCTTATATCTGGCAAACCAAAGGGGGAACTAACACGCCCCAGTAGCTCGCAGGAAAACGAAGGAAAATACCAATAAAGCAATGGTAGGTAAACCGGAGCCCGATTGTACCCATACAAAAGAATGAATTTGAGTCAAAAGCAAGCCTTGGCACGAGTCGCAGATTGCCGGCCAGACATGCGAGTGGATCCCGACGGAACGCAGGTTAACCTCGTCCTACGTCCGACTCCAAGTTGACCAAGCAGCGTTGTGTCACCTGGACACCTTTTCGCTCTGTTGGGACACGACGTCTCCGAAAGGACACTTTGGCACTCCCAGGCCACTAGGGGGTCAACACAAAACGGGGACAGGCTGCATTCCATGGAGATCCAGCGGCGCGCCTACGCTGGCCACGGGTCGAAACCAAGGTCGTTCCACGACCAGGAAACTCCAGCTCAGCCTGTACACCGACCTCCGCGCCACCTGCCGGCACCATTGGCCGGCTAACCGACGCCTCTCTTCAGTTTGCACCCCGTCCGGTCCGCTCATGGCACGTCGTTCTCTCGTTCTAGTTCTCTCATCCCAGACCTGCTGCTCTCAGAAGCAATGGCGGACCCTAACCGGACGGCCAGCGATCCTCTCCTGACTGCAGCACATCCCCGTGCCAGGCTTCCTTACGAAATGGACACACGACGCCGGAACAACTTCAGCTGCTTCCCTCATCGGAAAGGAGTTGAACTAAGCCCGAGCGCAATGGGGGAGATGCCCAACACATCCTAGCCCAAACTGCAGCTGCATAAAGGAATACAGCGCAACAAGATAGGGCTGTCCCCACAGGCAGCCATGCACAAAACATTCCGAATTACTTTCTTTTTATAACCTCCCACCGTAGACCATCAACATTCCTCAGTCCGGTTACGGCAGGAAAAAGGACGAGGTTCGTTCCGGAAAATCATCGGCTGGATCTGATTCATCCTCTGACATTCACTACTCCGAGGCTTCACTGATCCATTCATCAAAGAACGAGAATATCCACTACCCAGCACGTGGCAAAGCTCGCCTGTAGCCCCGGCCGCGACAGAAAGCCCGCACCAGACGCCATCGACCACCGCACACATTTTTTGCCACACGTCCGGGTATTCAGTGAACCAATTTCGTTCATTCAAAGCGCAATCGATGACCTGGGGCAGACCGGTCCCCCGGACGACATCTTCGCCAGCCGCAGTTAATGGCGGCAACCATGGCCACAAAGAAACTATGATGAAGGCAAACATTCGGGTTACTGGCACGCAAAAGCCTGAGAAGACTTGCCAATTCACTAGAATTTACACGCCGTGTAAATTTCGGAGACGTTCTCTTGTGGCGAAACGTGACTGGTTTGTGCAGAATCAACTCGCTAGACCTGGTGATCACGAAATGTTCTACTGGGTTCGTGTTTATAAAGCGGATTTCACATAATGCACAACAAATTATACTATGCATGGTTCTTAAGTTGCAAAGGATCACATCACAATAACGAAAAGACAAAGCCCAAGACTGAGATGTCGTTAATAATGCTGTAACACTACTGACAGCAGGAAAATCTCTCAGCAGGTCACGGCAATGTTCCGCGTATGCGTCGTTCCACAGTAGCAATGCCCACTTCGTCTGTGACGTCATCGACAACATCGCCATAAATAGCTTCAAAACATACGAGTTATATAAACTGGAGAGTTCGCTGACAGGCCCCGAAAGAAACGCATGGAGGAAAGATGGAAACTTTATCAGGAGCATGGTGGATAAAATGAGGTGTTCCTTAACCCTATTTCCGGATGGCTCGACGGTATACCCGATTCCCGGCGGGGGGGGGGGCGATTCGGCCCCTCCTGGGATCTCGAGACCTACACATCCGGTTTCATCGCAACAAACGGCAATCGATTTACCATGACGGTAAACCACAGCTTCATAAAAGAAGTTTTCAAAATCCTGAGGGGATGGATATAGGGGCAAAAAAAGTCAAAATGGAGAATATTTTTGGACCTGTAATAGCTCTGCTGTTTATGGACCGATTTTGATGAAACTAGCATGAATCGAGAGCTTATTTTACACACACACACACACACACACACATATATATATATATATATATATATATATATATATATATATATATATATATATATATTACCACTGGTCCATACCATACCATGAAATATCTTTAGACATTTTACCATTGGTCCATACGTTTGACAACTGGAAAAAATTAATATGCATTCACGGGGTTTCGAGAGTGGGAGGATTAGTTTTTCCAAAAACGGGATTAACAAAAAAGTTAAAAACGCTTTTAACTTTCAATAGTTGTGTTATGCTGAAGAAGTGCAAATCCTATTACGATGTTTAAATAATGTTCGCACAGACAGTGCCAGGGGCATGAAAAGGGGAACTGTCATGGTCACATTTCCATCAAGCCAACTTACGACCTTTAACCTTAAATGGCCTCCAATGACCTTAGAGTCACATGGTCATCTTGAGTGCATTTTGTATGGTTTGAAAACGCTTCCGATCATTTAAATTTAATCTGTTTCTAAAATCGGATTTTACGGCAATCGTGATATAGGGTTCGCGCAATGACATTTTAGTTCATAGCTCTGTGACCCGACCTGGTATCAAGCACTCTTTTACGTCATGTATATTCCAGGTTCGGCATTTGGAAAAACAGCGCCAAAATTTTTACCACGGAACCAAATTTTGACGTCTGACCTTGTCCTGCCCTCGTGAAGTGGCCTCAGATTAACAAGTTTACATTTGTATGCTTTCTCAACTATTTACCTATACACCCATATAACGTTTTAAGTTCTATCTTAAAAACGCTATTTTTGGCAACCATTTCCTATCACCTTCCACAGGGCTAATAATGACCTGAGGTGCTTTCCAAAAGCGTTGCGCCGGCTAAGCCCCTAGGCAAAAAAAAAAAACGAAATTCTGCTACAGTACGTGAAAGAAGAGGTTGGAAAAGTGAAAGAGTTTTGTGAAGCTGCGTCAAAAACTCTGGAACTGGCACGTAAAAAACCGAGGGGGCGGATTCGGCCCCTCCCTGCCGGCAATGGGGTCAACTGTTTAACGAGTCCTCGTGCACTTGACTCCTTTTGGGCATTTTTATCAGTGATATCAGTTTAGTCCCGTATACAATCTCTACCACCACAGCTTCTTTTCGACTTCAGCACGTGCCAGCAAACCCCTCTGAAACGGGATTTCCTGAGCTAGCCTATTGTTGACAGTACCATTTATATCACAGATATTTGCAGCTCGTCCTCCAAATCATGCAGATACTACGATACCCCATTTTCGTCCAAAAGGCCGCTGCAAAAATGAGTCATAATCAGGCAACAGATGTAAATCGTTCCGCTGCTACAAACAATTCGCTTTTTTCGCAGACAGGACGAAGTTCACATGCCACTCGGCGTCTTTAAGTCTATCGAAAGATGACATGCCGAAGGCAAGGTGAAAACCAGGTCCCCATGGAAGACACTGCCGACACAGCGAAACAGTGTATGAAAGAGATGCGTGAGAATCACAGAACATGCTGCCGAAGGTGCAAAAATACAACGCCCAATCCGTCCGCTGCTGGATCGTCTGGGTCTTCTACCACGCCCAGAGTCTCTGCTGCGGGAGAGAGCGGCTCTCTGCTGATTGGGTTTTTGCGGGCGCCATCCGAGTGTTTGGCGTCACAGAAGACGTTAATGTGTCTTCACCCTGCGGCCGCCAAACGAATAGTGACTCTTGAGCATTGCAGTTTGTCGATGTCTCCGGTTTGGAAGAGAATGAAACCGAACCTTTGTGATGACTCAGCTCTTAATGTAATATACGTACATTTATGTATGGCTGGTTGTGATCCGTATGTATACGTGCATGCAGCCTAGTGGAAACGAAATGGCTAAATGACTAAATAGCGATTCAATGTCGACGGCAGGAGTCCTAAAAGCGTTCACGCGCAGCACACAGCTGGCATCACCTTCTATCTACTTCAGACTCACGGCGTCTGAGGAGCTACCAAACTCCCATCACACATACATCGCGTGTCAACCAGAGCCGCTATCTGCCCGCCAACAGCCGCATTTCATTACCGCCCACAGCATATTGCGACGCAATGCTCAAGCACTGGACACAATACGGTATAGCAGCCCCTTCAACGAGGGCCGGCAGGCGTACGTGATATGCTGACGGCGACGTTGCGACATGTCAGAGCGCCTCGAGGACGACCGCGCCCGCCGTGTGCCTGGACCCGTCCGCGCGTGACGTCTGCCTGCGCGTGACGTGACGTGACGTCTCATCCCGCCCTGAGGGCTGCGCTGTCCTCCCGGACTCCTGTCTGCGGCCGACGTTCCGCCTGGTTCCGCGGTTCGTGCTGTCTCTCTGTTCTTGTCTGCACGTGACGTCCTGTCCTCTACCACGTGCCGTCCGTCCGCGGCTGTGTCCGACGACCTGTCCGGTCCCATGAGTTGCGACGACACGTGTGAACCTGTCCGCACGTGACGCGCCTTCTGTCCTGCAAGTTGTGACGCCAAGTACGGACCTGTCTGCGCGTGACAACCTGTCTGGTCCTGTGAGCTGTGACGTCACCTATGAGCCTGTCTGCACTTGACGTCCTGCCTGGGCCTGTGTGCTGTGATCTGTGTGGGGCGTATGCGGTGAGCCGGGCGGCCGGGCGGCCGGCGGCCGGGCGGCCGGGCGGCCGGCGGCGGCGGCGGCGGCGGCGGCAGCGGGCCGCAGGCAGCCCCTATCGATCGGGTCGGGCTGCGCCGGCCGGCGCGCCCTCTGGTATTGACCTGCCCGCCCGGTATGGCGACGCCGGCCCACACATTAGCGCTGCCGGCGGCGGCGACCGGCCGGCACGGCGGCACAGCACAACACAGCACAGAACCAGGTCCATCACAGGTGGCACGGAGGCACAGCACAGTACACAGAGCCGGACCGTCACGGCGGCGCAGTACTGTGCACACAGCCAGACCGGCCACATGTGAAACAGAGAGTACAGCACACAAAGTCAGACTTGCTTCATGTAACACGGAGGCAAAGTACAGCACACAGCGCCAAACCTGTCACATAGGACACAGCAGCACAGCACGGCACGCAGAAAACGACCTGTCGCACGTGACAGTGGCACAGCACAGAACACTGAGCCAGACCTATCACATGTGACCATGTGACTGTAGCACAGCACAGCACACGAAGCCATACTTGTCATTCGTCACGGCACAAATCCAGAGCTATTTCGTGCGACATGGCGGCACAGCACGGCACAAAGTCACACCTGTCTCATGTGACAGCGACACAGCACAGCACAGTAAACAGAGCCAGATTTGTAACATGAGACACAGCAGCACAAAGCAACACCGCACAACACACAGAGTCAGACCGTGCGACACAGCGGGACAGCACAAACAGCCAGACCCGTCACATGCGACACAGCACAGCAAAACATGCATCGACAGACCTGTCACATGCGACACAGCGGCACACCATAACATACGCATAAACCCGGGTGTGTCATATGCGGCATGGATATGCACACACAGCGGGATCCGTCG
This sequence comes from Capitulum mitella, assembly GCA_030062745.1. Lineage (NCBI taxonomy): Eukaryota > Metazoa > Arthropoda > Thecostraca > Pollicipedomorpha > Pollicipedidae > Capitulum > Capitulum mitella. The sequence goes on from CP099846.1 coordinate 23,855,084, forward strand.
CATGTGACACAGCGGCAAAACACACTACAGAGCCAGAACTATTACAATAGCACAGCAGCACAACACCGCTCACAGGGCCACATTGGTCGCAACCAGCGCCACACGCGGTATGAGACAGCAAACGGACCTGGCCCGAACAGACGATAGCTGTACAGGGGGAAAATACAGCGGTTAGAGGGATCTGGCCGCTGGTCATTGCTTCATGCTCTCACCAGACGCAAAGGAAAACATACACCATATCAGCTGCATTGATGTATGGTATTTATACAATATTTGGAGCATAAAAATAACGACTGATGTCGTCATCTGCCTATATAACGAAGTTCTGCGACAAACAACGAAATATAGGACACTACAACTGAGCGACTTACGGCAAAATAATATAAAAAAAAACGGGTTAAGTGGCGAAATATATGAGATAGCCCAACGACGGATTAAAAAGCCAAATAATAATATAAATGACAATAATAATAATACACACAAACAAGCCAAATCACAGATACAATAGCCATCCGTCCGTATAACCATGGTTTTGCGAGAAACAAAGAAACATGGAGCTTTAAAAAACTAAATGCTGCATTTCGCAAACCCGCCCGACTTACGGCAAAGGATCCATAAAAAGGGTTTCGCAAGAAAATATATACGGTCTAATACGCGTGATTCGTTGCCTACAATCGCAAAACGAGAATTCCCCGCTGGCTTTCAGTGGAATCGGTATATCTCAGACATCTCTACTGCGATACGTCAATAAGATACGCAGTCTGGAAAATACCTGGTCTGGCGCCATCTATCTACATATCCCAAGAAATGGATGTCAAGTCACACACAACAATCACGATTCCGGGACGTTTGGTGGGCAAAAAGCATCCCCTATCGGCAAACGGAAACGCTAGCAAAGAACTAATCTACCAACACTTTTCCAATCTTCAGACGATGGCATGCAGGATGAAAGGAGTTAGGCGGTTTGCACATGGAAAACGTTATAGGGGATCAATACTAATACATGATTCAGGCGCAGCTGGGTCCATGGGTTTGGCCCTTTATGACACCTGAAAACCTGCATGAAAAACTGGCGGGATTCCCGACAAACGAGATATTCGCAACGACGCAAAATAGCCCACAAAACATTACGACAATATAAAAGCTTAAAGAATTCTAAGACTACGTGCGGGACCATGCCTCGCGCACGTGAGTCTCTATCAATCGACCAACATCGCCGGTTCGCCAGCGCCCCAGGGAGCCCTTCAGAGATTCAGAGGATCAGGACACCGGTCCAGACGGGGCTACGTGCCCGACACCACAGCACGACCCGTCGGCATCAGTGCTCCCCGCCCCCGTCACCCCGTCCGGCTCGAGGAGACACCAGATAACGAACGGTCACCGCCATCCGTCTAACCCCCTAAACACACACACCACCCGGCGTGGATGACGCGCGCCGGAACCGAGCCAACCCCGGTTTGGATGGCGCGGCGGACGAGCGTGACGCGGGACTCCGGGACTCCGCGTCCCGGACTCCGTGAACGCCGTCGCATATAACGCAACAGCGCGGCGACGCCCACGCCGTCCGGCCGCCGCTCCGGCAGCACAGACGTCATCGGCCGGCCAGAGCCGAGTCTCCGCCAGGTCCGGCCGTCACGCAACGACCGTCCCGATCGCCGGCGACCACACAGGGCCGTCAAGGCTCGTCCAGCGTAACTGAGCGTCTTCCCCGCCCCGGGACCTCGCCGACATCAACTGTCCGAGGCGACGCGCTGCGGGCGCGCGGGTCCGCGAACCCGGCCCTCGGCATGGCCACCTGTTGACGGGCGCCGCCGCGCAACCAGTGGTCGGCCGGCGGCGGGCGCGGCCGGGGCCGGCCGCTGCCCACATCGGCCCGATCAATGGCGGCGGCCGGCGGCGGAGGAGGCCGACCTGACGTGACCCGGGCCAGGGACGTCCGGCCGCCGCCGCCGGCCCACCCGCGTGCACGCCACCCGCCGCGCGCCGCCCGCACGATGAAAGGCGCCGCCGCCCAGTTCCGGGGGCTTCCGAGGAAATGACGTCAGCGGAGAGGAGGGGGCCACCCCCTCCCAACATCGGCGAGGGGGTGAGGAGTGGGCGGGCGCGCGGGGGCGGGCATCCGCGCCGCGGTGGAAGCACGCCGGCTGGCCAGTGCCGCCGGCGCCCGAGCGCAGGCAGGACTCCGTCGCAGGAGACGCGCTGGCCGGCCGCAGATCGATGCTAGGTGGCAGCAGCGGCGCCCGCGACGCTACCGCCGCCCAGCGGCCGAGTCGGCAACTGGGCCGCGCGAAGGTCTTTCGCCGTCGGACGGCACGTAATAGGCGATGAACGGCTCCACATCAGAGGCTCGGCTTGCCGCATCGGGCAGCGAGTTCACGATCGAGAACCGGCGCAAGCTCGGACTCCCCACATACCGCCACCGCGGCAACACGCCGGTGGGAACTGAACACTTTCCGAAAGAAATAAAAACGAAGGCAATAACTCAGTAGCCGATTAATAACGGCAACAGGCCACCCGGCCCGGACGCCGCGTCTGTCGACCACGCCATACGACGAGCGCGCCGTCCGAGGAGGATGGCACCGGCGCGATCCTCCGGCCGCCGGAAATCAATCATGCAGTTGCCATGGCAACGTTTGTTGGCCGGGCTGGCGAGCCGTCTCCTCCGGCCGGCGGGTGGCGCAACGCGGCTCGACACGTGCCGGCTCCGACAGCCGGCAGTGCTGCCGTCACCTTTTTGTCCCCCGTGCGCCTCCGAGATCGGCACCGGACTGAGGACGAATATACCGACGGCACGGTCGCAAAAAGAACGGTCACGAGGACAGGTGACGACACCCAGCGGTATCCAGCAAGGCGTGCGACAGCTGCGCTGGCCGAGACCATCGTGATCGACACAACACAGGACGGCAAACAAACCCACCGAGACGAACGCGAAACGGTCCGCCCCGCCGCCGCCGCGTAATGTAGGTGAGGGTCACAGGGGGTGAGCACGTAATCCGTTGTCAGGGCCAAGTCAGCCGCGGCGGGGGAGGGGGTAGTCAGTGGTTCACAAACCGGGCGCCGCGTCGTCGGCCGCGGGGTCGGCAAGACAGCGGCGCGCCCGGCGACGCCGGCGCCAGAGCAGCTCCAATCAAGTCGGCCGGCGGCGGCTCGGCTGTTTATGCGTCGCCATGGAAACAAGAGAACCATCGAACTAGCCCTATCGGCGGCGGCGGCGGACCGACACGGTCGGCGCGCCGCGGCCGCCGGCCGCCTGACCTGAGATCGATAGGCGCGTCCGCCGGCCGCTGTCGACACCTGTGACCTCGGATGACCCAGATCGATGCCGTGACGCTCCACATGGCTCGCCAACCATCTCCGCACCGCCCGAGCCCAGGGGACCAAGGTGGCCCCGCGAAACGCCGGGGCGTGTCGAGCTAATTGTAGACGCGTGCGACGCTTCAAGGGCGTGGCCAGCGCTTATGCAAAACCGGACGCCGTGTTGCCCATGGATCGGGGCGACTGGCGGCTGTGTCAATTCGGCAGTGGGGACACGTGAACCTCTTAGTGACAGTACGCTGCTGACTGCCATGTAGTTCAGATCTAGATGCAATGGCATTTCACGATGTCGGCCGTTCCGATTGTCCTCTGAATATGTCGTAGTTCTGTTCAACACGAGCTCGCGACCCTCGCCATTCACACCACTCAGACCGGGCGGTGTGAAACTGCTGACCTGTTCAAACGGCGCCGCTCCTGCGCCGGGCCGTCCTCACCACCGACCTCCCCGCCGGCCCAGGGGGCGCCACTGCTCCGGCCGGCGCCAGCTCGCCTGCAACAGAGGACGCGCCCGTCACAACTGCACGCCCGTCCTGCGCCAAGACCGTCTGGAGCCTCCACAGCAGCAGCCGTACGGGTAAATCCGCGTGAAACGGCGGCTCACGGAGACGTCTTCCGCTGTAGCCGGCCAGAACAGCCGGCAGCCGCCGCTGAATGAAGTCGCCTCCAGCGGTCTTCAGGCGGTCGAGGGTCCACCAAGCAATACACGACGTTTAACGGTTTGACGATCGTTAATGCGTGCGTGAAGGGCCGTGAAACTAAGATGGGTAGGCAACCACGTGACCCCCTACCCGACCTCGAAGGCTCCCGGTCTTGTCTGACTCGAAGTTGTCGTGATGGCGCCCGAAGCGCGAGGTTTCACGATGAGCGAAGGGCCCATGATGTACGGAGCCCGAGCGGCGGCAGCGAGTATCCCTGACGTTGAACACCACTGTCGCGAGGTCCCGATCAATGATGGTCGTAGTATTTCACGTTACCTTTCGAACAAGCCCGTGCTTGCGAATCCATACTGGATGAAAAATAACATTCAAACGCTTCATTTACACCTAATTTCATCATGACTTCATTTAGCGATCTTGGTTTAATTCAGGCTGACTGTTATGGCCAGTTGCCAAGACCAGAGCCGTCAGCAGAGCAGCCCACTGTCAGGTCTTCAGTGTCCGCTTAATCCACGACGGGAACAGCCTCCCCACTTCCGTCATAAGCGTGGAGTAGGTCAACAAGTTTAGGTCCAGAATAAATGCCCACTGGACTGACACCGGGGACAGTGCCTGGCCAGGATTAAACTGGCAGTTGTTGGGAAATTTCGCCACTCCGCACCTCCTGGGGGGGGGGGCGTCAGATAGCCTCACTTAATAATTCTTGCAAACGATCGACCGATTCGGCCGACTTCAGCTTTCGGCTGATTCGGCTGAACGATAACCGATTACCTCGGCTGATTCGGCTGAATGACAACCGATTACCTTTTCGACGATGCGACCTTGGGCCCGGATGTATGGGAGTTCTGGACCTCAACATTACATATCAGGCCTAGAGTTATATTAAAGGTCAATGCTTGGCCAATTTTAGGCATGCAGTTTTCTACATGTAATCTGTTGATTGCTAACATCTTGCAGTTGAAATATGTGAAAACATATGCACTGGATGCCAATTCATGTCTCCCAGAGGAAAACGTGCACATGGTCAACTTGGTCATGTGATGCTTCAAAGTCACACAGATATTGGTGTTATGCATGCTCAATATGGAGCATAAAACTTTATTATTGCCATCAAACTCCACAGAATGCTTTAACAACCATTCTTTGCATAATTTAATTTGGGCTCTGGAATGGTCTCTACCAAAGACCCTTGCTTAGTCGAACAACAAGCTATCAGAGCCTAGCTTTTTTGACATGACAAGGATTTCTGTATCATGTGACCCCTGTACCACAAAACATACCAACAGTAAAGACAGTAAAATTGGATCAACAGTAAAGACAATGTCCTTTACATTGGCATAATGTGCTGCATACCCCTGAAGTAAAAGATGTAATTCCAGCATGGAGACATATGGGGACATGGAATTGGTCCTGTAGGCCTCTGGTCTTGTATCAACTGACTGTTTGCTGAATTTGAACACAAAAAATGTATAGACAGGAATGCATGTATACTCCACCTTTTTGCAGTTTATAATAATTTTCAGTTTAAGTAAATCCCAAACTCCAAGTATGAGTGCAAATCTGCAAGTTTAAACAAACATCTAAGTATCAATGGTGAGCAGACCATTTTGCAGTGTATATGGTGGCCACTGACAGGACTATCTGTAGTCTAAATTATGTCAAGACACTGGATACACACAATGGTTTAATAGAACACATGTTTCAAAAACACAACATGAAAGACACATGCCTGGCAATTGAATTCAAAGTTTAAACATTATGACAGAACACTTAGGAATATTTACATTAAGTTTGGGAATGATGCCAGGTTTTTGAATCTCATATTTTTATCCAACATTCCTGGACAATGCACATATAAGTTTTTATCGGCCATGCATTTTGTTGCAAACACCTGGTAGACTGTCATACAACCCATATTTGAAAAGATGGCACTGGATCAGTAACAGATCACATGAACGGTAATCCTTACCGATCGCACACCCGTTACCAAATGTTACACTCTTGATTCACAGCGAGATTGGTCTGCTTGTTTCTGTACTTGTTTGCAAGCCAAGGTGCACAATCTTTCGGTCTCCTTGTCCGAGTCCTTAGTGTCCCTTGTAAGGCGTCATTCAGTGGTATGAATAAAGATTGGGCAAACTCAGCGCGGATGGAGCAAGGTGACGCATCTTGTAGGGAGATTTCCGTACATCATAATCAACTTACTTCACCATTTAGTTATCACGATGCTAAAATGCTCCAGTATAAGGAAAAGCAAATTCAATCAACGCAATTTATCTTTTAATTCAGCGACAGGAACGGTTTCAAAAGTCCCAGCAAATAAGCGAAAGAAATTTTAGGAGGCGAATCTGGAATCTCTGAAATTTGGAAGCCCACCATTTTTGGCGGGCACATTACGGAATAGGGGGTCAAGCGTTGTGGGAGGAATCGGTGAGAAGACACGGTGGTCGGGAGGTGAAATAAAGGTGTGTATCTGGCTGCTTTTAAATTTTATGATTATTGGATCTTTTGGAGTATTGGATAAGTGATTTTAGAGTCATTTATTGGCGATCGGCTTTGAGGAAAAGGGCGATCTTGCCAGACTAGCAGCAACGGCTGAGGACAATGTGCCGTTTTCCTGGATTTTGGAGGAGACCCGGCTAATGTTTTGATGCGTTAATGTGGGTGTATGCTATAAAGACACTGAATAAGAAGGCCGCTAAAAACCTTTCCGATTGCTATGAGAAAATGGCGCTTATGGTCCAGTTCTGGGTGCATTACAAATACACCAAACTCACAAGCATGAAGCTCATTACAACCATTATGGTTGCCAATCTTCACATATCTAGGAACTTAGAAAAGTAAGGAGTTGCAGAAAACTTTTTGGATGCTGCTTTTAATGAAAGCAGAATGACATGTAAATTTTCAGTGCTATAGAAAGTAGATCATGCCCAGTTCTTTTATTGAATGTAGAAGAGAGGCTTTTTGGATTTTATGGTGTTTTAGTGAGGCCTATGCTTTATTTTGGTGTGAACTTGAATATGGGTCAACTTAAAGTCTTGCAATGAAATATTATGAGCATGGGAATAGTGCAAAGCTGGAGCAAAATTACCTACATTGTCATTTAACCCAAACAATTCCATAGCATTCCTTGTAGGAATAACTCAAGCCTCCACGGCCACCCAAACCTTGTTGGCGCTGTACTTCAAATGGAAAGTTAAAGTTGTTAAAGCACTTGAATGAGTTACTGTAATATTTTTGGCTCAGATCCTGTTTCATTTCTGGCATACTGAATACCTTAAGGCAAATACTGAAGGTTGTTTAGAATCAACCTGTATTGACCTGAGCATTATCTTTTTCCCCCATTGCAAGTCTGTGCATGCTTTGACATTTGACAGCTTCATGGATGATACCTCAATAGATGTTACACTTAATTTTGCATGTCCTTAGCATTGCTTTTGAGATGAAATCCTTGTTCCTTCTGCCTTTCAAAGGTATTTCAAAGGTATTATTAGTAAATCCTGAAGTTGTACCAAGTTTCTCTGGCATTTGTCTCATGGTTCTCACCATTCAGCAGCTGACTATTGTCACCCTTGTCTTCAGTGTTTGTGACCCAGCCAATCCAGTTCGGACAGCCGTGTCCCTCCCCCGAAGCCATGGCGGCGGCGGCGGCGGCGGCGGCGTCGGACCTACGTGCGCTACGCCCACCCGGAGGGCCACGTCGGCGTGGCCTACCTGCCCGACGGCGAGAGGCTGGCCACGGTCGGCTCCGACGGCGAGCTGCGGCTCTGGCGCGGCGTCGAGGACGACGACCCCGACTCGCACGCGCTGGGCGACGCGCTGACGGCGCTGGCGGTCGCCGGCGACCGGCTGCTGGTCGGCACGGACGCGCACGCCGTGGCCGCCTTCCGGCTGCCGGGCGCGCGGCCCGACGGCGTGCTGACACGCTACACGGCGCCGGTGACCGACATCTGCGTGGCGGCCGGCCTGGTCGCGTCGGCCGGCTGCGACATGGTGGCGCGCATCAGCTCGCTCGACGGCGAGCGGCAGCTGGAGATCGACGGCTTCGACGCACCCGTGCTGAGCGTGGCGCTGGAGCCGCGCGGCGCCGTGCTGCTCACCACTTGCTGCGACGGCCGTGTCGCGTTCTGGGACGCGCGCGCCGGCCGGCGGCTGGCCGCGCACGCACTGCTCGCCGTCTGCAACGACGTGAGCGCGGCGCCGAGCCCGGCGCGGCCCGGCTGGAGCCCGGACGGCCGTACGGCGGCGGTGCCGGTCGGCCGCGGCGTGCGGCTCTTCTCGGGGGAGGGCTGGGCCGAGTCGGGCCGGCTCGAGAGCGAGCTCGTGCGCGAGCCGGTGACCGCGTGCGCCTTCTCGCCGTGCGGCCGGTTCGTGGCGGCCGCCACCGGCGACGGGCTGCTGCTCGAGTGGCGGCTGGGCGCGGCCACCGCGCGCCGGATCGACCAGCACGAGGGCCGGCTGCGCGTCAACGCGCTCTGCTGGCACCCGGACGGCGACCGGCTGGCGTTCAGCGACAACGCCGGCCAGCTGGGCGTCACTTCGGGTGTGCGCGCGGGCCGCGCGCCAGCCGACGACGCGCTGATGGACATGGACGGCCTGCAGGCGGCCATCGACGACGACGATGACGACGACGAGCGCGACCTGCTGGAGGCGGCGCTCGACGGCGAGAAAAACACGCTGGAGGAGCCGCGCGCCGCCAGCGACGACGACGACGACGACGACGAGAACGTGATTTCGCTACGCAAGATCAAGGCCGAGTCGGGCTTCCTGTCGGACGACGAGGCGGCGACCGCCAAGGGCGCGGAGCCTGCACGCGCGTCGCCACCGCCGCCGCCGCCGCCGGCGCCCGCTGGGCCGGCGTTCGCCGAGCCGCAGCCGCCGTTCCAGCCGGGCAGCACGCCGGCCCACCTGGAACGCCGTTTCCTCGTCTGGAACTCGGTCGGCGTGGTGACGGCGCACGACGAGGCGTCGATCGACGTCGAGTTCCACAACGCGGCCGTGCACCACCCGCTGCACCTGCGCAACGTACTTGGGCACTCGCTGGCGGCGCTCTCCGAGCAGGCGCTGCTGCTGGCCGCGCCACCGCAGGACGACCAGCCGGGCAAGCTGCAGTGCCTGCACTTCGGCTCGTGGGACTCGAACCGCGAGTGGTACCTGGACCTGGCCGACGGCGAGGAGCCCGAGGCGGCCGCGCTCGGCGACGGCTGGCTGGCGGTCGCCACCAGCCGCGGCCTCCTGCGCGTGCTCACACTGACGGGCGTGCAGCGCCGCGTGCTGAGCCTGAGCGGGCCGGTCGTGTGCCTGGCCGGCTGGCAGGACAGGCTACTGGTCGTGCAGCACGCCGGCACCGGCCTGCCGGGCGAGCAGAGCCTGGCCGCGCTGGTGTTGTCGGCGACCGGGCGGCGCCACGCGCGGCCGCTGCCCGTGCCGGTGCCGCTGGCGCCGCGCGCGCGGCTCGCGTGGGCCGGCTTCTCGGACCAGGGCGCGCCGTGCGTGCAGGACACGAGCGGCGCGCTGCGCCTGCTCGGCGACGGGCCGGACGCCGTCTGGACGCCGCTGGAGGCGCCGCACCCGGGCGCCGACCACCTGTTCGTGGTGGGCGTCAGCGAGCTGGAGCAGAAGGCGCGCGGCCTGCTGTGCCGCGGCAGCCGGTACCCGGCCGTGCTGCCGCGGCCGGCGCTCAGCGAGCTGCCGCTGCGCCTGCCGCTGGCCGAACTGGACACCGCTCGCGGCCGGCTCGAGGAGGAGGCGGCGCGCACCGGCCTGCTGCTCAAGGCACTGGCGCGCCTCGACGCGGCCGGCTTCGACACGGCCGAGGCTCGCGTCGAGCCGCAGCGCGGCCGCGCCGCCGCGCTCACGCAGCTGTTCGCGCTGGCGTGCCGCACAGACCGCGAGCACCGCGCCCTGGACGTGGCCGCCCAGATGGAGGAGGTGACCACCATCGAGGCGGTGGCCGGCTACGCGTCGCGGCAGCGGCGCGCGCTGCTCGCCGAGCGGCTCGTCCGGCTGGCGCAGGCGCTGGCCGAGGCGCCGTCCGAGGACGAGGAGGACGCCCCGCCGCCAGAGGAGCGGCCAACGCCGCGCTGGGAAGTCGCGGCCCCCGCCGGGCGCGAGGACCCGCCGCCCGGCCGCCGCGTGGAGCCGGCCGACGTTGCGTCCGAGGACGAGGAAGAGGAGGACGCCGCCGCCGCCTCCGTTCCAAGCCTGCCCGACCTGCAGGAGGCCAGGCGCGCCGCCAGCCCGGTCCTCTTCACGCCGAGTCCGCGCAACCCGTTCAAGTGCGACGCCCCGAAGCCAGCGCAGGCCGGCAAGGGCACGTCCGTGTTTGATGATATCAAGCGTCAGGAGGCGCCTGCGAAGAGAATCCTGCCCGAGGGAAAGTCGAAAAGCGCGGGGAAGGCGAAGAAGCCCCGAGTCAGTAAAGAGGCTGCTGGGAAGTTGGCGTCTTCCATCAAAAATAGCTTTCCCTCAAGGAAGTCTGCAAATGATGACAAGATTGAAAACGCTGACAGCGAGAAGGAAAATACTGGCGAGGCGAAGGATGTGGCCAAGGCGGGGTCAGGGCTGGCAAAGCTTTCAGCTTTTGCCTTCGCTGGAAAATGAGTGACTGCTCTCGTGTTTGCAGTGGCTTTTGCCGAAATGTGTTCGGTGTTTTAGTCCGTATTCGTGTTTTAGTCCATCATCGAATGTTTTACCACAAGCGATGCTTGGCGCGCTGTTTAAATAAACCATAGTACGAATTCAGTGAATTCAACCCACGGTTCATAACAGGCTTTATATATTATAACATAATGGGCGTCAGGCGACCAGACCGTTTGCCATTAAATGCTTTTTCCCTGTTGAAGCATTTCCTATACAGACACATCGAATAAAAACCATACTTGCCACAGTTGATGTGTGTTCTGGTGAGCTCCCAGACAATTTCTAAGTGCAAACTGAACTGGTAGCCTTAACCCCTGCAGTGGAAGCGTGTTTCGCGCTAACGCGCACTGGAAGGGGGATCTAAAAGTGCCCCCCTTCCGATCTCGCAAACGGAAAGAACATAAAATGTTATGGACAGATGGGCTATAACGATTTACATTGCGTGCAATTTTCATGACCCTAGGTCAATATCTTCGAGGTCAAATGGGTTGGAAAAGGTCAACTTTGGACACTGCCTCGGTCCGTGTACGTCATTCCATACAATTTTTAGAACGAAACGGAAAAAGGGTGTTTGTTTCGCCGCTGAAACGTGGAACACGACAATTTCCATTCATTTGGCGTCTTGACTGAGGATTTTGGGTTGAGGTCATGTAGGCACGTAGCCAGGATTTTCCTCAGGGGGGGGGGCAAATGTCAAATTTTGTTATATCCCACAGGCATATGACGAAATTTACAGGGAAAGGCACCAATTTTAGGCAGTTTATCTCATATTTAATGCACAGGAAAACATATAATGATTGTTTTTGCAACATATATCTAATCACTGTTACGTACTCATGCGAAATCGCCAAGTATCTAGCGAAGACCGCTTGGCTCAGGGTGGCCATGGCCCCCATAGGCCCCCTTGGCTACGTCCCTGAGGTCATGTCAGATCATGGACCTATGGCGTCATTTTTTTCATCTTTTGTAGACCAGGTCTCGAACAATACGGGACAGTTTGCGAGTAAATAAGGGTGCAACATGTATCTTTTGAGGTATTTCCAGTGCAGATAGCCAACATCAGTACATTTGGTCATTTCCAGCGTTTATATTTATGTATGTATGTATATGTATATATGCATATACATGTATCAATGTGCCAAACTTGTTTTAGTGAGGTCTTTGAATGCATGTTTCATCCAAATTGACATATTGCAAAGCAAATCTGGACCAGATCACAAAAAGTTGCCCTTGACCTTTGATGACCTTGATCTGAAATGACTGTGGCACATATGTTGCATACCCATGTGCGCACACGTGTTTTTATTAGGGTTTTGGAATTCATATTTCATAGAAATCGGCATGTCGCAGAACAAGTGTGGGCCAGTTCACGAGATATTTGATCTTGACCTTGAATGACCTTGACCTTTACTGACCTTGGTATATGTAAGCGTATCAATGTGTGCACACGTGTTTTTATTATGGTCTTTGAATGTATATTTCATACAAACTGACTTGTTGCAAAGCAAATCTGGATCAGGTTACAAGATGTTTGACCTTGACCTTTGATGACCGACCCTTATTGGCCCTGGTTGTGGTCTTGGTACATTCATCACTTATGCCTGAATGACGTCGCCTGATTGTGTTCAAACGGTAGCATGGAGCAGAACGCTAGTTCTTTCACAAAATTCCTATTTGTCAGTGACAACCGTTGTTTTCGTCATGTTTGCCCGATTTCAAATGCTTAAAACTTCAAAAATTTCTGTCCGATTTCCAATTTTTCTGTGTCGCTTGACGAGTCACTGAATTGCCATAAATGTCACCTAGTGTCAGCAACCAGCTGCGATCCGTTCTTGAGACGTTGAGGAAAAACATGTGGGGGGACACAAAAAGAAACCCCTTCCAGTGCATTTTGGGAGTTGAGGTTTTCGCGGCAAAAGTGGCGCTTCCGAGAGGGAAACATCAGCATTAGTCACTGACAACCTCTCCGTGAGGTTGAATCGGTAGCAAAAGGGCGTGAAATTCAGATGGCTGTTATCCGTTGGTGTCAAAGAACCTAGATGAAAACAAATTCTCCTCACGAGTCTTGGGCATTTGTGCATCCATTAACGAAACGCAAAGCATTGCAGTTGGGGGAACTTTTGAGGTGGTGGTGAGTTACCCACTTTGAAAACTTGCACATACATCACTGAAGACATGTCCTTGTTTTCTGGGCTTAACTCACCCTCGACTAGTTTCCAAGGTGTGTATATTTCCATCTGTTGTAATTGTGTGGTAGTTAAAATGAATTGTGTGTAAGTGTTGTTTTTATCTGTATGCCAGCAGGGTTGACAACACTATTGTGGTCAAGCTGCAGTAAGATGACATTGTTCATCTGTCTTCAGTTGGAGTACAGAGAGAAAGCATTATGTGCATATTCTGTCTCAGCTGAAAAATTCTATTCTTTATTAACCTACAATGTATTATGTGGTAATTTATTTTGTACACCACCACATTGCAAGGCATGGCTGTGAGCTGAGCAGATTGCATCTGGCTTGATAAAATTTTTCACTGAGAGTGGCTATGGGCTCTATATGCTTAGGCCACATTCAGGGTGATCATAGCAGTCATTCTGAGAGCATGTGAATAAAACATGAAGGGGTAGCACTGACCACATATGGTGAATTACTGCTGGTGTGTTTTCTGTGAAAATGAATGAGCCATTTGTATTTGAATCCCAGAGCCACAGCGACCTGAGCTGTACGAAGAGGTCAAGTTGTACAGGAATGCTCGTGAGAGGGAAAAGTAAGTGACCCAGAAAGAGTTGTAGGAAAACCCCTAGTTATTATGTAGCAATAACATTCATCCATGATGTCTGGATAGTGTTCTCTTTCTTTGATTGGAAATGTCAGGTTCTTTGATTAGGTACTTGACAAGGGCAATCCTTTAGAAGCACACACCATAAACCAAGCACACTGGATGACACATATACGGCGCGCGTGGCAAAAGGAGACGTCAGCTGTTGCAAGAAACAACAGCATTATGCACTGGAGCTCCAGGGTCGTAGATCACCTACTATTTGCTCTTGTTTTACACAGTAGGTTAGGTTAGGTTAGGTTAGGTTAGCGAATAGTAGGTGATCCACGACCCTGGAGCTCCAGTGCATAATGTTGTGTTTTCTTGCAACAGCTGACGTCTCCTTTTGCCACGCGCGCCGTATATGTGTCACCCAGTGTGCTTGGTTTATGGTGTGTGCTTCTAAAGGATTACCCTTGACAAGTAGCTTTGGCCTGATAGGTCTTGATTTAGGAAATGGGTGATGAAGAATGCACTCTCCTCCAAAATATGACACATGAGGTTGCAGTGCAGTGGCAGTAGAAATTGAAAAACACCAATAAAAAGTATCCCACATTATTTGCCGAGACATCTTGCATTCCCTGACTAGGTTGAAGTTTACAGTCATGGAGCAGATTAGACAAGTCTCTATGTACTTGTGTGTGAAAGAACTTAACAGTGGATGTGTTCAGATCCATGTTGTGTTGGAAGGTGTGTTTTTACAAAGCCCAGAACTTTATCAAGTTTCCTTTTTAGTGTATATATGGTTTTGGCCTGTATTATGTGCTGGGGCAGATAGTTCCATTGTTTGACCCTGTGCAAAAAAGATGTGCATATAATTTTCCCCCCTTGAATAGCTTGAATAACTTGAAGAACAGACTGCTGCCAGCATTCACTAGGTAGAATTCATCTGGCCAGCTTAAAAATTTGCATTGTTCATAGCCTGGTGGCATTGTGGGTCATGTCTGTGATGTTTATATTGTGGCATCAAGATTCATTGATGTTGCTTGGTTTTTCAGGTATGACAACATGGCAGATCTGTATGCTGTCATCAATACCCTGCAGAATTTGGAGAAGGCCTATATCAAAGATCGTGTGGCAGCCAAGGAGTACACTGCTGCTTGCTCAAAGCTTCTGGTTCAGTACAAGGCAGCCATGAGACAGGTCCATTCTGATGAGTTTCCTAATGTGGAAGCCTTCATGAAGAAATTCAAGGTATGGCTACCCTAGAAAAAGTTGTTTATGATAATGCTGTAATACAATTGCTGTTTCTACTCTGTTTTATGCTCATGCATCCAGTTTTTGTGGCTGGAGATGGAAGCATAAGAACAGTTACACATGTTGGAGTAAATTGCTGTAGTTTGAGCATGAGGTAAAGCATGTGCTGTGTGTATGCACCATTTCTGTAGTGGATATACCCAGATCAGATCATTGTCATTGTCATCAAGTATTAGGTTATTGCAGTGCACATGCTATTTAATAGCTTTTTACATGTGATATGGTATGCATATTTGGGATGGATGCGAGCATCCAGTGTGTTCTGTTTTGGTGCAGAAGCATAACATCTTTCAGATTATTGTTGTGAAAGCACTTGATGTTGGCCTGTCAAGCCAGAAAGAGATCCCAGGCATTTTCCCTTCTCCACCACAAAGTACGCACTTCGTCCGATCACTGGAGCCCAGTTAGACGTGTGATGGCCGTGAAGAGTGGGTGCTTACACTCTGCCATTCCCCCTCACCAGCTGGACTGTCCGGCGGCCATGGAACGTATCCGCGAGGATCGGCCCATCACTATCAAGGACGACAAGGGCAGCACCAGCAAGTGCATCGCCGACACTGTGTCGGTGAGTGTGGGCCGAGGCGTGACCTCTGCTGCCGCCGCCCGCCTGCGCAGGGTCGGGGGCGTCTCCTGGATCCGGGAGGTGGGGCGAGCAGGGTGGCTGCCCCCGGATCTAGGGTGTCTTTTCGTGGAAAAGTGTCTCCCCCCTCTCCCGTAGTATGTTACCGGCTTACGGCGGATTAGGGCGCCAAATCCAAAGCCCGTAGCTGCCAAAGACGGCGATGCAGTGCGGGCGTCCCCACTGTTAAACATGCGCCTGTGTGACACGAAAGAAACCTCTGGGATGGTGTATGGGAACCCTGTAGCTCCAAAGGCGCCCCTGTGACACCAAAGAGATGGTCAAATGGTGAAGGGTCATGACCATGACAACTTGTGCTCGAAATAACACCCTATTAACATCGAAGTGACACCAGAGTTTCAGTAATAGGCACCCTTTTTGTTAGAATTGCTCCTTTGTGACACATAGGCACTGAGCCAGGCTTTACATTCAGATTGGTGTTTAATTCAGTTTGCCGTGGACGAAATTTGTCCGTGGACACCAAGGCGCCCGTTTTAAAAAGTGCACTTGTGACATCCTGCGGTCATTGGACAGGACGTGGGCGCCGTTCTGTTAGAAAAGCTCGCTTGTAATGTGGAGAAATTGCCCATAATGTAGTACACGTATAATATAACATGCCCATATATGATTTTGGCATGCCGCTTTCAAGCGCGCACGAGCCAACACGCCCCCGTGGCCGGTTTTGAAGTCGCGCATCACATTCAGCTAAATGCTGTGCTTGATTTCGTGGCTACACCGACAACGTTTGGTGCCCTCCCGGCGTGATTTCGGCGCCCTTTCAATCTGATTTTGCGGTCCCTACAATGTTGTTTTCGCGCACCAAAAATCCTCCGGACAAAATTCTGAATGCGTCCCTGGTTGGGATCAGGGCGTTCGGGGCTTTTTGTGGACCGGTTGTCATTGATGAATGCTCTTTGTAAGCGAGGAAGGCTCACTGCATGGTCGCTTGTTCATACAAGTGTGCCGAAATTTAAGCTGCTTGTTTTTTTTTGCAATTTGTGGTTTTGGCTAGCATACGCGGATTGGATTTTAGCAGAAAATGCCGTTCAGTGGTTTTACCAGGTTTTCGGGACTTCAGCGCCACCGTTGTTGCTAGTTACATTTGTTCAGGCGTTGTTTGTGGTCTTCAGCTGTACATCACCATCATGGACAAACTTAGGCTGGAGATCAAGGCGAAGGACGAATTGCACCCAGACATACGAGACCTACTGGACACGATGAACCGCCTCTCCATGCTGCCGGAGGATTTTGAAGGTAGGCGGAACCTGTGATACGATGCCGTTCAAACACTGTCCGCATCGGTCGCTTTATCTTCCGAAGCGTCAAGTGTTTCAAGGCGCCATGCCTGCACGCAGACTCGTATCGGTCATCGCGTTTCTGCGGACGGCAGGAGGGCCACGGTACAGAGGGAGTCACAGCGGGGCGCCGGGCCTCCGCCTGGCGTCGCGTCCGTCACCGCTGCGCGTGTCGGCGTCGGGGAGGCTGCGGCTCAGCGGGAAGTGCGCCGCTCCACCGTGTTGTCGGTCGTTTGCAGGCAAGCAGCGGCTGCACGCCTGGCTGACGGCCATGGACGAGATGCAGGCGGCCGACGAGCTCAGCCCGGAGCAGATCCGGCAGCTGCTGTTCGACCTCGACTCGGGCTACAACGCCTTCAACAAGGTGCTGCACAACTACTGAAGCGGCCCGCGCCGAGCGGCGCGGCCGGTAGAGCTGCCGACGGCGCCGCGCGGCCGGCCTCTCGCTTGCTTAATCGGGGAGGTCCTCGTGGCGACCAGAGTGGTCTCTGTGCTCGTGCGAGTCGCGGCCCACGCGTTTAGAGGATCGACGCGTCGGCGGAGGCCCCGACTTCACGAGCGAACGGCGGCGGCGGCAGGGCGGTCGCGCCGGAGGGCCGAGGCCTGGCGGCTGGGGGCCGGCGCGGCGGTCGCGCCGGCCGGGCGGATCGGCCAGAGCGGAGCCGCGGGCGTCTGCTGTGATATCCGAGAGCCGCGGGGCCTGCTCGCCGCGGCTCGGCGGCCGGACCTTTTGCGGGCGGAGCGGCCGCGCCAGGCGTGCTCAGGCGGCCGGACGCGGGCAGGCTGCGGTGTCCGGGCCTGCGATGGTGGGTGGCCGCGCCGGTGGCGCCCTCCTGTGTCCGGGAACGCGTGAGAGGCCTGGCGGCCGAGCCCGTGCCATGCTTCATTGCTGCAGACACTGGTGTGTTTCGGTGCGTGCACGTGCGGCACGGTTCGGCGACGCGTGCCACTCGCGGTGTCGGGACCTGTGGTGCGATCCGGAGTCTGGATGGATATTTGGCACGTTCTAGTATCAGGAGCCGAAACTCCGCATTAGCTGAGACTCCGTAGTGCCCATGGGCAGGCGTGTGTATTAATGGATATGCACTGGTGTTTTCTACCAGGATTCTTGATATTTTGGTCGCCTCGTCTCTTTGAAAGAAACCACAAGAAATTTGCCCTGTTGGAGTGCACTTGGTATTTTTGGCCCGTCATCCGGTGGAGTTTGCGACCATGTAGTCCTTCACCAGCATAAGCGCCGTCATAATCCCCGACAGGCGACGTCTGCACAGACGTGGAAGCGTGACGAGCAGCTATTCTCAGCGGCGCCTATCAGCAGTAGTTGACTGCCACTGTATCTTATCGCAGGCGAATGGCAGTTCAGACTTGGGCTTCGTTCAAGGCTGGGGGCTGTGCGTCGGCTCCTTCCGGATATTGATTTAGACAGCCTCGCCCGTGGTCTGAGGGGTGGCTAACTTTCTAACTTTCGGTCCCCCAGAATGTTCTTGCTTGACAATATATTCATGGATATTTTCAGCTGTACGTGCAGAGTTCCCCGCGTCGTTTCCATCGGATGGGATGGAAGGAGCGGGTATCTAGCACCACAGGTCGCATTTGTCGCATTTGATGACTTACGTAGCACGTAGCCAACGTGAGGCAGACAGCAGACAGAAATTTTTACCGTCTATTGAGAGTTTGTGTCCATGCGAATCAGCAGACATGGGCCCGGATCCCGACAGAATGGGGCTGCAACATCGAGGCGGCCTCCACAGTAATGTACATGTATAAGACAGCGTCAACTCGGCATCTCCGGGGACACGACCTGTCCGAGGTGGCGCAGTGACACGCCCGAGTCAGCGAAGGGTTTGCTGTAAAACGGGCACAGCCCGCACTCGACCGGAATCCAGGCACATGTCTGCACCGAAGCCATGACTGATGCTTCCTGGAACGGACTGGACGCCCGCTGCCCGCCACGACCCGGCCGATTCGTCCAGACATGACGCCATGAGTCCGTTCCCCTCCCCCGAAGCATCCATCGGTCGTTTCGCTCGTTATTTGCGCTGTGCGATAGAAATATCCGGCGTGCGATAGCGTGGTGCGCTCGCCCCCCCCTCCAGAGCGCAGCTCGTCTCGGTCGAAAGGGAACCTCACTGCTCAGACGACCCGAGACAGGTGCGGTCAACGAACATTTCCTCCGCGGCGTCGCCGGGCGTGAGGGCGACCGGCGCCTCCTCCGCCGCCGTCTGCTCTGCACGGCCCCTGTGAGGACGGGGTACCGCTGGCCGGTGGCTGGGCACGCGCCTGGCGCGGCGCAGACCGCCTGATACGAGCGCTGCGCGGCTCCCCCCCCGCCCACGGCAGAGCGGTCCCGGCTCGAGAGCGAGCCTGACGTGCTGAGCGCCGCCGCCTGCCGCCAGTCCCAGCGCAGCAGCATGGCCGGGCAGCAGCAGTACGGCTTCCAGCCGACCGTGTGGGACGACGCCGGCGGCCAGCAGTTCGGCATGGGTCCCATCAGCAGCCAGCCGGGACCGATGGGGGGCTCGGCCGGCGTCGGCGCGCCGCCCGGACTCGAGTACCTAACGCAGGTGGACCAGCTGCTCGTCCAGCAGAAGGTCGAGATGCTGGAGGTGTTCACTGGTCTCGAGACTAACAACAAGTACGTGGTGAAGAACAGCGTGGGCCAGAAGGTGTTCTACGTGGTGGAGGATACCCCGTGCTGCACGCGCTACTGCTGTGGCCCCATTCGTCCGTTCGACATCCGCGTGATGGACAACAGCCAACGCGAGGTGATGCACCTGAGCCGACCGCTGCGCTGCCAGGGCTGCTGCTGCCCCTGCTGCCTCCAGGAGCTGGAGGTCACCGCCAGCGGCCAGGTGATCGGCCTGGTCAAACAGCAGTGGTCGCTGATCAGGCCGAACCTGACCGTGCACCGTCCGGACGGCTCGCACGTGCTCAGCATCTCAGGGCCCATCTGTCCGTGCTCCATGTGTGGCGACGTCAACTTTTCGGTGCTGTCGGCCGACCGCTCGCAGGAGGTGGGCAAGATCACCAAACAGTGGAGTGGCTTCGTCAAGGAGTCGTTCACCGACGCTGACAACATGGCCGTCAGCTTCCCCATGGACCTGGAGACGAACGTGAAGGCCACACTTCTCGGCGCTCTGTTCCTAGTCGAGTTCATGTACTTTGAACAGTCGAACTGATTTGCTGGTTTGCTCTTACAGCCGCGAAAAAATGGCATTCCCTTTGGAGAATTTCGGCCCAGTCTTTCGAAGCGATCTATCGAAATGAGTTTCATTTCGGCAATGCCAAAGTCGGGATTTTGCCCATCATTTTTGCAATTTTAAACGAACGTCGTTATTTTTGGCTTTGATCGGTCATTCATTGTCACAGAAGGACCAGTTGGCTGAATTTTTCTTAAGAAGGCTGACCTGATATTGCCATGCTGTGGCATGCATTACTTCGCTGGGACCGCAATTGCAATGGCCTGCATTTCTCTTGGAAAGCGTCTCGGACGCAAAAGACCCATTGGTGAGTCCAAACGACAAATTTGTGTGTACAAGGAGACACTAGAAAGGCATCATTTTCGTTTCTTTGGTTTAGTCTGTCGGTATGGTAGGATTTATCATGTATTTGATGCTTGTAGTAGCTTTTGTTCACTATTTCAAAACGACAAAGTGATTGGCAACATGATTTTTTTGTGGTGGTATGATAGCGCTAACGGCGTACTTTGTGCCCTTCGTAGCTTTCGTGTGTTTGCTGCAAACACAGGGGACCCATTAAATTGAGGTGTCAAGTTGCATGAGACACACCAGGCACACCACGTTCCGGTGTTTGACCTTCGCTCAAGACTACTCCGTCATCAGGAGCAGCGCGATATTGTAGGGACGGATGCATGAACCCATGATTCATCGATCGTTTTCGCATGTTGGACTCAGCGCCACTGTCGCATTACTCGAGTCGCGCCTCGCCTGTGCTGCCCTGTTCTTCGTACTGAAGTGGGTGCATCATCTTGGCGAAAGGCAAACGCGTATTGTTGATGCCATGTTGAGGTCCATCCAAGCATTGTTTTTTGGAGATCAACACCTCGCTGAACAATAACGTGCAACGGTTTGTTCAGCAGAAACGTAACTGTTATGGAGATGATTCGGTTAAAGGCGCGCCCTGAGGCACCGGCGCCGATTAGATTGTTTCCCTCTGCAGCTGTCTATTCATGGGAGGCGCCGATGCTCACCAGTATCATTGCCGGTCTCCGTCCAGGCTCTACACTGAACGAGTATTCAGACGAAGCCACTGTGCACGCTACTGCTTTTCAGCTGGACATTTCGAATGTCTTTTTCTCTTCACGAAGCTGGCATTTCAACATTTGAGATGTGGATGAGGCGTGGGGTTTTGAGCATTGCTTGCGATAATGCATCGCAATGTGCATAATTGATGTGAAAACCGAGCATACTGTTGCTGCGTGTTCTGCCTCCGCCGTGAATGATGTTGATTACCTAGAAATAAATGAAGAAGAGATTGCCGAAATCGTTCTTTTTAACTGTTAACGTGGTTACTGTCGCCGCACTTGTTGCGTTATTGCCAGTCCGAGTGAAGCAGAGTAAACCGGGGCAACAACGCCTCCCCTTAGGTTTCTGGCGCATTTTGGAGAATGTGAGCATGATATCGCAATGAAATGATACTCACCATGTAGTGTATTTAATTTGCCACAGCACTATAAAAAGCTAAGGTTTTAAACGATGAATCGCCATTCATGCCATTCCTTCTAGCAAAACCTTATTTTCTGGAGGAGGTTCAAAATTGGCACGGGTAGCACCGCCCGGGCAGTGCTAATGAGTGGACGTAGATCAATATAAAGATTAATTGGACAATGAAATGGATCCCATTCAAAAGTCATTCTCCCTGTCGTTGCCACTTGCTCTTTTGACCAGCTTGCTTCACGTGCGGGCAGGGTTCTGGCTGCTCCGGACCTACCGACCGGACCGATTCACCCTCGCTCTCGTCCAGCCCCCCCCCCCGAATCAGCTGATCCTCCCGCCAACCGGGCCGAACAGAGCCAGTCACAGACCAACGCGCGGGTTCGGCCCTGATGCATTTATTACAACATGGCGGCTAAAACCTCGCTCCCCGCGGGCGAGGGCATAAAATCATGCCAAAAGACAGGATGAGTGAGTTTACACAGAGGACAGCGTTGAGAAGACTGATACCGCACTCGGCGCGCGAGGCCTACAACAACCTGGCTTGAAGCAGCAAGGTCCGCGAACAGTAAAACACTCGTTATGTACACGATTCGCACCTCGCACTGACAACGTATCACTGGATGAATCTGAATTAAACGTGAGCGTACTTCGTCGCGCGTCGGCCAATGCCGAGCGCTCGCGTGACGTCACCAGGACGTCCGGCACTTCGGCGACGTCACTGGACGGCCAGCTCGGCGGCGCCCGCAGCTTCAACTGGACGTGGACGCGGTCGTGGACGGTTTGGCGGAAGCGTTCTTGGTGTGCATCAGGATCCAGGGGTGGTTGGCCACGGCGTCCAGAGACAGGCGTTTGGCCGGGTCTTTCTGAAGAAGCTGGAGACGGACGGATGACGTCAAACGGATAAATTCGACAGCGGCGGCGAACGTACGCAGCGCGAGGAGGATGCCTGTAATTTGGCGTTGCGTGTAAACTTGGCATCTCAACAAATCTACGCGAGGCGTCTACACACAAGATGTGAGACAGAGTACCTAACTGGGGAAAAATAAGAATACAAAAATTGCACTCAACCATCAAAATCATCGCCTTAACAGCACCGCCACCACGGCATCATTCCGGGTTTGCGGACGTACCAAACGTCGGGCGTGAACACGACCTCAACTGCGAACAACCACGCCCGGCAACCAAGAACACCGTCGGTTCCAACACCAACCGAAAGCCACCATTACCCTTTCCTCTCCCCAAAAATCGCGATTTCTGCACCCGCCCCGCGCGGGACGTCGCCGGGCCGCCGCTCACCTTGGTGACGAGGTCGCGCGCCGGCTCGCTGACGTGGCTGGGGAAGCGCAGGTCGACGCGCGTGATCTTGCGGTACGTCTCGGCGTTGGTCTCGGCCTCGAACGGCGGCTTGCTGACCAGAAACTCGTAGCACAGGATGCCCAGCGACCAGATGTCGACCTTCTCGTCGTGCTCGCGGCCCTCGATCATCTCGGGCGGCAGGTAGTCGAGCGTGCCGCACATCGTGCCGCGCCTGCCGGCGGAGGGCGCCGTCAGCTCCGCACGTCCGAGTTGACAGGCCAGAGCTGCGGCAGCTCCGAGCCGGCCGGAGCGTCACCGGCCCGGGCGCCCGCGGCGCTACCGCCGAGCCGAGACCGGTTTCGGACCAGGCCCGTGCTTCTGAGGCAGGACCGCCAGCGGCCAGGTAGCAGCCCAACGCCGGCCTCTTCGTGGACGAAACCGTGACACGGTACGGGTACGTTCCTTCGAGCGCGGCCGAGCAACGGCAACGCTAAACACTGACCCAAGACATATTGCTTGTGGTTTGCAGTTAAGCGAAATTGCAAATTTCAGATACGGTTTTCCTGGACAAGGTAAAGAAGAAGAAGCATTCCGCCACCAAGGTGAAATTTCCTAAGTCTCTTGGGTTGTCCGCCAAAAGGCTGGCGCTGCAGTCTCGCCTGGCACCCTTCAGGGCTTTTCTGACAAGCTCTGCCGCTAGGTTCAGTGACGGCCCATTCATCAGCTGTACAGATGGCAGCACCACACCAGCACCAGTAAACTGCTCTCGCCCGAGAAAGACATGCGTAGTGCTAGGGAGAACGAACTGTGTGGTCAAAACGTCGTTCTCCATTTTCATGCCCCACAATCAATGGCACGCCAGCGGCAAACGATTTCGCTAGGCTTTGGGATTGGAATATTTGGATGGGTGCATTCGAATATTCGAATCTTTTGAAGTTTGTGCGATTTCGTCCCCAACCGTACGGTGGGAACCGAGCGCATGGCGTCGGGGCGCTGCCGAGGCAGGGGAGGGACATGACGTCAGCGGCAGAGGGCGCTCTGATTGGCAGTCATGGTGCTGTGTGACCAGAGGTGCAAACCGTCAATCCCATACGATAAGGCGCAGTTTGGGAAAAAGAGATGCTTATCGGAAACAATCCACCACAACCTTAAAACTGATAGTCGTTTCTCATCTCGCTCCTCGCCATCGTAGTCATAAACGGTATTATAACAAGGACTATGTAATGACGCGAAGAAGCCAAGGCAATGGTAGGTTATGCCCCGATTAGCACACCGCTTGGCTGTGTATAATCTGGCTCATATCTTTCTTCAGATTCTGCAGCGAAATGCAAAGCATTCAAATGCTCGGAAAACATTGGAATATTCGGCGGATATTCAGATTAAAAAGTGGTCAGCCGAATATTTGCCGAACACTCGAATCCTGAAATCAAGATGCGAACATTCGCCGAACCGGAATACTTGGCCGAAGATTCGAATCACCCGAATCCGAATCCTCAGCTCCACTACAACACCAGGTAATAAGGAAGCCGAAGGAACATACACCCGAAATTGTACGCGCGGAACGAGGACGAAGGCCGACAAACCGCGGACGGCCAACGACAGCATAGCCGACAGCACGCCCCGTCAAGCGAATCACGGGTGGGCCCCCAGCTTCAGACCTGCCCGTCGGCAACCCAGTGCCGACAAGCCACATAACCGAGACGAGCCCGGGAGCGGGAGCCGACCCCTCAGCGCCCTCCAGCCGGACGGACGCCACGCGCGGCCACGCACCTGGACGAGGGGGCGTGCACGGACCAGCCGAAGTCGGCGATCTTCAGCTCGCCCTTCAGTCCGAGCAGTAGGTTCTCCGGCTTGATGTCGCGGTGGATGACCTTCTTGGAGTGGCAGTACTTCAGCGCGTCTGCCATCTGGGCGATGTACAGCGCGGACCTGGCAGTGCGAGTCAACAGTCAGGTGAGTTAAGGTCGGGTCAGTTCAAGGTCAACGCCGAAACCAGCCAACAACCGAGACAATCAGTGACCAAGATGTCAACCAATAGCCAGTCGATACTGCCATTGCACATGACGGACACCGAAAAAGAAAATGAGCCATTTGAAAAGGCACTTAGGTCTGACTGTGCTAAGCACTAAGTCCGACTATATTACGCCACGCAACCCGCCATTCACAAATTGTATGATGTGTATATGTACGCGCTGCCACGATTCCCCATCGTCATGGCGCCTTGCCCTCGCCGGAACCCCAAATTCCGATGCAAAAGGCCCGGCGTCTCGGATCGCGGTCGGCAAATGCTTTCGACCTCAGGTCGATCACCTGGACTCCTCGAAGCGTTTGTTCTTCTGCGACTGCAGCTCCTTGTAGAGCTCGCCCTTGGGAGCGAACTCCAAGATGAGGTAGATGCGAGTGTCATCGTAGAAGTAGCCGAACATTCTCAGAATATTCGGATGCCTGGAAAATGGGTTTTCTACAACGCCCGACACCGAGATGCAATTTATTTCATGCTCACGGTACCGGATTGCAAACTTGCGGGCGGGGCAAGACAAACTGTAGGCCCCAGAAAAAAGAAAGTAATGGTCCGTATAACGAGGACAAGGAAATCTAGCTAAAAATGTGTGAGATGACACGTGATCTGTGCACATCATGAGTCATTCATATTGAGCGCAAAGTTTTTGATGCACTGGCGTCCCTTAACACAGAGACACGACAGGTTTCCGGCTCAACGGACACGTACTTTTGCTCACAAAAAAAACACACACACAAGGCTCTCCGCTGGATGGAACGGGTTAGGAGCCAGCGGGTTGAGCGTGGTATCCCGACAAGAGAGCCGACCGGCGCCCTCCTCCGGCCGCGTGGCCCACCTGAGGTGCGACTGGATCTCGATCTCGCGCCGCAGCTGGTGCTCCACGTGGCTCTTCTGAAGCTGCGACTTGAAGAGCACCTTCAGCGCCACGATGAAGTGCGACTTCTTCTCACGCGCCAGGTAGACGCTGCCGAACTTCCCCTTGCCCAGCGGGCGGCCGATCTCGAAGTCGTCCAGGCTCCATTTCCTGCGGCAGCGGCGGCGTCATGGTCCCGCCTCGACCCGGCGACAGGGGCATCAGCGGCGCGGGCTCGTGACTGATAAATACCAAGCCAATGGGATCCACCAACGTCACAATGTCGACCCTGGCCGTCCCAGGACTACCCATGGGACGCAGCAGCAAGGCTGGAAAAGGTGTTCTTTTGTGTTGAAGAACACCAGAAAATGTGCTCAAAAAAAACATTTTATACTCCATAAGTCTGATCTTGTGCCTTCATAAAAAAGTGCATTTTAACCATGATGACAAATTTCGAACTTCGCAAGCAAAGGACTCTGTCGTCATTTAGCAAAGAGCAGGTGTGATGTCCTAACTGACTTACACCAAAAACGTCAACCTAAACCAGTATAACTCTTTGGAAAATTTTGAAATCCAGAACAGAAATTATACTCCAACACCAAGAACAAAAACCAAAGTTCCGGCTTGCGCAGCAGCCTCGCCTGTCCTCGCACTGTGCTCTCAAATGTCCCAGTTTCGGCTCGGGGATGTTGCGAAGAGCCAGTGAGCGAGCAGCGATCTACTCCGCCCACGCGCGGAACTCCGCCCGGCCAGAGGCTGCTCACCTGGGCTGTTTGGCGGCGCCGGGCTTCTCCTGGCTGCCGCCGGAGGCAGACGGCACGTTTGCGCTGGACTGAGACAGAGGCACGCGCGCCGCCGCGCCCGCCGTCTTCAGCTCCGTCTTCACCTTGGTCGCCATCCTGTTCTCCTGCTGCGGCACTGTGCGGGACGCCTCCATGTGCGGTGGTTCGTGCGGGCCCAGCGATCGGGAACCTGTGGCGAGGCAGTGCAGTGAAATGGAGTGCATGACGACGAGAGGGTTTCGTAGGCGTGAGAAGGTGATATCCGCGAAAAAAACTGGGAATATTTTACGGACAGCATGCCTGTCTATCAGTTTCGGTAATCTCGTTAGAACAGGTACGTCCGCCACCTTCAAAGCTAAATTTCAAAGCAAACGGCCTAAGCCGTGACTGAAACGACAATTAGCCGGATTCAAATTCTGTAACATTCGAGGGCGTCAGCACCATTTCATGATGGGGGCCAGGCTTTGTGAAGAAAAAACTGATGAGTGATGCCAGCATGCAGAATGAGACCAAAGTTCCCCTCAGGAAAGCCCGGCTGTGGCCCTCGGAGAGTTCGGTGTCATTCTCCAGGTGACCGTCCCATACCATTTATCACGAGGCGCATGGCAAGTCGGAAAACAAAAACCAATATACACCATCTGCCACTGCTGCCGACTGGGGGTTTAGAGCGTCACGACTTCTGG
Source organism: Capitulum mitella (assembly GCA_030062745.1). NCBI lineage: Eukaryota > Metazoa > Arthropoda > Thecostraca > Pollicipedomorpha > Pollicipedidae > Capitulum > Capitulum mitella. The sequence goes on from CP099846.1 coordinate 23,881,992, forward strand.
GCCATATGGCACCCGAATACGCCAGTAGCTCGAACAAAATGTAATGAAGGCATGTTGTCAACAATGGGTTTTGCCTTACAAGAATGCTTAGGTGTCTTAATTTACACATGGTTCTTAATGTGTGCCTTTATTACATAGCCCCACTTATACCGATAAAGGGCGGTTGACTCACTTCTGTTTGGATTGCAAAGATGGGAGGCACAAGGGAAAGGTCGTGGTGGCGCTGGCTATGGAAAATGCACGAAGAGATCCATGAGTCACAAGAATGCTATTGGAAAGGGGGGCTTAGAAAAAGGGCAAGTACCTAACATGAAGATAACACAGAGAGAACATGCATATCATGAGTGACTCTGAAATCTGAGGCATGGTTATATTAACTAATCATCCATTCACAACCATGACCACATCAGGCACTTTCTGAGTCTCCACATCTGCTTGACATGGTCTGCCTTTGCATTATGGTTTGCCGACCAGACATCAATGTGACCACAAGACTATGAGATACATGAACACCACAAACAGCTAATGGAAATGCATGCTGTTTTGCAGTCATCCGACATCTGTCTTTGAATTGCCAAGTCTCAGAAAACTGGCCTCCTGGAAAGCATATTCCCTTATCAATCACAATGGAAGTACATGTCAGTCTAGGGCTAGCTAATTCTGCAGAACTTAAAATGCCTCTGTGTGCCAGAAGTAACAGGGCCTAAGGTATGAAATACTGCTCATTTTTGATTAGCAAGCAGGCTGCTTTTACAAAAAGTGAACACACTGCATCACAATTTGATGCTTATGACAATGTGATTAGTAATCTTTGTATTTTGGTACAATACAAAGAACTAATTTGTGTGTGTAGAAGTAAGCAATTTGGAAAGCAAAATGGCCTGATCATCAGAACATTAGTGGCCCCATGAGTTGGACACTTCTTGGAAACAAATACCACAAAGCTAATTTTCATTCAGAAGGCATATTATCCAGTCTCTAGTTTCTTAAACACAATTTCAAAAATGCCATGAAGTATTTTTTTCATGAAAACCACTGAACACCTTACATGGGCTTGTCTTGCAGTATTCAGGATTAATAATAACAATAACAAGACAGGAAATATTTTACAAAACCTCAGTGCTACCACCTCTGACTATTTTTGTCAAATATGCTAATAATAAATGCCAGAAAGCAGTATAAATTGAACAAAAAGGAAAAAAAGTTTTTCAAATCAGATTTTAAGACAGTAATACCAAGGATGTAGCCAAGTGGGGCCATAGGGGTCACAGCCCTTTGAGCCAAGTGATCTACATCAGATATATAGCAATTTTGCAGGGATACGGAAGCGATCATATATATATATATATATATATATATATATATATGTCGGAAAAGCACACATGTTTTCCTGTGCCTTAAATATGGGGTAAGTTACATAAAACTGCTGCTTTTTCCTACAAATTATATCATAAGCCAATGTCATATGACAAAATTTGGCATTTGTCCTCCCCCAAGGAGAATCCTAGCTACATGCCTCAGTGATACATTTTATCCCCAGAAACTAAACAAAGCCAGTTTCTACAGAACAAGTTTTGAGAAGGAAAATATGTACTGACCATGATTCATGTTGATACAGAAATATGGCCAGAGAAATCAAGAAACATTTGGATTTTTGAAACCATGGAGCAAAATACAGTTTCTGTTGACACACTGCACTGGCCCAAGTAAAATTCTAGAAAACTGCATAGTTGCAAGTTATGAAACAGAAACTATTTTTTATTGGCAGATTAAATATGATTACATAAAGAAAAAGCCACATGGCACTTTGGCTGGCACATTCTAAGGCATCCTGACCATGAACCCTTCTCGTTCCAGTCCTGATAATCCGCGAGTCAGTTGTGACAATGAAAATCTAGTTATAACCTCGTGATATCAAACATACCAAGCTATGGTTTCGAGCCGCAGCTGGAGATGTAAACTTGAAATTGGATGAAAGCAGAGGAATTGAGCTCGACAGGTACTGCGAACGCACCGCGCACAAATTTAAAATGCCGCTGTGGACTGGGAAGAGTGGCGAACAGCTGCCCCAACGGCATTTAAACTTCCCGGTCTTTTCATTGGTTGTTTCGTACAGCCTCTGAATACGAACGGTTATGGTTCCATGCTGCCATCTATAATATAGTTTCTGTGCATGGAGTGGTTCTAATTACAATAATGCGACTTTTTAATAACGTTTCTGTGATTAAAAAAACGATATCATGGCACGCAAAAACAGGCTACGTTTCAGAACAAAATTTGAGATATTGTTGCAATCAGTGCATATTTCTTCGAGACTGTACAAAACTGGGACAAAAAATGCCACATACAGCTTCGCAGTTATGAAACCACATTGTTCTCAGTAATTCTTTTTCTGAAGAAATATTTCTTTATGACTTACCGTCTCTTTAAAATATCTAAAAACGAGACAAGTTCGGGTTTGCATATCTAGGGCGGGATAGATAAGTGACGTTTGGATGCACATCTATGGCGCAGGTACCAGTTGCGCTCGAGGTGCTGGGAGGGTCGTGACTGTCCGGTTACCAACGCGTGTAGTATAAATCTGACAAGATGGTGGAAGGCGGGATGAAATGTGTCAAGTACTTGATCTTCTTCTTCAACTTCATCTTTGTGGTAAGTAGGTGTTGCCCTTCGTTTCGAGTTCGTTCATGCCTTGTCTGTCACCAAAATGTTGCGGTTTACGCGCATGTTAGGTAGGCTAGGTCTCGCAAAATGTAATAAGCTGGGTTTGTGATGTAGACTGTAGCGGCGGAATGTGTTCCGAAAAGGGGGGTCACAGACTTCTATTCGAGCCATTTTTTCCATGCAACGCCGTAGGGTTTGTATTAAATTTTGGCTGCCAAGTGGGCGCGATAGTCCGTTGACCCCCCTCTCATGAAGCCGTCTGTAAACGTAAATGACCATGGAATCATGGAGCTATCTGAGTGGTTATGCATGTACTTAGCCAGTTTCATACAACTCCTTTTTGTGGGTTTGTCAGCTTAAGAAAGTAAGAAGCATCCAAGGGAGTTGGTGAAAAATGCTTTCAGATTTGCATGGAAGATAACATTTAAAGTGCTTTCTTCTACCAGAATTAATTTTTGGTAGTTGTCCTTCATAAAGAAGACAGAAGAATTTACTGGTAGACCCAAGGGGCCAACACATTCAGCATCCCCTTTAAGATGGCCAAAATTGGACCAAAGTTGACACATTTCTGGAATTTAAAAAGATATAAGCATTTTTACCAAGGAGAGTTTGTTTTAATACAGTCCTTGAGATTCAGAAAGCAAAATTCAAAAAGTTTCATAAATCAGTAACCTTTTTGGAGTTTGTCCTCAAAACTGGCAAAAACCAGCATTCAGGAACCACCCAGGCTAAAAACAATATGTAGATGTGAAGATAAGCCTGGTCAGTTTCACTCTGTGCCATGAAGTAGGACATGCAGTGATGCATGGGATGGGTGCCGAATGACCCTGCAGTCGGTGCGCCCCTAAGCCCCAATAACCAACCAACCAATGGGATTTGCTAACATATGGCAGTGGAGGAAAGCACAGAAGTTTTTGTTAACAGTAGCAGAATTCAGGACTCCACACATCAACTGAGGATTTTCAATAGTCTTTTGAAAGGGTACTGGCCCACCTAATGTTAGTTTGTGGCTCCCATTGTTGGTTTGGACCACAAACATTTTTTGTTGGTTTTAAAACAAAATGGGCAATACCAACAAAAAGGAGTGGTCACTAAGTAAGAGATAGGCAGAATAAAGTCTAAAGCAATGCATCTATCAATATTTCTGTCTTTTATCTATATGTATATATTTATGCATTTGGAGATAATACATTTTGCTTGATAAAAGTTAACAGGAAAACATATGAATTTATGTTGGACAAAATAAAGGGGGCTAAATCTTTTGCATTTTTTGGAAGGTTAGGTTGTCAGGCCCTCAGCTCAGCCCCCCAGTCATTTGCAGAGACTGACACCCCTGTGTCAACCAATCAAGGCTTACATATTGCATGACCAGGCCTAGCCTATAGACAGCAGTCATACCAGTACTGGTCATGATTCTCATAGCATCATTTCAGTACTGCACTGTACCCAACCAGAGAACCTGGTCTATTGTATGTTTCTTTACAGAAGTGTGTTATATACTTCTTAACCTAGTCTTGCCATACTTTTCACTCTTTCAATGAACTGTTTGTCCCTCTGACACAGTGCTACCATAGGTCAGTTCATCTGCCACATCTCAGTGGGTTACAGAGCATCAGAACTCTGTGTTACAGTACTGAGAACATAAAGTCTCGTTATTTTGGGATAACATGTCAGAACAAGAAGCATGAAATATCACTAATCTTGTAACTAGTAGGCAAGTATATGGATCAGATTTGATTTACAACAAGGAGTGCAAGATACCAGATAGGTATAGTTTTCCATAGGGTCAAAAAGCATTTTGGCAATCACACTGGCCCAACTTGACAGAAAACAGACATGAGGTGAAGGGGTGCATGAAGGATTTTTCTTGGGTGTCCAGATGTTTCTTTTCTGGGCTGGACAAGCCCACAGGTCTCTTTTGGATATGCATGGTGGGATTGTGTGTTTGGCTAGGGGCTCTGTGTGAACAATTGAGTAAATTAGGAGGACAATTCTTGCCAACAACATGAAATGGAACATTCTGTTGAGATTCCTAGATGAGCAGAGCATTGGAATAGTTGAAAAAGTTTGCTGTGTTTTAACAGGGTCAGATTTGTTAGTGAAATGTCAGGGATGAAAAACACTGTTGATCTGGCCATTCATGGCCTGAAATACCCAATTCCATGCACCTTTTTACTTTGTTCCTGACATCTAAATGCAGAAGAGAATTCAGACAAGGGGTTAAGCTTTTCACATCAAACACGTAACATTGTTGAAAAGTGAATTTGAGAGATGTACTTTTTATGTGAATGAACTGCTGTCTGTTTGGCATCATGATCACTTGCATGGTATGAAATGGATTTGGATGATTTCAGCATAGGTTGAATGAAATAGACCAGGATTTTAAAACAATTTTGACACTGTGTATTGAGAGTGTACATTAATTAATGTGTGAAACACTTGACATGTTTTCTGTTTTTTTTTTTTTTAGCAGTACTGTGAAATGGCAAAGACCAGCAGCCATTTATGACACTTTATACATTGATTACATATGACCATAACTTGTGAGGTACCCAAGGCATTTTTCCCCCCTTTGGTTTTTGTAGCAGAACTTTGGAACGATATTTGCCAGTAAGAGTTGACCAGGCCATGATAGATCAGATCTTGTGACAGCTGGCATCATAAAATGAATCACTTAGATAGTTTTCTGATGTGACTTAGGTATCTGCCCTTTCTTGACTTCTAAGGTCACTGGAGGCTAGGTACCAGGTGGCAAAGTCATGAACAGTGTCAAGTGAGGTCAACTTTGGTTAGTGCCCATCTTTGCACAGGGTCTTTCTGGCCTTGCTGAGGAAAACATAGCTCTGTAGAGTATGATGATGCTGTAGAAAAAAATGATGTTTTTGAACTTGTGAAAGTCTACATCCAAAACATGCTGGTCAGTTCATGCGATGGCCTAGTTTGCTGTCATGAAGTAGGTTTGGTTGGGGCCACATTTTGCAATAGTGTTATTGGTTATGCAAATTGAGTTCATCTCATGACACATATAGCCAGTTGTGGTCATTGTTAATTGGTTCATGGGTCTGGAACATATCAGAACACAGCCCATTTTTAGGTTTTGAACCTAATCTGACCTTTGGGATCATCGGCGGACGTATGGTCAACAAACAGGGTTATCTCGAGCATCAGGGTGACAAGTTATCATTTGCCATTTGAGTCATTAAAGCAGATCACCCAGTCTGCCATGTTGATGTATTTGGAATTTTAGAATTTTCATCTCCCAGACATCCAGATTTGTTACCTTTATCTGGTGGCTTATCCTGAACTATCACATCCAAATTTGAGAGTGTAGATTTACATCCATGTGTTCTTCATATGCAGAAAGATGTTAACTGCTGTGATGAGTGTTGCAATATAATGTATATGCTCAGATCATGCATGTTATCTGCTAGACTTGGATTTGGGCAGGAAACCAGATCAGAGCAACAGGTCCTTCCTGTTCTCTGAATATTATGCCATTTTTGTTAACGTTAAATATTTATTTCTCTACAACTTACTTTTGAAGTATGGCGTTTGAAGTGGAATAATTTATGTGCATATCTGTCAGGGTCATTTGTTTTTGCACCCTTAGAGCTAGATGCCTGACCAGATGTTGCCATTTTGGCCCTGTGCAGGAATATGTCTGCCATACCTGATCTTTTTACATTACCCAAGGATGGCTAGAATGTTTATGTTTGTTTTATGTTTGTATGTTGAATAAATATGTCATATTGTAGAAGCTGAATTATGTGATATTTATTTGATGTCCTCGACCTATTTCTGGGCCTGTTCATGGCCATTCCTGAGGCATTTATCTGGTATTCTGCAGCTATTTTTGGTCCAGTTTAAGGTCGTCTTAGATAACCCACAGCACAGGGACTAGCTCTTCTTCCTGCTTTCTAGTCCATTGGCCGCGCTTCATTGTATGACGTTGTTACGGTTTTTTTTTCTAGGTATCAGGCATTGCCCTGATTGCCATGGGAGCCGTCATCAAGGGGTACTACAACAAGTACCTCGACTTCCTGGGTGACGATGTCGTCGGCGTGCCCGTGCTGCTGATCATCGTTGGCGTCATCATCTTCATCGTGGCCTTCATGGGTTGCTGCGGCGCCATCCGGGAGAGCTACTGCATGACGATGACGTTCGCCGTGCTGCTGGCGCTCATCTTCATCCTGGAGCTGGCGGCCGGCATCGCCGCGTACGTCCTGCGTGACGAGATCAAGGAGACGCTCGAGGGAAACATGGGCGCCACCATGCAGAACTACGGCAAACCGGAGCACAACGGCGTAACCAAGACCTGGGACGGCATGCAGATGGAGGTGAGTGCGGGCGTCGCCGGCCGCGAGGCGGCCCGGTCGCCGGCGTCGCTGTGACTGAGAGAGATACTAGTGTCGATAGCCGTCTTCTGTGGCCTGTTGGCTGCCGGTGTACACTCGGGTGGTCAGGGAACGTGAGCTAACCCTGTCGTTTGAGCATGAGACTGGTGGCCTGGCCCGGCGCGCGTTCGGCGCGACTGCGCGTCCGATGTGGCGCTCGGGCAGGCCGCGTGCGAGCGGCAGTAACGAGCCGACGTCGCCTCTTGTTTGTCTGGGTCACGCGCTGTATCGAGTCGCTGCTGGACCTGTGGCTTCGCGTTTGCCCGCTTCGGACCGGCCGCCCGGCGCCGCCGCGGCCGCGGACTCCGCCTGGTCGTTGCCGTTGCTGTGGGCTGTTGTCCTCTGTCCGCCCTGCCGCCGGAATCGCTCGGGGCCGTGGTGGCGACCTGCTCAGGTGGCGCGGCCGCGCCGCCTCCGGCCGGCGCCGGGCCGGCGGCGGCCGCCTGTGACGGCGCGCCGGGCGCCGATCGATGGCGCGCCCGCACGTGTGCGGTGCCCACCTGCCGGGGCCACTTGTCGCTCGCCGCCGGCGCGCGGCCCGCAGCGGCCGCCGGCTGCCGGCGAGGCGTGTGGGCGCAGCTGATGGCGGTCGGCCGGGCGGGCGGCGGCGCCGGCAGCTTGCCCGGCAGGTGGACCAGTGTCTGTCGGTAGTCGTGACCTCTGCCGGTTGTTCCGGTGGCGGTAGTCTGACTGCTGGAGGAAAGCCGTGTTCCTTTGAGGGCTTCGTCACACTGGAATGTAGGGGCTGCGTGGCTACTGCGGCCGTAGTTTCTGTCATGACGGCCACTGTTCGAGTAGTTGTAGTTGGTGCTGTGGGTTGACTCTGTGCCCTGGATCACTGACACGTGGAAGCAGTATTGGGAAAATTGTCGTTTTCTGGTGTCAGGGAGCACCAAAAAATTTATGTTCCAAGAAAAATTTTGTACTTTAAAATGGTCATTGCCTCCCCCCAGACATGGGTGTTCCTATTCAACTAGAGTTTGAAGTTGCCCATTGTCCTGCTCCTCGGTTGATGATTTACCATCCATACTCGGCCTTTGAAGTACTTTCCAAACCCACGGCCAGCCGCCTTCCACCCCCTCTCCGTCAACGACTCTGCTGATCTACCATGTAGACCCAGGAAACTGATTTGCCCCCCCCCCCCCATAAAAAAAGGATCCGCTGGATCCGCCGTTGCTGGCCACATATGCTTGTAAAGCACCTGGTTAGTTCATATTTCTTACATAAATGCATGACTCTTTATACTCCAAAAGGGAATTTTCACTCCGGCACCATGAAGAAAAACCAGGTTTCCAACACTGCGTGGAAATCTCCAGTTAGGCAACCGAGGCCTTCTGGCCAACTGGTTAACGATTTTCTGTGTTCTGCGAGGGGTTTGCAATCGCAGGTAAAGTTCTTTAATCGTTTCCGGAGACGTAGGGTATTGTATGGCGCTTGCCGCCTTGGTCCCGCGAGTCGTTCGTTCAAGGCAGACATCATTAAAGCGCGGCGTTTTCCAAGACTTCCTTCGACTTTTTGCGTGCCGTTCCGCCGCCGAAGGATCTGTTTCGAAGCGCGGCGGCGGTTTGTTGCCGGAGTGACGCCCGGCACTTTTTCGCTTTAGCGGCGGTTTCCACGGCCGAACGTCTCACGTTAGCGGCGGTTTCCGCGGCCGAACGTTGCTCGAGCGAACGTTCTCGGTCCGACTTGGCGGTGATTGGCCGGCCGGCGGCGCGGTTGGTGTTGATCGCCGGCGCCCGCGGCTTTACTTCGCAAGAACCGGCGACCTTGGTCCAGCGTCTCCCCCCACACTCACGTGACCGCACTGACTCAGACGCTGACGACAGAGCGGCATCTGACTGTTCGCACTGACTAGCCCCGACTTGACGCGTCACGCGGCGTGCATGGGGGCGTACTGCGCGCCCAGAGGCGCGACGCCGCATGGACCGCATGACCGCATGACCGCGACAGACCTCTGCGGACGAGCGCCTGGGTTAGGACGGCGCTTGTCGTGGCATCACTGGACGCGGGCCGGAGCCCGGTGCGCCTGGCCTGGGCGCTGTTCACCTGGCGGACGGCCCGGCACTCGGCGGCCGGTACCGCGCCGCGGCCGGGATTTCCGCCGACCCCAGTCGCCGCTCAGCCGGCCGGCTTTGTACGGTTGCTGGCACGGGCGCGGCGGCGGCGTCCGTCGCGCGGGCGGCGAATCCCTCCGCGCTCTGCGCTCCGGGGTTTGAGGAAAGCTGCGTCCGGAACGTTGTTTGTTCGTCCAGAACGTCCCTGTAAATCCATGGGCGGAAATTTTATTGATTTATATTGATGGAAGTTGCCATTTCGGTGGCATTCTCACTAGTAAGCAAAAACATTGTAAGGGAGCAACAGCTTTTTTTCTCCCCGCGCAAACACGTCAAACACAAAAATGGGCGACATGCACGATAATTCATGCTGCTGGTTAACCTGTTCAATTGTCAATGGTCAGTATTGATTATTCGTCACCCAGTGTGGAGCATACGCCGCAACGTTCCGATGGGCCACTGGCAGTGCGGCGCGGCGCCGCGATGTTGTTCACGGGCTACGCCTGCCGTCCGTCGGCTGGCTGCCAGCCCGCCTGACCTTGGAGCATGGCTGAAGGTCGCGAGGCCGGCTGGTGATTGTCGCAGACCGGCCGCCCGGCCGGCGCCGACTGACGTCATGACTCCCCGGGGCCCGACCCGGACCGTGACCGACTGCTGACCTTGACCTGCGACGTACGGCTGCACTGTGTCGCTTCTGCTTTGGTGGCGGGTGATCGCTGTGGTGCATGGCTTTTCGTTCTGGTTTGGTTTGCTTTGTGTTTGGTTCGTAGAACTCCGCCGTATTGATTGCTTGACACTGTTATCTCTCTTATGCATTTTCGTTTGTTTGTTTTTCTAACTTGTGGGTTGTTTTGTGGTCTGAGTTGATTTTGCTGCCATTTGATTGTAGTGTCGAGCGCTTGAACAGGTGGTCGACCCTGTCCTGTCCTGGCCTCAGGTTCCGTCCGTGGGGTTTTGTATCCCGTGGGCCTGTACCCTCCCACGGGCCATTAAGTTTCCATCCTGTAGGCCTTAGTGCTACCCCGAAGAGTTGCTGTGTCGCTCCCACTCAGTGCCACCGGCCCGTTGGATCTTGCCTGGGTTCCGGACGGTTTCGACGGCCGTATTTCATTGCGATCCAGGCTTTGCGCATGGCTAGGACGCGGCCGATCTGTCACTGCGGGCTGGGCGGTGCCCGGAATCCTGGTTAGCGGAAGTCCACCCGCGTGCCCCCGACATGGCCTGGCCCGTGGGCACCCGTGGCGGGATCTCGTAGCCGGAGCGCCCGGCCTGGGATTTGGATCTGCGGGTCTCCGTTAGTTCCAGCCCGGGTCCGATGGAACACGTCTGCGAGGCCGACGTGTTCCGCTAGAGGCGTGCCCAGGGCTTTCAGACGGGTGGATCCACACGACTGGAAAGTGTGCAGAATATTCTAGAAAAAGTGGCCGTCAGAACGCAGCAGATGCCGCCGTAACGATGCTGCGGTGAAGGGGAAATTGGTCCCTCTGACCCCGACCTCGCCACGCCCCTGGGCCATCACTGGGCGTGACGACCGCCGGGCCCGATCGGCTGGAACACGGTCTCGTGCGACCGCCCCTGACGGCTGCTGGTAATGATCGGGTGGGGTCCCAGCGTGCCGTCGAACCTGTGGCGTCGCCCTGTCGCCATGACGCCGTGGGGTCGGCGGGGGGACTCTCAATCGCCGGGATCGCTGCAGCCGTCAGGCACGCCTCTGTCGGAATTCACTGAGCAATCTCTGATAAGCTTCAGTTCGTTATGCTGGTCGTAAACGGGCTGTAGACCAGTCACTGACGAAATCAGCTGGTGACAATTTCGGTGGTTGCTGCTGTGGTCGCCGACGCTCCACCAAAGGCGGGGTTTGGCTCTGCTCCTGCCGTTCGGAGTCTGGTGCTCTTGGCCACGGTCCACTGGGGGCTCCGCCTTGTCCGCCTCCCGTGTGGGATCCCGTCAGCGTCCGCCCCGGTTCCCTTCACAGAGGGTGAGTCTGGGGGGTGCCGCAAACCCACTCCCGCCGCGTAGTGGGCGCTCTGCCGTGCCGGTCGTGTGGTCTCGGACGGCATGCGACTGCCCGCCGCGGCGTGCGTCTGACGCTGCGACCGACCGACGCGCTGACAGTTCGACTGCTGCGGCACGGCCAACTACACCGACTGGGCGAACAACGGGCAGCTGGACGCCGGCGCCGTGCCCTACTCGTGCTGCCTGGCGCCGTCCGGGCCGGCGTGCGGCGCCGGTGTGCTCTACATGAGCGAGGCCGAGGCGGCGCGCGTCGTCTACACGCGCGGCTGCGTGGCCGGCATCATCGCGCGCGCGCACGACAACTGGGAGAAGCTGGCCGTCGCCGCCGGAGTGTTCGCCATCGTGCAGGTGAGTGCCCAGTGCTGGGTGTCGAGTGGGGGTTCCGGAACATTCGATTGTTCGTTGCCAGCCGCGGAGAGATGCACCGGTGACCCTGTCGGATGGTCCGCTTTGAGCAGTTGCTGTGCTAGGACACGCGACAAGTGTCATGGCAGTGTTACGGCAGTCGCGAAGCGGACGCCGATGATTCACCCGATTCAGTCGATCCGCTTGCATTGCGGTGGACACGTGAACAGCGCTACGTACAACTGCAGACGCTGACGGACTGCATGTCTGATGGCGGCTTCCCGGAAACCGTCATGCCTTAGCTGCAGGTCAGGATCGTTGTAAGCGGCGCATGCGCAGACGCCTCGGGCCGCGGGCTGTTGTGGGGTTACGGCCGGTGGTGCCCCAGAACAAAGGCGTAACGGCCACATGGAAACAGGGATAGGCTGTAACGTCGCGGGGTTTGGAGCCGGGACACTGGCCAAGGCTAGGAAGTAGACTGGGAATTCGGGTGTCATTGAAATGCCGTTTTATGTGGCCTTGCCGAGTGGTGAACGGTGTTCTGGCCTCGTTGTGGCAGGGCGATTGAAATTGGTGGTGGTGCTCACCTTGAATGTGAATCTGTGGTCGAAATCGTGGAAGTAACGTCCGGTTACCCTTGGTTGTTTTCTGCGGTAGAGGATCGGCGGTGTTTAGCTTTCTGCGGCTATATCACTTCATTGATAACAATTTGTAATGTAACTCCGCTGTGTAACGTAATCTATACATATGGGCAGATATTGAGAACTGATTACTTTCGTATCCAAATTGGATGCCAGAGGGATGTTGCTTGATTAACGTTATCTAGCGGTTTCGTGTTTCCGCTCCCGCCCTCTGCTGAACTGCAGGCCGGGTCTGGGCCGTGGTGGTGACTCTCCGACACCGTTGCGTGCCGTGTGCGGCCGGCTGTCACTGAAGCCGGCAGCGGGGGCCGCCATTTAAGGCGGTCCGTGCCGGACCTGGCGGCCGCCGGACGCCGTTCGGACCGCGACCATCAGCCTAGCCAGGATTTTCTCTGGACGTGCGGGGTCAAGGCTTGGGTAAAAAGGGTTACCCTGACCCCTTAATTTCAGACATGGGGAAATTGGCCTATGAAATGGCACGCATGGGATTTGGGAAATAAAAGTAGATATGTTTTGAGAAATACTTCTGTCCCTGAAATAAATGATTTGCTAATATTAGCCAATTTGTTGGATACCTCAGATCATGAGTCAGTTGACCCCTGTGACCCCCCTGAGTACGCCACTGGCCGTGACGTCAGAAAGGGGCTGGCCAGAAACGTGCCGGTCCAGGCGCCAAACGGGCTCTGAAGCCGCGGCTCCGCTGACATCACGGCGCGGCAGAACTAACGCACCGAGCGACGGCCGGTTCCGGCCGCAGGACTGGGAACGAAGGGGCCCGGTTTAAGTGCTGTTCGTTGGAATGTGCAGTTTGTGAAACGAACGGTTTTGTGTAGAAAGGAGCGAGGATTGACGTGAGATTCGCGATTTGCTTCGGTCTGTCTTTTAGTACCTGCTTAGGTATCTGAAATAATGTTCAATTGTTTTAAGGTCGCTTATGGGTTTTTATTTTAAGTTCCGACACGTCCTTCTCTTGTGTCATTTACCAAAGCCTTCTGGATTTTGTGTAACGTTCATCGCGTACCCTATTGCCGTGTAATCGTCTGGGCGACCAACAGATCATAAGCGGCAACGATTGTAATCAACTGATAGAAACAACAACGTTTTGCGGTTAAGTCCTCTGTACTTTTTTTTTGCGTATATCGACGAGCTTGCAGCATCGCAAAACAGGCCGTCGGTACTGGAATGATAAACCTCCCGGTGCATCTCCGTCCGTGGCTGCGTAGTTTACTGAGATGTCATGTCTGTTTACCAGAAACGGTGTCGCTCCTCTTCGAAGGTTGCCTTGGAAACAGCCCGCCTTTCTAGTGACCGCTCGGAGTCCAGCGGGAGAACGTGGCGAATTGGCCGTGACGGCACAGTAACGCGTCCCGTCCGCTTCAGATCCTGAGCATCGTGCTGGGCTGCTGCCTGGCCAACTCCTACAAGTACGGGGGCTACTCGAACGTGGCTGTGTGAGCCGCCGGCCGCCGCGCCGACTCTTGCCCCAGGGTGGCGACAGGGGCCACGGGGCCGCGGCGTGTGGGCCGCGTGTGCTTTGCCGCGTGCTGTGGCTGCGGCGCCCCGCTGCGGTAGACACCCATGCTGCATCGTGCGGTATTGTTACCCCCGGGCGTGTGCGTACTAACAGGTCTGTGGGGCCGTAAATGCGCGGGTATTTGGTCGTGCGGCACCGCTGCGGTTGTATCACGGATAAGACTAACGAGGTTTTGTGGTCCGTTTTCGAATTGATACTTTTTTAGACTGCTCTGAGTATTGCGCACCTTACCTGCCCTTGTACATTTGAACGCCAATTCTTTTACTCATATTTTTGTTTTATTTCTTGAACGAGGGCGATTTGGAAATGCCATGTATGTAACGAGGTGTTATGTGGTGTGATGTGTGACCAGCGGCCACGTGAAAATAAACTTTTATAATTTGTTTATGTCGTGTCGATGGCGAATGAATTCAGCTGCCTGTGAGTGGGCGGACGGGTAAGTTTTTGTGTTCCCTGTGATGGCCTTGTGAACGCCTTGTGCTGACCGTGTTGGCGTTTTCGGGGGCGTTGTTCAGAACAGTGTTGTCAGCTGACGTTTTCGTGGGTTCTCGGCACAGTCGCCTGCAGCTTCGCTCCGGGGGCGGCTGTGACGTGGTGAACGTGACGTCGTCCGCGCGGCCGGAGGGCGTTGTGACGTTCCGCCGTGGCGGCAGCGCGGCTGAGGTGGTGCCGGCTGCCCCAGCGGCGGCCTTGTCGTCTGGGTACGGCTCCGGTTCCGACGTTTGTCCGGCGGTTCCGTTCTGCGGTTTCCACGCGCTGCTGTGGGGGGGGGGGGGGCGGCGGTCTGGCGTCCGTGGCGCTGACCGCAGCTGACCTCGCGCCGCCTGCTGGCCGGCCGGCCGGATGTGGGTCAGCGCGGCCGGCTGGCGCAGCAGCCGCCGCCCGGCCGCGCTCCGGCGGGCGGCGGCGGCGCGCCCGCCGACCCCGCGGCGGGACCGTCATCGGCTGCCGGTCACCGTGAGACGTGCCGGCTGGGGACCGCTTTCGCCGTTGGCCCGCCGTCTGTGGCCGTGGTCGGCGGGAGGAATGGTCTCTGGTCTCCGGAGAAGGCCACGTGACGGACGCTGAGAAACTGAGCGCGACGGTGGGCGGCCGTGACGCAGGCGGGGACGGATCTGGACACGGCGCCTGTTTGACATGCCGGGCGGCCGTGCGCTGGTGATGGCTCGGTTCGGCGTGCAGACTCGGAGCGACATCTCCGCTCGGAGTGTGATAAGCTCGCCGTCATGGAGGGGCGAGAGCGCGGTCATTGTTTTCCGGCCGGTGTCGACCGTCCGGCCGTCCGCACGGTCTCGACGCGGCCTGGTGCATGCAGGTGCCGGCTGAGGTCCGGCCCTCCGCCCCGCCGCTGCCGCTCCAGGCACGCCGAGCCCCGCAGTATGGCGGCCGTCCAGGCGGGCCGCGGCGTCACGGGGTCTGCGCCGCCGGCGGGGCTTGCGAAACCCCCGCGTCACGCGGCTGGCGGCGTCGGTGGTCGACGTTCTGGGAACTCTGGCCGGTCGACAGAGGGTCGTGGTTGGGCATGGCTCTCGGCCGGCGTCACCGACCGCCTGCTGACGTCACGGCGCGGCCGAGGCGGCCTCTGGATCCGGCGGAAGCCGCGGAGGGAGGCATCCTGCCTCGCAAACAAACCTATGACGCTTCTTATGGGCTCGTTTTGCGTCGTCTTCACCGGCAAAGCCGACATGTCGCCGAGCGTTGTTGTCTTGGCCGAGCTGGCAGGACTACCCTGAAGGCGTCCTGCTGCGCTCATGGCCGCATCTGGGCCTGTCTGCCGGCCCAGTGTGCCAGTGATTGCTGCTCCGAGCTGATCATGACTGACCGGGGTGTGCCGGAAACTCGGCGGCAGATGCGCGGGAACGGCTGGACACCTGTCTGTTCATATCTCGACAGTCATCCGTGCCGCGCAGGGTGGTTTGTCCCGAAGGTTTTTTCCCGTCTTATGTTTGATGCAGTTCGTCAGGTTCCGGAGCTTTGAAGATGTCTGATTGTGTGCTGTCTGGTTTAAACATTCTTCGCTTGAATAAGTTGCGTTTCCGTGGCGAAACAGTGTTTCACAATGTTCAGGGTTTCGTTGTTTTCCAGTCAAGGCACGTGCGTCATCCATTCTATTTCTAGATTCGGCTGATAATGGTGCTTTAGTTGAAGTAAAACCCTGTTCCAGCAGTGGTTTAGTTAACTTAGGACAAGTTTGTAGTTCCCTACTGGTGGCTTAATTGGCTCTTGCGTACGGCACTCAGACACTGAAACATCATCAGCAGAACATCCGAATTTAAAAGAGGGGAGGGCGCAGGGCATTTTCGAGTTATTTTTATTTCCTTGTAACGCCATACACAAACGTTACATGTATGTAGGAGAACACTGTACATGGAGTAAATGCTAAATTTAAGTCCTCAGGGGGCGGGGTCGCAGCGCCCCGACGTCTGAGTGGTTCCGCCGCGCTGCATTGAAAACGACTTTGCGCGGCAATGGAGTGCTTCTGGAGTTCGTGCGGCTTATATAACACGTCTTCTCTGGCGGTGCCGAACACGTCGGCCTGCAGGATGTCGCAACCGCGGCACCGCACGGCTGCGTCATTCCCCCGCCAGAACGACCTCGCTGTGATGCGCGGTGGCGTGACGACCGGCGCCTCGGCCCGCAGCTGGACTGCTGCGGCATCGCCAACTACACGGACTGGGCGGACACGGACTACGGCCGCGCCAACAACTCGGTGCCGGACACGTGCTGCCGCGAGCCGCACCAGGGCTGCGGCGCCGGCATGACCGCGCTGTCCCCCTCCGAGGCCCAGGCCACCATCTACACGGCCGGCTGCCTGCACAACCTCGAGGACCAGGTCAAGAACAACATCGTGGCCGTCGGCGGCGCTGGCGTCGGCATCGCCTTCCTCCAGGTGAGCGGCGACGCGGCACGGGACGGCCGTCGTGTGGGCGGTGGGGCCCGTGGCCCGTCGGGCAGAGCGGTCGGCTTCTCGGGCGCGCTTGTGCGGCCTTCTGGTGGGTCGCTGTCAGGCCGTGGATCTGCCAGTGCGGTGAATAGCGGCAGTCGAGTTCATTGCTTCTCTTTCGCTATGATTGTTTCAAATTGGTTTTATACGTCCAGACGTCAATGTGTTCGTAAGCTGTGTTGCTCCATTTGAAGCTTTGTCGTGCCCCGACGAAGATCTGTGAAATGTGGGTGGCCTTCGGGCTTTGACCGGGCGGCGGGTACTTCCCCCCGTATTCCCCAGGCTATCGCGGTTCGCGCCGCCTACCTCTGCCTGACACCGCGCGCGCCTCTCCACAGATCCTGGGCGTCATCCTGGCCTGCTGCCTAAGCAAGAGCATCAAGAAGGAGTACGAGACGGTGTAACGCTGCAGCGTCCACGCGACGCGGGGACCGTCGCCGCCACCGGCGGCGTCCGGGCACCTGTTGACCTGCTTTGGGCCCACTTCAGACGTTTATTTTTTGTAGCCGCCCGTGTACAGTACCGACTCTCGCTGTTGATCTGAACCGTAACCCAGAATTTCACTTCGCCGGCCGGCCGCCGGGCCGCGGCCGCGCCGGCGGCCCGCTCGGCGCATTTGGGACGCCTCGCACGGTGGGCGCTGTCGGCCCGCGGCGTCCCGGGCACAACGCTCGTGCTTCCTGTCGCTTTGTGCTCTGCCTTTGGACGCGTTTTGGGGTGTGACGCCCGTGCGGCGGCGACCGGGCCGGGGCGGGCCGGCGCTCGCCGAGCGTTCCCGAACGTCCGGCGACGCGCCGCGGCCGCCGCTCGCGCCGCCCGCGGTCGATCGGTGTAATCGTTTCGCTGTCGGCCCGCGGCCGTGGGTCGGCCGCTCTCCGCCGGCCGGCCAGCGCCGGGCCGATGCGCGGGCGCCGCCGTCGGCGGGGCGGGGCGTCCGGGGAGGCGACACGGCGTGCTGAAGTCGGCCGGAGAGTCCTCCCCTCCTCTGTAGGCGAGGGACGCGCCCGCCGCGCCGACGGCAGGGCCCGGTCAGCTGTTTATTGGATGTCAGCGGTCGTCGTGCGCGGTGCCATAGTCGACACGCCGAATAAAAAACAAACGGAGCCGGTCTGTCGTTCGCCCGCTGAACGCGGTCCGGGAGTCTAAACGCTGTGGGCGTCTCCGGTGCGAACTGGTCGGGTCGTCCCGGTGCTCAGACCTACTGACGATTCCGCGGGCCGCCTGACCTCGGTGGAGCGCCGTGGCTCGGTTTGTTTGTCTGTGAGTTAGGACACACAACCTCTTTGGCTCAGGTGTCCAAAGTCTTGGGTCAAGTCTTGTGTGTCGTCGGGCGTCAGTCGGTCGTCTGCCGTGGCTCGGGTGCACGAGACCGCGAGGAGCCCGCCTCCCGCCAGCGAAGTCGGGTCGCCACGGCTTCGTTCGGGCTGTTGCGTGGGCAAAACTGTGAGTTCGCCTGCGCACGTCGTCACGAGAAGTTTACAGGTCATTATCTTGTGGGGCGGGTTTTAGCCGGCCCCGTCGCGGCAGCAGACTAGAAGCTCTCAGGTCGGGGAATTACGTCTCTGTAGGCGAATCGGCAATCATCGTTTGTTGTGTCCGACGTCTTGTGACTGTACTCAGAAGACTGGGAAGACGGACCAGCGGGCCGGTGTGACTCGGCTGAGAGCGAATGACCGCACGCTGATGAAATCGCAACAGTGCGTCGAAAGAGCTGTCGAGGGCGTGGCGACTGGCGACATTTCTCATCGTATGCAGGGAACGGGCGATCAGCCGTCGGATACCTTGAAGCGAGTGGTGGGTTTCTGCAAGTTTAGATGGGCGGGAACCGCCGTCCCTAGGCTTGGACCTGATCCGGTGAGGACGGGTTGTCGCACTAATGCTGGCCTAGAGCGCCAACTTCGGTTCGGAAGTATTTGAGCCATACATTGGGACAATCCGTCAAAATGCCTAAGTCCTACCGTTTGTTTTATTGTGTACAGTTTATGGAAAAGTCAGCGAAAGAACAAGGTCATCTTATGTTTATGCATACAGTTTACAGATATAAGGTACGTATAGATACGGCAGGCAGATCATCTTAAGTTGTGTCACGCTATGGGGGCGACTCACGATTGGCCTTTCCGTATATCTGGGAAGCAATGAGACATTGAAACAATTTGTCAATCATTTGTCCAATCAATATCAGCAAACATCACACTCGTGTGTCGCGGGGCAGTATGTTACGTTTCAAAGATTGCCTGACTCCCGTGTATTATGTAATTATGTATTATATATATTATGTAAATCACGCACGAGCTGCTATGCTGATCAGGGTTTATGCAGGATAGGTTTCTTGGAAGTAGTCGTTTACTGCGGTAGGAAGCTAATCAGCTGGACGGCATACTCAAATCATCGTCAAACTTCTATAACGCCTCCCATGCTCAAATGCGAACTGTGTTTACCCTGCCTTGGAAAACTATCCACCCATCCCTTCGTGTGTTTCATTACGTTATCAGCCACATCTACAGCCACCTGTACAGAGGATCAAGTGGTCCTATTGTAATTCGAGCAGAAACAAGCTTTGCTTTTGACATTTCGGGCATGTCTTTCCGCCAGCTGTGCATGGCACGTTCGGATGTCGCTGCCATTCGTTTTTGCGGCGTTTTTACTCTGCCACGCGGAGGGTCGACATGTTCCCGATTCAGTGATGCCATCTGACAACTGTCTCGGCCGGGGCGAGTGTGCCACCACCTGTGTTAGCCTCCAGTCAAAGCCCCGTCCCGATGACTCAGCCGGAGCCGGAGCGGCACTCGCCTGCCTGCGGCGGCCGCACGGCCACGGCGGGAGGAGGCGGGGACCCGGGACGTCAGCCCGGTCTCGGCGGCGCTCCCAGGGACGCGTCCCGGCCTCTGCTGCCGCCTCCTGACCGGCCGCCGTGCCGGCGCCGGGTCTGCCTGCCCCGGCCGGCCGGCGCTTGGGAGCAGCGTCGGCCGTGGGCGGACGCCCACAGCCCCAGGCGAACACCGGTCGCGGCCGGGGCCGGCGGTCACCGGAGTCGGCAGAGGCGGGGTGTCACCGACCGGGCGGCGCGACCCCGGCGCTGGGCCGGCGCCGCGGCCTGACACCGACGGACGGAGACCGACACACCCGAGCCTCGGCGGGCTGATGTACAGCAGACCGGCACAAATTGGCCGGATGTTGCGCGCGGATGCCGCGCACAGCTGCTCGAAGTGATGCGGACCATTGCAGACACCGACACGCAACGATGCCTGACAGGCACGTAGCGAGGATTTTCCTCAGTGGGGGGGCAAATGTCAAGTTTTGTCATATGCCACTGTCATATGACAAAATGCGTTGGAAAAAGTAGCAATTTTACTCAATTTACCTTATGTTTAACGCACGGAAAAACATATAATGCTTGTTTTTGCAACATATATATCATCACTATTCTGTATTCGTGCGAAATCGCTATATATCTAGTGAGGACCGTTTGGTTCAGGGGGCCCATGGCCCCCATGCCCCCGCCCCTTGGCTAGGTCCCTGATGCCTGGCGACTGTGGCAAGGCCAACTCGAGCTAGTGCAAGTAGTGGTTGACGCCGACCTAACCATACTGCAACTTGGTAGTTGACGCAGATACTCTTCTGAGAAGTACTAGATCATGATTACGAAAAACGTCCGCGGGGAATCCAGTACATCTTCTTACGTGATAATTTTATCCATTGTTTTATATAACAAGGTAAACGAATGTGCCATCCATCAGGGGGCCATCATTATTGGACCAATGAAAATCGATGTCTCATACCAACATCCGATGATACGATTTAGATGCGGTCCAAACGCCGCTTGTCGCGCTACGAATGGACGTCGCAGCTAGGGACGTAGCCAAGGGGGACCATGGCCCCCATGGCCCCCTGAGCCAAGCGGTCTACATTAGAAACATGGCGATTTTGCATGAATACGCAATAGTGATCATGTATATGTTGCAAAAACAAACATTATATTTTTTCCTGTGCATTAAATATGGGATAAATTGCCTGAAATTGCTGCCTTTCCTTGTAAATTTCGTCATATGCCTATGGCATATCACAGAATTTGACATTTGCCCCCCCCCCCGAGGAAAATCCTGGCAACGTGCCTGGTCGCACCACGATGGTCAAATCTTGAACGAGGATTGTGCAAAGGCTGACAAGAAGCTGTGGAGCAGTTGTCTGATTTAAAGTTCCCGACGTGGTTTGCATAACGTAAGACTGTGGGTTAAGACCTTTCAATATCCGGACGAGGAGGCTAGGGCTTTCTTCTCGAGGTCGACGAAATTAGTTATGTAACGAAGTCGGCGGGGACTGAAGCTATCGACATCGACTCAAAACTAATTTCCGTCTGGCGTGTCTTTTTTGGCCTCGTAGCACCTTTTGGCGAAGGAATGGTAGGCCGCAGGTGCAAGCTATTGACATTTTCGAGATCAGTAACAATAGCAATACCCGTGCCGCCTTCACCTCGCACAGCTGTACAGGCAGTATTTGAAACCTCAGGAGCTGGCGAACCCAAGGATCTCATCCAGAGGAACGCCTCGATAGAACGAAATGTACACAGAGATAAGTCCCGATTTAATTTCAACGGAACGTGATACCAACCGTATTTAAAATCACACATCTCGAAACCCCTCGGTCTGCTGTCGACTCAGCTGCTACGCGGGCCCGGCCTTGCCCTGCGCGCCGCCACAGAAGAGCCGGCTGGTGCCGCCTGTGACCGAGTGCAGGTGCAGCGCCACCTGAGGCTGCCGCAGGGCCTCGGCCTCCGCGGACGATCACGTTAATTGTGCCCGTGCCAGAGGTGTGTCCCGTTACAGGTGGATGCTCGGGAATGACCCAGCTGCCGGCACATGCAGGTGGCTGCTGAGAGCGTCGTTTGTAATGCAGACCGAAGGCGGAGACGTCAAGTTGCCGCACGGCTGTATCGTCCCTGGACCCCTGAGACTGGGTTGTTAGCGAAACGTCTTCGTCAGCAGACATGTCGTATGCACACTGCTTGAAGGCATCCTTTTGAAGAGTTATCGACATTGGACTCCTACACACTGGAAAGACTCCTTTAATCCCATGTACTCTCGCAGGCAATGTGTTTAAACGCGGAAATAATATAGATCCATAAACCTTGGGATCTAATTTCTGCCTATGGGTCCAAACAATGCGTCATCAAAAGCAGGCTTTCGTCACGTTTGAAGTGGACAGAGCTGAACTGCGGTGGAACAGTCACCACTTGGACGCCGGACAGCGACAGCGGCGTCCATATTTACTGATCGTTAATGTTGTAACCTGTTACGTCACTCGACTCGATCCTGTGGAAGGACGTGGGAGTAGCCCTGAAACTTGCTTTTCACGGTGTTGCGTTGGGTCGGATGGCGACTGCCTTACACGGTCATCGGGTGGAAACAGCTGACTCGCCTAAACGGCGGCTAAGGCGGCTGACCTAGCGATAGCACATGCCATTGGCCACATTTAATGGATCGTTTGCACTTTGCGCTGGCAGATCCAGAGAGAAGCATTGAGGCCATGCCCTTCCTTTCCGTTGGAAAACCCGAGTCCACAACATTATTGTACTGACGATATGTTTACACAGATGTCGATTTTAACTGATGGACAAACAGAGAGACCGAAATCCGAGATAAAGTCATTATCTGTGGGTACGTTAGGCTGCACGGATGAAGATTTGCTCCTGTTCCGTAGCACACGCTCCGGATCCCCCAATGGAACCCCGTTTGCCAGCCACATGCTTTATTTCGGATAACGAGTCTCAGTCGGTTTGTCTGTGAATCAGAACCAACCTCAGTCGTTTTGATTAAAATGAGATGAGATGAGGTGAAATGTGAATCGGAACCAACCTCAATCCCCAGTCTGCATCCGGTCACTCCTTTTTGTAAGATTCTTACTGACAGATCAACGAAGTGACGGCGTACAGCGACGCAGCGTTTGTGGATTGTCTGCGGAGGCTTAAATGACTTTTAGTCGGTATGAGTCCATTTTTTTCGGATAGCGGCGCATCGATTCGACGCCGGTCTCCAGTTATCCAATATATGCAATAGCGTATCCGTAAAGAGATATGACGATATGGAGAGTGTCGTACGACACAGGCTTCAGAAAATCATCGGGAATTATTCGTGAAATACGATGACTGACTGACGATTTTCCGGCCTGAACATCAAGGTTGCGCGTTATTTTATTTCCTTTGGGTTATATGGGCCGGCTGTTTGTTATGGCGTTACCATTCATCATACTGAGGCTGATACGTGTGGTTTCTTCTTGTTTTCAGCTATGATCACAATGGCAACGGCCCCGTTACGGCACGTTATATTAGCATTACAGCAACTGTCTAATTCCGGGGAATGAATGAGGCTATTGCGGCCGAACGAAATATGACAAGTTCTGACACAGCCGACAACTGATAGCTTGGGAACCACACGCTTGTTCGAACTGTGCCGTTGTGGCCGTTGCGTGCTCGTGCGACACGCCGTGGACTGCTTGTTGTCGATTCGTCCCTGTCTGGTAAGGGCACCGCCGCAGCGAGGTCATGTCGACATAACCTCTCTTACTATCTCGTCACGACATTTGTCACACGCAAGCGTACCAGTCGCTTGCACCTGTGAGTTTTGCAGAGTTTCATTTAAGCAAGCTTCGTCCTGCATGCATTTTGCCGCCATCGCCACAAAGAGCTCCAGGGCGGCGACTGTTCCGACCCAGGCTGTGGGGGCGGCACCGATCAGTTTCGTTACTCTAAACCCTCCTGGCCGCCCCCCTCCCTTCCCCCTCGGGGGGGCGCCGGGCCGACGCTGTCGATCACGCGACAGCGGCGGCGCGCCGGCCGTCACGTGACCTCATGTGACGGAGGAGGCGGGGGGAGGGGGGGGGGAGTCGGCACATCGATCGCCGTCGGACCGCAGCCCGCCGTGCCGTGAGCTGCGACGCCCGCTCTGCTCGAGAGACCGACTGTCGAGCGCGGCGCGGCCCCGAGCTTTTGCGTCCGGGCGACTCGCTTCGGTAACGGCTCGAGGCTGAACGCGCACTTCGGCCAGTCGGGAAGGTCAGGGCGTCCAGGACAGGTCCAGAGCGGCTCTCAAGGATGCGGGACGGCGTCGTCGCGCCGTCTCAGACCGCTGCGACGGCCGGCCACCAGATGGCAGAATGAGGACCACACCCTCGAGGAGACCGCGGTCCCCGAACACGGGGCCCTGACCGATCCGTCACGTTTCTGGTCGTTTGTAAGCAACGATGAACGTTTCCGCGAAACTGAAACGTTCCACGCGTGGAGGAGTCTTTACGGATAAAGGTAGGAATTTTCACCCCAGATTTTTACCACCTTCTTGTAACATTTCATTTTCAGACGCAGGGCCTGTCTAACAGCGTGCGTAACGCAGTGAACGATTCCTCCCGTTCCCAACCGTTAAGTAATTTATAGACGATGCCCCATAAGACTGTGATGACCGCGTCGTTCCACATTTCACTATGTCCGTGAATCGTGTGCGTAAAAAAGCGATACAAACATACTGAAAGGCAATACCTAGCGCAGATTAAAGCCGACATTTCCGCATTTGAAAATGTGCTCCAATGTTGGGTGACAGATCAGAATTGGCACCGCTGACGACGACGTCTGAACTGGATGAAGAACTGGATGTGGCAGCAGGCATTAAAAAGATCATCAGTGTAAATAAGAAGAAAACGAGCAAAACGCGCCCCCGGAACACGACGCAGGCTTTCAGAGCTTCGTCGCCATCGCCAGCAATGGTCTATCACAGCTTTAGAGTCCTGGACAGCGTACCGCGTGACGCAATAATCAACAAAGACGATTCTGACACTATTTGCAGTTGAAATGGAGGTTACGGAGGGATCACTGTTTATTCAAACGGGCAAAGTTCCGCTTCTGGGGCAGAGGTCAGTCTCCAAAATCGGAGGCAGGGTCTGCAGCCGCCGAAGAGTTGGCCTAGAACTGGTGTCAGCCTTTTACCTCGAGCTGGTGTTATTGAGTCTTTGTGGCGTTTCTTTCCGTACCACGCGACAGACGTAATGTTAAATTTCTTGACAGTTGGCCGAAAGATGCGAACCGGAAAAAATAGCCGCTTAAAAGAAGTCCTCTACGTGAACTGAATTAAAAACAACCGAACAAAAAACATTCGGTTGGGCAGAAAATTGGTGATGATCATGTTTTCAATGAGTTCTCTTTTTTAGAAACACTTCTGAAACATCAAACACTGCAATAAATAAAAAAAACTTTCTCCAGACTAAATTCTGTTTATAAAAGTGCCATACTGATCTACCAATGGCCATTGGCCCGCTTCTTTATTCGTGACGTCACTTGCGTATATCTGACTATAGGACACGGATGGGGGTATTAGCTGGAACTAACCTCGAAACCTCGCCGAGACAGAGTTTCGAGATAACGGATACGGACGGATCTCAGCTGAACGTGGAACACTCCTTTTAATTGGTCGGGAAGCACGGAGGAACCTCCCTGCTTCTTGGCTTCCTTTCGTCTTGAACGGTGCCTCCGGCTCCCGAGTGCGCCACCTCGCGCCAAGCGGCAGTCGCGCGGGGACCACGCCCGAGAGCGGGAGCAGTTTTTGTGGCGTCGCTGCACACTTGCGTTCGGCGTCGGTCTTTTCAGCCACCTTAAGCCAGAGAAGGTGGTTGTTTATTGCCGCAGTCGTGAGCCTATGGCGCGCGTTGCGTATGCAGCCTTCCTGTTCATGCGGACAAGAAAACGTCAGGGCCATGGCTAGCAGTCCCAGGGGATGGGGTCTAAACTCCTCCCCCCCCTAATATTCAAGGATTTCAACATGAGGCTTATGGCAATGGCTGGAAAGAAGCGGTCTGAAATCCTATGTGGACCCCCCACCCCGCCCAAATGATTTTCAGAAATCTCCAGCTAATGATCAGGGCACATGTGACCACCATCGGAACAAAACGCCACTGCACGCAGGGCCTTTGTGAGCAATCGACTGTTGGCGTCTCCTGGGCTCCAATATTAACAGACTTCGCCTGACTGGTTCACGCCTCTCCCTGTCGTTTCCCAGGCTACGGAACGAACTCCGAATCCCGACAGATCGCGAACGGCGTCACACCCTTGCCCTGGACGATGGGCCACCCCGAGCCGCCGGCACGCGTGCTCCGAGGCGTGGACCGATCGACCAGGTCCGGCCGCAGCTCGCCGATACGGAGTCCAGCCCCGGCGGCCTCCAGCGCCGCTGTTGCACAGTCACGGCCCCCAGCCGTCGGCAGACGTCGTCGGAGGCAACCTTGATAGGCTGCCGGCCGGCCAGTGGGTGCAGTCCCGCCTCAGATACACCACCCCCCCCCCGTTCCCTGCTCCTGCGGGGCGAGGGACGGCCGAGGGTTTTCCCCTGGGCGGTGCAGTGAACGGAAGCTTGCAGGCTCTTGCAGGCTGCCTAGAGTTGGCACAGGTGATGATTTCAGACAGGAAGTGAAATCATGAAGAACGACGACCACGGACGTCACCAGACGACATAGGCAGGGACGAGTCACGGGACTTTGACGGACAACGACGCATTGTGAACTTTATGTTCATTTTATCTCCCCGGCGTCATGTGCTTTCGGCTCGGTGATCACTGATTATCCAGGAAATGTGGGGACTCTGGCGCATGAAGCATACAATGAATCAAACAAGAAATCTTCATGGATAACTATGAGATGTCTGTGTATATATATATATATATATATATATATATATATATATATATATATGTATGTATATATATATATATATATATATATATATATATATATATATATATATATATACGTATATATATATATATATACATATATATATGTGATGCCACTGTGGGATGTCTGCGAGCCACCGCCGTGGCCTGATGGTTAAGGACCCAGACAAAAGAATACGTTGAATAGCAACCACTGGGCCTGTGTCTCGGACGGACTCCTGTACTTGGTCCTAGACACGAAAAAGGCAGCCGATCAAGGGGCGACCGTGTCGTGAAGTTACTTGGCACGATAGAGAGCCTCCAGCGCCACCCGGTTCGGCACCTGGGACAAAACTGAGCCATGTTTGGGAACATTTGGGTGGCGGGGTTAGGGTCCGTCATCAAGCTCAGCCCAGCAAGAACTCTGTTTCTAACGCCACCCATTTCAACATGCTCTGTCCATATTTGTTTTAGAACGAAAAACGCACCATGGGTGGAGGAACCATTTAGCCGTTGAGGAGCTGCGCCACTTCCCCTCGAACACTAAAACTAAACATTAACGCTACGGCGTCGACTCTAAAGAAAAAACGTAAAAATGGCCACCCCCTCCCTTGAATTCGGATGCACTACCGCCGATGTTGTGCATTGTAATGAACATGGAACATGCCATGTTGGCATAGTTTCCATTTGTTCACTATATTTCGGAACACTAAGTGCATGTTAGGACGTCCTGGGTAGCTGGGAGGACCGGCGCAAATCATTTCCTAAGTCAGTCTCGGGGAAAATCATGCCATTTGCAGCAAACGTAAATAGACTGGCACATATTTCAAATCCCAATTCCATCTTTTAAATCTCAAACCCAGTTCCACCAGCCTTCACCGATGTCACAGAAGCAGAATTTTGCCAACGGAGAGAAAGCTGTCACGGGCGTCCCATTTCTGTCTTCCTGCGCCATTACTGTTCGTAGGTCACGTGGTCCCGCCAGGTGGAGAGTGAACTGCCATCGTACCTGCCGTCGGCGTCACCAGAGCTGCCGTCTGCTGGTGGTGGCGGGGGGGGGGGGGTCAGGATCACAGGCGCTGACCAACAGTCGGGAACTCGGCGATGCCGACTCAGTGAAAGAATGAGACGCGGCTGGTGAAAGCCACCACGGCCGCCGTCCCCGGGCCGTCTTCTTATCTCGGCTCGGGCGGTCAGGCGTCGGAGGGCGTGCCGACCGCGTGGGTTCCTGTGGCCGCTGTTACCGCCCGATGTTTCGTCTTGCGGCAGCTGTCGTTTGAAGGGCAGCATGTGCCCGACAGAGGGTGGTCCGTGGGCGCGGACACGTGCGATGGTGAAAATAACGAGGTCGACCGCTGGCCCGACGGCTAGGGCGGCATTCGTTCGAGCTTGAATTTCCGGATTTCGAACTTCGAGCAACAGCCGGTCCGAGCTCAGAGGCAGCTCGGGACGCGCTCTCTCGCCCTCAGCCAGAACTGACGCGGTGTCTGCTGGAGGCGCGGGAGCGTTTGGAGTGATGTTTTCCAACCTGAAATGGCATCGGTATTCCCTGCTATGTAAATAAGCACCGAGAGGCGGACCGGAGCCAGCAAGTGGTTTACCGCAGGGGCCATGCCGGGCCAGATCCAATCCGCGGCCTCTCGCACAGACGTTGTGCGGTCTGCATCACTGCATTAGGTCGCAAGTGGGCGAGTGGATTACGTTAACGAGGTCCATTTTGTGCCGTCCCGGCGGCTTGCAAGGGATTATGGCTGCGGCCAGTCCGTGCCGTGCGGTTCACTCTAGGCCCGCTCGCTGGCCATCGATGCACGGCGCGGGCTATCGTGCGGTTCAAGCTAAATCCGCTCATAGGCCATCAAAATACGGGCTGGATAGTGATGGCCGCCCCGGGCAAACTCTGCCTCAAGGCCAAACGATCGGCAACGTTCTGTCTGTTGACTAGACTCCAGGAGCCGGTCCACATCGATTGATCCTTCTAAGCGGGCGACTTTTGGGGTTGCTGTCTTCCAGAACACGGAAAGGAACCGAGAAACTTATTTTCCATCAAGGTATTTTAACAGTTTATTTAGTCAAGGTGCGAGTCCGATTTTGAATGATGGGTAAGAAAAGACACGTTTGTGACATACTTCTATTCCATTACAAAAGCCAATGCTATCCACGGCACTATTTGCACCTCCAGGACAGAAGAGTGTTGCTGCCTTACACACTGTCGACTGTATTCGCGCATCCTCCAGGATATGACCTCGCAACAAAGCGATTTTTGGCGCCATGTGACTACGCCGTCGCCGCACCCTTAAGCCTCGACAAACAGTGACAAAAATAGAAAAGAAACCCATTTTAATGGATTTAATGGATCTCATCGTTTATTAAATCACGTGGATACGAGGCATTAACACGCATACGGCAAACACGTGACGAATAGCTCTCCACTTTATCACACTACAGCCGGATGCTTGTTGAAAGCATCGCTAGGTATACGACGCAGCACAAAAATGAAAGGAGGTACACGATGGGCAGAAACAAGATCATCACTTGCCCTAAAGCTTGACAATGTCGCGTGACTCACGTGCATGCAGGGCATGTGACAGCGATTCCAACTGAACGGACATCCTGGAACATTACGCAGCAACATCGTCAATAATTCATATGTCGACGTCAAAATCCCGTCAACACAACCGCCATCTAGGCGTCGAATGTCTAAGCTTTGGTGTATTCATGGTGTGGAGAACGCCATCTGACGAACAGATCGAACTGGTAAACATCGCTTTCGTTTTAACACCGCTGTGCAGATGGCGGTAAAGGCTTCCTTTGGCGCCAGTTGACTTCGGTTTCGGATTCTTGCAAGACAGCCACTGTTGCAATGAATTTAAGTCTAGAATCTTCGCTTCCATCACGCTCAAACTGAAACGCAACGAATCGTTAACTGCACGATACTCAAAGAAAAGCAAAACCACCGAAGCAGCCAGCCAACATTGTTGACCGCCAGCACATAGAAAATGGGCTGGTGGGAACGAGTATTCTTCTTAACATGGATGACGCCCGGATATCAGCTGTTAGAACAAGTGTCCCCACTGGGCGGAGCATTTCATTCATTCGTCGCGCATGTGGCCATGGCAAAACACCACGCGAACATTCTGTTTCATACTTCGGAATACTAAACAGCCGCAGCCGAGAACATTATGAGGTGAATCAGACATGCCGTCTACATTGATGTACGAACTGACACGCTTCATAGGTTCTCCACTGCAGCAGAAAGCGAAAGTTTGATAACAGCCCATGTAGGCGAATAAGCAAGGTAAATGGGATTGTAAACTATCGGATGATAGGTAGCTGGGTACATACTTGTTCATTTTAAACGTGACTCGCGGCCCAGATGCAGCTGCTCCCCGGAGGACGAAATGATTCAGTGGCTGGCGGCGAGCTCCCACGCCGAAAAGCAGCCGCCGACTGCCGTCTCCTGACGTCTGAAAACTACCCGCTCGGCCTGTTCCCGTTCTGCGACCCGCCGCGTTTCACGACTTCTGCGCGAGTCCAGCACCAGATCACATGGCCGAGGGCCATCACGACGCTCCGCCGCGGGCGGTCCTCGCAGACGTCCGGACGCGAGTCCCGAGCTCGCGACGCCTCGCCGGCGGGGCATGCGCACAGTCGCCGCCGCCCGCGGCCGGCCCGCTTTGTACCGCTCTGACGCCGTCCGACGGCCGCTAGATGTAGAAGTAGTTCTCGTAGTCGTGGTAGCTGGGCGACTTGGCGGCCGGCTTCGACGGTGTGTGCGGCGCGGCCAAGCTCTCGAGCGAGTCGACCGACTCCAGGTTGGGCCGCCACGGCAGCTGGCGGCGAGAGGCGGCGTCAGCGGGGCCGAGAGCGCCAGAGACGGCTGGACAATGATCGGCACGGCCGCGGCAGACAGCACAAGGACAGAGACGCGCTGACCGCCTGCTGACGCAGCAGGCAAGCTGTGACAGTCGAGGAACGGTTGGGCTCGATCACTGCGAGGCGAACATGTTTTTGATATGATTTCTGGTTCGTCAGCTCGCAGAGTTCGTCAGCTCGCAACGCATCTTCCTCGCACTGTTGAATGTCTCAAGACTGCTAACCGTGCTGCACGCTCTGAGCTACTCCGTATGCACTCATTACTTCCTACGCACCGGGAAGTGACCATGATGCCAAGGGAAAAGCAGGCGTACACGGAATCATTCAGAGCGTGTGGTACGTGTATGCCACTTTTATGTCGGCTTTGACAACAAAGAGCGGGTCCTCAGCGAGTGGTACGTCTCCAAAAGTTATGCGTTGAGAGAACTGCGGAGGCAGAAGAGATGATCACTCTGCCTTTCGTCTTTTCTTTTAACGCGGACGACAATAGAGCTGATAACTCTGACAAGTCGTGAATAAAAACCTGCCCCACAAAGGTTACGCATTCTTCCTCGCCGCCACACATCTCAATCAGTTCTCCGGATAAAAAAAAACAAATCCCGTAAAAAAATCCTGAAAGAAATTAGGGGAAAATTCCTGCTCCTAGCCGAACTCCGCAAAGCCGAGCTCATGTCTGCCAAACGAAATAAATCCTACGCAACCGAGGAAAACAACTCCCGTTTCGATCTGATACAATCTAGTCTGACCCGATGAGATTTTATCAGCAGATAAATCCGTCCGAAGCCGTGCACAAAATCCCAAGTACCAATTTCACAACTTCATAATCTTTTTCTGTGCCTTGATGTTGCTCAAAACCCAAGCCGTTTGCAGGGTAGAGTGAGTATGCAAGATATCGCCTACCCACTACGAACAGGATCTATTGGCAAAGATGAAAATGGTTCGGGTGTTTTGAAGTGGAGAATGTGTTTTTATATCATGCCACCAATCAGCCTCATGCAGTTTCTTATGATTTGTAAGACATGCATCATAAATATAATTCAGGTACGCCAGTCTTTTCCTAGTCTTTACTGAAGTTCTCTTTCAAGAAGACCACAACGCAACCCCTCAGCTAAATCTTATCCTCGAGGAGATGTCAGAGAATGTTACTTTACATGTAGTGAGGTTTATGAAAGGGAAAAGTGGTTAGCAGTTGCGAAGTTCCACTTAACTGACACTCTGTGAAGACATACATGGTGGTCTAGAATTCAGTTAGGGAGCCAATGCGACAATACCACGAAGCACGTTTTTCATGATGCACCGTCCACGAAGATGAAGAATCTTTCGGCGCAAAAAAACGAGACTGCTGCAGATAACTTGAAAAATAAACTAGTTATGTGAAGCAGGCAAAAACCTTTTACCGGTAAGGTATCCCGATCTTTTACGAGAAAACGACGAAGTGGGGATTACACGGCAGTTGTTTCCTCGTTAAACGCTAAAAAGGCTTTCGCCCTTGTGCACCATGTGCAAACCATTAGTTTTCCCTTGTAATGACGACAAAAAGCGTTTGGCGCCTGTCTATCTCTGACATAAAAAATGTCCACTATGGCGCCCTACCACTCTGAAACACAGGAATTCCTGCGATCTCTCACAGTAAGACACCTTCTCCTGTCGGCCGGAGCCTGCAGTAAGCCTTTCTAGTCCTGACTACGTCGTCTGTCTGAGTCGGGCGCGCTCCCGACTCAGACCAACGTGTCCACAACTCATGGCAATCAGAACCCGCTCCATACTTATCCGGCCCCAACTGGTGCTGATCCTATGGTCGTTATCTTATCAAATTATCCTATGTCATTATCGAACATTATCCCATGGTCAGGTGCAACCTCATTCTTTCTCCGTCTCAAACTCATGCGTTAGACATTAGGAATGAGGAGACTGGCAAGCGTCTTGGAGTCCCAGATTTCCTTTGTTTTATTTTAGTTCTATGTTGCGGCATAGAAAGAGCTATCTCCACACTTGCTAGTGATCCCTAGCTCCTTTTCACCAAGTCCTTACGTCATTGCTATCCCTCCCCCCCCCCACACCACCCCAGACCCGTCGGTCTCCATCTCAGACCTCCCGACTCCTCACCGGACCCGTCGGACGCAGGTCGAGACGTTTTCGAGCCCAGCCGACCCCGGCCGGCTCGCGAGCCCTCGCTCTTCCTCCAGCCCGACCCGGACCTGCCGGCCCGGCCCAGCCCGGGTCGGCCCGACCCCGCCCGGCGCCGCCCTGCCACACGCGCCGGCCCGTTCCATCACGGCCGCGACAGCAGAATACCGCCCTCTGAAAGCCCGGCCGGCGCCGACGCCCGCCACAGACGACCCTGTCCGGAGAGCTGGGGAGAGGTCCCGTCAACGGGCACCAGCCGCCAGCGGGTACCAGCCGCCAGCGGGCACCAGCCACCAGCGGGCATCAGTCATCAGCGGGCACTGGACTCAGTAGGCACCGACCGTCAGAAGGTACCAACAGCCGTCAGCGGACACCAACCGACATCGGACACCAGATATCAGCGGGCACCACCGGTCAACGGCACCAACTGTCAGCGGGCACCAGCTGTCGGGCACAAACCGTCACAGCGGGCACCAGCGGCCGTCAGCGGGAATGAAACGTCAGCAGACACCAGCGGTCAGCGGCCGACAGCCGCACTGACGGGCTGACGGACACCCCTGACAGCAGGACCAACTGTCAGGGGACACTGGCCGTCAGCGGGTATCAGCCGTCAGTGGGCACCAGCAACGGGCAGCGGGCATCAGGCATCAACGGGCATCGGCCGTCAGCGGGCACCAGCACTCGCCAGTGGCCACCAGTCGTCAGCAGGAACCACCACCCGTCAGCGCACAGGAAACTGTGCCGACAAACAGGCTCCAGCGGACCGAGACCCGTGCGCAGTAATTCTGGCGCCAACCACGACCGACGAGTTTTCACCGGGTCTCCTTCACTTAGACCAAAGTGCGTTTATCGCCGCTTGGGCGTGGAGGCTGCGCTAATGTGCGTCGACAAACAGTCGGACATTTGGAGAGCGCCGGGCGGAGGAGTGCTTTTCTGCGTTGCCAGCGGGCACCGGGGGAAACTTTTCGGCGGCGTGGATATTTTTGATAGCTGACGACAGCCTGAAGGAAATGGGATGTCGATTCCTGATTCTTTCAGAGGTAATTACGCTGCCGCTTCCCATTGTGTCTCACCTCGCCGGATGTGAGCGGGAACCCCGCGCCCGTTTATCGTCAGGCGCCGTGACAATGGGCATTCCTTTGAAATATCCCGGCTGCTCGGGGAGAAATGAGCTCCGTCGGACGATGCACGAAGGGGCTGAGTGGTGCGCTCGCCCTCAGAAAGGCGCTCTCCCCGAGGGAGCAGCCAGGAGCCGTCCTGGGCCGAGACGGACCGGTCCGACATGGGCGGCATAGATTCGATGCCTTTATAGAGTACTATCGTGCTCGTTTATCATCCCACGCGAAACCACTAATGTACCCAGATGATCCGTTAATGACAGCAAACTCGCGTTAAAAAGGCGTAAAGCATGCGGCTTAATGACTGTGGTTCACCTAAAATACCACGCATACGATGTCCATGTTCCTCTATTACCAGCTCGTTTCCGGCAACAGTGGAGCTGGGGGTGTCTGTTGCGCACAGGTCCTATCTTTCCCCAGACATCCGGAGCACAAGGCTGCGTCGCTACAAGACTTCAGCAATCTTTCTCCTCATTTTTTCTTCCTTTCTCTCGCTCTCTCTCTCTCTCTCTCTCTCTCTCTCTCTCTCTCTTTCTCTCATTCTTCCTTTCTCTCCCTCGCTCTCCGACGTACCTTTCTGGGTCGCCGCACGGCCTGCTCCCGCTGCAGCACGAAGTAGTAGTGGTCCCGGTCCTTCCAGCCGGCCTGCACCTGGACGGGCCGATCCGTGGGCCTCAGACGGCGCTCGTACCGCGCCGTCCGACACACCTGGAACCGTGACATGACCTGAGGTCAGGGCGAGGGCTGTCACGCACACCTGGAACCGTGACATGACCTGAGGTCAGCGATGGGGACACGTCGCACACGCCTGGAACCTTGATGTGAGGGCTGACATGACATGAGTAGGGGCTGGGGACCTGTCACACACACCTGAAACCGTGACATAGCCTTTGGTGATAAGGACTGGGGCAGGTTTTAGGACTCGCACGGGGCCGAGCGCAACCTCTGGAACTGGGACATGCTCTCAGCTCACGTGTCTGCCTGGAGGCGGCCCCCGCTGCGGTCCCACAAGACAATGGCAAAACGGCGCAGTGGTGAGCCTTGGCCTGAAGTCATCAACCACGATGGAGAAACTTTGCTGTCAAACCGGCTCGTGGAAAAATGCTAGGTTACACAAAAAAAACGTGAACAGTTAGGACTTAGGTGAGCGGTAGCTTAGGTGGAACGTACAACCAGCGAAGAATGCAGTGAGTCATCCTCGCGGTTGCACGTTTCTTAAAACATGTACCGGCATCTAGGATATGACATTCGTACAGGAAGCTGATCGGTAGAAACGTGAACGCGGTCTCATCAACACGACGGAGCTCTTTTGGTCTCCGCATCATGGCTTTTGTGTGGCATATTCTGATTTCAAAACAGACATACAAGAATCTTTGTACGTGGCTTCAAAGATTAACGCTCATCAAGCGCTCATTAACGCTCATCATAGATTAACGCTTTGCTGGTCAGTCTCATACAATAAAGCAAGTTCGACGTGACGCCTATTTTACAACATTTTTCAACATTAAGTACGTGTGTACCTCTTAACAGGGAAAGCAAATCAAAATGCCCTATTCTCGTTTTTACGTACACCGCGCAGAGCACCCACCCAGTGCATTCCCCAGCTGCAACGAAACGGAACAACTGCAAAACATGTTCTGAGAGGCGAATAACGTGCTGGCACCAGACGCTTCCACGTCCGCCGCAATGATGCACCTATCGCCGGTGTTGAGGGAAGACTTTACAACCGCACACAAGTCCCCACTTGCACTGACGCGTTGCGCCAGACACAGCCTGCGCGCTGCATTCGGATCACCCCGACTCAAGAGGTTCAAATCCAAACCGAAGTTTGAATGAAATACAGTTGCAGATATTGAAATTACGAAATTAAGACGGGGGTCGAGATTCGGGCCGGATTTATCTCGCTGTTTATCGTCGGAGAGCAGGCCGCGTTACCTCGAGCAGGAAGAACCTCTCGGGCGCCTCCCTGCAGTTGTTGCAGTTGAGGATCAGCCGCAGCAGCTCCGTGGTCTCGGTGCGTTCCGAGACCAGCAGACTCTTGTAGTGAGACTGGAAGGGGACGGCGTTCCATGAGGCGGAGGTGACGGCGACGGGTCGGTTGAGGCCGTCCACGACAAGACAGATTCCAGCTAACGATGTTTTGCCTGCTGTTTTCTACAGCTCAGCCGCCGGCAAAACACTCAAAAATGGCGTGCAGCATGTGGTACTGCAATGTGACTTCAACAGAACTATAACCCAAAACGAACACATAACGCTTGACAGGCAAAAACTCTGTGGTGAAAGCTCCCTACTGGAAGAGTTCTGGGGCAGATGTTCGACGACTTAAAGGAAAACTTATGACTACGTACGTCACGTAAGACGTGACTTGATGGATTTGTCATGTTTCCTTTAGCGACAACCCTTAAAGACTCCGACGAAATACAACATTGCGACAAAAAGTGCGCTGCCAAGGACGCAATTAGCTCCTCGTACTAACAACTAACATCCGCATCTTGTGACAACAAGTACACATCCACATTCGCACTCGACACAATCTCGCGGCTGAAGGCATAAAGCATAACAAAAGCTGGCAACGGTGAACGTTACAACAGGGAGCGTTTAGCTCCGGCGGCAGCGGCATGCTTCGAAGGACATACCCCCTGCATCAGCACGCCGTCGTAGATCCGCAGCAGACCTCCCTGGTGCATTCGGAGGATTAGCCTGCAAAACAGGAGACGCGGTGTCACTGAGGAGCCCACGAGAACGCGCTGGGGGATTCTGACGTAACGAGTTTCAACAAGCAGAGGGTCCCCGTTCGGTCTGGGCCTTCACAGTGTCCCAAGGACGTCAACTGTGTGCGTTCCGGCAGACAGCCAACGGTGTTTTATCGTTACTATGTTACCCTCGGCAACTGAACATGGAAAAGGGGGTTAAAATGATCGATCAGCATCTTATTATACTGTTTAGCGTTGATGTTCCTCACGCACTCACAGGTACTTATATGCATAAGTCTGGTACCCAAAGGACAATAAGGTATTGTCTTTGCCACGTTCTGTCCGATGACAGCAAGGTCGTCACCACTGTGACGCAATCGTCAGCGGTGGTAAAACGGTGTCCCGCATCGGCGCTAGGCTAACCCCCCACGGACAACCGTACGACACATATGGTGACAATATGGCAGCTATGAGACATTGCGACCACACGGCCCTGCCCCGTCATTCTCGGCCCATCGTCGCCGCTTATCCTGCCCAGCCGTCAGCCCCGCCACTCCTCGGCCTCCAGCCCCGGCGAGCGGCCACGAATCGTGACGACACAGCTCCGTCAGCGCTCCGTCTCACGGTGTCGCCGCGGCGACGCGAGAACATCCTTTACCGTATACCCTACACCGCGCGGCCGCGCCGTCGGCGTCACCGCGTGGCCGGCGGCGGCGGCTCTATTAATTAGAGCCGGTCTCACGGCGTCATCGTCCGCCGTCCGACGCGGCGTCAGCCGTCTCGGCGCCGCTGATTAATGGCGCGCGTCACACAGGCGCCGCCGCGGCCGCCGCGGAGCCGTGGCGCCGGAAGCCTGTCGCTGCGCTCTCTGACCCGCCGCCGGCCCGCCGCGGCGGAATATCGCCGGAGACGGTCCGACCTGCAGGGCCATCGGAGCGGGCCCGGTCAGCTCAGGCTCGCGGGAGGAGCGGTTCCGACGTCCCAGAGAGCGCCGGCTCATCCCGGTTATCACGGCCGACTTGAACTGTACTGGCTCGGTCAATGGACTAGGTTTGTTTCCGTCTACGCCAGGACCTGTCCCGGTTCGTCCAGGGCCGTTCAGACAATCTGGTAAGCTGCGGCCCCTCGGACGGTCCTTGCTGGCCTTTGAGGTCGATCCAGTCCATTCGTTATCGAAAGGACGACTGTATCCACTCCGATCCGAGGAGGAACACCACATCCACGCACAAGATCTGGCCAGTCCCGGGACAAGCCACAGAACGGAGAGACGCCTCCTCTGCCGTGAGGTCTGACCCGCCCGGGGCCTGGGGACCAGCAGCAGCAGCGGGCTGGGAGAGACGCCACCTCTGCCGTGAGATCTGACCCGCCCGGGGCCTGGGGACCAGCAGCAGCAGCGGGCTGGGAGAGACGCCACCTCTGCCGTGAGATCTGGCCCGCCCGGCCCGAGCCCGGGGACCAGCAGCAGCAGCGGGCTGGGAGAGACGCCACCTCTGCCGTGAGATCTGGCCCGCCCGGCCCGAGCCCGGGGACCAACAGCAGCAGCGGGCTGGGAGAGACGCCACCTCTGCCGTGAGATCTGGCACGCCCGGCCCGAGTCCGGGACCAGCAGCAGCAGCGGGCCGGGAGAGATGCCGCCTCTGCCGTGAGATCTGACCCGCCCGGGGCCTGGGGACCAGCAGCAGCAGCGGGCTGGGAGAGACGCCACCTCTGCCGTGAGATCTGACCCGTCCGGCCCGAGCCCGTGGACCAGCAGCAGCAGCGGGCCAGGAGAGACGCCACCTCTGCCGTGAGCTCCGTGGGAATGGCCTCGGGCCGGCCGCCGCCGGGCCAGGGGGCATGGGACCTGACCGGGCCGCGGTCGTGACGCAACAGGAGCTGTCCGCCGCGCACCACTGGCAGCCTTGTCCCAGCGAGACGCACCGCCGCCGCCGCCGCCGCCGCCGCCGCTTCTGACGCCGCCGCCGCGCCGCCGTTAACGTCAAAGAGCCGTCGCGCCACTTCGCGACGCGGTGCCCGTCTTCGAAGGGCGCCCCGTGACGTCATCGCCATGCATGCCTGTGGCCGGAGCGATAGGGCGTGATTGCCGGCGGAATGGCTCGAACGTTTGGCCGGTCACTCAACTGGACGCGGCCTCCATTAGCCCGACTGCAAACCGCCCGCTGACCGGGCGTCTCTCGGTTTTGCCAGAAGTGCAGAAACGTGTAGGCTTCGACGAGCAATCAATCCTATCCGCCGCTGACTCGCTGGCGTCGATGAAAATTCCTGGCAAACGCGTGGGAAATTTGACGGGCATTTGGCGAGGGACGGACATTCCGCGCGCTCATCAGACGTGTCATCTCCGTGGACGGACTGGTGAGACTCGCGGCGGACGCCGGATGGCTAATTCTCCCGCGCGGCGACATTCCGCGGGCGCGACACACCCCATCCGCGCGGCTCATCCGCCGCAGCTCGTCAGTCGGAAGCACC
Source organism: Capitulum mitella (assembly GCA_030062745.1). NCBI lineage: Eukaryota > Metazoa > Arthropoda > Thecostraca > Pollicipedomorpha > Pollicipedidae > Capitulum > Capitulum mitella. Next base: position 23,920,544 of record CP099846.1, read on the forward strand.
TGAGCAGCAGCTGACGAGCTCCTCCGCGTGAGCTCCAATCAGCGCGCCGGACACCGTAATCTCCGCCGGGCGCCGCCGCCGCCCCGGGAGCGGGCAAAGGGCGGCGGAGAGCCGGGCCGATCCAGGTGGCCGGCGCGAGCTATTCCGGCGCCGGACGTCCGGCGGAAGCCGGCGGTTCCGGCGCGCCCACGCGGTCGGCGCTGGCCGATTGAAAGCGGCCGGGCGTGGGCGCGGATCGTTATCGCGTCCCCCGCGCGGCGGCGCGTGTTCCCGTCGGCGCGCCCTTTGTCCCGCGCGGATCCCGCGGGAAAAAGCGCTGAGTCGGCGCGGCTCTTTTTCGCGTTCGCCGGCGATTTCACGCGCGTCCCGGCGTCAAGTGGCGCGGAATCCGGGCGCGGCATCCCGCGGCGCCGCTGTCTTCTCTCCGCCCGGGAAACTGCGCCAGTGTCAAGATAGTAACCCGTGGAAGGCGCGCTCGTCAGGGACTGGCAGCGACCGCGGTCGTTACGAGTGATTGCCGCGGCGGCTCAGACACCCCACGCGCCACTGGTCCCCGTCGGCTCAGCTATTCGGTCGGTGACGGCTGAACGTACGGCCTCACCGCCGGCGTCAGCGTGGTTTTCGTCACGGCTTTTTCGCCGTCTGGGGCCGCGGGCGTCGGAAAAGAACCAGTCAAGGTCTGCTGCCAACCACGCCTCGTTCGCCTCTGCGGCATTCCTGGCGCCGTCGCTGACAGACGCGCGGTCTCGGTCGCTTATGGCGGCTCTTCCAGCCACGCACCTCGCAGGGCAGCTCTGATTTCTACCACCTAGAACCGAAATCCTGGCCACATGAACACAACTGCATCAACGATTGATTCTGTGGTTCTCTGTCTTTTTCGCCGTCTGTTCCACAGTACCCAGCGGAGACTGGGTTAGGATCGGCGCAACAGGTGCGGCGCCATGAATTTTTGACTGTGGGGTACTACCAGGGACGTAGCCCAGACGATAAGCTCTTGAAAGGAGATTCCCAGCCCCCCCCCCCACAAAAAAAAACTGGGTTTCTCCCCGTATCTGGGCCACTTCATTTTAAGATTGACGATTTTTACAATAAACTTAAAAACTTATCGTTTATTTGGCCGAAGTTACGTTTCACATAACAAAACAAACCGCTCTCTTCGCTCTCCACTACATGTTCTCGCAAATTTTGCAATTTGCTTCCTCCTTCGAGCATCAGCCAGATTTCCATGATCTCATTCAAGAAAGCAAATTTCGCCGCAATATATCCGAAGTTGGATTTCGCTGGAAAAATAACGTCATAAAATCTTGTCACACTATGCACCGGATTTCAGATCCGGAATCGGACCTGAAATCATCTCACTTCAACCAGTTTCGTTAAAATAACTAAATTTCCATTTTCATCCCAACAACCTAAGATCAGATCGTATGCTTCACCACGATATTTCACCTCACGACGTATGATTAGTGTTGGACACTAGAAAAACGCGGTATCCCACGATCAAATGACTATGTGGTACTGGTACCCCACGTACCCCACGGTGGCGCTGCCCATACGGCGCAAATGCATTCACTCGTGAGCATCCGACGATCAAACAAAGCCATTCTTGACGCGGTCTGAAGCGCTGAGCTCAGGCATGCCAGCCGCGGCGGCAGGACAGGCCACGGTGAAGCGCCTCAACCAACAATTTCGCGCGGCTTCTTTTCGCATTTCGAAGGCCTTGCAGCCCAGTCACGTCGCCATGCAACACATCGGCATTTCCCCTGAATGCCGTCCGTGCGGCCGGCTCTCCGGGTTGGCGTGGCGGGCGGCCGGACGGACAGGGTCGCACGGGATCCTCGACTCTCACGCGGCTCACGCATAGCTTACCTGGTGTCTCCTTTGGGCCGGCACGCCTGCAGCTGCGCCGGCTTCGCTTCGTCGTCCAGCACCAGGACCGTCCTGGCCGCGTTCTCTGTCGGCGGAGGTGGAACCGTTAGACGCCGTCCGACGTCAGGGCGTCAGCCAGCGTCAGCGGCGTCAGCAGGGGCGTCATCACAGCGGGGCGCAACACAGCCGGACGTTCCCATATCAGAAAGTTGTCATTCCTGGTGGTCCTCACATCGGGACACAGTGCGTGTTACCACATCAGAAGGCAGGAATAACCACTGGCCGTCAGGTGCGCAGTGAATTGCTGCTATACCAAAATGTGCTTGCACCTGGTGATCAATACACGGAGACATCGCCATATTAGAATGCCACCACATTACAGCATGAACAACACAGCGGAGGTCACCACTTCCGGGCGCTACCGCCTCCGCACACTGCCGAAGCCGGACGCCATTCGTTCGGGACATCACCAGCTCCATCGCAGGGTGGCGCGAGTGGGCGGAACTCCGTCTGGGACGTGACCCCAGCCCACATACATCAACAGCCCGGGCGGAAACCGACCCGGTCGCGCGCTGATATCACCCACCGGCGGAAAAACTCGACCGCCAGCAAACAAACCGCTCACAGCGCGGGTGGATGGCAGCCGACGGCTTGCACCGGCTGCAGCGCGACCGGATCGGATTTGTTTTCGAACTGCGCCCGGCGCTCATACATGTGTATTTTGATTCGGTGGCAGGCGGAGATCAGGCGCGACTGGGAAAAACGGCCGGTGCCGCCGTCGGAAGAGCTTGCGACGCAGGAATTCCGAAAAACGGCGTCACCAAGGCCGCCCGGTCGCGTCGCAGGCGCGCTGGACAACGGGCCGCTGTACCGCGGCAGATGCAGGCCACACTCGGTCTTAATTGGGCGCCGACAGCCCGCCTCTGACGTCAGCCTGCGCAGGCGGGCGCGCCGGCAAGGCCGGAGCTGACTGCCGCCTGGCGCAGCGAACTCTTGAACAAGAACTGCGCGCTCCTGAAGAACCGCCCACGCCGTCCGTTCCTCGGCCGAGTTGCCCGGCCGACCCATGGGCCGACCAATGGCCAGGATTTCACCAAGTAGGGTGCAGGACAAACCCATACTTCTTCCCCCCAAAAATGAAGTCGGATTGCGGCCAGTATTTTTGAGTTCCGAATCTTTTACTTTGATTTTTGGTACATAAAGAAACGTTGAACTTCAACCCCCCCAAGGAGCACCCTCTCCCCCTTGCCCTCTTCCCGGCTAAATCCCTGGGCCGACCACTGCGGCCCCACCGGTCGCGTCCACGACACGGCCTCGCCGACCTCTCCTACCGGAGGGAGGACTGAGTAACGAAGCCTGGTCGGACAGAGCGCGGCCCGACCGACCTCCGCCGGACGACACTCACCTGTCGACCGCACGCCCACCTCCATGGTGAGGTAGAAGAGGTTCGGGTCGCGGTGCTTCATCCGGTATTTGTTGAGCAGCGTGGACACCAGCTGACGACACGTGGTGCCGAACGTTACTCCCAGGGTCTTGTACTCGATGTCGGAGCGCAGGCAGCGCGCGTACACCTTCAGCGGTATCTGGGGACGGAGCGGGATCGGTTACACTGGGGCTGCCGACTGTTAAGACGTTAGGTTGGCCGGGCAGTCGTGCCAGCAACCCAGGCGGCGGACGGAATAGGTTTGTGTTTTTGATACGTGCAAACGGTGCCAAAATTTAAGTGCGAAAAAGCAAAGATGCAAAATGCGGAATGCATGACAATGCAACAATTGCTAATTAAGTGGATAAACGTGCCCCGTGTTTTCAGTGAAGTGATTTGCATTGCATTGTAATGTATGTGTCTGGGGAGGACGCAGACTCTGTTCCTGCAGGATGTAAGTGTTGAACGGGAGCCTTCATCTGCATCCGGGTACAAAGCGTATTCGGTTACTGACGTAAGCACCGAGATCGCGTCTTTGCCAGTGTTGAGGATAGAATGGACATGTCAAGCTTACACTCACATTAGTAGCTGGGAAAAGTACTGATTCGGTTGTTGGAGCCGGGAGCAGATGCCCATTGAACACTCCCTCTAACATGTGGGAGAACAGGGTTAGTCACCCCAGGAGTCTGCACGCACTGTGCCCAATTCGATCTGGAGGACAGGCTCGTCTATTAAAGGGCCTACTCTAAGGACCGAAAAGTGTCAAAACAGAGATCTGCCATTACTTTTGCATGCCCCTTGCTTTTAAATTTTACCTGGTCCATTTGTCAAAAGGGCCGTCAGACGCTTAGCTACGTGCATTCCTGATGACCGACAACCTCTCGCCGTACCACCCACATATTCTGATGGATGCTGCAGCCGGTGTAAAAGCTGCCCGGAAAAACTGAACTGCTGTGAAACAACAGATACATCACTTTGCGACGTCCACCGAGAGTCTGTGAGTCACGTTCGGCTCCGACTGTGTGATGTATGTTTTGTGTAGTTTTGTGGTTGGCATTCATGAGCACAAAATCTTGCTGTATTTGGTAATGGGCGGAGGCACTCAGTTACAACTAATGACCAATTAATAAGATCGATGACACAGATAATTACACCATTTCTAGCCAGTCATGCAGCAAGAGCCAGACAATGGGTTGTAAGACATCGCCTATCATAGCACTTCCCCCATTCGCAAGCATTCTCACGCGATTACAAGCTCATTAATTATCGCTAATTACAGTTTTCTGCACCTTTTGAGTGTAAACGTGTGAATGTAAGCAACTGCGTTCAGCTCACGACCATAGGACGCAGTGGCGAGATGAGATTTCCATTCTTCTGGATAGTTCTTTAAAATGATATAGGGGTTTCCTTCACAAAAAAAAATTTAGCAGCTCATTTAAATGCAATTCTAGCAGTCCTTTGAATGAACCAAAAACCATTAGTACCAACCGCCCAGTTTGCATGACATCAATGCAAGACGAGTCGCGGTGTATTCCGGAGACACAGTTAAATGGTCAATAGCATCACATGCGCTCTCCCAAGTCCCACCATTGTGAACACTACCGTGCTGTCGTCTTCCACTCCCAACAGCCACGTGTACTCATTTGGATTGCGAACTTTCGCTGCCCCTGCCAGCAGAGTCTCATGGCTTCCATTTGTTAGCTCGCCGATAACAAATGAGGTACACGGAAGTGCTGCTGTGTCACTCGGCGCGGCCGGATTGCGCAACACGCTAAAGGATAGCGGCGCCCGCATTTTACCGACCCCTACCCTCAGCCGGGAAGGAAATCTGCGCAGGGGATTCGACGAGTCACCGCCAACAGGGGCTCTCTGGAGCGGAAGCCGCGAGCCCATGACGTAGTGGCACGAGACGTTAACACACAGCACATGCCATGCCCTGACAGGTGACAATGAAGGATGTGCGTCCGATTTTATTTCCAGTTTGTACCATGGCGTTGGCATTGCGGCACAAAATAATAAGCACGTGACCTAGTACGTCTGAAGACGGGTTTGATTAAAATTTCTCAGGCTTCATGTGTTGCAATTCACAAATACACCAAGGATTTTAGCACGCATGGGAAAAACGAAATGTGTGAAGAACGTGCTAACAAAACAAGACTGTTGATGACGTACGTGGTGTTATGACGATAAGGCAGTAACATTCTTGGCCGAAAATGTTTCCCGATGTCCTGAGCAGGGAGCAGTTACATTTTAGCAGTTACCAATTAACATCTCTGGAAGCCAGGCTTAACTCGAGTGAGTCTCCTTGGGTCAAGCTGAATGTCTGGAAGCCAGACAGCCCATTTCATTTCTATTTTCCGCAAGCTGGACATTATTTCGTGATGCCTCAAACGCGCATTATCATTACCGGTACGCGTTACCACTATCACAACAGCAAACAAATTATCACAAGTGACACCAGTGTACATCAGTGTTACTGAGGATTTCGTAGAAAAAGCCAAGCTTTGCGCAGGGATAACTCGCCGCCTCAAGGTTTTCTCGGTACTGGTCAAACACTCAGGCAGCATTTTGCTGTATACAGTAATCCATAACAGTAATCCATATGTTTCCCGCTATTACAAATCACGACCCGTCAAAGCTATGTTTGACATGACATAAGAAGATTTGGGCGCTGGTTGGTTTCACGCGAAATGCTGTCCGCGTCTTTGAAGCTTCGATAAAACTTTCAATACCCGACGGTTGGAGGACAACCTACATTTTCCGCCATAGCAAGTGGTGCTAAGTCCCTGTCCTAATCACACAAAGAATTTCAGCTGCGCAGAGCCGTTGCGTCCGCGCAATTCGTTATGACGTCAGGATCTTTGAAATACGGATCGTGGGGCCCAGGTGGTGGTAAAAACGATTTAAGCCATGATGTTGGTATCTATGGGTCCTTTACTCAAAAGCCCCTACCTTCCACTGCACCGCACCATTTTACTTAAGCTTGTTGCCATCAAACTGTTGCGCGCAGACTTCCGCTGTTGTCAGTTTAACGGCAAACGGCGAGTGCGAAATCTAATCAAACCAACATAAAACATCAATGAAACCGAAGCAAACACTCGCATGGCCATTAGACAAAGCCGGCGGCAATAAACTAGCTAGAACGACAGCTTTCTCCCGTGTTCCACGCTCCACTACACGTCTGTCCGGATCGGCAACACGGGGCATCGCAGCTGGCGCTCTCACGTGCCTTCTGCACGTGACCCGATCAACCGGCCGGGAGGATGAGGCGTGAAAAAGGCGGCCAGATGTGTCGTGCGGGAGCCCGACGGCCCAGCGTGGGAAAGACCGACACGTGACGCGACGCCCGGCACGACGCCTGCCGTGAGACGGAGGCCGGTGCCGCACGTGAGACGTCGGTATTAGTGGCGTGAGGGCACGGGGAGGGCGCGGAGCAGAACGACATGCCTGCCATCTGGCTTCGTTTTTCTGTCGGTCAGACTCGTGCCGCGGGCAGGACTTTATGGGTGCCACAAATGGAGCTGCAAAATGATCGAAAGGACGAGCTGGCCGAATCTGGTGGGCCGTGGAACACCTAGCATGAGTAGTTTTGCTCTTCTTTTGTTTGGCAGTTTGGCATGATCTAGAAACGAGATCACGAGAATAAGGACAACAGAAGCTTGTCAAGAGTTGCTGTCTCGTAGCAACTAGAAATGATGGTTCCATTTCTGGCGCGTAAGCCTCAAATAATCTATCGCAATGCAATGAGATGCACTGGAGACAGTTCGCCAAACTCTCTGGCAGAACCTCATGTATCGTATGGATACCTCAGATCCGGCAACGCGGATCTGTTCGGCGCGGATCGCCGCAACGCTTCTGTCTGGAAGACACCTTGACAAATAACGCCATTGAAAAGCAATCACTTCGCGGATGCGTGCCGGCTTTGGAACGGCAATCTCGTGATCTGCGCCTGCGCAGGAACATTCATCTTCTGGCGGGTGACCGCCTCTGTTTTACAGCCGGACGTGCTGCTCTCTGCCATCCCAATCACTTGCCCGGTGCCTTGTCGGACGCTGTATCTAAAGCGTGACGGTAATATTGGGCGGCCCTATCTTGCAGTCCGATCGCACGTATAAGATTGAAATGTAAACGGCTGGGAGACTTTGTAACGTAGATAAACAGCAGGGCACAATCACGACTTGCCTTAACGAAACATGCTCGAGGGATTTTGAAGCGCATACGAATGCCGTGAGTCGAAAGAGAGATGCCGCCGTGCTGCACGGTTGACAACGCGAAAAATAGCCACGGCTGGGGCATTTCCAATCGCCCAGCATATCCTCTTAACGGTTCGAGCAAAGGCCATCTGTCAAACATGCCGGGCGTCCCTCCCCCTGTCAGAGCGCCCCAATCGCTGGCCCATCTCCTCCTCAGATCCTCCAAGGCCTTCTCCCGGCTTTCTCATCGTCCCAAGAGTACTTCTCACCTAGGTTCCTCCCCAAATGATAGCAATCCCCACGGCAAGTTTTCCGGTGCTTCGCCCGCCAAACCGTCCTCACTCGCGGGTTTCCTCGAGTACCCGTCTTGTCCGTCTCAGGGCAGTCCCCATAGCTGTCCCCGGTCCCGTTACCGACAAGAATGCTCGGCACGCGGGGCTGCGTAAGCTTCTCCAGGTCAAAGGCGGCGTCTCGTATTCATGGCAGCGGCGGCAAACGGCATTTCCGACTCCTTCCCTTCCATGCAGCGCCACTGAGGCGTTGAACTTGCTCGAGTTCAAGCTCGTGGCAGTCGTCCCCGCTTCCCCCGCCACCCCCGCCGGCGGCGCCGTCTCTGCCGCTGCTCCCGACACTCACCGAGGGGCCCTCTGCCGGCGAGGCGGCGGCGCTGACGGTCTGCGGCGGCTGCGAGCCGGTGCTGCCGGCGCCCTGCGAGCTGCTGCTGGCCGCGCTGCTCTGCGTCTCGTTCAGCGACGTGTAGGACGAGGAGCGCGACGAGAGCGCCGCCTCGGGCGTCAGGCCCAGGCTGACGGACGAGCTCAGGCTGAAGGTGTCCGGCCGGCCGGGCCGGCCGCCGGCCACCGGCCGCACCGGGCTCAGGTGCACGTGCTTCAGCATCCTGGAACGGGAGGCCCGTGTCAGCAGAGCAGGGCGCGAGAGTGGAAATTTGGGTTCGGTGTTGTTTTAGCCGCCTTGGAGTAATTTCACGGCACACAAAGGCGCTTAGCCTGGCTTGAATTGGCGTACTCATTTATTGGGAAACTAAACCGACATCGGGAATCTCTGAAAAAAAAACAGCTCAGAAGGAATTTAGGTATAGTTTTGCAGATAACGGAGAACTTCTGGTGGTCCACCTGCATAAGAAAGGAATGACTGACACTAAGGCGATGTGCGTCATGAAACATTCTGGTTTTGCAGGAAGTTGCAAGACAGAACCTATCCATAGTCTGACCGCAACACAACACAGTAAAACTGGGCCTATCGAAACAAGCTATCCACGCCCACGTCTTCCTCGCGTGCCAAATTGGCAGCGGGTTTTCCTCAGCCGGAGACCCCTAGGCGCACAACTGAACAGAACTCGTTTGGTATTTTAGGCGTATTTGCTTAGACGGAGGCTGGCCGTAAAATCCCTCTGTTTGGTGGCGTTTAGTCAGTCCCGCCGCCCGCGCCCGCGCGCGTGGCAGTAGGCCAGAGCCGCGAAGTTCCCCCTGCTGCCGGGCAGACAGGCTCGGCTCTGGTCTGGGAGTGGTGAGCTCGTACCATTCCTGCACTGCCGACTCACATGATCCTATTATCGTGGCGCCTCACTCACTTAGGGCATGCAGGATTCTTTGCAGCCTGACGCTGTGGACAATGGCATGTCCTGGTGTCTGCATCGCAAACTCAAAGCGCAAAAGAACGTTCCAACAAAGCCGCAGACATAACATGCAAAGCTTACTAAGAACAGTGTCTGTCCTGTTGAGCAAGGTTTGATTTCTTGCTACTTGTTAATGGTCCCATAAAATGCAGCCTTTCTATCTGTTTCATCGGCTTTCTGCATGCGCTTAGTGTCGACCGAGCATTGTCAATGCTGCCGGGGTATGCAGACCGCATCGTGAATAAAAACAGCCTATTCCACCAGCCGCCGCCTTCCGAAGAATCGTGGCTCATTCGTCTACGGTGACCGAGCTTCCGTCGGAGGGTGTCGGTGGTGAATCGTGCGCCGTCTCGACGAATCGACCGCATGGTGGCCGGAACCAGACCACAGAGTGGCCGGCACCACGCCTGCGATCCCAGACAACAGCGTCTCGTCCAGAGCCTCAGTGGCTCGGAAGCCGGTCTGAGGTGCCTCTGCAGTCTGAAGTGGCTATGAAGCTGCCTTGGAGCAGCTCTGAAGCCGCTCTGAAGCGGCTATGAAGCTGCTGGGCTGGTACTCTGAAGAGCTTCTGAAGCTGCTCTGAAGCGGCCCTGAATCAGCTCTGTAGCCGACTTAAAGCTGTTTTGTAGCTGCTCTGAAGCTCATCAGAAGTGGCTCTGAGGCGGCGCACAGCTTCCACGTGGTCTGGTCGACTTCCGCCAGCCTGTCGCCGCCACAGGAGCCGCCAGCCGCGTGCCCGGAGGCCGCGGCGGCGGAATGATGGGATACCAGCCGCCGCCGGCGCCAGGGGCGGTCGCCCGACCTTGTCCTGCGGTCAGCTGGCGCCGACCCCGGCCGCGGCCGCGACCGCCGCGGGCGCCGGCAACTGGGTCAGCCTCGAGCCGCGGCGGGCGGACGCCGTCTCCGGCTCGGTTCCCGCGCCCGTCCGGGCCGCCTCCTCCCACGATTACCGGCGCGGGGCCGGACGTCGTCGGCGGCGGCGGCCGCAGTGGGAACACGCCCGTTCCCTCGGGACGTCGCGGCGGCCGCTGCGTAAACAGACGCGGGTCCGGCGCCGACCGCGGCGACAGTACGTGCTCTGGCGGAACGCCCGGCGGCGGACCGCAGCGGCGAGAGTGAGCCGAAACGGCGCGACAAAACCGCGCAGCGATCGCCGCCGCCGCAGGCGGCGATCGCTGCGCGCAGGAAGGCGGCGCTGTGCTGCCGCGCGGCGCACGCCCGTCCGGCTCCTGCCGCCGTTCCCAGGGCGGAGGCCGGCGTGGCCGGGACGCCGCTGACGGACACGACCGACTCCCACTCCGCGGACGGCCGCGTGAAAAGCGACAACGCCAGCTGTCGCCGATCGAGGCCCGGCCGGCGCGCGCGCTTTTTGTCGCCGGCCTCGCTTACGGCTCTGTAAACAGTGCCGCCGCGGAAACCGCGCGCCGGCCTTGCGACGGGAGGATCCCATGTCGGCGGTGACGTCTGTCGGCCGGTCGAGCATCCGGCGCCTCTGCCGAGCTCGGCCCGCTCGCCCGGCGGCGCCGCCCGGGCGAGAGCGCCGACCGATGTCCAGCCAGTCCAGCGGCCTCACCGTCCAGGCGTCCTCGCCAAGCGGCACGACTGACAAGCAGTAAGGCGTGCTGCCCCGTCCGACACTCAGGCCGATCCCATCTTAATCCGCCGGTGGAGTGGTACCAGGGGTCAGTAATGGCAGCCGGCAGAGCGGCGCCACGGCCCCCGTCTGAACAGGCTGATCCCTCCGCAAGCCGCCCGGCCGCGGAGACCCGCCCAGGCTCCCTCGGCGTATGCAGGGGGAGGAGCGGGGGGGGGGGGGACTGCGGCCGTCGGCTCGCCTGCTCGCGGTTAGACGCGGCGCTGTTCGAGGGTCAGGAGGTCCGTAGAGTCGCGTGACAGCGGTGGGACTTAGGACAAATACGACAGGAACCAACTGGGGCTACTGTTCTTTTTTCTCTCCTGCTGGTCGTAACCTCAACCAGTATTTTGACATTACGATGCTAGTAATCTCATCATCCGCGGAGCTCTAGCGTTGGATTTAAGCTTGCGGGAGGGGGAGGGGGGAGCACGTAGCAAGGATTTTTCTTAGGGGAGGGCCAAATGTCAAACTTTGTCACATGCCACTGGCATATGATAAGATTTGTAGGAAAGAGCAGCAATTTTATGTAACTGACCTCATATTTAACGCACAGGAAAACATATGTTTGTTTTTGCAACATATATATGATCAATACTCCGTATTCGTGCGAAATCGCCATATATCTAGTGTAGACCGCTTGGCTCAGGGGGGAAGACATGGCCCTCATGCCCCCCTTGGCTACGTCCCTGGGGGGTTGGCGAAACATCCCATCACCTCAAATTCTGCTTCTAAACCGACCCCGTGACCGATGGGCCTCCAGTCGCCCTACATTCGACGGCATCCGAGTAAGCCAAGTGAAGCCAGCTGCACATCGTCCTCCAAAGTCCCCATCCCCCCTGCACACACACAGCGCGGCAGGGAGCAGGGGTCCCCGCCAGCCGCTCGGCAGCGGGCGTACCGTGCGGGCACGCCACGGCCGGCCACCACGAGCCGGGCGTGCCTCGCCGCTCGTATCAGATGGTCGGCCCGGCGAGCGCGGGCGCCCGGCTCGGCCGCCGCGGGAACCGCCGCGCCGGGAGCAGATCCCACCGGTCCGTCGGCGGGGATTTTTCCGCCCGACCGGCCGCGTGCCGGCGCCGGGCGCACGACCAGCGCCCGGCCTCGCGTCCGGCGCGGTCCGCGCGGTCCGGGGATTTCGGCCGGCTCCGCTGCCGCGGGGCGATGACCAGGTGGTGCCGGCGGCGCGCGTGACGGCCGCGACGCGCCGCTCTGCAGTCACGCACGGCAGGCCGGCCGGCCGGCGAGGAAGGCTATCTCCGCCCGCCGAGCATTCCGCGGGCCGCAGGGCCGCCGCGGCTGCACGGCAAGTGCATTCGCTCGACTTTTCCTAGGGCGAGCCTTCTGAGAACGGCCGTGGAAGCAGCCGGCCGGCGCTCTGCTTTTGGAAGTGACATGCAAACGCCATCCCCCGCGACCTTTATGACTGCAGCGACACGGGGCACACAGGACAACAAAAGGACGCTTTGGACTGACCAGCCAGACGGCGTTCGGTGTTGCTAGGCCCGCACAACGTGGCGTCACATGAAAAGAAGTGATTATCGGTTTGCTGGTTACTGGTTGGACATTCGGAAAGCTGACATCGGCACCCGCGTTTATTGCTGCGCCGTTAGCAGTTATGCGAAATGTCCGCAAATTCACAGCAGATTAAAGCAATCCGCACGTATGGAATCTGATGTTGAGTCTCCTAACATTCATATAATGCCACTTTCGTTTTCGCGATTTGTTTTTTTCATGCGGCGTAACTCAACTTCTTCGGGCGTCTACAATGACTTTTCGAAGCTTCTCTGCTGTCACGGCCTTCCGAGTGCGGCGGAGCACGGCTCAGTGCTCCGGAACACACCGGCTAGCTACTGTCTTCCGACGAACAGCGGCTCGTCGCCGCCCGGCCGGTGCCGGATGTCAGAGGTCGTTTGGCTCCGCCGACGTAATGGCTCGTTGATTGGCCGGGACGACGAGCGTTCGTCTGGCCGTCTCACGGCCCGGCTGCGACCGCGGCTGCGGCGGCCTGCACCGTGCGGTGCGGCGACAGCAGCGTCCCACCGTCGAACGCTGGTGTCCCGCCACCCTGTGGGATGGCGACGGAGGCGTCCTACCACCCTGCGATGTGGCGACGGAGGCGTCCCACCATCCTGAAAGGTGACGACGAAGGCGTCCCACCACCCTGCGAGGTGGCGACGGAGGTGTCCCAACATCCTGTGAGGTGGCGACGGAGGCGTCCCACCACCCTGCCGGCTGTCAAGCACCACCCCGAGTGGTGAGGGCAGAGGAGTGTCACCAGCCCGTACTCAGGCGGCAGTGGCGTACCACATGAGACGCGACTGCCCCAGATTACGTTGCGGGTTTTATAAGCAATGTGACGCCGTCTCCCCTGTGTCACATGTCGGTTTGTTCAGCACTAAGGGGCGCGCTGACTGATGCTGGACCAAAAATGTTGTGTGCTATTAACGTGGAAATGACTTTATTGATTCAGCGGTTCGTTGCCAATGCACCAAGATTCAGTGCGAGTCCGACAGCAATGCGCAGACAGGAGAATGTATGATAGTGCGGAAGGAATAAAATGGCATGCTGCGCAGGGTATGCTAACGTCCGTTTCGTGAGAGAGACTCGCAGCCTAGAAACGGCTGCGTGACGGCTGTAAAAATGAACGTCACGTGACACCTTCAGAAATATGACTGCCCTGGTACATGGTCGTGGTCTTTACACGGGTAAAATAAATAACTTTGTGGCCTTATAACTGTAAATTATCCCCGAGAACTAATAATATATTTCCAGTCCAATTATCTAGTAACTAATGATCCTTACATCCCCTGACGGCAAGTCATCCTGCAGCGCTTCAACACGAGGAGTCGATGTCGACCAGCACGGTGGTCCTGAAACTTCCCACATCATTCGGCCGTGACAGCGGCCGACAAAGACAGCGGCGTCACAGGTCGACCATGAGCAGTCCAAAACACGACGACCTTCTGACAAAAACGGCGGACGACTCTGACCAGACCTGCCACCGGCGACCTTGTCTACTGGCGGTCGTATTTTGCGGTCGGTGGATGACATCACTAACGGCAAGCGCCTAGGTTTTCTTCGCCAAATAAAAACGGCCCGAATGCGTTTCGTACCGTGCGCTGCTGATGACTGTTGATCTCGACGTCTAGATCACAAGTCTGCTGGAGCTTGTATGTTAAACAAAATCCAACGCATCTACAGCAGCTGTCACACATTTTACGATGCGCACATGTATCGGCATTTCATCGATGAATTTCATCCAGTCAGGAAAGGTGGGGGGGGGGGGAGCTGACCCCACCGACCCCGTGAAGAGCTGACCCCACCGACCCCACCATTTGAAGAAGTCATCATTAGTCGTACAGCGTTACATAGAAAGGATGGACTTAGGAAAGAGAAAGCCATTTTAAGTTCATCCTTTCCATGTAGCCCTGCACAGCTAATGCTGACTGCAGCGAACTCTGAAAACGTTCCGCCGTACACGCAGCCAATGATCGCTGGAGAAGGATGTGCAATCCATGAGTCCCTGGAAGCCTTCAAACATTAGTTTAGGACGCCGCTTGACACCCTGCTTCCCCTGACAGACTGAAGAGTCGGTGAACTGGCACACGTCGAGCGCACACTTCATCAGCGACGCGAAGAACGCCGGCGCGGTGGCGACAGCGGCGGCAAAAAGGCCGACGCTTTCCATGCCGGCTATCTAGCACAATGCAGACGAGGCGAGGGCCGCCGGGACTTGTCAAGGACCCGCGCGACAGAGCGGCTTCACCGCGCCGCGTCCGCCGTCCGCCGCCGTTCTTTCACGGCGCGAGACGCCTCGGGCCGCGCGCAAAACACCGCAGTGGCGTCCTCTTGCGTGACGCGTCGACCGGCCGCGGGGACACGGTGACACAACGGGAGACGGCCTGCCGCCGCCCGAGACCGGCCCCGACGACGCCCGCGAACGACGCAGATGCCGGCAACTCGCGTGAGGGAATGCCCTCGCCCGTGTTCGGCGGCACGCTCGGTGAAAGCTGGCGGCGGGGCGGCGGAAAAAAGCGACCGCAGAGGGCATGCTCGGCAGTCCGCGTGGCTGAACTAACATCACGGGATCAACCAAGTTCGTCGTGCCAATGGCCAGGCAATGTCACGGCGAGCGGCAGAGGCCTAGGCCAAGAGCAAGCCAAGGACATGTCACGCGCCTGGATGCATCTGTCGTGTTAGAATGTCCCGGTGGCGTACCGACTCAGGTGCAGGGGTGTCCTTTTGTGCAAGTGATAGGGGGAAAAAAGCCGAGGACCTGACAGTCTAATCTTCCCAAATGTGAGTTTCTCAACGGACATAGCGTACTTTATTTTGATCGGCGGGCAATTTTTATTTGTATTTTTTCGGAATTTACCAAATAACAAACTATGCGCCCCTCGTTAAAGCAACAGGAAACACGGGGAGGTTAAATCGCCTTAAAAGGGGCCAATATCCACATTATGGGGCGGAGGCCCCGAGGAAAGCACACAGAGCGACACCCCTGCTCAGGAGAGGTCACGCCTGACTAGTGCCGACGGTTGTTTACCTTGCAAATGGCTAGTCAGAACTACTGCGTCCAGTTCTGGGTCGCGTGTCACCCGCCCTATACGGGACGCGGAAGATGTTCTGCCCGCATTGTTCTGCATGTGATGTCTGCAATCGAAATGGAGCATCGCTCCGTACAGGAAGCACGTATCATGGCGTTGTGACGTGCTCTTGTTCAGAAGTGCAGTCTGCTGTGACGGCAGAATCCGTCTGCAGAGCGTGATCGACGCTCGATTGGCCTCGATCAAGACAGAGGCACAGACCGACTCAGCGGTGCCCTGAGTCAAACAAGTCGAACTCGGCTAGCCGACGGTTCGCAGCTCCGCCAGCAGGCAGCGGATTCGGGTCAGCCAAACGGGGCGGCGTGAATCCCGATGAATCCAACACAAGCGGCCTCTAGCCAACAGGAGTAGCCTGTGACTCAGCAGCGGGGGCAGGAGATGGGGGGGGGGACGAAGACCCGGACACGCGCCGTCTCCGTTCCCAAGCCAGAACGATCTGTCGCCCCAGGCGCCGCCGCCGACGACGCAAGGAAACCCTCCGTGAATCACGGCAGACGCCTGGCGTCCTGAGCGAGACCGGGCCGCGCTGGGCCGGCTGGCCTGACTCACGGGCCGCCCACGAGTGATCATGAGCCGCGTCGCCCGCAGAACGACCACGCCTCGCCGCTGACGGATGTATTTACGTTCGTGGGCCTGGCTCGCGTTGAGGAGCGGCGCGCTGCGCTAACGACGGACGCCGCGCTTGTTCCGCTACACTGGCGGCCCGCCCGGGACGCCAAAGGCCGCCGATGCTGTCATCGCCTTCAGCGGCCCCCCGCGGCGCTAGGGGGCCCTCCGCGGGCGGGTTGACCGCAGGCGCGCTCCGCCGCCCATTGTTTGGTGGACGGTCCGACGTCGCGAGCGAACGGTCCCGCACGGCGTCGCGGAACCCGGCAGGCTGGCGCCGCGTCCGTCCGAAACCACGAGTCGCACGGGTCTCGAACGTACGCCGTGACAGGGCCTGTTTCACGGCCACCAGGGCGTGCTCTCCAGCGACATCGGTACAATGATGTGCAAAACGCCACGAGGACAACGGGTGCGTTAAACGCGTTCTGCGGATGTCGACAGAACACGACTAAAATGTGACGCGTGCTTACTCCTCCTTCTCAGCACAATTCCTCGTCGGTCGTTATCCGTTTTTCGGTGCGACGCTGTAATTTCCACACGTCTTTTTTGTTAGCCTTGCAACCTTGAAAAAGCCCGTACCTCCCGCAGGCAACGTATGTCTCACAGCTTACAGCTTGCCTGCAAGACTGAACAATGACTGACAGTGGCACAGCTATGGAGCCACAACGGGCTACTGTCAGGAACATGAAGATGGCGCCGGGCCGCACAGATCTCCTCGAGACGCATGTTTAACTTTTTTACCCCTGGCCTTGGCTTCATTACAATGTGTCACTTAGCAGTACTTGTTTATCTTCTGTTTAGCTAGTGCAGGTGATAGATTCCCCTAAACAGCCCTCATATCAAACTCTTTTTATTCCGCAACTCAGGCCATTTCATCTCTGTAACTGTGGGTCGTAACGATAATAAATATTCCCGACGATAAAATCAAACCAATATCTATTCCCTAAAGAATCGAAAAGCTATGCGAGTGGTTCTCTTTTCGAGCCGGACGGAAAACATTAAAAAACACCAGAATAACTGGCTATCAGCTTTCCCTCACCAGTTCCATGGCGACTGGGTTCTGAGGCTCTGGGGCTCTGGCCCTATGTGATGTCAGAGTGGACAAGCCTGCTGCCCGCCGAAGGATAGGCGGGTTGACGACTTTGAACCAGTTCCAAAGAAAGCTGTAATAAACCGAGCACCAAAGGTCAACGCACGTGATTCAGTGACAGTCTATAGCAGGGTATCGGAGACCGAACAAAACCTGGAGGGTAATGAATTGCAAATCTGCTAGTCTGAGGTTCGCCAAATGGATCGTCAGCAAACTTTAGGTGGCGGAGATAGTGAACACGACCAGGTTGGCGGGTTGATGTAAACAAGCCACTGAGGACTAGGTGCCGTGCACAGAGCTATTGACAGCTGCTGCAACAACAATTTGCTGCGGTCAGCCCTCTGTGAGACTGGCCTCACTGACAATTCCCAGTAAAGGGTATGACACTCTAATTGTTCCACGGACAGGGGAGCGTGACCGCAAATGTGACGGCTGTCAAAAACTCGGCGGCGTCTGATGTTTTTGTTTTGTTTTCGAGACGGAAATGACAGAAGCCCAGACAGACACTGATAATGCCACCGACACAAAAATCGACCTTTTCGCTGCGAAATGAACTGACATTGGGGAACCTGGACAGTTTTAGGCAAGTCCTTGTAACCATCGCAGACCACTTGTACGTTTTTACCGCTAAGTTAACAAAAAGGCCGTTTGCACGTTGTCATGCACATCCATAATTCACAGCAGCGGACTTTTGTGTATCATGACCGTTGGCTGATACTCAGCCGGTTACGTGTACCGTAATAGCCGATACCTCACGCGGCCCGTGCACAACCGGTGCTTGTTTACGAGGCGCGGCCTAAATAGACGCATTGTATCCGAGGCGAGGAGGCGCCGAGACGAGACAATGCAGTCCGGCACGCCCGGCAGGCGGCCGGTCCGCCGCTGCGAAACGGTTACCCGAGCGGCGGAACGCACCGGCCGTCTCGGCCACCGCCTCCGCGGGGGTTAGGGGGGGGGGGGCACGAGTACCGGGAGCTGGTGCCGACCGGGACCGGACCACATCGGACCGGACAGGACCGGAATCATTCGGACCAGACCGGGCCTCACCGTCGGAGGGGGCCGGGTCGGGCGGCGGCGGCGGCGGCGGCGGCGGCGGCGGCCCGGCTGAGCCCGGTTTATCGCGGCGCCAGCGGGGCCCGGGCGCCGTCCGTGCCGTGACGTGACGGGGCGTGACGGTATGATCAGCCGCCCGCTGAGCCGCCGCTGCCCCGAGGAGGCGGCGCTGGTCAAACGTGGCGCCGCAGCAGGGCCGGGCCCCGGGACGTCCCTTCGAGCCACTGGAAGGGGGACGTTTTTGCCCGCTGGGACTGTTCGTGAAATTGGCCTCATTACTCTCTACCGGACGGGTCCCTCTGAAGAGCCGACAGAGGAAATGACCTTACAATAACCTGAGTCACTTCCGCATCTCTCAGTTTTTTCCTAAAGCAAAATACATTCACGCCTATCTGCTAAGCTGATCTCTTTGAGGCGCAGACACCGCTGTCCGTCTAGCCAACCAGACCGAGACGACTGGCACAGGAATCTGAGCGACCACTCTCAAGATGCCTGGTCACTTCGCCGGCGGCAATGGTCTCAGTCCGTCCCACATATCTGTCATTTCCTCGTCCACGCGCGGGCGCGGGAAAGCTGTCTTCCCTCACGGCGGTAAATCAGTCAATTTCCAGCCCGTTCCCATGAAACCCGAGTAGAAAGCATGACGCACGACGGTCCCAAACGGGCGAACAAATTATCCCACCGAAAACCATGCGTTGAGAGCCACTCGGCACGGGCCATTTCGGGTTTTGTCACGACTGTGGACGATGTCATCACGGCGAATCCTCCACGGCAATCTGCTGGCACACTTCCTCCGTCCGCGAGCGTTTTCTTCCTCAAATCGAGGTCTCATAATTTGGCGTTTAAAGTCGGACAGAAAGATGGAGCGTTGTATTTCCGTAAAGCGTCGTTAAAACGATCTCCCTCGTAACGCCCCCTGGGGGAGCAGCAGGGGGCGACAAAGTGGCTCAACCGGGCATGACCCCACGCCTCGCATGTCCCCGAAGCTGACACCAGCCGACCGCAGGCATGTGTTACCACCGACCGGCCCGCAATCAACAAACCCCGGACAATTATGCAAATGACGGAAGACAGCTGGAGCCGATTGAGCGCACAAACATATAATTAGCGCAGTTCCGTTTATTGATATCGCCGGGCCGGCGGGCGGTTCATTCATCACCGGCGCCCGGCGGTATGCGGACTGCGGAGGTGGCGCCACCGCCGAACGGGACTTCGTCCGCGACGAGCGGCCGCTCGCCGGGAGCTGCAGGACCGCCGGGCCGGCTCCGACTGTTACGGTCGCCCGCGTCACGGGCGGCCTTTAAGCGCGGCCGTTTCCCGACCGTAATGGCGATATGCTCGGGTTAATAACGTTCTCGCGGCGTTGGGCCAGCCTGATGCAACAGCCCATTACCGCCTGTATCGACTGAGCGTGGGCATTTTCGGCCGGAACGCGCCGTTTCTATTCTTCGTAATAGCCGTTGTCTTGTTGTGATCGGGCTGGGTTCGGGCTCGGCGCGTGTTCCCACGTCGACCGCCGCCCGGCCGCTCGGGGACCGCCCGGCTGGACCGTCGCTCCCACTGCCTTGTCCCTGGCCCTGGTCCTGCCCCCGTCCGCCGGTCTGTCCTTGGTTCTGTCGCTGCCCGCAAGGGCACGCCGCTGTCCACTGGTCTGTCCCCGGTCCTGCCCCTTTCCGCTGGCCTGTCCTCGTCCTGCCTTTGCCCGCTGGCCCGTCCCTGTTCCTCGCCGACGGCGGTCCACCGCGCGGACCTGTGCCCTCCTCCCCGGACGCGCCGCTCCATCCGGCCCGCCGCGACCCCGCCTCACATCCGGTGGGCGTGGCGGCGGCCTGTTCCGATAGGACCCGGGGGTCGCCGGGCAGGTACGGCCCGCTCCGATCGGACCCGGGAGTCGCCGGACAGGGACAGCTCGCCCCGATCGGGCCCGGGAGTCGCCGGGCAGGGACAGTCTCCTCCGACCGCCGGCCGGCCGCCGCCGCCGCCTCTGGTCGGCCTGTTTACGGGCCAATTGGGCCGGTCCGCTGTCGATGAGCGGTCGCATTCAGCCGGCGCACCTCCGGAACATGCCGCGCCGGCCGGAGTAGGTCAGGACGGCGGGACCGGGCCGGCCCGGCCGGGCTCTGGACGGAGACAGACGCGCGCAATGCGTCCCGCGGCTCCGTCAGAGCGGCCGCTCGCCACGGGACCCGGCCGCAGGCGAGGCGAGGGGTCGACACAGGTCCTGTCAGGATTCGATTGTGCGGTGAGGCTCCTCGGCTGAGACTGGATCCGTATCGGGGAAGGTCAAATGGGACTGATCGAAGTGGCTTTCAAAAGAGCAACAGTGCTGAATGCAACCTCGCCAGATCGTGACAGGTAGGGTTCAGTGGCCCGAGTTCATTGAGCAGCCCTGCGCTGTCAAGACGTGGTGAACTAGGCTTCCTGATGCTCCGCGCCGCTGGATATGAATTGGTCTGTTAATGCAGCAGGGGATCATGTTTATCGAGATCGATCAGAGGTAACCGAGTCAAGCGAGACAGCGCAGGCGCTACCTGCTGTTACCGGTTCAGATCTTCCCGTCATCGGCCAGACTGCTTCAGATAGTCATCTCGGAACGGCTTAAGTCAGCCTGTCTGTTAGAGCCAGGTCAGGTGAAGGTATCTATATCCAGGCCTTCCTGGGGCCAGTCTGTCCCTGTGCAGGTCAGCTCAAGTCCCTGTTTCTGTTCGGATGAGGTTACGGCGTCTCTGTCGGGGTCAAATCACGCCAGGCGACCTGTCCGGATCGCCTCAGGTCAGTTCGGGCCAGCTCAGGCCACGATGTCTCTCTCCGGCTTTGTCAGGACCAGCGTGTCTCCGTTAGGGTCGGCTCAGTTCGCAGTCGTCTGTCCGGGATCAGGTCGGGGCTCCTCCGTCGGGGTCGGATCAGGCCAGGGCTCCTCCGTCGGGGTCGGATCAGGCCAGGGCTCCTCCGTCGGGGTCGGATCAGGCCAGGGCTCCTCCGTCGGGGTCGGATCAGGCCAGGGCTCCTCCGTCGGGGTCGGATCAGGCCAGGGCTCCTCCGTCGGGGTCGGATCAGGTCGGGCTCCTCCGTCGGGGTCGGATCAGGCCAGGGCTCCTCCGTCAGGGTCGGATCAGGCCAGGGCTCCTCCGTCGGGGTCGGATCAGGCCAGGGCTCCTCCGCCGGGGTCGGATCAGGTCAGAACCGTTACGGCCGGACTTGGGCGGCGCTCGGCGTCTCGGAGGGCGTCCGGCAGTTTCCGCCGCCCGCTACAATGGGCCGCTGTAACGGGATCCGTGTCGCTCATCGGCAGCTCTTGTTTTCCTGATCCGCCTCGTTTGGCGGCGCCCCGGGCTCTGCGGCTGGTCGACAGCGGCCTCACCGAGCGTCGGATCCAGTACCGTGCTCCCATATCCGCACACTGGGCGCCTCTATCTCGACTACTCACACTCAGGTCCTCACACTCAGTCCTGCAAGCTCAGCACACTCCATCTCCAAATTCCAAACTCAGCACCTCCACACCGAGCACTACAAGCGTGCTCTGTGCTGCAGTCCCAGCTATCCACTGGGACTGCGTGCAGTGTCACGCAGTCTCAGCTACCCAAATCAACGCACTTCCCAGGACGTGCGTCGTCTTCCCAGGAAGGTATTAGGCAGCTGAGACCAGGGTAGTTTAACGATATCTAGAGCGATGGCATCTTTAAACAACTTCCTGGGAATGACCAGACAAGCGAGGAAAGACCCGCGATTCAGGTAAAACTAACTACTTCAAATGATCTCCGCCGACAACTTTAATGCCGACCGGTCGCCATCAAAAGGCCGGCCATGCGCTCCGTCGGCCCTGGTAGATCGCCTTATCTTAAAAGCCGGCTGGTCGCGCGTTTGTCCCGTTACGTTTGTCCGAGGCCGAAAACAAACAGGCGTCCGGCGGGAGATATGCCGGCAAGAACGCGCTGCAGCAGGCACTGTTCCCAGGACCGCCGCGGCCCACTCAGGCGGATAAACAAGATGCGCCGATACCGCGCTCGTGCTTGTTTATCCCTTTGTTACGCGCCCCGTCCCGGCCGGGTCCCATTAGCAACAGAAAGGGGCAGAGCGAGCCGCGAGATCCTCCGCGGCGCCGACACCCGACCTCAGACCGACAATGCGCCGCCATTAAAATGTTTACATTGCTGCCGGCGCGATTACCATAATCAGCCGGCTTATCGCCCGCCATCTTGTAAACATGACAGAAAAATAGCCGTGAAATTAGAAAATCGACAGGCCGGGTCGCGCCCGTGGAATCCAATTAGACTTCATCAGGGACGGGCAGGGCGAAAGGTTCGGGCGGTGTCACGACGGCAGAAACCGACGGAAAGCAAACACACAAACAAACAAACAGACTGCCCGTACTGATAACGGGCAGCGACAGCATCTTGAATTTTTTAATGCCTGAGAATGTGTCTAGTCAAAGAGGATCATTATGTTGCAGGAGCGGTGGAACCTCTGTGGAGACGGGGGGGGGGGAGGCAGCATGATTTTGCCTCGTTTCTTCCCGTGCAACTCCATTTGTTAATGTTAAAGGGTTAATGTTAAATGTCCCCTAAAGCTGGGGGAGGGGCAGCTGCTCCCCGACCCGCTGTCCTCCGTCCCCGGTTCCAACGTCCCCGTTGTCCTGTTTTATGATAGTCTCCAGGTGTGTCAAATGACGCAAGATAAAATCCGGTTTTGTCATGCTTACCATTTTAGGTATGAGGCGGAAAACTGTTAAACAAGTGCAAGGCAACTATCAGCAGCAAATGACGTTCAAGCGCATGCTCCAGATGCCCTCTAGCGAATGACACGTTTACGCATAAATTTGCGGGTTTGGCGTGCTCTAAGCTCAGCAGAAGTCGACCCTGGCCTCGGCGTTCTGTCTCCGTATCCGTGCCTTGGTCGGCGCGGCCGGGCAGTACGCCACCCGCCGCAGGTCCGGCACAGGCTGGATGGCGTGACCGGAGTCGGGGTGTGCCCGATCTGAGGGGCCGCGGTAGCCGTCAGGTCACGGAACTGGCCCGCCCAGGCCAGCCAACGCCGGAGAACCCGCCCGCTCAGCACGGGCGGTACGGGGCACCCTACTGGAGGGCCCGCCCGCTCAGCACGGGCGGTACTGGAGGACCCGCCCGCTCAGAACAGACGGTATAGGAGGAGAACCCGCTCGCTCAGCACGGGCGGTATTGGAGGATCCGCCCGCTCAGCAGGGACGGTACTGGAGGACCAGCCCGCTCAGCACGGGAGGTACTAGGGAGTCAGCCCACTCAGCACGGGCGGTACTGGGGTATAGCGGACACGCCCGTGCTTGCTACAGCCGCTGGCACAACCCCACTGAGGCCAGTTCGGAGCTGTTGTGACTAACGAGGAACTGGGACGACAAGAGAAGGGAGAGGAGGAATGCAAGGCCAGTGCTAAGCGCATGACGTTATTTAGTGTCATGGCATGATGCGAGCTTTCTGCAGTAAATAGGCGAGCTAACAACTCCAGTTCTTTAATTACATGCTTTTCGTCTTTGGTGGCGCTTTCCTTTCGTTCTGCACTCGAATTATTACCATGTTTAAAGCATTACGAAGCCACAATGCCAACGACTATGAACAACAACCTGCTCCCCGCTTCTCCACTGACCATACACCCTCACACGCTAGTCTCTAAGACCACGTTTTGCTCCCGAGTGATCAAGTCGAGCTCTTAAACGAAGCTGCGATTGCTCGAGATCAGATGCTGGCCCAGGCGCAAACTGCCATTTTGAGGTCCCAGGTCACGGTAATCTACCTAAATCATCATTCGCAGCTCACCTTGACAGTCTGAATGCAGTCATTGACTCCACAACTAATGTACCGCTAAACAACATGGCAATGGAGCATGAAACCAGCATGGGTCTTCGACCACGCATTAGCCTTTCCTCTCGGTTCTCATTTGGCCGTGTAATCTCCTCATGAACAATTACCTAGGTGCATTTCGTAACCAGCGCCCTTTTCCGGGTCTGGTACCGAGAGCTTACAGCTAACTCTGCGATCCATGCCGGAACATGTGCAAACAATGCTTCATTTGCGACCCGGTTGCACGTGCAAGAAATGTGCAATGCTATGCATAGTTTCGTTGTGCCGTTATGCAGGGGGGGGGGGGGATGCAAGGGAGGCAGACGGCGAGGAGCGGTAACGGTGACAGTGGTTCAGCCTTCGAATCTACTCCAACTAGCAAAGCAGCTTTCAACAGAGCACACAGCCACTCCAAGAAGTCACTTAAATGTTTCAGGTTGTCATCATTGTCTTCATCTTTCTGCATGTCCTGCCGCTCTCCACTCCGCTAAAGATCTGCCCGCAGTCTCATCCTGCCACATGTGTCACCGGTCTTTGCCCTCCCGCTGCCCCTACCCAAGCACGGCTCTTTCATTCTGGGTCCGCGAACCAACACGGTCACGCCCCACCTCCTGGGCGGAGGACGGCAGTCACCGGTCACAGCCGGCGTGCGGCCGGCAGCCGCAGCCGAGCCGTGCCGAGCCGTACTCGGCAGACGCTCGCCGCCGTCGCCGCCGCGGCCGCCGCCGAGACGCCGGCGGCACGGCGCGAGCGGTTCCGGCCCCCGGCCGCCAGTTAACGGCCTCGGAAACTGCCTCGGCCGGCCGCCGGCCGCCGGCCGCGCTCGTGCCCGGAACGCGGCGGCCGGCCGCGGTGCTCTGACGTCACAGAGGTGTCTGCCCGGCCGGCCGGGCCCGGCGGGTTATCCGCCGACCGGCGGCCGGCACGGCCAGTCGCCAAATATCCGCCCAAGCTGTGACATATTGCCGGAACGGGAGACGACCGGGGTCAAGACCGGTCCGTTTCGGTAGAGCTATGTCCGCCATTGTTCGTGACTGGTGCGGCGCACGCTGCCGACGTTAATTACCCGAGCCTGGCTGACCGCGCAGGATTCGCCGGCCCCGCGGCAGCCGGCGTAAGGGCAAGGACGCCTGATGACAGCGGCATTCCACGCATCCTGTCCAAGAAGAGCCAATATGATTTTCCCATGAGCTTGTCTTTATTCATTTCCTACGGAATGGCACTTTGGTTACAAGTCACGAGAATCTGGGCTTGTTAATAAATTCTCATTGGCAACGATCACAGTTCCTTATAAGGAACGAAAAAATGTTTCTGAACCTTCCTACAGTAGGATACAAAAATTTGACAATATTAAAATAGCATACGAATACAGCTCATCCCGAACAGTTTACCTTCAGAATACAAATAGCAGGCTGCACTCAGGATTCGGCCATGGCCGTGCCACCGAGCTGAGTGCATTCCTTCGGAGGCAGCAGCGCCTGTTCCAGCGTGGTTTATGGGACCTTTTGCTCGGCAAACCTGGTGCATCCGACCATTCAGCACGCTATTAGATGCTGCAAGAGTCTTCAATTTGATACGGCGCACGCCGTAATGTTGCATGATTTGTCGTCATTGTTAGCTGCATTTGCATCAGGAAGACGCAATAAATGCTTATCATTTTTTCTGCTTTGCCTTTCTCATGGGACATTCTGCTCTGGCCGTTGTTACGCTTGATGGCTTTAAGTAAGGCCTACGCTGTCACAGTTTTGATGTCGGCCAATGAGATTCCATTGGAATTCACGAATTCCGTTAGAAGATTACACTCCAGTCCTTATTATCCGCATCCATTCCATTGTTATCTCACGTTTATGGCCATGATGCCAATCTGCCTCCTCCAAGAACTTAAGTCGCGGGAACTCTCAGTGGCTTTCAAAAAATGAAAAAGCATCGTCCTCGCTTGGACCTCTCCTTGGCCGGATAACGTGGAAAAGCAACAGTTCGATATATTCATAGTCATGAAAGCGACTACCAAAGGTCACTCGTCCTAGCAACCCATTATCTACGCACTACGCATTGCGACAAGAAGATGCCAGATAAAGTGGGCGAACCATCGGAGTAATAACCGGAACAAGGGCTTGCCAGCCAAGAAAACACATCGAGGTGAAACTGAGAACTCTGAGAGAACTCTGGAAAGGCAGACCGGTGGGACCGATTAGCATGGACCTTCTCAGTTCCCCGTCTCCCCGATTTCCGTCGCTCCGCCCTCCACATCGCTTGGGGAGCGTGGCCGCGTCGTCCGCGACGGCCCGGTAGCGTCGGTGCCGGACGTGACGTGACGGGCCGTCTGTGAACACCTACCTCCCCCGAGCGGACACTACAACCAGGCACGCCCGCCGGGTGTGTCCGGCCTCTGGCGGTGCCCAGGCCACGCAGACCTCCCGAAACTCGGGCCTGAACATCAGAGCTACACATGCCAGCCGTGTCCAACCCCGCCTCCCCGGGGCGCCAAGGCAGTCACGGCCTCACCAGAGGCTGCAGGAGCCGGACATGCGCGCTGCGCCGTCCCGTCCTCCGCCTGACCAGAGCCGGTCGCGCCGGGCGCGGCTCGGCCTCTGCGAACGTCTCCTGCTCCGATCGTTCAAGAGTCCCGGCCTCGGTGAACCTCTCCCGCTCCGATCGTCCGAGAGCGCCGCGCCGCTGACCGGCGGCTGACATCTCTGAACTTTGGGGCCGCGCCTGCTAACCGCCGGCCGACACGCACCGGGCCGGGCGACCCCCGAACCCGACGTACCGCCAGACGGCGCCCGTCCGCTAATTGCCGCCGGCCGGCGGGCGAGGCGGCTTCGTCCGGCGCGGGCCGGCAGAGCTTTCAGAGGGCGGGGCTGGCCAATCGTCGGCTCGCGAGACGCGTCCGCGAGCGCCGACAGCCGGTGGCGTTCACGGCTTTACGGCGGATTCCGTCGGCGCGCAGACGTGGCGAGCGCTGCGCACACAGTGCGTTTGTACAGGCTGTGTGGTCGCGGTAAACAACAGAGCCAGCACAGCGGACGCGAAATGCTGGCGCGAAGAGCATCCATCCGACCTCGCCGAACATGGCTGGAGATCAAAGGGGGTGGGGGGGGGGGGGCAGTGTACACCCTCACACATTTCAGATATTTGAACATTAGGCTCATGGAAGAACGGTCTGAAACACTTCTCAACCCCAAAGAATTTCGGAAACGTCCAGCTACGTCACTCATGACTCACAACTCACGGCGGACGTAGCAGCGACAACGGTGGCTGATACCACCGGACTCGCGGTCTCTCGTCTTGCCGCAGTCGCCGACCAAGTGGGACGCGGACGAAAGTTCCCCGTAATTCCTGCACGTGACGAAGTCCGGCCGTGTAGATTCAAGCTTTCGCCGCATCAATTACATGCACGAGTCGAACGCTAATCGCGGCGCACGAGGTTTGCGGTTTTCGGGCGGAGAAAAACGCAGACCGTTATCCCGGTCGGCCGGGCTCGTCAGCGAGCGACACCGGCTGCAGCGGCGGCCGCCCGCGCCGCCGCCGGCCACGGCACGCCTCGGCTGGCGCTAGCGCAAGCGGTCCGCGCTGGCAGCTGCTGCTGCAGGGACAGCAGCGCCAGCAGGGTCGTCTCGCGCATGTCGCTCGTCCAGGCTTCCGGCAGCGGCAGGGGCGTCTCCAGCCGGCATCACCAGTCCGCGCCGGCGCGGCCGCCGCCGCGGGGACATCGGTCATCCGGCGTCACCGGTGTCGCCGCAACGTCCCCAGCGCTCCTCCGACCGGAGGGCGCGCGAGAAGACCGGACCGGGGACCGGCAGGTGGCTGACCGGCACCCTGGTGCGCCGGCGCGGCGAGCCGTCCGTTGTCCACCGCGCCACGGCGTTCAGCCGACCGGTTAACGCGCCACGGTGCGTTCCGCGCGCCGCCCGCTCATTTAGCAGTCATCCATCCGCGACCCGTTCCCCGCTACGCGGGCATTCAGCGCTCCTGCCGTCGCCGCGTGGGCATCCGCCGCGCCCGTGGCCCGGCACGCGGCGCTCCGACCCGTTCGCCGCCACGTGGGCCTTCATCCGGCCGGTCCGGCGCGGCCGCCGCGTAATGGGTCATCCCGAGCTGCCGACGACCTGCTGATGGCGGCCGCAAACAGCCGGGCGGGCCGGCCCTGTCATCAGGCGGCCCACGGCGGCCGGCCGGCCGGATCCGAGGTGTCGCCGCCGCCGACCGGCCTGCGGAACAGGCGCCGTCGCAGGGACGGGCGGAGGGAGGGACGCCGTCACCGGCAGGTTGTGACGCGGCCCAAGGGACGGACGCCGTCGTGGGGACGGGCGGAAAGGAGGTATGCTGCCAGCACCACGGAACGGCAGTATTCGGCGTTAAGAATCGGGAGAGGGGTGTGGGGGAACGGCGTCGGTTCAGAGAGAGGAGAGGTAGGAACGGTGCCAAAGCCGCAGAGCGGTGGTATGTATACACGGCAGACGATCTGCACTACATAGAAAGAGAAAAAACGGACGGGCCGTAGCCGCCGACACGATAGCAGCTGGCGGCGCTGCGAGGGCTCGGCTCTGAAGGCCACGTAAGTACCCGTGGGAGACTGGGCCACGACTGCCGACTGCAGGTCCCGGCACCAGGGAGGCCTGCCCGTCCGCCGTATCGACGAGACGCCTCGGCGCGCCCGGGCCGACGACGCCACGTCACCTGTCGACTCAGCCGTGCGCCGGCGCCGCGGACCCTGACCGGCCGTCCGGCAGACTCAGCCATCTCACGTGACGCCAGGGGCCATTGTGCCGGACGGCGCGGCGGAAATGAAGCCCCCGCCAGCGGGCGTCATTAATCAGCGGCCGATCGACGCGGCGCTGCTGGGGCCGCGTGGCCGATGTCAATGGGAGGACTGCTCGGCGGCGGCCGGCCGCGCCAGACGGTCTGGGGTCATGCCGGGTCACGTCAGGTCACGGTGGTAAGGTCCGGCGAGACCGAGGAGAAAGTGTCGTGTCAGGTCGGTACGGCGGGGCAGCATCAGAACCTCACGTCAGGTCACATCTTGCTGCATCAGTTCACACAAGCTCACATCAGGACCTTGCATCAGGTCACAACATGCCACATCAAATCAAACGAGTGCACGTCAGGACCACACGCCAGGTCACATGTCATATCAGTTTATATGAGGTCACATCAGGACCTCGCGCCAGTTCACAAACCACCATATGACGTCATAAGAGAGCACTTAAGTCCCGACTGCGACCGGTCGTCTCCCCTCCCCTCGTCCAAACCCAGCACGCGGGGCGGCCAGCCCCCGACAACGCGGTCCCTCCGGGCGAAGCGCACCCCAGCGGCCGACGGCACGCCGGGAACGCGCGCGCGGCCCGCGGGCAGTGTCCAGTTCTGTTTGGACAGGCCGCGGCTGGCCGGCCGGCGGCGTCCGGCCAGGCCTGGTCCTCGTCCGTCGGTCCCGCGCCCGCAGAGGCGGTCCGCCCCCACCACCCGGCGGTCATCTGCACCGCTCGGTGACGTCATCCGGTGACGTCAGACCGCACGGGGGCGGTGCAATGGTGAGGGCGCCGCGGTATTCAGGGCTGCCGTGGGACGGCGGCCTGTGGGCTCGTAGATGGATGGGCTGCTCAGGTTCGCCTGGGCGGGGGCGAGAAATACTTGTAGATCGCTGTGTGGGGCGGCAGTTCGTCCCAAGCGCCGGAGTTGGTTTCCGGCGGTGCCAAAACTGTCAGAAGCGACCTTTCCGTTGGCTTGTCCCCCACGCCATGGTATGAACTTAAACGTCCAAACCCTAAACCCACAGTGCATATGGTCACCTTTCCGGCGGTAAAGTCAAAATAATCCGGTTATCTTTCGTGACGGCGTGGCGGAAAAATGAGCTGCGTGTTCCGCGGACAACTATACGATCGCTAATGGAAGCCCGCCACTGAAATAACGTTCCAGGTACAGCGAGAGAAAATGAGGCAGCAGCAAAAATGTTGGCTTATGGTCGACCACTTTTGAAACGTGATGAACAGCAACCACCAAGCATCTGCCAGGAAGCTTGTAAAACTGTCAACCTGACACCGCCAAACGATACCCGAAAGACAGTTTACTAAAAAAATAGTCCCTGATCTGAGTTTCTGACCATTTTACACTTTTGTCGAGTGCAGGCGTACGTGTGAGCAAACACAGTGAACTGACACGAAATGGTGTTTTTTTTTCTTTTGGAGCTGAGGCCATTCATGACAAGAAAACGGTTCCGAATCGACCGTGGGAGCGTGTAACACGACACTTACCATGAATCATGACCGAAAATTGCTGCACACTAGATTTTGCTACCTACAGACTTGGCGTGGATTACGGATGGAGGAATGGTACGAAGTGAACAGCGCCTTTGAGTTCAGAGTGACTTTCATATCAACATGTCATGGGTGCTAATCCTGAGAAAGCGGTGTCATTTTAAGGACGTCTGTGTTGCGGTTTCAATGTCGGCAAATAACCTTC
This sequence comes from Capitulum mitella, assembly GCA_030062745.1. Taxonomy (NCBI): domain Eukaryota; kingdom Metazoa; phylum Arthropoda; class Thecostraca; order Pollicipedomorpha; family Pollicipedidae; genus Capitulum; species Capitulum mitella. Next base: position 23,950,923 of record CP099846.1, read on the forward strand.
TCGTTCGAAGGTGATATCTCCAAACAATGCCAACTCCGCAGCTCAGCTTCACCGCTAACACCACTCAATCCCATCACTGCTCCTGGGTCGGTCCCAGCCAAGCACGACGTCACACAGCACCGAAAAACGCCGTCTCGACCGCGAAACACGCCGCGGGAGTCACCTGCAGCCCGATCCCGGCCTCAAAGAAAAGGCCGCTCATGGAGAGAGATAGAGAGAGCGAGAGAGAGAGAGAGAGAGAGAGAGAGAGAGAGAGAGAGAGAGAGAGAGAGAGAGAGAGAGAGAGAGAGAGAGAGAGAGAGAGAGAGAGGGAGGGAGGGAGGGGGGGAGAGAGAGAGAGAGAGAGAGAGAGAGAGAGAGAGAGAGAGAGAGAGAGAGAGAGAGAGAGAGAGAGACGCCAGCCGCGGCTAATCGACGACCGGCGGCCGGTGGCCGACGACCGGCGCCTCGACGCCCGGTCACAATGGCCCCCCGGTGTCTCCGTCAGCCGCGCCATCGCTCCGTCGCCGCGGCCGGCGGCGGCGCGCTGCGCCGCGAACGGCGCGGCGAGCACCGGCGCACCCTCTCCCGGCGGCGCGCATCTGGGTCAGCTGGCTGGAGGACGCGCCTTTTGTGCTCTTTCTCGGTCTACTCGTCTGCCGCAGGTGAATCATCTCGGTGACAAACGGTCCCAGCGTGCAGGAACGGGTTCTTTTAGCGGGCTCTGGACAGGATTGGTCGGGAAAACATGAGACCGTCAGCGTGGTAACGTTTTCAAAGTTGACAGGCAATAACCATTTTTGGTCGTTTTCCCGTGCAACACCATACGGCTAATGTTAAGATTAATGGGACTTGGCATGGCCACAGATCTGTTGTGCGGGATGCTACAAACATGGGATGGGTGATTCCAAGCCAATCGAATTTAATCTCGGTATTTGTTCCCGAGACAGCTTTATTTCTTTCGAAGAAATGGTTTGCAACGACAGGAAAAATTTGTGGAGACAGCTTCATGGGTTTGCGGTGGCTGTCACTGATTCATGTTGTCCTCTCACAAGGCATATTACTTGCCATCCATCGCCCTTACCCGTATGACAGCTGTTCATTGACCCAAGCATTGGGCAGAGTTAGCTGACTCCTTAATCAGCAGCCTGTTCAGTCTTTCCGGACAGCATAGCTGGTTCTTTGACGCCAGTTATCACAATCAAACAATCCAAGTCCAGCGGCGTTAACCGCGTTGTACCGATCTGCGTCTGAACCCGGGGAAAATCATTACCTCCAGTGTCGGTCTGAAGCAAAGCCCTCTGACGCCAGTCTGGTATGAGGAAATTCCAAAGATCATCGCTTAGCCTTGAGGCAGACAACGCTATCCCGCAACTGGCATGTAGGACGCTACCCTGATCAGAGTCTGGAGCCGGATGCAAGATGTCAGAACTCAGGGTTCTGAGGCAATCATCCACTCCGTGCCCAGTACAGCGGAAATCACGCTGATCCGTGTCTGCTACTTGCCTCCGCGAAAAACCGCCTTGACCCGCACGAGGACACTGAACCAAGTCATCCTCACCCGAACCCGACCCCGAAGCCCCGAACCCGACCCCGAAGCAGATCTTCCTGACCCGCGCCGGCCCTGGGACAGATCCTCCTGACCCACACCCGGCCCTGGGACAGATCCTCCTGACCCACACCCGGCCCTGGATGACGTCCTCGCGGCCGGTATCTGACGGTCTGCTCTGCGGCGGCTCCTGCAGACGCCGGCGCAAGGCCGCGCCTGGCCGGCCGTCCGCCGCCGCTCTGGCGCTGCTCATTGCGGCAATAGGCCACATCCGGCGCGCGTGTTGACGTGGCCGCTGCAGCCGGCCGGCCGGCGGCGGCTCCGGTTTCTGTGGCGGCCGCCGCCGCCTCGGCGCACTCAGCGGGCGTGGGCTAACGAGAGGCGTTTTTGTGAGGTGCTGACACCGCCGAACCGGCCACCGGAGGAGGGTCCGGAGCTCCGACAGTCAGAACGGCGGCCGGGCGAGTGGTCCGATACAGCCGGGCTAGGAGAACTCCGACAATGTTGTTCCAGAACTGCGACACTGTCGGACCAGAAATCCGACACTGCCCGACCAGGAGAACTCCGACGCGGCCGGAGCAGAACTCCGACACTGTAGGACCAGGACGGCTCCGGCACTGTCGAACCAGGACGGTTCCGGCACGTCGCGCCTGACACCGGAGGAGACTCCGACACATCCCCGAGGGCCCCGACACGGTCAGACTGGCAGCCGGGGCGATACCACGCACAACAGAAGCGGACAGCTTGGAACAAAGAATAAGAAGAAGAGGAGCGGAGAAGCTGCTAAGACCATCATTACGTAAGAGAACAGGTTGCGCAGAGAGGGGAAAAAGATCGGGGAGATCACGGAAACGGCGCCGAACACAGACGTCGGGAGGCTGTGGACAGATAACGGGCGTCGTGAGTACTACAGACCCAGCGATCACGACCGGTCGGCTCGCAGCGGAACAGGTCGTGCAAACGCTCCGCTTGGAAGTGCTGAACACCGTGGGAGAGCCAAAGCTCGGCCTCGGCTGCAGAGCTGAGCACCGCTGAACGCTCGGCGCCAGGGTCTGCAAACCGGAAACGCACCATTTCCGGAGCGGAATATCTAGACCCGCTGCAAAGGCGCAATGTCTTGCCTCGGAACAAAACGGCATCCGCGTCACTTCGCACGGACGCAGTCCGTTTCCGTCGCTGGCCGTCCGACACCACGCGGACCGTCCCGGGCCCGCAGAGATCGCCGGCGTTCTTGGCGCGCCCCAGCGACGCGCCGTCACCGCAGCCCGGCCGGCACCGACATCAGGCTATCGCCGGCAGCATCCAAACACCGGGCATCTGGCCGCCGAGCGGGGACCGGGCCGCCACCGGGGCGGCTGCCAGGCCGCGGCGGCAGAACTGTGCGTCAGGGGGGGGGGGGGATGCTAAAATAAATGACGCTGCCGGGGTGAAGGATAGAGGGCGGAGACAGCAGGGTTTTATGACGTTTCAAGCAGCACTCGTGGGGTGCTATGTCAGTTCCCGCAAAACTGGGGAATGCAGTCTCGCCGCTTCTTCCCTCTGGTGAGCCCATGGTTGTAACAATGGCATGCACATTGCGTACTGCGTGGTTTCGTGTTCCGGAGGAACAGAGCCTGTATGCATTCTGCAGGACCCGAACATCTGACGGAAAAGAACAATGAAAAACTACACAAGAAAAGTAATGGAACTAATATGTAAAAAATCGTTGACGGACTATGGTACTGAAATCGAAAGCTGCACGATATCGATCCCCGAACACGTTGCCATGCAACTAGACCGCCCTGCGACTGAACCTGGGTCCGCACGCTCATAATGTAGCATTTTCAGCGCCAACGCGAGAAACAACGGTTCCGTCTGCGCGATACTGAAGTGTGACAGGGCACTGGAACATCGGCTGCTTTGGTGCCGTCGATGTAAATACATTAGAAATTACGGGTTTAGAGACAGCAGAACATGACAGCATACCAGACAGCGGCTGTGGCGCTGATACGGGGAATGATTGACCATCGTGAGGTGCCTGTTAGTCACGGTTCGTTCCAGCGAGCGATACGGACGGTATTAGCGTTTTTACGATGACCATCAGCGCATACGCAGCTGCGGGCGATGGATGATTGTGCTGATGGATCCATCACTTGGCGGATGTCCCAGATATCGAACGAATACATGAATAGGTCCTGAATTCCGAGAGATCTCACGCGATATCTTCATCTAAAGACATCATTATAAAACGAATGCATGTGTCGATAAGGCACAAACAACATCAGCTGGGAATAGATGGACCTTACTCTGCTTAATTGACTGTTTCACCAATAAGCGAAGGGGCGCCAGGAAGACTGTCTTGTCTCGTAAAAGAACAGGGACTGTAAAAGATACGGTCCCTCAGTCACTTTACTGGGGTGATAAAATGGAATACAGTCTGGCTGTCTATGTGTCCACGCGCCTAGACGTCTGGCACCGCTTTAAAACGGCATCAGATCCCAGAAGCATCCGGCACAGTCTCATGCTATATCCGTCGTAAACGACTCTATTCCTGATGTTGCGTAGGCAGGAAGGAATCCGACTGGGATTATTAAGATGACTGCAAATACGGCGATCAGGAAGATTTAATCTTCCACTCCATCGTTAGAATACCGGTTTACGTTCAGCTTATATCGGGTTTAAGCAGCTCAAAGCCTGGCGCTGCAACTGGTGATGACGATCACAGGGCGCACTGACCGACCACCGTGACCGCTAAATCACTGGTGTGTTTGTCATGAGCACATGGCAATCTACCTGGAGCCAAGCTGACAGTATGGGAAGGCTGTCAGCTTGGCCCCACTCCTACCAAAACCGGGAACGGCGACGGTGTCGTCACTGCTGTCGTCACGAGAAAATCACCTGGTCCGCAAGCGACGTCGCCATGGGACGGCGCGATTCCATAGTGCCACAGGGCCGTTCTTAGCTGACCGCCACGCGAAAATGCTCTTCACATCACAAGTGAAACACCTAAAGATCAGAGCATAACCCTGTCCGAATCTTTAGCTTAAAAATCGCCTTTAAATCACAAAAAAATGTTTAAGCTCGAAAGCCGACAAAATGCAACTCTGTGCTCGGTATTTTCGCGCGCATTTCCCGCCGTTCTGAACGGCCCGGCGGCAGCGGCCGACGCCGGCGGCCGGCGGCCGGCGGGCGGAGGCGGATGACGTGCGACCGCCGGGTCACCACCTCCATCCATCAGGGCGGGGCGGGGGCGGGTCGGGTCACCACCGAACGGTGCCGACGCCGGCTGCCGCCGCCGGCCGCATATTTACGGCGCCTCGCCCGCGCGCATTCCAGCCGGCTATTTCCAGCGGCGCGCGGGCGTTGTTCGTTCACACGTCGTCGCGGCGGCGTTCGTCTTGTCGCGACTGCGCCGGACTTGTCACGACGGCGCCGCCGTTGTCGCGGCAGCGCCGCCTCTGTCACGACCGGGCCGGCCGCGGCCTCTTCGGGCGGCGGCGGCTCGTCTGACGAGGCGTCGCCCGGGTGCTCGGTGCCGCTGATGGCGACCAGGGGTCACTGGAGCTCAGTGGTAATGGAAGGTAGCGAAGCAGGTTATTTGCCCGTCATTTGACTCGGCAGTCGGTCGAGAAACGATCCCTGTTCGGAGAGCGCGGCACCGCCACGGATTCGTCGTCCAGATACTAATGCCTCTCACACGATTGCTCGGGAGACTGGACTTGGCGGAGCATTCCCCTTGCAAGATGATGATGACACTGGTCATTGGTCATCGGTAATTGGTCATTGGTCACTGGTTATTGGTCACTGGCCGCTCGAAGTTAAACGCCCGAGGCACCGATGAATGGCTATAATCATTGGTCCAGGGGCATTAATTATTGGTTATTGGTTACTGCTCATTGGCCAGCAGTCAGCCTTCAGTGGCCAGTGGTCAGCAATCAGCGGCCAATGGTCAGTGATCAGTGGTGAACAGTCGGTGGCCAGCGGTCGGTGGTAAGCAGTCGGCGGTCAGGGGTCGGTGGTCAGTGGTCAGTGGTCAATGGTCAGTGGTCGCCAATAATGGGCCAGTGGTCCGTAGTCAGTGGTGAGCAGTCGGCGGTCAGTGATCGGCGGTCAGTGCCGCGGCACCCCAAACACGGCGCTGACCGTCGCCGTGACACTGCAGCCTCGGAGGACCAGACGCGCGGCTGAAGGAAACCCGTCGCAGAGTGCCGCGGTCTCGCCCTCCTCCGCGACACGCGACAGCCGGCAACAACACGGCGGCGGCGCCTTCGCCGTCAGCCGGTGCGGTATGCCGGCCACCGGCGCGCCGGACATGCCTGCGTGCACGCGGGCCCTGCCGGAAAAACGGCGCGGCGCCGCCGTGCACGTACGTTCGGAGCAGGACGCGTCGGGCGCGCGGCCACGCGTTCCTCGTGACCGCCGACCGAGACCGCTGGCTGGCTTCCTTTCCGTGATGAATGGAGTCCGGTTTCCGACACACGAGAAACTAACCGAAATGGTCTAAAACAGTCTGAGGAAACACGACCGCCCGACGATCTTTAACGGCTCGGTGGCAGGCGAGAGGCGTTTTTTTAATATTAATAGAATGTTAAAACCCCGCATGAGATGCAGCTGTGAAAAGAAACTCCGAATCTGAAGAGACGTGCCGAATGAGTAATGCAAAGCCGCATGACAAACCGGCCCGTCCGCTCCCACTGACAGCGAAACGTTTCCGCGTTTGGAAATGGCGCTGCGGACGCGGGCCTAATTAGAATTAGCCAGCGACGCCCCGCACTCTCGCGAGAATTTATTACGGCGGCGCAGCCGGCCGGGATCATCGTCTGCGGCTACCGCGGCGCGCTGCCGCGCCGAGTCCGAGCCGACTCGGTGACCTGGTATTCCACCGGACCAGCCCTGGGTGGTCCGGGCGCACGAGAGACGCCGGTGGAAGTGGCGTCCGTGGGCACGCCTGTCCCAGCGGCGAAACTCGGACAGACCGCCCCGGCCGGCACGGCTCAGTGTGTCAGGAATTTTGGAATAAGCAGACGCCGCGGACTTAAGTAGACGTTCCGTGAGAGCGCAGGCACACACAGGATGATGGATGGAAAGATAGGTGACAGCTACCTGACGCAAGCACGTGGATCCTCACAATGCTTTCTCGCTGTTCGGTAAAGCGAAACATGTATAGGGCGCTGCTCGTAACCTCTTAAATGAGCCACCCTAGGCATCGGATGGAGAATTTTATCAGCTCGGCCAGCTCCCGCCGCGCGACATTCGAAGCACGTTACAACAAACAGACCGGCGCAGAACGAGTCCATGGAGGGAACACATGGCTGACACACATATTACGACAGTTATTACCGTTCTGAACAAAATAGTTCGGTGATAAGCTGAAAAATGTGTTATCGTTGTTCGGAGCGCTCACCTGAATTCCAGATGAGGTTACCATCGTGGAACTGTTACAGGTACGGTGTAACTTCCAAGCAGAGGAAACGGTTTTTTGCTCTGTCGCGTGCGGTACAACAGCTTCGTGTACGCCTACCTGATCCCATGATGTGCGTCATTCATCAGTTTAGGTTCGGCATCCCTTTTTACGGTTAAGCTGTAATCTGCGGAAGTCTAAGCTCAACAAGATGATCGGAAAATCGCGGGCGACAAAAACGGAGAGGCCGAGGAAAACACGGAGGAGTGGAAGATCACGTTTCGACTAGCCCAAACACCGCAAAAAGCTTACCTTCTTCGTATCTACTCCCCCGGACTCCACGATCTGACAGGCACGGCGATCAGTCTGCGCACCTCTCCGACTCATGACAAACCGCCGCGGAGAAAAACCGGCGGTTCTCCTCGCAGCCGCTCCGCTCCCCGTCGATCGACGGCGGCCCGGGCCGCTCGCGCAACTCCGGAGCACTACGGCGCCGAAAAACCGACGTTGACTCGGCCGTTCTGCGCGCTCCAGGCGCCGGCCCGCGTTCGTTTGGCAGGTGCGCTGTCGTCACCGCGGCGAGCGAGGCGCCGGCAAGCGCGGTCGGCGCACTCACGCCTGCACCACGGTTCTGGTTCAGTCCTCCCGCGCGTCCACGAACCACGAGTCCGGCCGCGCCGCGGCTCGCCAGGTCGTCGACACCGTCGGCGCGTCCGGTGTGGTGGCCGATCTCAGGCAGGTCCAGACCGACACCGGCCCAGTCCGCGGCCGACGGTCGACTCCGCTCACCGCGCCGGCCGCCGGTCCCGTCACCGCACGTCCGCACCCGCCCGCGGAGCCGCTCTGCGCACGCCGCCCGCCGCCGGTACCGGGCAGAACACTACGGCGGCGGCGGCGGCCGCCGGCCGGTTCTGCCGCCGACCGCGGCCGCACCGCGGCGCCACCGCCGTCCGCCGACGCGACGGCGACGGACGGCCGGGCGGCGGGATGTCGTCAGCGCCGTCGGCCGGGCGACAGACGGCCCGGCGACGCTGTCGACGCGCCGCAAAGGCTAGTGTCGCCAGCTGAGCGGTCCAGGCCCGGCCGGCCCTCTGGATTACGTCCGATGACGGCGGACAAACCAAGGGTTCGGCTCAGTGGGATAGCTGTTGGTAAGACGTAATGAGCACCTTTCTTTGTGGCTGTAGGGTGGTTTCAGCAGGTGTCGACAAGACTGGGCGGTTAGCTTGTCCTGTAAACCAATTGGTAGTTGCGCCTCATTTGTTTCGAAGTTGGCTTTGTCACGAACCCTCTAAAATGTATACAAAACCTCCTAATATTTCCAATATTCTAAACGAATGTATACAAAACCTTCTAAGCACACGACGCATTCAACTCCAGCCCAGTGTATGACACCGCAAAACGAACCGGACTAGTGGTAACGAAAGAATGGCCCCTGAGTCGAGGTGGAAGGCTGTTTTCATTTCAGAACCCCTTTCGGTTCAAGATAATTTCGGTCTCAGCTACCATGACTGGGAAAAATCAGGGCAAGATTACTATACTCCACAGATTAGAGCATCGAAATAATTCCGAGCCTGTCTCGTGCCAACTTGTTCTCACGCCCCACAGTTTTCGCGAGAGCAGAGGGCTTAAGACCGTTTATGTCAGTGCCTTTCATTAATGTTCCACACGCTGCTAGGAGCCGGATCCTCCATCACAGCCACCCTTCAGCCGCACCTGTGCCCCGCCGGCGACCTTGTAAGCCGGCGCAGATAATCAGCGGGCAGCTGCGTGGTTTACGGCGCGGCCGCGCAACCTGCGCCTTCATCACCGGCGTCCGGCGCCCGGAGACCGGCACAGCGCGCTCAAACGTGGTGCGTGTCGGCGGCGAGCGGCCAATTAAACGCATGCAAACACGCCCGGCCGCGTCACGACAGCCGGCAGGGTCACGTCAGCCGGCAGGGTCACGTCAGCCGGCTGAGTCGCGTCAGTTGGGAGAGTCACGTCAGCCAGGCAGCAGCGCTGAGGTCAGCTGCGTGGCCGTGACGTCACGGCTGACGAAGGGGGCGGTTCGTCACGAACGGTCTTCCACGGACCGCGGCGGCGGGTGATGGCACGGACAGTGAGAAGGGCGAGGGGAATCCCATCGGCGGTTGTGACCTCATCTGAAGCCGTCGCGGTCCACCAGAGTGGTGCAATCCCCGGGTGATGGAGCATTCGTTGCTCCTAACTGAGATGTTGGCGAGGAAACGGGCATCCATCAAACTCCTCATTCGACGAGTCGCTTGCTGTCTCGTTTCGATGTAAATTTCCGTTCAAGCTTTCTCCAAGATCCTTCAGAAACAGCCAGAGATCAGTTAAGGTACATGAACGCCTTATGAAAACATCAAGGAAGGGTCACGAGGTCTTCTGATGCACCAACACACCCTATCTTGTGTTATGTATCATTCTGCAAATACTTTGTAAATGCGCAAAGAACTGGAAACAGTTTAAATTATTGCTCCAGCCACCGGTATCGCAGAGCGTCAGCAGACGCAACGCACTTCTTCAGTATCCATTTCAGAATAATACTTTAAACCTGAATACCATTTGCATATTTGGGAGCCATTAACCCTATTCCCGGCGGGGGGTGGGGCGGAATCCGGCCCCCTTGGGTTTTTTGCTTGCCAATTCCAGGCTTTTTAACGCAGCTTCACGAAACTTAGTCACTTTTCCTAGCTATTCTTTCTACATGCTGTGGCAAAATTTCAAAATTCTACTTTGCTCAGGGGCGGAGTCAGGCAACGTTTTTGGGAGGCACCTCATGCCATTTTTGGCCATGTTAAAGGTAAAAGGAAAATGTCTGCCAAAAACAGAGTTTTTAAGATAGAACTTAAAAATTTATATGGATGTATAGCTAAATAGCTGGGCCATGTGCAGATATAATTTTGTTCACCTGAGGTCATTTTACAACGTCAGGTCAAGGTCAAAAGTCAAAATTTGTTTTTTTGCAATAATTTCGGCGCCATTTTTTCAAATGCCAAACCCGGAATATAAATGACGTAGAAAAGTTCCCTCTACTTGTGTACCAAGTTTCGGCTTGATATCAGGTCGGGTAACGGAGCTATGACCTAAAATGTCATTGCGCGTACCCTATATCGCAATAGCCATAAAATGAAATTTTTGAAATAGAGTGAATTCAAATGATTGAAAACGTTTAAAGGTAATATTAAATGCATAGGAGATCATTCCAAGTGACCCCAAGGTCACTGGAGGTCATTTAAGGTCAAAGGTCACAAGTTGATCTGAGAAACGTGTGACCATGACAGTTTCTCCTTTTTCATCTCCCTGGCACCGCCTATGCTAACATTATACAAACATTGTAATGCGATTTGTACTTCTTTAGTATAACATGACTATCAGAAGCCAAAAAAGGGTGTTTGCCTCTTTTGTTTATCCAGTTGTTAGAAAACTAATCCTCCTATTTTTGAAACCCTGTGAACGCCCATGAATTTTCTCAAAATTTTAGAATTTGCGGACCCATGGTAAAAGCCCTATCCATAATCTCTCGATTCATGCCAATTTCATTGAAATCGGTCCATAAACAACGGAGTTATAAGAAGTCCAAAAGTACCCCCATTTTGGCATTTTTGACCCCCTGTATGGACAAATTTCAAAATGTTGAAAATTTCTTTTTATAAAAATGTAGTTCACGTCACGGCAAATCGATTGCCGTTTGTTGCGATGAAATCGGACTAGTAGTTCTCGAGATCTCAGGGGGGGCCGAATCCGCCCCCCTGCCGGGAATCGGCCATACCGTCTAGCCCTCCGGGAATAGGGTTAAGAGAGCTCAAGCAAATGCAATACACATGAAAAAATATCATGAAGAGATAAATAATTGCTATTTGATTAAGTAGCACATGAATAAATAAGGGACTATTTCGTGGTCGCTGTGTAAGTTTGCATTATTATGTTTGGCGACACAGTCAAGATTATTGGAATTGTCCGCAGATGACCAGAGCCATCACATTGCCCTCGTTTCACATCATTCTCAGCATGTCTAAGGACATTTACGAATTCATCGAATGGACGCATGAGTTGTGCGTCCTCGAGTGCACCAAAATGCGTACATACATTCAAATGGTTCAACTAGGAAGTGTAACAAACGTCTCGAAGCACGGACAAGACTGTTCGGTGACAGAGGTTGTACGATGGACAGGATAAACTTACGTCTTTATTAGCTCGCCTCAGGTCGAAGATCGTGGCTCCCTGCATCCGTTTTGATACATAAGCAAACTGGGGTGCCTGACACCAGCCCTCCGAGTCGCTGGGGAGGGGAGAGGAAGGGGAGGGGCGGCCCTCCAGCCTCGTCGGCCTCGACGTTCCCACGGTGGGTTAAACAAACGTCGCCGCCGACGACAGGACGACAGTGTAAGCCGACGCTGGCCCGACCCGTTTTTGCTAGTGTTGTCGTAGCGGCGTTAATGGAGCCGTGTGCGACACTTTTTCGTCATCGCCGCGGTGAACATTGCATGCATTGCCAGGAAATTGGGGGTAATTGAATTTACCACGTTGCCATATTCATGACTCAGCGACTAATATGTCCATATTTGGCGCAGTGCAGAAACACCACAGTGATGAAGAATTGTCTCATGCGTCCGCTACGAACATTGTCACAAACTATCCACATGTTATACAGCTACAGTGAAATCCCAAAGGATTGGCTGTCGGATACTGGACCTCCAGAGATCATCTCATACGGCACAAGCCTTTGCCAATCCAACGTCAAAGGGCAGACCATAATATCACTTACCAAACGGCTCTGACGGACAGCACATCACCTTGCTTCTGAAAACCTGAAATCAAGTCATCGTCCTTCAGTTCATCCGTATCATTTCCGATCAGTTTACGGCGCCCCGCGTTAAGTCTTGAAGAGACTTGGCGTGTCAGCTCATTACGCAAGTCTGGTCGCACCATTTTCCTGGGGTCCGCCCGATAAACCAGCGTTCATAATTCGCAGGTTCGCCCGCCTTCAATGTGAGAGGGTGGCGGAAGCGCTTCCGGTCGATCAGGTTACAGGAGGTCGCGGGGTCAGACGCCGGAGTCGAGCTGGCGGCCGTCGCGGCGCAGCGTCAGCCGCACCGCGCTGGAAGCTGGGAGCTCACCTTGCTGGAGCCGTGTCAGGTGTCTGATGTCCGCCATCAGTCATGCCCAGTAGCAGCGTCACGGGGAGGGGGGAGGGACAAAGGGGGAACTGCCTCCCCTAGCTCGGGAAATTTAGAATTATTCCAAGGGCAGTGCAGGGAAAGATATGACACGAAAACGTCGTTGCCCCCGCTGTCCTGAGTAGGTAGCGCTTCTACTGGTCACGCCTCAGCTGTTGCTGACGGCGACAAGTTTCATTTACGGAACTGTTGGCCAGAGCTGAACCAAAATGCTAAGGCCGCGAGAACTGACTTTGTCCAACCTAACGCCATTGCTTTCAGGTTCTGCTGCAAACATCACATGAAGTGACCCGTTTCCATTCCGTCGTTTCGCTTTCTCATCGTCATCACCAGACCATCTAATTAGCCTCGCCAGACCCCATCCTCCGCATCATCACCCGAGCGACCGGTTCCCTCGCCGTGCCCGTGCCTGCTCTCTCGCGCCGAGTCCCGCGACCCCTCCCGCAGCCGGCGCCGGCTGTGACCGCACGGAGCCGGGCGCAGGGCGCGCCGGTCGTGCCTCCTGGCACCGCCACAATGCCGGCCGCGTCTCAGCGCGCCGTCGCCGCTGCCCCTGTTGCTCAACGCCGCCAATTGCCTGAGAAGGCGCCGGGCGTTCGGCTTTAATGCCCCGGGCGTGCGCCGAGCGGGCCGGTGCCGGCGGGAGGGCCCCGTGCGGCGGTTGCACGCGCGGCCCGCTCCTGTGGTGTTGCCACCGCGCCGTTTGACCCCGGCCAATTGGTGCCTTCGTTTGACCCGGCCGACCCCCGGCGGCCGGCGCCGCTGCAGCTGGCGTCTGGGGGTGATGAGGGGAGGGGAGGGAGGCATGGACGGAGTGTGTCAGGAGCCGCGGAGGCCGTCTCGGAGACGAACGGTCTCCGTCGTCCAACGATGCTGTTGAAGGGAATGTTCCACCTAGCAAGTATTTTGAACTGAGATGGCTAACTTGTAACGTGTAGTCAAGATGTAGCGTTAGGAGCCAATTTGGTATATCACATGCGTTCTATTCGTATTGATAACCGTCTCGTATTGATAACCGCCCGCACAACTTATGATGCGGATGAGAACACCACCTATATTCGACGTTTGTTTGATTGCAATCTTGTGGCCAGCACCAGCGTTACATGACACGTTTTCGCCACCTAGCGGTAAGAAGATGAAATCACATACACGGAGGGGAAACGTTACTTTTTCGACAGTCACCAAACAGAAAATAGACAAATGGCTGCGAGTAACTCTATGCATCATTTACGAGCGAATCTGCACATCTGTCGTCCGCCGCAACAGCAGCACGCGGCCACCGGCTGCATGCCTGGTCCTTCATCAGCTGCTCGTGGCTCGCTTCAGTCGCTCAGAAAGTGAATCCTCAGCCTGCGGAATTCCTGCCGCCCATAGCAGACGTGTAGCTGGAGCTTCCTCACACACGTGGATCAGGCGGAGACGTTGGGACCAAGGAGGGAACAGGCAGGCCATATTTCGAAGTTTGCTTTTTTAACGCAAGCTGTTCTGTTTAAATAGGTTTGGCAAAAAGACATTCATTTCGTCATCGACAGACATGTCTCACAACGGGCAGCATATCTCCTTTCTGCACTTCTCGAGTGTTACTGCATAGCTACAGCCAGAACCTCCCTGCTCTCGGACCAAGAGACGATCCTCGCCTTTGTGGTGCGGCCGTAAATTTCAATTACGGCGGGCTGAGAGGTGAGCATTGCGCAGCCGGCCAGAAGGCGGTCTTCAGGGCGAGAGGATGCTGCCAGGCGCGCTCTGTGAGCTCGGTGACGGACACTTCTGGAATACCGGCGCTCACCGACAAACGGTCGGCGGGAAATTACCGCTCCTATGCAGCGGCCACTGGGAAGCTCCCGCACAAAAGTTTTCAGTTCAGGCTGAGACATGGTCTGCGCTTCGGACTAATATTTTTGTGTTCATAAAAGAAACATTCCGAAATTAAACATGAGGGTGCTGTATAAAATCACCGGCTTGCAACCGCCTTTGCTCAGTGCAGTTGTTTAAAGTGACAGTGCTCGGTTTTGCTAGACGGGTGCAACAGGTAGTGGTGTAGTAGTATGGGGAGTAGCAACTGATATGGCACGTGTAAGACACGTTCAGACACGTGCCTAACACGTTCCAGTAATTTTAACATGGGGCCTAGGGTGATGAATGGAAAGAAATGGTGCCTGAAAATGGCATCAGCCCTACTAAGAAAAAAAACAAACACAAAAGCAGGAAAAGACATTACACCCATGTGAATGCTTCCTAGGTCATGGGCTCCGGCTTCCCTTGGTGAAGAAGGTGATCGCCTTGCATTAACTGGGATCTCCATAGAAGACTTATGAACAGATGAACGGGGGGGGGGGGACAGGGGCCATGGACCACACTCTTTTGGAAGTGTGACATTAGCTCTATGAAAAAATGTTTTTGCCCCCCACTTTTTTGGACACTCCTACCCTGCTGAAATTCGCCTTTCTACTTCATGCAGTTGGCATTGGCATGCGCCCTTCTAGACACAACATGTCGAGGAGGAAGACTTTTCTGGGTTCAGTTAGCTGTGAACAAATGTCGTTCTCATTTGGTATGACCTTTAACAGGGTCCTGTGCATGCACTTCTGTGTATATTAAGCAAATATATGGATGCCATGGATGCTTGTGCCTACGTGCACCATGAACGTTACTGAAAAAAACGTTCTTCGCTCTAACTCACCGCCTGTGGCCTGGACTTGACAATGTCCTCATTTTTTACGGTTAAGTTCAGAAAGGTATTTGCGGTCAGAATGTCACAACCTGTGGATTCCGTGGCTGATGATGGGAATCCCGTAAGGGAAAAACACTGCACTATCTGACGCACTCACGAAACAAAGCAGGTTCCGACGGAAACTGCTATTTCGCAACTGGCAAATTCCCCTTACGTGCAAGGGTCACGCCATGCGGTTCTGATTCGGTGAAATTAATCAGGTTATTGCTTGGTTTGGACCGACGTTATAGCTATGCGGCCTGTTGCGTTGCCTGAACTTGATTTGTAGGGCTTTGTTAGTGAGCAGTTTAGGTCTTCTTTCGAGAAGAACACTCTTCTGCATTCGACTCGTACATGTGACAATGGTCAAGCTGTTAGTCGACATGTTTCGCTGCGTATTTAACTGTTACAGAGTTAAAAGGACGCTGCACCCTGAACTATAAAAGGCGTCATGCAGCTTCCGCCACCTGTTATCACACATGGCTCAAGACCTCTGCCATGTGGGCTCGCCAGCTCGTAAAAAAACGCAAAAATCGGCTTGGCATGGCTGCGGGGCATGCACGTCTGTGCAGAAAGACACCGCCTAGCACATGTTTCCGGACGTGAGCCAAAATAAACACCTGCAGAGCGGCCGACAGCCGCAGGGCCAGGAGACTGCCAGCGGGGTGTCGTCGTCGGCGGCAGCACGCGTTCACCCCGACCGCAGGACGACCGCAGTTTCGACGTGCGCCGGGTGATGAAGAAGGCAGAATTTAGCGCTGAAACTCAACGCGGAGGATTTCTCCACGTCGTGGCCTAATCCGGTGTTGGGTTTTGGCAGGGTCGTGTGGCTCATGCGGACTAGTTCCAGGAGTGCGCCGCTTTGTAAACCATGTAGGAGTACGTCGACACGAAGCTACCTTTAGTAGGACGGTGTCAGCAAGCTTGTTGCTAAGGAAACTTGTTTGGTCACAAACAAAATCTCTAAATACAAAACTGAACTAAACTCAGGGCTTAAGTTAAGTGAACCTACCAAACACTCAAAGCTTCATTACAAAATCCCAAATAATGGTCCACCTTTGCTGTCGGTCCGTCCCTGCTGGTGGTCCCTGCTGGTACTCCACCCCTGTAAGTGGACCGTCCTGCTGATGGACTGCTCCTGCTGACGGCCTGCCCCTCCTGATGGTCTGTCTCTGCTGATGGTCCCTGGTGGTGGTTCGTCCCTGTAAGTGGACCGTCCTGCTGACAGCTTACCCTGCTGATGATCTGTCTCTGCTGGTGGTCCCTGGTGGTGGTCCGTCCCTGTAAGTGGACCCTCCTGCTGACGGTCTGCCCCTGATGACGGCCCGTCCCTGTTTTCGGTCCGTCTCCGCTGGTGGTCCCTGCTGGTCGTCCGTCCCTATAAGTGGACCGCCCTGCTGATGGTCCGTCCCTGCTGATGGTCCGTCCCTGCTGACGACCTGAGCCTGGCGGTGGCCGGTCCCTGCCGGCAGCGGTGATCTCAGTCCCGGATGAGTCGCCAGCTGTGGTGAGCGGCCGCGCCGGCTCCAGGATTCGCGCATAGCTGAGGCGACGGCGCCTCACGCAGTCAGATCTTTGTTTGTACCGGCGACCGCACGTGAGGCTAGTGATGAAACGAGCCGCACGCGGCGCCAGGGGGGACGTTCGTCATATGCCACGTCTCAACAAGAATGCGGACGCTGTTGAGGCTGGGGCCGCAAGCAGACTGGGGCTAGAAGCAGATTTGAGTCAAGTGACAATGATCTGACGGCTATTGGAGTGCAGAAAAATAACAGAATTCATGGATGTTGATTAATGTAGCAGAGTGCGATAAACGTCACGGCATTACCATAACAGAGAGCGTAAACAATCAAGTTGTAGATTTTCTTGCAGAATGGTAACCCACTTGAGTGCATGCACCGACAAATACAGTAGATGCAATGTGCGAAGATAATACTCTTGCTGACAGTGACTAGTCTAGCGCAAGTAGGGCGAAATTCAGTTTCAAAACAACAGGGCTGACGTGTCTCACATGAATCAGCGACGGTCCCACCCACAGGGGAGGCTCAAGCAGAGGAGCAGCTTGCCGTCCCGACCCCTCTGGCCGCGCAGCAGGAGTCGGCGGCAGGTGAGAGCTCTCACCGTCTCACCGCCGAGAGGGCGGCCGACCCCGGGGAGGCGGCGAACTCGGTCAGTGGGGGACGGCGGAGAGAGAGGGGCACCGGGAGGCGGGGCGCGGTGAAAGCCGCCGAGCGCCGATTGTGCGGTAGATAGAGGACCCGAGCGCAGATTGCAGCGCGATAGTGCGGATTGCAGGGTAGCCAGGCGGCCGTGCAGCTGGCTGCAGACGGCGGGGCGGCGGGAGCCGGGGCGGAAACCGCAGGCCGGAAGGAAAGCCGAGTTCACGTCGGCGAATGAATGGGGAACTGCTGAGCACAGACAGCTGGGAAGCGGTGACGCTGTCTGGAGCTGCGACGTGACTGGGAGGCTGAGTAATGCTACCAGAAGGTGAGGAATCGGGATGCTTGTATTCATTTGACTCAAACGGACGCAATGGATGGAGTTGCGATTAATGCTTGTAACGAGCTTTTGTGGCGGAAACGTTGACTACACCGTGTCATCCGCGTAAATTCAGGTCTTCAGCGACTTTTTGCCCAGAACAAAACTTGGTAAAACCAAGACATCTTTTAGCCCTATTCCCGGAAGGCTAGACGGTATGGCCGACTCCCGACATGGGGGGGGGGGGGGAATTCGGCCCCCCTGAGATCTCGGGAACGAAAGATCCGATTTTATCGCAACAAACGGCAATCGATTTGTCATGACGATATTTACGTTTTCATAAAGGAATTTTTCAAAATTTTTCAAGGGGTAGGTACGGGGAGGGATAAAAAAGTCACGATGGAGGATATTTTTGGACTTGTTATAACTCTGTTGTTTATGGACTGATTTTGACAAAATTGGCACGAATAGAGAGATTATGGATGAGCCCTTTATCATTCATCGGTCTATTTAAAGTTTTGAGAAAATTCGTAGGTGTCCGCAGGGTTTTAAAAATGGGAGTATTAGTTTTTTCAGAAAATACATTAACAAGAAGTTAAAAACACTTCTTTGGCGTTCACTACTCATGTTATGCTGAAGAAATACAAATGGTATTACAATATTTGTACAATGTTAGCGTAGGCAATGCCAGGGTCATGAAAAATGAGGAATTGTCATGGTCACATGTTCATGAGGCCAACTTACGACCTTTGACCTTAAGTGACCTCCAGTGACCTTAGAGTCACATGAAATGAACTTGGGTGCATATTTATTGTTTAAAAACGTTTCCAGTAATTTAAAGTTATTGTATTTGTAATATTCCATTCTACGGCTGTTGTGATGTAGGGTACTCCCACTGACATTTTATGTCACAGCTCCGTGACCCGACCTGATATCAGCTTGAAACTTGGCAAACAAGTAGAAGGCTGTGTTCTACATGACATATACTCTGGGTTTGCCATTTAGAAGAATAGTGTCAAAATTATCACTATGAAACCAAATTTTGACTTTTGACCTCGACCTGACCTTGTGAAATGACCTTAGACTAACAAAATTATATTTTTATGCTTGCCGAACTGCCTATACATCCATATAAAGTTTTAAGTTCTTCCTTAAAGACGCGATTTTTATCGATCATTTTTCTTGTACCCTCAACAGGACCAAAAGTGGCCTGAGGTGCCTTCCAAAACGTTGCCTGGCTTCGCCCCTGAGTAAGGTAAAACTACGAAAGTTTGTTGAAGAACGTAGAAGGAATAGGTGAGAAATACGACCAAGTTTCGTGGAGCTGCGTCAGAAACCCTGGCACTGGTAAGCAAAAAACCCGAGGGGACGGATTTAGTACCTCCGGTAGGAAAAGGGTTAGGGATTTCTGCCAGGATGACGGTCCAAGCTAGTTCACGGCCTGGACATTTCTTTTCATGTCAATGCGCCCGACTTCTGGGGATGTCTGACGTACACGGAAGGGGACGGAAATGCCATCGCAGTCACCGAGAGGACGAATTCTTCTAGACTTTAGCTCCAATTAGGAGTTGAATTTAGACTATGAGTGGTTAGGAGGCCTAGATGCCTGGCGTCGTGAGTCCCTTCTGAAAGCTGTTCCAAGAAAGCCTCCAGCGCACCGCTTGCCCGCAAGAAACCGCAACTCCCCGGCCGAATTCGGGCAATGCAGCGCTCTCCTCCAGCGCCACTTCATCGAACAATGCAGCGTGCGCCTGAAGTCAGGCCGCTTGCTGGACGGGGAGAGGGGAGGCATTCAGCCCATACCCGGCCGGACTGTGGGGCTGGCACCGTGACGCAGCCACTTCATCGGCTCAAGGACGACAAACAGAGGCCGGAGACGCCCGACAAAGGCCGGCGTTGACATCACGTGCTCCCCGGCGAGGCGGCAGGCGGATGCCGTGTCCGGGTCAGGACGAAGGCCTGGTCTGTGGCCCTGATAGTGGAAAACAGGCCGCTTTATTGTCATGTATGAATACGCACGACGGCAACCGTGCAAATGGTTCCATGTGGACTTGTTTATTCGACTTTTACATTTCGAGAGTGCAAACTTAAAAAAAAACACCGGACAGCGAATTACCTTAACAAGAGAAGCGTATTCATAATGGCATCTTCTGCAACATGTGTCTGATGAATGGGAACTGGTTACGATTTACCTGAAATCAGCATAGACTAGTCATTGGTTGCCTAACACACGATTCTGGAAATTCCTGATCTGAGGACATTTCTGGAGTTTTTTAAGGTAGTGCAGAATTTGAACGCATTTCAGATAGGTGCGAGCAATCATTTTTCACAAAAGCAATTAAAACGATGAGCCGTTAATGATAAAGGCTTGTGTGTGAAGCAGAGTCTTAACAAGTTGCTGGTTCGACTTTTTCTCCCGATATATGGGAAATAACTTAAAGGCTCTCGACAAAACTAACGATGACTTTTTGCAGTCGCACAGAATAGAAAGCCAGCTGGATGCTGCGAGAAGGGAAATGCTGGTTTTAACTTGCAAGGCATCAGACGAACAAACATCTCATCTTGCACCAGCCATGACCTTACAGTGAGTTGTTTTCTTGTGGAAATCATGGGATTAGGGTGCATTCTGCGAATTCTTATGTTGACATGACCTGAATTAGCCATTAATGCATCCAGATGTGTTCTAGAGTTCCTTGTTTATTCATATGCTTTACAGAACGTCGGAATTTCTTGTGAAGTGGAATGCCTCAAAGTCGCTTTCTAGGCTATCGCTTCATTTGTCAAGAAACATGGCTTATGGCCAGGTTATGTGATACGCTTTACGTTATAACTTTATTTATTGTCTTCCGCAATAACGTGCAAACATGTGGTTACCCCGGCACAGTTTCATACATGATAAATTACGTGCAAGGTCACGAGCAAGAAAGCTGAAGTCATAGTAATGAAAATATTGGCAAAATCATAATAGGAGTAATAGCAACAATGAGCCTGTTGATGGATGGAAAGTTTTAGGTCACGTTTCAAAACACAGAGGATTGCGCAATGAAGCGTAACTGCAGCGGAGACGTTTCACGCTTTCACCGCCCCGTGTGGAAACAGCTTTTAAACAGCTTCTAAGCGCAGCGCCTTGTTGATGTCTGCATGATGGCGCTGGCGGCAGAGGCCCTAGTGTAACGACGAGAAATGATGGATCTACGTATGAACAAATCTCCCACAGTTTTCTATATTATGTTCTATGTTCTATGTTCTATATTATCTATATACTATATTCTATACTATATTTCTATAATATGCTGTCATATATTATGCGATGTATCTGGGTGCAGCCACGGAGAACGACAGCCTCGTTGAAATTAGACCAACCGAACAGCTTCCGCACGTCACTGGTGTGGTCGCGCATCAGTCTTCTGGAGACGATCCTGCCAGCCAAAACTGACGAGGTTGACAACACAGCTTCTCTGGGCTTTGGTTGTTGGTGCCCATGCCGGAAGGCAGTGTAAAATGTGTGGGAAGACGAAAGGTTACGCACGTGATTTAAACGTCTGTTTGGGAGGAACACATTTAATTTTGCTGACAGCGAGAAAAATCGACATTTCGTTGGATTACTTCTGATGTCTCGCAATCCCACTTCAGGTTTTTCTCCAACAAGCACGTCAATAATTTTCACACAATCGAAGCCTTTTAATTAGTTTCAACCAATTGCAATATACATCTCAAGTGTCCTGCGAGTTTAAGCAGTTGTTCCGAACTCGATAAACTCTGTTTTGGATGTGTCTATTTTCAAGCCGTTGTGGAGGAATCAATCGGAAATTGTCTCGAGGTTGCAGCCCGGAGGTAAGCTATTGCTTGAGAGGATACATGTGACTTGTGGAGCAACTGCGCGTCATCGGTGCAAGAAACTACCTCACAGCGATCTGGTAACACTGCATGCCATTAGTGTATAACAGGAACATCAGTGGGACAGCAATACTAACCTGGACTACGCCGTAGGCTGCGCCATGGCTGGAGTTTTCTCCGTTGACGATTTGGTGATGGTAAGAGGAGAAGCTTTTGAACTAGTGCGGGGATATACCGCAGCACTCCCAGTTAAGCCAGAAAGGCAGTTCGGTCGACGCAGTCGAATGCCTTAGAAAGACTGGGTGAGCTGACGGCTGTTACCATCCCAGCATCTGAATATGCGGCGGCGTTGCTGACCATGTCGACAGCAGCGCCCTCAGCCGGGCTATCGAGTGACATGCGTCCGACGTGTTCCACAAGATATGATGATTTGTGACTTGGTCAAGAAGTTGGGACACGTGACTTTTTCTGTAGGTCTACCAACCACACTACCACACACACAACCGATCGGCCTGTGGTTTGTTGAATCGGACGGTGGCCGCCCTTCACGTAAAGGCACAACGGTGGCATATTTCCGGACATCTGGCACCAGTGATGACGAAGAGGTTGTCAACATGCAAAAGATGAGAATCGATCGCAGCCAAGCACTGCATAAGCATCGTCACGCACACACCATCGGGGCCAACGACCTTTGACCCGCTCACGCATTGCAAGGCAGTATTAAGCTCCCACATCGTAGCAGGCCGAACGCCTAAAAGTGACGTAGGCAAGCGGAGAGGCATAGGTGCACCTGCTTGGCCAACTGTTATCTAAGATATGCTGCCCTACATAGGCGAAGCACCATTAATCTTGTCGGCGACCTCCTGGCGAACGGGGCAGTCTTGGCCGGCTTACAGGCGATGACGTGTCTTTTGATTTTGCTCCATCTTTCCTTGGATGACTAACTCAAAGAGAACGATCTAGAAGAATCCTGCTTTAGCTGTTTTTAGCTGGCTCTTGGATTCACGTTTCAGGCTCTTCTAACGTTCGGCGGACCCAGCCGAACCTGACGCGTCTCGCTGAGGCGTCTCGCTGGCGTCTAGCTGAGTCCTGCCTTGACTGAAAAAGTCCCTCAGGTCCTCACTGTTGGTCAGCCATGGACAGTTGAGATGGCGGAAGCTAACTTCTTTCAACGGGCAATTGTAACAGGGTTTACGTCATGGCTCTAAAGTTTCACTATCTGAAAACTGTCAAATTTCGATGTTTTTTATTTACCTTTATTCTAGAAACTCGCCCAAAGACTTCAGCATTTCAAGACTTTCTACAGAAGCCAAATGCCTTCAACTCTTGTTCTCAGAATCGTCACTAAAGGCGATCAGGCAAAGACGTCTGAAAACCCATTAGCTTTTCAATTATATCAATCGCACCGCCGTTATACACCGCTTCTTATGTCAGCAATTTGAAATGATACTTTCTTTTCTTACCTTACAACAGCATACACAAACAAAAACTCTTGAGCTTGCATCATTTTACATCAGGAAAACAAAAACTGCAAAAACAAA
The DNA here is from genome assembly GCA_030062745.1 of Capitulum mitella. Classification (NCBI taxonomy): domain Eukaryota; kingdom Metazoa; phylum Arthropoda; class Thecostraca; order Pollicipedomorpha; family Pollicipedidae; genus Capitulum; species Capitulum mitella. The sequence continues at coordinate 23,973,580 of CP099846.1, forward strand.
ATAAAAAACAGGAACAAAAGAAAAACGTAGCCTTGCATCAGCCAGTTCGAGAATTTCGTGCTTTCTTACGGCCATTCATTTTTTAAAGCCTAGTCTTTCCAAAATATTCAGACTGCAAAACGCCTCGGCTCCAAAACGGTCGGATATGATATCATAATTGTACCATCGTATTTCATCATTTCCGTTTCTACGCAATATGTAGGGCGAATCCTTTGTGGCCTCAGGAGACTGTGCTCTCGATTCGGCTCAACATGTGGTGGTGACATGGTGGGCCCCCTGACGCGTGTCACGTAGTGACTTGCGAGTATTGTTAATAGAAAGCGTTTGACATCAGGCTGTAAGTGTAGTCATTGGAAATTTTGCTTCTTGAAGCTTCATCGCTGGCAGATGAACGGGTAAGTCATTGGCAAAGTTAATTTTTAAATTGGAAATACTGAAGAAAGAGAAACATTGGAACAAGTGAAGTCGCCAGAAGTCGATCATCACTCCTAAGCAGAAAAATCTGCGATAGAGTAATGAGTATTGAGGCACTGATTCCATATATCGAGGTATTCAGGAAATCTCTCGCTGGCAGACGTGGCGTTGTGCATCGGACGTCAGTCAGCCGTCAGCAGGTGAAGGCTGAAGTGATTGAAATCTGTGGTCTACGGTGATCTCGTTTTCCGGCGCGGAGCTGTTCTAGTCTTAGGGAACGGCGCAGCTAGAGAAATCAGTTCGTGGTCACTGATACGGCATGGTGTTACCTCTGCGTGATCAACGGACTTTGGAATGTTGGCAGAAATGTGGTTGACAAGAGAGGGAGTTGCGGACGGACGGGTGACTTGGTGAATCAACTGATGCAATCCCATGCCATGCAGTATGGTGGTAAACTGGACAACACTGGGCTTACCGGCTTGGAGAAAGTGTGGGTTTAAGTCAAGTAACCGAGGACTTGTGACTCGGTGACTTAATAGGGGTGTCGATCTGTATTCTTTTGAGAGGTCCGTGGCCCACCCAATGTTGATTTGGTCACCTCCAATGTTGGTTTGGCCCCCCCCCTATATTTTCCGACGGTTTTAAAGGGAAATGAATAATAATAACGAAAAGATCGGCCGCAACAGATACGAAAAAGGCAGGAAGTAAAGAATGAAGTCTAAAGCGATGTATCTGTCTTTCTACTTCCTATCTACATATATACCTACATACATGGGGGAAAATGCAAGTGCTTTTACAGGAAATAGCAACAAAAAACTTATAAATTTCCGTTGGTCAAAATAAAGTGGGCTAAATCCGTTGAGCATCCCACATTTGGGGGCAGGTTAGGCTGTCGGGCCCTCGGCTTGTCTCCCCCCTAATCGCTGACAGAAATCGACACGCCTGACCGAGGAGCAACAACTAGTTTATTAAATTGATTTTTTTTTTTGATATTTTGATTTCTTTTTATTTGATTGATTAAACTGATGACGCCTTCCATCTGGTCTAGCTGGTCTGCCATTGAGGCTGCAGGGGTATCTGGTGGTTGGTAGTCTGCGCCTGTGATGACCGATCTAAAACTGTGCCCACTGGTGTTCAGCCACACTGTCTCCAGGCGACCTTCTGGTTTTGGGGAAATATTAAATTTGATTATCGGAGGCAACCCGCGGATCAGCGCCACCGCAGCTGACCTTGCGACCTCGTCGTAGGACAGCATCGGCCCTGTCGGAACACTTTATAACCATTAATTATCTAGCAGACTTTCTTTCCCAGCCTCATATTTCATCGCACATTGTTGACTTAAAATTTTGCCGAAGGATGGAAAAAAGAGAGCAAAAGGGAACACAACTGGTTTCTCAAAAAGCGTTCCTTTCCGCGACTGGTGTCCGACTCACTATACATAAATTTTCCTGGGTTTAGGAAATATATATCAAACATTCTCATCGTATATTTTATTTTGTGCCATCCATTCATGGTATTTGCAGAACTTTCCCAGTGTGCTCTGAAGAATTTTCTGGGCACACTGGGAGAACGAAAGCATATTGGTCTCTGAACGCGTTTCAAAGCAGCGTTCACAGAGTCACCATCAAGCCTCATCACCAAGGGGGCAAGATATATTGAAGTGGCTGGGAAGATAACCAAAGATGCGTTTGCAGATACAATAAAACGAAACATGCAGAAGTCCCCGGCAGGCTAGACAATCCTGGTGGAGGGAAGTCTCGAGACCTTAAGATCCGCCGGCAAAGGCCTTGGCGTAGGCACGGATGCCCGTTGTCCAGTGTACATATGATGACTTCATGAGCCAACCAATGCCACTACCGCCCTCTATAAATCGACAAAAGCGACACTTAGCAGGCTGACTGCTTCCCGAAAGAGCCTATTTACAGGTGAAGATAATTTGTTCTTGCAGTGTTTATGAACGGGGAAGGTGGGCGCAACCTGTCGACCTTAACGGCAAAATTATTTGTGTCTAGGCAGGACTGTGCCGTGCCGGCGGTGGACTGCAGTACGTCGCTTCCCGCCTCACCGACAGCCGTGGCGTCCGTGCCTCCGGGTGAGGGTGTTCCTAAGCGTTGACCCCGATGCTGCGAGCTCCTGGTTTCCCAGAACCATGGGATTACCTGGACTTCAGGGAACCTCGTCATGAGCCTCTGCACGGCTCCCTACGTGCGGATGGCGCATAGCGCTACGGGCTGTAATGGAGACAGGCTGCCGCGTGCGTCACCATAAGGGTTCTCCAGTTTATCATATGCCACAGCTACCTATTGTTGGCGTCGAACACTTCGCCCGCTCGTAAACATGCACGTGTTGCTGATTAAGGTCATCGCTCTTTCAGCGCTAAGCTCCGCCCACTATCGGAACTGGGACGGTGCCGGGTCAGGTATGGTAGTCTCTAAGGGTTAACGGACGGGGAGGGTGAAGCGAAGGGATGTTAAATTTGTTTATGATATGTTTCAGGGCGTTTTTATGAAATGCCGTACGTTGCTGTTTGACAAAAAAAACACGCGCACTTGGAAACCCGCTACCGTGGATGCATACGTTCGCTACACATAGCACAATTTCATTGTATTTTACCGAACTGTCCTGTGTGCAACTCACTTACTTGTCGAATGTTCCGGTCGTTGTATTTTACACATTACCAGAATCAACTCGTTTACTAAATAACTCGCATACATCACTCGCAATATGACCTTTATAGTGGAATGAACTAAAACGAGTCAATCTGCGAGTTCAACGCCGCTGACTTGCTTGACGTCATAGTGACGTTTATTGATCCCCGCGAACCACGGGTCCGACACCGTATCACATTTGCGACGCACGGGCTGTTTTAATGAAATCATCCGCACATTTCGCAATGATCCTACTTAAAGGCCGTGAAACGACACAATACTTGACTCTTGAGCTCAATTGTGACACGTTCGGGGCCCTTCATTAATTTACAAATGGCATGAATAAATACCTCACGAGCAACCGAGTGACTACATTTGTGTGGCAGTCCGTCTGCGCAAAACTGCTCTCGTATATGCACGTTTAATTTTTAAATGCTGTCTCGCCTCAAAAGTGGTTCCGAACAGCCTGTCGAACTCGGACATCCTTGGGTGCTCCCGGCCGTGCTCCGACGTGTTCAGACGATCTCGAAGGAGAAGGCCTGTGCTCCGACGTGTTCAGACGATCTCGAAGGAGAACGCCTGCACAAAGTCGGGGCACCGGCTGACCAGGTGCTGGAACTCCTGCAGACTGATGGCGCCGTCTCTGTCGATGTCCGCCTCTTCCAGGACCTGCGAGCAGCGACGGGCCCGTCTCAGCCGAGACGGCAGCGGACTCCAGGGCCACCGGAGCGGTGAGACGAGGTCCGGACGGCCGGCCACGGAGGACGTGGATACGTCACTCTGATATGGGCTGTGGACGGCCTCTCGGTCTCACCGTGGGCCGTTTTATCGGCCGGCTGTGGTCCCGTATAGTTAGGATCCGCTGAAAGGCGTTATTGAGTGCCGACCTACTGTACTATCGCCATCCACCGGAGTCGCCGACGTCGCACTACCAACATGTAGACTGTACTGGAGAAACGCACAATCCGCACAAAACATCCACGAGGTATTCTCTAAATTTACTCCCGAAATATGTGTGAGGGGCCTTCATCCACATAATGCACCGAAAGCCGACAAAATGCCAACGATGCCGGTTCCATTGGTGTATGTGGTAAAAGAATAAATGTTGATACAAATGTTGTGGCTAGTGAAAGTGACCTTCATCTCGGAGGAAGATCAGATTCAGCAACGTCTTCCCGATCTTTTTAGACACTTTAGTGGCTTCATAAGTCATGTTTTGTGTACTATGAAATGTGACCTGATGCTGAGCTGCAGCAGTGTGTAGGCCTCATCTCCATGATTTTAATATCCGAAGCAGTCGCCGGCGTAGCCCAAGTAGACCTACGTAACTCATTTGACTTCGAAACGTGGCACCTTGCCAATGTTCCATTTTGCTAACTTACTATGGCAATGGCAACTAACTGTAATCATTGGAAAGTTCCATCCCACCATATGCTCACTTTGTCTATGATGGTAGCTTTCTCCTCGTTCGGCATGCTGGAGGTTTGAGTTCGGGTGATGTTGTCGATCAAGTAGCTCAAGTCAGTTCTTCCCAAGGCAGAGTCGCCATCCACATCTGCGAACCATGAATCCAAATATCACCTTTCTTTCTGCAGAAGTCGTATGTAGCTTCCCTGGAAATGTTTCACGGTTGTTCTTTTTAAGATTTTCATCTTCTGACCCCGAGACTGAATGTTGCCGCTGTTTCTATGCCATGTCTCTTCAGAAACATTTTAGTATAACCGACGCCTTCGCGACCATTTCCGTCGACAGCTAACAAACTGCTCTCTTAAATGCGATTGGGTAACACGTCTGTTCCCTGTAAATGATTAACAAACACATTGCGTGTTTTTACGTTTAGGCTGTTTAAATGTTTAAAGGCATTCATTTGAAACGCCACGTAGATTTCAATCATTCTGCTGGTTACTATGTGCAACATTAGGTAAATTTGGGATTTCAGATAGATAGATATCACTATCTTAGTGCTCGGAGGCTGGCCCTCCTCTTGACCATGTGCTGCCTTCGCACTTGGGGTAACATACCGTACAGACGAAACGCGTAGTTAGCCTTCAAGGTATCCGGAGCAGACCTGTTGAAGACGGACAGCATGTCTAGGAAGTCCTCGAAACTCAAACAGTCGTCGTCTTCGGATGAGAACATAGCCAGGATTCTGTCGCCAAACGGATTGCACTGAAACGAGGAAAGCGTACTCATTTTCCCGGAGTGCTTACATCAATGTGATCATGGCAGCTAATCACGGATTTTTTTATTTCGTAACTTTGTTGTACAGTTTATTATTTTGGGTTTATATTTCAACAAAATTTTACAGTGCTGTCCCTGTGAATCACGAATCTTCTATCTTCTGCATCATTTGCGCTCCAAACGTTTTACTCTCTTTCATGGGTGACGCCAGACATAATTTATTCGCGCAACAATGTCGGTTTACAGTCACGACAGCCACGCCGGTAACCGACCTTTATTTCCGGAACTCCGTTTCTGATGAGCTCGCATGGAAGGCGAACCCTCCAATCGACGTCACTGTTTTGCTGGTACAGGCCGCGAAACAGGGTGAACGCCCTGCCAACAGAGCAGTGGATCTTCACGACCGGAGCCATTACAGACAGCTGGCCGGAGAGAAGTCCTGTTGCAAGGAATTAAGTGTAGCCAAGTTCCAGACATTGGGGGAAGACCAATGTGGCACGTAGCCAGGATTTTCCTCGGGGGGGGGGTCAAATGTCAAATTTTGTCATGTGCCTCTGGCATATGACAAAATTTATGAGAAAAAGTATCAGTTTTATGCATTGACCTCATACTTAGCGTACAGGAAAAGTATATAATATTTGCTTTTGCATTATATGTGTTGTCACTATTCCGTATTCTTGCGAAATCGCTAAATTTCTAGTGTAGAATGCTTGGCTCAAGGGGTGAGGGACATGGCCCATGGCCGTCCTTGGCTACGTGCCTGGGACCAATCAGAGTCTGGGGAAACAATCTGACTCAAAATCTTGTTTTCCAACGCGAAAATGCGAAAACGCTCATTTTCCAACGAAAATTGGGGGAGGGAACAAAAGCCCATTTTGCCCAAATTGGAGGGGAACATGTCCTACCCCCTCCCGGTGGCTGCACCCAAGGCAAGCAAAGCAGATGGTGTCCACGGTAACGTCCACTTAGTACGCGGCAGGCAAAATCAGCTGAAGAGTAAAGGATATCCACGACATTTGGCAGTTAACTAGCGAGAAAAATTCGCCTATGAAGGAAATTAATATATTTATTCTTAGCGGCCACTAATTCTGCCGATTTCCCTATTATCGCGATTCATTAACGACCTGCACGAGTCATAAGCCACAGCCGGACGAGCCACGGGCAGTCCATGAGCCGGCTGTTTTGCTATCAGCAGAAGCCCACCGATATCGACAACGCGAGCCCCGGCCGGTCCTGCTATCAGCAGAGGTTCGCCAGTCCCTCCAGGATGAGCTACCGAGCGGTCCAGAGCCCAGCCTGTCCCCCTGCCATCAAACAGACCGTCGTCTGCTTCCGGCGCAGAGGTCAAAGTCCAGCCGGGCGGCGGCCTGCTCATGGTTTGTATTCTGTGTCTCAGCCGGCCTGCGACCGGGACGGGCGACGCCGCGGCGCCGCCGACGCTCGGCTCATGACAGCACTGACTCTATGCCAGGTACGACAAGGTGCGATAAGACGTGGCAAGCCCTTGTTGCAGGAAGCGCTTCAAGATTTGCCACCGAACATGCTCTGACGTTCGGAGAGAGCGACACCTCCTTCGCGATCTGAAGCGATCACATGCTATACATGTGTAGCGTCACGTTAGTTTTACCGTCATACAAAACGTAGTTGTATCCCTCCCTAGTGAAGTGCATACTGTCGACAAACCAACAATACGTATAGCTTCTTTCTCATCCCGACAACCGCTCAGCTGGCCTTCCTGACATGCATTCCGTATCAGCAATGTCCTACCAGTGGTTCCTGTTTCTAGTGTTCACTTGCTTTGCCATTCCCTGCACAGCTATAAGACTGTTTGTTTGATTCTGTCGAAAAACTACATACCAGACTTCACGTTGCGGTTAAGATGATTTGTTGCCAGTGCGGACCGGATCAGCACGCTGTGACCTGCTTACCTGATGATCTCGTTCTTCTTCAGGAAGGTCAGCTCGGCATACGTGTCCAGCTCGTCGCTGGATAACTCGGAGGACGAGGCTCCGCCCATGGTAGCCGATCAGCGTTGCTCTGGTGACGCGCCAACGACCTCCACCGCCTCTGCTGATTTTCGCCGGATGCCTGGCGTCGTCACTGGACTATCTGCATATAAAAGCGTTTTCCTGACACAAACAAGGACCTCAGCTGAAGTCGCACCGACAAACGCGCCGGGCGGGATGATCTTCACTGGGAGACGCACCGAGGGCCGGAAAGCACCTCTGACAGATGCGCTGATGACGCCGACGCCCTCTGACGGCCTCTGACGAAGCAGCGGCCCTGGGCAGACGCTCCAATGCCGGAGACGGCTGACACTCTGGCCCCACTACAGTCCACTCCCGCCGCGGATAGGCACCGCTCTGACAACTCTCGGCCGCTATCGCCCGGCGGAACGGCCCGTGCACGATAAATGATGGCCCGTATCGCGGCTCCTGAGTGACGTCACCAGCCGCTTCTGCGGCCGGCCTCGCCAGCTGGGCGAACCTCGTCTGTCATTCGCCGGCTGGGCGGATCCAAAGCAACATAAACACTCCAGGGTCAGCACAGGAAGCTCTGGAGGGACAAGTGACGTGTGTTTGAAGCGACACGGAAGCGCCAGAGGGTCTCAGTCGCAAGCTTCAAGGGGCGTCAGAACCTTACCTAGTGTTTTCGCGATACGAAGACACTAGGTACGATACGCGATTGACGCCACGTAAACAGAGCTATCTGCAGGAAATGACCTAGCATTTCGACCAAGCAGATGTAACGGTTATCAAGTCGATGTGTCTGGCAGGTCAGTCTGATCATGACTACAGATACATCTCAAAACAGGGTTTTCAGAATTCAGCAGTATGGTCATCAAGATAAGAATTAAGCGGAAATTACCAAAATCCAGCAATCAAAATTAGGCGCATCTCGAAAGGATACATCTCACTACCATTTTTAGCTCGTGTGATTCAGATGACAATCACACGGGATCACTGACGCACACATGTCGACATCATCTCATCACATTCATGGTAAAAGGCAGTGTCACAGTCCGCTCAGTCAGTATATGACAAAAGGACGCCATCTCCGAAGCTGCTCCATCTGTACCCAGCTAGCCGTAAGGAAGCCCGGTGCTCCAAGACCTTGCTCTCATTTCTGAATTGCACCGTGCACAGCGGCAGTCGGTCCACGTCTGGCCGGTGCTGTCGGGTGTGCTCTCGCTCGAACTGTGCCGGCTGAAGAAACACACTGGGAGAGTAGGCCGCGGGCTTGACACCGCGTCACACACGCCTCAAGCTCGGCCGCCGCGGCGCGAATCGAAACACACCTGTTTGTTCGATGCCAGGTGTGAGGCCGCCTGAAAGCCGAGCGGGCGCATGCGCTGAAACAATAGAGGCGGAGAACCGAGCTGCGGACCAGCTCCGATGCACGATCAAGTCTGCGAAGGGCCGGGAAACGTGCTAATCGGTTCTGGGCCACAGATCTGACAGTGGCGGACCGCAGGGAAGAAGAGAACGCCGCGTAAATTATGACAAAGGATCTGTCCAATGGGCTGCGGTGAAAAATACACTTTTTTCGGAAATTGCAACTGTTGAAAAAGTTGCCTCACGACTTCGAATGAGCCTGTTAAAATCTGGGATCGATCTGTCAACCGTAGACAAGGACGCCTTGGCGATGAATGAAGCTCTGCTGCGTGCGTCAGGCGTTGCAGTCTCCCAGGATACCGCGCCGTTGCAGTCGGTGCTTAACACGAGGCGAACCCCGCCGCGCGGTAAGGGGCGAAAGTAAGCGGCGCTGTGGGCCGTGGCGGATCAAAGAAAAGAAAAAAGCCATGGAGGGGCCATCCAAAGTCATGAGGGCCCTGGCCCGATCTCGAGCCTTACTGGGCTGGCGTGTCCCATCCTAACCTTACACCAGAATGAAAAAACCCCTCAGATGGCGGCCACCTATTTTCAAAAGGTCCCTCATTTCGAAATTTTCTGCAGAATAACAAGCTTCTTAAGATGACCACACTACCTCCAACGGAATAGCCCGGACCTCGCGGTTCCCCGCTAGATCCGTGAGTGATTGTCAGGTCGCAATGAATGTCTTTCTTCACACCAAAGCAACATAAAGGGCTCACTCTTTATCGTATGGCTATCCTTCAATGAAATGGCTCTCTGGGAGTGTTATGAAACTGCCATCCGTGTGATTAAGTGTTAAGTGACGCCATATCGTCGCGAGCTGTACGACATTTTGTCTGAATATTCACATCAAAGACAACGAGTCTCTGCGGCGACTCATTGTCTGGCTGGCTGTACCCAGCTCACACTGAACGTCAACTAAAGCTTCGAGTTATATCCCAGCGGTAGGTTCGAGAGATAGGATCGTATTTGTCATGACATTTAACTCATCTATACAGCATTCAGCCTCAACACGCTCAGTGGAAAGGGGTTTCGCGCTAACGTGCACTGGAAGGGACGGCACAAAAGTGTCCCCCCCTGATTTCCAAAACAAAAAGATCTAGAGACATGAAATTTTAGAGATACAATGGAACCTCAACAATTTACATTGTGTACAATTTCCATGGCCCTAGACCAATATCTTCAGAGTAAAATTGGGTCTAAAAGGTCAACTTTGGACATTTGGCCCGTACAGGCCATTCCGTACCACTTTTCGAACGAAACGGGAAAAAGGTGTTTGTTTGAGCGTTCAGACGTGGAATACGACAATTCCCATTCAGCTGACGTCTTGAATGAAGGTTTTGGTTCAAGGTCGTGTCATATTATTGACCTATGGTGTCATTTTTTCATCTTTTGCAGATCAGATTTCAAGCAACACGGGATAGCTTAAATGCAAATAAGGGCGCTACACGCATCTTTTGGCGTATTTCCAGTGAAGGTAGCCAGCATCGGTACATATGATCACTTCTAGTGTTTCCTTACCTCCGCAAGGTCAAAAGAAGTGAAGCGAGGTTAATGACTTTGGATGAAGTTTTTTACCCAAAGTAAGTTTTATGTCAATTGTCTGCGCTTAAGTTGTTCCGTTATAATAAACCGAAGTATACGGTTTGAGCACTGTAAAACGTAAAAAACTGTATATTCGTATATATGTGCATATTTATGTACGCACATATATGTGTATATGTGTATACATATGACTATCAATGTACCAAACGTGTTTTTAGTAGGGTTTTTGAATACATATTTCATATAAATCGACATATTGCAAAGAAAATTTGGACCAGGTCACAAAATATTTGCCCTTGACCTTTGATGACCTTGACCTGCACTGACCCTAGTATATATGAGCGTACCGGTGTGCGCATACGTGTTTTTATAAAGGTCATGTAATGAACATTTCATACAAATCGACATGGCGCAAAGCAAATCTGGAGCAGGTCGCAAAATATTTGACCTTGACCTTTGATGACCTTGGCCTTTGCCGACCCTGGTATACGTAAGCGTATCAGTATGAGCACAAGTGTTTTTATTGGCGTCTTTGAATGCATATTGCATACAAAGCGGCATGTTGCAAAGCAAATCTGGATCAGGTCACAAGGTGGTTGACCTTGACCTTTGATGACCTTGGCACTTACCGATCCTGGCTTTGGTCTTGGTACATCCATCACTTATGCCCGAATGATGTCGCCTGATTGTATTCAAACTGTAATCTTAGGTAGAACGCCAGTCCTTTCACAGAGTTCCCATTTGTCAACGACAACGGCTATTTTCGTTACGTTTGTTTGACTACAAATGCTTCAGACTTCAGAAATTTCCGGCCGAATTTTGATTTTTCTGCGTCAATCGACGGGTTATTCAATTGCCATCAATATCACAATGTAGCAGCAGCCAGCCCCATCCGTTCCCGAGATTTTCAAGAAAAACAGGTGGGGGGGGGGGGCGCAAAAAGACCCCCCTTCCAGTGCGCGTGTTAAACCTGTAAAACAACATATTGAAAAAGCAAACACAAACACCAGGATGATGCGGCGAACATACAACAAACGAGTTCGTCGGTGGGGGAGCCCGTTTAACTATGGACTTTTCGGACTGCGTCCTGCCTGGGGCGATACGATGAGAGCGTGCCGCTGGCCATGGCCGAACACAGATCGTGAGGCCTCCGTGACCATCTTTCGACGGTCTAAGAGTGACATGTGGAGTCAGGCAGGTCCAGTGGCTGGTCTCGAACGCCTTCTACATGGTCGTTCACTGGAAATGGAATCTTTAATCGTTCACTGGAAGCTCACCAATCATACAAAACACGTGCCGGTGTATGCACGCGTCAACATAAAGGGGTATTTTCATATTCACGGCATTTTAGTCTGTAATCAATCCGAGTCTCGTGGGCGAACTTTTAAGATGACAAAGTATACTGTGTGGGGAAAATGGAAGAATTCGTCTCTTCAGCCGACCAGGAGACCTGGATAATCTTCAAATATGGTGGGTTCCGAAACGCTACCGCCGTTCAAAAGAGATTCCGTGCGCAGTACGGATTAACTCCAAAGCAAGTGCCAAGGCTCAATGCTTTAAAAATGGTGGGCGGTCGATTCATCGGAACCACAGACGATACGCGGTCGCAGGTGAAGAGTGGCGGACGATCCCCGCTCTCTGATGGCCTGGTTGACAACAGACGAAATTTTATCCGACCATTCTGGAGGGGCGAGGAGAACATCTGTCCCTCGTCATAGCCAGGTCGCTTGACGTCTCTGCTGCAACGGCATGGAGAGTGCTGCAAAAGAGACTGAGGTGGTACTCCTAGAGGCCACACACTGCCGTGCCTTTCACTGTCAGGAGAAAGCCGGAGCGCGTTACTTTCTGCACGTGGCTCCCCGGCCGACCGAACAGATTCGAAATAACTTAGACTGCTAAAAAATGGTTCTGTCTGAAACAAACGCCGAACATGCAAAATCAACGCTGCTGGACACCAAGCAAACCTAACGTCACCAGTGAGTGCCGAATCCAAGGCGGGAAAAGGCGATGTGCTCGGCCGCCATCCTGGAAGGCCGAGTCATGGCCTGGTTCGGCGCAGACGAGACGCTCACTGGCCAGACCTTCCTCCTGCTAATTCAGAGCAAGATCTGGCCTCGAATATGAGCATTTGCAACATAGTGACGGTACTGGTTCCAACAGGACGGTACGACTGTGCGCACCACGCTCGCCGTCCGGTCCTGGCTGCAAGAGAGATTCGGCGACCGGGTCATCAGCCGGCATACCTCTCGCCCACGGCCTGCACACAGCTGGGATCTGTCACCCCCAGACTTCTGGTTCTCGTCGGTGACGATCTCAGAAGTCCGACGAGACGTCCCAAAAACGCTGCGGGAGCTGAAACGGATAGTGGATGAGTTCGTCCAGTCATCGAACCGAGTGAAGTTAATCGCGCTGTGCGCAGCTTGCGCGGACGAGCCGCAACCTACGTCAGGCGGAACGGCGCTGCTATTGAGACAGCAGGGGTGAATGCTGGATCAGAGATGATGGAAATAAAATGTCCTAGGATTAGCTTGTGTTCCGTGACAGAACATTGTGATTACATAATAAGTATACATTGAGGAAAGTCATTTCCAAAGTTTTATTCCTAGTGAAAAGCCCCGTATAGCGCTGTCTGCCATGTGCCTCGTCACTGGTAGCTCAGTGATTTGTCCTGACTGGTTGTGTCGGGGTAGGATCGCGTCTCCCAGCCCAGCTCCGGAACACGGAAGACACGAGTGTCATGCGAGTCTCGTTTCCTGGCAGCAGTAATCCCATCTACTGCCTTCTCCCGCACCACCGTCTTGTTGTCTGCTGTCATGACCGCAGGGACGTTTTCTGGGTTCGCGAAATACGCATGGTTTTCCTACACGACCTTGTGGATCACATGTTGGCCTTATTTTGGCTCCAGCCTCAGCAGCGCCATGCCGTAAAAAAGACAAACAGCACCATTGCTGAACCGGGGACACGTTTTTATGCTAAGCCACAAGTGGCCATATACCTGCTTTACGAAGGTGGCCAGCTGCTTCAGTTCATCGTTTCGGCTCCGTGTTCTTGTATACAACACAAGGATCATCATGGCCAGTGTTAGTTAGCGGGAGTAATTGACGGACCTAGCTTTTTCCTTCTTTTTTTCTGTTTCGTTGATGCCAGCACCGACTAGGGCTCTACGGTCTGACAGCAGGCGTGCAGCAGGCGATGGTCGGATGACAGGTCGTGCACGATCTTGGGTGGAAGCTGGTCGATAAACGTGGGGATGGGTTCAAAGTCAGTCACAGGTAGGCCATGAACATCTTCGTAAAGCTTCTGACTAAGTGGGCCTTTGAATGACTTTGGCCCATTGATACCGCGACCTACGTCTAAATTGGTGAACACGTGCCTGGGAAACAGGGAAAAATAGACGCCATAAATGCCACAACTCCCAAATTATCCCGAGAGAACAACTGAATGACACGAGTGTAACGCCACAAAATCCTTGTCCTTTCATTTATTGCTAAGAACTACTCGAAAACTTCAAAGGTAACAGCTCGGTAAAATGTTCCTACGCACTTTTTGTGGTCTTGATCCATATTGTCCTGCCTCAGAGATTCAACGCGTCAGGACAATCAGCCATCAGAAATATAAAACATATGTGCCAGAATTCACTCAGCTGAAGGCTCACCTGGCTGGAAGGCTGAAGGCAATGAAGAAGATCATTCCCGTGTAGTTAACACATCGGCTATTGAAGACTGGTCTAGAGCTACCGGTTTATTTGCACAAGAGCACCATTTGCCAGCTGGTGTTCACGTTCATCCCTTTGGCTAGGAGTGCGGTCAGCGGTTCCTCACATTCGTCCTCGCGAATCAAATCAGTCGCATTTTTGGCGATACTTGTACTCGTGCTCGAATCGAATGTACTGAGCCAGATATATCCGCCTTCGTGGTCTACGCAAGAGATCAGGTGTTCGCGTTTAGTCTGTCTGAATTCAACAGTCTCACCGTCGACTATCTCTTCCACTACGGAGTTTGCTACATCGTTTCTTCTATCAGATCCTGTGCATTGCACATTATCTTTCACCTCCTGTGCTCGCTTTCTCCCTGCCTTCGGATTTATCCTTGTCAGTTATGTTCAACTTATCAGCCTCAGAAACTATGTCAAAGTCTAGCAAGAGGGCAATACCCAGGGCAGCAGCAACTCGGTCACTGATGCGGTATCCGTCGCGGCGAATGGAATCTCTGGCGAAATTCTCCATGTTTGCTTTGTCCTGAGGCGGTTCAGCTAGCTGCCGCTCTTGTGGATCAGTCTCACCAGACTGGCTGGTCGACTCAAAGTGAGCTTCCTCGGAGTCATCTGAGCTAGGCACGCTACAAACTTCTGTTTCATAAGGCACGAGGCCGGGGACATCTTTATCCCTTGTCCTTCTGCTTCCTTGCAGGCTCTGAGTTGCCTCCTTGTCAGTATTTCCCAGTGGGTCATACCTCACTCGACGTATCTGTCGCTGCACTACGAGTGCCGCATCAACGTGGAACTGTGCGCCTCCGTGGAGAACGTCAAGTACCTCTGAGTTGCCTCCTTGTCTGAGTTGCCTCCTTGTTTATATATAAGACTAGCGGGAGCAGCCGGTCTGTCGGCCGGCATGGTTCCCCCAGTCCTCACACTTCGTGCTCGTCCGTGCACCCCCATATCCCCATTAGTTTTTCATGTACGCCACAAGGCACATCTGCGACGCTCCGACCGCTTTTTGGTACGTTTGCCGCGCCGCGCATTTAAAACTGTTTGCGCGTTCGGATTTTTGCAGTCGAATCAAGCTTCGACCGAAGAGGTGGCCGAATTGACCCCGGAACCGTTCCAGGACCGCAGTGCACACTTCTTTGTCAACAAACGGCTTCTGTTTGATGATCCAAGCGTTCGCAGTCTGATCCTTTCGCCAGCACTCGAGGACCATTCGTCAATCGCGCTGCGCACTTTAGTCTGTTTAACCGCTCATCGAGCCTATCCTGTTCTGCTCTACAATCGCGCTGGGCGCCCATGTGGAAACGGACGGCATTCGGCCCGCCGTAGTCCACGCAACGCCCCATTGCCCTCTCCAGGTGACCATATGCACCACAAGGTGCAGAAGCCGATTGAACACACAGCGACGCTTTGGACGTCGTCTGCCTCGCGGAACATTTATATCTTAATGCGTGATCGAGATTTTCGTTTCATTAGGAACTCTGCCGAACCTCTCAACGATATGAAACCGGCCCTTCCTATGATCACGCTACATCCTTCACTAAGAACAAACTTGGACAGACTCGTTTCCTTCAAGTTCTCATGCCAGGATACGACATTGTTGTTCGGCTGTCGCGCTGCGCGCTTCAGTCCGGCTCAATTTTAACAGCTGGTGGAGCTACCCAAACACTGCTCTACAATTGCGCTGCGCGCTCACATGGAAACAGACGTCTTTTGGTCGTTTGGTCTCCCTGTATGTCCTTGCACGTCGTGCTCGAACGAATATGCGTTTTCACAGCTATCTATTCCGGTGTCTGCAATAACGCTACGCGCTTCAAATAAGATTTTTTACCGATATTACCACTTAATTTCCCTTCATTCGGCCACCTATGGCGCAATGGTGCAACCCACCCCGTTTGTCGTCCTCCTATGCTTTCGCTTGCCCGGGTCAGAGAGTTCTGGAATGTTTTTATCACATTCCAGCTTTGTCGGTCTCAGATAGATATCTCCCCCCATACTCGTTCAGTTCTTCTTCATGCCCGCACCGTCACTGCCATTTTTGTCGGCCCCTGCCTATTTCTGCCCTCGTCTCATTCCCTGTATGTTTTCTATATCTGTCTCAATATGTCTACAAATATCTGCCCGTTTCTGTGACACTGTTTCTGTTTGGCCACCTACCGTTCATCTGACCGAACTGATATCAGTATTACAAGTTTTTTTTTTGAGCGTGTGAAGAATCTTAAAATACGAGGTCGCATCAAATCGAGCACCATAAAATCAAGCCATTTTTAGCTATGAGCAAGAGAAGCTGCTTTGGGAACATAATTGTCCACAAAAATCACGGAAAAGGCGAAATAAGACCTTGTTGTACGCTTTCATTGAAGACAACCACAACGAGACACACCAGATGGCTTATACCGACGTGTTCACAATCGATTGACCAACTTAGTGCAAGAATTTTCAATCGCCAGCTCCCAATGACGGCGCCATAAACTTCAGCTGAACACAAATTACTTAAAATGCGTCGATTTTGCGCGAAACTACGACATGCATCGGTTTAGTTGAAGCGCAACAACAGGAACAGTTATGAGGATTACGATTATCTTATTGCGGCGTCGGAACGACAAAATTATGGTCTTTCCGTTGGTACTAATTTTACCAACAATTTCACACTGCATGCTATCGAAATTGCAGTGTAAGCACAAATGGGACGAAAATGAAAAATGTCTCCACTTTGAGCACGTACCGTGGCTATCTCGCTTGTCGGACGAGGTCGACCCTATGGGATGATATGCAATGGGTACCTAGTGGCATCAGCCTATTAAGTCGACAAGGTGTCATAATTAACGGCTGAATTTACACGCACTCTATTTTGTATAGCTTACAAAACGGCCCATTTTCGTGTTCTAGTGGTGAGATTCGACTCCGGGAAGGGTGCCGTGTCGGCGCCCGCCAGCGGCCCAAAACGCAAGTCAGACGCGGCCAAATTGCGACCCGCATCGCATCACGTGGCGTCGCATGGCCGGGACGGCCGCGCCGCTCCTGCTCGGTGCTTGTCCTCATCGGAACGACAAAAGATCGGGCTTTTTGTCGGTACCGATTTCGTGTCAGAAATCGACACCGTAGTGTTCGAAATTCTGGTGAAAACAAGAGTGACGCAATCTTCGAAAATTACCCCACTTTGAGCGCGTGCCACGGCTATCCCGTTCGGCGGACGCTGTCCACTCCGCTAAACGACTTCGAGTCGGTACTTTGTTCTCCTTGGCTGTTCCAATCCCTGGGCCGTGTCGTTCACGGTTTCCGAGATGACGGCCCCGTTTTGAAACCTTGCATAACGTACATTTTCCTCTTTCTCGCCCTCAGCACGCACCACGTGCTGGTCCCAACGCGCTGTGTTTGGTATCATGCCGTTCCCCTATCGGTCCTCTTTCGATCGCAGTCGGCTTCGTGCCGATGCGACCCGCGGTTGCCAAGATCGGGCGCTCGGAAGCGGTGCGCGTCGCTATTTTCCAAGAATGTTCCGGATTTTCCCACGATTTCGCCAAAAATACATGCAAATCCTACGGATGACTAGAGCGTCGTGTTCACAATCGACTGACCAACTTAGTGCAAACATTTTCCATCGTGAGCTCTGAATGACAGCGCCGCAGTCTCCAACTAAACACAAATCACTCAAAATCCGTCGATTTTGCGCAAAACTACGACATGCATCGGTTGAGTTGATGCCCCATAGCAGGAACAGTTATGTCAATTACGATTATTTTATTGCGGCGTCGGAACGACAAAACTACGGCCTTTCTATTGGCACTAATTTTACCAACAATTTCACACTGCATGCTATCGAAATCGCAGTGTAAACAAAGATAACCGGGAAATCAAAAATGCTCCGACTTTGAACACGTGCCGTGGCTACTCCGTTTGTTGGACGATGTCGACCCTACGGAATGATATGCATTGAGTACCTAATGGCATTAGCCTATTAAGTCGCCGACGCGTCATAATTAACGGCTGAATTTACACGCACCCTATTTTATACGGCTTGCAAAACTGCTAATTTCTGTGTTCCGGTGGCAAGGACGCGCCACGTGCTGATCCCCGCGCGCGATGTTTTGCATGATATTGTTCTCCAATCGATTCTCTGTCGAACGGACCAGGTTTCATCTCGGTACAACACACGGTTGGTGAGATTAACTTCCGGGAAGGGTGCCGTGTCGGCGCCTGCCAATGGCCCAAAAACGCACCTGAAACGGGGCCAAGTGCGACCCGCATCGCATCACGTGGCGTCGCATCGCCGGGACGGCTGCGCCACACCTGCTCAGTGCTTGGCCCCATTGGAACAGTAAAGAAACTGGCTTTCTGTCGGTACCAGTTTCGTGTCAGAAATCGACACTGTAGTGTTCGAAGTTTTGGTGTAAACAGGAACGACGCAAACTTCGCAAATGAGCCCACTTTGAGCGCGTGCCACAGCTACCCCGTTCAGCGAACGAAGTCGACTCCGCTAGACGATTTATAGTCGGTAGCTTTTCCTGCTTGGTTCTTGGTGCCTTGGACCCGCGTCTTTAACGGTAACCGAGATAGCAACCCCATTTTGAAACCTTTCAGAACAGACATTTTTCTTGTTCCCCCGGCTGGCACGCGCCACGTGCTTGTCCCAACGCGCCGTGTTTGGTATCATGCTGTTCCCCTATCGTTCCTCTTTCGATCGCATTTGGTTTCGTGCCGGTGCGACCCGCGATTGCCGAGATCGAGCGCTCGGAAGCGGCGCACGATACCACTTTGCTAGAATTTTCCAATTTTTTCCACGATTTCTCCAGAAATACATGTAAACCCTATGGGCGACTGTAGCGCGCTCCACGCGGACCCCGTGCGTCCCCGGCGCCCGAAAAAGTGACCAGAATGCATTGTGCCACCCAACCCACCAGACTGCCGAGCTTCAGCCATGTACCACACGTAGTCTTGCCACACCAGCCCGTCAGAACCGATCTCCGACGGGAGACATTTTAAAGTTTATATATTTTTGACGAAGGCGTGCTTTGACTTCTTGAATTTTGCATTTCATTTTCTGATCATTTCTGAAGACGGTCTGTGGATGAAACGTTGAGTCGAGTTGAGCCTTATATTAGGTTGAGTCCATGTTAATCATATACATATAAAAATATATAAATGTCATACATATATTTATATATACATATATAAATATATAGCATTGGTTGACTCCATGTATTCATTGGCATAATGCAGTCGGAACGGTTTGGTTTATGTCTGCCGGAGATAGTATTGGACTTCGAACGGCGGCACGGTTGCGACGTACGAGACAACGGAAACGTCCTGTGCACGTCCCGCATGTTACAGAAACCATGACAGGCCTTTTGTAACGTTTGCACGGCGGCAGCCTGTGGCACTGCAGGGACCAATGACTACGGCAGTTCCTAGTCCTGGTGTGTTCGTCGGAGTGGCAAGTGGTCAGCTCAAAGCTGAGTTGTGGCCTATCCAGCTCAGCGACTTAATGGACATCAGATGGGGGAGGGGGAGTCAGGTGACGTAAAGCCGGGGGTAGCCGTGACTGGTTGCAGCTACTTCGCACGTTAGTGAGTGTTTTCAACGTTTGTGTAATGGTGGATTATTTTATTTGGAGTAGATACAGCAAGTGGAGCCGAAATACGAGACCTCGGAGATAAACAGCTTTTTCAATTGGACGCTACCTGCAGCAGCATACCATTACCTCTACGGCCTCACGCGCCTGAGCTGACATGCATAGCTTAACCCGTCCCCGACTGGGGGGCAGTTGACTGCCCCCCTGAGGTTTTTCTGGGATTGCGAGAGAACCAACAAACACAGAGTCACGAAACTTCGTGTACCTTTTGCTTCATCAATTTTAAATCTCTTGTACAAATTTTGATCTCAGGTCAGGTCAGGTGCCTGACCTAGGTGAGGTCAAACAGACCTATATCCAAAAAAGTTTAGCGCCCTTTAACTTTTTCGCAAAACAAGATATCTCAGTAATACTTGCAGAGATTAGTGATCGTGATAGATGCAACAAATCTACTATCTCAAATTTTCGGAATTTTCCGGATCATTGACCTAAGGTCAAGCCCATTTTTAAGACATATCGTCTTTTTTGTTCGGAAATTGAAGGAATATTTCATAACATTTTTAGTGTGAAATCAAGCAGACATCCAGCTGCCGTCATTGGGTAAAGTATCAACGACTTCCAGCCATTGGCCTGAGGTCAGGTCACGAATAACTGTAGTGAGCCAAAATGTACCACCGTCAAAATCGACGACGAATTGCTCAGAATGGGAAGAAAATGGCAGAACTAGCTTGCACAGACGTAAGTAATACCAGGAACCTCAAAAAGTTTGAAAAAGTAGCATGTTTTGGAAATAAACGGGCTCTCGCGAATAAAGCTCTGCCAACCCTGTAGATTGGTAACTAATTAATTTTTCTGAAATTTAAGCATGAAAAACCATCACAAGAACCACTAAGATCAATAAAATATACGTAGATCGTCTTTTTTCGCGAAAATAAAGGAACTCTAAAATAAGTTCCCGTTAATTTGGTACCGCATACGGCCGCGGCGCACACCGACAGCTGGCGGTAGAATTGCCGTGTCTTTAACTCAACGTTTCGCCGTATATATTGAACAAATCTGGGGAAATTAGACGTGTATCGCGTCCAATTTCCCCACATTTGTTCAATACCAGCGCACAAGTAAAAATCCGCGGTTGCGGACCTTTACTTGTGCGCTGGTGCCTTTACCTAGGCGTTATTAGTCACAGCCCTTGAGATTCAGGCCATTTCTCGGTCTCATGCAATCGGTTATGGGAAAACATATATAGGGCGTAAATTGCTTACATATTATCTAAAAATAAAAATGAGACCAGTTTCGAGCTCTACTGGTCACAAGCTTTCGAACGGTATGCTTATTTTTATCGTGCGACCAACCATTTGTGAGTTAGAGGGTGGCGGCCAACTGCCCCCCCCCCGTCGCCGATGTTCGAAACGGACCGACGGTCGTGCGCGGGTTAACCATTCATCGCATGTAAGACTTGATCCGGCATCTGTGGAACTCCTCAAAACAACGACAGACAGTTGCAAATTTAGGCTGTTCTCTTGCAATGCATGCAATGCTACGTCTCCGTGGTTTGCCTCTTTCAGTGTCAACTAGGCGTCACTACGGTGAGAGTCGCTGCATACGAATCGTCCTAACCCGGCACCGCATGGAGTGTTTTTGTACCCTCGACCGCCTAGGGGTGTCAAAAAGGGCACATCCGGATCTAACCGTCGGATCTGAACCGGTCTAACACCAGTCGATAGCCCTGAGTCTTGCGATCCAGGAAATCCTATGTTAGCCTTGGTCACGTGACTGATAATGTCACAGGTCACGTAAAACGCAGAACACGACGTCGGAAAAACTGACACAGGTTCGTACATCATATAATCAGCAACAGTGGTCTTAGAGCCTTCATCTGGGTATCAAACGAAACGTCACGATCATCCACATCAAAATGATGGCAAAATGTTTAAAAAAATCGGGTCAAGGTCAGCTTAGGTCAGGTGAAATATCAGTCTTACTTAACGTGTTTTAGGTCGACACTTACTCGCAGCCGTTTTGATAGACGTGGCAAAAAAGACGATAGTGAAACCGTACTGTGATTGGTTTTTCGTGACCTGTTTTCCATCCATTCACTATCATTCTAGGTCAGGTTGTAACAAACTTCACGTCATAGCTTTAATGTTCCCGTATGAGGAAACCTCCAAATTTCAATGTTTTCTAAATTCTTCTAAGCCGTAGAGATTTCCCTTCAAAAGCCTTTGGTTTGTTAAGACTGCCTAATGCTACCAGATGCCTTCAGGTCTAGTTCCCAAAATCGGCACCGAAGGGATTCAGACAAAGACGTCTGAGAACACATTAACGCCTTAAGATCGATGACGCCGCAGTGCGGCTAGGTGAATCATATCCGTAATGTTAAACGATATTCCCTTTTTCGAATATTAAAATAGTTGACATCCGCGGAAACTTCTGAGCTCTTGCATCCACCTTACATCAGCCAGTTCTATGCATTCCGTGCGTTCTCACGCTCGTTCATTGGCTAAAGCCTAGTCTTTCCAGAATATTCGGATTACAAAACGCCTCCTGATTGGCTGTATATGATATGACAATTGCACCATCCCTCTTCATCAATTCCATTTGTTGGTAGTCTATAAGCAGCGCCGGTTTTTGCTCAGTATGTTAAAGCTTAAGCTCAGGCTCAGTAGTACTCTGCGCGGGAGACTGGTGGAGTTCGTGGTGTTACTGTGAGGAGTGACGGTGCACATGGTGTTAGTGCGAAAGCGGCCGTGCATGCCACTGGGTGAAAGAAGATAATATAGTGTTAGTGAGGAACATCTATTCGTCTGATCCGGGGCCGACTGACTGACTAACGGTGAAGGCTGCAAGAACCGATGCGATAGAAAAGACTGGCGCAAACGACGTCGCCAATAGTCAGAGTATCACGCCAGACAGTAAGAAATCTGCTACACAGGTCAAATAAGGTTGTGCTGCTCTTCCTCACAAGGAGTGAGAATAACTGGCTGCGATTCTTACCATCAAGTACAGAACTGAAATAACATGTCGCGATAATAAAATCTACTCTGTCTGCTCCTTATCGGGTCAAGGACAAGCCAGGTCAAAACAGATAGTCATTTTTTCATCCTCTGACGAGGAACAATGAATGCTTCCTGCTGCCACTAAACGATCTTCCACAGACAATGTTGTATTTTGTTTCGTGCTTGACATCAACCTATGACGTGACCTGACATGGCTTCATTTTGAATTTGGTGAACGTTGCTAGGAGGCGTATACAGATTTGCTTGTCTGGCTTGAACGATGGTAAAGGTCAGTGGCAACCACTTCTATCATCCACATTGTAAATCAGTTCAACTGCCGTCATGTATATGACCTAGCATCGCCTCTTATTGACGTATCACGGTTTTACAACCTTTTATCCAAATAATCCATGTATTTTACTCGCGAATATTATCAAAAAAGCATGTTCGCGCCACCGCCCGGAGAAGTGAAAGCATGCATGCATGAAAATGTTCACGTATGACGCCATATCTCCATGACCTGACCTAGCATGGAAATGGTTTTGGTGCCAAAATAATATGTAAAATGAATTGGTTAACACTTACTGAAAAGCTTGGCTGGGTTGGCTCCTATGTTTCCGAAACAAAGCATGTTCGCGCCACCGCCTGAACCAGGCAAAAACAAGCATGCCATGGTTCACTTATGACGTCATATCTCCATGGCCTGACCTAATATGAAAATGGCTCTGATATCAAAGTACGTAGAACTGATAGTTGAACTGTTGAGAATGATTGCTGTTGATTCAACAGGTTGTTGAACAGGCACTGAAAATTTGGTTGGGCTGACTGTAACGGTTCAAACGTTATTCAAGAAAAAACCGAGGGGGTTCCCTATTGGACACCCCTCAGGCGGTGCCGCGTTAATCCCGCATATCTCGGCCGGAGAGCTGTTAATTATTTGTTTTCATTTTTGTTCTTTGAGTAGCTGGGGCATGATCCAGAACGGAGCGCAGCAAGGATTTTCGTAAGGGGGAGGCCGGAGCTCAGTGAGAAGTGAAATCATACGAAAAACGCCTGCTAGGAAGGCGATGTGCAATGGTTTTACTAAAAAAGGCGGGCCTAAGGGAAAAGGTCCCCTGACCTCCCCCGTTCCTCTGGCTCGGCTGGTGCATCCAAAACAGTCGCCTGTTCTCCGTATGACGACGAAGTTTTCCCCGCCATGGGAACTTAGGAACGCCGGGACCACTCAGGGACATGTCTGAGGTTACTCAGCTCATGTCCACGGCTGGTTGCGGAGAAACCATTTGATGACGGCTCCAGCCCCTCAAGGCATCTCCGCAGTAGCCAGTTACACGAGCCCGCGGTTATGCACATGATATCCCAAGTGAAAATGCAGACACTATTTGACGACAATGATCGCCGCCACACCGTTGTGCAGCCGTCTATACCTGAAGATGGAGCAGCGAGCCCTGGCATTCTTTGCTGCGGGGGACGCGACTAATCTCGTCTAATTCCTTTTGAGAAGGTGCAGATAATTCTTGATCTGGCTGCCACCCAAGCGCTGTGTTGGGCGGGAGCGGCTCTCCAGCATTCTGAGCCGCTAATCATTCAGTCTTCTAATTAGCTCAAACAATCTGAGGAGTTCAGTCAGGATGGAAAATTCTAACCAACCATGATGTGAACATCGGCGAAACGAGTTGTTCAGCGCCTAATCATAAACCATTGCCTGACCAGGTCCTTTTCGGGCGAGATGACTTGAATTAACAAGCATACCTCGTAATCGAATTTATTTGCTATGACAAACCAACGCATGGAACAGTTAACTGAGAACTCGACCAGCCTGGTAGTGAATATTGGCGAAACTAGATATCTAGATCCAAATGAGCCCCCGCCGGACCCAACACCAGCTCTGGGACGGAAACGACCGAAATTACCAGGTCGGTTCTTTGGCGAGACGAGATTCCTAAATCGATATAACAGCCTGATCTTACCAATCTTAGACTAGCCTGATCTAAGACCAATTTCAAAACGACAATGATCAAATTCACCAAGTCATTTCGCTGAGTGCCCTAATGACAATGCTGTTGCCTTTGTAATGTGTAAATAAATGGAATGCAATGGAAATGAACTGCAAAGCATCAAACTTGGCCTGGAGCTCAACTTGACTGAATGGCTTCGCCACAGATGTTGCATTCAATTATGTGCCGATGCAATACCGAAATACCCGCTGACCTGGTCAAGCTGCAGAGCACCATGGCCGTAATTGCTACTAACCGAAAGACAGGAAGGGTAGATCTCAGCTTCCTTGATTTTCCACAATCACCTGAATTAGTCGGAGACAGTCCCAAAGTCATAACAGGAGTAAGACGATCGGACTCTGCATGGCTGGTGGGAAGGAACCGGGGTCCGTCGTGCAATCGCCATTCTCAAAATAACCTCTCTTGCGAAGTCTAGGCATAAATCAGTGACGCTCTGTGATCTCACAGAGACCTCAAGTGTAGCACCCAACTGATTTATATACGGCTGTTGGTTCGAAATACGTTGCCTTTTAGACCATAAACGATATTCGACCCTTTTCAGGAAGGTGTGCGCAAAAGAAACGAAACGTGATATGACACATCGCTTTCGGTGTTTTGTCTAATCTGTAAAAAAGCTTGAGGAGACTGTGTATCCACTTGGATCCGGGCAGCAAAAATAATCAGAATACGCTTGCGTCCAGCGCCCCAGGCAAAAGTTCTCTCCCGTTTGGAGGGTGGGTAAATGATCGCCAGTGCTGGGGCATATCGTCTTTGTTAAATCACTTGAGCATAAGTTCAGAACATGTATCTAACGTTTTTTTATCTTAAACGAAATGTGCATACCTGATATTTTAACCAATGATTACCACACAAACACATTTCTCTCACCGAACATGCTGCCCGTGGTATCGTGCAGTTGTGCAGTCGAACATCTTTCGTCGGTGAGCCCGACGGTGGCGCCGCGACGGCGGCAGCCGGAGGTAGTACTACACCTCGCCTAGCAGGGACTCTCTGCGTTGGCGGCGGTCGACATGCAGTTTTGCGGTCAGTCACCAGGGACGCTGTATTCCATGCAATTCTGGCGTTGGCTGGGCAGATGAGCTGGCTTCCTTTACGGTCGCCTTGCGCCGTATGCTTGCTGGAGTTACGGGGATGAAGATGCGGTACGGCGTGGGGTGTCTGCGGCCATGTTCCCTGCTATGTTAAGGAATGCAGGATTGACATGAGTACATTGTTTTATTGAGATCAGGGATTCAATTTTTATCAGCAGTATTATTGCACACCGATGGCGCATGATATTAATTTCACATTTCCCGATTTTTTTTGCATGAGGCACTGGCTCATTTTCCTGTAATGACGAGCCACCACTGGTATGGAGAAGTCTTTGCTTGACCTAAGGGCGAACGTCACCCCGTTCGACAGAAAACGTTACGCTTCGTCTGTTGGTTGCGACTGACGCCGATTGACACGATGGAACGAGAGATATCTGCCGTTCCATTTATGGTTGCTGGAACGGCCGCCAGAGAGAACGCTGTCTTTACGAAGATGTCAATCACGATTTTCCGGAGCATTGAAGGAAAACACTGTCTTGTTGTCGGGATGAGTTGCGACCCTTTTTCCAGCCATGACGTGAACATTGGCGAAACGAGTTGTTCAGCGCCTAATCATAAACCAATGCATGACCAGGTCCTTTTCGGGCGAGATGACTTCAGTTAACAAGCATACCTCGTAATCGAATTTATTTGCTATGACTAACCAACGCATGGAACAACTAACTGAGAACTCGACCAGGCTCGTAGTGAATATTGGCGAAACTAGATATTTAGATCGAAATAAGCCCCCGCCGGTATGATGGTATGCTTTGATATGACCCTCGTGATCACGTCGTCACCGGCCATCAGACGCCGGGAATCTGATCAGTCGTGTAAAACAAGATTACACGCGAGATGCCGCGAAGCGACCGCCTGATTTCTTCGCTCATGGCCCAGCGGTTCCCAGGTAGAATCAGGTCGGTTCCATGTCACCTTCCATCGAGCACGAATCATGCCCGTGATCGACAAGTTATTTCCATTATCTGAAGAGAAAAACTGTCCAGACAGCTTGTGCGCCCTTCAGCAGCAGCCAATAGAAACAAGAGTTGTGGATGGCATTGATCCCCGCTAGTTCCGGGGTACGTCGGTCGACCATCCGCCGTGAGGCGCCGTCAGCTGCCCAGTCTGCTGGAGCGCGTCGGCCGGCGCAGGCCGCTGGTGTGTCGGTCGTCGCACTCTGCCGGCAGTCTGCGGCAGACGGTCGCCGCTCGTCGACCAGGATGGCCGGGGCGTATGCAGACACCTCCTGCCTGCGGGACGTCGCCGCCAACCTCAACTGCTCGCGCTCGGACGCCGGCCTAGTCTGCGACCGGCCCGGCGAGAACAGCCGGCCTCTGCTCGCCGTCAACGTGACCGCCACGGCGACGCTCGTGCTCAGCGGCGGCGCCATCAACGGCCTCCTGTCCTACACGATCCTGCGCCGGCCGCGCTTCCACACGACCATCAACGCCGTCCTCGCGGCCATGACGTTGTCCAACCTGGCGTTTCTGGCGCTGACAATACCGCTGTCTGTCGACGAGTACGCTGGCCGAGACGAGTTCTGCTGGCTGACGGCGAGCGTCACCGGGACGCACCACATCGCCACCGTCATGAGCTTCACGGCCGTGGCGGCGCTGCGCTTCATGCAGACCGTAATCGGCGTGCAGGTACCCCAGTCTGGCCGCTGGCTGATGGGCGTGGGCGCCGCGCCACTGCTGCTGGCCATGACCATGATGGCGGGAATATATCAGCTGGAGCCCTACGACTGTCGCCCCTCCGGCGCCATGGACAGCAGCGGCGGGCAGCTACTCTGCATGTCGCCAGTGGACGTCGCAAGCTTGATGCCAATCAGTGCCGGCATCGACGCGTTCGGCTTGGTCGTCACCGCCATGAGCTACGGCACGTTGCTGGTGGTGGTGCTGCGGTCGCGGAGAAGGGTCAGCCGGCATGCTCGGAAGGTTCACACCGAGTTGAGGCCGGGTGGCGGCAGCCGCGTCGGGCACGGCTCCGTTTGGCAACGCTGTCTGGTGCGATGCGCCCCCGGCTTTTTCCAGATGGCCGGTAGCACACGCGTCGGGAGGTGGGCGAGTCGGTCGGAAGACGGCCCTGAAGCGGGTGGCAGCTCGCCGGTCAGCGGAGCCAGAACCATCATGAGGCAGACCGTGAGCACGGTGGAGCTGAGGTCACACAACAGCACGGACGGCGACGTGGTCACCATCACCGCCAGCACGTCAAGGCTGGCAAGGCCGGACGACCTCAAGCCACCTGCAAACCGACTGGAGGTTCTGCCTACCATAATGGAGCCAGACGTCAACGCAGAAAACGAGCACGACGCGGCGAAGGCCGGGCCAAAGTCCTGGCGTCAGCTCCGAAAGCGACATCGGTGTCGACTCTGAGGCCATTTCACGGGTGAAACCGGAAAACCAGCCGACCACATCGGGAATGGAAGCTTCCTCCTCCCGCACGACAGCGCAGGCACCATCCGGACAGGCGGTCGCCGGCACCCCTCTGCTCTCCCGCATCGACGTCACCACGTGGATGTCGTCATGTTCACACCTCCTGGCTCTGGTCCTGAGTGTCGTCGCCCGCATTCCCGTCATCCTATCCCTGGACGAACAGCAGGAGCTCTTCAGGACCAGAACGTCCCTGTTGCGGCAGCGCGCTGCCATACTGGCCACGAACTTCGTCATCATCAACCTGATGCCCCTGGTGCTCGTCGCCTTCAGCAGCGTTTTCCGGCAGGCCATCATGGAGGACTTGAAGCATATACGTAATGTGCTGCGGCGCTGCTGAGCAGAGAATGGTGAGAACCGTCACCTCATCGTCAAAGTTTGCGCTATTGCGTGGGAGGGGGGGGGGGTCAAAGTAGTATATTAGAATCTGTTAGAATGAAAAGAGTGATTCCAATTCCGATTCTTTGGCTTCGGAAAAGAAATGAATCCAATTCCGATTCATTGTGTTCCCAAGAGGAATGATTGCAATACCAATTCATTTGAGAAAAATAACTGAAATTACATTAAATTTTCCAATGCTTGTCAAACGACTATCAAACAAATGAGGATTCGGATAGATAGGAAGGTATACAACTGCACTCCTGGGTCCGTGTGTAACCTATTGAAATTCCACGTTCGCCACATTCGGTACTGGACGTTCGAAAAAATCGTCTTTTATTGGTGGTACACCGTGCCGTTCAATCTGCGGGAGCGGACAAACTGTGCTGGATTCAACCCATTCATGGTTTCCAGCAGACCTTTCGTCGAGTCCGCATCGCTGCAAAAACCCCGAGGTTGCGGTTCAACGTACTGTTAAGTTTAAAAAAGCACACGTTATCATCGCTGAGAAAACGCGAATGAGTTCTGTGCCCACGGTGCGCAGACGGACTACGAAAATGACTGAAACAAAAATGGTGAGTGTCAGCGTCATCACGTCATCACTTCATCACGTTTTCAATCATTTTCGCAGACGGACTGCGAAAATGACTGAAACAAAAATGGTGAGTGTCAGCCTCATCACGTTTATATATGTTTACCACTGGTACGCAGTGGGTGGAGAGGGTCACCTATTTCGTGAGTGAAACCATTATTGGTCTTATTTCCTTTTTAAACTGGCAGCCTTCACAATGACATTTTTATTTTATTTTTTTCAGAGTCTATTTTTAGCAGAGCAATTGACGGCTTGGGTGCCACAACCGTGAGTTACACACCACTAGAATGTGGAGTGTAACTGCCCTGTCATAAGACTGCGGGGTAGTTACTACTCATAATTATTACCCGATACCACGTCGGTGCTACCTCAGGGTAGCTACGTCGCTACGCGGATATCACATTCAGTATCTGCAAATATTAAGGTAGTTGGGGTTACATAAATGGGAATTGCATGAAAGGGATGGACCCAAAAGCTTTGTATACGTCCAGAAGTCCTGCCTCGTGCATGGCGCCGCCTCTGATTGACGGACGACGGCAGGGATAGACTTATCGCCATGGGTTTTGTACTGTTCCTTCGTCAGTGTTGGAGTCGGCCACCTTAACTCTCGCCCGGTGTAAGGGGTCGTTTTACGACCCCTTCGGTTTTTCTTAAATAAGTTTTTAAGACGGGAGACAGAGCGGTAAAATTTCCTGTAGCTGATTTTGTTTTGACATGTATACACCTAAAATAAAAGTTCCAATTTTTTCATGCAGCACGTCATGACCTGTAGCCTTTTGTCAAGGTCATCCCAGTCCTGGTTTCAACCAAATGGAACAATACATTCCATTTGTTGGACATTGGGTACTGCAGTGCTCTGTCACACATTTCGTTTATGAATGTAGGTGTCAGTGACATGATTTTCATCTATGGGAAGTGTCAGGGTATCAGAGACCAAGCTAGGTCAAACATAAACGAGAAACATTGACATCAACGCCATTGTAGTTTTGTATACGGAATAAGTGATACTTACGCTGGCAAAAATGCTTTAATACGAGCCACGGCGTCAACATGATTTTCACGAACATCGTTTGACCGAATGTGAAGCTAATTTCTAAGCAAAGCTCACTCTGGGTCAGGAAATTGAAACAAATTCGAAATTCAATGGCGTCTCCTAGCGGTGACCTTGAGCAGCTGTTGCGGTATCATCTGATATATGTTTGCATCTGATATGTATCATATCATATATATATCGTACATTTTACCGCAGGCGGAGCTATGCTGTATCATTATAACAGTTGCCCGGATGCCACAATGACATGCCGAGAGGGACCGTGTCCCCACTTACCTGCACAACAAATTTGGTGCCTCTAGCTATAAACCTTGTCATAAGCCTGGAGTGGTACATGACAAGGAGCGATTTCCGATAGACGACATGAGCGCTTTTGGCGCAGATCTTGAAAGCTGTCGTGGCCGCGACCACAAGGAGAACCGCTGTACCAAATTTGGTTTGCTTGTCGTCATTCGTGTGAGCTGTGACGCAGCGGAAGTGTCGTCGTAGTAGCATGCTTCCCATTGCAAATCTTAGCTATTATGACATTTTCGTGATGTGAGATGGAACCCACTGACCTAGGCCTAAAAACCAATGTATTTTTGATAACTACAACAACGACCAACGCGTTGGTGCTTATGGAGTCGATTTATTTTTACCAGTTTGGAAACTGCATTGCGAAGAAAATATTGAAATATTTTGACATGACCGTTTAGAACGTTTTGACATGACCTACCTCCTCCCCCCCAATAACCCCTCAACACCTTCACAACCATAGTTCACACCTCTGCTCCGGCTGTCAACGCCAGGAACAACGCCACGGGTTTTAAGTTGGGGGGGGGAAGTTTTCCGTGGGGCCTCCCTAGACAAAATGAGGCCTCCTCGTAGGGGAGCCTCATGGTTTAAACTAGGGCTTCCCGACCCAGTAAAGGGGCCTCCTTAATACAAAGCAGGGCCTCCTAATCCAGAGCAGGTGCTACGTAATTCATAAAGGGGACCTCCTCATGCAGACACGTAGCCAGGAATTTTTCTGGGGGTGGGGAGCCAAATGCCAAATTTTGGTATATGCCATTGGCATATAACGAAATGTGTACAAAAGTCATCCATTTTATGCAACCGACCTCATATTTAATCCGCAGGAAAGCATGTAATGTTTGCTTTTGCCACGTATAGATGACCACTGTTCCACTGGTCCAAAGTCATGGCAGCAACTTTGTATATTTTAAGAACGGACTGTGGAGTCCTGTGTTAAAATGCCATTTTAGGGGCCCTCGTCTTTTGAAATCTGCAGCATATGTGCAAGTAAAACGCAGACAGGAAAGAAACTTGAACATTTTGTCAATTTCCAGATTCAAACGTATGCTCTGCGAGGCTCGTTTTCGAACTCTTAAGCAAATAGTTGACCCACGCACATGCCGCGATGGTCAGGTGTGGGTTCGAATCTCGTTGCCACCAACTGCTTTTTTCAGTTTAATTGAGATATAACTTTGCGAATATGGCCACTGACAATTGTACTGAACGTTCTTTCGGCGATTCGCGATGCGAGGCGTAAATGACTGTGGCTTGTTTAAATACTATATGATTACTTTTGGTCTTCTGATGATAACAGACTCGATGCGTACCAACTCATGACATGGTTGGCTTGGAGTCAAAATCGAAGCTTTGTATCATACGCAAACCTGTGCATCCCCGTGACGAAACGGTCCACAAACGCAAGATCTGTGCTTGCTCTCGTCGATCTTGAATTAAGTGAATTCACTTGATGAAAATGAACTGAATTAAACTAACTGAATTAATCGAGTCTAGGGACAAATGACATGAAGAGATTGTTTCCACCTACTAAATCGTTTCCTCGTCATGCATGTAAAAATGAATTGTGCACCTTCCCGGAAACAAAGGTTACCCAAGTTCAACAAGTTCCATACCCACATGGGTGGCATTTTGCAACTCATGCCCTAAATCGTGTTTGTCCTGGATGGAGGACGCGACTCTCCATCCCACAACAAAGTTTGGCGCTTCCAGGATGAACGATTCCCAAACAAAAGGCCTCAATAGCAAACGGATACACCTCAGCACGTGCGTCCCACACACACACCAGTCCGAAGCTGTTGACATGCAAAACAGTGACATGTATCAAATCCCACGTATACATGCTCCTGTCCACCAATTTTTAGCATCCCAGCGGGAGTAGTTTTGCGGCAGTAAAGGCGGTGGTGTTACTCTTGGACATCTCTCTCTTGGCGTGCAGGCTGCATCCCCGTTTCGACCTGAATCCATCGAAATTTATCACCCAGCTGCTCGTCCGACTTTCTGAACCATTCTGGAAGCAGACTGCGTCGTTTGTGTCCCGGGCATTGCTTTATAAAATACACAAGGGTGTAAAAGAGACACACGTGCGCTGCGCGGGACCCGTTGCACCCTGCCAATTATATGAGGTACCGTTGGATAACCTTAGTGTCGGCCTGTCTACTCACCAAATTTCTGTCGCGTAGGTCACTGTTGACGGCACTTGGAGGTCACCGAGTCCAAACCGAGACCCGTGCCTGTCGATCGCCACGTTGATCGCACGTGGGTGCCGACAACAGAAACACGCATCGGCATGTGGGGCCCACGCTGCCACCAAGTCTGAGTCAAGAGCACCCGCCATTTGACCTGTATCCGCGATTAATTAAATTCTGCAGAGGCCCGGCTCGTGCCACGTGGCACGTGCCGCACATGACGTATCGCTTCGAAACCACCGCTATAACCTGTCCACCGAGTCGGCGCACCCGATGGTGCCATTTTTGTCGCGATCGGCCGGCGTATTCGGGCGCAAGAGGTTCCAGAGCTTGAACACGCACACACGGCCACACACACAATAACTTCGAAATGTTAAGTTCAACTTGTTACTCCTCGAGCAGCTACGGCTGAAACAATGCCAACCAGGCTGCAGTAGTTGCGAACCCATGCCAAGTATTTTCATAATTTAATCGTCACATAAATTGGTACTGGCAGAGATATTCCAGTAACATACAAGGCAGATTACTTCGAAACAACGCAGTTTTAAAATCGCATGACTTCGAATCGCAGGCGCTGTATGACCGATCTCCGCGATCTCCAAAGCCCTGAAGTCCGTTCTTGTTCTTTTAGAGTCAGGGTGGATGCACGGGCTCAGACGTCCATGTTCAACGCTGTCCGGAGGTTGGAGATGTTATTTCTCAGTGATCCAGGCGTGTAATTAATGGGGGAGGGGAATAGCGCCATGCCTCTCGTCCCTGAGCCAGTCGGTCTGTCTATATATTTAGCGATTTCGCAGAAATACGTAATAGCGATCATATGCATGCCACAAAAGCAAATATTATATATTTTTCCTGTGCGTTAAATATGAGGTGAATAACGCAAAGTTGTTGCTTTTCCTATAGATTTTGCCATATGGCAATGGCATATGACAAAATTGGACATTTGCGTCTTCCCTCTCCCAGGAAAACCGTGGCTATGTGCTTGCACTGACCTTTGTTACTATCAAACAAGGTTGAACTATTCGTGTGTTAACATGCAGGAAGTATATCTGTGCTGCCCAGGCAACCGGTCCGTGTAAAATGTCTCGTCAGAGTTGTGGCAACAGGTGGATTTGTTGCAAGAAACACATCAATGCTTTTATAACTGGATCATTCTTCCATAGCTTACCTCACAAGGAGAATGATAAGTCTATTTTCTGCAGGTTTTCAAGGGAAATGAATACTGATAACGAAAAGAAAGGCCGCAGTAGCCAAGAGACAAGCAGAAAGTAAAAATAAAATTTAAGGCGATGTATCCATCTATTCTTCTGTCTTCTTCCCGTTGTATACCTATGTATCAGAGTATGAAGACAATTTTCTATTTGACAAAAGTAAGAAAAGGTCATAAATTTCCGTTGGTAAAGTAGACTACATCCGTTAACTCTTGCCCGGCAGGACCAATTTAACATCCTCGCCAGGCGGGGTCCTCAAACGACCCCCATTAACTTTTGAACAAATAGAGGTAGAGCAACGCGGTGGAAACCAGTGTATTGCTCGTCACGTGACGCTCTCAACGATATCCGATTTTTTTTTTGGTTTCAGTCCAACAGGTGACTTTCTAGATCACGGTAATGACCTAAAAGTAGCTGCGTGAAAATATGTCGAAATATTTTTTACCATATAGTTTTCAGACTAATGAATATAAATCAATTCCGTAAGCACCAGCGTGTTGGTCGTTATCTTAGCTATTGGAAAATGTACGAGTTTTTGGGTCTTTGTCCATGGGTGACCCCTCACGTCACGGAAATGTCATCAAAGCTGATATTTACAATGGGTGGGCATAATGGTCTCACCATACCTTTGCCGGGCCACAGGTCAAACGAGTGACGACATGCTGCCAGACTTGTTGCACCAGTTTTCCCCGGGCTGGGAAGAAGTTGCCTATTTGGGGTCGCAGCCATCCTAGTTCCCAAGGCCACCGCCAGGGGTGTACATGTACTGAAATCGCTCTTTGTCGAAAATCATTCGAGCTAGAGCCACCAAATTTGGTGCACAGGTAGGCGAGCACACTGCCTATCTTAGCATTTCTTGTGGTTGCCGCTAAAATTTCTCGAAGTCACGGCGAGGGGACACACGTGTACTCGTACGGGAAATCTCTTACGTTGAGAACGGTTCGAACTAGAGCCACTCAATTCACTGTGTAGGTAGTCGTGCACGAATACAGTAGTTATCTGAGTACACAACTGTTCCATTTCTTATAGCTGATAGTCAGACTGAATAGTGAGAACTGAAAGAGAGAACTGAGGGAACTGAGAATCGATTTCAGAATCTGATCAAGCTTTAATATGTGTTGGCTTGCCACGAGCTATTTTGGAATTATGTCACAGAATGTTGCAGGTCTACCATTGCGATATTTCGTGACGCTGGTACTTCCGCAGTTTGTTAATTTTTTCTGCAGTAATAAGTCGCACATGCAAAACACTTGCTTTCGGGTATCATTAAATAAGACAACCGAAGCTGGAAACCATGTTGTGTATATTCTGAACTGTCAACGCGTCACCCAATGACCTGAGTGAGTTGCCATTTGTATCTAAAACTAATTGCTATGTGCCCATGTTAAGATGTAGATGAGCTACGCCATTTGTATCTTAACTACCATCCTCTATATATCTAGCACTTGTTAGGTATATACGGGATGACTACGTCTAAATGATACATATAATTATCACAACGGTCTGGACGAATTTGAAGCTCGAGAGCAAGTGTGAAAAATCACACACGGACTGGGAAACTCAGCTAGATATATTGAGCAGCAGCATTTATCTGTAAGGTACACACGCGAGAGCTGAGCTGTAAACGATCAATACGATGCTTACATGTATCACCACTGGTAACTGTTCTGCATGCCGCTAACATTGCGTCCTCTCAACGCGTCCTACATCACAGACTGCGTAGACTTTACCCAGAAACAGCATGCAATGCCAGCCTTCTTCCCGACGTGGTTTCGACAGACTGACCTCCTGCATGACACACACTTGACCTAACTGTCACATTTTTCCGCAATTTTTTTTATAGCCGACGCCCTACCCATACTTTACACAGGAGGGGCAGTGCTCCCGGACGGGCTCACTCTGGACCTCCCCTCGCACTGCTGCACCCTTAGCTTTTTTTGATTACGGCTTGGAAAGCCTGCACCGTTTGCACTCTGGCCCAATCCAGGGGGCATGCACTCAGGTGAGGTGTGGTCAGGGCCATCGTGAGGTCACGTCTGCACCTCCTGTGTCCGTCGTACTTCAGGTCGGCGAAGCTGGAGTCCGGATGTACTTCTGAGCAGATGACCCAGCTGTTCAAAACGTTCATGTCCAACATGTAATAGAAGATGGCCATCGGCAGCCTCCGCATGCCCACCCTGCTTGAGTACACCTGCAATGAGAAATGCGTCCGCGACTGCGACTCTGACTCGACTGTCTCAAGAACTATGTCTCAAGAACTAAACAAGTAGATTCCACGTGTGACTGCGATGGGCTAAAAAGTTCCACGTTTGGTACGATTATGTAACCACCAAGTCTCTGATCACAATGAAAAAGGCACGCAAGACGATAACAATTTGCTGATGACCTGCACATGACACAAACTGTTGCTCACATGCCTGACGTCAACATTTCGCTGGAATCATGTCACTGAAAAACAAAAGTCAACTTAACATTACACAGTAACATGCGCTCACCTCCAGCATCTGATCCATGATGTCCATGTCAGCCTTTGTGGCATTGTAGAACAGCATTGCTCCTGGTTTCTTTTTTCGTCCACTTGGACCAGGGATCCTCGCTCTGCGTTGAGATGATCAAAATCGGTTTATTTTGCTTCAGTTATCATGGCATTATAATCTCGGTAGACCAGGCGAATGTCGTTTCTGTCGTTTCTGCCGTCCTTCGGTTCACTGGAGCGGCGCCGGGATATGACGTCTGTTTTTTGCAGCGTGCCGACGTAGGTCAGGTTCTTGGTCAGCAGCTCGTCGGGCAGTTCGATAGGTGAGTAGTAACGGTCAGCCGTCACGTTTCGAGCGGTGCCGTGGACCGACTTTGTCAGATGCATGACAGTCTTCAGCGGCCCCTCGATGTGGTATTTTGGGTCAGATGTGTCCTCAGGCTTACCGGCCTTCACGTAGTTCCTGATCTTGCATCTTGATCTAGAGTCGGACATGTTGCGGATCAGCCGGCCGTGCTTGCAAGGCTTCCGCGGCATGTAGACGACGAAGCCGCATCTTCCTCTGTAGCTGCGCAACGTCTCGTCTACGGTGATGCGGTCAGTTGGCGTATGGTATTTCGGCAGCTGCTTATTGAAGGTATCGAGCAGCTCTCTGATCGAAGCCAGCTTGTTGCTCCGCCTTCTTACCGCCCTGCTCACCTTGTCGTCGAATCGGAAAACGCGCGTGATGAACTCGAACCTGTCGCGGCTCAAGGCGGCGCGATAGACCGGCTTTGAAAATGGTCCACAGAACACGTCATCGGCATCACACTTCTGTTCTTGTTCGCAGCCTCGGATAATGAGCAGACCCAGGTAGGCGTCCAACTCTTGCCGACTGATGGACATAAAGGGCGATGATCTCGCCCGTGAATCGACATCGTCTCCAGCTTGCTCCATCAGCTTGCGAGTTTCAACACTTGACCACTGCACATTCTTCGCCAGTGTTTTGTCCGTCGTGAACAGGTCAAAGCTCTCCTTGCTAACTGACACCTTTTTTGCTGCTGCCTTGGGGCCGAGCCTATCCTCCACTTTCTTTCCGTCGGCACTGATACGTTTGTGGTCGGCGCTTTTGTTGTTCACTTGCGACCAGACTTTGCAGTCATTTCCATTTCTTCCTGATCATTTTGCATCATCGGCCGTTCTTTTTCGTTGCTGGTTCCATTGGTTTCGTTGCTGGTTTTGGTGTCTGGTTCCACATCTTCATCCCCCTGACGTTCGACAGCTTCACCCTCTTCGGCTTCAGTTTCTTGCGCGGCCGGATTTTCCACGTGTTCTTCTCTCATTGTTTCGCGGAAGCCAGTAATCTGCCCTTCATCCGACTCGGAGCCGGAATCTGAGGCATGTTCTTCATCACTGGAATTCCATCACTGGGATCACTTCCCAGTCCGTTCAACATTCTTTGAATCTCCTGCTGATTCATAGCCTTCTGGCGTGATGGTGCAGATCTGTTCACGGCTCGGGTACATCGGCGGGACGACATGGTTTGCGTTGTGCCGCAATAGCTGTGCGCACAGTTAATGAATAGGCCACAGGTCTGGAGTGGCCCGAGAGTGCCGCAATACGATCAACCGACTGCTCCAGGAAGTCCGCGACTCTAGATGCAACTTGATCAAACAAGAACATCAGACAATCAGTGTACAAGGCGAAAATGTTATTGGTTGCACGTACCGACAAGCGCAGTGGTCACTAGCGATAGTACGACAGTTCAGTTGCCATGTGCAAGCACTAACAGTACCAGGTTGTGACCTTACATGACCTTGACCAATCCTTGTTTGACCTCACTTGACCTGACCTTGTCTATACTTGATCTTGGGAAAATCGGCGCCTTTTCATGCTGGTATAAGCAAAGCAAACTGAAAAATGACCAAATGCGAAGACAGCATGTCTGTGTCAGCCATGGTAGTCAAAAAATATTATCAATACCTGCCGACTTATTTCCCAGTTTCTCTGACCTAACGTGACCTTGACCTACAGAGTAGGTTTATATTAGGTGAAACGATGCGGTGAATCCTAATAAGACATTCCTGCAAGTGTAGGTATCACTTATTCTCTGTATAAACTACAATGGCGTTTGACATCATTGTTCGATACGCACATTTAACCCAACTTGACCTCTGATAACTTAACCCTTTCAGTTCACTTAAATCAGGTCATTGACACTCGAATCGAATACATTTATGGCAGCAACATGTAACGCAATGCTATAATAACCAGTTTCCATCAAATGAAATGTATTGTTCGATTTGGTTAAAAACGCGACTGACATGATCTTTACAAAAAAATCACAGGTCATGACCTGCTGCACGGAAAATTCTGAAAAATTTGCCCAAAGTGTAAAAATGTTGAAAATCCAGCTACAGAAAAATCAGCGCCCTATCTCCCATCCTTAGAAAGGTATTCCACAAAACCCCAGGAGGTCCTAAAACGCCCCTCCCGCCGGGCGAGCGGGCGAGGGGACCCATATTTCGGGGAGGTTAGGTTGTCGGATGCTCGGCTCTGCTCTCTGAATCATTTGCAGAAATCGACGCCCCTAATCATACGGCACTGAGTACGAACTAAATTTCAAATGACTTCCGTTGCAAAGTTCTTCACACCCCGTTGTACCCGTTAACACAGACGGACTTGTTAGATGTTCCCTCATAAACTGCAGAGTCGAACTTTTCAGTAATCACCTCTCTTCGCATACTAAAACTGTAAGCTTTCTTAGGAAAACGCTGGAATTTTTGTCCTTAAATGCGTTCCTTGAAATAAAGAAACGTAAATTGTCCGTTGTCAACTATAATGAATGCGTTTTTTGATTTCCCGAGACAACCCCGCAAACTGCAGTGGCATTACAGATGTCAATCTTATGTCTACCATGTTTCTGTTCAACCTGCCGGGTCGTTACTGTCCGGTTGCCGTCAGAAAGTTGTTTATGCTTACAAACATAGGAGAAGGAATGCCAAACTGGAACGTCACGAGAGATTTAACACATGCATGCACGGTATATATATATATATATATATATATATATATATATATATATATATATATATATATATATATGTTTATACGTATATTTATTTATATGCACTTAGGGGTGTCGTTTTGTGGATGTTATAGGGGTCAGAACTGAAGAGGTCCCAATTTGAAATTGGGTGCCCATCAACCACCTTCATGGCGGGTTGTTCCATGGTGGGTGAGTTCTACTCGCATTTATCTACAGCGTCATTAGAGTTCCTTTGTGATGTAATTAACCCGGCATAGCGATAGTGCCACCCTCGATTTTTCCTAAATAGCTTCTTAACTGTTAGAGTCATTCCAACCATAATCTCAGCACCTATTAATCAATCAGTATTACACATTCCGACATCAATTAGCATGCCATGCTTGGTAAAGTCATGGACATATGGCGTCATAAATAACCCTTTCCATGCATGTTTTCGCCTCTTTGGGTGGTGGCGCGAACATCCTTCTTTGCTTTATAACATCCGGGAGTATATGCATGAATTACCTGGATTTACAGAGGAGACGGTCCCCAGAAGATATATAACCGTGTCGCGTCAACGTCAGTGGTCATAATAGGTCACATGCATGACAACAGTTGAACTGTTCTGCGTTGTGGGTGAAAGAAGTGGTTGCCGCAGACCTTCCCCATAACACTGAAGGCAGACAAGAAAATCTATAACTGCCTCTTGGCAAGGTTCAATAAATGCAATGCGAGGTCATGTCAGGTTACGTCATAGGTAGATGCCAAAACGAAATGAAATACAACATTATCTGAAGAAAATCGTTCAGTAGCAGCAGAGAGCAATTATTGTTCCTAATAAGAAAAAGAAAACGACTATCTGTCGTGATCTGGTTTGACCTTGACCCAATAGAGGGCAGACAGAGCAGATTTAGTTATTACGAGATATCATTTCAGTCCTGCACTTGACGCAGTTAAGAATCGTAGGGAGCAATTATCGCTCTTTGGCAGGAACAGTAATGCAACCTTATCTGACCTGACCTTCACTGACCTTGACTGGATGAAAAACAGTCAAAACAAAACTGATCATCAGAGGGTTTCACTTCCGTCCTTTTGTCACGTGGATCAAAACGGCTGCCAGTAAGAACCGATCTTTGGCATGTAAGGGAAGACCAATATGTAATCTGGCTTAGGCTGACTGTGAAGTGACATTTTTAGCACTTGGGCATGCCTATGGTGCAGAAGATCGTGACATTTCGTTTGACAGCCAGTTGAGAACTCTAGAACCTGTATCGCCAATGACATGATGTACAAACCGATGTCATTTTTCCTACGACGTGTTATGCGTTTTGCGTGACCTGTGGCCGCATCAGTCAGGGAACCAGGGCCAGCATAGTATTTTCTAAACTGCAAAACTCGTTGCTATCGATTGGTGGTAGACGGGTTCAGATCCGATGGTTAGATCCTGAAATAACGAGGACTTGTCCTTCTTGACGTCTCATAGGCGGTTGCAGGTACAAAAAACATCTCAGACGATGCCGGATTAAGGAGAGGGCCCTTGATGTTTCCAGAAAACCCCTAGAACA
Organism: Capitulum mitella; assembly: GCA_030062745.1. Taxonomy (NCBI): domain Eukaryota; kingdom Metazoa; phylum Arthropoda; class Thecostraca; order Pollicipedomorpha; family Pollicipedidae; genus Capitulum; species Capitulum mitella. The sequence goes on from CP099846.1 coordinate 24,014,292, forward strand.
TTAAGGACAAAATTTCAAGCAACGCTAGAGCATTGTTAGAGTTACTCTGAATTACGATGATTAAGGGCCCACTCAGAGAGCTGAGGGTCTACAAAAACTTCAACGGACCCTCCAGATAAAATCAAGACGGACCCTCCCCGTGGCCTTGTGGCCCTCCTTGAATTGGTCTTGAGAGCTCATTGGAATTTTTCGTGGAACCTCCTAGATTTTCCAGAGCGCCTTTGGTTTTTTTAGAGGACCCACAAACGTTTCCTCATCCGGCTTAAAACTCCCTTCCTGAATGTGGGCCCCTGGAAAGTACTGAAGACCCCCTCAAAGGTTTGGTTGGTTATTGGGTTATTTAACGACGCTCTCGACGGTGGTGATTTTCACTCCACCCACACGACATGCTGAAACAGGCCCTGGGTGGCTGTGTAACAGATGTTGCGCCTATTATCCCTGCAGATTTGTTGTGATGATTTGTTGTAGTTCATAGCGATCATGCGTTCATGTTTGCCGCCAACCTCATGTCAGACGATGTCATCGTGACTGGCGATATGTTGTGATCGGCTTCGCTCGTGATGGGTGTTCGATGTCTGAAAACTAAAATTAATAAATGATGATGTGAAAATACATAACAGGCCCTGGATTGCATATAATGGCACTGTTATCAGTCTGTGGTTCTCTGTCCAGATTCGTATGTGTGATGCACAGTAACTGTTCATTCCCGTAATCATTGAGAGGAAAAATAGAGGAAACTTGGTGGTGTCGATTAGCATTGGTGTAATTGATGTATCTTTGTATTTACCGGTTCATGTGTGTAGTACCGAAGTCGGTTTTTTGACCAACGCGTGCTTTGACTTCTTGAATTTCGTATTAGTTTTTGCTCACTTCTGAAGAAAATACGTGCATAAAAAAATCGTGTCCAAGGCCGTATATCAGGTTGAGTTTATGCCAATGATATATATATATATATATATATATATATATATATATATGTATATGTATATATATACGTGTGTGTGTGTGTGTATCATCGTTTGACTTAAATTATTCCTTCGCTCGGCTCGCATAATACAGTCGGAACGGTTTGGTTTCTAGCTGTCGGCGATGATACTGGACTTCGAACGGCGGAACGGTTACGACGTACGAGACAACGGAAACGTCCTGTGCACGTCCCGCATGTTACAGAAACCATGACAGGCCTTCTGTCACGTGTGCATGGTGGCAGCCGGCGGCACTGCAGGGGCCAATGACTACGGCGGCCACTACTTGTGTGTTCGTCGGAGTGGTCAGCGGCCAGCTCAAAGCTGAGCTGTGGCCTATCCGGCCCAGAGACTTGATGTACACCAGATGGGGGGGGGGGGCAGGTGACGTAAAGCCGGGGCTAGCCGGGGCTAATCCCGGCTTCCTTGCATGTTCGTCGGTACTTCCAGACTTTTTTTGTAAGGGGACATGATTTTGGCGTAGATGCAACAAATGGAGCCAAAATCCGAGACATAGGAGATAAATAGCTTTTTCAATTGAACCCTACCTGCAACAGCATAGCACTACCTATGCGAGTTCACGCGCCTGAGCTGACATGCATGGCTTGACCATTGGTCGCATGTTAGACTTGCTTCGGCATCTGTGGAACTCCTCAGAACAACGACTGACAACTGTAAACATACATGTAATCAGAATGAGAAATGCGTGGCACGTCGTTCCTAAGAATATTATATATTCTTATATATAATATTAATATTTAATATATTTAATATATTTAATTAATATATTTAATATTCTTATATAAATAAGAATATTAAAAAAAGCACATCACACAAGTACCATACAAAACAAAAACGTCCGTCCAAAGTGGAACGCTGCCAAGTGTTCCTCGATTCCTCGTGCGGAGAAACGTTGAAAACGGAACGCTGAAAGACATACCGCTTTTTCGGCGTCCCCCACAAATAAACTTTTCAGTCACTACAAGTCCAGACCCGGTGGGAAAGCGCAATAAAAATAACCATTCCTATGAAGTTCTCGGTTGCGCGGAACGGCTAACAACTTTTTACGAACATTTCTCTCCTGCCAGTGACGACACACTACACGAAACGCAGGGGCATTAAAACCGCAGCAGGTCGCGAGTCCGTCAGTGCCGCCAGGCCGTCTTGCGGGCAGTCTTCCGTCGCAACGCTCTAGTTCAGCCGCCTCCACGTTCCTGCTGTTCCACTTCGCCCACCTCCATAACTCCCGGGGCAGCTATGAGCGCCGAACGCACCACACGCCAAACAGGACGCCGGGTTCCGCGTCTGCTGCCCCTGACTGGGGCCGAGCGCGCGGCCCGCAACGCAGTCGTGCACTCCCCACACCCCGCACAATAGGCACTGCTGGCTCGCCGCGTAAGAGCCGCTCGACCAGCGCGAGCCTGCATTCACCGATCTCTGCCAGCCGCGAGCGCGACTCTGAGACACTACCCTCCGCGACCCGAAAACCCTGAGCGGTTGCCACCCGAGACCCGAAACCCCGCGAGATCGTCATCGGCGACCCGAAACCCGGCCGGCTCTCCATCCGGGAGCCGGCGCTCCAGGACGAGCCGCGGCAGGCACCGCGCGGCCGCCGGATGGCGCCGCGCGCCCCGCGCACCGGACTGCCGGCACCGCGCCAGCCGCGGCCGCGCGGCCTCGACCTTCGCAGCTCGTCTCCCGACGGCGCGGGCGTCGGCGCCACGTCCTCCGGCTCGTCCTCCTCGTCGGCCGGCCGGGGCGCCTCCGGCTTGCAGACGTGCACGCCCAGGACGCCGCACCGGACGCACTGCGCCGGGCACAGCTCGCGATGTCGCGGCCTGGCGTCGCCGGTCCACTCGTGGCAGGCGGTGCAGAGCCACGGCTTGCGGGCCGGACAGTAGATGCGGTGTATGCTGACGTCCTTGACGTGGCGCTTGCAGACGAGGCAAGGCGGCGCTCCGGCGCGGCACGGCACCTCGTGGTTTCGCAGCGCCAGCCAAGAGGCCAGGTACGCACCGCAGCGCGTGCAGTGCACGATCATTGTGCCCCGGCGCTTGGCGACGCCAGCGTTGTCGCCGCTGCGGGACGTCGAAGCGGCCGTCTTGGCGGTCACCTCCGGTGTGCTTGTCTTCGATTTCATCTCCGGCTCCGGCTTCGGTTTCGTCGCTGGCTCCCGTTCCGGTTTCGTCTCCGGCTCTGTCTCCGGCCCCGGTTCAGCACTTACGTCGCTCGGAGCGCTGTCCCCTCGACTAATGTCGGGTTCTGCAGCGGGGTTCGCCTTCTCCCCCTCCAACGTCGTTTCAGGCGCCATCTCTTCACCTTTTGACGATTTGTTCGCGTATTGCTCAGAATCGGTCTGTTCTTCGGATTCCTTCCCCGCTGCGGGCTGCTGTCCCGACTGGCCGCCCGGTACCAGTCGGCGCGACTCCCCAGGGACGACCGGTTTCCGGCCGACTGGCACGGCGTCAGCGGCCCGCTCCTCCCCACCGGCGGCGGAGTCACGACTCGGGTTACCCGCCGGAACCAGGAGTCGCGACTCTTCGTCCAGGGTCGGCTGTGGCGAGTCCTCGCCTCGGGCCGCGCGAGCGAGGTCCTCCTTCTCCGCCGTCAGCAGGCATGTCTCTCTAGCACTGACACTGGCCTCCCCGCCGGGCGACGACCTCAGCGGCTTCACGACGGGGGGCAGCCGCAGCGATCCCAGTTTTCCCACTTCCTCGGGGCGGCCGGGTTTCCCAGGGACCGGCTCTCCCGGCTTCCCTTCCTTCACGGTCGGCGGGCGCGGTCCACGCCCCTCGGGCTGCGCCTGGGCCGTGGGGCCGCACGTTTCTTCGGCGGCAGCTGACGGCACCGACTCTCGGTCAGATGCCGTCTGGGGGCGCAAGTCTCCAAGTCGGCTCCCTTCCTCAGCCACCACCGGGTGGCGATTTACCCCTTTCCCGTCCGAGGCAGGACAGGCATCCCCGTCGCCCATCATGAGGTCAGGGGACGCCTCTGCGGAGCCCGCCTGCCAGTGGAACTCGTCCTCCACGGTCACCAGATGCTCCGACTCGTCCACGTGGCTGTCCAACAGGTCCTCCGGCGTCACGGCCACCGTGAGAGGCTCACACTTCCCGACAGATCCCGACGGACGGAGTGAGTCCTTCCCCGGCACCGGCTGGGCACCCGTCTCCTTTTCGACGGACGTCTGTCCTTCCTCGCCGGCAGCAGGCTGGCGGAATGAGCTCTTTCAGTCGGAACCGTAGCCTGTCGACCATACCCTGCAGGCGGCGGTTCGCCATGAGTCTCTTCACCGGAAGACGACCGACACGGCTCCGCAGCACCCGGAGCTCCGCCGGTTACGCCGTCCTTGCCAGGCGTTGCTGAACCTTGCTGCGCCTCGCGTGCAGCAAGGTCCTGCCGGGACCGTTTCGTCGCCTGCGCCGAGGCGGGCGGCGCCTGCGGACCACAGTCTGCCGCTCCTGCAGGCGGACGGTGCGACTCTTTGTTCGGGACGGGCGAGTGCCGGGTACGGTTCGGCGAGGAAGGCCGTTGGGGCCCGTCGCCGCGCCTCCAGTGGTAACGCGAACAGCCCAGCATTGAGCAGTGGCGCGGTTTTCGCTCCGTGGACGGCGGCTGGCGCGCGGTTTCTCCGGGCGAGCGGCTGTGCGTTCCGTCGGCTTCCAAACGTCGTCGCTTTTCGTCAAACGCAGGCCGACTGCGAACCCTCTCTCCTTCCGAGGGACGGCGTATCGTATTCTCGGATGATGGAAGACGCCGAGTCGAAGCGCTCCCTGCTTGGCCGCCCGGCATCCCCTCACCGGACAAGTTTCGACTCGTTCCGTCGCTTCCCGAGAAACGAACCGATCTCTCGTCGTCAGCAGAGCCACGCTGCGATTCGTCCGCTTTTTGATGGCGGGATGGCCTTTCCCCGGAACGTGAACGAAGGCGCCGTTCTGTTCCCTGGCGGCGGGGAGACCTTTCTCCAGACCTTGAACGACGGCGTGATTCGTCTGGTGTGCGGTGGCGAACCGACCGCCCCTCGGACCCGGGGTGACGCCTCTGTTTGTCCGCTCTCTGATGGCGGGATCCTTCCGAACCGGAAGAATGGCGGCGCGGTTCGCCAACTCCCTGACGCCGAGATGACCCCTCTGAAGAGGACGAGCGGAGACGCGATTCTCCTGCTTTCTCACGACGACAAGATCTCTCTGAAGAAGACGAACGGAGACGCGATTCATTCTGACGAAGAACCGGCTCCTCCGCTGCCTGACGATGAGGGGACTTCTCCGATGACGACGAACGTGGGGGCGGTTCCTCCGCTTCCCGCGCGCCTGGCGGCCCTTCCCCAGCCGCCGCGCCGGGGCGCGCCTCCTCCCCCTGCCTCCTCCGAGGCGACTTCTCCGCAGACGCCGCACCAGCGCCAGTCTCGGGCTCCGGCCCGCTCGCCCCCTCCCCGGCCACCGGCGGGGGGCGCGGCTCTCCGCCGTCCGTCGCGGCCGCCGTCCGGGCCCGGACCGGCGGGAGGCCGGCGGCCAGCGCGTGCGCCCACGGCGGCGGGCGCAGGCCGTGCACGGCCTCGGCGTGCGCCAGCAGCGTCGGCGACAGGCACTCGGCCTGGCAGGCCGGACACGGCAGCGCGGTCGGGCCCCCTGCAACACACGGCGCGGCGCGAGGGTGAATGCGATTCGTCCGATGCCGTGCCGGCCGCGCAGGCTCGCAGTGTTGCGGCACGCCGCGAAAGGCGACCGCTAGCTTGAAACAGGCACGGTGTCTGCCACGATAACAACTGACAAGACGCTTCAAATTACCATACATCTTTGTGGCAGGCGCTAACCAACGATATTTCATAAGACTTCGCATTCAAACGCGCCAGGTACATGTTATCAGTAGAAAGCATCCCAAAATCCTGATGCCATTTCGGAAGCGTAGGAGGAGAAGGAAAAAACACAATCTGACTTCAAAAAACCACGGTTCGATGACACCGCAAAGAAAAAGGGCCACTAAATCTGCCCTGTGCTTTATCTGTACACAAAAAACATAGGTAACGAAAATAATCAAAAACTCCATCGTCCTAGAAACGGGCAGTGCCATCCATGCATATTCATTCCAACTGCAAATCGCATTCAATGCAGATTCTGCTGTCGTTGGCCTCTTTTGACATAATTAATACAGTTGCACATCGCCGCACTGCACCTCACCTGGCCATGCTGACAAATGCAGAAACGTTTCCCACGGATTATCGTGGACGATGAAATGGACGGCACAGACCAGGTTGTCAAGTCTGTCAAAAGAAGGACCGATTCCCTCAAAATAGTAGCAGCACACCAGCCCGACTTTAGACAGCTATCGGGGAGCTAATTCATGTCAACGTGTCATGACACTGTGGAAATGCTAACAACCAGAGAAGGTATCAAATCAACTGCAGACCCTATGAATGTCGGAGTACACGATGGTACTTTTCTGAGTTTAAAGCTCGAAGAACACGTATGTAGCCGCCTATACCTCTTTCAATGAAATGGAAGACATTATGGACGTAAAAAACGTTACAATGGCTATACTGTTAAGACTACACTCAAAGGCATTTGAGCGGACTGGGATCATGCCACTCATAAGCACACAAAAAAGCAGAGGCGAGATGGACTCTACGGCCCAACGTTCACACGCACGCCCTGTTCGACATCCAATGCAGAACGAAAACAAAACCGAGAACGTAAAATCGTCAATTTCATGCCTGACGACAGCCGCAGAAGATAACATCCCGTCGTCCGAGGTGGACAACACGCACCCATCGGCGTTCTCGGGGGCCACACTGTCATCCTGTCGACTCCTCTTCGGCCGCTCCGGGCCGTCGTCCGCCGCGCCGTCCAGAGGGCGCTTAGTCGGCGACCAGTTCAACAGCTGAAACCCGGCCCGGATGATCATCTCGGCCGTGACCTCGGCCACCTCCGACGCGTGACCGGTCGCCGTCGCCGTCTCTGTCGCGGCCGCCTCCTCCCCGTCCCACGCGACGGCGTCGCCCTCGCCGTCCGACAGGGACATGTCGCTGCCCGCCTCCGCCGCCGCCCCGCGTTCATCGGTGGCGGCGGCGGGGGCAGCGAGCATGTCCTGCCTCTGTTCCTCCGGCTGGGCGTCGCCCGTGGCCCGCAGCGCCGCGCCGGCCGCCGTCGCGAGGTCTGTAACTTCAGGAGGTTGTGACGCCCCCTCGGCCAGCGTCTCTCCTGGCGTCTGGGACGCGGCGGGTTCGCTCGCGGCCGGCTGCCGCTGCACCTGCGGATCTGCCGGTCGGCTTGCAGTCTGCGCGGCGTTCGTCGTCCTTTCACCCTTGGCGGAAGACGCGGGTGGACAGGGGCCGCCGCTCGAAGACGCACCGGTCGTTCCCTGCGCACCCGTCGCACCGAGCGGGGTAATCGTAACGGGTACGAGGCAGCGGGACGGCGACGCAGGTTTCCGCGGAGGCGGCGGACGGTCGAACCCGGAAGGCCCCACGCACAGCGGGAAGCCCTCGTGCGGCGCTGGCGCCGCCGCCGGAACCGGAACAGACCCGACACGGCCTCCGGAGACAGGGTCGTGAGGGTGCTCCATCGGCAGGCGTACGCCTCCGGCAGGCGGGAACCACGGCGGCGTCTGGCTCACGCCGACGGGCGCCGGATCAACGACAGGAACGTTCACGCCCGGCCCCAGGGACGGCGCAGCAGGCCCCGGCGCGGGCGCCACGTCCACACCGGGGCCGGACACGCGCCACACAGCACCGGTGCCGGCGGCACCCTCAAACAGCTGCCGGTGCGGCCCCCACGTTCGGCCTCTGCCGGCCGCTCTCCGGCCGCTCCGCCGGGGAGCTCCGCTGTGGGGTCGCCTGCCGACGCGCCTCTGCAGCCAGAGCGCCGCCGGGGCTGATCTTCTCCAGGAACATCTGGCACTGCTCCTCCCACATGCCGACGCCGCGGAGGCGCGCTTGGAGCACCGCTTCCGACCGTCGCGGTCGCCGCGACCTCCGGCGGCGGCTTGCAGCGCGCCCTCTTCGCCGCCGCGCCAGGCGGCTCGTCCGGCGCCGGGCCTTCGCGCTTGAGTCCAGCCACCGCCGACGCCGGCGGCCTGAGCGCCGACCGCGCAGGGTTGCTCCGGAAAGGGTTCAGCGGCAGCTGCTCGCCCTGCAGGTCGGCCAAGCTCCCCAGCAGGCGGCCGAAGCCGGTGAAAAGCTCGCAGCGCAGCTGCGGCGAGTGCAGGTCGCGCCAGCCGAGCGACCCGTCAATGAGAACTCGCGTCGGCGCCGGCAGACGGTGCAGCGCGCTCACCACCGCCAGGTAGTTGTCGTGCAGCCGCTGGACGGAAGTGCTGTATAAACGTTTGATGGCCTCTTCGTCGGTAAGCGACCGCAGGTACGAGCGTCCAAAACCTTCTGAAAAGAGCAATGGACGCGTTTTTTTTTTAAACCAGGGCGCACCTGATTAAAACATCAGCGTTCGCTTTATTGGTCGATATGAAACATCAGTGAAAATGAAGAGTCTTAATTTAAAATATACTTCGCCGAGGACGCGCACAAAAACAATATGTCCGCTCATGAGTCACTGAGAAGTATGCCTGATCTACGTTTCAGCGAACGGCAGTAGCGTAGCTGGGTGAAAGTGGGGGAGGGGTCCTAGGGGTCCTAGGGCCCCGAAAACTTTTTGGCACGCGAAGAAGCCCCCAACGGCACTTGCATAGAGGCCCTCCTGGTCGGGGAAGGCAAACCCACTCCTCCGCAAAGGGCCCCAGACCCCAGGCAGAGACCTCTCTGGTAGGAAGTGGGGTGCCCACTGACCGGGAAAGATAAGTGGGCCCCCGGCATGCGCCTACCAAAAGGCATTTGCGAGCACAGGAAAGGAGACTCGTCTGCAAAGGAGCCGCCAGTTTGGAAAGGTCCTCCTGCATGGGATGGTGTCGGAGTATCAGGAAGGGAGCCCCAGTGACACGACCTAAGCCAAGGCCCATACGGATCTTACAATCCCATCTGGGATGGGTTCCTGGCATGTCCTGTAGGGCCCCAATATCCACTGACTTGGAAAGGTTGGGGACCCCGTTAAGCAAAGGCAGCTCCTGGGAGGAAACGTGCCTCTGCCCTGGAATGGCTGAGGGATATCAATGCCGGGCAGCGTAGTGGCGTAGCCAGCCGACCATGAAGGTCCATGGCGGCGGATAAGGGATGTGGGTGGGGGCAGCTGCCCCTCAGTCCGAAAAACTAAGGGAAAGTATATGATTCCCCCCAATTCTGAGGGGGCCCGAGCATGAGGGGTCTAAAAATGACATAAAAATGAACGCGCTGGCGTACGTATTACATAAAAACAAACCTCCAAGTTGTAACCAAAAGGTCCCTGGCCCCCTCGAAATTGATGTACATACCTGGAGGATCTCTGGACCCGACCAATGAACAATGTCCTTATATATATTCGGAGCCCGTTGAACGTCACGGACCCCAACGCGACTCCATGTCACAGGGCCTTATGGCTTCCAGTGGCCGCCGAATGTATTAGGTTTCTGGGCCTGGCCGACATCCCTGGCTTTCGCAGGGCCCCAAACACACCGAGAGGCCCTGGTCAAGACCAAAGATCCTTAAGAGTTGAAATTCAGGAGCCACAGGGGTTCCTGAATTTCAGTAATCACACAAATACATTGGGCACGTAGGCCTGGCCAGGGGCCCTGATCACCTACAAATGCACCGAACACACCAAGATGTTCTGGTCAACTCCAAAGACCTTCCAGATATGCATAGAGTATTCTGAAGAGGGCCAGGGGCCCTCAATATATCTAAAGGCCATGTGAAAGCCAGGGGCCCCAATTAACCTTTCGCACCAGCCACAGGGGCCCGGACTTCCAATGGACCACCAGGTACAGTGGGGCCCCTGCATTGGCGTACCTAGGATTTCGTCCAGGAAGGGGTCTAATCGGCTCAAGGGCGCCATTCCAGTCAAAGTGGCCCTCTTCGTGGCTCAGGAGGCCCCGTTGTTGCATTCGGGGGACCCTTTTTTGGACTTGAGGTCCTATTCCGGTGCCATTTGTTATGGTGATTTTGTCAAGGAAGGAGCCAGATCTGGTCAAGGGAGCCGTGCAGCCGAAGGGTGCCGCTCTTCGTGGCTCAGACGGCCCTATTTTTTATTTGGAGGCCTTTTTGGGCCCGAGATCCTACTTTGGTGCCTCGGAGGCCCATTTTTGACGTCATATGATTCCATATATTTTCATTTTTAAGCCTCTCATGCATAATATTAATTTAGCTGGTCATCGGGACCTGTTGCCGGCAGCGGAAGCCCACGCTGCTTGAGGGCCTCCTGAAAAGTTGTTCGCTCCGCCCACCCCACTTCCGAAAATACGACCCGCCACTAATGATCCAGGCAATTCTACGGAAACACAGGCAGGTGATTAGTGCCTGGCGGGCTGGCTGCGCATTCAGACCCAGAAAAACTGGGAAATCTACCGCTCATGGGGCCCTGGTGACCACAGCAGTAAACATAGGAAATCCAGGTCAGCGTTTAACCCTATTCCCGGCAGGGAGGCTGAACCCGTCCCCTCGGGTTTTTTGCTTGCCAATCCCATGGTTTTTGATGCAGCTTTACAGAATTCAGTCACTTTTTCTAATTATTCTTTTTACGTGCTGCTACAAAATGCTTTTTACTTCTGTTTTGCTCAGGGGCACAAAAGGAAACTTTTTTGGGAGGCACCTCAGGCCATTCTTGGCCCTGTTTAAGATGAAAGGAAAATGACAGCCAAATATAGCAGATGGAATAGAATATGGGAATACAAGGTGGAATATAAGATGCCAAATATGTAAGAGGGAAAATGCAGCTTTAAGTGGGTGTACAGGAAAATAGTCGGGAAAGCATACAAATATAATTTTTTTAACCTGAGATGACATCACAAGGTCAGGTGAAGGTTAAAGGCCAAAATTTGGTTTTATTGCAATCATTCTTACGCTATTCTTCCAAATGCCATACCCAAATACATTCGACGGAGAAGGGTGCCCCCTACTTGTGTAACAAGTTTCAGGTTCATATTATGTCGGGTAATAGAGTTATGACCTAAAATGTAATTGCGCGTTCCCTACATCACCGAAGCCGTAACATGGAATTTTAGGAATAGAGTAAATTCAAATGATTGCTTGGGAGCGTTTTGAAACAACACCAAACACACTCAAGACTACTCCATGTGACTCTAAAGGTCACTGGAGGTCATTTAAGGTGAAAGGTCGTGAGCTGAACTAACGGACATGTGACCATGACAATTCCCTTTTTTCATGTTCCTGGCACCGCCTACGCTAACATTATACAGTCAGTGTAATACGATTTGTACTTCTTCAACATAACATGATTAATAAAAGCCAAGACACGGTTTTTAACTTTTGCTAATTCAGTTTTTGAGAAACTAATCCTCACGTTTGCGAAACCCTGTAAACGCCTATGAATTCTACAACATTTTGAATGTACGGACAAACAGTAAAAGCCCCATTAATAAGCTCTCGACTCATGTCAATTTCACCAAAACTGGTCCATTAACAGCGTAGTTATATTAAGTCCAAAAATATACCCCATTCTTACTTTTATCCCCATGCCGTATCCACCCCTTTCAAGATTTCGAAAACTTCTTTAAATATTTAAATTTATAAAAATGTGGTTAACATCATAACAAATCAAGTGCCGTTTGTTGGGATGAAATCGGATGAAATCTTCAGACCGAAACCCACCGCCGGAAATCGGCTATACGATCTAGCCGTCCGGGAACAGGGTTAACAGAAAGCTTCGTTGTTATGGGAACGCAAGCAGGTTTTTATCAAGTACCCCTTAGTGCTCTGGCCATGGGGACTCCGTGGTGTTCAAGGGACTCCCTACGTGTTGGGACACCTCCCATTCTCTACGACTCCTTCACCAGAAAAAAACTCTTGGCTACGCCACTGGCGAACGGTCATAACAAGGATCTGAACTCTGTGAAAGCCTCACGAGACGCAATAATGTCTGGTTTAAATACCTTCAATGGCCCTCCTCTTTGCCTTTTCCACTATTATTGAATCCCAGACAGGTTCCTGCTTCGAGCGGACATGTTTCCGCGAGCGCTCCTCGCTCGCCTCCTCGAGGGGCCGCGTCGGAGCGTCGACAGGAACCGGCGGGAAATCCCGCGTCTCCGGCCGACCGACGGCAGACGTCGCCCTGACCTCCCGCGGCAGGGTCACTGCGTCGGCCGCCCCCGCCGGCGGCCGGGGCCGGTCGTCTCCGAGGCGCCCCGGAGACGCCGCGCTCTCCAGGCCGGGGCCTCTCCTCGCCGCGCTCTCCAGGCCGGGGCCTCTCCTCGCCGCGTTCTCCACCGCTCGCTCGGCGACGCGCGCGCAGGCGTTCAGCATCGCCCGGACCGCGTCCGCGCAGAGGACGAGCTGCCGGGCGAGCGGCTGTCCGTGCCTCTTGTCCAGGAGGAGCCTAGAGTTATAGGTCTTCCGCAACGTGCTGTGATCGTTGGGTTTGTTCAACATGTTCAAGACCTCTGCCTCTGCCTTGGTCACTCTGCCGCTGATGTTCTCCAGGAGCCGGAACACCTTTTCGCAGTGGTCCTCGACGCTCTTTGCGGCGTCGGCAAAGTCTGGTTCGGTCTGGGTGCCCGCCTCTACCCTGACAACCCGCGACAGGCCCGCGCTGGTTTCCGCTTCCGATGCGCCTCGACTCTCCTCCTCGTCCCGACCGGCGCCGTCACGAAAGCTCTCGACCAGGGCGCCCTTCTCTGCCTCGGCGGTCTCAACCGCACTCTTCGAGGACCAGGCCGTCATCGGCTCGACGTCAGGGTTTGGTGAGAGCTTCAAAGAGGTCTCCGAAACATCGCAGCGACTGAGACCATCATCTCGCCAGCTGCCTGAGTCATCAGCATCCCGCGGCTGTGGACACACTCGGCTGCTCTCCGGCTGACCGTCATCGGCTGCCGGCGGCACGTTCTCCGTGACGTCACGCTGGCCGCACGTGGTGCCCTCCATCGGCGGCGGCAGTACGTCCCGATTCGCCTTCATCCCGGCCACCGGCGAGGTAGTGCGGGGTTCCTTGGACGGCACGCTTGTGGCTAGCGGCGCCGCAGCAGCAGTCTTCTGGTCGGCGCTAGGGATGCTCACAGGATCACTGCACTGTGAGGATGGCGCTGGAGGGACGGGGGACGACAATGGAGGGGCCTCACCTTTGTCGCCAGGTTTTGGCCCGGCGTCCTCGGGGATGACTCCCGGAGACCTCCCTGAGGTTCGTTCAACAGGCTGTGGCTGCACCGGAAGACCACAATGTGTCGTCCCCGGCCCGCTTGCGTTATCTTGGGCGGCCGGCTTTGAGCTTTCGGCGGTGGTCGCCGAGGTGGACAGGCTTTGGCCGCAAGACTGGTCTGCAAGCAACGGGCTTTTTGATTCCGAGACTTTCGGGCCGGCCCGTTCGTCATCACCGGGCACTACAGAATTCAGCAAAACCGATGCCGTTTCGCTCTCCTCAGAAGGCGCCGCAGATCTTTTAGGTGTAGGCGTAAATACTTCGTTTGAACACGATGCAGTTTCTGGCGCAGGTTCCGCTGGGGTTGGGAGGGTTGTGCTTTCGAAGTCATCGTGATGCAGAGGTGTTTGTGGGCTCAACGAGCACGGAGTCAGAGGCTCTTGCTTGATGGTTTGCGGCTCGTCAGAAGACTTGCGGTCTTGAGACGACTTCGACCAACCGGTGTTCAAATCCCTCAAATCGGAATACTTCCCCTCGTTCAGCTCCTTCGCAATGCCTTCAAGAAAGTCCTCAAATCCTGCTAACTCTGGATCATCTCCGTCCAGGGAATCATCAAAGTCAGAATCCGTATCAAACTCACTGCTGTCGTCGACGCCACCGTTTGCCCTTTGCCCTTTGTTGTGGTTCGCAAGATTCCGAGGGGCAGCTCCCTCACCACAGAAAAATTTATCCGAGGTACAGTTATCTCGAGAACTGCGACCACCAGTGGGTTTGACTTCGTCACCCTGAGAGAAAGCCGTGCTGAACACACCAGCGGCGCGCGCCGTGTCTCGACCACCACAGCCACCTTGCGGGGCTGACGGGGTCGCCGCTGCCATGGGGCCTTCGTCTTCCGTCTCCGGCCTCTTGGATTTGATTGTTATCCTCCCCGTGACGGGGTCCGCCCCGACGCAGCTCCCGCGTGAAAATGCCTCAGCTCCGCCTGCTCCGCGTGCACCTCCGTCCAGCTTGGTCGGTGCGACGTTCTTCGCGTCCGACTGCGCAGGCTGGACGTAGTAGGCCTTTCTGTCGGCTGACTTTTCCCCCATCTGGACGTCGCGGTGAGCTCCGGGCTGTGCGGCGTCCGTCGCGGCCACTGGGGAGTTCTGCCACCTTGATGCACGGCGCTCGTCCGGCACCGCCTCTCGGCGCGGCGGCGAAGCGCCACGAGGAACACGTTCCCCTTCCGAATGACCCGTCACCGGCGCTCGCAGCGCATCACCACAACCAGCATCCTTTCTACGAGACTGTTCTGCTCGCGACGCGTTCTCCCTCCGCGGCGCAGCGGCCCCGGTCCGATCCGGCGACGGGCGCGACCACGGCGCGGCCGGCCGGTCGCCGCCGGCTTCGTGAGCACCATGCGCGGACGTCGCGCTGCTGGAGCCGGGCCGGGGCGCCGCAGAGCTCGGCCGCCGCTCGCCTGGTTCCGCGGCGGCGGACTGGTTCGGTTCCCGGCCGCCGGCCGCGGTTCCGGCGGGGTCCCGGCGCGGCCCGCACGTCCGGTTGGCGGCGCCCGTACCGCCAGGAACGCCGCCGGCCGTCGCTGCCGGCGGCCGCGCGCTGACCCTCGCGTCACTCCGACACCAGTCCACCGCACGGTCCCGCGCCGCGCCCGACGCGTCGCCCGAGCCGCAACGATCCCCGCTGCCGACGGCACCGGCACCGTTCATCGCCGGCCCGCTCTCCGGTTCCGCTCGGCCAGTCGGAGGCGCCGCGCGACCGGCCCCCTCTCCACACCGGCCACGGGCCGGCTCCGGCGTCCCTCCGCGGCCGGCCGAGGCCGGTCTCCGCTCGTCACAGCTGGTGAACAGGCCGCTGAAGTTGTCGGGAGGGCGGGCCAGGGCGCGCGGCCGGCCGGCGGCGGGCGCGGCGGGGCGCGGCCGGCGCCCGCCCCGCAGCGCTCGCCACTGCGCCAGCCGCTCGTCCGGGACCAGCACCGTCTCCGTCGAGTCGTCCGAGTCGCCCAGGCTCGAATCGGACTCCATCTGTCTGAAACCGGAGACACGGGTTGAGATTGTTACGCAGCCGCCACTGGGCGTTTCGAAGGGCGGACAAGACTGCAGCATTGTTCTGCTAAGATGGTAAGACCAGGACAATGGCGGCGTCAGCGGCGGGGAGGTGGGCAGCAGGACAACTGCCTGCTAGCTCGGGAAATTTAAACATCATTCCTACGGCGATGCAAGAAAAGCAAGAACTCAAAAATGTCGTTTTCGTCCGCTGTCCTGAGGCCGTGGCTGCTCCAAGACCACCCTAAACCGTCGTAGTGTCCGAGTTTGCGACTGCGAGTGCCTGTCTGTGAGTCGGAACCTTCCCTCATCTACCTCGCCCAATA
Organism: Capitulum mitella; assembly: GCA_030062745.1. NCBI lineage: Eukaryota > Metazoa > Arthropoda > Thecostraca > Pollicipedomorpha > Pollicipedidae > Capitulum > Capitulum mitella. The sequence continues at coordinate 24,029,792 of CP099846.1, forward strand.
TTTATAGTCCCATGGACGCCCATGTGCTCGCGATAGCTCACTTGGTGGTTTTATAAGACGGTATTTTGACTACCGATTATATTACATGTTTCGGGTACCAATTTGCAGTTTACATGACCCCATCATGAGACAGACACACCCAGACTGGATCGATTTTAGATTTTTCCCCGGGGTAACACTCGCCCGTGCAACATAGCTTGCAGTGGACCTTTGAACAATGGAAAGCGTCGAAATAAAGATTGTCAGAAATATCTTTGAAGGGCCAACTTTTGGTTCAAAAAGTCATGTCTTGCGATATCGGGACATTAAACCTCCATAAGCATTAATACGCAGAACAGGAAGATAACACCGAACATTGTCACCGTTTGTGTCATGCAGAACCCTGAAATGTTTGGATGATATGACATTGCTTCTTGAACGCATCGACAGCATTTGGTATGTTTTAAGAAGGATTCAAAGAGTGCATATGCAGCTTGATGAATGACAATGCATTACAGTGTAAACGGATAGGCCACTGCCGCAATGAATAGTCTTTGGAAAATATCGAGGCAAAGGTGATTTCCCGAAAAAGCCCGGCTGCCTTTGCTGTCGTGTTCATGGCGAGAATATCCCGTTTCTGATAAGCACTGACACCGGGCAGGCACGTCTCGAGAAGACAGAACGGTCTTGGGTCTCCGATGACAATCGCTGTCTCGTCGCTGCTCTCGGATCGCCTTGACGCACACGGCGTACCGAAGGAGAGCAGGTAGAAAGAACAACCGCACATTGGTGGTTACCAGGGGGGTGTCGTCAAGACACATTACATAAGTCCATTTCCGAGACGCTCAGTACAGGGCGCTGGCGACAAGGGTGCCTGGTGTAGGTAGCTTTGCAGTACGTGAGGAGCGGTAAGTGAACATATAGCCGGCTGTACTGTGCAGACGTTTCTGTGTTTTATTATGTCACGCTGGCATGCCTGTTGGATGTGTTCCATCATAAGTTATCTATGCAGTCCGAATTCTTGGAGAGCCCACTGGATGATGGCGTGCGACATTATCGTATTGTACGGCGCAGCGGAGTTGCTAGCTCTGGAAAAACAAAGTATTTTGCATTTGTTTCGGCTGCGGACCTCCTTCGGTGCGCCAGGACGTCCAGTGGCGGCGGCTGCCGAGAGCGGACTGCAGCCACAGCCATGTGGCTACAGTCCGGACTGTATCTGCAGTCTTATCTTTTGGCAGTCGACGCGACTCGACGTCCTGACGCACCAAAGGAGGTCCACGGCCGAAACAACTGCAAAACACTCGGTTCTTTCCAAAGCCAGCAACTCCGCTGCGCCATATAATACGATAATGCTGCACGCCACCATCCCGTGGACTCTTCGAGACTCAGACTGCATAGATAACTTATAATGGAACATATCCGACCAGCATGCTAGCATAACACTGCACCATACAGCCAGCGCTATATTGACCTGCCGCTCCTCACATGGCGCGAAGCTGCCGGCACCAGGCACCAGTGACGTCACCGCTCTGTACTGAGCGTCTCGGAGATGGACTTACGTTAAGTGTTATGGCGGTACCCCTCTGCTTACTGCCGATGTACGGCTGCTCTTTCTACATATCATCCTCATGGCGAGTCGTATGCATCACGCGATCCGAGAGCAGCGACGAGACAGCGTTTGTCATCGGAGACCCAAGACCGTTCTGTCTTCTCGAGACGTGCCTGCCCGGTGTCAGTGCTTATCAGAAACGACGAATCCTCATCAATAACATGATAGGAAAGGCAGCTGAACATTTTCTGGAAATCATTATCGACAAATCACCAGAGGACATCGGTAATCCGTCAGTGACCGTTTTCACCGTAATGCATTACTATTCATCAAGTTGCATATACATCATTTAAATTTTTCGTAAAACATATGAAATGCCATCAGTGCATTGAATAAGCAGTGTCCTACCGTTCTGAAACTGAAATCTTAAGTTTCCGCATAATATCGGCGATGAAAATTATGCGTGTTATCTTCCTCTTTCGAATGTTCATGTTCACGGAGACTCGAATGGCTCGACAACGCGAAACATGACTTTCTGAACAAAAAGTCGCCACTCCAAGAATATTTTTGGGAACTTTTGTTTAAACGTTTTCCAGTGTTTAAAGGTCCAATGCAAGCTACAGTACATGGGGAACTCCCCAGAACAAAAGCCTAAAATCGATTCGGTCTACCCAATACTAGTTCAATGTCACAATTAAAACGCTAAATTAACAACGCCAACGGCATAATCCACGGTTACAGAAAACGTAAACACGTGCCGTGCGACCGGCGGGTATCCGAGCGTCACAGTCGGTCCAGCTGGACCCTGGGCCGGCCGGCGGGTCGGTACGGCGCGCGGCCGGCGGAGCGGCCGGTCACCAGACCAAGCGTGTCTGGCGTTGCCGGCTGGCCGACTCCACGCAGAGACCGGACACCTGTTCGCATCCCGGGCTATGGCAAACCACTAGCGTCACCAGACGCCGGTGGATCCAGGGAGGAACCGAGGGGCCTATGGCCTTCCCCAAACATGTGAAGTGTTTGGGATACAAACAACCAAACATGTCAGTGGTACAGCAGTTCGCAGGCGATCGTACTCGTCCTCGCCGGGACGACTTGTGCGTCCACGTCCCTTGCGCACGCGCAGTCGACTGACGTTTTCCCCCGCGACCTGTTTTTTGTTCCCACATAAAGTGAACTCCTAAAGTCCAGCCGCTCAGCCCCGGCTCTGCCTCGACGTTCTGTCGTCTGAACTCCCGCCACGCGGTGTCTGCAATCATGCTATGTGAATCAAAATGACGAAACAAGGACAGGCGTGTGGTATCCTTTTTCTTTATTTGGGCAATATCAGATCCGATCCTTCACCACAACTGGTGAAAAGACAGTATCCCATTGTTTGCCGCCTGCGCTGTTATCGTCGCAGATTCATGACACGCCGGCCTGCAAACCACGCTTTTGAAGCGACTTGGTATTAAAACTGACCAGTCGCACTCAGTGGCCATTTTCCCCTTTTTCTCGTCAGGTTAGTCAAGGATGAAAGACTAAGGATCACTGCTCGCGTCTACTGCGTGGCCAGTGTCACAAATGGCGGTTGATTACCATAGACAATAGTTCATATCATTCAGAGGAAAACAATCATTGCCAACGGTGAAATCACAGGCAAAAATTACCCGTGAACGGTTCAAAGCCATTTAAGGCCATAAAACGCCTGGAACTTTCCAGTACTATAGAAAGTTTGCTACCTTTCAGACCCGATATTTGATCAAACCATGTCTGAACAGACTTGTATCTAAAACCGACTGCAAAGGGAAGAGCCCGGTTATCTTCCACCCACCAGCCATTCCACAGGACTGCTTGATGACGGGTTACTAATGTTCGCGTATAGCGGCGCTTACCCATGTGTATGTCGGACGCTAGACGTTGCACCGCAATGCACATATACTGCCTGGATAAGCTGTGTTTTAGGTTAAAGTGAATGCGCATGTGTCGGACCGCTGGCGACGGCTGACAATCATCGCGTTTACTGCTTGGTGTAGGACGTGTCGTACTCTCACTGACAATGAAGGGTTGGAAAACGAAATATAAATATTTCGCTATACTGAATTTCGGAAAAGACGAAAGATACGGGCCGCAGAGACCGACCATGGCAGAGCCGCGCGCAAAGAATGACGGAGCTTGATACCTGCCCTTTGAATTCAATTGGCTTACAGTTCAGCTGACTGCTGGGCTGACGTCTGACTTTGATCCGGTTCATATCCTGAAGATTCTTTGCCGTGACAAGATTTTTGGTCCGCTTGGTTGGACGAGCCGAAGTAGAACTCAGGATAATAAGTCACCCCGTTTATCCATCCTCGGTCAAAGGACCACTGCAGCTGTCCCGTCCCACCTGGCATGCGGTGACGACCTACGGGCAAAGCGATCTAACACCAAAATCCTATTACGGCTTGTTTTTAGGCGCGCGATCAGACGTGGACAGCATCCGCTCCCGTCTGCTAACGGCAGCCGAATGATAAGTCCGCATAATCCAGTTCAGCTTTTCTACCGACAAATAAATACAAATCCAAGGTTAGTTCGTCGCCCGGACTAACCATCCTCGATCAGTGGAACACTAAAGCCGCGAGCTCCGACCTGTTATTCGGTGACAACCTCTGGCGGAAGCGGTCTAAGACAAAAAAATCCTACTGCAGCTTATCTCTGGGCATCCAATAAGTGAGGACGGCATCCGCTGTTGTCTGCTAACGACAGACAATGATAACCAATGATATGTTCGCAAAATCCCATCCGGTCCGTTCTACCAACAGATCAATACGAACTTCGGGAAATCGTTGCTACTAGACAATTCGGTCAGGTATCATATGTGCATTTCCTTTTTGCAGTTTTGTAGCCGAGTAACTCCTCATGGCCCAGGGCAGCAGAGCTACCGGATCGTCCTTTACCATCGCGTGTTCGGATCGTGCCAGGTTATTCCAATGAGTGCATCATTTCGATGTCTCACGAGCGTGTGAGTCCAGATGTCGTGTAATTCTGATTCTCTTTAAACAGAACGCCTTCATGAACGGAGGATTGTGAGATCATTTAAGTCCGACCAGCCAGTCTACGTCGCAGTAACTTTTAAGCTGATGAGACCATATTGCTCCGGTAGGACGGATTTTCAACTACAGCAAGCCTCTAAAAAAAATCCGGCCTTCTCACGGCCAAAGATAATATTGCAAGATTTCACTAGGTTTCAGGAAGCATATGCATTTCCTACGATCGCTGAAATATCGTCAGTGGAAAAACTGAGGATTTTAAAAGGATCCTGTAGCGAATTTCCAAGAATTATCAACGAGAACATTCGTTACAGGTCCAGCCTTTGTCGACAACCAAATCAGCCGGCATAAAGTTTTGAGCTCCATACCTAAATGCGAATGTAACTGGCATAACTTAAGGCTTAGTATGTCCAATGTAAATAAGTCAACCAGAATGTTTACCTTTTCTTGGGGCGTGACTGGAAACCGAGATACCACTGAGTGAAGTAAGATATTTTTGGCTGGCGTTACGGACATCCAGTTATCTGATAGTTTTATCTAACTGGCATGATATGGCATCACAATTCTGGACTTTTTGAAAAAATGCTGGTTGAGCTTCATATCCTTCTGGTGAACGGACAATGCACCGTCATTGTCCTGACATAACATTACTATTATGGACTGCTGGAAAACTTGCCGACTGAGTTTCAGTTCCGACCGGAGAGTGGTTACCTTTCTTCAATACCATGCGTTTTGGAACCAACGTTGCACCTCTGAACAAAGTGGTAGTCAGGCCGTCAGAAGTGGCAGGGAATTCCCTTTGATTAATGGTTGCCATAACCCCCTAGCACTCCCCCATCAACTGGATGCCCGTGTCTATTTTACAATCTATCCCGGGAACCGAAAAGGCGCTGCAAAATTGAACAAAGGGAATTGTTAAGTGTCAAAACACCGCAAAGCTTTGCCTAACACACCGCTGGCGTCTGCCGGAAATTATAGCGCATATCCTTTGGTGAGAATCCAAGAAGGTAAATCGAGAGGAGCTATCAGCACGGCCCGACAGAGATCGTTCATTCAGCATCACGAACGAGGAATAACGGTGCCGCGGCATGTCTTCCTTTAACATGGAGAGAAATAGGAAAATGTGCGATTTTGGGAACGCGAGTTCAGCCGTTATTTTTCTACTGGATTCCATAAAAAGCACCGCAATATGCCAGAAGTATGTTCTCTTCAAATCTGCGGTCGATTCGACAAAGGTGTTCGTATTATTTCCATCAGTGGGGTATTTTATGGAACCTCACATATCCTGCAAAAAGTAAGGGTAATTTTCAGTAAAACTACCGGCAACCGCGAGACATCATAGCCCTTAACAATTTCGTATCGCTCAGTGGCAGCGCAGATGCAACTTCACGTCTATGATGTGTTCGGACGCTTGGGAGGCTGAACAGAGCAATTACTAGGTATTTGGGCGAGGCGCAGCAGCGGCTATAGATCAACTGTCATACTTACAGCACAGAAATAGCTCGGAAATGCCGCTTCGCACAGTTAACGGACGGCGCGTGGATGTCTGACACCAGTGCGGCGGATGCTACCGGAGGGACGCGCGCACCAATACAAGGTGACCGGCGCCCGGCACCTCAGGGATGGTGCTCAGAACGCGATGATGTCTGGTGCACGGCAACTGCGGACTGCCAGCGCACATCACCAGCAGGATGTCCCGGCAGAATCAAGGCAAACACCATACATACATCATAGCCTAAATGCAGGTTATGCCATACCAGGCAATACCTGGCCTAAATATTCGCTCTTTTAAACAAAGCCAAACTGTGCATGCCGGTGCCAAATGAGCTCCGTCGTATATTTCCCCTTTTTAGGTTAGGTTCTTTAGGCTAGGTTAGATTTGGCCTCTCTTTACGTATTCCCGAGGGACTAAACGGCATAGTCGATTCCCGGTGGGGGGAGGGGAGGGGGCATTGCCCACTTCATGACCTCGATAACTTTACATCTGATTTCACTGCAACAAACGGCAATCAGTCTAACATCACGTAAACCCCATTTTGATCCACAATGTTTCAACATCTCCATGGGGGTGGACAGAAAGGAAACAATGGCAAAATGGGAGATAATGACCTGTTATAACTCCATTGTTATGGATCTATTTTGATGCAGCTGGCATGAATCGAAAGCCTATGGATGGGACTTATCCCGTTGACTCATACGTTTGGAATCTGGAAAAAATTTATAGGCCTTCACAGAATTAAAAAACTTGAGGAGCGTGACGTATTGCACCAAATAACAGTGGTGCCTACAGTGAAGAGGTTTGTGTTTCACCGCGTGGAAATTGCCGCGATTTGTGCGTGAAGAAGGATAACAAGTGATCTGGGACAGTTTCTAGGTCAGTAGATTTACAGTGCGGCTGTTTCAACTGTTTCCCATCTATTCGGAATACAACGATGATCTTCCAGAAACATATCTGATTACTGCAGACTGCAATCATGACAAACAACGAAACAAGGAGTATCTTTTTTACTTCATTTAGGCAAAAGGTGTAAACATTTTCTAATTTCCTTTTCATGATAGACTTACAGGTAAAAATCATATTACGCTACTTGTATAATGTTGGCAGAGGTGGCGCCAAAGACATGAAAAACGGGGCGGGTTTTCATGCTCCATCAGGTTAACTAATCTCTGACATTCAATGAACTCAAATAATCGGACGGACCACGGAAAACCACGGACCACAGAATTTCAAAATGGATATCTCAGATATCAGGTGCATCAGCAAGATTTTGTCAAAGTGCACCTTACCAGCAAACCAGAGCAGAGTATAATAACACTAACACACTGTGTACGTAATAACTTAACAGACCAGGATGATTATCCAAACAATACACCTTTATTATCACAAACCTCTAGCGTGTGTTAATGTTTCAGTTCCACGAAGCACATTACAAACATTGCACGAACCACGAAGCCTTCCAAATCTGCCTAATGATAGACAATGTGTCCGATCAACTACGAAGTACCCACACACCACCGTCCCCTAAACGCATTGAATCGGACAGAAAACGCCAAACTACTTACAAATAAAATCACACCACAGACGTATTCACATCGAATAGATGATGAAAACAATGAAACAGAATACAACAAACACGAGAAACAACAGAACACAATGATAGAAAGAACGTACGATCACGAATTACATCCCGCACGTCCCACACACGTCAGGGCCACCTTTCAACGGGAAGGCACGCAAGAATCATGATGGTCTTTATGGTAAACAAGGAGTCGAGCAGATTTCGAATCAACAGCACCAGGATAGGAGTCGCCTGGCAAATAGGTTGATTTTCAGTTGGATCTAGGTTAACTACATAAAGTCACCATTTGGTCAGTCAGCATGCTTTAAAAATATTCTTCCTAGTTCAATACATATTTTGTTACTGCAACTAAGACAACGTGTTTATCATCACTTTCATATGTCAAAAATGAAGATATTAAAGGGATCTAGAAGGCAACTTAAATTATTTGGTATATAAACTACACATCTGGAGGAAACGGGCGACGTATACGTCGCCAAACCTGCTATTTTACGGCCTTGCCTGGACTGACGTTAGAACTGTCCTCGGATGCTTGAGGTGACTGCAGAAAATCAAGGAAGCTGAGATCTAGCATCGCTCATAGAAGTAACGGCAACGGTGCCCTATAGTTAAACGGTAATGGCGGCTATTTCGGCACTTAATTGGCACGTAGCTCTTTGCAACGCCTGGGGCGAAGCCGTCCAGTCAAGCTGAACTCTAACCCTATTACCGGCAGGGGGGGGGGCTGAATCCGCCCCCTCAGGTTTTTGCTTGCCAATTCCAGGCTTTTTAACGCAGCTTCACGAAACTTGGTGACTTTTCCTAGCTTTTCTTTCCACGTGCTGTGACAAAATTTCAATTTTTTTTTGCTCAGGGGCGGAGCCAGGTAACGTTTTTGGGAGGCATCTCATGCCATTTTTGGCCATGTCGAGGGTAAAAGGAAAATGTCTGCCAAAAACAGAGTTTTAAAGATAGAACTTAAAACTTTATATGGATTTATAGCTAAATAGTTGTGCAACGTGCAGATGTAATTTTGTTTATCTGAGGTCATTTTGCAAGGCCAGGTCAAGGTCAAAAGTCAAAGTTTGGTTTTTCGCAATAATTTCGGCGCCGTTTTTTCAAATGCCAAACCCGGAATACACATGACGTAGAAAGGTGCCTTCTACTTGTGTACCAAGTTTCAGCTTGATATCAGGTCGGGTCACGGAGCTATGACCTAAAATGTCCGTGCGCGTACCCTATATCGCAATAGCCATAAAATGAAATTTTTGAAATAGTGAATTCAAATGATTGAAAACGTTTACAGATAATGTCAAATGCACCTGAGGTCATTCCAAGTGGCCCCAAGGCCACTGGAGGTCATTTAAGGTCAAAGGTCACAAGTTGATCTGAGAAACGTGTGACCATGACAGTTCCCCCTTTTTCATGTCCCTGGCACCACCTATGCTAACATTATACAAACATTGTAATGCGATTTGTACTTCTTTAGATAATATGACTAGCAGAAGCCAAAGAAGGTGTTTGCCTCTTTTGTTCATTCAGTTGTTGGAAAACTTGTCCTCCTATTTTTGAAACCCTGTGAACGCCCATGAATTTTCTTAAAATTTCAGATTTGCGGACCCATGGTACAAGCTCTATCCATAATCTCTCGATTCATGCCAGTTTCATCGGAATCGGTCGATAAACAACGGAGTTATAAGAAGTCCAAAAGTACCCCCATTTTGGCATTTTTGCCCCCCTGTATCCACAAATTTCAAAATTTTGAAAATTTCTTTTTATAAAAGTGTAGTTCACGTCACGGCAAATCGACTGCCGTTTGTTGCGATGAAATTGGACAAGTAGTTCTCGAGATCTCAGGGGGGCCGAATTCGCCCCCCCCCTGCCGGGAATCGACCATACCGTTTAGCCCTCCGGGAATAGGGCTAAGGGTAAGGTAAGACTGACGCTTTGCAATTTATTTTCACTGTATTATCTTCCCTAATATGGTACAAAAGACAGGACCATCGTCGCTAGGGCACCCAACAGACAACCTGGGTAATTTTAGTCATTTCCGTCTCGAAATCGGCCTTAGGTCAATCGGGGATTTATGATTTGAATTTAGGAAACTTGTTTCGCCATTTATCACAAAACTGGCCGGATTGACAATTAACTGTTCAACACGACAAATGTTCACCGTGAATGAATTCGAACAGGAACTCTGCTTGTTGATTTAAGCCATCTCGTCCCGGATTGGGTGCTGTCAGGGAAGGGATTATGATAAGGCAATCGGCAAGTCGTTTTGCCGATATTCACGTCATGGCTGGTGAGATTTCCCATTAGGGTTGAAACGCTTCGAAATGGTCTCCGCGAATAAGGTCCAGATGATTGACTTAAAAACGGCTCAGACCATTAGAGAACCGCCCCAGCTCAACGCATGCTTGGCTGGCGGCCAGGTTAAGAATCATGTGCATATTCTCCAAAGGAATTACGCCAGGCTAACATTAATCGCTCTTCCTGCAGCAAAGAACGCCAGGAGTTGCTGCCCTTTCATCATCACTGCACGCCGCCCCTGGCGGCGACCACTGTCGTCGTATCGTCATATGTAGGCTGCATTTTGCGCTAGAAATTTTTTGTGAAACAGCACGGGTTCTTGCAGTTGGTTACTACGGGAACGCCTTGATCGGCTGGAGCCATCATCGTTTGGTTTCCTCGCACCCAGCCTTGGACATAACTAAGTAACTACGGCCATGCATCCAGAATGACTCCATTTCCCTAGCGGGGGAAGCCTTCATCGTCACGCTGAGGACTGGAGATCATTCTGGACGGAGTCCCCACCACCCAGAAATAATTAACACCTCTCTGGCCGGGATATGTGAGACTGAAGCCGATTCATATGCAGCGGCTCGTCCTGTGGGGACGCCTACTTGATACCGGCGGATGCAATGCGCGGGAAGATAGAATTTCACGCATTAACAAACCGCCGCCTCAATGGGGGAAGCTAACCGTGAAAAGACCTGGATCGCATCACATGCAGGAAAAACCGATGGACGATGAGGAGTATGGGGCGCAAAAAAGAAAAATAAAGGCGTCAGTACAGTATCGAGGAAAGGGTGATTCGCTACCCACAATAGGTAGAACTTGGCAACGTGGTCAGGTACAGGCGGGGTTGGGTAAACACACAGGTAGTGTGAGGTAACGCTCCCGCCATCTTGGCAGCAGCATGGGGTTGGTAGACGCTCGTCACAGATACGGTTGGTTCCAGCTTGACGATGCGGTTCCGTCTACGGGGAAGGGATTGTCACCTGCGGAACAGGTGGGCCGGGGCGCCGGTTTGGTGAGGTTGACGCCTGGGGACGGGAAATCACATGAGAACAGGTGGGCTGGAACCATAGCAGGGGCGGGGATATGGGACACCCAATACGGGCCCAGGACCCGACCAGGACTGGTGATCCTTGCTCGCGAGGTAAAGAACAACGGAAAGGAGCCAAGTCTTGACCAAGATGAAAGCGCCCGGTACAGGTCGAGGAGCGAAACTCGATAAAGCCACGTAGCTGGGGATGGTGCCAGTAAGTGTGCTTGAACTGAAATTGCGTCTCGATCATCGCCTTGTTATACGTACAGATTGAAACCCATGGATGAATGGTTTCACAGAGCCCGGGATCGCCCCGGAACGCGTCCCAATTACTCCAAGGAGAGGGACGGGGACAGGGTTGCGGTGCAGACAATTTCGTCTGCAAATCCAGGGTCCGTCCTTTTCGGAATTCTCTCCTAATTGCTGATGATTTTTAAGGTCAAGTATTTACTCTGGTTTGGAGGAATCTATTGCGGTTGATTACCCCGCACCGCTGAAGGTGCAGGGTAGGGAAAAGGCCGATTCGGCAGTTTATTACACGACAAAAGACGGACAGTGACGCATCTATTGTCGGCACATTTGACATGGCGAAAGGACTATGGACTCAGGGGTAGCAGATCGGTGTTTGGCAGGGATTAGCAGTGTGAGTGGCCTCGGAGGTAAATGCAATTTCCACTCAACAATGGGAGGGACATAACCGCTCAAACATCACACCGACAAAGTGGGGAGGCCATTTACCCTTTATTGTTTTGGAAAACCCAAGTGCCCGGACGTCTGTGGGGAGCAGAAGGACCCATCCCTCAATCCCCTCCGTCACCCAGGTTTGCCCCCTCACCCATCGTTGGATAAATCCTTTCCGAAAGCATGAAATGTCAATATGATCTGTCGGCATTTGCACGCCAGCAACTACAACTTCTGGTGTTAGCGACACAAGCCAGCCATCTGCAGATCGACGGTATACAAGCCCCCCAAGTCACGGCATGCGACGGCTCCTCTGAGACGGAAGTGGGGGAAGGGTGACAGCTGCGCGTGACAGGCGCGGTGCTGTGCGGGGGACCCGAACGCAGCCGGCAGGATTTGAGACGCGTTCCGGCGGCCTCGGGCATCAGTTTAGTCCTTGGGATACTCCACGACAAATCGACATGGCAAAGGCGTGACTGTCCACCCTCATGTCTCAGCTTTTGGCCAAAACTGATCGGGGTTAATGGGGTTTTCTTAGGCCGTAAATTTACCGGTGCAATTTGTAGTTCGATCAGGTCAACAGTTCCGGAGTTAAATCTTTCGGTATTTCGGCGAAATCACGCTGCAAGGGTTTGTTTGGTGGCCGATAACTATGTGGAACATTGTTCAACATATAAATTTGGCTGCATCTATGCAACTGAGCCACCGACACGACAATCACATAATACATTCACTTTTCCTATGGATTACTACTTTGCTTTCATGAAAACATGACGTTCCGCATGATGCTGCATCCGTTAAAATCGGGTGAACATGAGGCACAAGCGTCCGGCGGACGAGATCTGGGCCGCTTATTCAGTGCCCATGGCGGGCGCCGACGGAGTCACTCCCAGTGACGTCACTTGGCGGCTTGCGCAGAGTGTAAACAAATCGCTTGGTGACCATACCTCCTATAGAGGGCCTTGAGCTGACGTCGGGATCGTTCAGAGCCTTGGTGCCAGGCACGTAGCCAGGACTTTCCGGTATTCTAGGTGCGCGACAAAATCAAAGCACGTCAACTCAGTTCAAAACTGTTGAGTTTTCTTTCCCTACAAAGTGGTCGAAATATGACAACAGTGTGATATGAGGCGGCTGCGTCCCTGCTTTTTACTTGAAATGTCGTTTCTGTTGTCCAAGAGCCCCTCTGCCGCCTCGCAGCTTCTGGAACCTTTTTTGCCAGCTTCTTGGTGGTTTCGGATGGTCTACCGTGTCAGGGCTTTTTCGTGGTCTCAAGTTCCTTTTACAGACACTTCGGCCAGGACCCATCTGGTAGCTTCAAGGACTCTTAAGCTATCTCGGGTTTCTCTCCGGTCGTCCCTGGGGAATTTTTACCGCCTAGAAAATCCCTCAGGCAGCAACAAGGGCCCTCTGTAAGTCTCTGCCATGACAGGGGCACCTCTGACAATGCTTTAGGTCCTTTGGCCGTTTCAGGAGTTATCTGGGCGTCTCAAGGCCTAGTAGTTTCAGGGGCCTCTCTAGTCATCTCAGCGGCCCGAGACTGCTAGTGAGCGGTCTCAAAGACCCCAAAGGCCCCCCTAGCAGTCTCAGCGGACCCCTGTTCTCCTAGGGGCTCCTCTTGTCGTCTCTGGGGACCATTATTGCCCTCTTATGGGCCCTCTGGCAGTAACAAAAGATCTTTTGGCGATTTCAGATCCCCTATGCAGTGTCATGGCCCCTCTGGACACCGGCAGTTTTCATGGCAGTATCAGGGGTCTTCTTCTGTTACATGGAGTATACTTGGCAGTCGGGGCCTCAAAAGCAGTCTCAGGCGGACCTTTTCTATGCCAAGAGCCCGCCTAGCACACTCGGGGCTCTCTGGCCGTTCCAAGACCCCATACCGTCCAAGAATCCCTCTTATCGTCTTTGCCTCACAGGGGCTCCCCGACCTTTTTGGCGGTCTCTGGGGCCATCTGCCGTGTAGGGGTCCATCTTGCCGTCTAAGGATCAATCTGATCTGAGGATCAATGACGATCTGAGGACCCCTCAAGTTAAAAAAAACAGTGTAGGCCATTTGGGCCCCTATCGAGGTTGAGGCCAGTGGTGAATCCTTGTTCAGGGGGTCCCTCTGGCTGGTCAGGATCTCCTTATGCTGTAGTGGGCACCCTCTAAGTTCTTGCCATCTTATGGGCCTCTGGTACTTTCAACGGTCTCATGGACTCTGTCATGTTGGGGCTCCTCTTGCGGTCCCGGAGGCCCTTAGAGGGTCTCAGGGGCCTTTGCATCCATCTAAGGGGCCATCTTACCGTCTCAGGGTCTCATAAACCCAACCAGGGCCACTATGGTATTCTAGGGTCCCCTATGTAGTCCTAGGGACTCATTCCTCATCTTGGCCGTCTCAGGGGCCCTGTGGCCCTTCTGGCAGAATCAGGGGCAATCTGTTGTGTCGAGGCTCTTTCGTGGTCTCAGGGACCCTTTGGAAGCTTCAGGGACCCGCCCAGGGGCGCAGCCAGACAAAAATTTGAGGTCCTCGCCCAACGGTGCGCCCCCGCCTCATGTGGACCCCCTAGACAGCAAGGGCCCTCCGAAGGCTGCCAGGGACCCCTGACGGCCTGCAGAGGGGCACCCTGACAGCTGTGGAGGCCCCCGGTAAAAATTGTTTCTGGCGCGATCGTCAACAATCAGAGAAGAGCCAGCTGGTTGTAAGTCATGACGATCAGGAACGGCAAGCGTCCAATGTCGCAAAATTTTCACTGGCTGCTTTTATTCAGGAGGCGTAGTCATAGGATGCGGTCTCACCAGTGGTCACGCAACCGCCAAAATTTTGGGTCGGCTGTACCCAGGGGCGTCGATTTCTGTAAATGATTAGGGGGCCGAGCCGAGGGCCCGACAACCTAACCTCCCCCAAATGTGGGTTTCTCAACGGATTTCGCCCACTTTATTTTCACTAACGAAAATTTATGAGTTTTTTCGTTAGTATTGATCAAATAAAAATTGGTCTATCCCCATGTACACAGGTATATATATGCGAATATATATATATATATATATATGTGTGTGTGCGTGTGTGTGTGTGTAATAAATGATATCTAGATAGATACATCGCTTTAGACCTTGTTCTTTACTTTCTGCCTATTTCTTGTCTGTTGCGGCCGTTTTTTCGCTACTAATGCTCATTTCCCTTTAAAAGCGGCAGAAAATATTGGGTGGGTCCAAACCAACAATGGGTGAGCCCAAATCAACACTGGCCGCGCCAGGGCCCCCCCAAAAGAATACAGATCGACACCCCTGGCTGTATCCCTCTGCGAGCCTCTTGCAAAACCTCATGTTTAAATATTTTTGTCCAGGGGCCCACATGAAGTAAGGGGGCCCGCCGCTGGACGAGGGCCCTCCGAAATTCTAGGCTGGCTGGATCCCCACCCTCGAATGTACAAGACGGCTTTCTGGCACAGAAAAGATCACCTGAGACTGTCAGTGAGCCCCCTGAAGCGCCCACAAATGCCCCTGATACAGCTTGGGAGACTTCAGACTGCTAGATATGCCCGATGTCGCAGAGGAAGACGCCTGATACGGCCATGGAGACTACCGGAGACGTTCAGGGGGCCCATGGCACTGCACAGGGGCCTAAAATCGCCAAAAGGTCCTTGGTAACTGTCATACGCCCCTGAGACAGCAATGTGTTCCCCAGGTACCAGTGTTCAGACAAAAAGCTAGCAAAAAGTCTCAAGACGCTGCGAGGGGGCAGAGGGGCTCCTGGACAACAGAAACGACATTTCAAGTAGAGACAGGGACGCAGCCGCCAAAAATCCCACCGTTTGTCATATTTCGGCCACTTTGTAGGGGAACAAGACGCAGCATTTTTTCAAATGAGGTGACGTGCTTGGATTTTGTCGCCTACTTTGTACAACAAAAAGCGAAAAATTGTATCAAATATTTCAACCAGGACCCTGGCAGATCAACATTTTTCATATCTGAAATGCAAAAAATGGGGGCCAAGGCAGCGGCGTAGCCAGGATTCCGCCCAGGGGCGACAAATCGGATCAAGAGGGCCCTCGCCAAGGGCAAATGCAGGATTTCCCCAAGGCGGGGACGGGGGGGTGGGGGCGGAGGCGGATGGTCAGCGCGGAGCCCCCATTTTTGCCCTTCAGATATGAAAAGCGATACAATTTTGCTTTTTTACCATGTAAAATAACCAAAAAAATCGAACACATCACCTAATTTCAGAAAATTCTGCGTTTTGTTCCAGAGCAAGGTGGCCGAAATACCACAAAAACGGCGAGAGTTTAGGCAGTTCCGTCCCTCCCTTCATTTGAAATGTTGTGTCTGTATCTGGCCCAAGAGCCCGTCTGTCCCCCCCCCCCCTACCTGGTAGCTTCTGGGGATTTTTTGTCAGCTTAGTTTAGGTTCCCTCTTGCAGTTATAGGGGCACTTTTGGTCTCGGGCCGTCTGCCGTGACAGGACCCTCTAGTGGTCTCAGGTTCCTTTTACAGTTTCACGTGTCCCGCAGGACGTCTCACGTGCTCCTTTGGCAGTTTCAGGGGCACCTCAGACAGTCTCAGGGACCCATCGGGCAGTTTCAGGGACGCTTAAGCCATCTCGGATTCCCTCCTGTCATTTCTGAGACGCTTTTGCCGCCTAAGGAACCCCTCAGGCACTTGAAAAGGCCCTCTATAAGTCTCTCTCTGTCGTCACAGAGGCGCCTCTAGGAATCCTCTACGTCTTTTGGCCGTTTTATGAGCAGTATGGACGTCTCAAGGTATTGCAGTTTCAGGAGCCCCTCTGGTTGTCTCAGGGGTCCCTATGGCTAGAGGCTTCTAATTAGCATCCTCAAAGGTCCCTCTCTAGCAGTCTCAGTGGACCCCTCTGGTCCTGAATACCCCTGTTATCGTCTCTGGGAAACATTTTTGCCATCTCAGGGGCCTTTTGGCAGTTATAAAAGACCTTTTGGCAATTTCAGGGCCCCTGTACAGTGTCAGGCTCTCTGAACGTCTCCGTTGGTCCCCATGGCTGTATCAGAGGTCTTCTGTTACATGAGGTATATCTGGCAGTCTTTTAGGGCCCCTCTAACCGTAGCAAGGAGCTTTTGTTGGCGCTTCAGGGCCGTCACTGGCAGTCTCAAAGGGACCTAGTACGTGCCAGGAGCTCGCGTAATACACCTCTTGCCGTCCAGCCCCCCCCCCCACGTAAAACCCAAATACCGTCTCAGAGGCCCTCTTATTATCCTTGCCTCGCAGGGACCTTGCAACCCTTTTGGCGGTCTCAGGGGTCATCTGCGATGTAAGGGCCCATCTCGCCGTCTCAGAAACCACCTGACCTTCCCTGACAGCATTCAGAACCCCCCCAAGGTCAAACGCCAGAGTAGCCCATTTGTGGCTCCTCTCAAGACTAAGGTCACCGACAAAGCCCCGATCAAGGGGCCTCTGGCTGGCCAGGGCCTCCTTACCCCGTGCTAGACACTCTCCTAAGTTCTTTCCTTCCAGGTGCTTCACTGGCAATTTTAGCGGTCCCAAGGGCCCTTTGCCATGTTGGGGTTTCTTGTGGTTCCAGGGGCCCTTGAAGATTTTCAAGGGCCCTTCTTTCCATCTTAGAGGCCATCTTACCGTGTCAGGACTCATTAACCCTCCCAGAGGCCCTCTGACTACATCAAGAACCTTCAGCTTTCCATTCACAGGGACCCCCTAGGGACTCAGTCCTCATCTTGGCCGTCTTGGGGGGTCATATGGGCCATCTGGCGGTCTCAGGGACACTCTGCCGTGTTGGGGCCCTGTTGTGGTCTCAGGGGCCCGTTAGGAGCTTCAGGGGCCCTCTATGCGTCTCAGAGGTCATCTAACCCTCCAGGAGGCCTTCCTGACTGCATCAAGAGCCAGTCAGGTTCTTAACGAGACCCCGTGAAGCTCATACGGGGCCCCTTCGGACCTAAGTCTGACAGGGGCCCCTTCTCAGGCCCCAGGGGGGAGGGGGCGATCGCCCCAGTTGTTTCCCCTTTGGATCCGCCCCTGGACCTCGTAATCAGTGGGGCCCGATGTAGTTAAAATTACTGTCGATTTGTAAAGGGGTCTCCGCTGAAGTGTAAAGGGGGTCCATGCTCACCTGTGAAGACGTTCCTGCCGACCTGGTGGATGCCTCTTACAGATCGGCAGGGACATCTTTACAGGCAAGTAGGGGCCCCTGAATGGTCGTTTAGGCCCTTCTCTGCTTGGTCTCCAGGGGGGCCATGACCTCTTTGCTCCCCCCTTTGGTTACGACACTGGGCCAAGGCCAGGAGGGGAGCTCCGCGCTGACCATTCCCCCCCCCCCCCCGGCGAAATGCTGGATCCGCCCTTGCACCTCCCAGATACTCATGCCTGTCCTTTTCGGTCCCAGTCCACCTCCCTGTTCTGTTTCATTGCCATTGTTAACCTATTTCTAGTTTCGAGACTGCTGCGTTTTAGTTAATCTTTCAGTGACGTCATATTTCACGAGGCGTTCTTAACCGTCGATCCTTGAAAGCTGACGTTGATCTGTCTCGTGAAGACGCTCCGTGCGTGGAAATCGTGCTAGTTGCGGAGGCAGGGGTGACTCGATCGTTTCAGGCGATTATTTCGGGGAAGTTGTAATGTTTAAAAGGCACAGAACGCCTTGGATCCAGCTACTTGTTCACAACGCATCTTTTGGTGCCAATATGGCTCGGCAACTACGCGGATTTCTGGAGTTACGAGAAGTGGGAAGCCTGCGACTAGAATACCGATTTTCCTCGGGGGGGGGGGGCAAATATCGAATTTTGTCATATGCCAGCGGCATATGACAAAATTCATAGGAAAAAGCAGCAATTTTATGCAATATACCTCATGCTTGACGCACAAGGAAACATCTGCTTGTTTTCGCAACATACACATGATCACTATTCCGTATTCGTGCGAAATCGCCATATATCTAGTAAGGACCGCTTGGCTCAGGAGGGCATGGTCCCCACGGCCCCCTTTGGCTACGTCCCTGATTGGTGCCAAGCATCGTTCTCGTTTGCAGCATCTCAAACGAATTGCAGCATCACCCCTGTATCAGGTATGTCAAAAGAGCAAGACTTCCGGGCGGGTCAACAGTAAGATTTTGACCGAGCGCTTACTTTGAGGGAAAACAATCGTAGTAGTGGTTGTATGGATCTTGAAACAAAAATTTTTTTTTTTTTTTTTTTTTTCAGCCGAAAAAACCTGAAACTATGCCTGCCGCCAGACGCTCGCTTAGGGATTTTTGGCGTTTCTGCGTTACAAAGTTTGTTTACGTGAGATCTCGACGCTGATTGGTCGTCGGGCGGACTCAAGGTCCGATGAAGAGTAATAAAAAAGGTTCGAAAGTAACCAATATGCGATATAAATTACCTTTAACATGAAAAGTTAGTCATTGTAATAATAATAATAATAATAATAATAATAATAATAATAATAATAATAATAATAATAATAATAATAATAACAGTAATAATCATCATCATCGTCATCATAATCAAAGAATTAAAAATGTGACAAATATGGAAAAGTAAAGTTGCAATTTGAAAAATACAGAAAGAGAACAATTAAAAAGCAGTGTAATAAAGTATCTGAAAAATAAATCATGGAGCAAAGATGAAAAATATTAGCAAGCGAAATAAAACAAGAAATAAAAATTTACCCAAGCCTAACATGGTAACCTAACCTAACCTAACCTAACCTAACCTAACCTAACCTAGCCTAGCCTAACCTAGCCTAGCCTAGCCTAACCTTAACCTAACCTAACCTAACCTAACCTAACCTAACCAAACCTGACCTAGCCTAACCTAACCTAACCTAACCTAACCTAACCTAGTCTAATCTAATCTAACCTAACCTAACCTAGCCCAGCATAACCCAACCTAGCAACCTAATGTAATTTAATAAGTATTAAATGCCATAATGTAATAATACTGGTATCAGATATCCCAACAACTATCTCATACAATATTACAACGACGTAATAATTCAGCAGTTCCTCCAAGTTCAATTTGTGGCAAAAAAAATAAAATTTTCATATATATGACGTCATAAATGGCTTGGAAATGTATGCAGGGTCTACACATTCTTGATATCGATAATCCTTAACCTTAGCGGCACTACATTTTCCGCCGCGGAAGTATGATTAGAAACAGGATGATACATTCTTTACATTGGTGGCAATCAAACAAAGGATTGTTTGCGATTTCGTCGGGCAGAAACTTACCTTTAGCCCAAACGCGTGTGGGATGGCCACCGCGTGTGAGTGCTGAAGTGTTTCCCATTCTGTGCCTTCGGGGGAAATGCCCTTAGCCCTAGCCCTAGCCGTCTTGCGTATTCTATAGGCACACACTGGGCTGAAGGCTGTTGAAAAAATGTCAGACTGGATCTAGTTACTCACTGTGCGTCCAAACCTTACCTGCCTGAGTCCCTTTTAGGTCCATTTTGATCCAGTCGACACCATGCCACACCGCAGATTCCACTATGTCGATGCAGTCACAGTTGACTGAATACGTCAACGCAGCCCTGGATGCCCGGACAGTCTCCGCACTTTCCTCTCCGCCACGCGCTGGCCCCCACTGACGCTGGCTGGCACTTTGCCAAACCTCGCGCCGCCCGGGGACTTGACGCACTTCGGCTCAAAACGATGGCAAGTTTGGTCAAAGCGGAATAGGGCACTCCGCCTCCTTAACATGTGTTTCGAGGGAACCAAACATGAGAGTCACGCAGGAACCTCGCGTACGTCATGCACTGTAGTGTCAAGTCAAATCGAATACTTTATTAAAAGCCATCCACATGTGCCTTCCACATCCACATCCACATCCACACACGGTACATGTGGTTATTATGGCCCTCATGCCAATGAAATGAGGATATGAGCATGCAGGATAAAAACAGACATACACAGTACATAGAAAATGCAAATACAAAAGCGAGCTTGATGCCACCGCTGATAGGAGGGCTTACTGATGATCACGGACAGCCAGGGGCGTCGATTTCTGTAAATGATTGGGGGGGGGGGAGCGCGAGCCGAGGGCCCGACAACCTGACGTACCCCCAAATGGGTGTTTCTCAACAGATTAAGCCCACTTTATTTTGACCAACGTAAATTTACGAGTTTTGTTACAATTTAACAAATAAAAAATTGAGCTCACCCCATGTATATATATATATATATATATATATATATATATATATATATATATATATATAGATATATATATATATATATATATATATACATATACATGTATAATGCATTATGCACATAAGATAGATAAATAGATACATCTGTTTAGACTTCATTCTTTACATTCTGCCTATTTCTTGTCAATGATGACTGTTTTTTGCTACTATTACTCATTCACTGAGAGAAAAAAATGCACCCCATGTTGGTGTCAAGTTTTTGTTGAAAATGCTCCCCCTATAGGGTGTCATCAAGGGTGGAACCTCATTAAGCGAAACCTCTTTGGAGTGCCTGCCGGTTTGTGAGACATGACAAGGGTGTCCCTGACACCGGAAAACGGGTTGGCTACATAACGGGGCCTAAGGTGTCGGCGATGCTCCAATAGGTGTAAGACACCTGCATAGGGTGTCCCCATGCACTCCAGTCTGTCCGTGACACCATGAAGCAGTGTCTAAATGTTCCATATACCTCTCTTAGAGATATGCGTAAATATGCTGACCATAGTTTGACACTCAACGTTGGCGACGTTGACACCCCATGCTGATTTCTCTTCATGACGCTGACACCCCATGCTGCTTTCGCTTAGCGACATTGGCACCCCACGCGTGCTTCCTTTAGTGACGCAGACACTGCATGCTTCTTTCGCTTAGTGACGCTGACATCCGATGCTGGTTTCGTTTCTTGACGCTGACACCCCACCTTGGTTTCGGTTAGTGACGTTGACACCCCACGCTGTTATCGGTAAGTGACGCCAACAAACTGAAAGCTTATCTCTCTTGTACCAAAACAGGACATTATGATGTTAAACGCGACACATTATTCGGCTCCATATGTTGCTTGCAATGCCGCCTCGTCGAAACACGGACATGTAAAGCGTTTTTTTTTCACAACGCATTTTATTGTCAAGTGACAGAAAATATCTTCTCAAAACGTCAAGCACCATCTACGGCCATACCCCTCGGCCTTCATGCACTTTCTATGCGACTGGCAGAAAATATCCCTCAAAACGTCAAGCGCCAGAATGGATCTCCCCTCGGCGTTCATGCATTTTCTGTTCGACTAACATACAATATCTTCTCAAAACCTTAAGCGGTATTCGGCCGTACCCCTGGGACTTCACACACCGAACCTCACGCGACACGCTCTGATTTTTGGACACTCCTTCGCCTGGAAGCCCACGACGACGTTGTACATGAAACACGCTGTGCGCTGATGTTCACCATGAAACTTGCGTCCGAACACGGCGAACGCCATGCCCCACATGACGATGCACGCATCCAAAGAGCCGTGCAGAGCTACCGTGATGGCTGACTCCTCACCCATCTTGAGGCAGTTGCCTGGCATGGACAGGATAACGCTGCCTCTGGCCTGCCCATTTGTCAGCGATTCGTCGTCCTCAGAGAGAGCTGTGACGAGACAGCTCAAGCTGTCACCTGTGGAAACAAACAAATGTCAGTGATTCTGCTCACTGGTTCATTTAAGATGAACACCAATGCCATTTTAACAGCGAAATATCTAATATCAATGACGTTCAAGGTAAGTCATGCTATCAAAGAAAATATTTTAAGTGATATCACGTAACGCGTGTTTTGGCTGTCTCTTTTTGAAGTTTGCTTCAAAAACACAGCATACAGCGTGGAGTAGGCGATTAGGCGAAAAACGTTACTTCCCAACCAAAAACTAGCTGCAGTGCACAAAGGTGCACACAAGGCCCGAATCTTTTATACAGCAGCTAAGAGCCAATGACAAAAGCCACCGTGACACATAACTGATTTATACCATGACATATTCTGAATGGGTTACACTGCTATAATTTTACGGTTAATCATCGGACAGCCCACCTCGCAAAGCAAGATCATGTTCCAGCCCCCTTGTTTAAGGCGGGGTCGGGGGGCTTGTTTGGAGACGAGAAAACAGGCGAAAATTAATTGATGTGGAGCATGTTAAAATCAATCCGACTTTATGGGATTAATTTTTCCATGTGACCCCTTCGTAAAAATACTGTCGTACGTATAATAACATACATACAATGATGTATCATATACGATACTTATATGCTATGCCATACATGCATATATTACAATATATACAAAACTATAATATTGTAATAAATACGAATAATTAGACGTGCGGACGTTATAACAATATGGCCAATACCGACACAATAGCTTGAAGGACGATGAATAGTGGTGGGTTGGTGAGGGGGGAGGGCTGCCTGTCGATTCCCCTAACCAACCAGAAACATTGAGATGACACCGTAAAGGTTGAGAGGGAACTCATATTTTCAGCTTTTCACAATGTCAGCGCGTTCTTCTTGCACCGGTGCGGTATGACCGTCACGAGATGGTCTGACACTTGCGAGGCCACTGATAGTCTTAGAGGACACTCAGGAGTGGTCATATTCTTTTTTTTCATTTCATAAATACATCAGTTACATCAGTTTCATGATCATAATTTCACAACCATAATCATAATCAATTTCATAAATAGTAGCAAAAAACTCTTAGATTTCTGTTGATCAAAATAAAGTTGGCTAAATCCGCTGACAGACTCATACTTGGGGGAAAGTTAGGGCGTATTAGCAGCGACCCGGACGACGTGGAATCTACATGATGTCGTCAACGTCATTCATGACGTCATACTCCGAAGTTTCTGCGCATTTGGTGTTCGTATTAGGTGTACCCGGACGACAAAGGTTCCACGTGACGTCACGTAGATTCTTTGCCAGACGCACAAAATATTTTTCGTTACTTAGTCAAAGGTCGACAGAAATGGCGCCTCGGGTTCATTTAAAAACTGGTTTGCCTTCTCTTGGTTTCAATGGGGGCGGCATAGTGTAGTGGTTACCATGCTAGCGTTGTGGCCAAAGGTCCCCGGTTCGAGTCCGGGTAATAGCGACATTTCGCCGTCCCTCGCAACAACCGGCATGAGGGGTTGCGACGCGAAATGATCCTGGCAGTCGAAAGCATCGTTAAATAATACAATAACCAATACCTCGATTCCAATGGATTACGGCGCATGCAGAGTACAATCGAACGAAGGCTATTAAAAAAGTAATGCGGATCAAGCAGTGGTAGTGGCTAATGGGTTGATCTGTTATTGTGAGGGCGACGTTGCCAATAGCTGAAGGGACACAAAGTATAATATTGTTTTGCCCTGCAGCCAGTAACCGCATTTGAACAATGTGAGCTCTTTGAGCTCGTTGTCTATCCGAACACGTGAAATACAGTCGGTTCGTAAGGTTCGCTGCTGATTCACGATGCTCGTAGTCCGTTGTCAGTTATTGACAGGCACGGTGATGTCTTGCATGCGCAGTTATTGCAATCAGCGTAACGCAACTGTAAAGCCAAATAAACCTGCACGCTGCCAACACATTCCGGAAAGATTCTACGTGACGTCGCTCAGACTAGAATGTTCTACGCGCGTTGCGAATACACGCTTGGCTTGTCGGGTTCTCGACTAGCCCCTTCCCCCATAACATAAAACGACTCCCCTAATTATTACTTCATTCCGTAAAAAAAAACTTTGTCATTTCTGAATGCACTCTGTCACTCCTCCAGTCCAGTGGCAGCTACAAACCGTGACAATACGTGCAATTATCTACTTCGCAAAACTACGAAGGCTGACATTCAGCGCACGAGCGAGGTTTGTTGCTACTCAAGGCCGTAAGAAAATAATCAGTGAAATCAACCACCATTTCAGCGACGTCTCTCGCTAAGGATGAAAGTGACGCTTTGGTCTTCTCCAAGGGATTCAACTGTTGTACGCCAGTCGGCATAACGCAAACAACAAACATAAACTTCATAATCGGATGATCGAGGGTATAAAGCCCGGATGACAATGAATGTATTAAGACACGGAAGCCAGTCACGACTGAGTAACAGCACCAGATATAAAGCGCCGCGATGTCACCGGGCAGATTAGCAGACTGGATGTAACTTCCATTGAACTGAATTGTACGAATACGTGGGGTTATTTTGTTTCAAGAGCGCCATATCTGTAACCAAATTAAGACTTCCATTCAGTTCAGTCCATCCGTTCAGCGTGCTAAAGGACCCATTCCGTGTCATGTTTGTAGCAGCATGGAATCTGGAGGTTGATCATGTCCGAGGATTGGACATGCGGAGGCGGCAAGGAAATAGAAACGGGGTATGTGTTTAGACGCGATCCACTTTCGCATTACGTATATATTACAAAAAGGCACGTTGCATCTTGAGAGACGGAACCAGCGCAGATAATACGCAAACATCGAAACAGCCACCACTGGTAAAAATGTTGTTTGTATTAGGCTGCAAATTTTCTTCTGGGTAGGTACTAGATCTCTGCAAGCCCCAGTATGCCAGTACTTTAGTCTGTGCTTACGTAGGTATATACCTTTGTTGTTGGCTTGGATAAAACATCCAAACTCGTCATATGACCTCGGGCTTTACATCATAAAGCTCATGAAACTTACGAAATTGAGTAATAATCAACATGCTGATTGGTGGATGAACAGCGTCCTGGGTTACAATAGTGCATAAGTCTGATCAACTGTCTGGACTCTGAAGCTTCATGATCAGATATGTGTGCAGATTTTTCACAAACCTTCCGGAATCTAGGATCTACTCAACATTTTACACAACGTATTCTCATGATGTGTAAATTATGCCAGAGGTTTTGCCAGGATTTTACAGACTTGCTTAATCCAAGACCTGCAATGGGACCTCACATGGGATCCGGGATTATTTTCTGTTCTTGGATTTTGGATCTTATTTTTAAATTTTGTGGAAGGATCTTTTGCTAGATTTTGTTAAAGGATCCTCAGGAATCTTGGATCCTTTTTTAAATTTTATTGAAGGATCTTTTTAGATCTGGGATCTTTTTCAGAAATTTTGAGAATGATCTTCTAGGATCAGGGATCTTTTTTAAATTCTGTTGAAGAATTCTGAAGGATCTGGGGTCTTTTTTAGTTTTGATCTTCAGCTCTTCAGAACATCTTCAGAAGATCTTCAAGATCTTCTGGGATCTTGGGTCTTCTTCTGGGATCCAGGCACATGTTTGCTAAGCACCATTCCGGTACCATCGGTATCCAAATTTTGCATGTCTTGGAATTACTCTCGGAAGTTTGGAACATGCACCATGATGATATATGCCTGACTGATGTATATATGTATATATATATATATATATATATATATATATATATATATATATATATATATATATATATATCGTTTTTGCGGTCAGGGGTGTAGGAGGATCTAGAAAAATGAGCGGAAGCAGACGTTTTTGCCAAAGCGCTTATGTTAAATTTCCTCCAAAAATGGAGGCCATGGCTCCCTGCCCCTCCCCTCCCAGTTCCTACGCCTATGACCGTGCCCAATAAACAGCGGAAATGGAAGGCTTACCCGATTTGCAAGGCATCGTCGACGCGATTTGATCCTTCAGATGTTTGAAGTTATCCATGGCCTCTTTGAGTAGCACATGGCTTTCCTTGTCGGTGAGCAATGTTGCGTCTACCAACATCTTGCGTCTACCAGCATCTGTAACAATCCTGCACTCATTATCCTCCATTCATTCTGATGGAATGCATACGCCGGGTCTGAGGAGCCGTCTCACGAGCGCAACACTCTTGGTAGAATACACAATGCACACATCAAGGATTTAATCATACAATAACGTTACATTCTAGAATGCTATCCAGTCGTGAAATACAGCTTCATCGTCCCAAAATTAACCCGATAACACGAGGTACAAAGACGAGCTGTGCTTTGCTCCGCGTAGCGAAAATATCCCATCACTAAGAACGACCGTTTTTCGCGCCTACCTCGCTTCATAGGCCTCCATACTCATTCTTTATGCACGTTCAGTAAGAACCAACATCAAGAAACGAGTAAATTATATGAAATAACCGCTCTAATTTGGCCTTTGAATTATGCCACGATTTTAGGGTCTTACGGCTTACGGCACTGGATGAAAATCCTTTCACCACGAAGCATCAGCAAAATGCACATATTGACATGGGCAAGATGGTGCTACGATATACAGCTTAATCTTTCCCCCAGTCCTAGAGAATTCATTTTAGGCTGGATTCTACACGACCGGCCAGCGGCGATTTCCTCGTCAATGGCAAGCGTTCGTTTTGCTTACTGGCTTCTTACTTACTGAGGAATCTGTGAACCATTGCGGGATGAGTTTATGCAGCTTCTCCAGACGCCAGGTGCTTGTCTGAGATGTAGTGAGGAAGCGACGCAGTGCGAAGCTCTCGCGCAGAAGCCTTTGCTGCTGTGCCAGATCCGGCGTCGCTGCCAGTCTCTCCGACAACTGGGCCACCAGCAAACCGACATCGGTCTGGGGCTGCCTGAAGACTGGGGCGTAGTTGGGGATACCCTCACGCATGCCGCCTCTGTTGATGGAGGATCTGCGTCTGCCATTTTTGAAGCGCATTCTCAGCTTTCCGCGGAAGCTCCTCTGAAATAAATGGAGAGTTGTTTGCTATCACAAAGAGGAATAGCAAAACATCATACACTTGATAGTAATACAGCATAAGCAGAGGGCTTTAAGGAATGTAACTCAAAATATGCAGCCGACGAGACATCAGAACTCTTTCAGATATATTTTTATTTTCGAACAACGCAGGTGAATACGGGACCCACCAGCTGACAAACATTACTTCAAGGTCCGTTGCTCAGTGCTGTTTTTTAACCATGTTTGACTGCTGTTTCTTCAGAGAGAGAGTCACGTTACCATGGACTCGACGGTGTCCTTCCCACGAGGCTGCGGATACAAGCTGAACACAGCGCTCGTCATCAGGTCGTAGCCCCTGCTACTCGGTGTGCTGAAAAGGGGACTAATTACATGTGAATTTATCAAAACTGCATTCTGCACCGTGCCCGTTTCAGGTCTGTCAACGTGCATCCGCAAACCGTTATCGAATTGTAGCAAAACATTATCCAAGCCAATGGCAGAAAGCCAGGCAAGTAACAAAATTGGATCACTCGACCCCATTGTAGGAATGTGGAAGGTACACAAGTATCCAGACACAGTTGCACAAGTATAGGCACATAAATATCACCCAGTCGTTTTTTAAGAACATAAATTGTCAAATGACGATATCGCACAAGGGATATAGGGGTGGTACCGAATAAGCACTGTTCGAAATCCTTGGAACGCGGGTGATATGTTTATACCACATGCGTCAGTTCCTCTTCACTCTGCGCGGGCGCCGAATGACCCTGCAGTCGGTGCGCCCCTAAGCCCCAATAACCAACCAACCAACTCTTCACTCTGCCAGGTCATGTTTCGGTGACCAGTGCAATTTCCACCGCAACGTAGAATTCCGTCAGCACCTCGGGGGAGAAATGCAAATTTGATTCCGGGGGTCTTTGTTTGACAACGTAATTTGCCATCTCGCCAATCACCGGCCCCGAATTTTGTCCCTTCGCGGGCGAAATCTAAATTCGCCCTAATGATACTCAGGAACGTAGCAGAGGGGCCATGGTCCCCCTCAGCCAAGCGGTCTACACTAGATATTTAGCGGCGGCAGGAATACGGAATACTGGTCACATACGCTACAAAAGCAAACATGATATGGTTTTGTTCTATACGTTAAATATGACATGAAATGCATAAAGCTGTTGCATTTTCCTGTACCTTTTGTCGTACGCCAGTGCCATATGACAAATGACATTTGCCACCTCCTCCCCCGAGGAATATTCTAGCTACATGCCTGCTAATACCACAGCAACTATGAAAAATGAAACGCCAGATAGGCAACTCACTACGAATGGGCGGTGTAGAAGTGGAACAGAGTGTTCACCAGAACACATATGTCCTTCTCAGTGGGACTGTACGATGGATCAGCCAAGGTGTCCTGCATGCTCTTTGGCATGGCTGACGGATCAGATACGACCATGCTGAAAACCGAAAGTTGAAATGACGTATATGGAATTATTAAATATCACGAATACATTAAATACTACTCTAGTGTAGCACATATTAACTGTTGTTCATCTGTGCTCGCCTCGTCAGTGTTTCAGTATCATTATGTGGATAACAATGGCAGCTGGTGATAACGTCTCAAGCAGATCTGTGGCCGCTTGCCTCAGTCATTTCCGAATGGCCTTGATGCCCCTGGTGTGCACTGTTGGAACTAGGTATTTTCATCCTCGTCGCTAAAGAATGCAGGGCCGTCTGTGAGACCTTCGTGTGATGATCAGCAAATCGACGGCATAACCTGGGGGAGAGCGCTTACCATTCACTGCCGTCGGTGTTCCCAGATTCCTTTGGTATCTTCGCAGGTGGAGGGGCATCATCGCAATCACCGCGCGGTGGAGTCTGGACACCCCCCTTCGACAGGCCACTGAATGTAATACGCATTTATGTGAAAATCTAAGTTGATACCTATTTTGTGCATAAATCCAGGGTGCTTCAAACGTCATGTTCGATGGCAATAAACGAACAGCCCCAGATATCAGGTGCTAAATTGATGCGAACATACCACTTCAATTAGAAATGATTTTACTTAATAGTTACAAAACCGACTGTCTGTGCATGGATATATCCAATATAAATGACCATTCGTCACGTAAGGCACTGCACTATGACATCACTTCTGTTGGGCCACCATTAATCAAATGCGATACTATCTGGTCTGCGATATTACTTAGTCTCAAAACTGATGTACAGTATACATTGCACGACAACTCTGGGTCAAAATTTGCCACTTTTTGGCTGAATATGCATAAACCACCATTTCTAATCGCACATTTCATAAATAGTGAGTCTTCAAGCAATCATGTCACTTTGACATGGTAAGGCGATGAAGGTTGTTGGGCCAGGTCAGTGACATAACACGACTTCTGGCAACAGCCAAAATTCATGATTACCAATTGACTGGAAACCATGAACGGAAGCTAAAAACAACGACAGAACCAAAACCCAAAATGCGTTCCCAAATCCAAATACCGAACAATACCTTTTGGATGGTGATGGCCCAACGGACAGCTTCGGGGTCGCTGAAGCCTCTTCCGCTGCATCGGTTGAAGCGATGCTCATTGTCCTGCAGGTGGTGAAGTCCACAGCCGACACATGCAATTCGACGGATTGGTGGGAATGCGTGCCGCCGGCGCTGCTGGACGCCGTGTCTGACGCGTCGTCGTGACCGTCCGAGCGGACCAAACGGAGGCGGTCACCTGCTTGGATGTCTGCATAGGTCTTCAGCCTCACATACACAGAAAACTTCTCAGAAAACATCTCGAGAGCGTGGCACCCAGGGCTCAATCCGAACTCATCTTCGGCTACCCGTAGGAGATCTTTCTTGGTGGCGGTGATGATACGGTTGACCTTACCGACTAAGCCACCGCGATCGAACGTTACAATGAATTCGTGCAAGGAGGAATCCATTCTAGGTTCAGATGTGATTTACCTACGCACAAGCGTAACATTTTCACATGCTGCAGGAGTTAAGACAATCGCATGCTATTCACGGTTATACAGAGCTGACCTCAGAGCCGAGGCAGGTAACGAACCCAGGAACAGCGTGTTGCAACACAACATGGCGTCCATACAGTCCTACTGGGCAGTAGCCTGCTAAATCCGATACTGCTATAACCCTAGTCTCGTTTGATGGCATCACCGAATAAACATTTCTGTGCATATCATGACTGACTGTGTCATACAGTCGTACAGCTAGTTTACCAAAGCTAGTAAAGCTGTCTACGACGGAGGCAGCGACAGTAGTGGAACTAAGGCTTTTCGTCAGAAAAACAACATCACCGACAGAGTACAGCTAACCGTTAATCCGCATATTCGTCACTATGTTTCCTCTGCGACATATTACAGTGTGAATATTCGCATTCTTCAGATAGTCAAAACTTGCTTAGGTGCAGAGACATAGCATGCTCATGCTTGCGCGCGATTGGTTTGCACACATTGACCCTGCTGTGGCAATGTTCTAGATTTCTTTTTAACTTCTGATTTTTTTGTTCGAAACACAGCGTTCATAGGTACCTGAACGGGCCGTGCTTACGAATTTCCGATGCGTAGTGAAGCATACAATGAAATTTTGGTTTCGGCGAATAAGAAAAAATCTGGACAACATCTTGCAGCAAACGTTCGATCTCGCTGTGGAGTTTCGATGGTTCATGTTCCGAGAATTTGGTTCCCATCAACACTTCTAAGATGCGATGAAATCTGATAAGAATTCTCCACTCCTTACAATCTTTCACAAGATGGCCGATCATCAAATCAAAGGTAGAAGCCGAAGCAAATCCCAGCATTCACTCATGCTTTGTTTGATCTGTATTTGACCCCATTTCAAACTCAGGGGACGCGGCGCGTTCACTGAGCCCACAAATGCGCATGAAAAATGAGTAAGGACTTCGTTGATGATTTTCAAGCCCACATACTTCTTCCGAACAATTATGTCAGTCAAAACGAGGCTCAAAATGTAAGGTGCTGTTCCTTCGAAAACATTGTGACCTAGGTCTGGTGGGTGATTTTGGACGAAGTTATAGGAAGAAAGCTCTGTGAGAGGCGTTTTTCTAACAAACATACTTCTGCTACCTTCATGGAATTTTTTCCGTTCCTTCAATACCTCTTCCTCTAAAGCAAACAGCGATCTGGCGTTACATGACGTAGCTGCTTGCATATCTTTATATGACATCAGACAAAATCTGCAGCTGTTAGATGTAAAACATTCACTAATTCCAGCTATGGAGTAGGCAGCCAGGTTGTCCGCCACAACCGAGCCTGGTGTGACATACATCATGTCCCCTATTGTACTGTTCTCTAAATATTTCAGCTCCTTAATAAGCGGAGCCAGGATTTGTCCCATGTGTACATCCTAATGTACATCGTTGGAAACAGAAGCGCCAAATAAATATTCTTAATCTTTGATCGACTTATTGCATGAAAATCCGTAATGCTGAAATACACTACTCCTAGTTTGTAGCGTTCTGTATGCGTACCAAGCGGATTAGTCACTATAAAGTCGTCGTAGTACACCACCAGCTCAATCATCTTTCTTCCAACGTGGACTACATGTTGCACGTCTTGATGCCCTGAAGGCCCAGGTACACTGGAGGCGTTTGCCATATGTCTAGCAAATAAGTCATCAGTGAAATATCCCCTTGCTTTCAAACGAAACATCTGTCTTTTGACTGACACACACTGGAACGTGTGCCTTTTGGAAGCATTCTTCGAGGACAATGTGACAGTTTCGGGCTCTATGTGACCGTACCGACGCCTACAGTATTTTGACAGTTTGTGAGGCGATCGAAACGTTTTACAGGCGGCCACAATACTCTTCTGACGCTCCCGTATCGCTGAAAAACAGTTTGCATGTTCGGTGATGCTGGAAATGATATCACATATTCCATAGCTTATAACTGAGCAAACGTTGCCGGGAACATTCTGTTCATACTTCAGCCTGAGGAGAACATCACCAACAACGTCATAAGGGGTTTGTCCCGGACGTGAAGAGGGTGGCTCGCCATGGCGAATCGAATCATGAATGCTGTCAGGACGATAGTGTGCAGTTTGGTCTGAGTCTGAATCCAACGATTTGTCTGTTGATGAGTCGGTTATTGAGTCTGTTTAGCCTGATAGTGCCGCACGTGCTTGGAAAAGTTCCGTGTTTTGAAGAAAAGCTTGCCGCAGAGGGGGCATTTTATGTAGAAACCTTTGTCGCGCTCATGAGCAGGACGATTATGCTTCGTGAAAATGAACCAGTCATGGTGTTTAAATGGACATATCTCGCAAACAAACGTGATAGCGGCGACGAATACGTATAGCAGCGCTTGCCACCTCATTCTTACTCTATGGCAATATATTGCAAACAGGAAGTCGTCTTGTGCTTCTTCGCCACAGTCAAACTGGAAAGGAGAACGGGACAAGAATGAGACGAAAAAACGATTAGCAGACTTGGCGTCTGAAGCCGCCATCACGCTGGAAATGGTTTAGGCCTTGAGATGGATATTTTTGTCATCTATCTTCTTGTTTCTTCCTCTGCCAGGTCACATTCATTTACGGTCGTTTCTAAAACAATGACGTTCCTCCAAAAGGACTTTTTAACATGCTACCCCGCACAAGTCCAGACTTCTGCCCACTCACGCAATGTTTTCCCCCGCGGTCAAAAGTGTGGTATAATGCGATTTTTTTCGGCCAGAAAAACCGGGATTATATCTATGTGTTTCGTGCTTACTGCATATCCCACTACGAAAACAATAAGTGCTGCGAAAAGCTGTACTATGATGGCGCATGGCAAATGATTTTTTCACTGAAATTCATTTGCCCATGCCCCCATGCCATTCCAGTGAAAAATCGCGTCAAAGGCCAAATATGCTCCAGGAATTTAAAAGATGAGTCGCCTGTGATTAACTCTGGCCCTACAAGTTTTTTCCATCTTTACCCAACGAAAGTGGGGAGGGGGGAAAGTTTAGAGTCCTCGCCTGCTATCTTGAAAACTAAGCAAACTACATAAAAACGGAGAAAACGGCATTGAAAGGCTCTCGTCAAAGTACATCAGGAGGGCGTGACTGAACAATGTTCAACGTGACGTTTAGCCGGCCCAATCAGATCACAGGGGTCAAACTTGTACATTGTAGACTCCTTTCGCTATCTCAGGAACTAAACATGCTACGACAATGCGGGAAACGGGGTTACACAACCCTTAACAAGCTGAATCAGATGGGAAATAGAGGACATCGACAAATGTAACCTGTGATGGTCATGTCGGATCAAAAGGGCCAAGACTAGTGTGGCCAGGGACGTAGCCAAGGAGGGGGGCTAGGGGCCATGGCTCCCCCTCAAACAAGCGGTCTACACTAGACGTATGGCGATATCGCACGCATACGGAATAGTAATAATATATATACATATATTGCAAAAGCAAACATTATATGTTTCCCTGTGTGCTAAATACGACGTAAATTACATAAAATTGATGTTTTTTCATATAAGTCTCGTCATATGCCAATGGTATATGACAAGATCTAACATTGTCTCCTGCCTCCGAGGAAAATCCTGGCTAGGTGCCTGAGTGTGGCGTAGACCCGTCTTGCTATATTAAGAACTGAACACGCTATGGTAATGAGCGAAATGGTGTTATGAAAGGAATAAAACGTGAAGCATTCAGGCATTCAAGTAACAATCTATGAAAATACAACTGCAACGAAATGCCGACGCAATGAAAAGTAAAAATACCTTCAGTGCTTATTATTGCTCTAGCTCAAACGCTGCTGCTACCACGAAGGCAAACCAACAAGCAAATGGGGAGGCGGGCAATCAGGTGGAAAATGGAATGGTCTGAGCCCCGGAGTCAAACTAGGGTCAACCGAACGCTGGGATCTCACATGTCCCGAGAGCGATTTTCGCAAAATAATTTTAGTGACCTTTGCAACTTGTACCATTGCTAAACTGACGCCACTTAACTATGGAGGAAAATTGTTTCAGAGAGCCACTTGAAACCTGTATTTCGACTTTCTTGACGTCACCATCATTGGCGTCTGTGCCGTAGAATCTTTCTAAAAACCTTGGATTCCGGCCGTACAGAGTTTACTTAGTAAAGATTACCCGTAGGTCAGTGCTCAGGATTGGGCACTTGAGTGCAGACGATGAACAGTTATCTCTGTTTGGGTATGGGGCGGGAAGCGGGATAAGCCATTATAAAAAAAAACTCTAAGGAAACTTCTGTCTTAAAGGCACGCACACGTGCGATATGATTGTGTATGCATGACATAAAAAAGTTCCCTTAAAAGTCTTCTGACCGACTTTTTCCTCAATCTGCGCTTTTAAAATATTTAAAAAGGATGTTGAAGAGGGCTCTGGAATTTGGTACGGCCGTACCTGAAGCGCCTCAATAGCAGCGCCACCGATGGTCTATGTCGTCTTTACGGTATCCTGGCACGTAGGTCCGATATGCAACTTCTTCGTGCCTCGTTTATATGACGAGTTCAAGCGAATGACAATCATTGAACAGTGGTGCTTATAAACTAATGCTGTATAAAATAGCAGCCGGTTTAAACGCACACTGATGAACGAAATAACAGGCAATTTACCTCGTAACAGCAGTCGAGATGGCTTGCTGCGCATGCGATCGTCTGTCGTCGAGACACGCGGGAGGAACAATGGCGGAAGTGTGGCGCGTTTCTACATAGGCGTGTGAAACCTCTGCAGAATTGTCGCAGTGGATAAAAACGGATGCGCGTAGAAAACATGGTTTATCATGTTTATCGTGTATTCGCAGATACATATCACTAATCGGATAAGCATCCTAGTCGGCCTTCAAGTCACAAATGCAAATAGTTCATGTCATGAAGTCCCTCAAATTTCTGGAATTTTGAGCCTTACCCGTGGAGACGCCCATGGCGTTTCCTTCTGTTTTGGGGTGTCGGACGGGGTGTCGGTTTAGGTGTCGCTGATTTCTGCGACACCAGAACGGGGTGTCATCTAGTTAAACGCGGCACCGGCCACGTCGTGATCTGTGAAACCTGAATGGGGTGCTGAATGCATCAAGATAAATTGAAGGCGCCAAAAACATAGTCGGTGTCCTCCGTGGGTGTCCATTACACGCAAATTTCAACGATCCTCCATTGCAAGCACCCCTCTGTATCTGTGCGACACCATTACAAGGTGCTGCAATTGACACCAGGGTGTTTTTTCCTCTCTGTGTTTCCCTTTAAAACCGGCAGAAAATATTGGGATGGGCCCAAACCAACATTGCGTGGGCCAAAACCAACACTGGGTGAGCCAAGACCCTCTCAAAAGAATTCAAATCGACACCCCTGCGGACAGCGCGCAGATGTGTCTTCACTTTCCGCCTGGAGACCGCACCACGAATGTATGTGTGTGTGTGATGGTAGTGCATAGTGCATCTGACATGGAGACCTGTGCACGAGGCGACGCTTCCGTCAGTAAAATGTCAAAAATTGTGATTCAAATGTCGCAGATCTGTGCTTCAGAGGTACTTGTCGTCTGCGTGCTTTCTTATGTGAAGACTGGAATCTCAGGCACGCTTCACTTCTAGACGAACGAGGCTGGAGAAGGAGAAAGTTGTCATTGGGTTTGGGCCTTGGGTACAGTGGCCCGTAGGACAGATGCGCTACGGGCGACTGACTGACGCCTGACAAGACACCCGATTTCGCACAAGACTACGACGCCTGTAGTCAAGCCTGACTTATGCGTCGACAAGGAAGACTTGGAGCTTTGGAACCTGTGGGATAGGATGGCGTTGCATGGGAAAAAAACGAGGCAAAAATCGCATTTTCCTTTCCCTCATCTCCACAGGGGTTCCACCGCTCCTAAAAAAGACAAAACAAGCAGATGCGATAGTGGCTCTACTACCAGCTCTTGATAATTGAACACAGACTCTGCCTGGCTCGCTGGGGGGTCCGGCAGGGCCTGCTTTAAGGAAAAATGACTGCGGGGGCAACGCTGCAAACGAGGGGCATTGGCTGAGACCATCCCTTGGCATTTGTCTTCTTGCTGAATTTACTTCATATATATATATATATATATATATATATATATACTTTCCTAAGGAATGGATATATATCCCTAAGGAAGGGGTATACATGTATATATACATATCCCTTCCTTAGGAGTTCGTTATATGTATGTATAATATATATATATATATAAGGACGAACTGCAATGGAGGCTTTTCCAGAGTGCTCTCTCATTAACTGATGCGTGTTTGGGAGTAAATCATGCGCACAAAATATGGCCTTGGTCCAACATTTTTAACCACTGTCACACGTAGATTGTATGTTGCTTTTGCCGTATTTTATTTTTAGTTTGATGAGATTCGCGCCGACTTTTGTGCATTCAGAACCCATTGAAATAAAAAAACACTATTCCATCTTTTCCCAGCAAGAATTCATTCTCCATGGACTTGTGATCCCTGGGAAATTCGGTCAGGGCGAGGTGTGTCTGAAACCCCCGAAACGTGTTTTATGCTCCAGTTTTTTAAACCAAGCACACGATATGCATAAAATGTACATCATCCTTTTGACACACTGGATCGAAAGACACTTCATATGCTGTCTCAGGTCGTAGGTACACTGACTCTGTCGGCAGCATTGCAGCTTAGGTGGGAATGATACTTCAATCCTTTTCGTGGCCGCGGGGTTCTAGCGACGATACCATTCGACGACTTGCAGCAGGTACTGCTTTTGCCTTTCATCCTTCGTCAGTACCTCGCACGCCTGGGTAAGAGCCACAGCTCGTTCGGAGAGGTCGCTTAATACCGCAATCCCGCGCAGGACTTCTTAAGCGTTCTTGAAGCCAGGTGCTGTCTCCCAATCAGCAGGATGGGCGGCAAGGAAATCCATGTCGATGCCGTAGGCCTTCAGGTTACCCACCGACTTTGCGATAATGAAGTCGACGATGATCTTCCTGGCGAGAACCTCCTTTGCCGCGAGATCCATCTGTGCTCGCTTAAGCGAACTCTCCAATCCCTGTTCCTGGAGTGCTGCGACCATCCTCTTCATCTCACACGGCACGCCGTCGTCGAAGAACGACACACCAGTCAGTTCTTCGCTAAGGCACCTTAATAGGTCATTGTTGTAATAAATAGTAAGCCGTACATGTCATAATAAATGATAGGTGATTGAAAAAGTTCTTAGAGATCGTCTTCGACATTCCAGCATTCAAATCAGGCTTTGCAGGACGGCTAGGTTGTGCACGGGAGCCTTGACCACCGATGAAGAACAGAACCATACAATGACGTACAAAACAACCATGAAAGAGACGACGCGCTTGAATGCTCCCCATTCACTGAGAGTCACGGAGAACTGATGGCAAAGCGAGAAGATCTTGTTCCCGTAGATTAGGCGTCACATCCATCTGTCACGGTGGAGAGCACCGGGTTGGAGAATTTGATTCCCCGTGGTGGTTCTTGACCTCCGCGGGGAGGTCTTGACCAAAAAGGATGATTGAGACCTCAAAGAACTCACGATAATCATCGCTAAGCTGGATTTCGGTGAGCTCCTCTTGACAGAAGGCGGCGACACGATCCTTGGAGAGAAACGCCTGTGCCACTGCTGACTCCAGTTCTTCACGCATCATGGCTTCAAACTTGCTCCGATCAATGAGCCCCCATCTCTTCTTGAAGCGCTTGAACAAGAAGATCCCCGGTCCCGAGGACGGACCGAGGCGCGTGGAAAAGGCCGCCTCTGCCACCATTTCGAAGATATGATGACGACAAGCGAAATGAAGGAGCTGTCGCCCAAGCTTCTGTTGAAGAAGCATGCTTGCTTCCACAACTTGCCCAGTATTGCTGGAAGTGGTGTCGAAGCTCATGCCGACGACCGTGTCCGAAACCTCTCAGTCTTCCAGACAACGCGCGACAACGTCGGCTGGTGCTGCTCCAACTCCGCTCCAACTGCAAACTTCGGAACACCGAGAACCTCGGCGGTGCTTCTTGGACCGGTCACAATGACAGGTAGTCGATCCACCTTTTCCTTTTCATCGTCAGGTAACAGTTTGCTGTCCCAGTGGACCACCGGGTT
This sequence comes from Capitulum mitella, assembly GCA_030062745.1. NCBI lineage: Eukaryota > Metazoa > Arthropoda > Thecostraca > Pollicipedomorpha > Pollicipedidae > Capitulum > Capitulum mitella. The sequence continues at coordinate 24,068,032 of CP099846.1, forward strand.
GGGTGGCGCGGAGAAAGAATGCTAGATTTCGTCCGCAATGGCTTTCCTCTGCGATCTACGTGCCCACCTGGTCGAGCTTCTGTGATCACCGGTTCAGAGGAGCCGAGGCCGAGGGCCGAGGCCGTCGCCGATAGGAAATGAATTGCAGAGCAATCATTGAGCTTGGTCCGATCGAGGGCTGCTGCCAGACCAGGAGCGACAATGTTCTTGGCTCTCCTGCAGGACCGCTTCGAAGGAGAAAGCATGACGAATGGCTGCGGGTCATCCTGATCTGTCACTTATGTGCTGTCGGTAAACGAGCATTCCACTTGGGCAGTTGCCTCTTGCTCCGTCTGCTGTGCAGTCTAACGGCTGGCCCTCTCTTCGGCCTGCTGTTGCCGTTGAAGAGCTCGCTCCTCCTTCCCAGAATGAAACTTATCGAATACCACCATGACGCCCCGGCGACCTGGCTCCCTTTGGGCCTGGAGAATGTTTTTGCACTCTTGATTTTGATGATCTTAATGGTGCCGACACGGGCAATGTCAAGGTCTTTGAGGCTATCCCTAAATTCCTTCTTCTTGTCAATTCCTGGCGTGGACCTCCAGGATTTGCTTTTGATGAAAGCTCGGTACTGCTTAACCGTCCTGTTGAGCTTCTTTATCACGTTCCGCTCCGGTGCAGTGAGAATTTGGGCTTCGTTCCACAGCCTCATCACTTCACGTATGGTCTGTGTTTCGACCTCCCTCTGGGTAAGCCCATCCACACGGTAGGGCTGAACATATTGCTGCAGCACTTCTCCCCTCGAACGCAGCTTGTTTCCTTGTACTGATTCGACTTGGGCATCGATCAATCTTTTCGGCCTTTTTTCTCGTAGTGCAGTCATAGTGGCACAGACTTCCGTTACGAAAGGTACTTTCCGTATTGACGCAGGTTGCCGCGGGCGTCCCTTAAATATCTCGGCGTCTTAAAAACGCGCAGGAAATTACTAGACCGGCACCGTGGGTTACCATGGCATGGCCGGGTATGGCATTTCAAAACTGCTAAATAAATATACCGTTGTTATATAAAATATATATAAATATATATAAATATATGTGTGTATATGTGTGTGTGTGTGTGTTACAGTCTGCAAACGATGGCCAGCATATTGACGAGATGGGGCAGCACTGATCATTTCCTAAATGGGCAGCAGGTTACCTGTCCAGTTTCTGTTGGTCTAATCTATCTCCAAAATACAGTTTGTGACCAAATTTTGCGAATATGTTTTTCAGCCGTACGCAAAAGTGCAAAAGCTGTCCCAGCACAGGCAGAGTAAACTGCTCCTTTTCCAGATTATCGGCCCCAAAATAAAAAAAGCCACCTGAGACCGAGAGATTCGCCTTAGCTCTGCCCCAATGAAATATCGTCAACATTTGTCATGATCTGCAGTCTGGGCTATGCCATGCTGGTGAAGCAGATAGGACATGTTCATGGGATGCACAAACCCATGCACAGTGAGCAGCAAGAGTGACGGTTTTAAGATATGACTGATTAATTTTCCATTTTCCTCTATTTATAAAACTTAAATAGAGGAATAAAAAAACTATAAAACAAGTTCTACCTATAAAACTTGGGTTTAACTGCCTAATTCAGTGAAGTTCTACAAATCAGGCACTGGGACCTTAAGAGGGTTTTTAAATCAGGGTGACGACTACAGCACTGCTGGACTGTACCGCATTCATATTAACATCATCCCACCATAGTGAAGCCACTCTGATCATCAGCTCACCCTTCATTTTTCTTGCGTTTTAACACGTCAAACATGGTCGCCTGCCTCATTATGTTTAACGTGCTTACAATGCAATGAAACGCCTTCGGCGCCCACGAGACAATTGTGGCATCGGATGCTGGCCTACCAATTACAAAACACGTTCGCCAACGGTCACTAGGTATGCCTACAATCCGTATCATAAAGTGATGCCTCTGAGTGTGCTGCCACATAACTCAATGATTCAAAATATCCTTCGTTGATGAGATGCCGCTTCGCGAGAGACTCTCGTCCGCAGCGCTTTATGGAATGCTCTCCTGGTTACGCTAAAGTTAACAGCGATGACCTCAGTGGTTACTCTACTCCTGGCTGTTTTCTTTCTTTGCATGGGCAAAGGCTCTTGACAAGGATGGGGGGGGGGGCAAAGTATAAAACTCAGGGGGAATTTGCCCACCCCCGAATTCACATGTTAAAATAGGCCCTGGGGTCCGACGCCCTAATAGTCAGGGATTTTTGACACTAGGCGTATGGTAATGACGAGAAAGAAGCGGTGTGAAATCCATATGGACCCCCATTAATGCCCGGAAATTTCCAGCTGTGAGACTTTGCTTCGTTGAATGAAAGTATATCATGTCATACCTATTCAACTTTAAAAACGTTCCCACGCCCAGTTTTCAGGATCATCACTGTTCTCCTTTTTTTTTTTTTTAAAAAAAATCTTTTTTGTTTTGTTTTTTTTTCCTTATAAATTCAAGTGAAATGTTATGAATTTGATTTTTCTCCAATTTTGGATTAAAAACTTCATTTTATATCAATGAGATCTTTGTTTGGTCTCCGGAACTCAGATAAGAAACCAGATTCCATGCTAATCTGGAACTACTTTTTGTAATCGGTCATCGAAAGAGGACACCCAATCTCCTGCAAGGCCGTTACCTCCAGATTTGCTCTAGATGCTACTTGATCGATTGCGAACAGTCAAAAAACGTCCTGAGATCGCGTTCCAGTTGTCATAACCAATCGACTGAGAAGAAGACCGCCCTGCTGTCAGCACTAATGGCTGCACTCTGAGCCTTTTACTTTCGATAATAGGACTGAGTCGTGGTATGGGCAGGCACAGCTAAGGACGAGCCCTGTTCCTACGGCACGGCATCGGTAGTTGCCATCCTGCGTTCACGCGGGCCGCAAGCCTTCAACACCTTCCAGGGAAAACCTGACACATTGCATGCACACCATTTCATCTCTGCAATCACATATGGTATGACGAACATACTGCATGGAATCTGGTTTCTTACGGAAGTATAAATACGGAAAGGAGAACAGTGATGATCCTGAAAACTGGGCGTGGGAACGTTTTTAAAGTTGAATAGGTATGAGATGATATACTTTCTTTTAACGAAGCAAAATCTCACAGCTGGAAATTTCCGAGAATTAATAGGGGTCCACATGGATTTCACACCGCTTCTTTCTCGTCATTACCACACGCCTAGTGTCAACAATCCTTGAATATTAGGGCGTCGGACCCCAGGGCCTATTTTAACATGTGAATTCGGGGGTGGGCAAATTCCCCCTGAGTTTTACACTTTGCCCCCCCCCCTTCCTTGTCAAGAGCCTTTGCCCATGCAAAGAAAAAAAACATCCAGGAGTAGAGTAACCACTGAGGTCATCGCTGTTAACTTTAGCGTAACCAGGAGAGCATTCCATAAAGCGCTGCGGACGAGAGTCTCTCGCGAAGCGGCATCTCATCAACGAAGGATATTTTGAATCATTGAGTTATGTGGCAGCACACTCAGAGGCATCACTTTATGATACGGATTGTAGGCATACCTAGTGACCGTTGGCGAACGTGTTTTGTAATTGGTAGGCCAGCATCCGATGCCACAATTGTCTCGTGGGCGCCGAAGGCGTTTCATTGCATTGTAAGCACGTTAAACATAATGAGGCAGGCGACCATGTTTGACGTGTTAAAACGCAAGAAAAATGAAGGGTGAGCTGATGATCAGAGTGGCTTCACTATGGTGGGATGATGTTAATATGAATGCAGTACAGTCCAGCAGTGCTGTAGTCGTCACCCTGATCTAAAAACCCTGTTAAAGTCCCAGTTGATTTGTATTTTGTATTGTGTATTTGATCCTACTTGTATTGTGTATTTGTATTTTTGTATTATGTATTTGATCCTAATTTGTAGAACTTCACTGAATTAGGCGGTTAAACCCAAGTTTTAGGCGAGGAAAATGGAAAATTAATCAGTCATATATTAAAACCGTCACTCTTGCTGCTCACTGTGCATGGGTTTGTGAATCCCATGAACATGTTCTTTCTGACTCACCAGCATGGCATAGCCCAGACTGCAGATCATGACAAATGTTGACTATATCTCATTGGGGCGGAGCTAAGGCGAATCTCTAAGACTCAGGTGTTTTTTTTTATTTTTATTTTGGGGCCGATAATCTGGAAAAGGAGCAGTTTGCTCTGCCTGTGCTGGGACAGCTTTTGCACTTTTGCGTACGGCTGAAAAACATATTCGCAATTTGGTCACAAACTGTATTTTGGAGATAGATTAGATCAACAGAAACTGGACAGGCAACCTGCTGCCAATTTAGAAAATAATCGATGCTGCCCCATCTCGTCAATATGCTGGCCATCGTTTGCAGACTGTAACACACACACATATACATACATATATTTATATATATATATATATATATATATATATATTTCTTATATAACAACGATATATTTATTTAGCAGTTTTGAAATGCCATACCCGGCCATGCCATGGTAACCCACGGTGCCGGTCTAGTAATTTCCTGCGCGTTTTTAAGACGCCGAGATATTTAAGGGACGCCCGCGGCAACCTGCGTCAATACGGAAAGTACCTTTCGTAACGGAAGTCTGTGCCACTATGACTGCACTACGAGAAAAAAGGCCGAAAAGATTGATCGATGCCCAAATCGAATCAGTACAAGGAAACAAGCTGCGTTCGAGGGGAGAAGTGCTGCAGCAATATGTTCAGCCCTACCGTGTGGATGGGCTTACCCAGAGGGAGGTCGAAACACAGACCATACGTGAAGTGATGAGGCTGTGGAACGAAGCCCAAATTCTCACTGCACCGGAGCGGAACGTGATAAAGAAGCTCAACAGGACGGTTAAGCAGTACCGAGCTTTCATCAAAAGCAAATCCTGGAGGTCCACGCCAGGAATTGACAAGAAGAAGGAATTTAGGGATAGCCTCAAAGACCTTGACATTGCCCGTGTCGGCACCATTAAGATCATCAAAATCAAGAGTGCAAAAACATTCTCCAGGTCCAAAGGGAGCCAGGTCGCCGGGGCGTCATGGTGGTATTCGATAAGTTTCATTCTGGGAAGGAGGAGCGAACTCTTCAACGGCAACAGCAGGCCGAAGAGAGGGCCAGCCGTTAGACTGCACAGCAGACGGAGCAAGAGGCTGCTCCGTGGAGTGGAATGCTCGTTTACCGACAGCACATAAGTGACAGATCAGGATGACCCGCAGCCATTCGTCATGCTTTCTCCTTCGAAGCGGTCCTGCAGGAGAGCCAAGAACATTGTCGCTCCTGGTCTGGCAGCAGCCCTCGATCGGACCAAGCTCAATGATTGCTCTGCAATCCATTTCCTATCGGCGACGGCCTCGGCCCTCGGCCACGGCTCCTCTGAACCGGTGATCACAGAAGCTCGACCAGGTGGGCACGTAGATCGCAGAGGAAAGCCATTGCGGACGAAATCTAGCATTCTTTCTCCGCGCCACCCAATCTGATGGTCCACTGGGACAGCAAACTGTTACCTGACGATGAAAAGGAAAAGGTGGATCGACTACCTGTCATTGTGACCGGTCCAAGAAGCACCGCCGAGGTTCTCGGTGTTCCGAAGTTTGCAGTTGGAGCGGAGTTGGAGCAGCACCAGCCGACGTTGTCGCGCGTTGTCTGGAAGACTGGGAGGTTTCGGACAAGGTCGTCGGCATGAGCTTCGACACCACTTCCAGCAATACTGGGCAAGTTGTGGAAGCAAGCATGCTTCTTCAACAGAAGCTTGGGCGACAACTCCTTCATTTCGCTTGTCGTCATCATATCTTCGAAATGGTGGCAGAGTCGGCCTTTTCCACGCGCCTCGGTCCGTCCTCGGGACCGGCGATCTTCTTGTTCAAGCGCTTCAAGAAGAGATGGAGGCTCATTGATCGGAGCAAGTCTGAAGCCATGATGCGTGAAGAAATGGAGTCAGCAGTGGCACAGGCGTTTCTCTCCAAGGATCGTGTCGCCGCCTTCTGTCAAGAGGAGCTCGCCGAAATCCAGCTTAGTGATGATTATTGTGAGTTCTTTGAGGTCTCAATCATCATCTTTGGTCAAGACCTCCCCGCGGAGGTCAAGAACCACCAATCAAGTTCTCCAACCCGGTGCTCTCCACCGTGACAGATGGATGGGACGCCTAATCTACGGGAACAAGATCTTCTCGCTTTGCCATCAATTCTCCGTGACTCTCAGTGAATGGGGAGCATTCAAGCGCGTCGTCTCTTTCATGGTTGTTTTGTACGTCATTGTATGGTTTTGTTCTTCATCGGTGGTCAAGGCTCCCGTGCACAACCTAGCCGTCCTGCAAAGCCTGATTTGAATGCTGAAATCTCGAAGACGATCTCCATGAACCTCGTCAATCACCTATCATTTATTCTGACATGTACGGTTTACTATTTATTACAACAATGATCTATTATGGTACCTTAGCGAAGAACTGGCTGGTGTGTCGTTCTTCGACGACGGCGTGCCGTGTGAGATGAAGAGGATGGTCGCAGCACTCCAGGAACAGGGATTGGAGAGTTCGCTTAAGCGAGCACAGATGGATCTCGCGGCAAAGGAGGTTCTCGCCAGGAAGATCATCGTCGACTTCATTATCGCAAAGTCGGTGGGTAACCTGAAGACCTACGGCATCGACATGGACTTCCTTGCCGCCCATCCTGCTGATTGGGAGACAGCACCTGGCTTCAAGAACGCTTAAGAAGTCCTGCGCGGGATTGCGGTATTAAGCGACCTCTCCGAACGAGCTGTGGCTCTTACCCAGGCGTGCGAGGTACTGACGAAGGATGAAAGGCAAAAGCAGTACCTGCTGCAAGTCGTCGAATGGTATCGTCGCTAGAACCCCGCGGCCACGAAAAGGATTGAAGTATCATTCCCACCTAAGCTACACTGCTGCCGACAGAGTCAGTGTACCTACGACCTGAGACAGCATATGAAGAGTTTTTCGATCCAGTGTGTCAAAAGGATGATGTACATTTTATGCATATCGTGTGCTTGGTTTAAAAAACTGGAGCATAAAGCACGTTTCGGGGGTTTCAGACACACCTCGCCCTGACCGAATTTCCCAGGGATCACAAGTCCATGGAGAATGAATTCTTGCTGGGAAAAGATGGAATAGTGTTTTTTTATTTTAATGGGTTCTGAATGCACAAAGGTCGGCGCGAATCTCATCAAACTAAAAATAAAATACGGCAAAAGCAACATACAGTCTACGTGTGACAGTGGCTAAAAATGTTGGACCAAGGCCATATTTTGTGCGCATGATTTACTCCCAAACACGCATCAGTTAATGAGAGAGCACTCTGGAAAAGCCTCCATCGCAGTTCGTCCTTATATATATATATATATATATATATATATATATATATATATATATATATATTATACATACATATAACGAACTCCTAAGGAAGGGATATGTATATATACATGTATACCCCTTCCTTAGGGATATATATATCCATTCCTTAGGAAAGTATATATATATATATATATATATATATATATATATATATATATATATATATATACATATATATATGAAGTAAATTCAGCAAGAAGACAAATGCCAAGGGATGGTCTCAGCCAATGCCCCTCGTTTGCAGCGTTGCCCCCGCAGTCATTTTTTCTTAAAGCAGGCCCTGCCGGACCCCCCAGCGAGCCAGGCAGAGTCTGTGTTCAATTATCAAGAGCTGGTGGTAGAGCCACTATCGCATCTGCTTGTTTTGTCTTTTTTAGGAGCGGTGGAACCCCTGTGGAGATGGGGGAAAGGAAAATGCGATTTTTGCCTCGTTTTTTCCCATGCAACGCCATCCTATCCCACAGGTTCCAAAGCTCCAAGTCTTCCTTGTCGGCGCATAAGTCAGGCTTGACTACAGGCGTCGTAGTCTTGTGCGAAATCGGGTGTCTTGTCAGGCGTCAGTCAGTCGCCCGTAGCGCATCTGTCCTACGGGCCACTGTACCCAAGGCCCAAACCCAATGACAACTTTCTCCTTCTCCAGCCTCGTTCGTCTAGAAGTGAAGCGTGCCTGAGATTCCAGTCTTCACATAAGAAAGCACGCAGACGACAAGTACCTCTGAAGCACAGATCTGCGACATTTGAATCACAATTTTTGACATTTTACTGACGGAAGCGTCGCCTCGTGCACAGGTCTCCATGTCAGATGCACTATGCACTACCATCACACACACACATACATTCGTGGTGCGGTCTCCAGGCGGAAAGTGAAGACACATCTGCGCGCTGTCCGCAGGGGTGTCGATTTTTATTCTTTTGAGAGGATCTTGGCCCACCTAGTGTTGGTTTTGGCCCACGCAATGTTGGTTTGGGCCTATCCCAATATTTTCTGCCGGTTTTAAAGGGAAACACAGAGAGGAAAAAACACCCTGGTGTCAATTGCAGCACCTTGTAATGGTGTCGCACAGATACAGAGGGGTGCTTGCAATGGAGGATCGTTGAAATTTACTTGTAATGGACACCCACGGAGGACACCGACTATGTTTTTGGCGCCTTCAATTTATCTTGATGCATTCAGCACCCCATTCAGGTTTCACAGATCACGACGTGGCCAGTGCCGCGTTTAACTAGATGACACCCCGTTCTGGTGTCGCAGAAATCAGCGACACCTAAACCGACACCCCGTCCGACACCCCAAAACAGGAGGAAACGCCATGGGCGTCTCCACGGGTAAGGCTCAAAATTCCAGAAATTTGAGGGACTTCATGACATGAACTATTTGCATTTGTGACTTGAAGGCAGACTAGGATGCTTATCCGATTAGTGATATGTATCTGCGAATACACGATAAACATGATAAACCATGTTTTCTACGCGCATCCGTTTTTATCCACTGCGACAATTCTGCAGAGGCTTCACACGCCTATGTAGAAACGCGCCACACTTCCGCCATTGTTCCTCCTGCGTGTCTCGACGACAGACGATCGCATGCGCAGCAAGCCATCTCGACTGCTGTTACGAGGTAAATTGCCTGTTATTTCGTTCATCAGTGTGCGTTTAAACCGGCTGCTATTTTATACAGCATTAGTTTATAAGCACCACTGTTCAATGATTGTCATTCGCTTGAACTCGTCATATAAACGAGGCACGAAGAAGTTGCATATCGGACCTACGTGCCAGGATACCATAAAGACGACATAGACCATCGGTGGCGCTGCTATTGAGGCGCTTCAGGTACGGCCGTACCAAATTCCAGAGCCCTCTTCAACATCCTTTTTAAATATTTTAAAACCGCAGATTGAGGAAAAAGTCGGTCAGAAGACTTTTAAGGGAGCTTTTTTATGTCATGCGTACACAATCATATCGCACGTGTGCGTGCCTTTAACCCTATTCCCGGCAGGGGGGGGCGGAATCCGCCCCCCCCTCGGGTTTTTTGCTTGCCAATTCCAGGCTTTTTGACGCAGCTTCACGAAACTTGGTGACTTTTCCTAGCTATTCCTTCTACGCGCCGTGACAAAATTTCGAAATCCTATTTTGCTCAGGGGCGAAGCCAGGCAACGTTTTTGGGAGGCACCTCAGGTCATTTTTGGCCATGTTGAGGGTAAAAGGAAAATGTCTGCCAAAAACAGAGTTTTTAAGATAGAACTTAAAACTTTATATGAATATATAGCTAAATAGTTGGTCAATGTGCATATGTAATTTTGTTTATCTGAGGTCACTTTACAAGGTCAGGTCAAGGTCAAAAGTCAAAATTTGTTTTTTCGCAATAATTTCGGCGCCGTTTTTTCAAATGCCAAACCCGGAATATATATGACGTAGAAAGATGCCCTCTACTTGTGTACCAAGTTTCAGCTTGATATCAGGTCAGGTCACGGAGCTATGACCTAAAATGTCAGTGCACGTACCCTATATCGCAAAAGCCAAAAAATGAATTTTTTGGAATAGAGTGAATTTAATCGATTAAAAACGTTTACAGATAATATTGAATGCACACGACATCATTCCAGGTGACCCCAAGGTCACTGGAGGTCATTTAAGGTCAAAGGTCACAAGTTGATCTGAGAAACATGTGACCATGACAGTTCCCCCTTTTTTATGTCCCTGGCACCGCCTATGCTAACATTATACAAACATTGTAATGCGATTTGTACTTCTTTAGCATAACATGACTAGCGGAAGCTAAAAAAGTGTTTTGGCCTCTTTTGTTCATTCCGTTATTGGAAAACTAATCCCCCTATTTTTGAAACCCTGTGAACGCCCATGAATTTTCTCAAAATTTCAAATTTGCATACCTATGGTAAAAGCCCTATCTATAATCTCTCGATTGATGCCAGTTTCATCGAAATGGGTCCATAAACAACGGAGTTATAAGAAGTCAAAAAGTACCCCCCATTTTGACATTTTTGCCCCCCTGTATCCACAAATTTCAAAATTTTGAAAATTTCTTTTTATCAAAATGTAGTTCACGTCACGGCAAATCGATTGCCGTTTGTTGCAATGAAATCGGATGAGTAGTTCTCGAGATCTCGGGGGGGGGCCGAATCCGCCCCCCCCTGCCGGGAATCGGCCATACCGTCTAGCCCTCCGGGAATAGGGTTAAGACAGAAGTTTCCTTAGAGTTTTTTTTATAATGGCTTATCCCGCTTCCCGCCCCATACCCAAACAGAGATAACTGTTCATCGTCTGCACTCAAGTGCCCAATCCTGAGCACTGACCTACGGGTAATATCTACTAAGTAAACTCTGTACGGCCGGAATCCAAGGTTTTTAGAAAGATTCTACGGCACAGACGTCAATGATGGTGACGTCAAAAAAGTCGAAATACAGGTTTCAGTGGTTCTCTGAAACAATTTCCTCCATAGTTAAGTGGCGTCAGTTTAGCAATGGTACAAGTTGCAAAGGTCACTAGAATTATTTTCCGAAAATCGCTCTCGGGACATGTGAGATCCCAGCGTTCGGTTGACCCTAGTTTGACTCCGGGGCTCAGACCATTCCATTTTCCACCTGATTGCCCGCCTCCCCATTTGCTTGTTAGTTTGCCTTCGTGGTAGCAGCAGCGTTTGAGCTAGAGCAATAATAAGCACTGAAGGTATTTTTACTTTTCATTGCGTCGGCATTTCGTCGCAGTTGTATTTTCATAGATTGTTACTTGAATGCCTGAATGCTTCACGTTTTATTCCTTTCATAACACCATTTCCCTCATTACCATAGCGTGTTCAGTTCTTAATATAGCAAGACGGGTCTACGCCACACTCAAGCACCTAGCCAGTGTGTCGTTCTTCGACGACGGCGTGCCGTGTGAGATGAAGAGGATGGTCGCAGCACTCCAGGAACAGGGATTGGAGAGTTCGCTTAAGCGAGCACAGATGGATCTCGCGGCAAAGGAGGTTCTCGCCAGGAAGATCATCGTCGACTTCATTATCGCAAAGTCGGTGGGTAACCTGAAGGCCTACGGCATCGACATGGACTTCCTTGCCGCCCATCCTGCTGATTGGGAGACAGCACCTGGCTTCAAGAACGCTTAAGAAGTCCTGCGCGGGATTGCGGTATTAAGCGACCTCTCCGAACGAGCTGTGGCTCTTACCCAGGCGTGCGAGGTACTGACGAAGGATGAAAGGCAAAAGCAGTACCTGTTGCAAGTTGTCGAGTGGTATCGTTGTTAGAACCCCGAGGCAACAAAAAGGGTTGAAGTATCATTCATACCTAAGCTACACGGGTCACTTTACTCACGAGTCTGTTTACTTCCAAAAGATGCATTTTTCACTACAGATCACTTTATTCGGAGTCTGTTTACTTCCAAAATATGCATTTTTCGAAACTTTTTGAATTCTTGGTATTACTCGCAGCTGTGCGAGCCAGTCCTGCTATTTTCAACCCGTGCTCAGCAATTCATCGCTGATGTTGACGGTGGCGCATTTCGATTCATAAGAGTTATTCGTGACCTGACCTCAGGCCAATGGCTAGAAGTCATTGGTACTTTGTCCATTGACGGTAAACAGACATCTGCATCACCCCACGCTAAACCGTTATAAAAAAGTTTCGCCAAAGTCCGAAAAATCGACATGTCTTACAAATGAGTTTGGCCTTACATCAGTGACCCGAAAAATTCCGAAAAATCTGAGATAGCAGATTTCTTGCATCCGTCGGAATTTCTAGTCCCCGGAAGTTTTATTGTGATATCGTGTTTTCCCAGAAAAGCTGCAGAGCGCTAAACTTACCTGACTGATCTAGTCAAAAAATTGGTGCAAGGTGTAAAAATGATCAAGCCAAAGGTATACAAAGCTTCGTGGCACCTTTTCTCGCAATCTTGGAGAAATCTCGGGGCGGTCAACGACCCCCACAGTTGGAGGCGGGTTAAGGTCAGTCAGTCAGAAGGTCAGTTTCATAGAATTGCTGCTTCTTCCTATAAATTTCGTGATATGCCAGTGGCATACCACAAAATCCGATATTTTCCCCATCTCCCAGGAAAATCCAGGCTACGTGCCTGCATACTTCGATTTGGCTGTCACATAGTATTCCTCGTTTGACCGCACTGTTGCGTTCCCATGCATTCCGGTATAATGCAATTGATACACGGTCATCGTCTTCCGTTTACAGTGTTTACTTGCATGGGCAGTGATGATGGTCGCTTTTTGTCATGCAGTGTCGACAATGCTCAACTTCTCCACAGGCCAAGACTTTCAGCTGGTCTTGATGCCAAATGTCTTTTGAATACTGATGCCAACATGATCACGGCATTACACAAGTCTGGACAGAAAAAGCCTTCTTGCACGGGCTAACGCACCTGGGACGCCGGTAATATGCCGAGCTTTGGTTGGACGTCGACGACGACACAGCGACGTTATGGACCTGTCTAATGGCGACCGTGATGGGGACTTTTCAGCGACGTCATCGCTCGGCGGCGGTATTTCCAACGTCCTGGCTGATTGCGCCCATAGTGGTCATCTTACCACAGGATGGGGATTCACCCGACTTTTGGAAAGGCTGAACCGTTGCTTCTGACCACCTCAACACCGAGCCTGAGTATGGACGATCTATCAACTGACGGCAGACGCAGCCACTCAACTGAGTCCTGTGGACGTCCCCCACAGTGAAGTCTATCCCGCTCGCGGCGTAATGGGAGGTACCTCGCCGAGGCGAACCTCAGGACGAACTTCGCACCCGCTTTGACCGCATGACGCGTGCATCCGGCCATCGTCAGCTGCGCCGCTGCCGGCGAGCGGCTGGACGCTGGATAGTCGGACGTGACGTCACACAGGGTGCGGCCAAGGCCACCAAATGAAGACAGCTATGAACGCGGGGCCGGGGCGGCAGGCGAGCGCTTGACAGACGACAGGCTCCGTCAACGCGGCCTGCATGAGAGTCGAGAACACAGAGCCAGCCTCACGACGTGGAGACAAAGGGTTAGGACATGCCCGCAAAGATTACCCACGAGCCCCCACGACCACCGGAAGTGTACGTCCGCCGCGCCGGCTGAGGAGGCCTGGCGGACTCGCGGGTGCACGGCCGGCGTCCGCGCAGTAGGAGCGACCATCCCCGCACCTGGTTGTGCCTCGGCGGCGTCTTCCCCAAGTCCACTGTGCGCTGGAAAAAACACCGGTCCCGCCCCCCGGCACCGCCGGGTGATGAGGGGCGGGAGTTATTGGGAAGGGGTAGGGGGAGGGTGCGGATTGATCGAATCGAAGTGAGTCTGGGCAGTGAGATCGAATCCGTGGGTCTCGCGGAATGCGATGGCAAAGCAAAGCAACGACGAAAAAGCAACGGCGGATCCGGACTCGGATAGGTATTGGGCGTGGCCAGTGCATCAGACTAATAACGAACGATTCAGAGTTTATAAAAATGCGACCACAGGCGCTGGTTCAAACAGCGAGCACATTTTGTCACCGCAAAATCGAAAACAAGCACGCCAAACGAAATCTAATGGGGTGAAATGTGTTGGGGTCGCAATTCTTATTTTTGACGTAACGACCAATGGTTCCCTCGCCCACGGCGGCCGTCTCTGGGCACCGACAGCCGCACAGCCGCCGGGCCACCCAAGTGTGCCGCCCCCGCGCCACCGCCGCGCCGCCACGGTCAGAAGACACCCGCCGCGCGGCCGCTGCCGCCGCGGACGGCCGCAGTGCGTCGCCTGCCGCCCGGCCGCCTCCGCTGCAGGCTGCCACAGTGCCGCCTCTGCAACCGCCGTCCGGCTGCGGCGTCGGCCGTCAACGAGTCAGCAAGCCAGCCCGGCGCCGGGCTGACCCAGTCCCGCCTGCTGAGTCGGCGGCCAGGGATGCCCAGGGCGCGGCACAGCGGGTCACCACCTTCGAGTCGCACGTCCGAACTGAGTGCACACTGGACCGGCCGGCACGGGCACCGCAGCCGCTCCGACTGTGGGGGCCGTTGACCGCCCGAGGTTTCTCCAAGATTTCGAGCAAGGAACACACTCAGTGCCACGAAACTTTGTATACCTTTGGCTTGATCATTTTTACACCTTGCACCAATTTTTTGACTTCAGATCAGTCAGGTAAGTTTAGCGCTCTGCAGCTTTTTCGGAAAACACGATATCACAGTAAAACTTTTCGGGACTAGAAATTCTGACGGATGCAAGAAATCTGCTATCTCAGATTTTTCAGAATTTTCCGAGTCATTGATGTAAGGTCAAACTCATTTGTAAGACATGTCGATTTTTCGGACTTTGGCGAAACTTTTTTGTAACGGTTTAGCGTAGGGTGATGGAGATATCTGTTTACCGTCAATGGACAAAGTACCAATGACTTCTAGCCATTGACCTGAGGTCAGGTCACGAATAACTCTTATGAACCGAAATGCGCCACCGTCAACATCAGCGATGAATTGCTGAGCACGGGTTGAAAATAGCAGGACTGGCTCGCACAGATGCGAGTAATACCAATAATTCAATAAGTTTCGAAAAATGGATATTTTGGAAGTAAATAGACTCGCGAATAAAGCCCCGCCAGTTGTGTAGATCGATAACCAATGAATTTTTTCAAAATTTAAGCATGAGAAGCCATCACAAGAACCACTGGCATAAAGAAATACTACATGGTAAGGCCTATGTCGGGGAAATAAAGAAACGCTAAAATTAGTTTCCGTTAATTTCATACCGCGTTCGGCTACGGCGCCCGCCGGCAGTCGGTGCGAAAATCGCCTTGCCTTTAATTCAACGTTTCGGCGTAAATATTAAACAAATCAGAGAAATAAGTCGTGCATCGGCATCTGCGGACTTTAACCTGTTCATTGGTGCCTTTACCTGGGCCTCATTTATTACAGCCCTTGAGATCCAGGCCGCTTCTCAGTCTCATGCAGTCGGCTGTTAGAAAACATATAGGGCATAAATGGCTTACATGTTATCCAAAACTAAAAATGAGACAAGTTTCGAGCCCTACTTGCCACGAGCTTTCCAACGGTGCGCCTATTTTCATCGTGCGACCAGTCATTCGTGAGTAAGAGTGGGGGCGGTCAACCGCCCGCCTCCCCCCCAGTCGGGCGCGGGTTAACACATAGGGAAAACATATGTTTTCCTTTGTAACATATATTTGACCACTATTCTGTATTCCTGCGAAATCGCTTAATATCTAGTGAGCGAGTAAATCGCTTGTCTCGGGGGGCATGTCCCTCATGTCCCCTTTGGCTACGTCCCTGCAGGAAGCATGATCACGTTTTAACCCTATTCCCGGAAGGCCGATTCCCGGCAGGGGGGGGCGGATCGAGAACACTTATTCGATTTCATCACAACAAACGGCAATCGATTTGCCGTGACTGAAAGAAAAAAAATTTTCAAAATTTTGAAATTTGTGGATACAGGAAAAATATAAAAAAGAGAATTTTTTGACTCCTTATAACTCCGTTGTTTATGGACCGATTTCGATAAAACTGGCACAATCGAGAGATTATGGATAGGGCTTTTACCAAGGGTATGCGAATCTGAAATTTGAAAAATCATGGGCGCTCACAGGGTTTCAAAAATAGGGGATTAGTCTCTAATAACGGAATGAACAAAAGAGGCCAAAACACTTTTTTAGCTTCTGCTAGTCATGTTATGCTAAAGAAGTACAAATCGCATTACAATGTTTGTATAATGTTAGCATAGGCGGTGCCAGGGACATGAAAAAGGGGGAACTGTCATGGTCACACGTTTCTCAGATCAACTTGTGACCTTTGACATTAAATGACCTCCAGTGACCTTGGGGTCACCTGGAATGATGTCGTGTGCATTCAATATTATCTGTAAACGTTTTTAATCGATTAAATTCACTCTATTCCAAAAAATTCATTTTTTGGCTTTTGCGATATACGGTACGTGCACTGACATTTTAGGTCATAGCTCCGTGACCCGACCTGATATCAAGCTGAAACTTGGTACACAAGTAGAAAGCATCTTTCTACGTCATATATATTCCGGGTTTGGCATTTGAAAAAACGGCGCCGAAATTATTGCGAAAAAACAAATTTTGACTTTTGACCTTGACCTGACCTTGTAAAGTGATCTCAGATAAACAAAATTACATCTGCACATTGCCCAACTATTTAGCTATATATTCATGTAAAGTTTTAAGTTCTATCTTAAAAACTCTGTTTTTGGCAGACATTTTCCTTTTACCCTCAACATGGCCAAAAATGACCTGAGGTGCCTCCCAAAAACGTTGCCTGACTCCGCCCCTGAGCAAAATAGAATTTCGAAATTTTGTCACGGCGCGTAGAAGGAATAGCTAGGAAAAGTCACCAAGTTTCGTGAAGCTGCGTTAAAAAGCCTGGAATTGGCAAGCAAAAAACCCGAGGGGGGCGGATTCCGCCCCCCCCCCCTGCCGGGAATAGGGTTAAACCTTGCACTCGAACTCAGATTCACCATACATCCAGACAAAGTTCCAGTCGTTGGCGTCGATGTATTCGAGAACAGACTATAGTCGAGCCGGAACAGAATTACGGATGGTCGCATCGATGTCGTATCATCACAAATCATTCCAGGCTGCATAATGATGCGTCCGACTCACTTCAGTAACAACGATTCGACAGATTTGTTACATCCACAGCGGCTTGCTGGTGCTATGCACACACGCCGGCATTGGTCAGCGTGAAAGCACTCCTTTCAACAGTTTAGGACCGACGTGAACAGGTTTTTGTAATACATCATAAATCTACTATTTCGTGCACCCGTTATTCTCACTTGCACGTGAACTCAAGTTTGATAATGCACTTCGCCCTGCGACAAGACGGCCTGCCATTAGCAATACGCGCATAGAGTATATTCCACGTTTGCGCTACCAGACTTCAGCGGTTGACTCAGATGACAACTGACAGCATATCGCATACTCCAAAAACTGTGGCTGCGAGGTTCATTTCGGCCTCTGCGCCTACAGCTACCTCTAACCGCAAACGGGACATTGGTTAGCACCATCAGACCTGACATCACACTTGCAAGACGCCATAGCCACAGCTCGACCAAGACTCGGACGCAGCGTTTCCATCAAATACAGCGGCGTTTGGAAGCAAAGAAGCCGTCAGCTTACCTTTGCTTATCGAAGGGCTAGCGAATGGTTATGGGCCACTCTTCGCAGATGGCGCTACTAATCACGTCATACCCATCAATAGAGAGCGCCACATGTAGACAGGGTTGACCCATGTGGAGTCCTTCATTCGCGATAAACTTCTACCGCTGAGCTTGACGCCTCATCACACTGCGCTCGAGGTCCTTCATATTCGTCTTCGCGTCGCTGAGCCGACTCGGATCACGAGCACGAACCGCGAGCCACGGATCAAGAACGTTCATCACGAGTCACGAGCGCGAATCAAAGATCACGAACGTGAAACACGAATCACGCGTAAGTTGTGAGTAACGACTTACGAGTCACGAATCGCGAGTCGCGGATCACTAGACACGGGTCACGAGTCACGGATCCCGAGTCACAGATCACGCCGGGAAGGCGGTCGCCTGCCGTGTCGGTACCACCGCCAGCGGACGGTGGCCGGGCGCCAGCAGGTTGTGCTCGACGCCATACATGAAGCGGGCAGGACTGTTGTTGATGTAACGCGGTACGTAACCCTGGAGCACGCAGGTGCGACGAGGAATTAGGTCGCGTTCTGTTATCAGCATTACGACAACATGTAGCTTGAGTCGTTCTTGCCGCCCAATTTGGAGAGAAACAACCAAAACATAAACGTAATAAAACAGTCTAAAACCATTCAACAACAACCAATTATCAATTATACCTGCCGACGATTCACAGCACATTACCAGACTCTGACACGTCCGCCTGCCTTGAGCTAACACCTCGTCCCCTGAGCCCCGAGCCCCGAGTCCCGCCCCCTGATCGGTGCCCCGCCGGGCCGTCAGTACCGACTGCCAACTGACCCGGCGCTGAACGGGCGCCGGCTGAGGCGGAGCGCGGGCGGCCGCCGCCGGATGCCGCCAGGGGCCGCCGCCGTCCAGTCGCTCCTCACTCCTGCCGCGGCCGACGGGGCGCGGCCCGGCCGGCGGCCGCAGCCGGCCGCCCCGGAAGTGCAGCTCGTGGTGCGATTGGCTGCGCTGGAAGGCCTGCAGCCGCCGGGACGTCCTGGGGTGGGCCGCGGGAGAGGTTAGTGTCGAGGAACAGCTCTGGCATGTCGGGCAGTAGCCTTGGGAGTGTGCTGGAACGCTGCCACGTAACGCTAGTTTATGAATTCCCGTGGGTGAACGGCTATAAGCGATTTCGTTTCCACTGACGCACGCAGATGAGCGTGCGCCAATGAAGGAAGAGGATAATCGCCGATGAACATCGCAGTCTGTCGTGGTATTAAATATCAGGACAAACTGCGTATCATTCAGTTCGTACACATCACATTCGCATCGCATTCCTTTCATTCAATTCAATTCATGCACATCGTACACCAGGCACTACCAAACATGGACCCAAGGCATCCGATCATCCTTCCAGGCGCGCCCAATCCGCTCGACATCCCTTGTGGGCTCGTCCCCCACCTGACGCTCCTGGCACCCTCGGTCCCCTCACCTAGCGCCTCTGGTCCGCTCGCTGTCGGCCAGGCTGGTGGGGGTCCGACAGTCTCTGTCAGCCCCCGCGGACATGCCCGGAGCCAGCTGAACGGCAGAGCCCCAGGCGAACGCCCGCCGGTAGTTGCTGTGTGACGTCACTGGTCGCGACGGCCGGCCGTCCGTCACAGGATCGCCGGGAGCTCCTGGGGGAGGATGAAGAAACGGCAGTTGTTTCACGTTCGGCGACTCACGGCCATTCGGAAGGACTGACTCTGTAAAAGTGGTGCCTAGGAGGAGATCGAAAGTGCGGCTTTATTTGCCGAGGCGGCAGAAAAAAACGAGCGCCTCCCGAAAACAAGAACCCTGACAACTAACCGTAGGAGATTCTGTCACAAAACACTTAATCATTAGAGCATCTGACACCCTTTTCCAAAAGACCAGCGTCCTAAACGTTTGGACAGGCTCCGCTGTAGGAAAAAGCAGCAATTTTAAGCAACTTATCTCATATTTAACGCACAGGAAAACATATGTTTGCTCTTGCAGCGTATGTATGATCGCTGTTACGTATTCCTGCAAAATCTAGATTTCTAGTTTAGACCGCTTGGCTCAGGGGAGCCATGGCCCCCATGGCCCTCCTGGCCACGTCCCTGTCGCGAGCTAAGGCAGGCTGCTGCGGCGACCTACGAACTGCGAGCTGCGCTCTGGGAGCTGGGCGAGAGAGGTTCGGGACTGACCGCTGTATCGCCTCAGCCGGCCGGGCTTGCTGGGCGGCTCGCTGTAGACGGAGTTGGGCGTCTTGCGGCCGGGCCGACTCGGGCTGACTCGCTCCGAGATCGGCGGACTCCTGCGGCGGGCGTAAACGCCGTCAGCAGACAGCCGTGTAGGAGATGTGAAGCTCGGACCGATGTATTGCAATCTTTCCGTGGCCGTCTACCAGCACGTGAAACATTTTGGTGGGCCACATGACATGTGGGCTTTAAAAACGCACACAAACACACACGGACTACAGAAGAAAACTACTGATCACCCATTAATTTACTACAGAACACCGCTGCATTCGAGGCATCTGAAAATCGAACATGCCGAACCGCAACCAGCTCAGCTCTCCTCTACCCGGTACCGACCTGGCCCTCTGCATGTACCGGTACCGGGCGGCCGGGGTGCGGTAGTCGCGGTACTCCCGCCGCTCCTCGTGGTACTCCTGCAGTTCCTGCGTCAGCCGCTGCGACGCGTCCAGGCTGGGCGACGACTCGTAGCCGCTGCTCGGCTGCCGATTGGCTGAGCCGGCACGGGAGGGCGGGTCCGGCTCGGAGCGGCCGCCCCCGGCCAGATCGGCGAGGTCGTCGGCTGACCCGCCGGCCTGCCGGGACGAAAGCGTCGGTTTTCCTGCGTTTCTTTGCAGGTTAAGACATTCTCCGACGCTCGGCAAGTAACTCAACGCATCGGCAAACGACTTACTGGCGCCTGACGGGACACAAGACATAACACAAGACTCTGGACACCTGGACCCAAGATGCTGTGTGTCCTAAGTTACAAATAAACAAACACGCAAATCAACGTATCGTAACATACGAGTGATATTCTACGAGGAGTGCTGCTGGTTGACCATCAGCAGCCATGATGGCAATCTGCTGATTTGTTGCCAGGTACGACACATTATTGAGATTTTTTTATTTACTCCATAAGACAAGTTCACCATGATCTGCGTGATGGGTCAAACTGAGGAGCAGACCGCTAAGAATGAAAGTCAATCGAGGTAGGTTCACAGCGGCTCACGTGTTGGCTACTGACCTGTTTGGGGCCATCAGAAGCATGCCGCGCTGAGCCGCCGCGCCGGCCGGACACCGCTGGCAGCCAGCCGGCGGCCGGCCGGGCCAGCGGGTCCGCGCCGGAGGACGCCTCGCCCTCCGGCTCCTCGCGCCGCACGTGCGCCATACTGTCGGCCGCCCGGGCTGCCTGCTTCCTGCCGCGCAACCAATTCTTGACGCCGGCCAGGAACCGGGGCTTCTCTTGCCTGACTGGTGGTGGAGGCGGTGGCGGGGGCGGCGGCGGTGGCGGCTGCTGCTCGGCCGGCAGCTGGTCCAGCAGCGGCGGCAGGCTGCTGTAGTCGGGCGGCGGGCACTCGGGCGGCTGCCAGAAGAGGTCGTCGCCGCGCGCCGGCAGCCGGAACTGCGGCGGCGCCGACGCGTCGCAGACGCTGCGCGGGCTCGACTGGGCCGACTCCTTGTGCGAGCTGAAGCCCATGTCGCTGGCCGAGCCGGACGAGGTGACGTCCGAGCTGGCGACGTGCTCCGGCGCCGGCGCGGCGGCCGGCACGTTCGCGACAGCGCGGCGCGACTCCTCCAGCTCCCTGATGCGCAGCTGATGCTCGAGCAGCACCTCCTCGTTCTCGCGGAGGCGCTTCTGCTGGAACTCGCGCTCCACGCGCTGCATGGCCTCCTGCTCCTCTAGGCGACGCCGTTCTTTCTCCTCCGCTTCGCGGCTCAGCTGCGCCTCCAGCTTCTTCTTTTCGATCAGGCGCAGCGTGCTCTGGAAGGCGAACTTGCGCCGGCCGACGGGCACCGAGCTGCGCGGCGGCTTCTCCGGCGAGGCGCGCTCGGCGCTGGCGCCGCGCCGCCCGGCCGGCCGGCCCGCGCCGCGCGGCGACGTCGACCGGCCACGCTCCACCTTCGTCGACTGGTATTCGGGCAGGTACATGACGTGGCGGCCGGCCGGCGGCGCGCCCGCCTCCGAGCGCGCGTCGGCTGCGCGGCGCGGCTCGGCCGGCTCGGGCTCGACGTTCAGCGAGCTGGGCACGCTCCGGCTGAGCAGCCAATTCTGGTCGAGCGACTGCGACGGGGAGCGGACGGCGCCGCCGACGGCCGGCCGCTCGGGCGTCGCGGCGCCGCCGAAGCCGCGGCCGTCCAGCGAACGCTCCCGCCGGGCCTCGAGCGCCCGCCCGCCGCCGGCGGCGAACATGCCGCCGCGCGAGGTCAGCTTCGGCAGCGTGTCGCGGCCACGCTCGGCGCCGCCCTCGGACGCGTCGTCGCCGCTGCTGGCGTCCAGGTCCTGCGCCGGCGTCCAGCAGCCAGCCGACCGCGCCGCCGCCGGCGACGACGCGGCCAACGGCGGCTCGTCGGCCGGCGACGCCGCGCCGGCCGGCTCCGGCGGCGGCGGGCTGCCAGCGTCGCCGCCGATGCCCGAGTCGGCCGAGCGCGCGATCGGCCGGTGGCGACTGAGCTGCTCGCGCAGCGGCCGCTTGGCGGCGGGCTGGTCGCGCCAGCAGCGGCTGGCGGCCGCGTCCAGGTGCAGGCTGCGCCAGGCGGCCAGCGGCGAGAAGCGTGGCACCTGCTGCTGTTTGCGCGGCACCGTCGGCCGCAGGTGCATCAGGATGGACTCGTCGCCGCCGACGAGCAACTCGACATCGAGCGCGCTCGACTGCGAGTGGCAGCTGTGCGCCGGCGAACCGGTCAGGATCTCGTCGCGACTCGCCGTCAGCTGGCGCCGCTTGCTGCGCTCCAGCGTGCTCACGAAGTCGGTCAGCTTCTGCGTCGGGATGCGCTTGATGTTGGGCGGCCGCTCGGGCGCCGACTCGGTGCTCGCTGACGACACGCGACTGGCCGACCGACTCCGCTCCTCGGCCGTCCGGCGGTAGCTCACGAGTGGGCCGACGATGCTCACCTCCTCATTACGCTTTACCTTCGCCAGGGCGGACACCTTGCCGTCGTCCGGCTCGTGCTTCTCGACGGAGGGCGCCATGCCGAAGTAGAACGGCGTTGGTTTGGGCTCATCGCCTCCGCCGCCGACCTGGATGGCGTCGGTGCTGACTGTGATCTTGATCTTGTGGCTGTCCCAGTCCTCATGTCTGGGCATGTCCTCAGTTTGTTGACGCCTGTCCTCAACCGGCTGCCGTTTGTCTTCAACGGGATAGTGCCTATCCTCAGATGGCTGGTGCCTGTCTTCCTCGGGCTGGTGACTGTATTGAGTGAAGTGGTGCCTGTCCTCAGATGGCTGGTGCCTGTCTTCC
Source organism: Capitulum mitella (assembly GCA_030062745.1). Taxonomy (NCBI): domain Eukaryota; kingdom Metazoa; phylum Arthropoda; class Thecostraca; order Pollicipedomorpha; family Pollicipedidae; genus Capitulum; species Capitulum mitella. The sequence goes on from CP099846.1 coordinate 24,090,990, forward strand.
TCGGGCTTGTGACTGTATTGAGTGAAGTGGTGCCTGTCGTCAGCGGGCTGGTGCCTGTTTTCGACGAGATGGTGCTTGTCCTCGGCGGGATGGCGCCTTTCCTCAAAGTCCGATGCCCAGCCACGCGCCGCCTGCAGCACCCCTTCGCTGCGACTGACGCCCCTGGACCGCCCCAGCACGCCGCTCCTGGAGGACGCCGGGCGCTCCGTGTGTGCGTCGCGCGCCACGTGCACTCTCGGCAGACTGGCGTAGGCGCCGGTGCCGGCCGGTTCGCCCTGCTGCAGCGCCACCTGGAGACAGTCGACGCTGCGGGCGCGCGCCCGGCCGCCGCCGACCGCCGGCGGGCCACGGTCCTCGGAGGCGGCGCGCGCTGCCGCCGCGCGGCCGGCCGGCCGGCGCTGCGCGTGTGGCCGAAAAAGCCTGCGGCGCGCGCCCTCCCTCTCGGCCGGCGGCGGCGGGCGGACGGACGTCGGCACCGGCGGCGGCGGCTCTCCCGGCGGCGGCGGCAGACTGAGCTCTGGCGGCGGCGGCGCGCGCAGCCGGCGCCGCTCCAGCCGCGCGTGCGCGACGCGGCCCGGCCGCCGGGACTGGCGGCCGGCGTCCAGGTCGCGGAGGTCGGGCTCGCTGCCGTGCGTCCTGGCCGGCGCGTGCGCCTCCTCCGCCAGCCAGCTCTCGCTGCGCCCCTGCGGCGACGACCTGCAGCGGAAGCGGCGGCTGTGAGGCGGTGTGCGAGCGGGCGCGGCGACGGCCGGCGGCGGCGTGACGCGGCGCGACCGCGGCCGGGATTGATCGCCGCTGCATATGCGGCGCGGCCGACCGAGCCGCCGCGCTGCGTCGCGTGACGCGGCGGACGACCGTGACGGGGCGCCGCGTCCGGCGGCTAGCGACCCCCGGACGCGGACTGCGCCACAGATAGCGTCCGCGGCCGCGGCGCCGGCCGCCTCACGCGCCGCGCCGCGCGCGGAAATGGCCCCCTCACGCGCGGCGAACACGCCAGATTGAGTCGTCACCCGCCGGCCGCCTTCGACGCGCCCGGTGGGCCGTCACGTCCGTCACGTGACCGGGACGCCGGCGCGTGACGGCGCCGCGGCTAATGGCGGTCGGCGGAGCCTCGCGCCGGCTCGGTGACGCGGCGGCACCTGCCGTCGCCGCCGTCGCCGCTCTGCGGTCGTCGGCGGCCGCGAGCTCGCGCTGGGCGACGAACCGTGACAGCGCGAGCCGGCGGTTATCACCGGCCAGAAGTGGCCGATTTCTAGCCGCGCCTAGTCCTACTGGTGGCCAATTAATCTCGCGGGTGTTTTCTAGCCGCGATGTATTATTCATCGGGTATCGCCAGTCACTTTCTCTGCAAACGGCAGTCGGAGAGCCGATGTGCCCAAGATATTCTGGTGTAATGTTTTGCCAGCTCTCACAGGGTCCAGTCCCAGCTGGAGAGAAGCCTGAGAAAGTTGCAATTGTCTCACCCTGCAGCGGAATTTCTTTCTCTGCAGACCGACGCGGAGATATGCAAAGGTCTCATTGGTCCCTGCGTTCCAGACGCGAGCGTCATAGAGAAACGCACTGCCCAGGGTGGGATATTGCTCTCTCTCTCTCGTGTAAACGTCGGTCGGGCGGCAGGTTTCACTCTTTGGCTGCAGCTGCGCCGCCCGCCGTTTAAACCGGTTTGAAACTGAAGCAAAACTGCGATCAGACACGCCAGCGATTCATCCCGCCTTCCCGCAAAACACGTCCATGGGAGCAGCGCGGTTTGAAGGACGGTCAAACAGCGCGAAAAGTGCGCAATCACGGCCGCAGGGTCCCTATTTCCCCCGAATTCCTCGCGCCAGAAAACAAAGCGTGCCCGAAGACCCGCCGCCGCGTCCTTGACGTGTCGCGTTCAGGGCGCCACCCGCATATTTCGATCCCACCATCGCCGGCACCTGTTGAACGCCGGTCGCTACCGGCGGGCTTCAGCCGAGCCGAGCCGAGCCAGGCCGAGCCGGGCTGGGACCAGCCCTGACCCGGCTGGCCGGGCCGGGCCGCCAGCTGACTGCGGCCGGTCTGCGGCCGGTCGGGGCGGCGGGCCACTGGGGCGGACGCGGCGCTCACCTCAGCAGGCCGGCGGCGGAGCTGCAGCCGCGCTCGGCGCCACCCTCGCCCACCACGCCGGCCGCCATCTGCAGCTTCTGGCCGGGCACACGGTCCGGCAGCACCTGAGGTCATGGCGCATGCGCGTTAGAGCGACGGGCCAGACCTGACCGGCACGAAGAGACGGGTCACCGCGACTCATTCGGATGAAAAGGAATGTCGCAGGCTGGGCTCGGTCCAGGTGTCGGTCAGTTCCTGTTCCGCTGGCACAAGAGCGCCGCTCGCTAACGAGCGGACCCGTGCAAAAAAGGCAAAACACCGGCGTGGCATGCGGCCGCGTTTCACCGGCGCCAGCCGACAAACAGCGGACAGGTGCAATCGGTCGCCAAGCCGGGTCGGCCGGCTAGCAGCGCTGACCGACTGCCGGGGTGCCGACTGGAAACGCGGCCGCCGGGCGCACGGGCGGTTCCGGCGCAGAGAACCGGAAGAAGGCGTCCCGCGTCCACCGGCCGACGGGCGCGGATGAATGGGGTCGCGGCGAACTGGGAGTGCCCGGGGCCGCTCCCACGACCTGTGACGCGCAAATCCAGCCGGGTGATTTCACACGGCGCGGTGCAACGGCGGCGGGCGCCGCCGAGGAGACTGTCGCCTGCACGCCGGCCGAAGGCAGTCAGTGTGCCAATGCAATGCCTGGTATGTGGTGCAGGCGCGTTGCGGGACGGCCGGTCCTGCATAATCGAGAAGGTGGGGCGTGCATTATATGGGTCGCCGGCGTCCCGCGCAACAGGTTCTGGATCGGAGGATGATTCGACGCAGTTTGTGCGGGCATCAATGTGACCGTAAGACGCTTCGGACAAACACGAACACGATTCTCGGGCACATGACACCTGAAGTGCGTTCTCGTAATCCGCTAATAGTCACCAGCAGGAGTCGGCCGGCGAACACACATACACACACACACACACACACACACACACATACAAACAGCAAGTCTCATTTACGGCTATCGCTGCCATCGAGATCAAACCCCGCGACACTCCAGACAAAGCGAGTCTCCGGTCCGCATCCAGCGGTCGACTTCCCCACCGCCACTCACACGGACACCACAATCGGAGGCCGCGCGGCGGCCGGCGCGGCGGCCCGCACATCTCGGGCCGCGGGCGCGCCCGCTCCGGCACGTCACTCACCCTGACGGGCGGCGGCAGCGGTCGGCCGTAGCCGATCAGGCGGCCGGCGCCGTCCCGCGACAGCGAGCGCACCGCGCCGGGCCCCAGCTCGGCCGCCTGCGAGTGGTGGTTCCCCATCAGCGCCGCACCTGCGGGCGAGACGGGCGTGAGGAGCGCCGCCAGCGCCGGACGTTCGCACGTGTTCGGCCGCCGCGGTGACGTCACGGCGGCGTTGTCACGGCCCGGCGAGCTGGGACAAACGGCGATCTCGGCGCACGGCGGGGACGAGGGAGACGGATGGCGGCGACGCGAGGCAGGCGTCTGTCGCGGGGATGATCGGACATCGCGGGAGACAGCCGGAGAACACGGGAGACGTGTTATCTAAGGAGAATACTTAGATAACCGAGCAGCACGAGAGACAGCTGGAGATCGGTGACAAAAACAGAGCATGGACGGCAATTATAGATAACGAGAATAAGCACGGGACGTAATCGGGGATCTCGAAAGACGATCGGAGATCATTGGAGGGAATCGCAAAGCATGGGTACAGCCGGGGGCACAGGAGACGAATAACCTTCACCGCTCACCGATGGCAGTCGTCACAAGTCACTGGACAGTAGACCGGGCGCAAACAGCGGGAGCCATTTGGCCGTTTCGCAAAACGAACCCTTGTACGTCGACAAGCGGCGAACACCGGAGACGAGTAGCAACGACAGGAAGCAAACGCCGATCAAAGAAGGCACGCGACAATCACAGGAAAAACACGGTCTGATACGGGAAACATGCGAATGCACTGACAACGGCAGACAATCGGCAACGTTGTGCGCAGCGTTCAAAGTCGCATCCATGTGTGTAGCAGCTCATACGGCAATTAAGCCAGCGGCCCTACCAAATTTGTATGGTGAGATGATATAGCTTGGTAGCGTAGCATGGTGTTGCATAGAAAGACATTACCAGTAAAGTAACTTTAGTCCTACCGGTTTTGAAAACGCCCTACATTGATGGTCGCCTCGAGGCACGAGCGGAAACTCCACTCGTTCAGCCATAGCCTCTGACTACCCCACCGCCCGGGAGCGCCACAAACAGTAACGGCGATCACGCGGCGGAATTCCGGAATCCGGGATCATCTACCGGGGCATCCCGTCCTGCGCCGCGGGCCTCCCCGCACCGGCCAGCGCCTCCCCGCGCACGGAACCAGACCGGCGACAAACAGGCGGCACGGCGCATCACGTGCCGGGACGCCAGCTGGCGCCGGCCGTGACGACCGTGACGCGGCGGCGGCAAACGCCGCCGCCGAGGCCGGACGGTTTTCAGAAGCGGCGCGGCGCACGTCGCCGCCGCATCGTGAGTGTCGCTCCAGGAAAAACGTGTTTCGGAATGCGATATCGATGGTAGCGATGAGGGCTTTTGGTGTTTCCTGCCTGCCATGCTCAGCGGCTTACTTCTAAGCATGCGATGATGACGCGCGTAATTTTTTGGTTCTGTATCAATGAAGTATTGTGTTCACCATATCCATGAAAGCTGTGATGACTGTGTGAATTACAAGTCAGCGTATTTCAACTGCGACATCGTTAAACCATCAGAAAATGATGACTTACGACCGCTTTCGTGCGCGGATATTTACGGTTTACCGTGTTCATTTACCGTAATTCCGTCGTGTTTAGTATCTTTACTTGAAAGTAATGGAAATGCGACTCAAAAGGAAGTCATTGGACATGCTCCGGCTCGCTTTACTGATGCATCACGTTTCGCACAATTTGTTACGGCATGTTTACAAAATTGCCCACAAATGTACAATTTACCGTCTGCGACCATTCATACTCCATTCGCTGGAACAGGTCTGATAAATGGCATCGGTTGCGGTGTATTTTGAAGCTGCCTTATCACCCTCCATTTTAAAATGTCTGTAATTGGAAATATCGTTACAGGTGAAAGCAAGAATACGTAGGGGAGTTGCGACTATTTCTAGCGCTCATTTTACCGCAGATGTTGCCGGTGATTTTTTCCCGCTGAAATAATGTGCAAAGATTTGGCAAATTCAAAGGCATATCACGGAAACAGTTGTGTTGGATCAGTGGCGTGCATCTCGTTAACGGATGAACGAGCCCGAGCATCTTTAGAATCCTTATATCTTTCCTTACGTTTCCATCGAATCATTAGTCATGCAGAACACATGGGTGCGGCAGGTGATAGTGAGCAAGCAAGCGCACGGAAACCCGCCGTAAACACGACACACCTCTCCAACGGGAAATGCTGAGAGGAGAGTGAGCGCCGCGGTCGCCAGCTGTGCCCGTCTTGGAGGCGACGATCCCAAGGCGCCCGGGGGCTCAACGACTCGGTAACGGTGCGGCTGCTGTTTTATGGCGGCACGGGCCGCGCTCCCTCCGAATACCCATTACTTCGCCACGAAACCTCATTATCATTTATAAGCCATTAGATGACGCAAGCCGGAATCGAGGGCCGGAGGTTTCGACGGCGCCGCAGTGCACCCCGTGACGGGGCGTGACCCGCCTTCTGTGCGAACCGGCGGCGGCGACCCGCTCGCAGCGGCGGCGCGGACCGCTCACCGGGGCATTCGTCAAACCCGCGTGTCCCGCGCCACGCCCCACCGCGCGATGCGCGGACCGACCCGGCCGCCGACGCTGGGTTGTCTGCCCGCGCGCGAGGGTCGACGGACCCCCCCCCCATCCGCCGCCACCTGCTGCCAGGTGCTCGGCGCCAGCTCATGAGCCGCCGCCGTCGACCGGAACGGCCACTTCCTCGGGCAATCAGAGCCGCCGGCCCGGGGAGCGGCGGCCGGCGGCGGCGAGGCGGCGAGGAGCCGGGACGAGGCGAAGCGCCGGCTCGCCTCCGTCCCGGCCGGCGTCCTGTCTTCCTGTTTTCCAGTCGGCTAGCCGTCGGCACCGAGAGCAGGCGGCGCCCGAGTTCGGGATAATGATGTAACTAACCAATGTAGCTAACTAACCAACTAACCAGCTAACTAACATAACTAACTAGCTGGCTAACTAACCAACGATGTAGCTAACCAATGCTAACCAGACCGTCTTAACGAGCGGCGGCACCGGCGCAGCCACCGTCATCAGCCGTCCGGGGGAGGCCCCACGCCGCCGGCGACGGCGTCTCGTCCCGCGCCCGTCGATCGCGCGCCGCCGGCGGACGCGGACGTTGTGAAACGGGCGCGAGCGGCTGGCGCGCGGCCCACCGTCGGCGGCCGCGGTCTATCATCCGTGGCGTAACTGCCCGGCCCGTCGTTACTGCCGCCGTTACCGGGGCTTTGACCTTCCGCCCCTGCGGCGGCGGCGGCGGCGGCGCCGGCGGCCCCCCGGCGCGGCCGGACTGGACTGGTTCGGCGGTCGCCGTGCGGTCCGGCACCCCGCCAGCAATGAGACCCACTCCGCCGCGACCTGGGGTCCCTGGCTCTGCAGCGGAAGCGTTGATTGCCGTTTCGTTCCTTTTTCGGTGAGGTTATGCAGGATGGCTGTTCAAATGCAAATCCTCGCGGCGCAATGACGTGCCTCCGTCTCCACTCGACCGGGCCGTGCTGTCGACCGGCCACGTGGCCGAGACTGAGCTGACTTGAGGAGGGCGGCGCGGGCCCGGTTGGTCCGGCAGTGTGGCGGCGCTGTGACGGTGTTCCGCCGCGTCCCGGTTCCTGATGAGTGGGCCGGAGCATCGCGGCATGACCTCGTGCTCGAGAGTTGTTGTCAGCTTTTGAGGGACGCCGTCATTCGCTGACAGTTTGCTCCAGCGTGTTGTGGCAGGGTTTTACACGCCGGCTGTGCCGGATAATGGGTGGACGAGAATGCCGCGTGATGGCTCGGCTGGGTGATTTGAGTCGGCGCGCCAGGCAGAAGCAAGGACAAACGCTCAGCGACGAGCGACTTTACCCGCTTAATCTCGGCTTGTTTCATTCTTACCAGCTATTGTCCAGACCGACAAAGAGAAATCGTTTAAGAGTGCCAAGGGTAAAAGGTTGTCTCTTTCTCGGTTGCCGTTGACCTTTCTGAGACCCGTTTTCCTGTTCGTGGATCGAATAAGGCAAATAGTGGTCACGTTTTCCACGCTATTGCATTACCTACAATAGCTGTAGTTTTGTGTTCAAAAAGGGCAACATGTATTTCGCAGCGGACTCGAAGGAGCACTGAGGCATATGTTATTGCATTATCATGATATAGGCGATGTCTTCAAAATAGGACACAGGTAGAACGACCCACAAAGGAAATAATCTTTATGGCTATAAGATCATTAGGAGGTATTGCAGCGTCGTAATGCGTTGTTGTCCAGATCATATCTGACCCTGTTATCAATGTACTCAATTTATCATTTAATCGCCTTAGCCATAACGTCACAGTTAGCTTCGGCAAACCTGCTCCGTCACCGCGAATCCCGAGAAGCTTGTTGACCCGCCCGTGCACTAAATGCAGGTCAGCCGTTGCGCAACGGTTGATCACCCGCCTGCACGCTGCACTCCCACCGCGGCGGGAGCGAACAGGGCGCACGAAGCTTCCACTCCGAGAAGAGCGGCCGCCGCGGCAGCGCCCGGGGCGCCGTCTCTCCTGCCGCGGCCGGCGGCGGCCCGTGCAATCAGCGTCGAGAGCCTTCAGAAGCATCCTCGCCAATTACGCGGCAATCTACTTTCTTTTTCCGCGGCGGGCGGACGCAGGAAGCGGGGCGCCGTTTGGCGACGGCGGCCCGCCCGGCCGGCAGCCGGGTCACAGCTGGGTCGCAGCCAGGTCACGCCGGGTCACGGCTTGGACTGGGCGGCGCGGGAGCTGCGGTGCGGGCGGCGCCGGCTGCCTCTCAGCCGCTCCCAGCTGGGCGGACGCATCTCGCAACGGGGGGCTTACGAGCGACGTTTGCACGGGAAACTCGAGAGGGAACGTGGAAGCAAAGCTGCTCGGCACGCCACCCCTTGGCAGCATGATGTGGTTCTGAACGGTGTGCATGCACCATCTGGCCAGGGCAGCTTGAGGTGGATTTTGCTTCCAGTTTCTGTCCTGAAACTGCATGAAATGGTCCACCGTTTGTTTCTTTTGCAAAGCTATCTATCGCGAAGGGATTTTTGTTTTGTAAACATTTTTTGAGGAATCTGTTCAAATGACTCCGCTGAGATGTCCGAAACAGTGAATCCGTTCAAGGCACTATCGATGCCTGCCTTCGGAGGTTGCGACATTCGGTGTGTATTATAGGCCTATCCCAAATTGACTTCTCAAGTACGAAATACACGAGGTTGTGAAAATTGCGATATTCAGTGAACGTGAATAAATATTCATAGTGGTTAGGCAATGTTATGCTTTCAGAACTCAGCGTGCGAACGTTTCGGAGTCGAACATGACTCAGTGTGAATCGAACCAGCAAAAGTTTGGAAGTTATCAGCGACAGGTTTTCGCGAATGATCTGCATTATCGACGTCGTTGAGAAGAGGCGAAGAACCCGGATGAGGGGATAAGATGACTTTGTTCCAGCCCGATAGTTGTGAACATGTCCGAAAACCACTACCTTATAAATGACGTTTAGGCACCGTGTCCCAGTTATTGCCACCATAAAAGCGTCTTTAGACACGTTGAATTTCAGCTCGTTCATAATGTACTTTGTTGATGAATCACATATGTTCCTGTACAGAGGGAAGAAGACATTCCCCTTGCCAGTTTCCAAATAAAACCTATGTGTAACGCATTGAAAGTATGTCCAAAAAACCTGCAGGTCTCAAAACTATGCAAAGATGGCGAAGCCATTCTAAAATTTTATTGATTTCGCACGAAAATAGAGATTCGAACTTCAACATATTCTATCCGTAGATTTCCAAACGATCTGTACCCGCACATCCACGTCACGGACGGTTTTCCCACATTGCTCAAATTATTTAATTGTTTTCGTCACCAAGCAGGTGGCTTCCGGCGCGTCCGGCACCAGTAAAAGCGAGCATCATCAAGTGAACTCAATTATTATACCTCCCCGACGCCCATAACTGGTAATTTTTGTTGCCGTCATGTCATCGCATGAACGATAAAGCGACAGGTGATGCATTGAATAATTGGGCGCTCTGTCGTCGGGTTCAGGGGTTTCTTTTGTCCTGCTGTCCATGATGAGTCATTACAGGTTTCTGAACATCGGTGGAACAAGTTCAGGACATCCAGCGCACGGTAGAAGGTGCCACCGGGGTTCAAGCATTTTAGGGACGCTTTCTCTGGGCGATAGATCATCTTTCCCACTACCCGGTCGTCATGTGCACGGGGTATTTTACGCATGGAGTAGGGAAACTTCCACTAGTAGTGCGTAGACTTGCCAGGTAGGCAGCAGCAATGCGGAAGGAAAACAAATAGTATGGAATGGTTTCTATTCAATCACCAAGTTGGAATGCTGCTCCTGCCCGGCACAAATGATCTTAAACTACTGCCACTAACGGCATGGCTTCGAAATGGAAGCCATATCAAATTACCGACAGTAAACCTACCAGCAGTAACTACCACCAGACCAGGCTGGACAAAGGCGGGAAATGAAAAATAGCGGATCAGCAATATAGAGGCGACGTCTGCCGCATACGATATAAAGCGTCATTAACCTGTCCAGTGCGTCCACAGGTCAACGGTAAATTAGGTATGCTGCCAAATTGCCTAACCTTTGATCACGTAAATTTCACCGCACCTTTACCGAAATGACCAGGTGCTGCTCGAAATAGCTTTCGTATTAGTGACTGCAAAAATACGGTGACTAACGGCACGACAGTGCGATGAAGGTTTGTAGTTTGGCAAGTGCTTATCAAATCCTTTCATCCATTCGCACAACGCATTACGAATTCCGTAACTTTAGTGCCGGTTACAGACTGTCGGACATGCAACATATTTTATTTCGTATTTTTGCAAAAAGCAAAACCGCGATTTTGCCTACGATTTGTTACGATTTTCGCAAACGAACCTTTAAAAACTGATTATGAAAAACGATATTCTTTATGCCTATACGCATATATGTATACATAGTAATATGAATATTAATACACATATCGATACATTTAGTTCACGAACTAAACGTTTCAGCCGTAACCATAGGCCATAGATGGCTTATGACTCGATAGTGATAGATTTGTTTATGTTTTGTGTATAAACCAAAGTTTCTCCCGACATAAAAAAATTTGTCTGTTTTGATAATCATGCCAAGGCCCGGGGCCCCATAAAGACGAGTTTGACTTCATGAAGCCATAAAAGCTACATCGGTCTCGGATACTTTAAATACGTGAAATGAATGGGAAAATAGATCAGACTGTGTCAAGATCTTAGAACTTTCCAGCACACCTATGTAATGGTTTAAAGCAGAACAGATGGCTTTTATTATCACCGCAGCAACAAGGAAGTTGCGCAGACGTTTAAGGGAGTCCAGTTCGGCGCTTATTTTATTTTCCTATGTACCTGCGAAACGCTTGATTTCGGCTTAATTATTGCTTGATAATTCATCTAAACTGGCTCGTAAAACTAAGACGGCCATGCTGTAGTCGGCTCATTTAAATCAAATTAATCGCAAAATGAGTGGGATTGATGCATTCAGTGTGAGCCGATTGTCGCATTGTTTGGAACAACCCGGGCGATGTCGACAATCTCTTATGTCTGCTGAACGCGACGAAGAAATCTTCCACGACGAATGCCGAGGAAGACCACGGGACACAGCGACACGGAACGGAATACACGTTCTACATGACAGACCGCATGTTTCTGTGGCCGTCTTGAGGCAGTGTACGTTTATCGTCTTACGCAACGGCTCGCTGGCGAAATCGGGCCTTCAAAGCGCCAATCGCATCCATCCAGCATCCATGTAAAACGTCCCAATATCCTGTCAAACGCTCAATTAGCCTTATCTCCACTCAATTTAAATTCACAAAATGAGCGGAGGAGATGGTTTCCTCGGGATTCCTCGCTCTCGAGAGGTCGCTGATCCATCCCAATTTTCCTCCATTTCGTGTCGCCTGCCCCGGCCAGGCGGAACAGGGAGGCCGTAAAAACGCCCCGAACATGCGACCGCACCGCCATGCGCGCCGCCGCCGACGCAGCCCGGCCAGAGGCGGCGCGGGTTGTCGACCCGCCGCCGCCGGCGCCGCGGCCGCCTCTGCGGCGGGAAGCGTGCCCCGTGCCGCTGCGCGCCGCCGGCCGCCGCCCGGCCGACGCGGCCGCGCCCGTGACAAACGACGGCGCCGCCCCGCGTGAAGGTCACGGCGGCAGCGGCGCTGACCCGTGACCGACGGCGGCCGCTGATCGGAGCGTCGGCCGGCGAGGCGGCCTCGTAACGAACCTCCCCGGCCGCCCGGGAGCCGCGCGCCGGCCGCCGCCCTCGCAGCGCGCCGGCCGGGCTCGACAGATGCCCGGCGGCGGCGGCGGTCGAGGCGTGTCGACGCGCGCCGTGCCGCTCCGACGCGGGGGCGTCTCGGTCAGGGTTCGCGGCGCCGGAGAGTGACGCCGCTCATCGCCGGCCGGCCGGCGCCGGTCCCGGCGCGGCCGTCACGGCGGCGGCGCAGCCAAACACGCACTGCTCACCGGAGCCAAACACGCGCTGTCACCAGAGCCGCGGCCAGTATTCACGGGAGCCAGGCACAGTACTCACTGGAGCCAAATATGCATTATCCACCGTAGCCGAATACACATTATCCACCGAAGCCGAACACGCAATATCCACCGGAGCCAGACACACACTGTTCACTGGGGCCAGGTGTGCCCTATCTTCCGGAGCCAAACACGCACTGTCTACCGAAGTTAGACACCGTCGCCAGTCAGACACCTAAAGAGACACATTTTACGGAATCCAACAAACGCATCTAAAGACTTAGACAGGTCAGGAGCGCGCTATTAGGGATTTAGTAGGCGAATTATCCACCATTTCTTAGATCCAGGACAACGCGCGATGTTTGCCAGATTAACGCAGCCGGACACGCAGTATTTACAGGCCCACTGATCTGGAAAACTATGTTTACGGGCGCGGTCTGGTGGAACGTGCGTGCTACGCCTCGCAAACACTTGCCGGACAGCACCCACATTATCTCCGGAGAACCGTAACGAAGCCTGCGTTCTCAGTTCGGCGTCAGCGATCGAGAAACAAGTCCGTGGTCTCGCGAACAGCGTGAACTACGTGCCGCCGGCCGGTCACGCTCGCCGTGATGGGCCCGCACCAGTCGGCGTAGCTGAGCGAGCGGCTGCACGCAGGGGCCGCCTCGAACGGGCCTCTCGCGAGGCGCGCGACGCCGGCGGCGCGTGGCCCTGAGAATCAGCAGCGCCCGCCGACGGGCCATACCGCGCCGCCGGCCGCAGCACAATGGACTCCGGATCGGCGTGTGCATGACACGGCCGGCCCGGGCGGGCCTCCTCCGGGGCCGGCCGCCGCCGCCGGCCGGCTCACTGGAGGCGGGTCGCGCCCGAACGGGCGCCGGACGCTCCGGACGGGTGCGTACAAGGAGCCAGCCATTGTCGGGCGGCGAACAATGGCCGCCCGCCCGCGGCCGGCCGGCCGCCGCTCGTTTATGGAGTTTAAACGGACTGCGGCTCCTGAAGCATCGGACCCTCGGCACGCACGCCGCGGTCGCCGGCAGAAACTGGTGGCGCGTGTTGGTTTTTGTTGGGCTCCGAATTATCCTGGTGCTATTGATTACGTGATAATTGATTTTGGGGTTGCGTTCTGGACTATGCACGCGCATTGCACAAGCCACAGATAGGCTCAGAGTGGCTTGGATACCATCAAAAATGGGTGTAGCGAGTGGTATGCCGTAACAGGGCAATATTTTTCTTTAGACGAAAAACAAATAAGGCAAAATGGTACTCTTCGCAAATGCCAACAAGGAATGTTAGTAATGGAAAGCGATGTATGACATCGGTAAAAATTAGTGCCAGCTGACCACAAAATATTTATTAGAGAACCATTTTCTACGAAGCCCTCATTATGAAATGCAAAGATAGATACACATCTACGCACTTTTGGCTCGCTGACACCAACAGTATCCACTTTTCAACTCAAGGTGGCCAGCTTTTTCATCGCCGGGGGAAGTCTGTTTAGCATGAATTGCGCAGAAACTTGTTTAATCCCCTTGCCAATTCATGCTTAGGCAACAGGGTTTTAGCTTGGCCGCTCTGTGCCTATTTGTATGGTGCCGCGTACCTTTCCTAATAAGCATACATGTTCTGCATAGCTGCATATTATCCATGTCATATGAGTCTTGTGCAGATTAGAGCGCTGGATTACTTATAACAGAAGCATGTGGTAATACGGTACCATGTTATTTCTCGGGAGGCTAAATTTCGGTCGATGCAGTGGCTTTGATTTCCATCGTTCACATAAGTGCGCTATCTCCAAGGACTGGTTTTTGTGTTTGACTTATCTCACGAACACTACTCCAACTGTTTGCAATTTGAGACAGGTATAAGCCAGTGGAATGTATAGGAAAATAGAGTTTGGACTTACCTAAATAGACAACACAATACAATCGGGAGCAGATAAAGCTTGCTTTGCACTGTTGGTAATTGAACCAAAAAAGGCCGCTCAATATCGCCTGAAAGTCGTAAATAGACCAACAGACTGAACAACTGACTTGAGCTAAAAGTGGGAGAAGGCACAACAAAAAGACATAGGCCCAGAAACGAGGGAGAGAAGGGCTAAACATGGACGTCGGAATCCTAGAGAGGTTCCGAGGTCAGGTACCTCCGCATAATTTTGGATATTTAACTTAGCCCGACGGCGCTGCGTATATAAAACAGTTGAACGCGCTTTCCTCGTGGCCGGAACTCTGAAAATATCCTGCTGTTATTGGGGCCAATGTTTACTTTTTACGGATCTACAAAACTGCGTGGAAAAGACGCTCTACTTATGAGTGCTGTTGCTTCTCGAATCATCCTCCTGTTCTAAATTTCTAGATTAGCGTGGAAAATTCACCAAAGTGAACAATATACCACCATGTGACACCGTCCGTTAAATTCAGCATGTCGGGAAACAAATATGATAAATAAAAACAGCTGCACTACTTGGTGACTTCGACTGGGTGTAAGAGTAAATTTGTTGCGACTGACTGGACTGGAAGATAAAATTAATGAAACGTTTTCATGTTTGTGATATGCTGAACTACTCATGGCTTCGTGTGCGTACGAGCATTCTTAGACCTGGTATACCACACCAATTTGGGGGCCATTTCTTTCTACGCTGCACTACAGGACGGACGTAAATATTTCCCATCCCTGCCAAGGTAGCCGCCCCACCTACCTCTTATGCTCATTAACCCGTGCGTGAAGTTATTACTTATCAGCAGCAACCACACATGCTAGCATCAAATGTCATGTACTCGCAAAATAACGGTTTAAAAGTCCATCAATGATTATATGCAGGGGTTTCTTCTGTAGTTCAAGCAACAGGCGCGATTTACATCTGAGCTCGCTTACAAAACCCGTAAAACAACTGATGCTGGAAGAGATACACCGCTCCAGCATGGGCTTCGTTAGAGTTTAAGACTGCGTAAGGGTAGATGACCACATAACTCGTAATACGTGTCGTTTTAAAACGACTGAATTATGCGCCAGGGGAGGGTCTTGGACATAATGAGGCTCATTTAAGTTGTCTGGGAAACAGCAGCAGGATACCGCAAACATTCTTTGAGCCACCAGCAGATGCATATCGAACAGAATTACTGCTGAGACTAGACTCAGAAGAGTAGCGACACTTGCTTTAGACCGAACTAGCAGGGCTTGCCAGAGAGTTGTGTTACGTTTCTCCATGCCATCGTGGACTGGCTGCAATTATCCTCGCTGGAAATGCTCCTTCGTGTGGGCAGGCTGCGTTAAGTGCACATTAAACGCACGAAGGGCGTGCCAGCCAACGCGAACGCGAAGGGATAAGTGCACCCAATCCCCGTTAACAGCTAGTTCGCGCCCGTAAAAAGGGCGGGGAGTTCACCGTGACCGCGCACTTCGTAAACGTTCCCAACTCCTACGCTCGTCCATCTTCGCATCCAGCGGCCTCGTCTGCCGCGGCAGCTCGCCAGCGCGTCGGTCCCCACTCCGGAGGACGCCACTCACCTCTCCTCCGGCGGGCTCCTCGCCAACTCCGGCAGTGGTCAGCGGAGTCCGTCTCAGCACGTGGACCCGCCGGCTCGCGCGGCGAGAGAGCGCGGCGCGCTCCGGCGGCCGGCGCTGCTCGGCGGCGACTCTGACGCGGCGGCGGCGGCGGCGGCGCGCCCGCGCGGCTGTTCACCTGCGCCGGACGGAGCGCGAGTGGCGGCGGCGGCGGCGGCGGCGCCCCAGCGCGCGCGATTCTGGGTCACGCTCGGCGCGCCCGAACGTTGATCCTCGGCTCTTCCTGGCGCGACGCGGCGCGGCAAGGCCGGCGGTTTCACTCTTGTTGGGCCCGCCGGACCCCGCGAGAGTGGCGGTCACTTTTTACGCCGCCCCCCGGGGGTGAGGCGATCTGGTGTCGCGGACTTTCTCCCGCGCCGTGCGGAGTCCGCGCCCAGAAAGGTAGCGGGATAAGGATCGCGGGTGAAAGAGCTCCCGCGCTGCCTCCCGCATCTTCATCAGCGCCGCACAAAAAGTGTTTGGGAGCTCTGGACAGCTGTGAGGCGGACGGCGTGGCATTGAGGCTAATAGCCTGGGCATTATGTTACTCATAAGGTAGCACTTGGAATGAAGCAATTTACATTCAGAGACCCAATTTCAAAATATCTCGGCAGGCGCACATGAATGTAATTCATTTACCTGTCGTGAGCAAACATGCAGTTCGCCAAGTGTCTACCAAAACCACTGACGCTGATACAAATTCCTTCCAACATTTTCCCGGCACTGAATCTTGCAACAGTGCCTGCGACGTGTCATGGTATGCTTGAACGAGCCGGCAAGGCGATCATTTTCTCGACAGCGCTTGAGAACTGCTGCTCAGAGCGGGTCACACTGGCTGCATGCGCAACCACAGATCGTTGGCTTCTCAGCCTGGTGCGACGAGAGGAAAAGGTAGACGCCCGCCGGAACGCCGTCAGCACCGAACAACACTGAACCGGGCGTCGCACGTACCAAACAGCTTTGCAGTCTCAGCCAGCGTCAGCCCCTACCGTCCCGTGCGTGATGGAACGAAGAAAGCGAAGCTGGATTCCCGTCAGCCGCCGACGGAAAGAAGCCTCCTCAATCCGATCTCTCCTAACACCCCATGATTGAAAATGCCCCTGGTGGAGGGTGAAACGGCAAGGTAAGCGTTCGAGGCATCCACAATGACTGCGCAAGCAGTATCCACAACAATGCCCCGCCTCAGATGTGCCGGGTGAGAGTAGCATGGGTGGGAGAAGGCGATCTTGGTACACATCATTCCATAGTCCAATGACCACGGTGAACCAGGCGGAGACTGCAGTTTGGCACAGGAGCATAACCCAACCCTATTTCGAAACCATGACTCGCAAATGACACGGACGATTACGTCAAAAATGATCAGAAACTTCTCGGAAATCAGGTCGCTTTCGACGTCCTTTGACCCAAAGGCCGTCCGGGCCTGAAAAACTTCTTTAGGAACTCCTAAATGATTCATAGGAGGTCAGCGGAATAATGTCTGGGTCTCTCGAGTGACGCAGACTGTACTTGAAGTTACACGCCGGATTTCATTACCTGTGAAGACAAAAGACTTGACAAAAGCCGTACTACCAGATTACTAGATATTTACGAACTTATGGGCTGTGTTGTTTAAGCCGCTTTGCTGAGGGTCAGCATTAAGGAGGAATGTGCGTGCTGCCGGATCCCATTTTCTGTCAATCAGTGGCAAAAACGCAACAGCTCTCCGCATGCCGTCAAAACAAGTGTGAGCACCTTCCCGATTTCCTGTCAAGGATTGCCGTGTTTTCGTGCTTGCTATTCGGAAAGCTAATTCTCCTTATCATTTGCCGGAAAAACACTGATCACGCTTCCTCTCCCACGCCCAAGCCTGAGGGCCGGGGTGGGGAACCATTCCAAACCTTCAAATACCTTAGGGTCACGGGAGAACAAGGCAGCCATAATGATATCCCGCTAAACCGAGTCTGAAGGGATACTTGATTTAAGAACATTTTTTTGTCTAAGACGAATTCCCACCTGTCGTTACGGTCATGCGGTCATCACGGTCATGCGCTGTGAAGAGCGCGAATCTCGGAAACAGTCCTCCCCTTCCGTTGAAATAGGTCATTATCAGAGCATGAGAAAGCAAAAATGGCCTTAATGGCTCTCGGATTTCCGGCAAGATTATAGGAAAAGAACAACGTAATTATGCAACGGGAGTAAATTGTTTTAAAATGTATGCATTGATGTTTGACTATTGCGCATTTGCTGCTCTAAAGTCACTCGAATCAAACAGTAATCCACCCGTTAGAAATATTCGTAAGTAAACTGAACTGAACTGAACTTTCGGCTCTCGAACATATTCAGGACCTACACACACACACACACACACACACACATATATATATATATACATACATGTATGTATATATATATATATATATATCTATATATATATATCTATATATCTATATATCTATATATATATATATATATATATATATATATCTGCAAGTTTCATTAAAAACATTAGCGTATTCGGCGTTGGTTACCTTTTTTTGGTGCGTTCAAGTTTTCGCATAATATTCTTCGCTTCATTGGCGTGTTCGTCTGGAACGGTGCACGCACAATTACGTCACTCATTTTATATCTTTATTCATATTAATACCGACGTTTCGTCCTATCCTAAGACATTTTCAAGAAATAAGTATTTGTGTCCGAGTCTTTCCAGCATTATTCAACTTCGCTCTCACGCAATATATGCAATACATTTTCCATTTTTGAGCGCTTTTCTCTGTATCGTATTCTGTAAAGGCAGACACATGTATAGATACAATATACACATTCTGCACACGTCACCGTGTATTTCGGCTATTACCACCTGTTAATGCTATGGCCCAGCGGCGGAACATCATAGAAGGGACAGCGTTCCGCGTGCGTTAATTTGTCTGTTGGCAACAACAAGCTGTATGATGTTGATGTATGATGTATGATGTTACGCCGCTGAGCCATAGCATAAACAGGCGGTAATAACCGGAATCCACGGTAACGTGTGCAGAATGTATAGGTTGTATCTATACACGCGTCTGCCTTTGAGGAATACGGCACACAGAAAAACGCCCAGACAATGGAAAATGTATTGTATATATAGCGCGAGAGCGAAGCCGAATAATGTTGGAAAGACCTGGACACAGTTACTTATTTCTTGAAAATGTCTTAGGATAAGACGAAACGTCAATATCAATATGAATAAAGATATAGAATGAGTGACGTAATTGTGCGTTTCTTAATTATAATGACCCCAGGCACCTTTCTAAACGAGCACACCAGTGAACCAAAGAACATAATCCGAAGACTTGAACGCATCCAAAAAAAGATAACCAACGCCGAATTCGCTGTTGTTTGTAAGGAAACTGGCATATCCAATAATCTTCTGCCTAAGTTCTCAAATATATATATATGTATATATATATATATATATATATATATATATATATATATATATATATGTCACGCAGCGTCTAGCTTCTCCTGGCATAATCGAGGTTGTTCTTTTCCAATAATCTCACCAGGATATACCGCGAAAGTGACGCAATATGCTTAGAAATGAAACAACATTGTTCTGCCTCAATCAAGGGGAAACGAGTAGACCTTATAGGCATTTGCACACCTCAAACTGTTTCCTTATGTCGGTGAGCAAAGGCCTCTGGTCTTCTGAGCAAAAGGAGTTGTGTGTAAAAAATGGAAAAATACAGCGAACCCTCGGGATAAGGGAAGGCAGCCTGATTCCATCGATGATCAGGGTCCTATAGCAAAAACGGGAACCTCTTTGACCCGTAGATAACACATAGGCGTAGGAGCTAAAGGTTACCGCTTTTTCTGTTTTCAATATTGGCCTCATAATTCGCGAGGGAAGAAATTGTTTTAAGATATGTCCATCTCTTTACCGTGTTTTCAAGATTTCTGGATTTCCTCCTCTCCCAAACAATCCTGGTGCACTTGATTACATTCCCGCCCCGCCATTAGATTCTTTAACTCACAGACAGCGGATCATAACAAGCACCGTGAGTCATAACAAGCACCGTCAAAGTTATGTTATTATGTAAATTATGTCAATCATCCTCACATACGCATTTTGAAGTCTTGCCAGCATTGATTTGACATTGCCATCAGCAGCCACGTTCACTGTACTGTAATAAAACACCGCAGTTTGTAAGCATTGGAAACTACTTTTAAGTCTACCTTTTCGCAACAGATAAACCGTTTCGATAAATCCGTCCACCATTAGATGTCGACAGCCTAGACAGCATTCAAATGCTAACAAAGTCTGCCCGCCACCGGCCGGATCCCAAAGTAATTCACCCCTTGCAGCTCCACCGTTACAACATCACTTGCACACCGCCGTTACGAGTTCCAAGACCGGCCCTTTCCGCACCGTTCCGCCGGTCCGCCCAACGTCCTCAGAACAGACGTTACTCCACATCCTCCGCAAGCCGGAACCGAGCGGCGCGAACCGCAGCGGGTCGGCTCTGCGCGCGCGCTCCTGACAGCCTGCGCACCGGTGAATGTGTGGGAGTGCGTTCCCGTTGCAAGAGGCGCGCCAGGCCAGGCGGGCAACCCCGGGTCAGCCGTCGGCGGGCCACGCTTCAACTGGGCGCTTCGGCCCGCCGCAGTTGCGCTGCCGCGGCGTGCTGCCGCCACGTCGAGCTCCCACGCACGCGGAAGTGCTAACGCGCGGCTGCAAACAGCGTTGTCGGTAGTGGACTGGAATGCACGTACGCGGCGAGCCGCGAGCCTTTTTACAACGCCTCGCTGTTTGCTCCAGTCGAATCGCAGGAATGTCAGAGGTCAGCCGCGGGCGAACTCGATTGACTGGTACGAAGTCGTGCTCGCTAGCGTGTGTGCATGACGTCTGGTGTTTGATCTATTGCCAGGGCCTTCAGAGATCATATCTTTAGAGTGCCGTGCAGGTCATGCTTAAGCTGCAACACGTGTGAAATTTACACCTCTATATTTTCGTCGCCCACGTTTCCAACTGGCTATGAAATGATGCATCTCTAATTCGCTCAAAATGCATCTTACGCCATACGACGACTGCAGCAAAAGTTGTACGAAATCAACAGGGAACCAGAAAATAGCACACATTTGAGCCCACCATCTCTAATTCCAACCAGAACCAGCTTGGACGGCCGAACGAGATCCTCAGGGAATAGATATTTGGCGTTTTTATGAACATCATGGGAAACTTTTGAATTCTTGATGCCTTCTATTACCTAACACTGCACTCCAAAAACCATCCTATCGCCGGACATCGCCTCATCGCCAGACATCATCACATCGCCGGATATCACCGTATTGCCGGATATCATCGTATCGCCGGGCATCACTGCATCGCCAGACATCATCAGACCACCGGGCTTCACCGTATTGCCACACATCACCGCATCGCCGCACACCATCGCGTCGCCAGACATCATCGGATCGCCGGGCTTTACCGTATCGCCGCGCATCATCGCATAGCCGGCCACCGTCGCATCGCCGCCCGATCAGCTACGCGGTGGACCGCGCGCGGGAAACTCGCCGCGTGGCGCGCCGGCCGCCCGGGGGCCGGCCCCAGCTGGCTCTCTCCGGCGCTGTAAGCCGCCGCTGACCCGGCCAGGAATGCGGCCCGACCCGACCCGGGCTGCCAGACGGGCGGAGCAGCCCCCCCCTCCCTCGCCCAGTTGGCTGGCCGGCGGCGGCGCCGCGGCCAGGCGGGGCCGACCGCAGGCGCCGCCAGAGCTGCGAAGCCCTGAGCTCAGGATAAGGGGGTCGGACTTGGACAGACGTGGACTTTGTAAACTGGATTCAGGTGCCCGCTCATGTTCATCTTGGAGATTCCAAATAACTTTTTTGTCCACCTCACATGTTTACATGTTGGTTGGCGTGCCGAAGCACCCACAAAAATGTAGAGAACTACAACCATGGACTCAGATGTAAGGGCATGGCGCTGGATTATTTTTGTAGTGTTTTTTTGTCTTGCTTTTCGGTTCAGTTTTGACTTTTGCACTATTTTTCATTGGCCGTTCAGAAATAACACTAAGTAATTTTAATTATGTTTTCGTTTTGAATACGGTGTTTGGCGGTCTCTTATTAGTAGAAACATACACGGCAAGCAATTCGTATTTACATCGATAGTTCAGTCTGCGACTCCCAAACATACGCAGTGACCAAAACCGGATCGGACGCAGTGGTGGCTGGATCGACTTCGAACTCGTCCAAGGCAGCTGCATAAAACACTGGCTTGAGCGGTATGTCCGCGATGACAGGAAGCACAGCGATAACGAACTTCGTTAGCTGACAGCGCCCAAACGCAACCCAGTCATCAACCGGTCCAGGCTATTTTCGGCCAGCCTTTGAACCTCTTGTGGTGGGAAGCCTAGAATGAACCCAGTCTTTACTCATCGCATGCTTTGAAAATGATATTTTCGAGGTTGGGAATTTCTGAAATTGGTTAAGGAATGGCTAGAATTTAGGTAGTTTCGTTCCTGTCGACATCCCTAAAACCGTATCTTAACATCCGTGCCTGTAACGCGATCCGCCCAAACGGCTTTGCCGATCATCTTCGACTCGCGCACGTGCTGCGTCTTTTTGCCAAACGATAATATTATTTTCGAAACAGAACGCTGGCGCGGTAACATGTAACACGCTCAAAAATAAATACACGTTTAAGATTATCTGCAAGACGGCAGTCAGAAACATGGGAGAGCCAAAAAGGGTTTGTATTTGGGAGAGGCGTGGCCCTGGCTCCCCGTCCCCACTCTAGGGCCACGGCTAAAATGCGAAAAATTCGAGAATACAGTTCTGCATTTTGCATTCAAAAATGCAATTTGCACCCGATGAACCCCTGCATTCCAGAAATGCGTCCCTAGAACGCCGCACGGAAATGCCTTGATACGCGGCCTGTAACGGAACGCCGTAAATGTCGACGGCTCGCGATATGAACTCACGCAACCGACGACCGCCGGTAGCTCCGAAGGAGTCGCCAGCCCCTGCATAAATGCAGAGACGCAGTGCCGCGGAGCAGAATCGCCACGGTCAAGCGGGCCCGGCACGCTCGGACGGTGGCGTTGGGAATGCCGCCGCCGCGCCGCAGCACAGCTGTGGTGCGCGCATTCACGGCCCCCTCCGATCGGTGTCTTCATAAGCACGGTTAGGAAATACAGAATACGAAATAAATGTCATGCCATTTCAAAGACTCATAGCGAAGGTGTTCGTGCTGGTTTTGGGTGAAACTAGGTGTGCCGTTTGATGAGATGCGCCCAGCACATGATGACACTTGCCAATGCCAACACGAAAATTTGGTTCTGCTTCCGACCATTAACAACCTTAGAACGCTAAGAGACCGAAAGGTCGAGATTTTGTCGACAGTAGAAAGGTAAACAAAGCATTCCGCACTGTTTTGGATGGCTGGTTTATAGTACGCAGTTAATTACTAGGACCGCATTGTTACGCGTCGGTAAATGGTCTTAACATGTAACATATGTTGTTCGGACATGTCATGGTCGGCATGGAGTCTTCTTATTTCCGTTTTTGCAGGGGCGGCTTTCAAGGGTAGGCAATATAAACATTATTAACCGCTGAGAAATGCTGTTTTGTTTTGACGAGCCGTTTCACCAAAGAATCCATGTTGATGAAAAACAACAGAAATGCTGGACCCCAACGAACATCTCTTAACCCGCGCACCACCGCCGGTCGTCGACGATCACGCCCGACTGGGGGGAGCGGATGGCCGCCCCCTCTAACTTACGAACGGTAGGTCGCACGATAAAAATAAGCACATCCTTGGAAAGCTTGTGGCGACTAGAGCTCGAAACTGGTCTCATTTTTAGTTTTAGGTAATATGTAAGCAATTTATGTCCCATGTATCTTTTCTCATAGCCAACTGCATGAGACCGAGAAACGGCCTGATACTCAAGGGCTATGACTAATTACGCATAGGGTAAAGGCACCAGCGCACAAGGTAAAGGTCCGCAGATGCCGATACGCATCTAATTTATCGGATTTGCTCAATGTATACGCCGAAACGTTGAGCTGAAGACACGGCAATTTTCACGCCGGCTGTTGGCGGGCGCCGCAGCCGTACGCAGTAGGAAATTAACGAGAACTAATTTAAGCGTTCCTTTATTTTTGCAACATAAGCCTATCCATGCAAATTTTACTGATCTTAGTGATTCTTGTGATGATTTCTCATGCTCAAATTTTGAAAAAAAGTCCATTGGGTACCAATCTACACAATTGGTGGAGCTTTGTTAGCAAGCGCCTGTTTATTTCGAAGATAGGGAATTTTTTAAAACTTTCTGAGGTTCTCGGTATTACTTACGTGTGTGCAAGCCAGTTCTGTCATTTTCTGCCTATTCTGAGTAATTCATCGCTGATTTTGACGATGGTACATTGGCTCACAACAGTTTTTCGTGACCTGACTTCAGGTCAATGGCTGGAAGTCAGTGGTAATTTGTCCAATGACGGTAACTAGATGTCTGCTTCACTCCACACTGAAAATGTTATGAAAAATTCCGCCAACTTCCGAAAAACGAAAATATGTGTTAAAAGTGGGTTTGACCTTTGGTCAATGACCCGGGAAGTTCCGAAGAGTCTGAGATAGGGAATTTGTTGCATCTATCAATATCACTAATCCCTGAAAGTATTCTTGTGATATCTTGTTTTTCGAAAAAGTTACCGGGCGCTAAACTTTTGTGGCCATAGGTCAGTTTGACCTGACCTGGGTCAAACATCAGACTTAACCTGAGGTCAAAACCTTGATACGAGGTGTAAAAATGATCAAACAAAAGGTGCACGAAGATTTCGTGGCTGTGTTTGTTCGTTCTCTCGCAATCCTAGAAAAACCTCAGGGGGGGCGGTCAACTGCCCCCCCCCCCAGTCGGGGGCGGGTTAACACGCTCTTGTGGTCCTTTGAGAGTTATACGCACTGATGGTGGCAGTGTGGGGAAAATATATTTTGCGCCCTTCCCATCTATACCCAGATCTATTCAGCCGATCCATACCGATCTGTCTCCGGATCTATTGCAACGAAATTTTGCATTCGGATCGGATTCTAAGGTTTCCTGAGTTATAGAGGGAACAGTTGCTCCAGCTGCCCTCCGCCCTCCGATGGCATAGCCATTTGCTCAAGACCCAGTTGATGACCTTGACCTGAAATGACCCGAGTATATATAAGCGTATCCATGTGCGCACACTTGTTTTGTTAGAGTCTTTGAATGCATATTTCATACAAATCGGCATGTCGCCAAACAGATCTGGGCCAGGTCACAAGATATTTCACCCTTACCTTTGATGGTCTTCATCTTCACGGACCCCGGTATATGTAAGCGCATCAGTGTGGGCACACGTGTTTTTATTAGGGTTTTTGGTAGCATATTTCATATAAACCGACATCTTGCAAAGCAAATCTGAATCAGATCACAAGCTGGCTGACCTTGAGCTTTGCTGATCTTGAGCCTTATCGACCCTGGCTTTGGTCTTGGTACATCCATCACTTATGCGCGCATGACGTCGCGTGATTGTGATCCAACGGTAATCTTTGGTAGAAGGGTTAGTCCTTTCACAAAGTTCCCATTTGTCAGCGACGACCATTGTTTTCGTTATGTTAGCCCGACTTCAAATACTTGAAACTTCAAAAATTTCTGGCCGGTTTTCGGTTTTCTGCGTCAGTCGAAGAGTTATTCAGTTGCCATAAAAGTCACTAAGTAGCAGCAATCAACTCCGATTCGTTCTCGAGATTTTCAAAAAAAAGACAGGTGGGGCTACAAAAACACCCTCCTTCTCGTGCGCGTCTTAAGACCAGTCAGGGACTTAGGCAAGGGGGCATGGGGGCCATATCCCCTTAGCCAAGCGATCTACATTAGATGTATAGCGATTTTGCAAGAATACGTAATAGTGGTCATATACATGTTGCAAAAGCAAACATTATATGTTTCCCAGTGCGTTAATATGAGGTAAGCTGCATAAAACTGCTGGTTTTTCCCATACATTCTGTCATACGCCACTGGCATGTGACAAAATTAGACATTCCCCCAGAGGAAGATCCTGGTTACGTGTCCGACAGGGGCATTGGAACCGGGGGACAAGGGGGCAGCTGCCCCTCAACTTTGGGCAGACATGTAGCCAAGATTTTTATCGAGGAGGGGATATCATATTTTATCATACGTCACTAACCTCTGACGAAATTTATAAAAAAAGCTTTAAAAGCAAAGCAGTTTTATGTAATCTGCCTCATGTTTAACGCATAGGAAAACGTATAATGTTTGCTTTTGCAACATATATATGACCATTATTAGGTATTCCTGCAAAATCGCCATATATCTAATGTAGACCGCTTCGCTCAGGAGGGGGGGGGGCATGGTCCCCATGGCCCCCTTGGCTGTGTCCCTGGCCCTACGGCGTTGCGTAGAAAGAAACGAGGTAAAAATTCACTTTGCCGACATTAGCCCAAGTTCCTGCGCAGAGTAGCCCAGTGGGCATGGGGCTACGAATCCGTCCGTTCAAAATCTTCGTATGTCGCCCGGGCTAAGTTCCAGCTAGTCAAACTGGGCATGTCTCATACGCTCGGGCCTTGGTGGTGTTTACCTAAGCTGGGCGCAATCACGATGAAGTACATTTCTGATCCGTGTTCCTGTGTCATATGTCGACCAAAACCCCAGAACCGAAGTAACTATTAAGACGAAGCTCAGGCGCTGGATTTGGGCGGTGCCTCAACACAGCCCGCTCATTCTCGGCAATCATGCATTCGCTCAAAAGAAAACACGTCCTCATTAGGTTTATTTAGAAACCTCTATCCGCATCGCGAATGTTGCCCATTCAAATAATTATTCAGTGGCAAGGGTTTTTGCTTTTTGAATGGAAGTTTCGCAGTTGCTGGCGTTTACTGCCATCTCGTAGCAGAAGTCGTAAATAGAGGTTTTGATCATGATCTCTGGGGACATGAAGGGACATGTTTTTCTTTGATCAAAGAAAAAATGAATGAGAAATAAATTAAAAGTTCTATAATTTCCAATGTCTTTATCAAAACTCTTTTTTCAATTTTTTGTTTGGTTTTATAAAAATGTATTTTCCAAACGACAACGCACGCAATCCGTTTACCGCCGAATCACGCCGCGAACAACGACGCCGCCATTAAAGCGGAGGTTGAGTGCCGGTGAAACGTGCCGACGAAGGTGCGACATTTGTGTCGTGTACGTGCAATGGTTTATAAACTGTTTGGCATGGTTTTTCGTCGTCTCATGGGCATAGGTTGCGGAGATTGGTTCTGTGCTGCAGTAGCCAGGGATCGATTTTGAACGGTAGTTGTAGGGTGGAAATAACGAACAAATGTCCATTTAGAAGGGCACTTAATGCATGTTATATCGCTTCGTGCGAACAGACGAAGCCTAAATTGAATACAGGCCTCGAAACAGTAAAACACTCCCTTTGTTCAGCTCAATGATATTGGGATCAGAGTCGTTTCTTGGTCAAAGTGAGCCAGACATGGGCAATTTCTTGATGTTTCCATGGTTTGTGGAACTTGGCAGAATGGTGGGGATGCTGCATGCCTTGGAGTACTAGT
The DNA here is from genome assembly GCA_030062745.1 of Capitulum mitella. Taxonomy (NCBI): domain Eukaryota; kingdom Metazoa; phylum Arthropoda; class Thecostraca; order Pollicipedomorpha; family Pollicipedidae; genus Capitulum; species Capitulum mitella. Next base: position 24,117,848 of record CP099846.1, read on the forward strand.
ATGCTCAAAGTCTAAAGGTGGGTCTCTGAAGTGCCTCTGTGAGGATTTCTCAGGTGTCTTGAGTGGCACATTATGATAAGAGTACCCCTTAGTTATGGGAGACCCTGCCACTTAATGTGGCTGTAACATTGATAGGAGGGATTCATGAACAGGACTTAGCACAGTAGGAATTTAACTGAAGGTTGTGTGTTTAGTAGACCTTGTGGGCATTTTTACATGCAGTTTGCCTGAACTAGAATTTTAAAGCACTTCATGAAGGCTGACATGAGCTGGGCGATCAAATGTGCTTCATCTGTAGTAAAACCTTTGATGAGATAAGTTAGGAATGATCTAGAATGTATTATGGCACTTATCCCAGCTGGAGTTTTTTTCATTGTACAGCATAGCACAATAAACCTAATGTATGTTTTAACCAGTTGTTAACTCTGGAAGTGATTTTTAAATGATTAGGATCCCAAGGCAAGTGTCCTTCAGAAACAGTTTAGATTCAGGTGACTGAAGATTCATTGATTTGTACTCCTTCATATGCATTTTCATTTTCATTTCCATTTATGTATGGTCATGGACTAATATGAGGTACATGTTAGTGGTGTTTGCATTGTTTATATGCAGGTTGCTGCAGATGGCAATACAACACATGGAATGATATCTGTGTTTGATGAAGTTATGATTTGTGCATAGGAGCACATGTATCTACATTGCACATGTTCTTTGTGGTCATATAAGCATATTTAATAGCCCTACCTAGATTCAAGTCATTGGTGCTGCTTATACCAATGGTGTGTGCTGGACAACCCTGACCTATTTTCTCCTCTCCAGGCCTGCAACACCTGACCCAATTTGACCTGAATCAGGCACCTGGCACCAGCAACCCACTGTATACCCAACTATTCCTGTAAGATCAGTGAGGTAAGTGTCCAGTCTGCCTTTCCAGTAGCTCTTCATGTTTTTTCTTGCTTGTTTGAGAATTTCATGGGTCTTCCCATTGAGGGAGGAGTGTGGTGAACTTGAATGCCAACCTGAAAATCCAGTAGGCTATTTGGCATTCAACTTGCAGTAAAACAAACTAGTTGTTGCATTGTCAGAACTGCCATGTGCAAAATTGTATCATGTTGAAAGGATTCATCTTCATCCACATAGTTGCACTTCTTTCCTGCTGTGAAAAACTGTACTGGGTGCTGTTAAAAGGATATGCCAGAGACTTAGTTTAAAAATTTATTTTTTTATTTTGCATTGAAAAGGAATGACTGCTTTGCTTTGTTCTGTGTTTCCATCATTACATGGAGTGTATTGGTTTTGGAAGATGGAGATCATAGTCATCATTGGGCCTGTGCTGAAGACTTTCTGTTTTTCTTTTGTGACATAATATGCAAATACATGATTTTATAAGGGCCTTGAATCAAACATGTATGTTGGTTTGTGGCAAAAAGTATACAGGATATGCTGACACCAATAAATAAGCTCAGTTGTGTGCTAAGGCTAGTCTGTTTTGTGGACTGGACCTATGTAGGGGACCACACATGCAGAACTGTTTTGTGGAGTGGACCTATGTAGGGAACCACACATGCATAACTGGACCAGGTGGCATTGGAGATAGTTATGATATGCCAAAACACCTGTGTCCATTGTGCAATGCACTAAGCGCAGCAGATGGGTATCATATTTTTCAAGGTCCATGTCCCACATCAATTAAAGCTGGCTTGTGTCCCAGAATTGGCTCTGGTATTTGGCTGAGACAGGAAAGACTGGCTGGCCTGGGGCAACTGTGGCTGCACAGTAAAGATTATTTGCTGCAATCCAGTTTGGTGAAAAGGTCAGAATGGCTCCTGGCTAGAGTTATTGAGTTATAATCTAAGATGCCAGCTTAGGATGTATGGGACATTGATTCCGATGCCATTGACATAAGTTACTGGCAGTTTTGCTGTGAATGAAATGGAACCATTCATATCAGAATTGTATTGAAACCTCATTGCCACAGCTATACCTCCAGGGGCAGTTTTTCAGGTTGACTCCAGGGGTGGTTTTTCAGGTTGGTAGTCATGACATGAAAGTTCTCTGACTGTAAAGATGGCATGCCCTCTGTTCTACCTGCTACTTTTGAAATTCAATATTTCTGCATAATAAGTGAGCATCATATAAGCATAACTGGTCATCATTTGTTGATGGGAGGGGGAATGGAGATGGGAGAGGTTACACACGTGCCCTGGCGTGTTGAGCTTAACTTCGAAATCAGTACGTCGGCAAAATTGGCAGTCTGATTACGTATTTTGTGTGTTATACTTTGCCCATGTTTGTTATTTTGAAATAAAAAAATGAAATTTGAAATTATTTTGAAATTGTTATGAATATTTTTGGAAAAAATTGAAATTGCATAATTTTGCGATCTGCCAGTCTCGTGATATATTGGTATAACTTAAGGTGAATGTTTTTGAACTTTATTAACCCGCCCCTGACTGGGGGCTGATAACAGCCCCTCCTGAGGTTTTTCTGAGATTGCGAGAAAACGAACAAACACAGAACCACGAAACTTTGTGTACTTTTTGCTTCATCATTTTTACATCTTGTGTCGAAATTTTGACCTCAGGTCAGATCAGGTCAGGTCAGGTGCCTGACCTAGGTCCAAACAGACCTAGGTCCAAAAAAGTTCAGCACCCTGTAACTTTGTCAGAAAACAAGATGTCTCAATAATACGTTCAGGAATTAGTGATCCTGGTAGATGCAACAAATCTCCTATCCCAAATTTTTCGGAATTGTGCGGGTCATTGACCGAAGGTCAAGCCCATTTTTAACACATGTCGTTTTGTGGAAATTGGCGGAATATTTTATAACATTTTTAGTGTCGAGTGAAGCAGACATCTAGTTACCGCCATTGGGCAAAATATCAATGACTTCCAGCCATTGACCTGAGGTCAGGTCACGAATAACTGTATGGAGCCAAAATGTACTACCGTCAAAATCGGCGATGAATTACTCATAATGGGTAGAAAATGGCAGAACTAGGTTGCACAGACGAAAGTAATGCCAGGAACCTCGAAAAGTTTGAAAAAGTAGCATATTTTGGAAATAAACAGGCTCTCGCGAAGAAAGCTCCGCCAATTGTGTAGATTGGTAACTAATGAATTTTCCCAAAATTTGAGCATGGAAAACCATCACAAGAACCAGTAAGACGAAGAAAATTGACATGAATAGGCTTTTTCGCGAAAGTAAAGGGACGCTAAAATTAGTTCCCGTCAGTTTGTTACAGCATACGGCTGCGGCGCACGCCGACGGCCGGCGCGAGAATTGCCGTGTCTTTAACTCAACGTTTCGGCGTATGTATTTAACAAATCCGAGAAATTAGATGTGTATCGGCATTTGCGGACCTTTACTTGTGCGCTGGTGCCTTTGTTTATGCGTTAGTAGTCACAGCCCTTGAGATTCAGGCCATTTCTCGGTCTCATGCAGTCGGCTATGAGAAAACATATATCGGGCGTAAATTGCTTACATATTATCTAAAACTAAAAATGAGACCAGTTTCGAGCTCTACTCGTCACAAGCTTTCCAACGGTGTGCTTATTTTTATTATGCGACTAACGGTTCGCGAGTTAGAGGGGGGAGGGCGACCAACTGCCCCCCCCCCCCGCAGTCGCGCATGATCGTAACGGACCGACGGTCTTGCGCGGGTTAATATACTGCTGAGCGGTGTGGGCACGGCGATGGAGCGGGGCAGTTTGCTTCCCCCTGCCTGGAAAGGTGATCCTCCGAAGGTGTGGGGCTGCCGAATATCAGTGCCCGGGGCGCGAGTCGCCCAACAAAGTTACAGAATAAAGTCGAGTTGAGACAGGCGGTTCGCTACGGTTCACGCAGCTGGAGGCGCATCTTTGACGTCAAGGCATGGTTTCGCGTGCCATAGGTGGTTCGCTGCGGTTAACGCAGCGGGAGACTCATCTCGGACGTCAAGGCGTGGTTTCGCGGGCCACCCCGCCCTCGGTCGCTCCGGCGGCGCGGCATCGGCGGGGGGGGGGGCGTATTTCGATGGTCTTGGGTTGCAGCCCCAACGACTGTGTCACAGAGGCGTTCGTCTGAGCTGAACGTCGCAGTGGCCACATTGCACATTCCAAGACTGTCGCAAGATTTATTGACAGCAAAGAAATGAAGAGGATGCATGATTTCGGCCGCTTTGCTGGACAACAGTTCGGATTATTGGGAAGGGGATGCTGTTGGTCCCTTCCTAAACAGGGGCTGAGCGTCATCAATTTGGTCATCACCAGATGGTTCAAACGGCCAAAAACATTCTGGTTTTCATTTGATCGTGTTGTTTCACTGTGGTCTTTCATCCTACGTTTTCAATTTTTTTTTGTCATTGCGCCGGTGGACATTGTTGAATAATACCGAAATGGAAAAAGGTGAAAGAACCACATCGGTGCCCTTTGAAATCCACAGGGCAGAACAGGAGTCAAATTAAGTTAGTTGTAGATAAAAAGCTGGGTCGCTGGGTCCGCCCAACTAACCCCACTCTCAACTTTGCAGACCGGGCGACACCACTGGTGCTGCTACATACAGGTTCCTGCACTCCCATTTTATGTGGCAATTTTTTTCGAGTTTGCCAAATGGCGGCACTTGGACAGCTGAACGGGATTCTCGGAACGGGTCGCTGGTCATTGCACTCTGAACATGCTTTTTGGAATGCCTTTACGGCAGATTCAGAAGCTCTAAATATTTCATCAAGGTGTCATTTTCTTCTTCAGGCAGCATTACGCTCACACTCATGAAATGTCGTCCCTAGACAAAGCACCAGAGCTAACCGTCTTTCGTAAGCACAAGATCACGCCATCTCTTTCTGTTGTCACAGTTAAATTGAAAGCGTTTAGTTAGTGCTTGGCTTTCTTGCAGACGGTTATTCATCTGTCCGATAAGTTCTGAAGCAGGCTGTCGTACCATTAATCCGCGCCCGACTAACAGTCGGCGCCATGCACGCCCGACGGGTGGGGGGGGGGGCAGTTAACCACTACACCCCCGACTGGGAGATTGACCGCCCGCTTCACTCGCGAACGGTTGGTCACACGATAAAAATAAGTGTGCTGTTGGAATGCTCTTGACGAGTAAAACTCGAAACCGGCCCCATTTTTATTTTTCGATAAGTTGCAAGCCATTTGCACCCTATGTATGTTTTGTCAGCCGACTAGAAATGAAACCTAGAAATGACTTGGATCTCAAGGGCTGCGATTTATGTCTAGGTTAAGACATCAGCGAGTGGGCAAAAGGTAAGAAACAATCAGTTGAAGACACAGCGATATTTGCGCTACTGTACGATGGGTTCCGGTGCTGAACGCGGGATGGAATTAACGGGAACCAATTTCAGCGTTCCTTTTTTTGGCGACATAAGCCCCTGGAAGTGGTGTATTGATGCTAGTGTTTCTTTTGATGGTTTTCCTTGCTTGAATTTTGGAACAATTTAGTTGTTAATGTACGCAGTTGGCGGAGCTGTATGGCGAAAGCCTGTTGTTTCCCAGAATATGTAATTTTTCAATCTTTTCGAACATCGTGGAATCATTTACAGCTATGAGAGCCAATGCCGTCATTTTCTGTCTGTTCGAAGCTTTTCACCGCTGATTTTCGTTCCAGGCGGTCCGTTTTGATACTTTGTCTAATGACGGTCATTAGGTGACTGCATGACATCGCACCCAAAATGTTATAAAAAATACGTCATTGTCTGGAAGAAAACGAAGACATGACTTGAAAATGGGCTTGACCTTAAATTAATGACCCGGAAATTCACGAAAAATCTTAGCAGATTTGTTTCATTGATACGGTGTCAATCGCGGAAAGTTTTATTGCGATTCCAGTTTTTCCGCAAAATTATTGGGCGCTAAACTTTTTTGGACATAGGTTCACGTGACCTGGCCTAGGTCAGAGACCTGACTCGACCAGAGGTGAAAACTTCCACACAACTTGTAAAAATGGTCAAGCAAAAGGTGCTTCAGATTTCGAGGCGCCGCGTTCGTTCATTCTCTCGCAATCTTTGAAAACTTTGGGGGGAGGTCTACCGCCCCTCCCCCAGTCGGGGCGGGGCCAAAGGGTAGTCCACCACCACCGATAGTAGCTGCCGTAGCCGCATTTTTACTAGACATGGACGAGGTCACGCGGAAATGCAGGTTGCCCATGGTTAGCATTGAAGCATTGGCGTACCTGGCGTATGACGGCGTAATCATAGGAAACGTCGATTCCTGGCAGAACGAAGCGATGTCCGGGTGACTACTTATTCTGGTCTTGTTAAAATTGGGTGTGCTTATCCCTGATCGCCTGATCGAGCGCTCAGAGGAACAAGACAGATCCAACCTTCGTTACTTGAAGAAAAAAGTTCGCTGACTTTATTCAGCACTCTGTTAGGAGCCCAGCGCAGTTAAGTCGTTTACGGACTGCTTCCAGCGACGAAAAATCCGCAGAATCGTGCGAAACTTCTTTTCAGCAGAGCACTGTGAGCTGTATACTTTGAGCCGCTAAGAAACTATGTAGTTTCCGTTTCATCAGTGTGCAAAACTGCAATAATATAAAGCAGTAGGGTATGGCTGAAGGCATCGAACGTCGTAAACACTGCGTTGTGAGGGACTTCGGCAGAAGGCAGCTGAACCCCTCTGTTGACGATTGCGAAGTGCACCGGAACCGGACGGCGGAAGGCCAACAGGCGGCATGTGCTGATTATAGTTCGCGGTGTCACGTCTGTGTGGAGAAACCCAGCGATCAGATCGTCCATAGCTCCGTTTTTTGAAGCACGCTGGTGGGGTTTGAAGCGAATTAGAGGACATTGGCGGGCTAATGGTGTTGGCAGGCATTGGGGTGGTCGTGGCTCGTATGTGTGGGCAAGTGGAATGAAGCCTGTCGGATTAAAACTGGAATCTTGTCGGACACGCTATGATCGACCCTATTGTTCGAAAGTGCCCCCATTGGCGACAGCAGCGCGGCCATTCCGTACGGTCTTGCTGAAAGGTTTGAAGTTCGCCTGTCGTATGCAGACTCGTAAGTGAAGATCAAATATGTCGCGTCAGCCCCCTCTGGTGTGACTGGGTAGACCGTTTCGACAGTTTTGTTCGCGTCACCAAATCATTACTGAGCAGGTCGTCTGAACTTATCCCTCGTGCATTGTCACGCTTAATACAGCCGCCGGCAGTTGACCTCTGTCAGGCCATTCAGCATTTCGCCGGAAATGAAGAGCGGCTGGACGGCAGTGGTGGGACGGCACAGTTGACGTCACGTAGACGGAAAGGTTCACGCGTGACGTCGAAAAATAGAACACGATGCAGCGGAATTTCAGAGCCAGCTGATCAGCTCTAGGGAGAACCCAGGAAACGGAACGTTTGTTGGCTCGGAAATGAATTTGACGTCAGTCCTGAATGCTTATAAATTTCGATGTGGGAAGTGGCTGACAGATAGAGGAGGCGTGTCTATTAGCCCACTGAGGTAACCCCGTGCATTAAGCACTTCAGCGTGCCGAAATGCCTATCTTTTGGGTGTCAGGGGTAGTGCTGCAGGATTCTGTCAGTTTTTTTTCATTGCCTTTGCTGAAGGAGGGCTTTTAAAGCTGTATGCTCAGAATCATTTGTGGGAGATTTCTCTCCAAACAGCACCAAAGGCTTTCGTTTAAATTCTTTTAACCTGGTTACACCGCCATTTTCTACCTGTCATAAGCGCTGCCTTGCTGAATCTTACGCTTGTGGCGCTCCGTGAATGCAGTAGTGTCATATCAGTATTTACTAGGCGAGCGTGTGGTGAATATTGATCGAATGAGAAGTACAGACAAGCCAGTTACTTTAGCGGATAAGACTATGTGAGGTACAGCGTGATATTGGTCCATGCGCTTTCCGTTCCGGGTATGTAGACCAATTAGGAACGGGATTACACGACACATGTTGGGTGAGCTACGGAAAGACCTAACGTTTGTGTAGAGAACGGATTGACGCGCTTTGGGGCATGCAATACATCATTTCGCATTCGAAAGTGTACCAGACGTCCTTCCAGAGAGTTTGGCGTTATCTTGTGTTGTCGGAGGCCAGATGCAGTTGAAACGATTGCACGAAATAGTTTGTCAACAAAGTGCAGAGTAATGTGACGAAGTGCCGATTTCTGTGTGAGGTACGTCTTGAGACTGCCTTCGGCGCTACAGCGTCAGCAGCGGATGAGTCCCTTAAGCCTATTCCCGGAGGGCTAGACGGTATGGTCGATTCCCGGTAGGAGGGGCTGATTCGGCCCCCCTGAGATCTCGAAAACTACTCGTCCGATTTCATCGCAACAAACGGCAATCGATTTGCCGTGACGTGAACTACCTTTTTTTAAAGAAATTTTCAAAATTTTAAAATTTGTGGATGCAGGGGACAAAAATGTCAAAAAGGGGGAGGTACTTTTGGACTTCTTATAACTCCGTTGTTTATCAACCGATTTCAGTGAAACTGGCATGAATCGAGAGATTATGGATAGGGCTTTTACCATTGGTCCACAAACCTGAAATTTTGAGAAAACTCATGGGCGTTCACAGGGTTTCAACAATAGGAGGATTAGTTTCCTAACAACTGAATGAACAAAAAAGGCAAAAACACTTTTGGCTTCTGCTAGTCATGCTATGCTAAAGAAGTAAAAATCGCATTACAATGTTTATATAATGTTAGCATATGCGGTGCCAAGGACATGAAAAAGGAGAACTGTCATGGTCACACGTTCTTCAGATCAACTTGTGACCTTTCACCTTAAATGACCTCCAGTGACCTTGGAGTCACGTGGAATGATCTCCTGTACATTTAATATTATCTGTAAATGTTTTCAATCATTTTAATTCACTCTATTTCAAAAATTTAATTTTATGTGGTTTAGGGTACGCGCACTGACATTTTAGGTCATAGCTCCATAACCCGACCTGATATCAAGCTGAAACTTGGTACACAAGTAGAGGGCACACTTATACGTCATATATATTCCGAGTTTGGCATTTGAAAAAAACGGCGCCGAAATTATTGCGAAAAAACAAATTTTGACTTTTGACCTTGACCTAACCTTGTAAAGTGGCCTCAGACAAACAAAATTTCGTGTGCACATTGTCCAGCTATTTAGCTATACATCCATGTAACGTTTTAAGTTCTATCTTAAAAACTGTTTTTGGCAGACATTTTTCTTTTACCCTCAACATGGCCAAAAATGGCCTGAGGTGCCTCCCAAAAACGTTGCCTGGCTCCGCTCCTGAGCAAAGTAGAATTGTGAAATTTTGTCACGGTGCGTAGAAAGAATAGCTAGGAAAAATCACCAAGTTTCGTGAAGCTGCGTTAAAAAGCCTGGAAGTGGCAAACAAAAAACCCGAGAGGGGCGGATTCAACCCCCCTACCGGGAATGGGGTTAAATCTGATAATCCAGAATTTTCCGCGTGGTGAAAGAACGGCGGCGGCTGCGTCGGAACGAGAGGCGTCTCTAAACACTAACCAAGCGCGAAGCAGCGTTCGCGTCAGGAGGGCGGCGGAAGGTGTGAACAGCGGCCGACGGCGGCGGTGCGCCGTTTCCGCCGCGTAATGTCGATGTCCGTGACGTGGAATGCGGGCATCGTTCTTCGAGTTGGCAATGGGTGTTTCCAACTCACAGGAATTGGGGCGTTTTGTAGGTGCGTCTTGCAGACTGAATAAACACACGATATACAGTGGTGTGGTCTGTCACGGCGTTCCCTTCACAGCGATGTATTATTTTGCGGCTGGATGAGGCTTGCAGATGGGCATAAATAGCTGTTATAGCCGTTTTTAGACCCGGCGATGGAAAGTCGGTGGGCCCGCCCTCAGCGACCGTTTGTCACGCGTAGTGCACGAGCAAAGGAACCGCATCCGATGTAAGAGAGTGTACCACGTTGGCAGTAGGCTGTACGACGTTTAAACGCCTCAGCAGCTCAGCTGGACGCCAGTCCGAGGTACGACCGGCCGCTGCAGCCTGGCTCGTCGTCTGTGGGCGTAAGCGGTCCTCGTCCCGTTTTGCAGGCGTTCCCGCTCTTCGGCGTACACATTCGCTATCGGACAATGGCCTCGGCTGAGATGAAGCTGCCGTCGGACGGCCCCTCGGTGACGCTCACCATCCGGCTGCTCATGCAGGGCAAGGTGGGTGCCCGATTTTGGAGACCGGGCGGTGTGGGCGTAGCCAACCGCGCGCCTCGTCTTCGCGAAGTCGCGCCGTGGCGGTGGAAGCGGGAGGGTTTACCCGGTCGGCATTTGGGCTCGCCTGAGGACTGGCCGATGAAGCCGCCCGAACAGTGCCGATCGAAGCTCCCCCGACTTTGGCAGCTCGTGATAAAGGTATCTGCCACGTCACCTGATCCAATTTGTAGCCCGTCTTCATTTGAAGACAAATTGCGTCAGGCTGCTGTTCGAATCGATGTCTGAAAGTGTCGAGGTGCTAATAACATTGGATGTTGTGCAGCCAAGTATTTGACAGCCGTTTTGCTCAGGATCATGTATGTAGTTCAGTCGGTTGGAGGATTATTGGCAACGTCAGCAAGAGCACCCATCCCCTTTCACGTCGTAGTACCAGCAGGGTATGCGGCGTCGTTGGCATCAGGTTTGCGCCATTGGCAGCGGAAAGCCAAGTGCGTCATCCCATGCTGATGGCTCAATGATCAGTCTGGTATTTAGCGCATTGGACTCGCATGTTCCTGATGTCTGTCAGTTTTGTCAGTTTGCTGGACGATAACATGACCTTTTCTGTTGGACAGGAGGTCGGCAGCATTATTGGCAAGAAGGGTGAAATTGTGAAAAGATTCAGGGAAGAGGTTAGTGTATTTGTGGTTGATCTGTGATGTCCGTGGACCATGGTGTACCTTGTCAGTTCTGTTCTTTTTTGTGTATTTTCATTATGTTGGCTACGTGTACTGTACTGGTGGGCTTTGAGCCAGGTCAGGACATTGCTGGCTTGAGGCCCTGTGGGCCTGGAAGGTCCGAGTCCACCTCAGCCCAGCTGCTCTAAGCCTCCCCCCCCCATTGGCTGGCACCGGGCCGAAAATGGGCCCCACCGCCGACGAATGGTGTCGGCGGCGCCTGCCGCTGGTGTTGAAGACGCAGGCCCATCTGCTGTGCCGTGACAGCGCATATGTTGATGTAGCGGGGCCGGAAATTTGCCGGCGGTGATTCACAGTCGGCTTTCTGGGTCCGAAACGGATGAAATTGTTGGATGTTGTGTCCCAGACGCATCGGTTACTGCTCACTAAATTTGTTTTACTGTCTGGGTGGTATGATTTGCATGGTGCAGGTACACGATTAGTGGGAAGCGAAAGATACCAACAGTGAAACCACGTAGTACGTTATGTTTGATCATGTGTGACCCACTTTAGCGTTGCCTAGTTAACGTTGTATTTGGAACAGCGCGGCAAGAAGCCGTGCGGCTGCTGGCGTTGTTTTGCTGGACGTCACGGGTTGCTGACGTGTTTCTGTGCGCTGTTCCAGAGTGGCGCCAAGATAAACATTTCAGACGGGTCTTGCCCAGAGCGTATTGTTACGGTGACTGGCTCGACCGATGCCATCTTCAAGGCATTCCAGCTCATCTGCAAGAAGTTCGAGGAGGTGGGCGAACGCAATCAGAATGAGTACAGTGTAAGCCCCTTCAGCAGCTGCCCATGGCCTGCGTCGCTGCTTCTTATTTATTGGCTTTCCGCGTTAGTCAACGGGCACGTGCTGGTTTGCATGGTTCGTCTCACACCTGCCGGGTTGCATGATCGTATGAGCCGAGGACGCCCGTTTGCGAGCGTGATTCGCCGTCACCAGATTGCCTTGCCGCCCTGGTCCGGCGGGCTCGCCCGGTTGACCGGGTCCGTCCCTCTCCGGCAGGCGACGGGCATGTCGAGCGGCGCGGGCGTGCCGCGGCCGCCCATCACCATGCGCCTGATCGTGCCGGCCTCGCAGTGCGGCTCGCTCATCGGCAAGGGCGGCGCCAAGATCAAGGAGATCCGCGAGGTGACCGGCGCCAGCATCCAGGTGGCCAGCGAGATGCTGCCCAACTCGACGGAGCGCGCCGTGACCATCTCGGGCGCGTGCGACGCCATCACGCAGTGCATCTACCACATCTGCTGCGTGATGCTCGAGTCGCCGCCCAAGGGCGCCACGATCCCGTACCGGCCCAAGCCGCAGATGGGCGCCGGCGGCGGCCCGGTGATGTTCGGCGGCAACCAGCCGTTCTCGCAGCTGGGCAACTTCGGCATGCACTCCGGCCACGACGTGAGTGTCCCGCGCGCGCGGCCGTCTCGCGCCGCCGCGCGTCATGCGCCGACCTGCCGCTACTGAGTGCGCTCGCGCTCGCTGTCGGGCGTCGCCGGGTGGGGCTGAATTGGCGCCGCGGCCGGCCGTGGCTTGCCGGGCTCTAACGCTTTGCCGGTGCTCTTGTTGCAGTCGTACGAGCCAGCGCCGAGCCGTTTCCAGGTAATTGGCCCGTGGTCGCCGCGCGTTGCGCGGCTCGCGGCGTCGTGGCGCGTGCTCTGTCTAGCGGCACGGTCCCATGACGTGTCCGTCCCCGGGATGTGTTCAGTGTCACTAGCGAAAATTGCGGAATGAAGTGCACCAACTGTCACGCTCGTACATCGCTAATTGGTGTTGTTCAGTCTGAATTAATGCTTCATTGTGAGTTGTACCCGTTGTAGTGCTCACATATCGCTAATTGGTGTTGTTGAGCCCGAATTAATGTTCCATTGTCCGAGTTAAAGTCTTGTACTTTACTTTTGTTTGCCTGTTAGTAGTGTGCTGGGCGCGGTATTATCGTGCGTTCCGTCACTGTATTTTCTCTCGTGACGCCTGCAGCCGAAGAACAATAATCCGCTGGCCAGCCTGCTGGGCAGCCTGGGAGGCGGCGGCGGCATGGGCGGGCCACAGAACACCCTGCAGGCCAGCACCTCAGGTCAGTGACGTCGGGCCGTCGGAGCGCTGGCGTCAGGTGCTCAGGGGGCGGTGGATGGGGACGGGCCAGGTCGTTTGACCAGCGCGCATGTTTTTTTTGTGCAGAGTTTGAGATGGATTTAAGCAGAATGCGGGTTTTGAGCATATTTACGTGGCATTTGCATTGGATAGCGCTGGCAGGTTGTGAGGAATAGGGGCCTGGTCCCCCTGCGTCGCCTCACAGTATTTGACCACTGATCTCTGATATGTGATGGTGATACGGCCACTGGTCGTGGGAGGCTGTCGTGACTGACCGTCGGGTGGTGTCGTGTTTGCGGTTGTTCCGTGCGGCTGACTGGCCGTTTTCGCCCGGCAGCGGTGACGGCGCTGGCGGCGCTGGCCGGCTCGCAGCTCCGCGCGCCGCAGGGCGTCGGCCCTGGCACCCAGTCGCACGAGATCACCGTGCCCAACGAGCTGATCGGCTGCATCATCGGCAAGGGCGGCACCAAGATCGCCGAGATCAGGTGGGCGCGGCGGCGGAGCCGGCGGCCGGAGCGCCGAGTCCCGCGCCAGGCGAACGGTGGTCGGGCCGACAACTGCATTGGTGGGCGAGTGGGGAGAACCGAGAGAAAATGGATTTGTCAGCGACCGACATTGTTTGACGTACTCTGGGTCTGTGGTGGGCAAGAATCAGAGGTGGAAATTGGGTTGTTGTCTCGGTGTCTGAGTATAGTTTTATGTTGAAGTGCAGACTTTTGAAGACAATACCGGTTTAAGCTGGCGTTCTTGGTGCAAGTCAGTTTGACATACCTGCTTCTTTTTAATGAAAACGGTCGTTTGCTTGCAGGGCTAACACTTTGTCAACACGTTACGTTGTAGCTTTTTGATGGAGGTGCAAAATCATACTTGTGGAGCGTAAAATGTTTTTGGGGCACATATTCTCTGGTGTTCTTCAACACCAAAAAACAACACCTGTTCCAACCTTGGCAAGGCTGGTTCCATGCCAGGCTGGTGGTGGTTGAATGGTTGGCGTTATCAGCCGCGTTCCGGCCATTACCATATATGTCCGTCCACCGAGGACTGTCCGCGTAACTCGTCCGCCACTCTTGCCGCCCTCCAGGCAGATCACCGGCGCCATGATCACCATCTCCAAGTTCGACGACTCGACCGAGGACGCCACCCACCAGGACCGCGTCATCACCATCAAGGGCACCAGCGACCAGGTGTCTCTGGCCCAGTACCTGATCAACACCAGGTAAGGCCGGCGCCGCGGCGGCCGCCATCTGCCGGCTGGAGCCGCAACGCCGGCCTCCGACCGCCGCCGCGACCGGGCGGCGGCGCCACCGGCGGCCCGCGGAGCCGACACGTGGGTTCTGCAGGCGCGGCCGGAGGCGGGAGACGCCGGGTTCTGCATGGCGCCTGACGCGGCGGAGGTCCGCCCGCCGGTCCGGCCTGGTCCTTATCCGCCGGTCAGCGGGGGCGCCCGGGGCGCTTCGCCAGCTCGACGCCGTCCGGCCGCAGCACGCCCCACCGAGTCCCCCGGACGCCACCACGCTCCTGTGTCATTCATGTGTGTTCCGCAGCTCCGTGGTCTTAATTCCGGAGATTTCCTGTTCTCGCCCGTTTTCTCATTCCGCCGGTTGCGCCATTCCGTTCAGGGGTCTGATTCCTGATAGTATCATGCCAATGGCCATCTTCCCACAGGTCCTGTCGCAGGTCCCGGTCATATCTCGTTCCGGACCTGCGCCGTGGCTCATTCCTGGTCATTGCACGTCGGCAGGTCCAGGCCCCTCCGTCTGACACCGGTCTTTGGTTCCAGGGATCCTGTTCGACTCCGCGTTTCAATATGTCCTTCAGTCATGTATTGTGTCCTATGGAATCCGGTTACGCCGAATGTAATGCCGATGCATTGCACTGCGTCCTTGTTTCCGGGTGGGTTTTCCGACCGCTGTGTATCGCAGCCTTACAACCACATTTTCCCCGCTCCTTTTCCCGTCACGTGTCGGTGAACCCTGTCCACGCCAACCCGTCCACCTCCCGTGCCGTCGTCCTCGTTACCGGTCCCGCCAGCATCAGCCGTGAACATCTTTTTTGTTGGCCCGCGCTGGCGCCGCGTCACGCGGCCACGCATGCCCGTTTTGTTTGTTTTCTGGCGGGCGCCGCACGGCCGGTCCTGGGAGCCCACGGTGGGACCAGCCGCCTGCCCTCTGTCCGCCCGGCCTCCGTCTCACCCCGCCGCCCTAATCCGGGCCGCCTGTTGTCTCTCCCTGCAGCGTGGAGATGCACAAAGCCAACCTGGAGGGCAGCTCCGGCGAGGAGGATGGCAGCGGCAGCGCGCTGAACCCGTCCGCCATCCCGCTGGCCAACCTTCTCAAGAATCCCGGCGCCCTCAACGCTCTATCCGCCCTGACCAACATCAACCTGAGCTCGTTGGGCGGCCTGCAGGAGCTGCTGGGCGGCAGCGGCGCCGTGCAGACCACGGGCGTGCACAAGAAGACGTACGCGCCGCGCATGCGCGCGCCCCCAGGCGGCTCGTCGCCGCCGCGCGACAACAAGCGCAACAAGTTCCAGCCCTACTAACCGCCTCCGTGCCGGCGCGCCCGGCGCGGCGGCCGGGCGCGCGCGCGCTCGTGTCCGCGCCGCGCGGAACCGCCGAAATCGCCGCTCCTGCTCCACCCGTTAGATGTGTAGCGTAGCTCAAGCGCCCGCTAGGGGCGCCGAGCCGGCGGCAGCGCGGCTGGACTCTGCTCGGCGGCGGCCTCCGCGCCGCCGACTCGTAGCGGTACATTTTGCGCCTGTATGTTTCCATTGAGCATTAGCGAGGATCATGTCACGTTTTCTGAGCCGTTTGGCCCGCGCTTCGGGCCGTTTTCAGCCGTCGACGGACGGTCTGTGCCTCTTGTTTTGATTTCACGCTTTTCCGCAAACGAATCGATTCCCCATCGTGTACGTGGTAATTATCTACACTCGACGTCGGTTTTCACTTCGCTGCGCTGTAGTGCCAGGGGGTCGTGTTGAATACAGAACCATGTACGAATAAGGCACTCGTATAAGCAACTTGCCGGCGTTAGCGTTTCTTTGCCTGGAGTCTGGTCATTGGGCACCTCTACCCTCTCCATGCTCCCACGTTTACACCAGCTCTTCGAAGCACCGCGATCAAGCGCAGTTTGGGCGTCTGCGCATGCGCTCGCAGCGCGTGGAGCGCCGGTGGGCATTTGGCGGTGAGAAGGCCTTGCCGGGTGGGTCGGCCAGTGGTGGCCGATTTGTGGGCCGGGAGCCTTTGTGTCATATTTTTGTAGCCCCGCTCGGTGTCGTGTGCTGGCTGTCTTCCTGGGCGTCCTTTCGAACACAATAAACCACCGCTACACGGACCGCTGGTGCAGTAGCGCCGGGGCGGGGCGGCCCTGGCCCCGCCTCCCGGCCGGCCGGGCCAGACCCGGTCCGAGACCGACCACCACCACCCCCGTCATCTGAACCCGGTCCGCCGCTCCCAGGTAAGGAGGTGACCCGCCCCCGCCCCCGCCCGCCGCTGGTGTTCCCGCCCCCTCCGTCGGGGCCCCGCGTTCCCTTTCCGGACGCGGGGCCGGTGCATCCCACATCCGTTCTGGTCTATGGAATGGGGCAGGTAGCGAACTGATGTTTTTTTGTGGCTCTTGCCGGAAAGATAACATTTGTTTTTTACTATAAGAGCGATGATATTGCGACGATGCATGAGCTGGTTGGTTTCCACTGAAACGATGGAAAAGTGACCAACTCCCTTTTTATGCTTATAAATGCATACTCGGTGATGCCTTTCGACACCTGTAGTAATTTCTTGCACACTTGTCAGTTTTAGATATATCTAATCGGCCTCAGATCTCGTATGACATCTGTTTGCCACAGTTGATAAAAGTGAATCCTGTTGTGGTTGTGCCTGTGCACAGCACGTGCCTCCAGCACGTTGGGGCGTAACGTGATCGCGCTGAGGACCTCCCAGAAACAAACTATTAATCTACCTTCGCGTCCCCTGCTGAAGATCCTGTCTGGTGTGTCGCCTAGTCGCTAAGCTAAATACCCTGGCTTCTGCACTATTTCTTGGAGGTTGTTCTTCCGTGACGTCGCCTGCAAACACCCTACCCGTCTCCATTGTACCGCGGCTCCGCTGGAGAGGCAGTCTCCTATCTGTGTCCGGCCACTCGACTACGCAGCAGTAATCTCCCGCTCTGCTTTTCCCTTTCATCCTCACAGTTCCGTCGCGGTCTGGCGCCTCACCGAGCGGTCGGCGGCGACCGGCGTGAGCCATCGCTGCATATGTCACTAACCGGTGAAATGTTACGTACAGTGTTGTATGTTAACGTGCCATCGAGCGCAACAGCAGGTGCCACCCATCGCGCTGAGCGTAAACCAGTCTGCCTGCCGGCTGACGGCGCCGCCTCGTGAGCACTCCCTGACGGCCGCGTTCCGTTGCAGGTTCTCGGGCCAGCTGTGGCCGGCGGTGGCGTGACTCGGTTCCCTCTGACCCGGCCGGGGGACCGGACGGCCGCCGGACGGCCGGATCCCGCCCGCCGCCCGCGGGCGTGTCGGCGGCCAGTTCCCCGCCGCGCCGCGGCCGATGCTAGTCGTTTGAGGCGACCGCGGCGGTTGGCGGCCGTGAGGTCGATGCGTGCGTAGTTTACGACGGCCGCTCGATGACATGGGCTGACGTAGTCTTTCCGGGGCGCGTGCAGTGGTTCTGTCTTCCTAGGAGCTGCTCAAAGTGCGAGGTCGGCGTTTCGCCGTTTTGCTGAGGCGCAGTAGTTGACCCGGGACGACTGGTAGCAAGCAATGGAACCTTTGTGCAATAAGTCAGGGGCGCGCGACTGCTGGTCGGAATCATGCTAGTCAACTGCTGGTCGGAATCATGCTGGTCAATATGAGGGGTCTTTCCGCAATTAAGGTGGTTGCGGTGCAGTATCATGAGACATATCTCGTAGCGAATACATATCTGAGCACTTGCATATCCATACACAATTGCCAAAGACAGTCACGCAAGAACACGATAGGTTTGCCGGAACTAACACGGTTTGTCTAGACATCAAATCTGTCGGCTTGTACGCACTTTCTCAAATCTTGCTCGCTGTCGCTCTTTGATAGTTGTTACCAAGGATGGAACTTTTCGAAAATTGTTGGGGGAACAAATGTGGTTTTAGAACCCATGCTTTCCGGTCAATGCCTGCAGGACCCATGTTAAAATTACAACTTCTGGCGGGGACGGATGCTGCTCCAGAGTACATTAAAGTTCCATCCCTGGTCATTCCAATGAAGATGTTTACTTGTCCGTGCACGTCCATACTTACCAGATCTTAATCTATCGCTTTTTGATAGGCGTTTACATGACGCAGAGTAAGTGCAATAATCCTCTTGGGATCAACCATACTAATATTGTTCCCATACCCTCGTGAACGCTAGTGGCTCCGTCGATGTTTAACATTCTTATTAGCCAAATCGCTTTACTGGTATCGATAATGGCCTTCCCTGGAACCCTAAATCGAATTTTTCAATTGGCCGGATCATGGAGGTTTTGCGATTGCATTGCGAATATTTGAACGAAGTTCAGCAATGCGAGGGGCAGTGTCGTGCGCGTTGTTCGTCTTGTGTCCGAGGATAGGATGCTTGGCCGATGCTAGGCATTTCTTTTGGAAGGTATCGGGGATGCCACTTTGAAATGGATTTCAGGTGCCCTCATAGCATCTTTGGGATCCCAAAGCACTGCGTGTCCGCTCTCCATAAGAGTCCGTCGCATAAAATTAACATATTTGGGTACTCTGTCAACACTGGAGGTGCTGCAGCACCCACAGATCAGAAAACTACGCCTCAGAAGTTAAATCAGAGTTAATGAAATTATTCTGTTGAAGATCTCAGGTGGGAGACATGCGTTCGCTCATTTGACACCCCATTACTCAAAACTTCTTGCCAAGCACCGGCATTTTGGTGTGCGGAAACCGCGTTTTATACCGCCATTCTTGATACTGGTGAGTATGGAACATGCCAGTTCTCATCGTAAAGTACTGCAGAATAACGAGCAATTGGCAGGATTTCTGTCGCGAGCACTAGTGTAGAAAATTGTCGCAAGATGTTTTGCTGTGGCTGCAACGCAGTCGTCTATCCCGCTCCGCCGGCAGACGTCTCAGTACACTGCTTAATTGGTTTGTCGTGAGCTGCAGCCCATTTTCAGCGGCCATGGTCACTGTCTCAGGAAAGAAATGCTTGCTTATCTGAATCTCATATCAACGTAGGTCAGCCAGGCGAAGGCTGTCTGAATTGCGAGTCGGGCTTGCTTGCAATGCCTTCTGAGCATGCTGTGCAATACGCTGGTGTGCGTGGGTAACGAATGTAGCATTCAAGGCCTTGAAAAACATGTTAACTGGGGAACTGCCTCCTTCCCGCGATGGAAATTCCCCCCCCCCGTGAACGGGTTTTTCCCCCTCCCAGTGAAAGCCGCAAAAAGGGTCGGGAACTATAACATACGTACATTTCTTGCGTTCAATGTTCGTTTTGTTGCTGGTCCTCTTATAACGTGTATTTCGTCTAACCTTTGAGGCTTTCATGATTTTTGTTGATCTGATATGAACAGTGTCTCATATTGCAACCAGTCTGTATTAGTGACTGTGTCGCGCCATCTAAATAAGGTTTCACATTTTATTTGGACCATCTTTGCTGGTTTACGGTATATCAGTTGGCGTGCCAGCATCTCCGCCAAACGATCGCTCACAGGGGTGAACTCGGGTGCGCTAGCTACGTCAATAGCGAAGGCAGTCGACGTCGACAATCAACATGCATCCATCATGATTGATATTTCACAATGGCGTCACGTCATCTTTACGGTAACACCAAGTAGCAGTTGTTGTACTACATGAGGTACTAAAGTTTACTGAAAATACTTCGGCTAAAAATTGAAACGGCAGCTTCCTACGATACGCGGCGGAACGGAGGAGGGGCTCAGAGCGCCGCCCTCTGAACTGGTGATATTTAACATTAGCTGTATGGTGCCGCATGTGGAAAAATGGCTTTAACTCTACGGTGTTGCATGTGGAAGAAATGGCTTAAAAAGGAGCCGGTGCCCTCTCCCCCCTGCAGGAACACGTCCGGCCCCTAGTGACTACGGCTTAACTCTGAAAAATCGCGCGCCTTCGCCGCGCCAAGTTCTACAAATCGCACCGATATCACTGTGAATTTATTTCAGTATCGGTCATTGAGCTATATCACCAATATTGGCGATTTTGCCGGGAGATGTAAAACAACGCTCCAAAAAGGCTATGGACGGCTTTTTTCCCAACTGCCCCTCCCCCAGTCAAAATTCCTTATCCGAGGTCTTGGTAGCGTGTCGGCTGTGATCAGCAAATGGTCTTGCAACGTGGCCTCATTGTACGACTTGCACTTCCAACCGATGTAATGTCAGGTGACGTATCATTTTAATGTTTTTGATGGTTTTGCCACGCAAGGTCAGCGGATTGTGTTGATCTTCGGCGTTTTCGGAGGTACTGAGCACTGTGTGCATTAAGCGTTCGCTAGATGGCTATTTTTACTGATGTGTTGAGTAATGTCAGTGCTCCTGCGGAGTGCGTAATGTCTAGTCTTTGATAATGCGTAGTGCTTGAGCAATCGCTTTTCGTGCAATAAACGCATTCGATGGAAATAACCGCCTTTAGATCTTAAGTGCTGGAGCTTAAGTGTATGTTGGAACATGATTCAAGCATCTGTAAGAGTGCCAGGATTTCACAGAAATAAACAGACAGGCGTAATCGTTTGCGCTTCTTCAACGCATTTTTGGGCTAATCATCTCTAGATCTCATCACCAAGCTACTGGAAAGGTCAAAGCTAAACCGTGTCATTCGCTGCGGTTAAACCCCGTCCTTAAAATTGTCATTATTTCTCGCGCCGTGCGTCCTGTATTTTACAGCATAAACTTGACAGAGTACATCGATGTTGTCAGATCGTGTCATTGAGATGATGGAGCCCGTCTGTAAAGGACCATCCGGCTGTCGGCGGCGAATATACCGACATCACGTTCTACGATTACCCTTCTCTGTGACCATCCCATGCAACAGTCATTACAGTTCTCCATCGGGCGCTAAAACAGTCTAATGCGCTATGTACAGTTCGATCATAATGTAAATACCTTCCACGCGGCTTCACTTAACTGTCCATGCCTTGCTTGCCTTGGGCCAACGTTATCTATGGTAAAAGTAAACCGAGCACAGTGTGATCAAGGTATTTCCACTCGCATGCCTCGTTCGCTCTACGTTTTCCTCGACCAGCTGGACCTTGTCTTGCTTTTCATTTCTTCTTGCCATGCTGAAAACAAGGCAGCATTAGTTTCGAATCATGTGACAGTCGTCTGAAAGCATTTCCCATCCAGTGAGATTACATCGCTGCGTCGTCATTATGCCATGTGAGGGTCGCAACCATTATCTTTGAAACCCGGTTGCCATGCATGGCCTTCAGATTTCATCGAGACAACCCCTGCCGGACTCCACGCGCCTTGGACACCTCGCCGCGGATGTGACATCCATTTACCAAAAAAACCCAGGTCAGGTCACATGCCGGACCACGACCTGGGTCGATTCACTCCCCCTGGGTCAGGTCCCCCAAGTAATCTCCGTCCGCAGTGGCACTCGCTCCTCACCTGGCCGTTGAAGAACGTGTTGAAGCGGTTCTGTCCGAACTGGGCGAACTGGGTGGGTCCTGAGCCGAACGGAGCGCCGAAGCCTGGCGCGGACCCCGAGGAGGGGCCGGAGCCTGACAGAGCCGGCCCGCGCGGCGCCACCGGCTGTTCCACGGCCTGCACCCCCACCCAGAACACAGAGTAGGACTGCAGCAAGGTGGCCCTGCGGGAACGTCAGCCTGGTCAGCTCCGGCCACATCACGACCATTATTGACAACGGACCATGGCGCAGCGGCAACTGGTGGGGCGCCGGGACACATCAGTCACATCAGCTGGGGTCAGCCTGTGACTGTCAAGAGCAAGGATACTGTGCCTGACTGAAGCCAAGTAGTGCTATGGGCGGGTATGCTCAGATTAAGTCAGGTCAGGTATGCTCAGATTAAAAAGTCAGGCCAGGTCGCTGGCGTCACCGCAGACTTGTGCTTGATTCCACTTTGGATGATATCAGTTCCGCATCTCTCACGGCTTGCTGAATCGATTCCGACTCCGACTCAGCGCGGAAACGGAATCGATGCCTATTCCGACCCAAAATGAATAAATCGTTTCCTGGATCGTCTCCGGTAACATCGATCCTGATGATGTATACACATAAGAACAACACAATGTTTAAGAAACACATGGAATACAAAGAAATCATTATTCTACGGAATACATAATAAAAAGGAATATAGAAACTCACAAAATGTCCTAAAAAAGTAGCAAAACAGACAAAATATGGATTTAAATGCGAACGTTAGGATACTTCTGCAAAAATGTAGCACGGTGAGCAATTTCGAACTGTTTCGCGTTCAGGAACTATTTGACTGCATTTTACTTTCAGACCACTAGTAATAAGAAGACAACAGGCAAAAAGTGTAAACACATTGTCACGACACACTGCATGGGCTTCTACTAAAATCATTCCCACGTGTAAAGAAAATTGGCGTACCTAAATGTCTCAAAGCTGAGTTCTAAAGACGCTTTGCTACAATTTTTGATTAAAACAAAAACTCTTACACCATTTCCATGCTCAACAGATTTCGACAATGTAGTCAGACTATGTCACTAGAATCGATTCAAATTCTGATTCCGTAAATGTCTGTGCGATTCAATTCCGACTCTTATTCCGGCACTCATTAATGTAATGCATGTGTTCCGATTCCGACTCTGGTAGAAGTGGAATCGCTTCCGCAATCGATCCCGATTCCGCTGGGATCAAGCACAAGTCTGCATCACCGCAGCCACAGTTTGAACTGGGAAAGACGACACTGCGCGAAACAGTGCAATAGCTAAGAGTTGCTTGGGTCGCGTGTTGCAACCCTGTGAAATGGAGCAGAACATGCATGACATGTACATCAGTAGGTGACCTCAATAATGAAGCTCTCCTCTATCGTATTCTCGTACCCATAACGCTGGGGTGCATTTCCGTATGGGGATTTATTCATCCCCCTCCGAGATCTCGAGTCTGATTTCATCACAACAAACGGCAGTCGATTTGTCATCATGCCAACCACATTGGTTTCAAAATCCTGAGAAGGCTGGGTACCGGGGCAAAAAGTAAAAAAGCGTAGTACTTTTATACTTGTTATAGCTCTGATTTTTTGCGAGTTGGTTTTGAGCAACTGGCATACATGGGGAGTTAATCGACGAGAACTGCGATTACCCATTAGCCCATACTTTTCGAGTTTGGGAAAACATTAACGGGCCTGCACAGGGCTAGGGAAATGCGAGATATTGGTCTTTGGAAAATTAATTAAGAAAGAAATCAAAAACATTCTTTGAATTTTTGAATTTGAACATTTTACGAATCATGTTATACTTAAGAAGTACGAATCGCATTACACTTACGATGCCAGGGACATGAAAAGGGAACTGTCATGGTCGCATGTTCGTCAGGTCATCTTACGACCTTTGACTTTAAAGAACCTCAAATGACCTCAGAGTCCCATGGAAGGGCCTTGTGTTCATTTCGTAATGTTTGAAAACGTTTCCAATCATTTGAAATGACTATACTTCTAGAAGTCTTGTGTATGGCCGTCGTAGTATGGGGTACACGCGTGGATTTTTAGGTCATAGCTCCGCGGCTCGACTGGTACCGGTCTGAAACGCAAAACACAAATAGAGGGCAATATGCTGAGTCATTTATGTATCGAATTTCGCATCTCGAAAATTAGCGTTAAAAATATTCACATGGAACCAGATTTTCACCTTTAACCTCGACTTTCTCATGTGAAATAATCTCAGATCAACGAAAATATTTCTGCATCTCCCAGCAGTTTTTTTTTAACAGACAGCCTATGCACGCATTTAAAGTTTAAGTTCTGTCTTAAAACCCCATTTTTTGGCAGCTATTTTCCTTTTACGTTCAACAGTGCTAAACATGAGGTGTTAACAAAAAACTTGGCCTGGCTCAGCCCCCGGGCAAGATCAGTTATGAAAATTTGACGTGATATTTAGAAGACAATATAGAAGCAGTCACCGAGTTTAGCAAAATTGCTTCATAAGCCCTGGGAATGGCAAACAAAAAACCCGGAGGGAAGACTCTAGAGCCATTCCCCCACTCCATATGGGGGTAGAGCTGTCACCAGTTTTGTAAATGCCCCCCAAAATGATAAAATTATTCATACGTGCCTTAATTTATTGACATTTAAACCAAGCCTGAAAACGTTCACCCATCTCGCCGTCCCTCGCGATAACCGGCGTGAGAGATTGCGGCTCAGAACGAAACTGGCAATCGAGAGTGTCGTTAAATAACCCAATAACCAACCAAGGCTTTTACCCACAAATCCCGAAACATTTCCGAGGTCGTGCATCTGGCAACCACGCGACCCGCCTGTAGGCGGAAAGCATTGCTACCGGCGGCCAGCTAATGACGCTGGTGGGCGAAATCGCATGCCAGATTCGCAAAAGCGGAAACGTGCGACCCGGCCTGAAACTGCCTCTTAACTGAAAAAACAAAGTTCATGATTTTTTGGACGGAATAGCGATGTTTGAATGATGAAATAAAGTAAACATGTAAGGAAAATCAAAACCAAAATGAAGCGAATAGATGCAGTTCGGCTGAACCACTGCAACATTTTGTAAGGGACTTGAACAAAGAACATGAGAACGCTGGGCTTTGACAATTGATGTTGGTTTAGGGTAACGATCAAGAACATGTGTTCGTACGAAGCAGGCTTCTAATTCCTCGTCTGCTTCACTGAGGGTGACAGTTACTCGTGCAAGGAAGGCGCGTCCAGGATGTTTCCCCTAGGACAAGGAAGGTAATGATGCGCTCAGACGTTAACAAATATTTTTGGGGTGCAGTAAGACGTAATAAGCCAGTTACTGGGATCCGGCCACATTTTAACACATTCGTCTACGGCTAATGATCCACAGGAAGTGGATCAGGAAGTCTACCAAGGGGAGCATGGATCGGGGGGATACAGGGACATTACAGGTACAGTAGCCAAGGGGAGTGATGGCGGCCATGGCCCCCATGAGCCAAGCGGTCTACACTAGATATAGAGCGATTTGGTGTACGTAATAGTGATCACGTGCATGCTGAAAAGGCAAAGATTATATATTTTCCTGTGCTTTAAATATGAGGTAAGTTACATAAAATTTATGTCTTTTCCTACAAATTTCGTCCTATACCGGTGACATATGACAAAATCCGACACTTGCCCCCCCCCCTCTAGGAAAATCTTAGCTACCCGCATAAAGAAATACATACCTACACTCAGGAATCGAGGCCCTTTTAGTTTTCATTTCCTTTATTATTGAGTTCATATATTTTGACTACGTTTATTAAACTGTATCATCCATCGGGGAAGCCTTTGACCGACACATAGGCCCCTACCTTCCAGATTTGCCCTGGCTACCCTGCTGGGTAGCCAGGCGCATAATAGTGGGGAAAATCAATATATACATAGAATGCTACATATAGAGAATATTAGTATGTAACATATACAACATAAGAATAAAAGCGCATAATAGAGAGGCGCAACATAAGGAGGGACAGGGGCATGAACCCTTCTTTGGAGTTGAAGATTCAACGTTTCTTTACCCACCAAAACGAAAATAATGATAAGAATCCCGGAATTCGACATTAAATTTTCGGAAATTCTGGGATTTTTCTGTCTTGAGCGGGTTAGCTTTGTCCTGGCTCCCTCCTTGGCGACATCCTGGCTACACCCTGGTGACTTAGCTGCTGGCTGGCTCCTGCTCTGGCGCGAAGGTCAGTACAGTCCATAATAGAGGTCCGACCGAAAGCCCCGCCCCCAGGGAATCTGACCACACGCTTTATGAAATGAACGCTTTGGTGAAACATTCTGAAACGCTTATTGGTCACCACCCATATGCTCGCACGGAGCGCTCTCAAGTCCGTAACGTTACCTTATTACTCTGTTAAAATTCGGTCCGGCCGTAAACCAAGCCATGAGTTCGTAGCTGAGACGCGGAAGTTGTTTTTGAGGCACAAAGAAGAGGACATACACTCAGAGCGAACGGCAACGTACTACACATCTGGCAGAATCGGCGCGAATGTACAGCGTTCCAAGCAGAAGCAACCACTCTCCAAGAACCGGCATTGACGGATACCTTGGCACGCGCGTTCCCCCTGGACACCTGCACCCGGCGCCGGGCCTCAAGCCCGTCGCCCGGCTCGGAATCAATGTGCCGGCAGGGCGTGCATCGCCGGCCGCTATGGTGACTGGGACACACCGGGGCGCAGCCGGCCGCTGAATATTTGATCGCGGCCGGCTGCAGGGGGCGCACCATGCACACGACGGCGCGTCTTGTGCGACGGCCGACGGCGCGGACGCGGCGACGCGCCGGGGCCTGACGGCCGGACGTTCCGTCACCATGCGAGCGGGAGACAAATGGCCGTTTTTTTGTCGGTTTCCACCGCGCTGGCGGCCCTGCGATTGGCTTGCTGCTTAGCGTGGCCAAACGAGGGGAGGGGAATCTTAGGGGTCAGTTGGACTCCCTGATGACCAGATTGGCTATTGCTGTATCTCAGATGTTTAGACGTGACAAAAATATTCGAAAATTAGAAAGGTACGCTCTTTTATCTTCAGTGTCTCCACGTGTGCTATATGATAGGAGCATTTATTGTTTTTTTTAAATAAAACGATGAGAGCAGCGTGTCAGTATCAAACAATTTTACTTTAGCATTGACCTTCTTACGAAAATCCTGTCTACGCTGCTGATCGCAGACGGGGAAAAATTGTTTTCGTGAACGTCTTGACAAACATCCCAGTGCGAATTCATGGCAACTTAATATCTACGAAGCAGCGTGATATCTCGCAAAATTAATCGAACATCTACGGTTTGGCATGTCAGAGGGCACGAATCGCCTGTCTGTTTATAGCAGGTGTTCAGCCTAGACAGGCTCAGAGGCTGACCCGTTTCTCCGAAGCATGCCAGCACAGACGTTACACGCTCAGACAGCCAGGGAAGCTTCACTGGAACCCGTACGAACGTAGTCACACCAAGCGACAACACACCAATAAACGTCATCTAGACGTCATTAAACGCGCAGCCCACTCACACAATGTTGACGTCCTGCCGACCTTCCCAGGCGACATTAACGCTGGTCTTCTTCTTGCGGTCGGCGTGGGTGACGGCCACGCACTCGGGGAGCTGCTTCACGTTCTTGGCGTCGGCCCAGGAGCCCAGGCCGTGAGCTGGTTTGCCCGTCTGCGCGTCGCGCGCCTGGATCAGGAAGCCCTTCAGGCTGGCGTTGCCCACCGCCTGCACTTGCACTGCGGGAGAGAGGGAGGCGCCTGAGCTCGCGAGCACACCGAACGGCGCCTGCTGATTCCCGCCAAGCTGGGAATCGCAGCTGAACTGGGTGAAGTGTTAATGTCGGAGTTGCGGAAAAGTTGAAGTGCTGGGACCGCGCCGCGGCACAGACTGCGCCGGAGGTCCGGGGTGCGTTCTCGACAGAGCGCGGCCGGCCTCTCCGACCGTCCGAGTAGTTTCGAACTCGGCCTTTGTTCGGAAGTCGTCGGCGTTCGACCGCGCGGCGGGGCTGCGGAGACCGACATCCGCACGCCGGCCGGCTGAATTCTGCACGCGGCCTCGTCGTCGCCACGGCCACGGCCAATGAGACGCCGCTCGCCTCGAGCTCGTGAATTTTGCACCCGAAGAGGTCGGCGGTGACTGCTGAGCGCATTACTGGCTTGGCACGCGCTCGTGGTGGCCGGTCACGGAACGGCCCGAGGCCGACCCCGTCGGCTGCATAAGTAAACGGCACGAGCAGTCTCGACTGCCCGCAGACGGGGTCGGACACGTCTGACTGCATTATGAACTTGCCGGAGTGAGTTACCTCCTGATCGGCTTTCCGCCGGCTGGCCGGGAATTGGGGAGGATGGGCGGTCGCTGCGGGGCGAAAGAGGCACCGCCGTGCCCCTTTCCGTGAGCAATGCGCGGAAAATGCGGCGTTAACGTCAGATCACGGAGAGACCTCTTGGAATGGTGAGAGGTGTGGGGCTTCGATGTCCAGCGCTGTCAATTTACAACGGACATAAAGTCATTTCCATAAGCACTGCCATTTCGATGCGCATGACTGTGAGCGCGGACAGGTGCAGCATAAGTGACTGCCAATAACGCCAAGGAATCGTTGCAATGCATTTCGTTCTGCATCTCTTGTTAAATCGCCGTGTGGACTACTGTGGACTACTGTGGACGCAGCGACGGAGTTCAGAAACCCTACAGATGCACGGATATCATCGATGACGGAATTTAGCATAGAAAGCACAAATTTGGTGACACCAGTCACTTGAATTAGCATTAGCAGGAAGACAATATCCGGCCTACTGCTGTTGGAAAAAGCCCCTCCCCTTAAAATTATTAAATTATTGATAAAACATTTATTCCCCTGTTTAGACAGTTTTAATTACTCAAGGTGCTCGAGAACATCGCAGTTTAACATTCACGGCTTCTAGCGAGAAACTCGAGCTTGACGCAGAAAGAAGCGGCATTGGCAGGAATTGCCCATGACTTGAGGTCGACGCGAATTTTAGGCCATCCATAGGCGTCAGGTAACGGTGTGTGGTCAAGCCTTGATCGAACTCTTCAACATCCGTAAAATCAAAGATGGTATCCCATGAAATTGCTGTCCCATAAAACTGTCACGGATTCTGAGCACCAGAAGCAATGCAATATGCATGAGCGGGCACTCGCAATCCATCAGCGAGGTTGTACTCATGGGTACCCGGCAAATGTGATGTTCATAGACATGCTGATGAGCAGCCCGGTCCCACGACAAAGGGGCCATGGTTTTACGACATTTCGGACAGGACAGGGACGCGGGAGTGGAGAGTCGCCAGTTCAACCCGTTCCGTCGTAATTCCTGCGAGCGTTGAACAGACGCGTGCTGTTTTGACGCGGCAGCCGTCTTAGCAACAATCATGCATTTTCTCTCGTTGAGACTTGGGCGCACGACGATAATGCAATCCTGCGTCAATATGGCCTTGACATAGGCCTGGTCCTGCAGATTATTACTCGCTCCAAGTTTTTCTTGAGAATTTGTTGGAGGAGAGCTGCTTTCATTTCACCGCGTCTGTCTTTTCAATACTTTCCATATTTTCAGCTCAGATTGGAACCAGTAGAGATGAATGTGTAGAAGGTTGAAGCTGTGACGAGTCCAACTAAAAAAGAACGATTGTTCAATATGCCGATTTGACAGTCGCTACAACCTTCTCCCAAAAACATATAGATTTATGCAGCTGTGATAAGGCACCTAAAAATGTGATGGGTTTAAATCCTCCTCGACATTTCCACTTCCTGGGCTTCCACAGGTTAATCGCGAACCGCATATGCACACGACCACAGTAATATTACAGGTTACTCTAGCTTACGTACATGGCACTAACAATGCACATGATGACAGTGTTAAATTGTTACTGATTTTAATTAGCTGAAGAAATTACTGATTTGGACATGTAAAAAACAGCAAAATTTTGGTGATTTAACACGCCATTGCAAAGCGTTACATCGTCAAAGAACATTCACTCTCTTTTCGAAATAGCGATCTGTCTCATCACCTGAGCCAACAAGTTCCCTTTTAATATTTATGAAACGAATTAGGAGATTGCAGATTGCAACATAACACAAGCTATTTTCTTTCGTGTCTCAACCAAAAACAGGTTTGACAGCAAAAAGCGGTCAACAGGACCTGGTTCGAAAGAAACGGTTATCGCATCACGTAGAGAAACCTGCTTTTTAGCACGATGTCATGGTCGTCCGTTGTCTGGTGAAAGGAGTCTGATATATTTGTCATGAACTGCGCTGTTACAGGGTCTGGTCAGACGGGAGACCTTATTATTGCAGAATAAAGAATAGTAAGTAATCCTTGCATGCCGTCCAAAATTTTCCCTGTTTCGTAAAAGCTATATGGAAATTTTGTTATCCGGGAAAGTCAGGCGGGTGCTTGCAAGCTGGCTCACGGCCACAAAGTTCAAACGTCGCTCCTGCCCTGCTTCTTTGTGTTTGAAACGTCAGTATTTACCAGTTTAGCCAAACTTATGTCCTTTCAGAACTGCGTGACCTAGTTGCTAGCAGGAATATAACCGCGTGGCATAATCTTTGCAGCAAAGGCATCGGAAGTTCATGTCAAGCCAGACAACAATAATATCAAGCCCAGCAAGCAAGGACAGCAGCACACAGAATAGCACTGAGGTCGAACATCAGATCATGGCACTAGCAGTGTCATTTCAATAGGCAATGCCCAACCGTGCCTTAAGCCGACGGGCCAGGCGGATTCCTCAAGCGGTCATTGTGGGCATCGAGCGGACCATCGCTGACGCAAACGTAACTCATGTCGCTTGGAAATTGTGACTGATCGCCTTGCCTGCGAGAAACGTAGCAGGCCGAATATGTTTTC
Source organism: Capitulum mitella (assembly GCA_030062745.1). NCBI lineage: Eukaryota > Metazoa > Arthropoda > Thecostraca > Pollicipedomorpha > Pollicipedidae > Capitulum > Capitulum mitella. The sequence goes on from CP099846.1 coordinate 24,148,236, forward strand.
CAAAATGTATTAAGTCTATGGAAAATTTCACTGATTTGTGACTGGATTTTGATACTCGTGCATTGAGGTTGGCAGATCCAGCTTTCACCTGTTGTCGTCCTTATCGCTTACATCGCGTCCAGCCATCGCACGCTCTTTCGTCGGCCCCTCATGACGTCCCAGCAAGCTGACGTACCCTTATTTGCCGATTAGCTTATTTTTATTGTTTTAATGACGTCCCCGTAACACAATGCTTGGAAACCCCAAAAAGTTTTGTGTTTCGTTGTTATCAGCCTTCCGAGGTGAAATCAACAAAACTGGCACCGGGCGTGACGAGATCCGGCGATAGGGACCCGGCAACAGCAACCCGTTTTCACTTATGGACGCGAAGTGACGGTTACGACATCAGCTGACGTGACGTGACGTGACCGTCGACATGATCCCAGCCCGCACCGCCGAGGCAGACCAGAAGCTGAGAGGTGTGCATCCGTATTTTGCGGCAATGTGAGAACAGCCGAAATGACGTGGTTGTTGAACTCTTCTTCAATGGCCAAAATACTTCTTCCGATGGGGCGTGCATAAGTCAAAAACGCCCTTTATGGCCACGTAGCTCTTGGCCATAGCTTCACAAGCCTAACAGCCACCCACGAGGCAAGAGTGGGGAGACACGTTTTAGGGGTATCCTTTGGTATCCTAGCAATATTTCTAAATGTCCACGCGTCTAGAATTCGTAGCGGTGCCCAGTAAAAAAGACCGACGCTCGAAAGCCGAATTATGAAGCTATGAGAGCAGTCATGGTCTGACTTGGAATTCGGCCCAGCTTTCTGCAAAACGCCTGAGTAAACAAAGCAGAAACTTTTTAACAGGATTTTTGCGAGTTTGATGCGGCCATGGCCCACTGAGGACACCAAAAAAACGACGGAGCGGTGACCTCATCCAGCTGACAACAGCGAGCATTTAAAGACATAAAAAACACGAGAGCAATGTCTTCATAATTAGGCAAGGACTTATAAAAGCTGCAGAGCGCAGCTCTTTAATTGCAAGGATTTGATTACCTGCAATCACCATTTGTTGTTATTCCCGCGGCGTGACAGGGGTTGTTAATCTTTCGCAATATGAAGCTCAAGGTCTTCATCATTTCGCTTTCTTTTCTATTTCTTCTAACCACCCTGTGTGTCCAAAGTGTTTGTTAACTGACAAACTTGCGTACTTATAAACTTAAAAAGTAAAAAGTTTTTTACCGCAGTGAATAACATGCAGCTTGCTTTCAACAGATAGTTTCAATTTATCCTTTACTTCCTAGCCACTACGTCCTTGTCTCAGTTGAAGGACCATATTTGTTACGGTAATGAACAAGCATGACTTCATTCGGAAGCGACATTCCGTCAGTGGCAAATGACCGTCACAGAGGACCGTACCATTTGTGTCTGCGGACGATGTGAACGATTAATCGGTAGGATTAGGCCCCAGGGTTTCCCGCAAGGCACGGTTACAGACAGACAAGCTGCGTACCCTAAGCAGGCTGACGTGGGTGGGGACGTTCGCTCTTAAATCTCCACGGTCGGTTTCTAGCCGCTGTCGAGCATCATTCTTAGTATGCGTGGCACCTCCGTATGTGGCCCAGATGGGACCTGCGTTCGCACGATCAAGGCTTGTCTGTCTGTCGCTGGTCCATCTTGCTCCACATCGTCAAGTTGTGCCTTCCCACGTGACATCCCTGACGAGTGGAAGCATTCACTTGTCAATCCTATCCACAAATCCGGAGATGCCTCCACCCCTTCAACTTCAGACTCATATCCATTGTCCCCGTCATATCCATTTCCGATAAACAACATGGCCTCCGCACCAGTCATTCTACGGATACGGGTCCGGAAACCATTTCCGACCGCGCGTTCCTGTCTAATGATCGGAACCGAATCTCGTTTCTATGTCTTTCATTTTTTTCATTTCATTCTTTCATTTTTCATTTCATTTCAAACATTAAGTAAATGTTTTGACGTCATAGATCATTAAAAACTTCTCATCAAACTTCAGTTGCATGGTGTGGCTACTGCTTGGTTCAAGGCGTACCTGCAAAACCACATGCAGAGCGTCAGCTTCACAGACGCTTTTGGCCGCAGGCAGATCTCTATCGCGCTTCCAAGCAACATGGACGTTTCCCAAGATTCGGTGCTAGGCCTACTTTTGCATATTATCTTTCCAAACGACCTCAGCTTGTTCGTACCAGGTGCAGACGTTATTCAATAGGCGGCCGACACCCAGGTCATGGTCTGTGACCACAGGACCGCCCTAGCATATCTGACCAGGCACATGGAACAGCCACATTCCTCTCCCGACATTTGATTCCCCGCAAATTCTCTTAAAGCTAACCCTGACAAAACACAACTGACTGTGTTCGGCAGCAAAATTTACGGAACATAACATCATTCGGCGTAAATTTTGCGAGCGAACCGTACAACCAGTCTCCGGAGTAAAAAATTTAAGGGTGATCTTTGATAGCCACTTATCATGGAGCGTCCGTGCTCAAGAAATTACGCGCAAATGCTTCTGGATCCCCATTGGTCTGTCGCACTTCCGCCATTATCTTCCGGTCGAGATCTCCCGACCATCTTAACCGCCCTCGTGCTGGCCCATGCCCGCCAGTGTATCCCAGTATATGGCAACGGCACCCGCAAACATCTGGCCAAAATTCAAAGGGTTTGATTTTTGTCGCAAAAGTCATATCTGGGAGAAAGAAATTTAGCCAGTGAGTAGATGATCGGGCAGCAATGGGGTGGTTGCACTTGCAGAATCTATTCAAATATCACAGGCTCGCCTTACTTCACGAAATTCGTTTGTATGTGGTCCTAGTGTCCATTTCCTCCACTATCCAAACAAACCGCGAGGCACGAGTTAGGAGCACTCGTCAGGACGACGATCTGCGCCTGCCATCAGTCAGAACGGAGGCCGGGAGACACCGGTTCTGTTATCGCGGACCGGCACTGTGCAACACGCCACCAGTTGAGGTGCACACGACACAGATTACACGTTTTCATCGCGCTTTGAACTGCCGCTGGACGAAAGGGATTTTTAGTCGCACCTATGGCGAGGGAGGTAAGCACCCTCCTCGTCATTTGGCCCCTAACTGAGCTGGCGCCACGGGCCAAAGAACAATCAATAATTGTGTGCCCAGGGAATCCAACGATATCCCGTTCAATCCCGTCACATCAACCAATAACCATCTAGGTCAGGTTGATTCTCATGCTCGGAAACTACTAGTCGATTTTCCGGAGATAAAAACGACGCATTCGGGGCTGTATAGTCCTAAAATCATTTTGGCTTCATCATATTCAGTGCCGAAAATTAGTTGGGAACGTCCTAAGGTAAAACAAGTTCATCTTAGGTCATTAATTTTTTTTTTTTTTTTTTTTTTTTTTTTTTTTTTTTTTTTTTTTTTTTTTTTTAATATGATTTTCCAAAGGGCCCCCCCAAATTCGTCTAATCCCGAAAACGTCACTGACCTGTCTAAACTGACCTGTCTGCATGTAGACTGCCATTCTGATCTGATTTCATGCCCATCATTTGCCTTTTATACACACCTGTTGTTCCAAAACAGTAAAAAAATGGCATTTGGCGCAAAAATCGCTGTGACAGCCTCCAGTTATGACGTCATAGCTCGCTGACCTGAGATGACCGGGATCATTCTTTTCTTCATAACGTGCGCAATGAATGTGTTATCAGCTACGCCAAATTTTATGGCGCTGTCATGCGCCGTATTGCCGTGTGCTGGAAACGCTACTTGAAGGGTGGCATCCTCCCTTTCGTCCAGCGAGGACACTTATCTTTTTACTTGACGCAAATGAATAAATGACTGAAATCACCGAAATGAACGAATTGTCCTGTTCGGCCCGTGAGTTAGCGTCTTTTACCTTGTGTTGTTATCATGTGAAGTGAGCAAGGAATAGCCACTATTGTGTGAATTCGCCGAAATAAATGGTATCTGGAAGTATGATATATGGAAGGTAAGGGCCATGCCGCAGGTACATAGCAACAACTAACATTTGACCTCCATGCTGTTAAGACCACTTTTCTCATCTGTCTGATCGCAGCATCTTTGAAACGACAAAGGAGAAAGCTCAAATTCGCGCTTAACGCGGCTGAAAAGCACAGTTATATTACACCAAAACAGCAATATGTGACCGGATCATCACAAGTAATGCAATGGAAACGTCATAGTAGGAATCTCCGATGCACTTTGAGGCATGTTTTACATTACCGTATCTGTTCTTTTCTTGAGAACAGATGCCGTAACGTATCTGTTACCGCGGTTTGCAAGAATCTCATCAGGGATGCCACAATTCCAAACAATTATGTCGTGCATATCATATCGGCAATGGGATCCTAAGTATGCCAGCAGCTGTCTTTGCCGTTTCACTTTGTCATGTTTCACTTGGAACACCATATGCTTGTTCCGACTTTTGCTGCGACGCCAGTGGTGTATTTAAAAAAAAATCTGCACGTCATATGAGCTTGCCGTCATTTTTGGACTGTGGTCTTACCTATGACAGCATCTTTCAGCATTACTTTGGTATGGTTTTACATGCTTTGGTAGGCTGTGGTTCTACCAGTGTTCTGAGATTTTAACCCTATTCCCAGCAGGGGGGCTGAACCGCCCCCTCCGATTTTTTGCTTACTAATTCCAGGATTTTTGACACAGCTCCACAAAACTTGGTCACTTTTCCTACTTTTTTTTCTACGTATTGTGACAAAATTTCGTAATTCTGTCTTGCCCAGGGGCTGAGTCAAGCAACGTTTTCAGGAGGCAACCCAAACCATTTTTGGCAATCTTGAGGGTAAAACGGAAATAGCTGCCAAAAATAGCGTTTTTAAGATAAAACTTACAACATTATATGGATGTATAGGCAAATAGTTGAGCAACATACAGATACAATTTTGTTCATCTGAGATCACTTCACAAGGTGAGGACAAGGTCAAAAGCCAAAATATGGTTTTGTAGTAATAACTTGAGCGCTATTTTTTAAATGCCAAACCCGAAATATACGTCACGTAAAACGGTGCCCTCTACTTGTATACCAACTTTCCGCTTGGTATCAGATCGGGTCACGGAGCTATGACCTAAAATGTCAGTGCGCGCATCCAATATCACAGTAGTCATAAAATGAAATTTTAGAAACAGAGTGAGTTCAAATGATTGGAAACGTTTTAAAATAACATGAAATACACAAAAGATCATTCCAACCGACTCTAAGGTCACTGGAAATCGTTCAAGGTCAAAGGTAGTAAGTTGATTTGAAGAAAGTGTAATCATGACGATTTCCCCTTTTCATGTCCCTGGCAGCGCGTATGCTAACATTATACAAACATTGTAATACGACTTGTACTTTCTCAGCATAACATGACTAGCAGAAACCAAAAAATGTGCTTTTGTCTTTTTTGTTCATTTAGATCTTGAAAAAACTAATTCGCCTATTGTCGTTACCCTGTGAACGCCTATGGATGTTCTCAAAATTTCAGATGTATGGATCAATGGTAAAAATCCCATCCATAATCTCTCGATTCATGCTGATTTCATCAAGATCGGTCGATAGACAATAGAGTTATATATATATATATATATATATATATATATATATATATGACTATACACACATATATATATACGACTATATATATATATGTATATATATATATATATATATATATATTTATATATATATAACAACACAGTTATAACAAGTCCAAAAATACCCCCATTTTGACTTGTTTGCTTCCTGTATCCTCCACTTCCGAAATTTTGAAAGCTCCTTTTTGTAAAAATGCAGTTTCCATCATGGCAAGTCGATTGCCGTTTGTTGCGATGAAATCGGGTGTGTAGTTCTCGAGATCTCAGGGGGGCCGAATCTCCCCCCCCCCGGCAGGAATCGGCCGCACCGGCTAGCGCTCCGGGAATACGGTTAACACGAGGGGTGTGGTCACTGACTAGAGAGAAAGAGACAAAATTCTGTGGGGCCCCACCAATAGCTAACGAGGAAAACTATGCGTTGGCTCTTCAGGTCATTGATTGGTTATCCCTCAGCCAATCGGGTGACGGAATAATGATTATCGTTTAAGTCATCGAAATCCGTCAATACGTTCTCAGTTTTCGATGTCTTCATGATCCGATGCCTTGATCTACACAGGCAAGCAAAAATATCCTCGCCAGTAGACTTGCGGGGAATTACCCCGCAAGTCTCGGTTGATGAGTCTTTTATGCTGTGTACGCAATAATATTTTGACGTCGATGCGCGGCGAGGAATTTCTATGGCCGTCTTGTCTCATCAAATTAAATTGACGGTTCTGCCTTACGAGATGAGGTATACAACATCATCGAGTTTCCCCTCACATCAGGGTTGTTGACGCTGATGCGACGAATGATAAGACATTTCTGATACGATATCGCATGCACACCATGCATTTAATGCGAAAAGTACAAAACTTTCTGCCACACAAAAGAACAGACAGGCCTGCCCGCTCTCCATCTTTTCCTTCCCTTCTGATAAGCAGGCATTGTCCGGCTGCGGTCGCAGACTTTCGGGTTTTACCCAACAGTCTTTCCGGTTAAGGATGACGGCAACGTTCCTGATTGGCTGGCAGTTCCTGGGCCGCACCAGCCTGCAGGGTGTGGCTCTACCTTGTGCGTGGAACGCGGCATTTTTGGTTGACCTTGCGCAGGAATACCCGCGATATTTACCTCAGCGGCAGCCACTTTCGTGCGCTCTAATTAGGCCCACTGTAATGCAGTACCTAATTAAACCCACTGTAATGCCTTAATGTATCTAGGTCAGATATATGAAGCAGGCGTGTATCAACACGTGTTTATCAGACTTCTCAGTATCCTGCATGCACCACCAACTCGGGTTATAGGATTCCTTGCATTTAACCCGGCAACGCCTGGGCGTGTCAAAAAGGCACCCGCTAGATTTTTTGTGAATAACTTCTGAACCGTTGGAGCCAGCCCAACAAAACGTTCAGTACCTGTGCATCAATCAATTTCACATATTTTGGCCTCAAAGCTATTTCCATGCCAGGTCAAGTCATGCAGATATGACGTCACAAGTGCACCCTTGCATGCAGGCTTTCGCCGCTTCGGGCAGTGGTGTAAACATGTTTTGTTTTTTTATAATATTCGCGAATATAATGCGGGGATTATTTGGGTATATATAGGGCGTGGTCACAAAAAGCATATCCAGTCAACACGCCAACATTAGAAGTCACGCTAGGTCAAATGCATGATGACCATTGGACATGATTTGCATTGTGTGTTAAAGAAGTGGTTGCCGCTGACTTTCCCCGTCGTTCAAGCCAGACAAGCAAATCTAGAGGTGCCTCTTAGCAAGGTTAATCAAATGCAACGTGAGCAGGTCATGTCATAAGCACTTGTCGAAACGAAATGAAACACAGCATTGTCTGTGGAAGATCCTTCAGTGGCAGCAGAGAGCAATTACTGTTCCTAGTCAGAAAAAAAGAGAAGTGACTGCCGGTCCTGACCTGGCTTGAACTTGATTCGATAAGGAACAGACCGAGCAGATTTCATTATTACGAGATGTCCTTTCAGTTCTGGATTTGACACAGTGAAGAATTCCAGCGGGTAATTATTGCACTTTGGCAGGAAGAGTGCTGCAGCATTATCTGACATCACCTCACCTCACAAGTTCAGTCTAGTCAAGTTCTAGACTGAATTTGACTGGATGAATGGTAGGTAGTGCAAAACTGTTCATTAGAAGGTTTCACTTCAGTTCTTTTTGTGAAGCGGATCAAAACGGCAGCGAGTAAGTATCGAATCTTTGGAAAATAAAGTACGACCAATATTTCACCTGATCTAGGTTGAACTTGACCGACATTTTTTAGCATTAGGGCGCACTTCTGACGCAGAAGATGGTGGCTTTCCGTTTGATACACAGCTGCAGGCTCAAGACCAATATTGCCTATGAAATGAGGTACGAACAGGTGCTAGTTCTTCCGGCGATGCGTTTGACGTGGCCTGTGACATCATCAGTTAGGTGACCAGGGCTAACATAGTATTTCTGAATTGGAAGACTCAAAGCCATGACTGGCGGTAGACCGGTTCAAATCTGACGGTTAGATTCAGAGATAATGGGGGTCCCCTTTTTAACACCGCCAGGCAGTCACGGGTACGAAAACACGCCAGGCGGTGCCGGGTTAAGGTATACCATGATTCAAATAGCAGTAAACACAATTATATGTTATACACAATAATATGCAAAATATATATCATGTAATGCAATACGAAATGTTTCATGGGAGAGTGGCGTTATAGTCGGCGTTACTTCTTCACGAAACTTAATCCGAAAATACCTAGATCAAAGTCCGCAAGAGCGAATGTTCCGAGTAGCATGTCGCCCGGATCCCTGGCAAGGGAGACATTTAAGACACACCACCGACTGAACCCCGCATCCTTGGCAGGCTGACCAGGCGAGAAGTGCAGGCTACCGCCCGAGGTGTCGCTGAGGACGTCAGCTTTCACCACCGCAGCGCATCCCCTCCACGCCCGGCAAACGGAACGGAACAACAGCCGGACTACAGCGGCACCTGCACTGCAGGTCAGTGTAACAGGTCCGGCCTTACGCTGCGACTGGCGCACATTTTCCGTTGTACCAAAAAGGGAAACTCTGTCATCGGCCTTTTGAATTGGTTGTTGGGTTACTCTCGACGCTTTCGACTGCCAGGATCATTTCGCGTCGCAACCTCTCTCGCCGGTTGTTGCGAGGGTCAGCGAAATGTCGCTGTTACCCGACTCGAACCAGGGACCTGTCGGTCACAAGGCGAGCACGGAAAACATTACAATACGTCGCTTCCTTGGTCTTTTGAACTGCGTCGTTTACTCACTTGGAAGCCCGTGTAATTCTGTCCTAGCCCGTGTCTTCGACTGCCTCTCAGTGTGGGCTGAAGCGGGGCGCTGCTATCTCGACGACTGTCGAACTGTGACGCCAAGATATTCTACATGGCCTGCGGTCTTCGCCATGTGTCTACGGTTCTAAGAGCTGCGCTGGCGTCGAGGAGGACGTGGGCGACCTTATCTTATCTTTCGCCTCTACAGCATTAGCGTTTTCAGGGCTCTGTGCGATCCGCGGACGCCGGACCCTGTACGGGTACTAATCAGACCCTAGGTCCGATTAGTATCCATCAAGCTGCTGTGTAGGTACGGCCGGTCCATTCAACGGGTACTCGCGATGCAAAACGGGGCCCTAAATGGCCTTTCATAGACATTCTGGTTCGTCCTCCTGGCCCAGCTCTTTTGCCTGGAACCGCCTTCTGTTGGCCGTCATGGTCTCTACCACGAGACGGGGTGTTATCTCCAGCCCCAGCTCCTCGGCCTGGAACCGCCTTCTGTTGGCCGTCATGGTCTCTACCACGAGACGGGGTGTTATCTCCAGCCCGCGTGTCTAGCGGCTCTACATCTGCAGCGTGGTGACGTGTTTGCCGGCAACCGCCTGACCCATTTTAAGCCTTCTGGTCATTTCTGGGCCGGTTCCGTGTCATTTACCGGAGTTGGCCGTTTTTCCGACTGATGACTGCCAATGAAGATTGAACAGTGTTCTTTACGCTTCGTTACTTTGACAGCTTTTTTGCTTACGCTTTGACTTCAATCAGATACTAACTGATACGCCCAGTGCGATTAACGATAAGCTTGAACTAAAAGAGAAACATACGCGTATCATTTTGTTGCTACTGAAGCAGAAGACTGAGAGGTATACACATTATAACATTTCACACTTAAGAGTTGCAAACGAACAGTACGCGTAGCGGCAAAGCTGCAATCCTCTCAACATTTGAGGACCAAGTATTAGTTGCTATATCTCTTCTCATGGACTAGAACGATTGATCTGGTGGGTTGGTTTGGGAAGACACATATCGAGACCATATCAGCCCCAACACTACATCTTATTGGCTTCAGCACAGCTCTTCAGCTCTCGACCCTATCGTGCCAAGGGCATTTCTTATAACACCGCTGCTTTAGGATGGGTAGACATTAGCAATCTACTATTATTTTTTTAATCTTTTCAAGGGTAGGGAGATGTCCAGTTTGCCTCTGCTTGCACCCGCCAGTGGGAGGAGCCGCGGGCGTGAGTTGATATTCAGTTCACGGTGTGGCGAAATACGGGCACCCGATTATGACGTCCCAGCTCGGAGGTCGATGCGACAAAATTAAACTCAATGCCTCAAATTCTTTTCATGCTAGCCTCTTGAAATATGTGCCATGAGCAGCTTACCAGACAGTTATGATATAAAAATAGTCTCATTTCACTCCAGTCACGTGCGAGACTTTAATCGGTGTTTTGGGTGCAAAAATAGCTCGGGCGCCGACCAACGCGAGAGCCAACTTGCCGGCAGATCCTTTGGAGATTACTGGATAGCCATTGCTCCGTGACAGAGTTTTGGGAACAACGACTTAAAACTACGACCTTTTCAAATGCAGGAGCTGATGTGGGTCCATGCACGCGAGCCACTGCACCTGTAATGGGCCGAGGTCCAGGCCGTTGCAGACCAGCGGCCGCACAGATTCCTGGCACGCCTCTCGGCTGCACTTTGCAAGTCAGCGGACCCTGTCGGAGACTCAGAACTCTCACCAGCCCCAGCAGCCCACGTCACGAGTCGCTGAGTACACGGAAGGGTCAGAGCAACTTTCTTGGGTCGAAGCGCTTGGGGAGCGCACATGGCAAAATAGGAGCGGCGATGCCAGATGCGGCGTAGATACTTCCTAGCCTCAGTAATGCAGCTTTTAATGATAAAATGTTGACGCTCATCTCTAATTCAGAAAACGAACTGCGAGCTGATAGCACATTCATCCGAAACGTCGCTTCACAACAAAGGCTACCCCGCAGCTTCCAGGTATGCTCCATAGGCTTCAGATGGTCTTCTCAGATTCTGCACAGCCTGCAAGGGCTTCTATACAAATGACGGGTTCCAAAATTTGGGACTCGAAGCGTTCCCCGTCCCTCGCTTTTTCCTGCCGAACTCTTAGTAAATCCACATTGCCCACGACGCACCTTTCTTAGCAATGTCCTCCACATCTGCCAGCTTCAGGCTACTCCTCAGGCCGGTTCACCACATTTCAAGCCTCAGATCAGCTCCCCGGCCGGAAGACACGTTCCAGTCGCCCTGCAGGCCCCTGTCCCGTCCGCGAGCCCCCGCCTCCGAGGCGCCGTCGCGGGCCGCGGCCGGCTCACCTGTGACGCCGCCGGGATGCGTCTGGCGCGTGATGACGAACGGCAACGAGCGCGGTTCCTGGGAGCGCGCGCCGCCGTGGTTGGGCGTCATGCCCCGCAGGCACGCCTCGGCCGGCGCGCCGTCGGGGAAGGCGCGCAGTGGAGCCGCGCAGGCGGCCAGCAGCAGCAGCGAGCGGAGCATGGCGTGGCGAGCTCAACCGGAGTCGGAGCGGCACTGAGCCGCGCACGGGTCGGGCAACCCGCGCCCGGCCGCGCTGGGCGGGGCCGCCGGCCTTGTGCGCGCCTCGCGCCGGCACGGCGGTGGTTTGCGAGACGCTGGAGGGGGGCGAGCGCTGGTGGGTGGGTGGGGGCGGGAGGGGGGGCAAGCGGGTAGCGGACCGATCACCGCCACTGCTGAGAACGGATGGCGTGAGCGTAACGGGTGAATTTGCGGTGAAAATAACGGGTCGGAGGTTGCTGTCACGCAGTGCCGGAGTGACATACGGCTTAAACGGTGCAAAGAACCGGGAAACACGAGCGGAAAAAGTCAACGTGGAAAGAGCAATCGATATAAACATGGCAGCCAGATAAGTCCTGGGAAAAACAGACCTGCAACTGGACATTAGCAGAGCATGAATCATACAATAAGATATGTAACACAGATAACGTCACGAGAAAGACTGGTGAACAGGGCAGAGCTTGGTTAGAAAGCCTCTCGAAGTGACCAGCGCTTTTCAAGATGCCGTACAAAGTGTATGAAGTATTCCTAGTGTGATGCTTTAACCATCTGATATATTCGTCTGGCCTCCTTCGACATTATTCAGTATGACCGGCCGTTTACAAACATGACGTAGTGCAGCAACGAATTACGAAATAAAAACGAATGTATAGCGTGGTCTTTGACCATGTGATGATGCCCAGTTTGACCTTTCTAAGTCATGATGTTACCTTACAAATGGCTTTCAAAGAGGCCATGTCTGTGAACTCCGGTTATTCTTGCAATTTATTCTTTCTATGGCCTAACTTTCCATTACGTCATATGTGACGTACCCTATAGAACATTTTCGGAAACTAAACGACCTCTGACAATCAACGGAAACTGAAAATACTAAAACCACGCGATTTAAAGCTTCCAGTTATTCCATGTCCCCTCGGACAACAGGTCAGTCACCTTCATTGATGACTGTGGCCTAAGACCACGCATTTCAAAGCGAAGACCCAAGTGCGAAGATTGCTGATACCATGGTATCAATGACCCATGCATAAATTCGGTAAATTTAACTGTTGTTTAAAACTCGAAATGATTGCCATAACTGTGATACGTACGACGATGACTGCAATCATGTCGTAATTTCTCCTTATTATGCCCTCGAGAAAGAGACAGTAACCTGGCAAGGTGATGATGCCAAATTTTTCAGGGAGCATGTAAAAAGTTATAGACCCAGCTACGCAAAATTTCAGAGCGATCGAAGCAGTCGGCTTGGAACAACTTGTGAGAACCTCAGGGACTGCTTCATCCCATATCTGCAGTCCTGCACAATAATATGGGACTGAACGTAAGGACCTTCGTATCCAAACTCATTGTTTTGCCTTCGCCTTTACACCGCTAATGATTGAAAGAACACAATGTAAGCCAACTGGTACTTAAGTTCACAATGTATTCATACTTCCAGAATAATTATTTGCGTGCTGTTTCCACGATTTACTGCAAAGCTGTTTTCCTAATGCCAGTCATCCATTATTTGTTTTCGTAATGATTAAGATGGAAATGTTGCACAGTCCTACAAATGTGCGACACTGAAGCCTAATTTCTAATTTCACCGTCCAGTGCCCATGGCAATGTCAACCACTCCTTGTGTCGTTCCTAACTCGTCTGTTTGTCCATCTGAAGCTAATTTATACTCCGCTCCAATTTCACACGCGGCGTCCCCGCGAAACATTTCGCCTTCGCCGGAGCTCGGCGGGACTCGCTTTCGCATCGATTTTCCAACTTTCTGCTCATCAAAAGCTGTCGCGCCCTTCAGAACGCCGCTGCACGTTATAATGGCAGCTTGTCTGCGAGTTGGCTGACTGGCCTGTGTTCATCTTGTCACGATCAGCCGTGCGTGGGGCTCATTGTTGTGCCGGCCCCCGCCTGGAGGTTCCAGCGCGGACACCTGCAGCGCAGGACCGTTGTACGGCGCAGTTTGATACAAATCTATCACCGTCTGCAGACCACGTCATGGAGACAGTGATGACTGTCACGGTACCGCGAGGAAAATGCTTCAGATGAGAATGTATCTTGCGTAGCTATTGACTACTGGAACCGTACTTTTCCGATAACGCAAATTTGCAGCCAGCGCATTGTTTGGTACACTTGCGAAATTGCTGGAGCGAGGCCGGCAAGTGCTGGGGCTCATGGCACATCAATTCCAGTCTTAATTACCGCCACAGGTAAACGTACTACAAAGTCATAGCCATTGCATTTTGAGGCGCCGTTCACATATTCTTATCTCTTTCCGCCTCTCCTCTACACGAAGATCGTCCTTTTCTCTTGTCTTTAAGGTAGCATGTTACGAGCTTTACCCAGGAAGTGGACGAACTTATCCACCTTTTAGAAGGCGAGCAATTTTTCCTCTCGTGCTCACGTATCTACCAGTAGGGCACGCCAAACTATCGTTTCCAAAATCATGACGTTCCAATTGCTTGCATTGTCTGCGGCGAGGAAAATGTCTGGAGGTCTTGGTAAAAATACTTTCACAATAAGAGATACTTAAAACAAGCATTGCGTGAGTCATGACCAGGACAGCTCAGAGACCGAACATTTTTAATGTTGGGTAAAGACAGGGTTAATGCATTGCACGGTGAGTAGACTGCTGAAAAATGAGTTTGATTTACCAGGTCAGTGCCTCTTCAGCATGTATAGTTTTCAAAAATGCGTTGAGATGTATTTTCCAGCACTGATTGCATTGTCATGTCAGCACGCCAAATTCCACGCCTTGTTGCACTACATGTCAAGGGAAGCATTATTTGCCGTTGCGGATACCAATCGTCCGCACGAGCGTCTCTGTCTAGAAAGACTACGGCGCACATTTCCTCGGTTTAAATCAGTTCTCATTCCCGCCTAGACCTCCCGCAGGCCCACCGCCGGCGGCTTTTCCCGATAACGCCCTCCATCAGTCCCCACCGCCGCCGACGCCGCCGCACCTCGCCCCCAAACTCGGACCCGACGCGGGAGGGGGGGGGGGGTGTGCAGGGGGATCGGCGGCGCCCGTCGCCGCCGTCGACGTCAGTCGTCGTCGTCGGCCGTCGCCCGTCGGTGCTCCGACGGCGGGCACGCGCTGGCGGGCGGTCTTGGGCGGCGGCGGCGCGACATGGCCCTCTGAGTGCCGGCGGCATGGCCGGCTGGTGGTGGGCGCTGGCGGCGGGTGTGACCCTGCTGCGCGCGGGGCTCGGCTCTCCGCTGCCGCAGGCCGGCTCATCAGGTCAGTGCGCGGCGGGCCGGGCCGGTGCACGGCCACATCGACCGGCGACGCCCGTCTCGCCGTCGCCGATATGGGATTCCGATAGTCACGTTTTCATCAAGGAAACATGTCGGCCCGTTATCGTGATCGTGTTGTGATTCGTGACCCCGCAGTGACGTGGCGTTCTGCGTTATTATTCCTTCCCATCCAGGCATTGGAACCAAATGCTCATAAGAGCGCCGCTTAAGTGACGATAACAATAATTTGGCTGTTCCAGCTGCTGTATCACTATGAATTTTATCAATGAAAAGTTAGAACTGTAAGGATGCGACACGCTTCGTTCATGAAACGTCTACCACATCATGAAAGACGTCTTTCATCGTCTTATTTTTAATCTAATTAACTGAGTATCGTTTTGTAGGCTATAACAGTTTTGTTTGTGAGGGAATAGGGGCTTTTAGATTTATATTTTTGATCTAAGCGATGGCCATTTTTGTCCTCAAAGCATTCCGTTAAACTGATTTTCTTATTTAGATTATGCAGTGGCAAGTATCTGATTATTTACATGAGTCCCACGGCCATGAGAACAGCGGACAAAAGAAGTGTTTTGTAGCAGGAAATATAAATCACAGAGGAAAAACAGGAAGGCAACGAACCACGAAGGGCTGCAAGAAAACTGGTATGCGCACTAAATCGGCAAATGCGGTAACGCCCCGGACTGCTTTATTTTGGTAGGCATTCGGCTTAGCGCCAATAGCTGCTAAACTTTTTTGTCGAATGAGGAAACACCAGGATTGGAAGAATGTGCCCGTTATTGCTGCTGCTTATTATCGTAAAAAATTGCGTTAAAAATCTCCTGCACATAAATGGAAAAGTGAAATGGACTATCCAGCCGGGAAACCACATCCGGTATATTTCATTTTGGGTTTGAATTGTGCTCATCGTCCAATGGTGCAGTCTGGAATCTACTCAGGAAGGGCAGGAGGACAAAGAGCGGCTGCCCAGTCACTCCTCCCTCGATTACGTCACTATTTCCCGTGTCCCTCACTATCCCCTGGTCACCCCCCGTCGTGGTGCCTCTCTCCGCCGGTGCATGCATCCAAAACCGCCCTGATGCCGCCTGTCCTGTTCGTGACCTCCTTCCATAGCCCATGTCGTTGCCCGCGGGGCCTCTCCGGACGTCTCCTCGGTGTCTGGCGCCGCCGGCTCCAGACGTCCAGTAATGTCCGCGCCGCCGTCGCTGACAGAGCACAGAGCGCCTCAGGGCCCGCCTGCGGCGTCTCGTGTGTTTGCGTCGCGTGCCGGCCGCCGGCGGCGACCCCCGGGGGAGGGGCGGAGGGGGGGGGGGAGGGAGTGCCGGGCGGTCCGCAGGGACGGCCGCTCGCTGGAGATGGGTCAGCGGTCCAAGAAGCCTCCTCCCCGCGGGCTGGGGGACTGCGGCCAGACATGCGGCAGGGTCACGTTCTCATTGTCTGGCCACGGCGGTGGCTCCCGCGTCGGCTGGGCACGCCTGGCAGTCACGAGTTCGGCAAATGGATGATAACGCCGCGCAACCTGCGGTCGAGGGACAGACAGAATCGAGGCGATAGCATTGGTATTGTGGAATAGGGAAATCTTGCAATTTGCTCGGGATTCTTTTTTTTCCTCCCGACCCTCCTTCCGCTCTTACGATGCTGCACCATTGAATGAAGATACGCCGTGATAATTGTCGTCCATGACAGGTTGACCTTGAAAGGTCATCACAACCGGTATAGTATTTCACAAGAGCAGCGATCCCGCGCCAGATCAACAGCGATGGAAGCAATTTTGTGTTGTAAGGCCAGCATTAGTTGGAGGTATCCCGATAGCCACCGCAACGTGAGTCTGATATTTTCTCCCGTCAGCGTGAAACAAGTCGAACTTGTGCGATACCGTTAGATGCAAGTTTATCGTCACCACCCATTTGAAATGGCAAACCCCTTTCGGCATCGACGAAGGCCTCCAGAACGGCAGGGGAATTGAATAAGTCTTCCACCTTCTTCGGTGCCGTCGACGAATGATCATCTCAGTCACTCTCATTCTCAGTACCACCTCTCCCCTCCCTGTCGACCCCCGACGAACAATCCTTAGCATATATCGACAAGCCGACGATGAAAGTGCTCTTTAGCTTTCTAACGAATACCGTTGTCTCCCTGCCATTCGTTGGCAAAGATCGTTATGTACGTTACGTATAATTCCTGTGTTACAGCCCAAACCTAAATTACGTGAAAAAAATATTTCCATTAGGTATTAGAACTAAATGCATGTGACATTGTCTATTGTATTTCGTAGATAAAATTCAAGGGCGTGATTTTTTATTAGCGAGCAGAGGACTTGTTGTCAAGCCCCGAACTCGTAAACAGTTGTCTCGTCGCCTGTGAAGGTCTGCATGTAATCTCTTTTCATGTTATTCATGCCTTTACCAGCACGTTCTCGCCGTTCATCTAATTATTTGCACGTGGCATGCTCTTTAACACTCTGAGTTACGCAAAATTGTTTTTATTTGCGTTCTGACGGCTCTTAAGCTGAACAGTCTGGAATCAGATTCGTGCGCTACGCACAGAATTACTTTTAAGTCGTTTCAGTTTTGAAAAGCTACGAATTTGCAATGTCTTCTGTTCTTTTAGCTTTAACGGTTCTGTCCAGGGGAACTCTTGTTAGAACTATTGTGATCCAACATGGTGAGTTGAAACCGGCTACTAATACGCTGGAAGATTGATTTCGGATTTTCTTTTTAAACAACTAAAAGGAAAACTGATTTTGACTAGGGCACACTAATAACAGCTAGAGGTCTTTGTAGCTTCCAGTTGCAGTAATGCATACCACTTGCAACGAGACGTCTTCGTAGCTTCTAGTTTTATTCAATGAATACTAGTTCTCCTTAAAGCCGGGGTTTGACTGTAACACCTGCATAAGGATGCAATCACCATCGACTTGGATGTGATTAAACCCTCGGGAATTCCTGGCTAGAGAAGCGTAAGAATCAGGGTTTTGCAACAAACATATCTTCTCGTGCAGCATGTGACCTCGTCAGCCAAGTGGTCCCAACCGACAGGTAATTTTCCGCATCCGTGATAATCTACGGGCAAAACAGAGTCGAGGAATTTGTACCAAACATTCTTATATCGCGATAGGTCTGTGAGACGTCTTTCCTGTCGGTAAATAGATGTAACGATAATCTGCAGGCAGAACAGAGTCGAGCGATTTGTTTCGTACCAAGGAGTTTTCATGGCGCAATCGGCCCGGAAATATGTGCTCCTCGCATGTGAAGTTCTTGAAAACCGGCCCAACTTCTGAGAAAACTGCTGTGAACTCACAACGAGACGCTCGCTGCCAAACCTGGTCCATTGAGGTGGTGTTTACCATTTGCTATCCAGAGAATGCGAAATCAGCAGCATCGTGCATCGTTCGCTTCTTTTCGTCTAATGGGTTAGTATTAGAAAGCATATTATTCCTTTTTATGTTACATTGGTTGGCGCCTGTAATATGTGGAACACATTAAACGTTACCTCCTTGCGTTTTGACTAACTCCTATCTTAACCCACCCCCGACTGGGGCGGGCAGTTGACCGCCCCCCCCCCCCCGAGGTCTTTCTGGGATTGCGAGAGAACGAACAAATACAGAGTCACGAAACCTCGTGTAACTTTTGCTTCATCATTTTTACACCTTGTGTCAAAGTCTTGATCTTAGTTCAGGTCAGGTACCTGACCATTGACACAGGTCAGGTCAAATGGACCTATGTCCCTATGTCCAAAAAAGTTTAGCACCCTCTAACTTTTTCGGAAAACAAGATATCACAATAATACTTCCGGGGATTTGTAATCTTGATAGATGTAACAAATCTGCTATCTCAGATTTTTCGGAATTTTCCGGGTTATTGACCTAAGGTCAAGCCCATTTTTAAGACATGTCGTCGTTTTTTTCGGAAATTGACGGAATATTTCATAACATTTTTTAGTGCTGAGTGAAGCAGATATCTAGTAACCGTCATCGGGCAAAATATCAATGCCTTCCAGTCATTGACCTGAGCTCAGGTTACGAATAACTGTAGTGAGCCAAAATGTACCACCGTCAAAATCATCGATGAATTACTCAGAATGGGTAGAAAATGGCAGAACTAGCTTGCACAGACGTAAGTAATACCAGGAACTTCAAAAAGTTCGGAAAAATTGCATATTTTGGAAATAAATAGGCTCTCGCGAATAATGCTCCGCCAATTGTGTAGATTGGTAACTAATGAATTTTCCCAAAATTTAAGCTTAAAAAACCATCACAAGAGACACTAAGATGAATGAAATTTACATGGACAGGCTTTTCTCGCGAAAATAAAGGAACGCTAAAATTAGTTTTCGTCAATTTTCTACTGCGTACGGCTGCGGCGCACGCCGACGGCCGGCGCGAAAATTGCCGTGTCTTTAACTCAACGTTTCGGCGTATGTATTGAGCAAATCCGAGAAATTAGATGTGTATCGGCGTTTGCAGACCTTTACTTATACGCTGGTGCCTTTACCTATGCGTCATTAGTCACAGCCCTTGAGATTCAGGCCGTTTCTCGGTCTCATGCAGTCGGCTATGAGAAAACATATATAGGACGTAAACTGCTCACATATTATCTAAAACGAAAAAACTGAGGCCAGTTCCGAGCTCTACTCGCCACAAGCTTTCCAACAGTATGCTTATTTTTATCGTGCGACCAATCGTTCGTGAGATAGAGGGAAGGGGCGGCCAACTGCCTCCCCAGTCGCGCATGATCGTAACCGACGGACGGTCGTGCGCGGGTTAAAGTACTGTCGGTAGCTCAGCTGGTAAAGCGTCTGTGACCGTTCCTCAAGGCAAGGCAAGGCCGGTTCGAGTGGCCTTGATGCTCGCCATTTGGCTGGTCGCTTGGTAACTGACCCATGGACAGAGAGACTGACTATCGGACGACCGTGTCGTTCATGTCGGTACGTCCAAACCCACTTCAAAATTATGCCAAAAACCTGGAATTGTGCGACCGGGTTAAAGGATCAGAGTCCGTGGAAACGATGCTTAGCGCGGATTCTGCTCCCAGATTATCCCAGCAAAGGTTCGGATCAAACTCGTAAAAAGTCGGGCTCTGACACCGACGGTAAAGCACCAGTGGTTAGCAGCACTGTCTGCAGACAAACTAGCATTGTCGCGTCCCTTTTTTAAGCTATCAGTCTTTCAGCGCATTTCGCACGAGCACCACTGGGATTTCACGCGGTTCGCTTAAGTCGTCCGAAATGGGTGACGATGCTCGGCAGCTGGGTGACGACGTCGTCTGGCTCCTCGAGCCGACCTGGGGCGCTCGGATGCACGTGTGACAACCGAAAAGTCGCATTCTGCCGGGGACATAGCTGTACTTCCGCGAGACGCGAAATGTCACGATCGCCACCGGGCCCCTGTCCGGGCGTGCCTGCTCGGTCAGCACGCGACGGGGAATCGAAAGTACATTACGGCTGCATGCGCCCATGCAACGGTCGTCATCACCGTATAATGCGTCGCTTCAGGAGAGTGGTGATCCGTTGGATCTTTGGCTCGAAACGATCACTTCCCGAGCTTTGTTGTCATGGCTCGGTGCCAACTGAATCACTGCAAAAGGTCGCCGGTATCTGTTGTTGCAGATTCACTCGAGCTCAGTGTATTTAAGATCGAGCAGTAACAGATCGCATGAGCAAAATATTCAAGCACGAGTCAGGCGCATTTAACGTCGTCTTTTCGGGAAATTCCCCGTGGCATGTTTAAAACTCCTTACAAGCAACGGTGTAGTGTATATAGTCACTTTATTCTAAAAACAAAACAAAAATGTTCAAGCAAGACCAGGACCTAGGAAAAGAGAAAACTAGCAAAACCGACTTTTAAGACACTAAGTGTCCTTCCAGTATTGCTGATTTCAGCCTGGTTGTATGAGTTGGGTTGTTTTTGTCAGAAACCCCGTGGGAAAAATCGCGGAAACCAACTTTATCTTGGAAAGTAACTTCTGTGTTACTTCATTTTATCGTGTGGCACGGTGCCTAGACCGACGCAGCACATAACATCTCAACATGTCTGGTCCTTAGAGGGCTGGGGCATCGTAAAATATCGTATAGCCCAGGAGCCTTTCATCTCATCACCGTTATGGGACACCGAGACCATCTCCAAAACGATCTCCTCTGGACTTAACTGCACATGACCCGCTACGACGGGACCCACAACTTACGGCCGCCGCCAAAACGTGCTCGGCACCCTACCCGGAAACGGCGCGGACTTCCGTATGCCGTCCCCCTCCGGACAAGTTCCCACCGGTGACCGGTGCAACCTTGCCCCGTCAGTGTCGGCGGGAGGCTGCGCTCCATGGTGTCCGCTGCGGAGTCGGGGCCCGTACGTTTAAAGGCGCGCAGTTACAGCACGCGCAGTTCGCCCGTGCGCAGAACTGCGCGCCGCAGTCGACAACTCCCCTCCGCGCGGACCGAAGCCGGGCAGCCACCCCGCCCTGCGGACGCCGGTTGGACCGCCGAAGACAGGCCGCAGACGCAGACAGGACAGGCCATATGGCCTGCAGCGAGGCGCTGGGTCAATCGCCGGCGCTGAGGCGTGACGCGTAACAGAGCCTCCTCCCGGCGGCGTTTCGCAACGCCTCGGTATTGCCCGGTAAGTGGCAGCCCGCGGCGGCGCGGCGGCGCGTCGCGTGACGCCACCGACCTGGCGGCGGCCGCGGCGACCGGCTGATCAGCGCATCCTTCATCTCCGCCGCGCCGGACACGCGGCGCCCGCTTAATCGTTTCCCGGTCACCGGCCGGCGGCGAACGTGGGAACCGGCCGGTGCTCACTTGGGAAGCCCTTCCTTCGCGCGGGCGAGCCCGCCAGGCTCCGGCCGTCCGGGCAGGCGGGCCTTTCCCTCGCTGCCAGGCCGGCGCTGCCGGACGCGCCGTCGCTCGCCGGCCGGCGGCGGCTCGCTTTTTCGGCGCCGGCGTTGCGTCAAAGGCGCCTCCGCGGACCGGAGTGGGCCGGCCGATTTCGACACACGCCGTGGCTCTCGGCCAGTCCGGCCGCCATGACCCCCCCCCCGAGCTGGGCTGCACTAGGCCGATGCAGGTTCGGCAGGCAGGGCGTGGCGGGAACTTGTACCCCGCGGTGCCGCGGTGTCGGCAGTCCGCCAAGGACAGTCCGCGCCTGCTCGATGCTCAATCAGTGCCGCGGCCGAGGGCGCATGCGACCTGATTTCCTGCAAACGTTGATTAAATCGGGCATATGTGACACAATCACTCGCAATCGAAAAATTGCGGTTAGAGCTTGGTAACGCCCTTGCTAAAGCCTCCAAAACCGCATGCCGGTTTGAACGGTCGTGACCCCTAGATGACGTTAAAAAATAATTCGTGTGAAGTTTTAGTTAAGGGGCTAATCAAAGTGCACCCCAAGATTTCTATCCTCCCTTTTGGTGCCGCCTTTCCTTCTTCCTTTGCCTCTCCCTCTCTCTCGCTCTTTTTCCCTCTCCCCTGTGCGGTGGTGTATGGTCTTGTTTTTGTTGTTTTGTTTTGCCAGCTACGTGCCCGGTTGGGTGTTCCCATATCGCGTAGTGTTGCAACCATGGAACGCAAGGCTCACTAACCCATTGCCTCACGACCAGTCCAGAAGCCAAGAGTTTTTTTCATGAAGCCAGTCAGAGAAATGATAGCCACTTTACCTTCATTCATCATCGCAGTAGACTTTACTCTCATGTCCGCTTATATCGTCAACACTAATGCGTTCAAAAGCCGGACATAAGAGAGCCTTGGCGTTTATGCACGTCCAGGGACACGGGAACTCCTCTTCAGATTTGGGAGGTCAATTCTTGGTCAGTTCAATTCATTTTTGGTCAGTTCTTTCCAGTCAACGTCCAGAGGGTTAATGTTAAATTTCAAAAAGTTGGGCAGCTTAAGCCCCCCGGCTCATGGCTCCCGAGCCTATGAGGCCCTTACTCGGATATTTAAAGGTTGCTGCAAAAACTACCTGGACTACTCCAGCATCTTAAATGACCAGGTTGAAAAGCTGCACGTCTTTGTATACAGCAGTGACCTGGATTCTAAAACTTACCCGTTTCTCGCCTGCAAAGTCGGTTGCTTCAGGATGACGCGGAAGTTCTTTACAAAGCATTTTACTGTTATGGTCGTTTTTGGAGCATTTTGCCACAAGTTGCATTTTTGCCATTTCCAAATATTTCGAGATCTATTGCGTCTTCCTCGGTGGTATGCAGTATGTATGGAGATGGACAGAAGGTTGACAGATGTACCTTCTACATACGAAAATACTATCATCGAAAGAGCCGCAATAGGTCTCGAAATGTATGGAAACAACAAAAAGAAAATGCAACTTTTGCATGCATCACACAAGGAAAACAACGATTATGGAAATGAAACATTCGTTAAACATATCACGTAACCTTCTGGCTTTCAAGCATGTTGTCTCTATCTCGAACAACATTATTAAGCTGTGCTATTATAATGCTATTGTTGACTAAACAATCGCGTTTTTTAGTTCGATAATCGTTCTGTATCAGTCTGCTATGGCATAAAGCAAATGGTTGACGTAACCATTCGTTATCTGTCATTAGACGTTTACCAGCATTATTACGATAGCAAGGCGTGTCGATTTGAAGTAGCAGTTATGGTTTGAGCCAAAGTGGTTGTAGTTAAACTCACATAGCAGAAAATATATATTTGTTACAGAAGTTAGTTCGCACTTGATTTGGAACATTCCAAACTGTGGAATGACATCTGAATTGTTTTAGAATGTGCGAAGGTAAGTTGACCAATGACGATAAATCTGATGAGGTACGATGTAAATCATGCCTCAGATTAAAAAGGAACATGCTTTTTTCGCTGACGTAGAGATTATGGTGGTGATGTTTCATTTGAATTATTTGCTTTACCATAATAATTTATTTCCAGTTTGGGGAACGGTTTGAGCCCAGGACATATCGTTACTGGTATATAATTCCACTGCAATTAAGACAAGTAATGTCTGAAATTCTGCTTCATTTTCACGTTATGTGATTGCCACGCGTCAAGCATACCACTGTTGGCGCGTATTAATTTTTCATGAGTGGTGACACATCCGGACTGAATAATAGTTGTCGTCGAAGCAGAATGTTATCTCTTGTTGCCTACGACCTCCACCTTGCAGTCGAACCGGCAGGTGTATGTTATCAGTGGATTGCGGAGGTTCCAGGAACTTGTGGAGCTCTGTGAACTGGTGCACCCACTTCCTCAGAATCGAGGGAAAATGTTCCCTAAATGTTTCTGTCGTTGCGTTATTGTGTTACGGCTCCTAGGATTTCCTAAGAAGGCACCGTAACAAGTACAGTGGATTTGTTGTGCTGCGGTTGCAGCAATTACCGCCAAGCCTCAGAAAAAGAATAATAATTGGGTAGCGCTCAAATATTTTGTAACATTTAAACTGACATGATGCGATAGCACGCGGTCCACCAGCAAAGGCTGCGGAAATTCGTTCTCAGTGGAGGATTCAGGGGGGGGGGGGCATCTCGGCCATCCCCCCAACCGCAATTAGGTGGGGGGAGGCAAATAGCCATTTCCTTCCCATCCTTCCTTCATCGCATGGCTAGCACTACACATCAGAGTTTAAAGTCGTTGGACAATCTGAATCAACGGCCAGTGTCTCCCAACCTCCTCCCCGGTCGCTATGACATACGATCCATACCCAGTCGCTGGACACTCCTAACCCACGGCCAGTCTTCTACTCCTGCCCTTCTCCCCCCCCTTCCCGGTTGCTGACTCGCTGACCTGCTTCGTTAGATCCTCCCTGTTCGTTCTCACGTCAAGACATTTGACGCTGCCGCTTTCAGCTGCATGTAAATTATCACTGTTCCAACTATTAACTCCTCAACGTTTTCTCAAACACTAGCAAGTGAAGGACCCTGAAATGGATTACAGTTGTTTGTCAGCTTGACTTCACTTTGCAGAACTGGCTTTCGAATGCGTAGGCAGAGCTCCTGACCGCGGCGCAGCCAGAACAGTTCGTTGTGGAGACCTGGCAAGTGAGAGAAGCACCTGTCTAGGAGGGAAACCCAAGATTAGCATCACTCCCATATGTCCAAAGCACCTACCTCTCTGGGACGGCAGACGAGTGTTTAAACTCTGGGCCAAGAAACTAAACATTTTTAAGGGAACAGGGGTCAACACTACCTGAATTCTTCCTAGAGGTTACTGATAGTCGTATTCGTGACGTAGGCTGTGGAAGATCGTTGATCATGAGATCGTATTATTCCACGCTCGAGAGAAATAGAAACACATTAGTGCGCCTGACAGATGGATTGACATGGTAGAATCTAAAAAGCAACAGAGGATTCCGAGAAGGGCTGTCCTCTGCGATGTACAGTAAGCCCTTTCAAAGGCCGTTTAAATAATTTGGAAAGGACTCTTGCATCCTGACACTACATTAGTGCCGCACAGTACTTTGGGAAGACATAATGGTGTGAAAGACCCGAGCGGAATTCCTTCCGTAAAGTGAAGAATGAATGCAAAAGTCATGGGATTCGGAAGACACATAAACCAAGTACGTTAAGTCAAGAGCAGGGCAGGCAAAGGAGAGAAGAGCGCAGGCAAAGCTCATAGGGTTCGGAATACACATGTGCCTAAACACGAAAAGCCAAAAGGAGGGATTGTGGGGGGGGGGGGGGAAGAACGGAGGTCCAGCTGCCAGGCATGGGGCGTGAGCAATATAACGGGACTTAGCGTTATTGGCCAGTGGTCTGTGGGTAAGTACCATAGCTGCAATGATCATTCTTTTTTCCTCTGCATTGACTCTATGTTAACAAAATATGCAGTGGCTGTTAGTGCTTATGCTAGTGCTCACGGCGATGCAGCAAGCCAAAATTATACACTATAGGCAACTGAAGCGAACTTCAAATGTGAGCTGTCAGGGTCCTTGACAGTTCTGATAAACATGCATTAGCGAATGATTACAATACATTCTAGTTACTCGACTCTAAGGTTATAATGTCACAGTCCATATACGTATTGCACAGGCTAGATTACGGTACACGTGGGAAGGCATTTGGAACCATCCATATAAACCATGAGCAACGGCCGACAAGGAAATGACACCACGTGCTGTTTAAATTCTTCAGCGAATTTCCAGGACAGGAAACATCCATTACAAAAAATCGGACTGGTGGATTGAATTGGCAGCACATTCATAACAACCAAACTTCTGCAAATCCTGTTGCAGAAATTGAACATTGCCAACTTATAAATGGTCCCCTTAATTGACTCTCCGTGTTAACGGCAGTTCCGTCTCCAATCTTCAGCCAGAACTGACTGGCAAAGTAGCACTGACGCACCACTTCGATCAAGAAATATCCATGGTTTCCCGCTGGTTCCATGTCCAGAGTGTAATCGTCCATCCAAGCAAACCCTGCCTGGGCAACGCCCCTCGGCAGCACTCACTCTGACTCGCGGTCACCACGTTCCCTGACGGCTTCACGTCCACCACTGTCCTTTCCAGACTTCAATCCGCACAGGACGGTGCCGCTGCAGCAACGCGGGACGCGGAGCAGAGTCATGTCTCTGCTATGCGGCGTTTTCATTGGTTATTTATAAAACAACCTTCATTTTGTTATTGTTTCATAAAAAACATTCCAGAGCGCAAGTCTTAAAATAGACAAATGTACGCTTTGTTTGGTCTAGAACAGTCTCATAACGAGTGAGTGTACGTTTGTTTCTTTTGTCCGTTACGTCTTGGTGTTCTTTTGATAGCATTTCTGACTAGTTGCCAGGATTACCGTTTGGTAATTTCGTCACTTCGAAATGCCCACGGCATCGACGATGCTCCTCTTTGCATTGACATCAACGCCGCAGTCAAGTTTTGTTTTATGTTCCTTTCACGATGATGCTGTTGGCTGATTTCACGACGCCATAACGTCCAGAAGAATCACCGTCACCGGCCCTGGAAGCTATTTCAACCCTAGGCTCGGACAATGTGCGTCGGGGAGCTTATTGAGACTCTTCCGTCGCAAAAGGAGCGCAGCAACGACCACGCTTCCGAACTGCATGTTCTCGTTTCCAGACGGGGCACAGATGATCGGCGCTGCGTGCTCGTCCCCGGCAGACTGCAACCAGATACAGAACGGACAATGCAACACCACTCGGGCGGCGTGCGAGTGCCTCAAGACGCACCCCATTCCAAACGGAGACGCCTGCCTAAAAGGTAAGACATCGACGCCCCACTTTCCCCGCCGGCGCACA
Source organism: Capitulum mitella (assembly GCA_030062745.1). NCBI lineage: Eukaryota > Metazoa > Arthropoda > Thecostraca > Pollicipedomorpha > Pollicipedidae > Capitulum > Capitulum mitella. The sequence goes on from CP099846.1 coordinate 24,175,104, forward strand.
CGCGACGGCGGCGTGTTGTACACAGCGGCGGCGGCGTCCGGCGCACGCGACCGTCTGATTAGCTTGATTGACTCGAAATCAGGACGGATGGGACTGGGCGGTGCGTACACGAACGACCTGACTGCCCTCTTTCTTGCGGAGCCTGGCATTGCCTGACTGCGCGTAACTACCGAGCTGAAAGCCCGACCGTGGCTTGTTTGTCGTTGGCTCTGCAGGGCCGGCGATAAGCTGCAAAGGTGCAGAAGAGTCATTTTGTTGCGGCGAATAATACTGGGCATTGTTGGATTCCAAGCCCCGGCAACAGGGACAACTCAGGTTGAGCCGCAGACGCTTTCTTTCCTCATAGCATTTACCAACGTCACCAATGAAAAGCCCAGGGGCGCAATATGACCTCTGCAGCCGACACACCCAAAAGCATCAATAAACAATCAGGGAAAAGCCCCAGGCATAGACCATTCCGCATTACGCCCAACACATGGACATAAGACATGAAACCTAAGACGTAAACCATGACTCAGGAATGCCGTTTTACAGCACTGCAAAAAAATGCTCCTCGTTATCCACTTCGCCGTCAGTTGCATTTTGCCGGTGACCCGGAAGAGCTCTAAGATCACGAGACGGCCAAGAACACATCGACCTCGTTCAGGGCCGGCGGCACGTTACTGGATCACTTCGGCCTCCACGACGAGCGCCGTGTCACTGCCGCCCCGACGGCGGCGGCCGGCGGCCCGGACGGAAGTCGGCCGTCACGTCACGCCGCGGGCGCGTGACGGTCGCGACCTCTGCGGGCGCCGGGCGTGACGGCGCGCCGGCGGCGGGACGGTCATCGACCGGACTGGGCCGTGACCGGGCCCGGTGACCGCCGGCCGCCCGCTCACCGCCAGTGAAAGGGAGCCGCCGATCGACCCGTCATCTGACGAAACGCAACGCCGCCGTCCGAGCGCTCCGCTCGCAAGAACACGGAGCAATAAATCGCCGGAAGAGGGAGGGGGCGTCTCGTGCGGTGTTGCCGCAGCCGGCTGCCTCGCGGTTTGGTCACAAACAAACAATATAAAGTGCAATTTTGGCGTCGTCTGTGTGCCAATCGTTCAGAAGTTCGCAGCGTCTGTCGGCCAGTTCTTGACACACAGCCTGGCGACGAAGAAGTTCCTCTTTGTTGTGCGTCCTAAAACAAGACGTTTAAAAACGCTTCCGTCTGTTTCTGAGTCCGAGTGTTCCCGGAGCCAAACAAGTAATAACCTTCTACGAAGCGGTGTCGTGGGATGGACCAATCAAAGCACGCTACGCACTGGTGCATAACGCTGGAAAATTCCCTTCCAAGGTTACCTGAGAATTATCCGCCAGGTTTCTGCACCATGTTTGCCTGACCGAAGGCCGGTGTGCCAAGAAGCCACATGCAACCTGGTATTTGCCGACCGATCGGAAACCGAGCCGTGAAGTTTGCGGCTGTGTGGCAGCGCGGAATGGCGTGTAGCAGGCTGCATTAGAGGACATAGGGCAAGGTTAAACCGAGCCTGCGACGAGGCATAACCTTGCTTAAACATTCAGCTACGTTGCCGCTGGTAGCCTGGATAGAATGGTTACAGTGATGAACTTTGCGGTAGGAGCAATTCTATAAATACTGCTTATCGCAATTATTGGCTTTTGCCTGATTCTTCAGGTATAACCAACTGTCTTCAAAACGTTGAAATTACAATCGTGGTCAGATATTACCTCTTATTTTTTTAGCCTGCGGCAAAAGTGATAATTTTTGTCCTGCCATAGAAATGCAGTGGATATGAGCATTTTACCACTTTTGTAGCTTGAGTACGTAATTTGACATTCGTGTAGAGCTAATGTTTTGAGCTTCAGAGGTCATTTCGGGTGACATGTGAGATAGCATTTTTAAGTTTACAGGTGTGAAAGAGCTAATGGCAATCAAAATGGCTTAGATCCAGTCTCTGGCTTATTTTTCAAAGAGAACAAAATTCCTCTTCGGCACTGCAATCAGCAATGATGGTACATAACCTCTTTTTGTGGAAAAATATTTCATGGCATATAACTTCACTATTCATTTTGATAAAATTGTGTTCCTGTCGCTCATACCGCTATGCCCACTTGTTGGTGTTTTCATTTATTTATAGCACAATGAATGAAGATCTGTTTAAGCTTTCGTTTCAATTCGCCTTGAACGGTCGACGTTACAAGAACCTCAGCATTGCTTGGTACACAAAAAGCCCAACACGTGATCAGGCGCTTCGACTGATTGCCCAGCAACCGTTTGACTTCAGTCCAATGATGTAGTCTGATTGGGACGGTCATGCTGGACTGAAACCTGGAGGCTATGATTGGAAGACTGGATATCATTAACCCTTTTTTATATCTGGGTCCAGGGATGCGGGAAGTCCTTCACAGTTGTGGGAGATGGCAAAGGAGTATTCTGGGTCAATTCTTTTAAGTCAACGCCCATAGGGTCAATGCTAATTTTAAAAAAGTCGGAGAGGCAGCCGCCCCGTGCCCCCCCCCTCCCCCTCCACATGCTTCCTGTGTCCTTACCTAGATCCACACCTGATCGCGTATATTTCGTAATGGAACTAAAACAATCCCTACTACATTTTCCTACGATCATGGTACCCACAAAATGAAATGCAGTATATACCTTGTTCTGTCAGTGTAATATGGGATGAACAAACGGCTCGCCAAAGTCAGCCCGAGAGAGAAACGTACCTAATGATTTCGACATTATTTGGTCGGTCTTAGACAGGCAGGAAACGATGATGGCCGGCACATTTGTCCCATCAGACCGTCCGGACCATCAGTGAACGTACATCACCGGCCTAATGGCGCGAATATAACACGATCGACCGCGAATCCATCGGTACGGTCATTTGCCCCTCGTCGGCGTTTTTTTTTTAATGCTGTATATCTAAAACTGCAGTGCACACAGGATTAAACAGTCACCTTGTTTTTCTTTAATCTTGCATTGTCGCCTTCAAGAACATAATTGTGGCAAGTGCCTAGCGTTATTCGCGTTTGATGTCCGCACTCACACACAACTATTAAAAAAAAGAAACGGAAGTCATCTCGTCCTTCAGCGTTGAAGTCTCCTCTGGACCCGTAGACTGTGCCGTTTTGCCTCGGGTCATGCGGCGCAGTCTAACAAAGCGTCGAATATTCGTCTCGTCCTTCTTGTATGTGTGTATGTATGTATGTAATGAAGGCATCCACGCAACGGTTATTTTGCCCCCTCGTCAAGATTACAAAAACGATGATGCAAAGTTACGTCTCAGGTGAAATGAAACGCACACCTTTCAACACAAACAGGTAATCACAGTGTCAAACGTTTCAAATGTTTTAAAAACGATGCGCGTGAGGTGGCATTCAAGGCTGCCGGTAAGTAGTCCGTATGTTGTAAGCATGTGTGTATTTAGTACATGCTGCTTCTCAAACGGTGGCGAAATTTTGTCGTATGTTAATCCCCTTTTTGAAGGCAATTATGCTTAAAATATTTGCCCATGCTGATACTCATGCCCATTTAAAATCATATGCTCATCATATTGCTGCATACTAGGATTAGCAAAAAACCTGTGCTGAAAATGAGTGTGGAAATCGCGATATGGTATCGCTACCTGCATATGCTTCAACTATTAGAAACGACACCACTGCTCTCAAAATGGTCTGACACTTCACTGGTAAGAGACTGACTGGTTATAATGGATCGGTCGGATACGGAAACAAATCAAGTCGGAATAATGGCTGAAGCTTTTAGAAGAATCTGAGCTTTCTAATGAAGGAAATCAGCAGATAGCATGAGCCAAACGATGAATCTTCTTTGAACAATGACTTCAGTTTTGTTTGTGACGATGCATTTGAAAAATAGCTTATTGACCTACTGTGGCATGGTAACCTAAGAATGTCAGGAGCAGATGCCGCCGGAAAGATGTAGTCAGAATGTTGCGTAATGTAGTCTGTGCGATGGTCTCCTTCATTGATTAATATTGTAATTATAGCCCCCCCCCCAGACCAGGTTTGATTACTTGCCAAACTAGTATTGAATCTTGCCGACCAAAGACAACTTATGAATCTCCCTTGTTCCCAAACTTGCGCCAATTCCTCCCTTCATTAACGATGTCGTAAGTTACTGAATAGCTTCACCAGATGTTTGCAAATCCCACTAAACTGACAACACGGACTTATTACTCTTAACAAGGAAAGATGACATATTGCTGTGAATTGCTTCATATCGGATAAACATGGCAAGGGGAATGAAAGGAGATATTACATCTCAGCTTTCAAAGATATCCTTTAGTTGCATTAAGCAAGGTATAGACGGAAAAAGCCGCCTGAGGAGAGAAATACGAAGCAAAGCAAATAAAGAACGCACTCAAAGCCTAGCTCCTCTTGGCTGAAAAATCACTGTTGAGGGTCTACCGCACTAAAAGGACGGTAGATATATTGTTATTTAGGTATTGTATATATTGTAGATATAGATGGATATAACCTATGAACACGAGAGGGATGGTTCAACTGCACCGCATCACGTGCTTTTATCGACCATGCATGCACAGGGGGATCTTTATGTCTTGTTTCTGACAGCTAGGGCGCAGAAGTTAGGAGACGGGTTGATGGCGCGTTGATAAATAACTCGTCTGAAGTTTGTTGGCACGGCTCGTGATCCAGAGTAAGGCGCTGATTCCCTATATAAGAAAAATACTGTGATGTAAAAGCAATGGATTAGACGATTGATGTTCATAAACGCTTTATTATTACTACCTTAGCCGCCATGAATGAATAAATATGCACGTCCAAATAAATATATCAACTCGTACATGCCATTTACTACTTTTTTTCAAACGATGCACATGCTGTTTCTTATCTTTATAGCTGTTGACGTTGTTTTGTCACGACGTTTCTGTGCTGATAAAATATTTCGTCGAAATAGCAGTCCATAATGCGCCCTAATTTGCTGTTTTCCTTGACAATGGAATTGTCTGCTCCCTCGTGTTAAACATAGAAGCAGAAACCATTACTTCAAAGGCTCTGCAACGTTTTCTCTCTCCGTACGTTTTCTCTCTGCAAATTTTCATTACTTGCAGCGCTCGGAACAAAAAGGCCGAGCCTGCATGTGCCGCAAAAGTGTCGGTGGCGAACGCCCGTAGGTGGGCTGAGTTCGAAAATTGAGTTCTGCTGTAACCGGATATCAGCGTGTTGTGAACGCATGCCGCATTGCGGGATTCCCTGCACCGGATAGATTTGCCAGACTGCCGTCTGGCCGAATTCCTGGAGTCTTCTCAGTCGCAATGTCGCTGAACACTGAGGCGAACAGCTTCCGTAGGTGTTCTGCTCTGTTTTCAATCGCGCTGCTGTCGAAGTTGGCCGAACAGTTTAGGCTTTCGGCTTGTCACGGTCTTGGCCGTTGACGTTTTTTGAGTTCTCGACCGGAGCATGGAGTGGTGTGGCCGCACCAAGATTAAATATAAGGTGATATGAGTCTGGGTCTTTAACGGCTTTACTGCACCGTGACCTTCGAATCTTCAGCAGAAGACACCCGTGACAGCACCTCATTACAGCGGCGTCTCACTGTTTGCCGCACAGAGTTTCCATCTCTCTGTGTCGACACTCCTGCCTGCTGTTTCGGTCTGGCCTTGCACGCTGCGTTGTGTTTAACCTCTGACCTTCCGTTCCAGTGTCGGGCGTCACCGAAGGCTGCGTGACAACCGCCCAGTGCCGGCCCAAGGTCACCAACGCCGAGTGCGCGGACGGCGTCTGCTCCTGTCGGGCCAAGCACTACCAGCACAACTACGCGGACGGCACCAAGCTGTGCTTTCGGAATCCCTCTGGCGGTGAGTGGCCCGCGTCCCAGGCTGCGGCGCCGGCACGGACTGGGTCGGTACCCTGACGGACTGGGTCCGGTGGTCTCGTGGGTTGGTGCCGGTAATCCCGCGGACCGGGCCCGATGTTCGCGCCAGTCCAGACGGCTGATTCGTTTGACCTGGCGCCGATGGTGGATGCCGAATCTTGCGCTGCGAATCAACGATAAAAGAGCAGAAAAGTCGCCTAGCCGGAAGTTATGGAACCGTTGGGATTTCAGACGTATCGGGTTTTAACTAGACAGTGAAGCAGGGAACGTCATACTGAACTAATGTGGTTGCACTTCAAAGACGAACCCAATGAAATTGTTGATACCCAGCATCGCTGGTACCACTAAGTTCAGTTCCTGACTGACACGTTTGCAATGACCAATGCATGCATTTCAGATGCACGTAAGGCTTGTTAGAGATCTAAAGCTCTGGACCCTCGATCATAAGAGATGTTTGTAAAGATTGGAGTGTTGGCCCAATAGTGCGTTAACTATACCGCAGTCTATGCATGTGTTTGAGCTCCCGTAATTTTCGTTAAGTTAAAAAGGGCAGAGCGGAGATTGAAACAAGATGACATTGCATTCATCATGAATCCTAGATGTAAGCGCCAAATGCAGTGGATCCCGTGTCCCTGATACTTAGCTTTTATTTTTGGGTCTGCCCTGTCTTTAATTACTTGACTGAGTTCCAAGATAAAAATCCAGTCTGAAGTAAAAATTTACACAAGCAGTTTTAACTTGTGATAAATGGTGTTGCTGATGGTGCACCTCTTGCGTGCATAACATCATTGCATTGATGCTTAGGAGGTATGGTGTCTTATCAAGTCCAATGCCGTCACTATGTCAACAGTCGGACGTCCAATCAAACGTCAGGCGTTCACGCTATGTCGTTTGCTGTTATCATTAGACGGTCCTAGAAATGGCCAGGCACCGCGGGCCGTATAATGTGCTATAAAACGCTGAGAGCTGTCAAAGCAAACGACGTTTTTCCACGCCAGGCAGCGGGTTGACATGAGCAGACAAGTAATTGGTAGAGCGACGTTAGGGGCGTTTTTCGCCAAGCCTTAGTCCAGCAAACTGACCCACGAATAACGTTACAGAGAGAGTGCCCGACCACCTTCGCTCCATTACAGCTGCCTTACCTTGTGCGACGGCAATTCCTCGCGCCGGTATGTCGCCCAGTCATTTGTCAAGCACGGCGACAGAGAAATAGGCTTCGGCAACGCGAGTGCTACTGACGTCGGGATCAATGGTGCGATAAGTCCTGAGCCCGACATCTGGGCCTGCTGGGGGCACTCACGGCACGCGGAGATCCGGGTGCAGCTCGCGTTTCCGGCGTTGCGGCAACAGTGCTGCACCAGGCTCGCTGTTTCAAGGACCGGCGTCCCCTGCCCCGCACGCGAGCGCCCGGGCAGCTTGTTAGCGCCAACTGCGCTTTTGCCCCGTATAAACACCATCACAAATTCATGTCGCCGCTTCGTGAATCATTAACGTCATCGGGCTCCAAAGCTGGATGGAGGGGTCACTGCGCCTCCCGCGCCGTCCCTGCTGTGTTGTGGTGTGGTGCGGGGATGTGGTGCGGTGCTGGCAGGTAGTTGCAACGAAGCACCTAGACGCAGTAGGACGCCGTCAATGGCCTGAGTGATCAGCTGATGACGGATTGATGTATAATTTCTCGACCTGACTAAACGAGTGTCATAAATCCGTGTTTTCAGGTGGGGAGTAACAGCCAGTCTGAAATGACTCGCCTCCTCTGTTTCCCTTTCCCTCTTCCTTTTTTCTTTTTTCTTTCTTTTCTTTTCTCTCTCTCCTCCAGCTCTCCTCTGTTTGGAATAACTCCTTTGCAGATCAATGAATTTTCCACCGCAGAACCAAAGAGAGGTCTCCCTATCTTGCGCAATGAATTATTTCAATCCGAAGAAACATGAGCCGATGTTTTTTATCATACCTAAGGCTGGCCTTATATTAGAGCGTCATCGGCTTTTGAACTTGGCCTCAGTGTGCAACATTGCTAAGCCTTGCCCGGCGGGGTAATTTTTACACCCTCGACCGTTGGGGACTGGTCCTAAAACGACCCATTACGGACTTTTGAACAAAGAGAGATAGAGCAACGGGCGACAAGCAACTCAACGATATATGATTTTTTGGTTTCAGGTCAACAAGTGACCTTCCAGGCCACGATAATAACCTGAAATCGGCCATATGAAAATATGTCGAAGTTTTCGTAGCAATACAGTTTCCAGAGTTATAAATCGACTACGCACCAACATGTTAGTCATTGTCTTAGCTATCGGAAAATGTGTGGGGTTTTGGGTCTAGATCGATGGGTGACCTCCCATGTTACGAAAATGTCATCATAGATGAAATCTGCAACGGGAGGCATGATAGTCCCATCACGCTTTTGTCGGGTCACTTGTCAAACGAACGACGTCAAGTGTGCCAAAATTGGTACACTGGTTCTCCTCGGGCTGAGAGGAGTCGCCTTTTTGGGGTGCGCCCCCCCCCCTTAATTACCAAGGTCACCGCCAGGGACGCTCATGTCGTTTTATGGAAATTGCTCCTTGTTGAAAATGCGAAAATCGCTCAGGTTAGAGCTACCATATTTGGTGTGCAGGTAGACGCGCACATGGGTTACGTTAGCACTTCATTATTTTGCTGCGATGTTTTCTTAAGGTTACCGCTAGGGGTGCAATGGAGTTCCGAATTTCCGAATTTCTGAATTCCTCTTACCGAACGTGGCTTTCATCCACAAAGTGGTTTTACATTACGTCAAACAATGTTCGTCAGAATACTGTTGACGTAGTGGATCGTAATGCAGCACTCCCGCAAGTGTAGGTTTTACATATCCCACAAACAAAACTTCAATGGCGTTTGAAGTCACTGTTTGGTATTTAGGTGTGATCTAGCTTGGCCTCTGATGACCTGATCCTTCCCATACATTAAAAGCAGGTCATCTACACTAGCATTCATAAAAGGAGCGTGTCACACAACATTGCATTACCCAATTTCCAACAGCTGAAATGCATTGCTCGATTCGGTTAAAAAAACACTACCGACATCGTCTTGCCGAAAAGGTCACAGATCACGATCTATAGCGCGAAAATTCCGCAAATTTTACGCAAGGTAGCTAGAGAACACTCAGATATATAAAAACTCAGCGCTCCATTCTTTCCATTAAAGAATAATTTAAGAAAAACTGCCGGGGTCTTAAAACGACCCCCATCCGCTGGGCGAGGGTTAAGATGATATTACGAGGCGAGCAATTGTCATTATTGTAAGGAATGAACAAAGTTATTGTTTTGTTGAAGTTCTAAGCAGCGCAATGAAAAAATGGGTACTTAACGAAATGATACAATCTGGCATATTGACCCTATTCCCGGAGGGCCAGACGGTATGGCCGATTCCCGGCAGAGGGGTATTCGGCCCCCCTGAGATCATGAGAACTACAGATCCAATGTTATCGCAGCAAACGGAAATCGGTTTGCCATGACGTGAACTACATCCTTAAAAAAAATCAAAATTCTGAAAGGCGTGGATAGAGGGGACAAAAATATCGAAATGGTGGGTACTTTTGGACTTCTTACAACGCTGTTGTTTATGGACCGATTTCAATAAAATTGACATAAATCGAGCGATTATGGATAGGACTTTTACCGTTGGTACAGACATTTGAAATTTTGGGAAAATTCATAGGCGTTCATGGTGTTTCAAAAATAGGAGGATTAGTTTTCCAAAAACTAAATGAAGAAAAAAGGTAAAAGCACTTTTTTGGCTTCTCCTAGTCATGCCATGCTAAATAAGTACAAATCGTATTACAATGTTTCTATAATGTCTGCAGAGGCGATGCCAGGAACATGAATAAGGGGGAACTGTCATGGTCACATGCTCCTCAGATCAACTTGTGGCCTTTGACCTTAAATGACCTACAGTGTTCTTGGAGACACTTGAGATGATCTCGTGTGCATTTAATGTTATCTGTAAACGTTTTCAATTATTTGAATTCACTCGATTTCAAAAAATTCATTTTACAGCTATTGTGATATAGGACACGCTCATCGACATTTTAGGTCATAACTCCGTGACCCGACCTGATAGGCTGAAACTTAAGACGCAAGTAGAGGGCACCCTTCTATGTCATGTAATTCCGGGTTTGGCATTTCAAAGAATAGCATTGAAATTATTACTATAGAACCAAATTTTGACTTTTGACCTGGACCTGACCTTTTAAAGTGACTTCAGATGAACAAAATTGTATTTGCATATATCCCAGCTACTTAGCTATACATCCATATAATGTTTCAAGTTCTATCTTAAAAACGCTGTTTTTGGCAGTCATTGCCCTTTTACCCTCAACAAGGCTAAAATTGGCCTGGGATGCCTCCCAAAAACGTTGTCTGGCTCCACCCCTGAGCAAAACAGAATTTCCAAATTTTGTCGCAGTACGTAGAAAGAATAGCTAGGAAAAATGACGCAAGTTTCGTGAAGCTGCGCTAAAAAACCTGGAATTGGCAAACAAAATACTCGAGGGGGGGGGGGCGGATTCAGCCCTGCCGGGAATAGGGTTAAGAACTAAAACTGTGTGCACGAGATGATTCTCACGTGTCCATAAGATAGTTTTGTTTTCAGGATTCATGACAAGACTCAATTCTTTGAAACTTTTGGCTCTTTAAATAAACTTTTACAGTACTTTGCGGCTCTATTCGATAAAGATGCATTTATAAAGACCGGAGAAAATAATTTTTGAAGGGCCCTTCTACTAACTTCCAGAAACGTTGAATCTATAGTCGTAATAAGAGCACGGATCGATCAGAAGTAAACGGCACACATGATCGGCTACGGATGCGCGCAGCATCAGCTGTTGGACGTGATCCGTGGCATGCAGAATACGCAATGCCGACAGCGATGGGTGTGGACTATTGTGATTTTGCATACATTATAGGAAAAATAACAATAACAAAGTCATAATTAGCGCTAAACATTACTAAAAATCGTGCCCGCTCCCAAATTCAATAATGTTCAGAACTTTCCTTTCTAACACATCGGACGAAACCCAATTTTCTGACACTGCTTCAAGTAGGTAGTGAGTAGTCGGTTTTAAGCATGGACAAGGCATGCGAAAAGGAACAATTTTGCTGAAAGACTTTGCAGAACCTCGTCGAAATGGCAATGAGTCGGCGCGTACCCCGTCTGGCCGTGGGAAGTAAAAATCACAGGACAAAAAAGCGGTTAAAAAATACCGTTGTTTACGGAATGTATGCGCGCTCGCAACAAGTCAGCTTTCACATTAGCTTGAAATACAGAGGAGATAAACGTAAATAAAGTCCACAGGAAGGAAAAACACAGAAAGTAGAGCATGGTCAAATGCTTCAGGTACGTTAAAGCGCTGTAGAACAAGCCAGAATGGAAAAAACGCTCTCCCTGAGGGTAGTGCTGTGATTGCGAGGCGTCACGGAACGTACCGCCTACTGTTTTGTCGGGGAACGAACACAAAGGCCCATTTGTTACCAGCGCCAACATGAATCACCCGGCCCGCACCTGGTCGTGCCCGCGGTGCCGTTAACTGCACCATTCATACCCCCCGGCAAACGAATGGGCCGCCGACGCGAAACCGCCGCTCGGCGCCGCTCCCGGCATGCACGGCGAGAGCGACGGCGGACCAGGGCCGCCCGCCGAGGCCTGGCTGAGCACGAGCGGGTCTGCAGCACACCTGCTGAGCCCCGGCTGAGCACGTGTGGACCCGCGGTACCCGTCCGCTCCCCGCCGAGAGGGTGTCCGTGCGCCGGGTCGTGAGGTGGTGGGCGCACGGCGGGGTGCGGAAACCTGGCGCACCTGTCGGCGACCTTTACCGGCCTGATTTCCCCCGCGGCTGCAGCGGCGCCTGAGGGGACGGGGGGAGCGCCGTCCCTGATGATCCCTGATCCCTGATGACGCCGTCTGCTCGCCGGCGGGGCGGCGCCACACAACTCAGGCTGTGTGGCGGTCCGAGTCGTCAGCAGGAGGGGCAGGGAGTTCCAGCTGATAGGACTCGGGCGCCTGATGAACCCTTCCCACGGGACATTTCCGGCTGACGAGTGCTTAAGTTGTGCAGTGCTGCTCTAAACGCTCCAAGAGTATGTTGAAAGACGTTTAGGAGACCTGTCTGCAGTTTGCTTTCTTGGCAAAGTCTGTCAGAGCGATTTGACTTGACTAAGACTTTAAGACAGCGCCTGTAAACTTCCAACGACATCGGATCTAGCGTATCCGGTCTCGGCCTCTCCCTACGCTCAATTTAACTCCAGCGCCGCCTCTTTTCAGATGGTGAAACTAAGAAGACTCCCGTTGATCCAGTGATGATTGGCATTCTCGTCTCGTTAGTCCTGATGTTTCTCATCATCTGCATCGTTCTCCAGCTGTTCAGCAAGTATGTAATGTGTTCTGGTTTGTCGCAATTTACGTCCTTACTCCTGGGTCGTTCTTGCTGTCGGGTAATTGCGCCATATGAAATTTTTTGCAACAAATGAGTATGGGGAACACACTCTATTCCATTTAACAAAGTTTAGGTACACTGCAATAAGCCTCGTAATCTCTCGAGCACTACCTGGTAGCATCTATGAAAAGGTTTGTCAAACGATTCATATATGATCATATTTCCCTTCAAGAAAGCGATGAGAATGACGGCATATTCATTCCGTCAGAACATTTTAGCAAGAGCATCAAGCTGGGCTGCCATGCCAATACAAATACACGAGGAGCTCAATGAGGTGCATGGCCAAAAGGCAATGACCCTTCACGAAGGCCAGATACCAAACCAGGTACCAAGGTGATAACGATTTCACTGGTATTCCGTGAAAAAGTCCTCAGTTACCCAGGCTCTGAATTAATCTCGGAGTTCGTCTGCCCGGACAATGATCTGCAAAAGCACTCGATGGGCTGCCAGCCACAATGAGCTCTGCTCCGCGCCCGAGCAGCTCCGCTCCCCACGGAGTACTCCCCGATCAATCAGGCCGACGCCCTCCGACAGGTCACGACCGGCGCTGATTAGGTGGCATCGTTACTGCTCACGGCCGTATCGACAGCCGCGGGGCAGCCGGAGGCCGCCGGCGGTCGCGGGGCTCCCAGACCGAGCGGGCGACGCCGGCCGGCCCTTGTCCGATGAGTGTTGCTCCGTTTATGGCGACAATCGAGGGCCCGTCATATCGGCCGGCGGCCGGCGGCGCGCGGTGACCGCTGATTGCCGGTCGATGTGGACGGTCGTCGAGCCCGACGCGGCGGCGACAGGGAAGAGTTTCAATCAGAGGCTGGGTTCGTAACGCGCCCCGCGGCGCCTCTCGGCCTCGCCGCCGCCGGCCGGGGTCAAACGGGGCCTCGTCGGCCTCGTCCGCCGGCTGGATGGGCCTCCTCAGGTCACTAACAGGGCGGGCACGAGCTGAATTGGTCTGTCGGATGATTATTGGAAGCCTGTGTGGTATAAAAATATGCGGGTCAAACGTGAGTCGGGAAGAAAATGGAAGGGCGTTTGGTGAAATGAAGGACGAAAGTTGAGAAGAAGATGATGCATTACACAATAGCGAGAAGAGGGACAGAAAGAAAGAAGGAAGGAAAGAAGGGAGGGGGAGAGAGAGAGAGGGAGAGAACAAGGCGAGAATTGCGATGATTTTTCCAGTCTTATAGCGTATGCAAAATGAATGACATCACTAAGCTAGGCGCTTCATCTGACTACGGCAGGAACATCCGTAAGCTTTGGCGTTCTCAGTCAAGGTATATATTGCGGTCATCGACGCTTTCTCTCCAGCAGCCTGTGCTGCTATGCGTGCCGTTTTTGTGTTTGTGTTTGTGTGAAAAAATGTGTTTTTTCGCAAACGATGGCCTGTGATCAAAGTCTCCACTTTGCGACTCTTGTAGAGTACTACGACTGGTAGTGCTGTGATCGATAGAGAAGAGTTGGCTACGTTCCCATCAAAACTTCACTGGATTTGAACTGCAGTATTTCTGCTTCCGTTATTTTTCGTCTTATCTTGTCATTTATTGTCACATGGTTCTTGCTGGGTCTCCCCATAGTCTCCCTGCTGCTCTTTAGTCAGGCTAGGCAGCGGCATTTAAACTTCGTTGAAGGATACAGAAATAGCAAAACAAAATGAAATGGAGTAAAGTGGAATCGACTGTACGCGAGACATTCTTTTCTATCCTTTGTCGGGCCATCGTGCCTCGTAAAAGTCCGCAAATCCTTCTGATGAAGTCTTCCAGCATATGTTTCATTGTTTGTTTCATACTGATTGGCAATTTCCGTTTGCTCAGTGCTGCGTGTGTCAGCAAATACGAAGGAATACGTTTGGTGTTGGCGTGCAAATGGCATATAAAGAATTGAAAACTATCAACGGCACGTGTTATTTGAGTTGACGTGCGCAGAGGTGTTCTTCAGGGTGCAGTACGTCGCTCGCCTAGAAAGAAGATCAAAACGCAGTTAGCTCGTCATAACTACAGTTCATCGCCGTAATCTTTTAGCATCCCGGTTTACTGCATGGACGTGAAATGATATTACGCGAAAATATGGTTTACTCTGCAGTTTTTTTCGCATGAATCTGTGCCTAGCAGAATGTCATACCAGGCCATGTCCCGTCCTTCGAACCGCAATTCCGGTACGCTCAGAACACTACCATGAGAAAGCAGCGAGTGTGTCTCACACCGGCCGTCGCCGTTTCAGGGCGCGCTTCCGCCAGAATCGGACGATCCTGAACTCGGCCAATCCGCGCCTCATGAACGCGTCGTTCCTGAAGGGCCAGCAGGGCAAGGGGGCGGCCGGCCAGTCGCGCGGCCACCGCGGCTCGCGCGGCTCGCTCGAGCAGCAGGCCGACGACTCGTCGGAGCGTGGCCGTCGCGACTCGCCCGACACCGGTACGCACGACGAACGCAGCTCGGTGGAAGCGCCCGCCGCCGCCGCCGCCGCCGACCCAGTTAGTGCCCCGCGCGACGCCGCCGCCACTGCCGTCACCGCCGCCACTGCCGTCACCGCCGTCGCGGCAGTTCCGGTCGCCGGGTGTCGCCGCACTGGTGCTGGCGATGCCGGATCGTGTTCGTTACGCCGCCTCGGCACTGCCTGCACCACCTCTGTTCTCTTCGCATGCGGAAACCGATTAGCAGGGAGGGATTGCTGCGGCTTTTAGGCGATGTCAGCGCAAATCGCCTGGATAATCAGTCGGGATGTACAACGAGGGAATCTCTGGTATGGGATTTGCTTGTTATTTCCCCACATCGTGTCAGACATTGGGCTTCGCGGCTCCTACATGAAAGGGTATTTTGTGTATAGCGTAAAGTAGCATGGAACTTTGGAGAAGCCGTATTGTTGTACGACGGTCCCTACATGCACAAATGTGTTGCCAATTTTGAGTGTTTTTTTGCAGCCCTTTTACCCTAGCCTCAGTCAGCCCATATCCCATTGCATTCAACTCCTAACATGAAATTAATATTCATTGGCGATTAACTATTGTTGAAAATCAATTTTAAATTGGACTAACATCGCCTTTCAGAGTACTTGGCTTTCAATTTCGAGGGCGAAAGGGACCTCATCAAAGGCCCAGTTTAATGTTAATTAAAGGCCTAGCCAATGTCATTACAACCAGAAAACCCCAGCCCGACTTCCAGAACGCATTCCAGCAGCTGTCCGCCACATAACGAAATTCGCAGAAGCACGATGCATCTCCGGCCGACGCGCGCCTCAGTTGGTCGGCCGCGGCCGACGGAGCGCCATCACGTCGCGCCGTCGACGGCGGCCGCTCGCCGCCGCAGCCGGCCGTCGGCGGCGACGCGGCCGCGCGCCCGCGGGACCGATCCTTAGCCTGGCCGTCGATACGGGGCCGCGGCGAGGCGCATCGTGCCCGTTATCGGTCTCCGGGGCGCACGGCTTCCCGGCCGCTGTCCGCCGCCGCCGCCCGGGACGTCGTCGCCCGCCGGCGGCCGCGTCGACGAGCCCTGGCGTGCTGTGTAATCCGGCCAAAGTAGTTTGCCGCCTTCCGAGGGCGGGAGGGGAGGGCGACAGGTCCGGGTCGGAGGGTGTCTGGCGCTGTTATCTGGACGCGATGAAGAGCTGTGTCGTGTGAACGGACGGAGTCTCCGTTGACGTGTTTTTCACGGCAGAACACGTGCCGCTGTCAGGGCAGTTACAAGGCGGAAACTCACAGGGTTGATGCCGGCTGATGCAGTACGGTTTGGTTCAGACTGGCTGTTCGGTAGCACCGGATCGGGTGGGTATGGGCGAGGTTGATGGAAAACTAGCAATTCCACGACAGTATCGTTAGGCCTTTTTTAACTCTATTCCCGGACGGCTAGACGGTGTAGCTGATTCCCGGCAAGGAGGGACTCAGACCCCCCCTCCGACATCTCGAAAACTACACATCCGATTTCATCGCAACAAACGGCAGTCCATTTGCTATGATGTAAACTACATTTTTACAAATAGAGGTTTTCGAAATCTCTAAATGTATGGACAAAGAGGGACAAAAAATTCAAAATGCGGGATATTTTTGGACTTGTTATAACTCTGTTGTCTATCGACCGATATTGATGAAATGATGGCAGCTTTTCTGTTTATAGGCTGATTTTGATCAAATTGGCATAAATCGAGAGCTTATGGGTGGGGCCTTTACCACTGATCCATATCTTCGAAATTTTAAGAAAATTTGTAGGCATTCACGGCGTTTCGAAGACGCCGTCGACGCCGTCGACGGCGCGACGTGACGGCGCTCCGTCGGCCGCGGCCGACCAACTGAGGCGCGCGTCGGCCGGAGATGCATCGTGCTTCTGCGAATTTCGTTATGTGGCGGACAGCTGCTGGAATGAGTTCGGGAAGTCGGGCTGGGGCTTTCTGGTTGTAATTACATTGGCTAGGCCTTTAATTAACATTAAACTGGGCCTTTGATGAGGTAAGGATTGACTTTCAAAAACTGAATTAACGAAAAAGTTAAAAACAACGTTTTTGTCTCTTGCTAGTCACGTTATGCTGAGGCAATACAAATCGTATCACAATGTTTGTATAATATTAGCAAAGGGGGGGGGGGTCAGCGACATAAAAAAGGGGAACTGTCATGATCACATGATGATCCCCAGTTGCCTTAGAGTCACGTGGAATGACTGAGTGTATTCCATATCGCCTGGAAATGTTTCCAATCGTCTGAATTTGCTCTGTTTCTGAAATCCCATTTTACGGCTGCCGCGATAAAGGGTACGCGCACGGGCATTTTACGCCACAACCCCGTGGCTCGACCCGATACCAACCTGACACTTAGTACGCAAGTAGAGGACACTCTTCTACGTCATCTACATCCTGCGTTTGGCATTTGAAGAAACAGCGCCAAAATTATTGCTGAGAACTAAATTCTAACTTTTGACCTTGACCTGACCTTGTGAAGTGATCGCAAATTAACGAAATTATATTTGCGTGCTTGCCGAACTATCTGCCTATACACCTACGTAAAACTTTAAGTTCTGTCTTAAAAATGCTATTTTTGGCAGCCATTTCCCTTTTACCTTCAATAAAGCCAAAAATGGTCTGAGGTACGTACCAAAAACGTTGCCTGGCTCCGCCCCTGAGCAAAGAATAATTACGAAATTTTGTTACAGTACGTAGAAAGAGTAGGTAGGAAAAGCGAAGAAGTTTTGCCAAGCTGCGTCAAAAACTCTGGTGGAATTGGGAAGGCAAAGAAACCCGAGGGGTGGGCGGATCTCTACCGGCAGCAGGGGTAATGTCGGACTGTTGGCAACAATAAGTAACCTATAAATTTACATCGATGTTTATGCTGGCTGGATGAAAGGTCTCTAATTTTGTCTTGCAACTCCCTTCGTATTACGACAGTGGAAGCCGTTCGTGGCTTCTGAAAGACTCTGTTTGGAGATTTAGACAAGCCGCTCTAGACATGAACTGAAGTATACTGAACGGCTTACGAACAGGAAATGCAAACATCCGGGAAGTACAACAGGACGGGGATTATGGATGACGTGGCATTTCGACGGCATCATCCGGCATTCTGGCATTATTTTGTTATTCACAGTTTGCCCTGCAGTAGCACAGTTCCTGTCGATTTGCACATGTTCGACATCATGATGGTTTTGGCACTTTTTGCCGAGGTCTGTGCTGATGCGGAAGTGCATTGCTGCATCATCCATTACCCATTGCAGTCCCATTCAAACAGAGGATTGAATTGCAATGCATAATGTAGACGTACGTCCTCATTTGGCTGCATTATGCATCATAACTCCGGCCCATGTTGGGATGAGGCTGAAACCTCCTTGTCTCTTTTGCAAATATGCATGCTTTGGCTGTTTGCGCAGCATCCTTTAGTACGATCTGGTGTGTTCTGCGGCGCTGGGGCAGCATGTTTGGGACTTTTCGGGCCCTGCTGCATATGCAGTGGCATCGCCGGTATCATATCCGGCATGGCGCCAGCGTCATTGACCAGCTTTATGTGGTTTCCAGTGCGCGGTGTCCGTTTCTGAGTTTTGTTCGGTTTGCGCGGATTGAAGTGAATTGAACTGAATTGTGAATTGAAAAAATGTCGTGCTCCGCTCATTCAGCAGCGAGTCATGTCGGACAGAGTTCAGTCGGCGGGGGCTGAGTCTGTCTACTTGCGACGGACGTTTCCCGGCCTAACGACTCTTACGCCTGCAGCGATCAATTTCCCGCCCTGCTCCGTATGTAACAGCAGTCATTTCAGCCTAATCTTTGGTTTGCGCTTTGCCTGAGGCGTGCAGCGTCAAATCTCCCGTGACATCTGCTGAGGAATGTTACGCTGCATGATGTAGAAATATCACGCTGGATAACTAATTCCTCGGTCCTTCCTCGTCTGTATCATGATGCGTTTCGGGCCTTTGTTTAGTCAGTGGCGTCCTGCCAACCCAGCGCTGAGCGTTGCTCTTCCCAGACAGGCGACAAGGCGGGCTAGCCGGCGGACGTGGCGGCGACGGCTCCCAGATGACAATAGAAGTCGCCGGGAGTGAGCCTTAGCTGATCTGGAGGCGCCGAGCCGACCTCGACGGCGACCTTCACCAGCGGACGTGACGTCAGCCGGAAGAGCGTCAGCGGCGAACCCACCAAGAGACCTGGACGAAACAGGGCGCTCCGCCCCCACCGGAGACGCCCCGCACAAACTGCGTTTTTATTAGCTCGCAAAACCGACGGCGGCTTCAGCCAATAGTCCCCCGGTGCACGTGTTCCCCTCAATTCGGCTCGTCAG
This sequence comes from Capitulum mitella, assembly GCA_030062745.1. NCBI lineage: Eukaryota > Metazoa > Arthropoda > Thecostraca > Pollicipedomorpha > Pollicipedidae > Capitulum > Capitulum mitella. Next base: position 24,194,145 of record CP099846.1, read on the forward strand.
AGAGGCCGACGCCGTTCGCAGGCGCGGGACTCTTCGGCCCCCGCGGGTCGGCGCGGCGAGGAGCCCAAGCGCCGTCGCGCGGCCGGCGGGCGCAGCGCCGCTGGTGTTTGCTTGTTCCGCCTCACGCGCGGGCGCGGGCGCGCCTAACAAGCCGGAACGACCGTGCGCCCGCCGCCGGCCCAGTCGGCCCGTAACGAGGCACTTCAGCGCGGCGCCGTTAGCGACGGCTGCGTCCGAGCGTCGGCAGCGACTGAGACCGTGGGAAGAGAAGGGCCGCCGCGGCCGCGCCGCCAGCCAGGACTCCGGCGGGGAGCCGCCGGCCGGTGAGGCCAGGGCGGCGGCGGGCCGCCAGCGACGGCCCGCCGCCGCCATCGCCACCCGATATGACCCGGAGCTAAGGGGAAGAGCACCCGGTCATATCTGCACAATGTCCGAATGCTGGCGTCTCCCCGCCGGCGCGTGCGTCAGGCGCTCGCGGGGCGCTCGCGGGGCGCCGGGCGGACGTTCGGTTAGCGGCGGGCGCCGGCGGCGGGCTCGGACGGCGCTGGCGCCCGGGAAGTGTGAGTGACCTTGACCCGTGACCCGGCGAAGCGTTCCCTGTGTGAATAGCCTGATCCCGCTCTGTGAGCATTTGATTATTGTTCACCTCACTCGATATTGATGTTCCACCGATTTCTGTAAACTTTTGCCGATAAAATAGTAAATCTCCCGTGGCGTTTTAGCCCATGCGGAGCAAGAATCGGCGCGAAACGCGCCACCTGCGCCCATCGCAGTTACCGCTGGTGGATCTTCGTCCACCGCCGCCTGCTGCCTACCATTAGCTAATTGTAAGTCTGGCTGCCTCTGCAAGGGCGATAAAACGAGGTTTTAGAGCCGGGCGGAAGCACAAACACCTCCGGCGCTGCCGGCGGCGGCGCCGCAGGCCGTGCAGCGGTCGTGTCCACCGGCCACTCCCCGACGGTCGGTGGTCCGGCAGCCGTCTGGACGACCCCAGGTCACGGAGACGGACGAGCGCGGAGTGGGAACACTAGCGGAAGTGAGTGGTAGCACGCGGCAGGCGGCCGGCAACACCGGAGGGCGATGACCGTGGCACCCAGGGCAGAGGGCTCGGTAACCGCCGAAACCGGGAGGAGCCAAGCTGAGAAGAGTGAATCGTACCGAAACGAGTCGCTAGGCCGAATGTAAACCTTACTTCAGTACCGAGCGTGCTCTGCGAACCGTTCTCGCCTTGGTGGGCCTTGCGACGCGGTGCCGCCCGCTCGGGCGCTGCCACGGTGTGGCGTTGACAGCCAGGCCACAGACGCCGGTGTCCGGCGTCCAGCTCCTGCATGGCCGTGACCCGGACTGCTGGCACAGTGCCCTGTTGACTGGCGACAGGCGCCAGTGTCCGGCGCCAGCCCCAGCAGGGCAGCCAAGCCCCGGCGCGGCGCCGGCGTACAGCCGTGCCAGGCTCGCTGATATACCGCTGCTGTTGGCTTGCAGCGCAGCCAGGCCGGTGATTTGCGGCCGGGTGCAGGGCCGGCGGCGCGAGGCAGCTGAGCCGCACGAGGCGCATTGACCGCCGCCGGCGGCAGCGCGACAGCCAGGTAACGAATCCAACATAGCGGCGCCTTTGTGTGAAATCGATAGCCCTAGTTATGGAAGGAAGAAACTGAGATAGAATGCATGCTTAGCGTGCTACTTTTCGACGGAATGCGTATAATCCCACTGCGCCGGGACTGCATAATTTAGACAGCTACGTTTGATGTGGTTGCGTGTCACCCGCTGATTGGTGGATTCTTCAGCCGTGCCATTCTAGTCTTGGATACGTTGGAATCAGGCTTGTGTTCGATTTTGAATCCGTTCGGGATTTCTAATTTATTTTGCGAATCAGAATCAGAATCATTTCGCCTGGAAACCACACAAGTCAGAATAAGCTGAGTCGTTCCTGTCGGCATTGAATCACCATTTAATCGATTCAGGTTTCGAAAAGCGGTTGTAATCAGAAACGTAATTGATTCCCGGCTCAGTAAATTAGACGGTGAACTGATTCACTTGGAGCTGCATCGAGCACTGGTCTACCTGGGAGTAAGGATATACAAACGCTGGTGATCCTGCAGTTCACCAGTGACGATCGTCGTCTTTCTCATGCTGCCTCCCTTTTTTGGCGGGAAAACAACACATAAGAACTCACTTCGAATGTTTGCTGATAGCAAAGAAAGAAATGTTCTCCGCGCAAAGTTTGATCGCGTGTCTTGATCTTCTTTGTTTGTCTATGGATCACAAGCCACTCACTGTGCAATTACTCCCTTTCCAGTCATGATGGCAGCAACACCTGTAGTTCACTGTCTTCTGATTGCTTTGTATTTCCATGGTACACTTATCCATGCTTCAATAAAAAGAATCTGTAAATGGCTTATAAAATATTCCGGTACGTTCGCAAGTCTAAGAGATTACTTCATTGGAAACACATTTGTTGGCGCAATGAACTGGCTAGTTGCTTCTTTCGTTGATCCGTAAAAGCAGGGCTTGAACTTCAAATCCCCGTATTGTATTTCACAATCCCCTTGCGTGAGGTGCAGCGCACAGTTTGATGGGTTTCTTGAGCCTTATGCAAGTTTAAACGGAATGCTAGAAGCCAAATGACCTGCAATGGTCCACCAGCGAATGTATCGACCCGGACCTGTGTGCCACATGCCGGCCACTGAGCATGGCTCAAACTGGCAAGTATCGTGGTACGTCTCATACTACGCTACGTGAATGTAGACTGGCTGCATACCTGGATATTTCCGAATATTACTGGGTGGGTTTGACCAGGATTTCGAGCCATTTTTTTCCAATCTTTACCCAATGTTAACCCGTCCTGTACCAGGAAGGGGGTGTTTGAACACCCCCTCATGTTTCCCCGCCATAGTGGAAAAAACGGAAAACACAGAGCCGCCAAATTCACAATACCTTTTTTAATCATTCATTGCACGTATCCCGTCAAAATTTTCAGCCAGGATCAGGCCAGGTCACTGACCTAATTTAGGTCAAAGAGGTGCTCCAAAGAATTGACCCCCTACATAGCTTTTTCGGGCTTGAATTGAATTCGCGAAAAACTGCAGGAGTTACAGCGTATGACAGAAGGTGCAATTTGCCTATTTCAGATTTCTTTTAAAAAATCCGGATCAGTGGTCTGAGTTCAGGTCAATTTTAGCCCCTTTTTGAAACTTTGCCCAAATTTGAAGGGAATTTTTACAGGACTGTGGTGCTTAGATATTACCAACAACATGACTCCTCACATGCGCTACCATCATGTCACAGAGTACCAGCGACCTTGGGCCAGGTCACGACCTGTCAATGTGGGAACATGATACAAATCCAAACGTATTGCCCAGAATGAGTCATTTGCAGTTTTGCGGGGTTAAAGCAGATGCTGATTTCGAATTTGTGTCCCAAAACAATCTTGTCTTGCATTGCAAGGAAAAACGAGGTCATCCCAGGTCATCCGAGGTCAGTGACCTAGCTTTAACTAACCATTGTACTAAACAGTTTGCTGTGACCTTGAATGGGCCACTGCAATGTGTAAAATCAGTGCTGTAGATAAACTGCGGGAACAAGGTTCCATTAAACGAAAATTCCTACATAGCCATGTGCACCTACGTTATTTCTCCCCACGGCAGGCGCATCAAGTGGCGCCGGAGACCGTCGGCTGGCGATCTCGCGTGACCTCACGACCTCCATTGACCATTCCTAAACCATAAAAGATATTCCACTTCCCACGTAGATCCCATTAAAAAGAAGTAACTTTATTTTAAAAAGTTAGTTATCAGCGTGTTGTTAGCTATCTTGTAAGGCATAATTTGAGGCAAATATAGATGTGTTGCTGAGCTATTAAAAAATAACAAAACCATTAATTTTGGATTTTTAGGCTTAATTTGATGCATCTTTCATTTTCCTTCGATGCATGGTTCGCGGGTTAGAGGAAGGTGTTAAAACACCCCCTGGTACGGAAAGGTGGGCCTCACCACTGGTACGGGACGAGTTAAGACATCTAAAAAGCATGTGGGCGTCAAAAAAGAGGTTAGACCCCCAACCTTAAGAGGACCTCGGACCATGACTGATGTCGTTATTGGGCAAATGTGTCCGGTATTGTTTCGTTTTATTTCAGGGTGCATGTTACGTGGAAGCTCAGCTGGTTTTTTACCAGATGAGCTTCCACGTAACATGCACCCAGACATGCATCATCATCATCATCATCATAACATGCATCTTAGCATTGTTCGAAATCTGATTGTGTTGCCAGTCATGCAAACATTTTTAGGCTTGCTGTCAAGTTTGTGAACAACATAATTCCTAAATACGCAGAAGTCCTTGTATAAAATGTTCTTGAGAAATAGTCACTTCTTTCACGTTTTTTTGCTCTTTGTTAATCTGTATGCCCGCCTGTCCACTGAGTAGCAAAGTTTTCCAAATTAGTATCACCAGGGTCATTTTGCGATGATTTCCTTTCTTGCGACACCAAGCATTTATGACAAATATCCCAAAATAGGACGAGGATGCGCTGTGGGCTGCTATTTTTCCTTCTGCTCGACGTTCTGCTCGTATGCCTGTCCGTCCGTTCGTCAGCATGCCTCTATGTCTACGCCTGACTGTTTCTGTTTGTCTGTCATGCCTGTCTGTTCCGTCTGTCTGTCCGTCTGTCCATTTGTTTGTTTGTTTTGTCTGCTCTGTCTGCCTGCTCGTTTGTTCGTTTGTTTGTTTGTTTGTCTATCTGTCTGTCTGTCTGTCCGCCGTTTGTCCGTCTGTCTGCCTGTGAGTATGTCTGTCTGTCTGTCTGTCTCAGTCAGCCAGCTCGCCTGCCGGCGTGCTTCCTGTTTCCGCCCGCCCATTGATTACGGTCGGACCGTGCCGTAAACAGCGAGCCGGGGCGCGGCGGCCTCGGTCACGAAAGCCCCCCCCCCCCCTTCCGCGCTGCGTGACCGGCCAAATTAGCAGCGCCGTGATAGGAGACGGCGGCGCCGCGGTGGTGCGACTAAGCGCCGACCGTGCTGTGCCTGTGACGGTATTCGGCGGCATGTTTGGGGAGGTGTGGAGGCAAAAGCCATTTGAAGTCGATTCTTTCCCTGGACGTCGTAGGGCTAGTGGTGACTTTTCCAAATTACAGGGCAGCTGCTTCCGCAACTGCCACCCCTTCCCCCCGCTTTAGCCGACAGTGTTTGTGGTGCGCCACCATGACTGGTGCAACAGCGACGTCGGCCGAGAGGACAGCGGAGTGTGAGACTTCTGGACGCCGTCACCTTCCGCTGTCCGCGCGTCGGCTGAGGTCACGGAGACCGACTCCGGTTCGACGACAGACCTCCGGGACGCGCCGCCGGCACCGGCTGCAGCCTGCTCGCCGGCTCGACGTTGGCTGGCTGGTCGCTGGCCGCCCTGGGGGCCGGCGTGGAGTGGGCCAGCCGGTCGTTCGGTACAGGCGGCCTCAGCGGACCCGCGCGGCCTGGACCGGCGGCGCGGCAGACGAGGAACGCCGCTCTGCCGGCCGTCAGAGGCCCGGCCCCGGGAGCGTTAAGAAATGATCGCAGGCGAAACGATGTCGGAGAATGGGCCTCGGCGAGCCGCGGAGGGCGAGGCGCACGAGCCGGAAGAGCGCCTGACAGAAATGCTCGGCTTCAGCCGGATGGTGCAGTAGATGGAATAATGGAATGATATCACTACCGACAAAGCTCTGACAGCGACGTGCGGAGATATCTTGGGGTGATGGGAATTCGGTGTGGCTCGTCCAGTCCGAGACCAGACCCCGGTGCAGCGGGATACAGCCGTGTATCCCGCGAATGTTGACAGTCGCAGGCTGATTTGATTTTCATGCAAATGACGGAAAATATGCTCCTCCAGCTGGCAAAGTTTTTGAAGGTCGGATGAAAGGCCAGATTCCGAAGCTGCGAGGAAGAGCAGTTGGCTACTCTTCACACTGGAACAGTTTAGCAACATATTCAACAAAACTGTCTGGCGTTGAGTGAGCTGGAGCGCCAGAGACTGGGAAATATTAATTGTAACAAGTGGAAAAGGGATTTACACATAAAATGCGACTTTTTTAATTTGACCTGAACCTTCCTGAAGTGGACGACGCTGGGATCAGAGTCCTTACTGAGCAGAGCTTGTTTTCCAGACCCTGACCTCGCCGCCCAAGCGAACCTAAATATGGAGTAATTTTTCCCAGGCAAACTACCGGATAATGCTGAGGGATCTTTTACGGGCTTTACTGAACTTGCTTGCTGTGGAACTACGGAACTTGCTGAACATTACCAGTGGTATTCTGTTACTCTTGGAGTGATCACGTAACATAAATGGAGAAACCGATGCATCTGTATATCACATGAGGGATACCCAATCCTTGGTATCCTGAAAATTTCGCTATTTCTCTGTAAAAATTACGTAGACAACGGGGACACATCTTCGTTCCAGTAGTTAAAAGAGTCAGCGTTTTAAACGATTCATGGTTTCATTTCCTTCGCTCTCCATTGACGAAGGGTACTTGTGACTCAGCAATCAAACTCCAATACAGCCTCACGGAAAAACGCAATCCATCACTCTTAACGAGAGTGATCCATCCTGACATTTTTAGCCGTCGGGAAAACTTTTTCGCACGAAGTTAGAACCATCAGGCCCCAGCGTCTCCACGTAGAAAAGCCTGGCTCACTTTGTCGTCTCCGTACCGGTGACAAACTGCTGTTTTGTACAGCTTTGTTTCCATCATCTTAAAAAAACTGAAAGTAAAGACTTTGCGAGGCAGTTTTAAAACGTACGAGCATACTGAACAGCCCCTTGCGCTGGTGAGCACGGTCAGGACTTGATATATTTGATTAAGAAACGCTGTATGTAAGACGTCTACGCTTAGAAGACCATACCGTGGCACCTTTGAGCAGGGGCGTGGCACACTAGGTATGGCCAAACCAGTGCATTATGCTAGATATGCCAGAACAGTGCATATTCGAAGATGCCCGCAAGTCGTACGGCTTCTGCAATCACTGACCACTTATTTAATGTTAATTCGAGTGCAATGAACCCATTAATTTCCAGTTAAAAGTCACCGATGGCGAAATGATTACGTTGTCATCACGCTAATGAGAGTGGCCTGACAATGGAAAGACAGTTCATACAATATATGAATCGTCGACAATATGCCGGGACTGCGTTGTATCAGACAAAAAAGCATGTCGCCGCAAGTGACGTAAAATACATTGTACATTAATATACATATACATTAAAATTATCCATAATCCGTTCTGGACGTTTGTTGTCTTCCAACTTGCTTACTCGGTGTTCATGTTTTAGAGCTGTTTTAGGAGAAAGCTTGAATGCAACAAACTTTATTTAAAAAAAAATTCTTATGAAAAAATGGGACGCAGGCTATTTGCTATTTTCTAAGTTTGTTGTCTGTAGCTAAGCAAAAGCCACAGGCAGCATTAGGCCCCGGGCTACTCTTCATTCGGTAGGTCATAAGGTAATGGCACAGTCTCCATGACCATTCAATTAGCTAAAAGGTCCTGGGCAAGCCAAGCGACCTTACACAGCGTTCGATCATAATCACTCGTTGAACTAAGCGTATTGTGGAAAATAGGATAGGCGAAAAACGCTGGTTGCCTGCCAAGCAGAAGCGAAACAGGGAGTCGGCTGCTTTTATGAAAATGTGGTGGAACGCAATAGAATTCCAGATGTCCATCGAAATGATTCCTGACTGAGATGGCGACAACAAGCTAAAGGCACCGACAGGCCTAAACCTCTACTCTCAGTTGGCCTGATGTGGTGGCTTTTTCAGGAGGAACCTATGAAAGTTACCATTCAAGAAAAAATGTAACAAGAGGTATATGTTTAGCCCCTTTCTTGTTGTAGATCTATTTGACACTTTCCCCACCAGCGTCAATGGTCCTTAAGAACACTGCATACGCAAAGAACATTAAGACAACAACAGGACCCTGGGTAGTTGTGGTTTTAGCACAGGGGAGTTTTCTAAAAAGAACGTATCTCCTTAAAAACTGAAAATTACCGATTAAACCTGCTTTCGGCTTTAAAAGAATTCGTGAGCATTCAATAAAATATCTCTTGGGAAATGCCGCGGCTGTTGAAAACAATAGGCGATTGTGCGGTATTTAGCAACGGTTTTCAAAAGAAAGGTGAAGTTCCTGAAATATGTAATAAGCAAAACATATGTCTGCACAACCAAAACAGATGGAGGTATTACAAAAATTCCTGGAAAGTTGGCCGCGTGATTCATTTCACGCCAACTCGTGAGTCCGTAAGTAACGCGAACAACATGCATCCGTAAACCCGTCAAACACCAGGAGCTATATGGTTATGAACACGAGTGTATTAAATGATTCTTGCTTTGCTTCATGCTGTCAGGAAGTTGGAAGTTTCAAGCTTGACCAAAAATTGACAGAAATCTCGCAAAAATCGAGCTTACTTCAAAAATCGAGCTTCGCCTTGAACGAATTCGTTAAATCCAACTTTTTGCACCGAATTTCGAGAGGACAGACAAATAATTATCGCATGGCCGAATTTTGTTACGAGCGGATTCGATATAATCGGACTTAACTGTATACAGTTGTCGAACAGCTGCGGCAGCTTGCATTCTTTATCTGTAACCTGAGGCGTTTCTCCAGTGAAAAACGCTGCCAACAGCGAATCTCTTTTTAATACTGCACCAGCCTTACATAGGAAAGTTCCGGGAATCGTAAGGCGGTGCCAGGCTCTCTGATTGACTGAGGACGCCAGCTCGATTGCGTTGCTAAATCTGATTGTTCGAAATACTACGATTGCACCACGTTTGGCAATCATTGCCATGTTTAAGCGGCTGTATAAAAATGCTCTTTCTCTCTCTCTCTCTCTCTCTCTCTCTCTCTCTCTCTCTCTCTCTCTCTGTCTCCCCGTGCGACTCTGTGGCTCTCGAAGAAGATTTGCGACTCTTTCTCTTGCTGTGTCGACCTGTGACGTGGAAGCTGTCTGTGACGGACATTCTCTGACTATAGTGTCATTTTGTGCGAGTGCTGCAAGTGAAAATACAGTGTGGTCTTGCGCGCTGAAAAGGATTAATGCGGCTATGACGAACTATAGTGAGAAGAAAATATCTTCTCGTTTATAAAAGTATTCCTTTCATTGGCAGCCGTTCTTATTTTCACGGACGGTTACCGTTGCATAATGTTCGAAATACTTATGTGTAATCTGATTTAACTCTATTTCGTGCTCCTGCCGAGCACGACTCCATGCTGGATGGGCAGATTCTGATCCCCACAGCCCATCTCGAAAACTATTGGTCTAGTTTTCTAGCGGAAAACGGCGTTTGATAGCTTTTAGCGAGATCCACATTTATGAAAAAAGGAACGCTAAAAATTCTGCAAAGGGGAAAGTGGTTCACAATGAGGGTATAAGTACAGGCTCACTTATACGAGCTTTTTGACCACATTTTGTGACCGATTTTGTTCTACTTAATGCCATTCTACCGACGATTGGTATGTCTATCACATATGTTAGGAAGAAGTTAATTTCGAAAAGTCATAGGCGTATCCAGGACAAATACAAAGGGCCACACCTCCTTTGGAAATGCTCATTCATTATCCAACGTATATTAGAGTTTGGCGAGCATATTTGTCTACGGAGAACATATCTATATGTGTCACGTGCCGGCCACACACACACACGCACACACACACACACACACACACACACACATATATATATATATATATATATATATATATATATATATATATATATATATATATATATGGCAAAGGCTCTTAGGCGGATCTTGGTACCAGGAAAAGAGAGGTCAGTAACCATATGACAATGGCTGTGTTTTATTTTGTGAATTGAATTAAAATTTTTCAGGAATAAAAGAAAATTAAAACCTTTCTTCTCGAGGCCCCCTAAAACCGGTGCCTCGATACGCCCTAGACAGTTCGTATACAGAGGTGAGTTATATACGTAAATTGGGATAGATATAAATTGGGATCTGTTTATATGGCACGTAAGCTTCGTTGTATTCATCCAATGAGTCATGAACTCTTAGGAATAAGAAAATGTAATTACCCCGTCTGCATGCAACTGGATCCGCCATTGACCAGCACTTTCTCCTAAAAATTTTTGAAAATGGCCAGATTACAAATATTTCGATCAATTGAAATGTCAGTGACATTATAAAAGACATCAGAATAGTACATGACCACGCTGGGGTGCGCGATCTCCAGAACGCGCGATATTCCTCAAACATGCCTCCGAAAAATGTGTCCTGAAACCGTCTCTGAAGGGGGAATGTTTTAGAAATTTCGTCACCGAATTCAAAAACGTATTCAGGAAAAGCCACCAAATTTCGGAAGACAGCTCCCAGAAGCCCGGGAATGGCGAGCGAAGAACCGGAAGGGCAGGGCAGAATCTGCTCCCCCTCAGCACGGAATAGGGTTAAACCGACGCATTTATCTTACTTCATATGAGAATTATCATATTTTACTACTCACTCCATCTGTATTTCTCCAAAGCCGTATTAACGGAATTAAAGAAAATCCCTGACAGCTCAGACATTTGCCTTTCAAGCCGCCAAAGCTTGGCGCAAACGATGCACCTGCCTGGAAACATTTCAGGCCGCTGCAATGGCCAGCACAATGTCGAGCGAAACGTCGACGAGGAGCCAGGGCCCAGCCACAGCAATCGATACTGCTTTCTGCTGGCAGTGTTGGCGGTATTGTCTTCATAACAACCAATCTGGGGCGGTGGTCAATATGAGGCTCTGCTTGTTCAGCCGGCGGTGCTACTCCGTCGTGCAGACTGGCTCTATGCAGAATGTGCACCACCCGATTGCAGCGAGCTTCAGCCACCTGAATTGGCCCATCTGTCTTATGATGTCGTGTACGGTTGTACCATGATAGCAGAGGCCATATGTGGGCTGTACCGTTGTTGATTCATGTGTCACGGCTCAGTCTGGCTCAAGCGCACAACTCAAGCCATGTTTTGAGTTGTTTTGGTCGCCGCGGTAACCTCAAGCGTGTGAAACCGCATCGTGCTCCGTGGAAATAATCCACGCTTCACGGTGGATCCAAGCATTACGGAATTCGTTGGAGGGTGCGGCCCTCGGTGAAATTTACCAGTGCCAGAGATTGTCCAGTAATATGCAAGTAAAGAGAAAGCTAACATGTCAGTTAAAAACTGATAATTCCATTTTTGTAACGACGCTTTTAAGAAAATAAATGGAATATTTTTTGACGGATGTATGAGGAGCGAGAACACTCACTTGACGTCTGAAACCGGAGTGACTTCATATACTTACTTCGAGTACTTCAAGTTCCATCACTCGCGCATAGATGGCATCACGGCTATTTTGGCCGGGCTGCACTTCAAAGCTCCTCCCTATTACCGAACTCCCTAGACCAAAGAACAAGGCAGAAAGGCAGATGACGAGAAATGGGATCCATTCTTCTCAGACACATGCAACGAAAAAGTCCTGATGTGATATCCATGAATAATCTTAACGCAGCTGCGTGCAATTATGTTTCGTACAAGTCTATATTTAACGTAAATTTCCATTCAAACTGCGCATAGATTCACAACTGAAGCCGACATAATTGAGTAGCGATAGCTGAGGATGTTTATGGTCTTCGGGCAAAGGCTGAAGTCGTTTTGAATCCATGTCGCCACTCTTACACTGCGCCCGAGGCCATCGAAGATCCAATAGCACGTTCTGCCCGACCCTGTTGGGCTGACGATACATCTTCTATGCGCTTGAATATCTAGTAATGCTGCACACCACTGCCTGAGCTATACGTCCTGCATAAAGCCCACCTCAGCCTCTGACAAAAAGCATCCTTTGAAATGGAGTGAAGCACAGGTCTGCAAGTCATCGGATTTCTCATCTGACATGGATCATCTGTCAAGCTTTCTCTCCTTTTTTCATGCGAGGTAGAGAACGTCATTGCTTGTTTACTTTGCACCCATCAATATCGCAGTGTGTTTGGTATCCAAGCATACCGGATCATCAAATGCAATGGTGCTGAAAAAAAGATTATCGAAACCACTTCAGCCATCAAAATCGCATTCATGTTCATTTGTACAATAGCCCGTGACAAACAACTTTGGCCACTCCAGGCGAATACAACAGACCCTTGTTAAGCGATGCGCATCGGAATATCTGATGAACTGAGAAACGTTCGCCGTGTTTAATGACGTTTGAAATAAAATCAAAGAGATGCAAATGAAATACGCATTTCCAACGCCCGCAATGCATAATCATCCCGCTGACGAAGACATTCTGCGGTTGATCTCAAAACGTGTCGAATCTGGCTAATACTTAAGTAATAACGTGGAACTTGAAACGAAATTTTCAATGCATCTATCTTCCATTTACTTTTTTATCTTTACGTTGCAACCCTTTATATTGTGTCGCTTCTTATGCGTTTTGCAAAAGTCGTTGCAAACCATTGATACCATTGTGCCATTTGAACGTGCCTTAGGGATTTCCGACGCACAATCGAACTAATGGAACTAAAACCACCTCACCGAGTTTCAGATCCAGACGGTATATTTGGCGATGCCTAACAGAGGTACTCAAGTTCTGGTCGCGACTAGATAACGAGGTTTACCAGGAAGCCACTAAAACGAAACAACCGCCGCAAAACTGTTACTTTCTCCTGTCTGTCTTATGACGGAGGTAGATATTCACGGTATGTTCGCCACTTCGAGACCGAAAAAGTAGCGTAGTGAAAGCGTCCTGTAATCGGCGATTTGGAATGCTTTGACGCGCGACACGCTCCGCGACCGTGGACGTGCGCGTTTTTCATCACGCACTGCCCGGACCCTGTCGTTGCCAGTCCTTGGCGGACCCCGTCAATCGTCCGCAGGTTGAAGCTGAAGAACGTTACGGTCGGGCTGCGGGTCAGAGCTGCCGGCCCGGAGGCCCGATGTGCGACCGAGGCCGCCGTGTCACGGACAGTGGTCACTGTCTCAGTCTGAAGCGGAGAGGGGCAGGACCCGTGCACGCGCTCGGGCCGGCATCGGGGTAAAAGTCGTCCAACCAGTTCCAGGCCGCGCTCGGCGAGGGGGAAATTGTCCTTGCGAGAGCGTTTTGGGGTCGTTTTCCGGAGACCGGTCCTCCGTAGACGGTGGGGAGCTGGGTGCTGCGACTTAATGGCGGAAACATCCCTGCTGTTACGGGTAAAATGAACATAATTACTTTCCATTATTATGCAGATCTCTACAATATATCACGGTTTCATGGTAACTGGCTTTCGTTGAAAACTAAAAAAATGAAAATATTTTCGCTGAAAAACAAGGATTAGCAGAACGGAACATTGTATGAAATAATGTCCTTGCTCTCAGAATACCCCTGATATATATGTGTATATATATATATATATATATATATATATATATATATATATATATAATATCCATTCAGAAAGACAAAGCATATCAAATGAGAGAGCTACGCCACAACAAGACAGACCAGAAACCGTCTTCTCGTCTTGCACTCGGAACTCGTATGAACATGGGCGAACACCCAGCCAACGCCCAATTGATGGGCCTACAGAGACAACACTGCTCCACATCCGAGAGCCTCAGCAGGAGATGCACGGGTCTGATCGGCACGTTGCCGGCTCGTACGCGGTTGAACCTGCAGTCTGGGACCCTACCGACATCCGGGTCATGGCGGGGGGAGGGCATCTGTCGGCGGATGGCCCGCTGATGGCAGCGTGGTGCACCGAGAATAACGAGTTTTCTACCCATCTCGGATGCAACTGGAACAGTGTGCAGCTCGCGGAGGCTATACTGTATACACCTACGTAATTTGTCCATTTCTTAAAGCGCTAATAAGCCGGTGAAATACAACGGTGAAATACAACGTATTATAAGATAAATGTTATGGCACGGGTAGCATTTGTTGACGGACGTGACGTTGAGTTTTGCCATTATTGCAATTAGGCCATGAGTTTAAGATGGTAAGCACTAAACGGCGATCACTAAGACCCATAATTTCCTCACGACTCTAAACCCGGCGCTGCCTGGGGATGTGAAATGGGGCAGCCTCCTCGGTTTTCGTGAATAACTTCTTAACCATTAGAGCTATCCCAAACAAACTTTCAGCACCTATTCGCCAATCCATTTTACATATTTTGACATCAAAATCATTTCCATGCTAGGTCAGGTCATAGAGAGATGACGTCATACGCGAACTCTTGCATGCATGCATGTTTTTGCCTCTTCGGGCGATGGCGCAAACACGTTTTGTTTTCTTGTAATATTCGCGAATATAATGCATGGCTTATTTGGATTCACATATGCGCCTCCTAGCAAGTTTCAACAAATGCAGCATGAGGTTATGTCATGTCAAACGTTGATATCAAAACGACATAAAAAAACAACATTGCCTGTGGAACATTATTCAGTAGAATATCGTTTAACGGAAACAATAACTGCACAAAACAATTATTCTTCCAAGTCAGAAAATGAAAAATGACTATCTCTCCTGACTTGGCTTGACCATGACCCGATAAGGAGCAGAAATAACAGTTTTAGCTATCACGAGACTTCATTTCGGTTCTGTCCTTAATGCAGTTAAGGATCCCAGCGAGTTATTGTTGCTCTTTGTCAGAAAGAGCAATGTAGCCTTATCTGACCTGACCTGGAATGATCTTGACTGGATGAAAAGCAGGTCATTCAAACTGATCATCGGAAGGCTTCTTCCTTCGTTTTTGTCACGTGAGTCGAAGCGGCTGCGGGTAAAAATCGATCTTTGGCAGGTAAAACAAGACCAGTATTTCACTTTACTTCGGTTGACCTTCACACGACATTTTCGTTGCATTTTGGCATGCTTCTGATGCAGCAGATCGCGAAATTTTGTTTGGTACCCAGTTGAAGGCTCTAGGACCAGTATTGCCGATGATATGATGTACGAACCGGTGTCAGTTTTTTCGACGTCGTGTTATGCGTTTTGCGTGACCCGTGACGTCTTCAGTCACGTGGCCAGGAATAACATAGCATTTCCTGAATCGCAAGACTCAGGGCTATCGATCAGGTCCGACAGTAAGATCCTGAGATAACAGGGGTGCCCTTTTTGACACACCCAGCCGATCGCGGGTAAAAAACACGTCAGGCGGTGCCGGACTTAAAACGCAGCCGTGAAGCTTCGAAAATTTGCAATAAACGGCATACGTCCTCAGTTAATAGACACACTGGTGGTCCTCTGAGAATTACGCGCACTGGCAGGGACATGTTTGTTTCCCTCCCCTGATCTACTCAACCGATTACAGCGAACTTTTGTGGAGAAGTATGCTCCTAAGTGTCCTTAAAATCTTCAGAATCCTCTTGACCTATGTCAAATCGTAGCATATGCATCATCTTTTCATTCCTCTATACCTACAAAACCAATCGCGACTAAATTTTGTGGAAGCTTATACCGTTTGACCAACTTATATACAGTAAAAAGACGTTGATGAGGGCCAACTCAGACGAGGTTAATCCAGATCAGTACTTAAAATGGACCAGTATGCCGAAATTAAACATCAAACCGTGATCAATAGCCCAGTTGGCAGAGCGCTGGTCTCCCCGTCCTGGCAAAACGGGTTGGAGTGAGTCGTCCCGGCGCTCGATATTTCGCCCGCGGGTCAGCTGATAACTGGCCGACGTAGAATCACGCTGATCACCGCACGGTCATGTCGCACCCTAAACGGTACTTTAAGCTTTCGCCGTAAAATTAGCCGTTACCCGGAAATGCACGATCGGGTGTGAGGGTTAGAGTCAATGCAACGAGCTCTGCTTCGCACGAGCTTCGATCCGTAACATCATTCTGCCAAACCACTCGGTTCAAATTTATAAACAAAAAGCGATCTGATGTGTTGTAATCAGGTAGCATGCAGCCATTGGCCTGTAAGTCAAGTGAACCAGTCAGGTAATTTTTGATCATCTGAAATCAACTAAAGTCAATGAAATGCATCCACACACAATCTGACTGAGATCGTTTGGGTAGGGGAGAAGAAGACAAGGGTGTGTCTTCAATAATCGATCCTGGTTGACCACAACTGACCTGACATAGCTTGCCTGTCTCGTGGGGCTTCTGTATTCACGATGTATCCAAATCCTTCACCCAATTCCCTTATGTCGCATGACTTCTACCCCATTTACAAAGTACCACATTTCCAATTACTAATCTCAGCTAAGCTCCACTGACTGGTCTTGGTCATTCGTTCTTTGAAGTAGGCACATTCATCCTCTGCTTACACTTATTCTCCACAAAGTCTCGTTGACATTTAATGAATACGTCTCAAGGAAACGGGTAAATATTTTACATCAATCATTTGACATGAATTGATCGCGATTGGCACGACCTTGACAACCTATACCTTATGTATCAAGTTTATCCCGCAGGCCAATCCTCTTCCCACCACCACGTTTGTAGCCGATTGCCAGGCAGCAATTGTTCCACAGGCAACGCAGTGTCGTTTTACCGCCCGACATGCGTGCGGCCGTCTGCCGCCGACGATGGATCAGCCGAGAGATGCTCTTCACAACTTCGCCGGGCCGCAGTAGAAGACGTGATAAGGTGATTTTCAAATTTCGAAAGCCAAAGGGTGTACTGGAAGTACAGCGGACTAAAGGCTAATGCTCAACTCTATTTCGATTTTTCAGTTTTATTTCGGCCGTAATACAACAAATGTTACTGATAAAAAGAAAACTTAAGGGGACAGGTATATTTTCCCACCCACCTGTGCAAATGTTAAGATCATAGGCGTAAGACGCGAGCCCAACAAGATCCCGTGTCAGACATAGTTGTCAAATGGGGAAAGCAAGGCCAGGCACCTGAACAGAATGGCAGAAACCAGTTCACTTGTGATGCTGTTAGGCAGAAATGAACAGATTATGATAGAACCATTAAGAGAACAAAATGAAGGGCGAAATAAAAATCTGAGAAGACGATGGGTTCAGAGTCTCTTCTGATGGTCGGCCTTGCAGCGTTTAAGGTGTCCCATAAAGCTCGCTCACGGGAAGCTAATGATAGCCGCAAGCAGAGTTCCATTTGAACTGCAGTGGCCTGACGACGATTTGGCGCTGTTTGGTACTGCATGCACGAGAACGCGTACACTTTTGGTGCTATGTGCTCTCCCGAGTTCGGACAGAGATGCTTTGACTTTTTGCTCTGTCTGACTGTTGAATTCCTGGATTGCTAATGTCGTCTATGGACCTGAAATGAGTTATTTGTATTCCTGCTAAGACTGGCTTTCTCTTCTCACAAGCGCAAATCATAACTTGACGGCTTTCCTTTGCAAGCGCAGCCAGCATATGTAGTATGCTCGTTCCCGGATAGCACAAAGTCCCACGTGGATTGCGCCCAGTGGCTGCACAGATATTTAGCTGTGTCAAACGCAACAGCGTCACTATAACTCAGTTATCGATAACTGAATGTCGATATCGATAACGACGACAACTGTAGACTTCGCGCGGATTTTGTGCGCGTCATACGTGAAGTTCTGCCTGCTTGGACGTAACTTTCGTTACACAATAAATACGAACACAGAATGGAAAATTCCTCTGAGTACATTTATTCTTCGTCATGGACGAGCGTAACGCAGTAATCGCATGGACGAACAGGAGTAGGTTCAAGGCGTGAGTCGTCAGTCAAAACAAAATAAAAATTTCAAGAAGACGTATAACGGTCGTGCGCTCGGTAAAGGAGATAAGGTATTCAAACACAACAACTAGTCTTTCGCTGCAAATCTCTGCAATCTGTATCTCTGTGCAAACAAACAAAAAAAGAAACTTAAAACTATTCAACAAAAAACAACAGTATATCTAGTCAACAATAATATCTAAAGCACCTGGTTCTGCATATCACTTAGTCTGACATGAAAACGAAACGTTAAAATCATCAACATGGGCCAGTTTTTTGCCGCCGATAATTGGGATAAATGTTCCCTGTTTAAACATCATCTAACTATAGTGATAAATTTCAACACCAGACCTTGGCTCCCTACTTCATTTTATATGTCCCTTTGTCCATGTGGAGTTAGCGCCCATGTAAATGAATATGAAGGCGCCAACGTCAGTGATCCAGAAGCTCCCTGTATCCAAACCAACATAAAAGTCCACTGTTCTGCGTGCTAACTTCATGACATCCCCATGCGCAACAATAACCACACCTAGGCTAACAGTCGCAACAGCCCCACCCGTAAAATCACGGCAATAACCACATCCGTCCAATGGATGGGTGTCAAATCCGAGCTCACTGACTACTCTTAACATCACCGCGCTCTTCCCCTGCAACGACCGTTCAAATCCCGTAGCCCCGCCTGTAACCGGATAACAGTCTCTTCTTCAGTGCGCAGACAGCATGCCCTTCTTCTCTCAGCATCCTTCAGTTCCGCTGCATCACTGCACCACGTCGCAGTCCTTCGCTCATGCTCTCTAGATATGATACCGTTCAGCTGTGACCATTCTTGTGTGTGGTCGATGGCAAGCACCTGACTTTCTCTTCTGGAGGCAGCGGCGCCGTCTCAACTAGGCTTCGTGGATCGCGCTGGAGCCGAACTTTTGCAGGGTGCTCCCTGCTTCCATCCTCTCCTTGATGTGCTCCAAGTTCTCCGGCCGCCTGTAATGATGCGTACAGCGATCAGCCACCGCTGCCTAAAGCTCGCTGCATGCTATCACGCCACTGGTGAAGAGGTGAACAGCAGCATGGACCGTCTAAAGTGGTTTTATATTAGTTTGACGAAACGCTGGTAATTTGTATGCAAGACCATTTCGGACTATGGATGTATCATAAGACTATCGGCCGGCGAAACATTCTGGGGCCCGTAAATATTCATTCTCGCCTACAGCAATCATATGCCCTAATAACTTCCGACCACTTACCAGCTTAATGCACAATGCTTTAAGTCAATTTTAACGTTGTGACAACGGGACACGATAAGTACCAAACCAACGGTTGGCAACGTCACTGATTTTGAACCTTACTGCCTTGAAAGACATACCTGTACTTATTTTCGGAGACGGTCGAGAAAAGGGACTTTGAACAGCCCTTGTAATACTCGTAGCAGGCGCCTCGCTCCGAGCCGGCCTTTTCTGCCTGCAAGTACTCGGGGAGCACGTCGTTCGCCCACGGCATGACGCTCACCCTGCGAAGACCGGGACGGGTCAAAAGTCGAGACATGCTCTCAAGGTCGCGCTCCGCCTGTGGCGGCAGGATGACCTCGCGGGGCAGGCACGGGTCAAAGTTCAGCACACGCACTCGAGGTCGTTCACCACCGATGGCACCACGCGGACCCCGTTGAAATTGGAATATGTCAAAGGCACAACGCCACTGCGAGGTCATACAGACAACGGGCCATGCGGGATGTGGCCAGGCTACAAAGAGACAATGTCACGCGTGGACAGTGGACGCGAATTACGCCACGCTAAATGGATGTCAACATCGGAATAACCGCCACACCGTCAATGCTGAAACTCAAAAAACTATGCAAGCTAGGCGACGATTTCGCTTCCTTAGTGGGTCAACCCCATTTCAGCTCCTTCGACCCATCCACTTGAACTCGTAACATCCGTAACAGTTACCGCATCCGACGTTTTATAGCTCGTTAAGCCGTTAGAAATGGTCACGACTACTTCTCGCATGGCACTGCCGCGGGTTCCTGCCTCGAACAATCGACAGACGAATGCGCTTAAGAAGACCTTGGCCTTGGACGACAGAAGCGAAAGTTAGCCCAACAGAAACGAGTTCGATAAAAAGTGAAAAAGCCTGGGGCACCAGCTCGATAGTAACAGATCTGTATTCAGGCACTGACTGGCTTACAAACTGAAAGACTGCTGTGTCCGGTCTTTTGCTAGCAACTCCTTTAGTGATAAACCAACGTACGTTTCACGAACGACCGATCATTCCCCCACAGAAGGACCGTCATCAAGCCAACAGAGGGCGGCAGACCGACACGATTTCAGGTCAGCTGAGAAGGCGGGCAGCACGGCAGTGAAGTCGCACCTGAACAACATCTGCAGGAACTCGCCGAACAGGCCGTGGTACGGCAGCGGGTGTTCGTTGGTCTCGCAGATGGCCCTCAACAGGCACGCCTTGCCGTCGTGACCCAGGTTCATCAGGTAGTCCTCGATCAGTTCAAACAGCACCAGTCTGAAGAAAGCAGGGGTCAGTTTATGTTTACACGTATGAGCAGCTGAGACACGGCACAATACGCTCAGCATCCGAGCCAGCAAACAAACGTTCTTTAAACATTCGCAAACTCTCGGAAAAGCCGAGTGGACTCGACACTCCTCATCGTCTGATGACGTTATGGTGTAGAAAATCCTTACAAAGGCTGGACGAGGTGAGGGAGAAAGCCGGTCCACTTGTCGCCGGGCTGTATACATATTGGTCTCCCTGGTAACCACCAAAGGTAGATGAAATGACTGGCTTCCTCCTCACCCGAAAACCCATCTCAACAAAGGTCTTTTCAAATACGTCTGACTCTTTCTCTCCCTCGCTCTCTCTCCCACTCTCCCTATTTCTATTTCTCTCTCTTCCCGCCTCCCCCTCTTTCTCTCTTTCTCTCTCTTTCTCTCTCTATCTCCGTCTCTCCGTGGGGCCATACCCAGCATATCTGACCCCAGATCTGTCGGCACCAGGCGGATGTAAAAACCCTGACGCCGGCCGGCGCCCGACCGACGCCGCGTCCGAGCTCCGAACGTGCCGTGACTGGCCGCGCCGCACACTTTCGCTTCACCCCGGGCTACGCTGGTGTGCATCGACACGGCCGCAGTCGAGCGTGACGAGATATGACCGCTTCGTAGATGCAAGGTGCCGGCGGAGCGGAAGGTGGGTGGAACCAGTCCGTCAACAGTGTCGAGCATCGGTGGATGATGCAATGCCGAAGCGTCGTCGAACAAACTAAAATATTTTCTATTGTGCTGAACAAAGTCTGATTCGCCAGCTTACAGCAAGATGCCTGAGAGCGGAACGTCAACAATGTGAGAAATTTAGATCTCCGGTGCATAGGTCTCCGGTCTCCAGAGTTTAGGACTTCGGCAATTCTGAAGCGTGGTGTTTGTAACAGAAAGTAATCAGCTTAAAATTTAAGCGTTACGCTACTTAAAAGTCACAACCACTTGGCATTCTAGGTCAAGTGGCCTCAACTTATCCGCAGACGGTAGTTTCTTATGCTTACCGTTAAAAGCACTCAACATTGTTAGATTAGTATGCGCGTACGCGGACAGTTTTCCAAATGCACAGTTGTAAATTAGCTCCTAACGTAGAAGAACATATATCACCCATGCTCATTCCCAATTTTTGTTTCATTTCAGTTGATCGTACAGAGGGCATCCTGCATGCCTATGACATAACCAAAACGCATCATTAATCGCTGTTCGTATAACTCGCAATGCCTATGAGCAACACAATTTCCTGATGTAATACACGCAGCATTACTTTTCCGAAAGAGCAAAGTCGTCCGTGGGAAGAACCTTGACCAGCCGATCCGATTATTTATTACGTCACCTTGATGTCTGTTCCATGGTGACTGCAAACAGCCGACGTAACCCTCAATCATGGGAAACAATGCGTCGTGATTCTCACCTACCCAGCATCGGGCCAGTTGCCACAGCACAACGGATTTCAACAAATTACATTCCGGCTGTGAAGCTGTCATAATCGATATCGTGATGTAAAAACATTCATGCGACGAATAACGACGCTGCGGAAAGCTATTGCCAGAGAATTCCATGTTGCTGCTGAGGGCCTTGGGCTGTCCGATTATGTGCTGTGCGAAGATGTTTGTTCTCATGACTTGCGCAGACACCCTGACCCCAAATATTCCAAGAGTAACATGACCTAATCCTTGGTGGTTGGCTAATCTGTCAAGGATGCCCAGCAGGCAGTAACGGCAAGGGACCGTTATCACCCTGGTGTTCTCTTGGGACATGCCGCACAGTGTTTAACCTAACCTACACCGCCTGTGCGGTGCGCACGTCCAAGACTGGGCTAGACCTCCCTTGGAGCCCATGTATCAACCAACAACGTGAAGAGGGCTCACACATACTGTAAAACGAGCGTGATCCTCCGTCATGCCTCAGGCTGAGTTCTGGTGCTCTTAACCCTGTTCCCGGAAGGGGGGGGGCTGAATCCGCCCCCCTTAGGTTTTTCTCTTGCCAATTCTGGGATTTTTGACGTAGCTTAACAGGATTTGGTCACTTTTGTTACCTATTCCTTTTACGTACTAAAAAAATCGTAGGTCTTTTTCGTTCAGGGCCGGAGTCAGGCAACGCTTCTGGAACACACCGCAGGCCATTTTCGGCCCTGTTGAAGGTAAAGGAAAATGGCTGCCAAAACCACTTTTTTAGCTAGAACATAAAACTCTATGTGGGTTAGATGGGCAAGCATACAAATATAATTTTATTAATCTGAAGGCACTTCACAAAGTTCCGTCAAGATGAAAAGTCAAAATTTGGTTTCATAGTAATAAATCGGTGCTATTTTTTCAAATGTCAAACCCAGAATGCAGATGACGTAAAAGGGTGCCCTCTACTTATGTACCAACTTTCAGGTTGATATCAGACCGGGTCACGGAGCTATGACCTAAAATGTCCGTTGGCATACCCTATATCAAGACAGCCATAAAATGGACTTAAAAAAAGTAAAGCCAGATGTCTGGAAATGTTTTTAAATAATAAGAGATGTTTCATTTCATTCCAGGCGACCATGAGGTCAACGGAGGTCACTTAGGGTCAGAGGTCGTAAGCTGATCTGATAAACATGTGACCATGACATTTTCCCCTTTTTCATGTCCCTGGCGCCGCCTATGTTAATCATACACAAATAATGTAATATGGTTTGTACTTCTTCAGCATAACATGACTTGTAAAAGGTATAAAAGTGTTTTTAACTTTTTCGTTAATTCACTTTTGGAAAAAACTGATTCTGCCGGTTTTGAAACCCCCTGAACTCCTATGAATCTTCTCAAAATTTCAAATATATGGACCAACGGTAAAAGTCCTATCCATAAGCGGTCGATTCGTGCCCATTTCGTCAAAGTCGCCTCATAAACAGCAGAATTATAACAAGTCCAATTCTGACTTCGTTGCCCCCCACTGTATCCACCCCTTTCAAGGTTTTAAAAATTTCGTTTTACAGAAATGTAGCTGGCATGGGAAATGGCATGGCAAATCGATCGTCGTTTGTTGAGATGAAACCTAATGTGTAGTTCTCAAGATACGGGCGGGCCGACTTTGTCCCCCCCCCCCCGTCGGAATCGGCTGTACCGTCTAGCCCTCCGGGAATGGGGTTAACCTGATCAGGCATAACAGGAGAGGTATCACGGTCAGGATTACCGTAAAAGGAAGGGGTCAACATGTTCCAAACAGGCACAGCACACTCGCTCATACTATAACCTGTTGCAGTATGGCTTTGTTTTGGGCACCAGTTGGGTCTTAGGGAACTGCGACCCAAGTAAGAGTAACGTATTGGAATAATTCGCTGAGGGAAGTGGTAGCCTAATATGACCTCCCTGGCTTCTCTTCTGATTAAAAGCCCTCTTTGATTTTATTCACCTTTTGAATCCAATGGCAGTTTTGACTTCGACTCTGATTACCATTTCCTCTTCATTTTCCTCTTTATGCACCCCTACCTCTCTA
This sequence comes from Capitulum mitella, assembly GCA_030062745.1. NCBI lineage: Eukaryota > Metazoa > Arthropoda > Thecostraca > Pollicipedomorpha > Pollicipedidae > Capitulum > Capitulum mitella. The sequence goes on from CP099846.1 coordinate 24,217,755, forward strand.
TAGATCTAGATACCTCCTTATCTCCATATTCCCATCTGTCTTTCATCTATCTTTTTACCTGTCCATTAATCCTTTCTTCTCCCTCCTCTCTTATCCCTTTTCTCCTTACCTTCTATGTCTTCTCATTTCTCTTTTCTCCTCTCTACTCCCTATCCTTCTTCTGATCTCTCTTTCTCTCCTTTTCCTGCCTTCACTTGGCCCGTTTGTCCACCGTACTTTCCTCCTCCCTCCTTTCCTCGTTTCTTTCCCCCTCTTATATGTGACCACGAGGACGTGTATACCCCACACGTCTTTCCCCCGCTGCCTCACTCACCGGTCGCCCAGCGGGTGCGGCTTGTAGTCCTGCCGGCTGCGACGGTAGCGGCGGCGGCGGCGCCTGTTCTCCTCCGCCTCCTCCTCGCCCTCCTCGCCCTCCTCGCCGTCTCCCTCCGGGTTCTCCCTGCCGCCCTGCGGGTTCCCGCGGCCGGCCGTGATGGAAATGCCCGGAATCAGTCCCCACGGGTTGTGCTCGTCCGTGATGCCGAAGTCGTCGAAGGTCACTGCGGGAACAGCGGAAGCGGTGGCCGATGATAGGGAAAGTGGCGCAAAGCTCGCTCGTGTCTGCGGCCGCTTTTCGAGAATGCGTCCACTTTATGGCAGTAAACACGAACGAGTAGGCCGCCGACTCAGCCTTTCGATTCAGATCGGTTCGATTCCCACCGCTGGGTTTTCAGTGGTCATTACGTTGGTCTCCTTGAGATGCCGTCACAACGGCCTGGCTAACCAGCAGCCGTGTACGGCTGACGGGCTGAGGCTCCAGCCTCTCGGACGGGCGGTCCGCGTCTGCAAAAGGACGGCGCACCGTCTTCGTCTCCCGACAGGGGTCGCCACGTCACACCCGAGGCCTGCCGCGTGTGGCGTAACGTGACGTAACGCGTTTCCCCGCCCATGGCTGGAATTAGGCGCGGCGGCGGCGGCCGGTCGTAAAAGTGGTCCGCAGGAACTCCCACTGAGACAGGCCCGGCGTGTTCCACAGGCCGGCGAACGGCTGGGGTCCGGCGAATTGGAGGGAGACCGATGGCGACGCCGCGGCCGCGCGCCAGCGGGTGAGCGATGACGATGATGGGGGACGGTTACGGTCGGTTTGTTTCGGTGGAGCTCGGGGATGTCTTCATTTGTTTACGCTCACACGAGGGATGGATGTGTAGTTTTGTAACCTGCGTTACGTGCCGGCAACTGATAATGTTGGTTCGCTCACAGAAAAAAGGAAATAAGGGGCACAAAAACATTAGAAAAGTAATTAAAAACTATCATTTATCAGACGTGTCCAATACAGAGCCTAATGGTAATTTAAAACGATGTCAGGAAAGTGAGATGGGGAGTGAGAGCAAACTGCCGCGGAAATCTACAAAGAGGAGACAAATATATATAACGCAAGAAATGATCGAATACCCTGTTAATAGCGTCATGATGATACGCTGAAGAATATAGTCTCAAAGAAGCACATAACTCATGAGTACTGATAATATTCGCCATGACTCCTGCATACACAATTCAGATCAGAAACAGAGATGCAGAATGGATTAACTCAAACTTTTGACTGTGGCAGAGTCGTCTTTTCCCCCGAGTCGAACACTAAAGATCAAAGTCGAAATTTTGGCTTGGTTGAATCAAGCCGCAATGCTTTCATGAAACCAACTGCAGCGATCAGCATGAAAAGTCCTTGCGAGCGTGTCTGTTACCAGCACCCACACTGTCTGTGAACGCAGCCCAGGGCAGCATTCAGCGGTGACGGAATGGACGTCGGGCACACGTTCCGCCGAGTGTGTGCCGCTGTAACGGTCAGCGGTCACGGTGCACGCGAGCACGAGACGCGGCGAGCTCTTGCACGACGCTGGCCGGTGAGCGCAGCCGCGGTGAGCACAACTCACGGCGGCACCCACAGCCGGTGTGACATGGCATGGCAGTGTGAGCAGCTGCCGCGCGCCTGGCGGGTTCTGTCGCGTCTGCAGGCGCTATCAGACCTGTCGAACTCCGGCACATGTGCAGCGGAACAGACTTTCGCTGTGCTGTCGGACCGACGTGGGCCCGCTGCGGCCGAGAGACAGCACGGCTGGGGGGTGCGCGACCTTGCCCGGGGTACGCCGGACAGGAGCATGGCCTCGGTGTTTTCACCTGCAGCCGCGGGTCCGCCTGGCGACACTGAGGGCCGGTTTCACCCAGGGTCGAGGGGGCTACCGCTGAGAGACGACGGGGTGGGGACCATAAAGCTAGCCGGTGACAGGCTAGTTTCCTCGTCGGTTCTGTTTGGTTTCGGAAACCTGCGCAATTTATTTGCATTTACTGTTCGTTTTATCCGTGCTTTCTGCTTCGCAACAGGGGACCTTCATGATCGGGGAGTGTTTTTTTTTTTTTAAATCGGTAAAGCTAAGGCGATAACCTCTTTAAGGGCATTTCTTTTCATGTATCGCCCTAAAGCTAATGCTTGTTATCATTTTCTAAATATGGCAGGGTCATCGCCCTACATCCCCTGTGGGTCCCTACACCCATAAGGTGATCAGATATGGTACGAGATTTGTGTGCAATGAAAGGGGCATGTGTTTCAGCACGACGTTTTCTCTGGCCGGAGCCAGTTGCAGAGAGAGCGTTTGATATACATAGAATGTAGGGCGCTGTAAAGCTGGTCAGATCAGCAGCACACGTAGAAATGGATTCGCACACTCACATTTAAAAGGTGCCGATATCGTCATATCGGACGCATATCCTGCCGGAAGGTTCCTCAAGAAAGGAATGGCGAGGGTTGGCGTCAGAATGAAAATTGTTCCTGGCGGAAATGTTATTCTTCTTTCGTCATAGTTGTAAGCGATGAATCGTTCTTGCCTGCTGTGTGGCTCATTTTCTGAAAAAGAGATTGTTGTTAATGTGCGTATTTTGAAAATCATATTCTACGATTTATAAAATGCCTTTGCTAAAAGACAGCAATTGCTGATAAACCAGATTAGTCGTAAACATGATTCGAAGCGCCCGAGCACTCCAATAGTTCCGCACTCCCCGCAAGGAATGGTGTGGTTTCATCTGGCTATGGGACACGGGTGCAACGGGCCGCACGTTAAGGCACGTAACGCACTAACTGTCCTGGCCATGGAATATCATGTTTGTCAGAGCAACTGCCACTGCCTTTCTCGGATCGGGCATCTGGCATCAGAGCTCCCTGGCAGACACCCAGGCTTTACGTGCGTTCAGCCGGACGCACCTGAGCTCGTGGTATTGGAACGTAGTAGACGGTCAAGGTCAGATCTTCCCGCGGTCACGCTCCCCGTCACCATGGCAACCAGCAGCAGCAGGAGAAACGAGAAGCTCATTGTGTCTGAAATGGAACACATTTGCGGTCATCGTCGTTATCGATATGTCTACAGGACGAGTCGTTGGGGCGTCAAAGGCGAAAATTTTGCTTCTGTTATTGGGTCTCACCGTAACAAATGCCAACATGATCGACGACCCAACCAAACCATTTCCAGGTTTTTACCGCTTCGCAAGAAAGACCCAGTGCGTGGAGGCACTGGGTTCAGATCCCTAAACAGGGACCTGCGGTTGGCCAGGTACCGAATGGTCAGCCGTGCGCGGGATGGCCGTGCTATGGAACTGCAGGGCACACTACAGATCCCTCCACCGGCATCTGTTCCGGAGCCTGAGGCAAAAGTACTCCACGTCTGGGAACATTTGGGAGACGGGATCAACGTCCTGTTTAGCACGGGTGCTGACCCCAGCGCTTCACACTTGAACACTTTCGGACCAAATTTACACAGACATAGAAGAGAAATAGGACAGACAATGCATCATCAATATCCGTTCCTCTCCATCAACATCATATCTCCTTAACTCGCCTTGTAACATCTGATCTCTGTCACACCATACCCATCCCAGTCTCATCGGCTATTTAGCAATTAACATATTCGATTTCTCCAGAAGCAGCCATTTCCAGACGCCTGGCATCTCGACAAACGGTGTCAGCCAGCGGATGGCATCTTTCCTGTCCCTGTCCTATTACGTCACGAGGAAAGCGGCCGATGTGGTGGTGGGGGACGGGGGGGGGGGGGCGACCCGGCCCGGCAGTTGTCGGTGAGTCCTTAAAACTCCCCTCTCACTGTCAGGAACGAGTTTGGTCTCAGGACACGGCAGCTGGCGACCAGTTGTGTGTGACACGGCCATGCGTGGAAATGTCCGGTTGGTTTCCAAGCGATAAACACAATTAGCCTGAATTGTTTACTTCTAGACCAGCGCCTGAGTAATTTATCGAAGGTATCAGATTACGACAGCTTTCGGTGGAACGGACATGACGCACTGGACGACAAGTCCAGAACTCTAGCTAATTTGAATTTCAGGCTGCCGGTCCTTTGACGTGAACGGCTCCACCCGTACTTTTGAATTCTCTCCAAAAAACAAGGTCAGTTCATCCCTCCCACGGACAATAGTCGTCAGAAACTCCAGCCGGTAGAGAAGCCGTTTTCACATTTAGTATTGCGCTGTTTAAAAAAGACATTTTCTAGCCAAACAAAAATGGGCTGAAAAATTTACGTGGCGAGGCAACGAGACAAAATACTCAGCCATGCTGCATTATCAAAATATTACACCGCAATAGTTATGCATCCCGATTTTTTTTTTGTTTGTACGTGTGTTGCTGACATGATTAACCTCACAGTATACACAAAAACTTTCTGTAAAAAATCATATATTCTTTTTGGCTTTAGCAGGGTAGCAAAGTCGATAATAACATCTGACCTTTCATTCGTCTGACCCTGACCCCAAGAGAAGAGCAATCACAGATTAAAACGACAGACTAGTTGAGAAACCAAGTCGCCAAAAAAGGGAAGGGTGCCGGCCGGAATGCGATTAAACTACAGAGACAGAAACGATGAGGTGCTCTTGTTCCCTGTGAGTTTGGTGGTCACTAGATAATTCGGAGTCAAATGAGATACTATCCGAATCAGAAGGAAACGCGTGCCACACGCTCCGCATTCTTACATTGCTCCTTTTTGCTTCTTGCTTAGAAAAGAAAGGGCTTGAAGTCTGGTAACCACTGCGTTGTTCGTTGCGCAAATGAAACCTTTACGTCCGGCGAGGGTTAAAACAAGAGAAAGTCGCCAAAAATGCAAAAAGTGCATCCATACCAGTACAGTAATAAAGGGCCAAATGCGCAGCACATATGACAGACTGCGGTCCTGGAGCATGTGTGCATTTGGCCAAATGTGCATAAAGATTCTCTAATCATGGTCGAAACAGGAGATTATCCGATCTTTACCATCATCAGATAACGGCATTTCGGTGTAATACATTTCGGAAATACGGAAACCCTCTTCAGGATATCATAAACAAGCATACCCATAAACCCATAAAGTGGAATGCAGCACAACAGAATTGATAGGAAAGATGAACGGTAACTGGATGTCTACGCGCTCAAGCAAGTTCATGCAACGCTTTACATCTAGTCTCGTAGCTCCCATTTGTTCATTTTTTATGGCCAGTTCCGGAACACTTCCGCAACCCTTTCGTAGCATTTCGCTGACCACAGAAAGTGGTCTTTAACCGAAGCCACAATTTGCAAAATTCCGCTTTTCAAACATACATATACAGTAGGCCATAATTCCGCGAGCAGCATCTTAAGCGTCATCTGTGAGAACAAAGGCGCCCTTTAGCTGTTTTCATTCTTAAAGCCGGTACGTGAGCTGGCTACAGACGGTGTCTTACCCAGGCGGGCATTGGATACAGCTTGTGATAATGAAGCCGGCCGACGTATGAAAGTTCGCCGGCGGGGCTCAGGAGAGCACCGGCGTTGCAGATTTCTACTGCGACTTACTGCTGAGCTCGCCAATCACTGACTGAGCAGGTGCAGAGGTAATGAGGACTTGGCAGGAAACAAATGGAATGTTCTTTATACACTGACGTAATATAGACAGTTCTGCTTTGTTATTTGTATTCATTTAGTCACGCCCTTAACTTTAACGGAATTTCCTACAACTTCGCTTGTGGCTGAAAGCCAAGGTATGTCCGGAGACACGTAAGTTGCACATGCACGTTGCACATGGACTTTACAATGAGGAACCACGACTCCCTACTTAATTTTTTTGACGTCATGTGCGTAACGATGCATAAAAGGGAGAGCTTAAAGCGGTTTTGATACGACAAGCCCATTTCTCTTGGAATCTGACCTTGGGCAGAGAATTACGTGTCTTTGGCGCCAGCCGATATCTCTCCACTGCTGATTTGTTTCAACGGTTTCTTCAGTTTTAGGGACAATTTGCGCATCTTCTTGTACATCATCTGATACGACATGCATTTAATTCATTTTCATTCTCGCGACCCGGTAAATAACACATCATATGCATTAAATGGACGCAACACTGCACACGTCTTATCACCGGCAGTACTGTAATGATGTGCCAGTGACTGGAAAACTTGACTCGGGTGGAAAGCCAGTGTTAATGGCTTTCATCTCTTTTCAATAGAACTCACTCCCAGCCATGAAACGAAAAGCAGCAAGCTTCCCTAGGTTGGTCCAAGATGGCAACAAATCTGTAATATGGCAGAACAACAGTCGCTTCCAATTCAGATATCACTTGCCCTCTTTTTCTCCTTATCTTCCCTCCCCTTTCACGGCAGTTGGTACACGAGGGTAGGAATGAAATCGCATCGTCTGGAGCTGGAATATGAATCCCGTGCGGCATTTAACGAACTATTTTTTTACAGTGCAAAACCGCGTTTAAGCCCAATAATTGGTCATGTCTAGTGCACTAATAAACATGACGAACGATTTCAAAAACAAACAAGGGGTTAATCATAGACAATACCATAATGTAGCTTTTGGAACCCATTAAGTTTCTTTTTAGCAAGCAGTCCGAGAGAGCCGTTGTCAAAGTGCAGTGAACCAGTGCAGATGTTAAGGTGGAGTTATGGCGCAGGAAGATTACCGTTCATAGCTTCGGCTTCTGATTGAAGGTGAAACCCACTGCCATGACACCGAACAAAACGTCCTTGATTTATTTGAAGCCATATCTTAAGGCAGCTTTGCTGCCTTAAAGTATGACTTAAGCTGCTGTTGTCAACAGACAGAATGACGCATGCCACTATGCGGCTGAGACGAAAGGATACATCGTTCGTGTGAAATTTTCTTTGTTACATCCGAATCGGAATTTTCTTCTTACATCCGAATCCGAACAGGATGCAGGATAGAACAGAAGGTCGACTGTGACAGGTGGTATTCTCTGGCTGTGCAACATTAATTTATTGCTCGCGTTTTCTATTGGAAGGCGACGCTTATGAAACAGCTGTTCAACACTTCACGCGTCTCATGCTACGCGGGTGAGGCGGGGCCAGCACGCAGGCCTCGCGCCATGTTTGCGTGAGGGATGGGTGTAACATGACACCCTCCGAGATATGCATCTGCTTTCTTTTGCTTTCCTCTCCTCGTTTCGGTTTTGTTGCCTGGCGAGGCCAGCGTTCATTCTCAGGGCTCCTGAGACGTGCCTGTTCACACCCCGCGCCAGTGCGGCTCCGTTTTCAGGTGTTGGCGCATCAGAAAGCCTCCGTTGATCTGGCACTCTCGCCCTGACAAGGACTCCCGCGAAATTCGCACAGCCAGTCCTTGTTTATAAGCTGGAAAACGCGAGAGTTTCACTACGGCGCCTCGTCGAATACCAATTACGCAGAAGAGGACCTCTGTATGTTATTAACTCCAGGGCCTCCCGCGCTCCAGCGGTTGAAATTGAGCTTTGACGTCGCGCGGGCTCTTTAACGGCGCACTTGTGGTTGCGGTAATCAGTCCCGTAACCCGTTATACAAGCGCCGGACAGCCAGCGATGAAAAGTGCCTCGAACAGAACCACAGAGGCGCCACAGCACAGGATCAAAGTGTGCGAGGTATCTGACTGAGCTTGCTTCACTCGCGCAAGTCACGGAACCTATGAATTGGCGCTGCAAAGGATCAGGAAGTCGCTGTGAAGGATCAAGGAGTTAATGTCAGTGCACACAGTTTCACTGGACTAAGTTATGGTCCACTGATTGTAAAGGGAAGAAAAATATCGATCGCGATGGCCTCGCTGAAGTCCTGTAGCTTTGTTTGTAAGTATGTATAAGTTTATAGCTATGTAGCTTTGTTATTTATGCTATATTTATGATATTTATGTTTGTTCTTTATTTATGTAGCGATGGTTCTACCACAGAGAAAGACGAAATATCTGAACCGGAGACACTGATTACCGTTATAATCATCTCAAGGCCCATTTGTATTTTGAACAATGCAGAACGTTTCCTCTCAGTATGATATTCTAAAACGCCAGTAATGTGATGACGATGGCCTAATTTTGGCGTATCCGAAACTTGTTATAAAAATCAGCCTGAAATTTCAGATCAACTCTGCCAAACGTTGGGTCGTGGCATATGCGGACTGAAAAGACGCAAAACGGCAAAAGTGTACGGAAGAATGACGCTTCACAATACTTTGTTCCTGGATGTCCCTTCCTGATCTATCAACAGCCATTGGTCACGCCCATCATGACCTCTTGAAAAAGGCTTGGGCGGCAGCAGCTGCCTCTGTACCCAATCTTCACCGTTTCGCCACCGATAATTGGAGCATTTGCGCCGATGGTCATCAATCAAATCCCTGCGACGCAGCCCACTGACTCGCGGGCGACCTATGCCGCGCTGGGCCCGGCTTCCACTTTCTCCGGGTGGCGGCCCTCCGGACAACCATGACAGTCTAATATGTCTCCCGACGCCGGCGCTCGACAGGGGCGCCCGACGACCGCTGGAAGACGGAAAACCTCCACGTTCGCCCTCTGAGGCAGAGATCTTAACGGCGGGCGGACACCCATCCCCAGCGACGACGTCATCTTTTCGGTTCTGGGAAGAGGTCTGGCGACGCGCCTTCGTGGCTGCTTGGCCAATTTTTATCCACCCTGACGTGGCCCTGTAGAACTTTCTGGCTGTTTTCCTTTCACTGCATGATGATAACGGAGTGCAGGTGTTCAAATAACTGTCATATGCTTTGATGGTTTTCCTTGGTGTAGCTCATTGATCAGAGCTCACTGATCATTCACAGCTCCCAGCCAATTCTGGATGTTTTTAGGACGTTCTTTCCATGCACCACCATAGACCTCATGTTGAAAATCGCAAATGATTAGGAAGCGGGCCCCCAAAAACCCTAAGTTCCACCCATGTCGACGGTTCTACCGAAAACAGGCTCCAGAGAGCACCCAGCAGCTTTTAAATAATCACTCCTGCGAGCCACGGAAAGAGACTGACGTCACTCGAAAACCTGCCCAGGCGGAACGACTCGAGGACATCGAAAGTGAAACGGTCAGCGGCGCTCCGAAGCCGTGCGTACGGCCGACGGCGGGTCTGGAGACCGGCCGGCCACTAAATCGGACCAGGAGGCCGCGCTCAAGGCCGCCGTCCCGTCCACGAGGAGTTTGTTGCCGGCGACGGCGCTGCGCGTGAAAGAGCAATGCTGGGAACCGGCTGCTCGCCGTGGACGGACCGGGAAGGTCGTGCTAGGCAGGAGACAGCGACGTGAGCTTGGTGTCGAGTCGACGGTTGGTGAAGCAGACTGGTTGCATGGGGCACATGTTGACTAGGAAGGGCCGGCGGAGATGCCCGGGCAGGCTCTGGATGGTCTTAAGTCACGCAAGGTCCGCAAAATGCAGGTCAGCTTAATTTATAGATCAAGGCGTCATATTGGCGCGTTCGAAGCTACAGTAAACCGGAGTGAGATCGAATTAGTTTTGCCATATTGCGCAGAAGAAAAGATTGTAACTGCTGCTGGGGCAGGATTGGAGTTATCTGCCATACCTTTCTCATGTCATGAAAACCGGCCCAGCTTATCTTATCCTGAGATCACTTCGACTGACTCCACTCCATCTCTACGCACGCTTGCCCCGCTGAAGAAGCTCTGCAGGCCTGCTCGCCGGCCGGACACCTCCCATCTCGAGCGTGCGGTCGAGTGTTGGCTTTCTCGAGAGGCCTGACGGGACAGCCACTGTCTCGTGTCTGCTGCGCAGCGCCCGGGTGGGGCCGGGGTGAGAGAGAGAGGGGAGAGAGGGGGAGAGAGGTGTCATAATTAGGGAGAGGACCGGATCGCCGGCCGAAACGGACGGGTCCGCCCTGATGGCCGAGATTCCGACGTGTGATAGCAGTGTCGGGAAAAAAGTATTTCGTCACTTTTGGGGCGCCGAGCCCATGCGAGCCACTCCGGACATTTCGGTGGTTTGTTGGCATCTGCGGCGAGCGAGCAGGAGCTGGCACGCACTATGAGCCCGCGGTCCTGAATATTCAACCGTGGAAGACAGGGTTATCAGCACGAGAAGGAATAATATGAAAAGTAGTGAACTGGATATGCGCTCTCCAACTGAAGTCAACGACGAGGACTTAATCGGTCGATCTCGAGACGCTACAACATTCGCTCCACTTGTTCAGCTCTGCGGTCGTGCCTGCCTGTATCATCTCCCGACGGTCTGTGGAGAGGTAGTGGCTGAATGTGTGCCATTCGACGTCGGTTTGACTGTTCTCTTTCATTTGCGCAGCATGACTAAAGAAAATAGATCTTTGCGCAAAATGGAGTTGGTCACGTTTTAAAGTATCAATTTCGAACAGGCACGTATAATCCGAGTTATGCATATGCACGAGGCAGATGTTTTGCTTTCTGTAGGACTGGTAATGCCCACGCCCCACCAACATCTTTTTTTATCTTAATCACACATGTTCGTAAGAGACATATGGGGTAAAATATAGCACCAAGAATCTTAAATTTCATGCAACAGATTGATGATATATATATATATATATATATATATATATATATATATATATATAATATGCCGTTCGTTTTTTGATACATGGTAACAAATCATTAAGAGTGGTAATCAAATCAAATCATTAGGAATGGTAGTTATTAAGATTGGTACAAATCATTAAGAGTGGTAATCAAATCATTTCGGGGGGGGGGGATTAGGTTGTCGAGCCTACGACTCAGCTCACATTCACATACAAAAAACGTCACCCCTGACACGATATATATAGATTACAACTTTGCAACTTGCTTTTTTAGACAAACGATGTTATGTATGTGTTAATATATACATATATACATATGTACGCAAATATACTTACCCATGTATGTGCGTGCATACCTAATTCCAAAAACCACGCCTAAGGGCGAGATATTCGTATTAGCTGCCTTGGTGTGGGTTTGTTTAAAACGTCGAGACATACGAGCATGTTCGTGGTTGACACACGACGGCCTCAGCGGGGAGAGAAAGACGGGGAGGGGAGGAGGGGAAGGAGAGGCAGGCGCCGGACACACCTCTGCCGGAGCAGGGTCATCCTTGCAGCGGGCCTGCATAGACACGACCGGCTTTCCCGTCGTGGGGTTGGCTGCCGACCGCGATGCATTGCATTCCACGAAAGAAATCTTTCAGGTCATGTGAGCGACCATTACAGATGTATTGTGCTGTGCTTTACGAGCAATAAAATCAGATGTATGTCGCAAATCACGGTCGTTTTGTTTCACCAATATTTTGTTGGCGCCACATCATCGGGGGTGAAATATCCGTGGGGTTTACGCGGGTGGGTGGAGGTTCAGGCCGTTTTGCCTCATTTGCTCACTGTCATTGCCGCACGGGTTAATGTTAAATTTTGCTGTATTTGTGAGGAGCTGGAGCGCCTCAACGCATCACTGGTTCCGCTGTCCCGCCCCAGGTTCTTTAAGATGTGACTGATATGATCTCGATATGAAATCGTCAGCCGTGCTCTCTCATAATCGGCAAGCCGGGCCGCGGTGGTTGTGTCGAGCCCTGGTCGTCTCGCCTGCGCCCCTTTCCGAGGAAAACTGATCACCGTTCCGACCCTCACCCCGAGTTGTTGGCCGTGGCCCACACCCTGCTCCGAAGGATCGGAAGGCTGGACCAGCCCAATTCTTCTCGATCGACGGTAGTGTTCTGATCGAAGATTAAAACTTGGGAACCAGGTCAGTTTAGATCGTGATCTGTCGATCAGCGGTGTTATTCTGATCGCAGACTGAAACTTGGGAACCAGGTCAGTTTAGACCATGAGCTCATTGTCCTGATCCTCACAATATACGACCTAAGGTTCTGATTGATTCCAGGACGCCCAGGACCTCCGTCAGAAAAGGGACATTTGGGCGAGCCCCAACTTTTCGCGATGCTAATTATTCCTGTGGGTGATGCACGAAAAGAGCCACAAAAGGGATATGAATGTCCTTTGGGGCTTTCGGGGCATCCCGGCACAAGGTCCCTGACATTAGTCTAAAAGGGCCAAAATAAAGGGGCGCCACAGTCCACCTTTGTTCACAACACCGCTCTTGTCCCCACGTCTGGAGGTCAGGGAGATGGTACGCTCCGTCACCCCTAGACCATCGCCCGGACCCTGACCTCAGTTTGATGACCTGGCACGTTCCGTCTCCCCTGTCAGCCGCCCGGACCTCACCTCAGTCAGGTGCCCTGGAACGCCGTGTCCCGGTCGCCGCCGCCGCCGTCCGCGTCGCCGTGCCCCCGCCGCGGGTCTGAGCGGGTCTCCCCGGCCCGGCCACCGCCGCCGCCGACGCCGACAACTGGTTACGTACCCCCTTAGGTCAGCCGCGCGGGGAAAGGCGACCAATGAGCGGCGCTGGGAAACGGCGCGCCGCCGGGGGCCGCGTCCGCCGCCTCCCGGCCACCAGCGCTTTTCACCGGCCGGTGGAGCGGGGAAGTCCGACCGAGCCCCGCCGCCGCCTCCTCTCCGGCCGCCTCCCCGGCCGCCCGCGGGATGGAGGACACGCGCGGACCCGGCAGGCGTGAGGGCTCTGGGGGGGGGGGGAGGCTGCCGCAGTGGAGACGTGCATTGTGGGCATCGCAGTGCACACGCTGGCTGTATGTGGGCTGACGTGGTCGTCTGTGCAACATGGTGGTCGTCGTTGGTGGGATAAACGATGTGGCCTGCTGCGTCCGTAGTGTAGCGAGCCTGATGATAATCTCCCGGAACGACCTCTGCCAGTGAGGTTTGGAGATCCGGAACGATAACACCAGGTACTGACCGCACCTGCAACGGGGCGCCATTAGAACTCTCGACAGCTATGACGGGCAGCGGCAGAGCGGCTTCTCATCAGCTCAGCTTGCGTCACGACACCCCGCTCCGCGGTGCATCTCATCGCTTAGAGAGCGATCGCTTCGCATTCGGCCGGCGTTCCCGGACGGCCGCCTCCGCCGTCGGCTCGGCGACGGGCGCAGAACGGACGCCCGCCCGGTCCGCCGCGCGGCGTCCGCGTCCGCAGGAGGCTCGCAGAAACGCCTGCGAGGGCACTTCGTCAGCCACGTGCACCGGTCGACGGCGGCGGACGGCGCCGCGCGCCGCTTTCACTGCAGGACGCGCCGCGCCAGAGCCATTGACACCGTTTGACTGCACAGATCCAATTATTCGCAATAGCTGGTCAGGTGCAGAACGGTTTTGAAGTAGGGTATGCAAGTACGCGTCAAACCTCGGTTGTCGACACTGCTGTCTGCGATTTCCAGCTCCAGGATGGCTGGTTTTCAGCGAACCAATATGCCGATATAAGCGAATAATATAGAACCAATAATAGGGCATCTCCAAGAATATAAAATGACGACCACATAAAAAGGGTGTGCCGTGATGGACATGCTGCGTGTTGATGGGATATTATGCTGTCAGGCAGGATAATCATACGAGCCGTCCAAAGCATGCCGTTTTCGCATCTGAGGTGGCAGGACCAGGGGCAAGACACCTGCAGCCTCCGACACAGGCGTAAAAGGCAAATCCCCGATACGCAATAGCGATAACTGCGCAACAAATGTCTGTCGCGACTTAAATCCGTGTGGTCATCGAGATGTTTTTCTCTGAAGGCCGTGTGTGATGATGTGCCGATTGTTAGTCGTTCTTGCTTCATTCAAATGGTGGCATAACTGGTGGGGTTACCGAACGGGTTACACAGTAAATAGTGTGGCGGAGTTTGGAATAGGATTCGGAAGAAATCCATCATCAGTTACATCATACGTCGCCATCCATTCCCAAACTCGCACCTTGGTATTCGCAGAGTGATCTCTTGCGTTTGAATCTGTTTAATTCTTGCGAGAATGAAACTGTGGCAAGTTCATTTTGCATGTTCTGCCGCTGATGTCCGAATGAGGCAGCTCATGCATTTGCAACGTTAAAATTTGTTTCTTCCCGTAGAGATTGATTGAAGAACCGGTTACTGCTTATATACAATACCGCCAAACTCAGTATCTTTGGAAAGAAGAATTGAACCTCGTCAGAGCTGGTGAACCCAAAAGGTACTCCAACTCACAGACGATGTCTTGCCATGCATGTGCAATTATTCCGAAGTGCTAGTCATCCAAGTGGTACAACTGGTTTAGTTGAGATGTTCTTCTCGACTCCGTGTGGTAGTGGATCCCATCCAGACAACTACCTAAAAGCCCTCACTCCAACACGATGAGCATCATGGAAAGCAGCCACGCCATGTGATCTCGGTCATGGCTGGAGATCCTTAACCCTATTCCCGGCAGGGGGGTGGGTCCGCCCCCGTCGGGTTTTTTGCTTGCCAATTCCAGGCTTTTTAATGCAGCTCCACGAAACTTGGTGACTTTTCCTAGCTATTCGTTCTATGTGCCACGACAAAATTTCAGAATTCTGTTTTGCTCAGGGGCGGAGCCAGGCAACGTTTTTGGGAGGCACATCAGGCCATTTTTGGCCATATTGAGGGTAAAAGGAAAACGTCTGCCAAAAACAGAGTTTTTAAGATAAAACTTAAAACTTTATATGGATATATAGCCTAATAGTTGGGCAATGTGCAGATATAATTTTGTTCATCTGAGGTCACTAACAAGGACAGATCAAGGTCAAAAGTCAATTTGGTTTTATTGCAATAATTTCGGCGTTGTTTGTTTAACTGCCAAACCCGGAATATATATCACGTAGAAAGGTGCCCTCTACTTGTGCATTAAGTTTTAGCTTGATATCAGGTAGGGTCACGGAGCTATGACCTAAAATGTCAGTGCGCGTACCTTATATCGCAATAGCCATAAAATGAAATTTCTGAAACAGAGTAAATTCAAATGATTGAAAACGTTTACAGATAATATTAAATGCACACGAGATCATTCCAAGTGATTCCAAGGTCACTGGAGGTCATTTAAGGTGAAAGGTCACAAGTTGATCTGAAGAACGTTTGACCATGACAGTTTCCCCTTTTTCATGTCCCTAGGCGGCGTTTTCGAATGCGGATGGTACACAGGAATGAGAGGAGACGGACAGGGCATGTGCGTGATTGAGAAAGTACACAGCCAGGGCAGCGAAGCTGGCGGTAGTTCGGTGGGATGGCCAGCTTTCGCATCCGATTGACGCCAGTTCTAGTCAAAACGGCATGGATGTTACCACCGGAAGGGGGACGAAGTACGTGTCCCTCGCATTTTTTGGTGCGTAGTGCGGGCGCACCCCCTTTACGCCACAGTAAAAAAGGTTTGGAAAGAATATAAAATAAAACATGTCTTACATCCGATCTCCAACAAACACCAAAGCCGTGGAGATCCCCTTTTCTTTTGTTTTGCTGAGAGAGAGCCTTTTTTAACTCTTAAGCAGCCAGCAGCCTCCGGGCGCACCCTGCCCCCCGCCACATACATTGATAAACTGTTCCTTGTGGATACGGCGCCTCCTACATGTAAGCGCTCTCGTACAGGCCAGGTAACTCTGAAATGCATGGCGCCTCACGCAGGCCAGGCGCCCCTCTTCCTGTGCGGACGAGACGCATTTGAAGACTTTGGCTCTCTTCACAGACCAGACACGTCTTCGATGCAGGCGCACCTTACGGGCAAGGCGCCCCCCGTACAGATTAGGAGCTCTCCGGGAGCCTGGCATCATTGGCGAGCAAGACACATCAGGTACACATCAGGCACCCCTCATATATTTGCGCCCCTCTACAGAGCAGGCGCCCATACGGGACATCTTATCGACCAAACACGTCTACGTTGCAGCCGCCGCTTTCAGGCCAGACATCCCCCTACAGATCAGGCGCTCCTCATATATTTGGTGTCCTATCTACAGGCTAAGCACTCGTACAGGACTCATACATGTATCTAAATATGGAAATGCATTGATATATGTGCCTTTAAATCCGTAAATATATGAGTAAACTACCAATTCCATTCTAACCAAAAGCACCCCTGCTGGAGACTGGCGCCCCCCTTGGAAGTTGGCGCCCTTGGACGAATGGTCCCCCTATTTTTCATTGCGCTTCTGCACCTCTGCAACGCGGCAAAGCACAGCAACGACCGTGAGGCCGTTGACGTGGCCGATTCATTACGTCTTAAATGACACAGTCCCTCGCTCGCAACCGTGCTTGTTTACCCCCGAATGCCATGAAATTTCATGACTGGTAATGTAACGCTTGAAACCCGGCAATGACTAGGGTATTTTGCCACATTAACTCCCGTGGGGGGGGGGAGAGCGCTTGACGTCCCCCCGTCTCTCTCGAGAACCATTCGCCCGATTTGGCCGATTTAAGCGGAAATCGTTAGCACCGGTTAGTGCGGTCTTATGACATGCATTTTTTCCTTTGGGTCACTGAAAACGCCACAGGTCAGGTCAGACGCAAAGCAAGGGAGGCGATGGGGGCTATGGCCCCCTCGAGGCCTCTCAGGCTCAAAAGGGGCCCTGAAGGGGCCCCGGATGAGCTTCACGAGGTTTTTATGCGAACGTGGCGTGTTCTTCATGCAGTCAGGGAGCCTCTGGGAGGGTTATATAATCCCTGAAACGCATAGCACGATCTTTGAAGACCCCAAAAGGCCCCTGAGACCACAACAGGGCTCCAGCAGGGCGTATTGTCTCTGAGACCGTCAGAAGGGCCATAGGGCTCCTGAGGCGGCCAGGATGAGGGCTGAGTCCCTAGGACGACATGGGGCTCCTGGAATGTCATGGGCCCTGAATGGGTTTCACGGGCCTGTGTGAAAAGCTGAAGGTTCCTGATGCAGTCTCATAAACCGGGAGGGTCTATGAGACATTGAAATGGCAAGATAGCCCCTTAGATGAATAGGAAAACCCCTGAAACTCTCCAAGGGTCCCTGGTACCGCAAGAGGGGCCCCCAAGCGGCAAAAGGTCCTTGAGACCATTAAAAGTGCCGGAGAGGCCCCCGAGACGGTAAGAACTTAAGAGGCTGGCTAGCACGGCATAAGGATTCATCAGCGACCTTCTCAACCTCGAGAGAGGCCCCAAATGGGCTACGATGGTCTTTTTCAAAATCTGTGGAGCTTATGATGTAGTCAGGGGGCCCCGGGAAGGTCAGGTGGGTCTTTAGACGGCAAGATGGGCTCCTACACGGCAGATGGCCCCTGAGACCGCCAAAAAGGTCGGAGGGCCCCTGTCAGGCAAAGACGATAAGAGGACCACTGAAATAGTATGGGGGCCCTGGACGGGCCTCCGAGTGTATTAGGCAGGCTCCTGGCACGGAAAAGGTCCCCTGAGACTGTCAGTGAGGCTATACCCCATGTAATAGAGAAAGACCCCTGATGCAGCCATAGAGACCGCCGGAGAGACGTTCAGAGGACCCATGCCACTGCAAAAGAGCCCTGAAATCGCCAAAAGGCCTTTGTAACTGCCAGAGAGCCCCTTTGACACGGCAAAAATGCTCCCCAGAGACGGCAAGAGGGGCACCTGCGACAACAGAAAGTTCCCTAAGCCTACCAGAGTGGGACCTTGAGACTGCTAACTAGCAGTCTCCAACAATTGGGGCCCCTGAGACGACCAGAGGAGTCCCCGAAACTACTTAGCCTTGAGACGTTTGGCAGGGCAGAGCCAGAATTTTCTTGGGGGGGGGGGTGTGAACTGGAATCATACGAAAACCGCCTGTGGAAACCGATGTGCAATGATTTTCGTAAAAAATGCGGGCCTGGGGGGACCCCTCCGGGCCTTGGCTGCTCCTGTGTCGCCTAGACAGCTTGTGAAACAGCCTAAGGACTTATAGCATTGCCAGAAGTCCTCTGTAACGACGGAGAGAGACTCATAGACGGCCCTTGTTACTGCCTGAGGGCTCCTTAGACGGCAAAAATTCCCCAGGGAGGACAGGAGGGAATCCACGATGGCTTAAGTGTCTCGGAAACTGCCCGATACGTCCATGAAACTGCCCGAAGTGCCCGTGAAACCACCAAAGGACCGCCTGAGACGTCCTGAGGGATACGTGAAACTGTTAAAGGTACCTGAGACCACTAGAGGACGCTGACACGGCAGACAGCACGAGACCATCACGTTCCGAGCCCCTGCAAATGCTAGAGGTATCTTGTGCTATATAATGTATGTTAAATGTGAACGGCTGCTCTTCTACCGTCGTTGTTTAAATGTACCTTCTTCGTTCTTCAGTGAAGTTGATGACGGCTAGTGACAAGCATAAACATGCACCATTGAAGTGCAAGCGTCAGACACAGCGAAATGCAGTCTTATCGGAGTGAACCTCTAGTTGTCGTGAAAGTATTGGTGTCAGCTTTGGCCCAATGTTAGCCCTGAACTAAAATCTCCGGTTCAGATGTCGTTCCGATGACTGTGATAATATCCCAGGACTGTTCCGATGATAAACGCGAGGTTTTTTTGTCATGACAGTCGCTTTGCATCAATTTACGTCCAAATTTCCCCAAAAGTAACGCGCAGAAAAATGCAAGTGGCGACATCCAGTTTTTTGTGCTGCTTTGGTTGGATCCTCGTAATTGACTGAAATTAAGGAAACCATAGTTTTCTCTAATTAGCAAAAGGCTTCTTGCATATAGGTACGGCATGATAGTTTGAATTAACAAACATCGAATAAGCATCAAAACTGCAATAAATTCTCGATCTACATTAGTGGCTTCGCAGTTACATCCCTAAGCTGCCGCATCACCATGCATCTCCAAACGGATGGACCGAAGGCTCGCACCGCATCTCCACGACATACCCCTCACCAGGCGAAACACTACTGAAAACATGAAAACTCTTGCTGTCACCTCTGGCAAGCGCCGACTGTAACTTCTGAAAGCCTTATTTATCAGAGCGATCGACCCCACCAACAACCTCCGAATAAACGCTCGACGAACGTTGCTGCTGTATACGACGGCCCCCAACTTATCGCTGGGCATCAGGTCGTGCAACAGTGACGACGACCATGTCCTTTTCGCAAGCCTTTGTGTTTTCTTTTAGTGCTAGGTTTCTTATCTGGATTATTGTGCATCCTACCTAGAAGTGTGCATTAGCATATTGCAGGATTTTTACATAAACAAACTTCTCTTTGCGATCAATTGTCAGCAGTCGTGAAAATGTTCAAAGAAGGATTTAACGTGGACAATATAAATGAAGCATTTTTTGCAGTTAATATTATTTTGTTGATGAATATCATTCATCAACACTCTGAACAAGGGAAACGCATTATCAGAAAGATCGAGAGTTCAGAAACGTCGCCCGCGCCCGCCTGGCAGTTGGCGCCAACCACGCCCGGCGAGAGAGAGGGTGTTTGAACGCCCCCTCTAACTCACGAATGATTGGTTGCACAATAGAAATAAGTACGCTGTTGGAAAGCCCGTGACATGAAGAGCTCGAAACTGATCTCACTTTTACTTTTAGATAGTGTTTAAGCTATTTACGTCGTATATATGTTTTCTCACAGCCGACTGCATGAAATCGAGAAACGGCCTGGATTTCAAGGGCTGTGACTAATAAAGTCTGTAGACACAGGCACCAACGAACTGGTAAAAATCTGCAAATGCCGATACACATCTAATTTCCCCGATTTGTTTAATATGTACGCCGAAACACTTAGATAAAGACGCCAGGTGTGTTGATTTCTGTAAATGGGGGGCCGAGCCGAAAGCCCGACAACTTAACTTCCCCCAAATGTGGGTTCCTCAGTGGATTTAGCCCATTTATTTTAAAAAAAACCCTATTTCCGGAGGGCTACACGGTATGCGCGATTCCCGGCAAACGGGGCCGATTCGGTGCCCCCTGAGATCTCGAGAACTACATGTCCGATTTCACCGCAACAAACGGCAATCGATTTGCCATGACGTCAGCTACACTTAACCCGCGCACGACCGTCGGTCAGCTACGATCATACCCGACTGGGGGAGGGGGGGGCAGTTGGCCGCCCCCCTCTAACTCACGAACGGTTGGTTGCACGATAAAAATAAGCACATCGTTCGAAAGCTTGTTACGAGTAAAGCTCGAAACTGGTCTCATTTTTAGTTTTAGATAATATGTAAGCAGTTTACGTCTTATGTATGTTTTCTCAATAGTCGACTGCATGAGACAGAGAAATGGCCTGAAACTCAAGGGCTGTGACAAATAATGCATAGGTAAAGGCACCAGCGCACAAGTAAAGGTCCGCAAATGCCGTTACACGTCTAATTTCTCGGATTTGTTCAATATTTACGCCGAAACGTTGAGTTAAAGACACAACAATTGTCACGCCGGCTGTCGGCGTGCGCCGCAACCGTATGCAGCAAGAAATTAACGGGAACTAATTTTAGCGTTCCTTTATTTTCGCGACATAAGCCTATCCATGTCAATTTTATTGATCGTGGTGGTTCTTGTGATGGTTTATCATGCTTAAATTTTGGAAAAATTCATTCGTTACCAATTTACACAATTGGCGGAGCTTTAATCGCGAGAGCCTGTTTATTTCCAAAATATGCAATTTTTCAAACTTTTTGATGTTCCTGGTATTACTTACGTCTGTGCAAGTCAGTTCTCCCAATTTCGACCCATTCTGAGTAATTGATCGCTGATTTTGATGGTGGTACATACACAACAGTTATTCGTGACCTGACCTCAGGTCAATGGCTGGAAGTCACTGATACTTTGCCCAATGACGGTAACTAGATGTCTGCTTCACTCCACACTAAAAATGTTATGAAATATTCCGTCAATTTTCGAAAATACGACGACATGTATTAAAAATTGGCTTGACCTTAGGTCAATGACCCGGAAAATTCCGAAAAAACTGGGATGGCAGACTTGTTGCATCTATCAAGATCACTTATCCCTGAAAGTATTATTGTGATATCTTGTTTTGCGAAAAAGTTAGAGGGCGCTAAACTTTTTTGGACATAGGTCTGTTTGACCTGACCTGGGTCAAGCACCTGACCTGCCCTGAGGTCAAAACTTTGACATAAGGTGTAAAAATGTTGAAGGAAAAGGTACACAAAGTTTCGTGGCTCTGTGTTTGTTCGTTCTCTCTCAGTCCCAGAAAAACCTCAGGGGGGGCGGTCAACTGCCCCCCCCCAGTCGGAGGCGGGTTAAAAAAATAACTTCGAAAATTTGAAAGGGATGGATACAGGGGGGAAAATATCAGAATCTGGGGTACTTTTGGACTTCTTACGACTCCGTTGTTTATGGACCCGGCCTATCGCAGAGCCGGTGACCCGCCGCGTCTCACGTGTCCGGTCCGCGGCACTGCGGCAGAGGCTGCAGACCGACGCCGGCGCGTCCTGACAAGACCTGCACGAGTCTGCAGCCTCACCATTCTTCCCGACGCAACTGAACTACTGGCTTAACCGACCGAAATCTGCTTCCGAAATAGGCCTGGAGAAGTTCACTAGAGCGAGAGCGGTCTGACAGGGCAATGTGCACACATCCGAGGTTTTCGGGTCGTTGGTCGGCAGACTGCAAGCACGAGCGCAGCGGAAGGCGAGAAAACACGTCACACGGAAGAGGTATCAGTTTATTGTTGCCTGATGGCTCACGACAGTCGCGTTCGCACTATGTCTCACAGAGAGCTCCCAACAACCATGGAATTAAACGTCACAACCATAATGGAGAGACCGCGGCCCACACCATTTTGGGGGACGACGGCCGAATTTAGAGGAAGAAGTCGCTGGAGATGCACGAAAGGCGCTGCAGCAGTGAACACCCGTCAGAGGTCCCACCGGACTGCGCCCTCTCCCCGAGGCGAGTTACTGAACAGACAACACCCCTTGAAACCGTCGTCAGTCTTGATATTCCGTGACGGGACTGAAGAAACAAATTTATGTCATAAGCTAGATTTTACATGCAAAAGATATGCATTAACATCTGACTCACTGTTTCAGAGTTTTCAGATTCGGAAAAGACTGAAGCAACCAGTCAAATATTAACGCATATCTTACACGTGAAAAACCCAACACCTGCCAAAGATTGCTGTTTGTTTCACGACCACACCAGCACTCGGGAGCCAACAGGCCATTTTTGACTTCAGCAACTCCGCGGTGGAGGCCACAGGTCGCACGGCGCCTCTGCAGAGCACCTCCGGTCCGGCCTGCGCGGTCTCGGCCGCAGGCGAGGCGCGGCCCGTTACTGGGCGGCCGCCATTTGCGGACAGCGCGGCTCCTGGCAGGAGGAGGCCGTGCGCACGCGGCAGCCGGCCCGCTCAAACTCCAGCGGCTGGTGGCAGTAGAGGCACTCCTGCAACACGACGCCGCCGTCAGCGTCACGGGGCACGAAGGGAGCCGGGGGTCGTCACGCCTTGTGGGCAGCGACGGAACGCACGCTTAGACGTAGGACATACACAGACACAACACTCAGACCGCAGAATGTGGAAACCCTTTATGGAACACCGACGTGCTCCACAGCCTCAAAATTCCCCCAGGACAGTTATCGAGCGAGTGGAAAAAACGAAAGTGCGGCAAAAGACGTCACAGAATCAGATGTCACAACACAGCTCTAAAATGCAAAACAAGCATCTAACACAGAGATGAAACCCGCCCAGTCCCGATCAACAGCGTCGGGCGCCGTCCCAACCGTCCCGCCGCGCCGCTGACCTTGAGACAGGTGCCGGCGTCCAGCGGTAGGCCCTCCTCCCGCCAGATCTCGATCAGGTCGGCGGCGAAGCGGTCCATCATCTCGCGGTTGTGATGCGGCGTCGGCGCGATGCGCAGTTTCTCCTGGCCGCGCGGCACCGTCGGGTAGTTGATGGCCTGTCGGCGGCGCGAACGGTCAGTGCGGGCCAGGTCGCCAGGCCACGACGGGCCCTCTGGCGGCGCAAAATAGAGCAACGCAGAACCGACTCAAGGCCAAAAACCAACTGTTAACAATTTAGCGCCTCATGCCAAATGAGCATCTCAGACATGACGCAACCGATACGAACGTGAAAATACGGAAGTCAGATGAAAAAGGGCCACGAAAATGCATAACAAAACAATATGGTAAAACAAACCAATACGATTAAAGTGCAATGCTGACAAAACAAAGGAGGGCTGTCACAGGCCAATGCCACTTCAGCTACGTAAGAAACTCCACGATGTCCCGGTCCCAGGACGTACAACCTCCGGACGCCACCCCGGTAACACAACTGCCTTTCCGCCGTCCCACCACCAGGTACCGAAGTACCGCCGCGGTACAGCCGCGGTGCCGGCGCGCGCACCTGCACGTAGTGTCCCCGCTCGGCCAGCAGTCGGTCCGAGATGCGCGAGGACGTGACGGGGTTGCCCACGTGCACCGGGATGATGTGGCTCGGACAGTGCTCGACCGGCACGCCGGCGGCCGTGAGCGTGTCGCGCAGGTAGCGCACGTTCTCCTGCAGGACAGCACACGGTCAGGCGGCGGCGGCAGAGGCTGTGCCCGGCGGGGACGCACAGCACCGGCGGGGTCGACCGCGGGCGACGTTTGCGTTCTCGCTGTCACCATACAGTGAAGTCACCAGACATCGGCGAGACATTTCCAGCACGTGGCAAGACCGACCCTCCGACATCAATGCATTCATCAGAATAAATGTAACAAATCCATAATGTATGTATGTATATGTAATGTAATATGGATTAAATTCATAAATCCAATCAGACACCAACACGATTATTTTCAATGCGGTAAGAGTCAAAATGATCACAGCGACGGCCAACTCAGCGACAGCGATGGACGTCAACAAAGCCTGCGCGCCACAAACAACGCAACAACGCCCGCCGTGGCGCCGCTGCGGCCGCCGACGGCGCGGCGGCTGCCGGCTGACCTGGTGCAGCTGCCGCAGCTGGCGACCCTCCTCCGTGCGCAGCTGCCGGACGGCCGCCAGCGCGCCGGCGCACACGGTCGGCGGCAGCGAGGTGGTGAAGATGAAGCCGCTGCCGTAGCTGCGCACCACGTCCACCAGCGACGCCGACGCTGCGATGAAGCCGCCGATGTTGCCGTACGCCTTGCCTGCGAGTGACGGTCAGCTGGCTAGATGTGGCGGCACCAGACACATCCGGGCAACGCTACGAGACTATACAGGCCTCCGAAGATATCGAGAGAATTTTACGAGTCTCTGCGGTTGTCAATAAACGGATTTATGATTTCAAGATCTCATGAGAGTCCAAAATCAGGAGACGTTCCCTATTCCTACGCAAAGAAAAATAATATTGGAAATATGAACTAAATGGTTGCAGCAACTTCCAGACACCATTCTGTTTTTGCTGGCCGCCGACAGGCGTGACCGGTGAAGTATCGTTTCATTACCAAGCGTTCCGGAAATTATGTCCATTTTATCCAAGACTTGGTCCCGTTCGCCAATCCCGGCTCCGTTTTCTCCGTACAGTCCCACCGCGTGCACTTCATCCACGAACGTCAGCGCTCCGTACTTGTGCGCCACCTATGGAGAGAAACGCAGATTTCAAACATGCTGAGCAATCAACAGACTGGCAGAGGATGCCCGGTAAATGCAGCACCTGGCAAGCAGCAGCATCCCTGCATTGGTGACAAGGACAGCATGCTTTGCCATATAAGACATAAAACGACAAATGGCCAACAAACGCGACAGACTAAAGCAACGAGGAGAAATCACAGTACGAAAAAATACAACGAAATCCACATCAACAGTGAACCTTGCCACTAAACACACACAAGCCCATCACACGGTTCAAAAACCCCGACACCTCAATTACCTCACCTGTCCCAGCTCTCTACGGAACGCTGCCCTGCCCACACACGCCACAGCACTACCCGCCCCACCGGCCCTCCTCTGGCCCGGCGCTCACGTCGCAGAGCGTCTCCAGCGGGCAGACGGCGCCTGTCATCGAGTGCACGGTCTCGAAGGCGACGATCTTGGGCCGGGCCGGGTCCAGGCCGGACAGCAACTCCTCCAGGTGCTCGGGGCTGTTGTGTCGGAACACGAACTTGTCGGCGCCCGAGTTGCGGATGCCCTGGATCATGGACGCGTGGTTGCCGGCGTCCGAGAGGATCTGGCAGCCTGCCGGCGCGGAGAGAGGGAGTCGTCAGACGGACAGCGCCCTGGTGGGGCCGAGATATCGAAAAAGGAATTCCGGTGTGCGCTTGAGGGAACGTGGCGAGGTGGCGTGCAGATGGCGTGCAAGAACGTTTTATGGCGTTGCAATGCATGTGCAAATTGTCCATTTGCATATTATGCATATGCACATTTGCAATGCACTGTGCACTGCTTATGTCATATGCAAAGAACGTGCAAAGGCGCAAGCATATAGTCCATGCGGTAGGTAGTTGACGCGTGCGGGTG
This sequence comes from Capitulum mitella, assembly GCA_030062745.1. Classification (NCBI taxonomy): domain Eukaryota; kingdom Metazoa; phylum Arthropoda; class Thecostraca; order Pollicipedomorpha; family Pollicipedidae; genus Capitulum; species Capitulum mitella. Next base: position 24,243,217 of record CP099846.1, read on the forward strand.
TCGCTCTCAAAGTGCATTCTCCGTCCATGAGAAACGGCCGCATCCAACCATGCTTTTCGGTTTACATGTCCAACACTGCTATCTTATCGATGGCCACACCGTTCAAAGTACTGCTCGCACCAGCGCTTCCGATGCAGGCATTTCGTAAAAGCTGCACATTCCAAAACTGACCAAAATGACACAGACACGTTACCAAACTTTCACTGCTCGACCCTGAATTGCTCGTCGCCATACACCGGCAAATATCCATAAGCTCAGCAGAATCGTTCGGACTCTATACGCCGTAATCGCCACAAGACGCCCTCCTGCGAAAAACCGCACTGAAACCCGTCCCGGAGATCCGAGACGGGAAACCCCGAAGTCCACTGACCGGGTAGGGAGCGCGCCAGCGTGAAGAGCGTGGTGTCGTTGGCCACGTAGCAGGAGGTGAAGAGCAGAGCGCCCGTCTTCTGGTACAGGTCGGCCAGCTCGCGCTCCAGTTCCTCGTGGAAGAGCGTGTTGCCAGAGATGTTCCGGGTACCGCCGGCGCCGGCGCCATGCTCCAGCAGAGAGCGGCTGCCGGCAGGGTCAGGCCAGGTCAGGTCAGAGGCTAGGTCGAGTCGATGACCGCGACAGGGTCGGCAACGTGACGGATACGAGCGACAGAGGAGAACAGATGAAACGGTTCGCAGAGACCACGCGGGGAGCAGGCTGGACAGGGTGTTTCATTTTGCATCATTCTGAAATTTAAAAAGACGACTACATGACGCGGGGACCCAGGGGAAAATAACCAGGCCAAGCAACGGACACAAGCATGGCCAGACGTCGAGGTGACGGTCGCACGGACCGGACCTCTTCCGTCCGACAGCGGGATCATGATGACGTCTCATGACGTCTGACGTCTCACCTGACGGCCTCGATCACGGCCGGGTGCCGAGACATGCCCAGGTAGTCGTTACTGCACCAGACGGTGACGTCACGCCGGCCGCCGGAGAACTCGGCCGCCGCCGGAAACTGCTCGGCGCTGCGCAGAACCTGTCAGGTCAGGTCAGGTCAGGTCAGGTCGGGTGAGCTAGGCTGGGGTGAGGCAGGCCAGATTAGACTGGGCTGATTCGGGCCGGTTCGAGCCGGGCAAGTCGACTCTCCGATGATATTAGATCAGGTCAGGTCAGACCAATTCAGGTCGGATCGGGAAGGAAACATAAGGTAAGTTAAGTCTACTGCATATCAGACCAGACAAGGTTACAGCATCTGACCTTATCAGATGAGACAAGGTCGAGGCAAAACCTAGTCAGAGTGGGACGACCTACATCCGATGACAAAGTGAATGTCCATGGCGTCCGCTACTTTGTAGCGTTCCGCTCTACAACTTTACGTATGATTCGCGCGAAAACAGTTGTGCCACATTTGGCTTTTGGTACACTAGCTGCAGAGCTAATCCTGAAAGCCACCACAAAAGCCAATGGTAAAACAGTTTCACCATGAGTTCTGAGGACCAGTACCTTTTTGAAGATCCTGTAGGAATGGTCCTCCTTCTTCTTCCGAATCTGGCCTCGGAAGAAGCCCTCGTAGTCAAACGCTGAAGAAAAATCCAGTAGAAGTGAGAACAAAAAACCCAAAAGTGACTCCACGTGTTTAAACTTGCTTACAGCGTGGTTTTGTTCATGTTTACTACTATACTTGTTTCTTGGTTGTTCGACATTTGGACTACGTAACATATTACGCCTTAACTCTCATTTTGTCTCAAATTTCAGTCTCAAATCAAATTGTCTCATTTTGATCATGCTCAATTTCACAAATATGTTTGTACAGATCCTTCTGTAACACAAATGTGTTTGCATGGACTATCCTATAATCATAAGGGCTAGTCATGCAACTGCATAACAAATATTCTGAGGAAATGTGAACAAACAAACAAAAAATGCAAATAACAATAAAAAGCAAACATTAAGTGTAACCATGCTAATGTCTAACAGTGTCATGTGCAACAAAGTAGTAAAACAAAAGAACTGTCACGCCAAAGGAAGGACATTTTCAAAAAAATTGCTCAAAGCAATGCAGCATTAGCCAAATATCACTAGCACAGTGCAAGCAGACATCAAGCAAAATGAGGAAAACTGGATCAATCACTTCAAACCAATCCCAGCACAATACTGCTTGACATGGCAATCCTTGTTACTGGTTGACAGAGCAAAGCTGGTTCTGACCTAAAGATTTTGTTGACATTTCATGACTCTTTGCTTCCTGGTGGCAGGTTTTGGCTGTGAGAGAGCTATGTCAGTGCTAGGCCATTTGTGGGAACGAGACCAAGCTGCTATCACGCTGACAGGATGCTTCTCAGAACAGAGCAGACATGAATGCACCTGGTAAATTGATTAATGGGTGGCACCCAATCATGACCATTTACCCCTTCTCCTCCCAAAAACAGCCTGATGTGGTACAAACTAATTGAAAAGCAGACCATGGACCAAATATCTGTACTCCCAAAAACAGCCTGATGTGGTACAAACTAATTGAAAAGCAGACCATGGACCAAATATCTGTACATCTGCTTTTGCATCTTTTATGCACATGGTGGGCATTCGTCTTGTTGATGGACAACAATAAAATTACACACGAGCGCTCACGTTCGGTAACGGAGATGGTGTCCGCCAAGGCGTCCACGCTGGTCTTCTTGACGATGCGGGATGCCTGTTTGTCGTGCAGGAACGGGCACTTGGCCTCTGCACCTGTGAAAACAACATCTGCTGAGGCACGGTAGATAACATGGACCACAAAGATGGGCAAATACGTGCGAAGCATCACTTCCTCAGAGCACAAGTCGTCCAATGCACAGAATGCGATTGTCAGCGTCTCAAGAACACCATGTTCCACTCCTCAGCCCTTCAACAGAGATTCATTATGCTCTGCAATGCCTGTCTGATGATGCATGGGTTCCTGAAATCAAAACAAACTTCTGCACATACAGCAAATACCTGCATGTGAAAAAAAACAAAAAAATCACCATGAACGGATTCACACCAAAACCACGGCCAAGAGAACAAGCCAAGGCAACAAGACAAATTCATACTCACCAGGCTCGGCAGACGCCATGTTGCTGACATGGCGCGAGATGACAGGACAGCTGGCACCATACTGGGATGCCAGACGTCCGCCGTATGACTGCAGGTACCTGGCCGGGAACATACGCAGGAACGGACATCCCGACTTCATCATGAGCTGCTTGGCTGCACCTGAAAATAACAGGTAGGCCTGGTTCAAGGAAGTTAATTTGGTTTTGGCAAATACCAGTCTTGTATGCAGTTTGCAAGGGGCAAAAATATTCTAAAACATAAATCTGATCCACATGTCCTGATGGAACTCAGAATCTGCACTATGCAGAGCTTCTTCCATTGACTCCAAACCCCACAACTAACAGCACAATTCCAGGGAATGGCTTATTTTGTGATCAACTCTGGAAGAGACTGACTGATCATTGGCCAATTACCAGCTGGCCCATCTTAGCCCTTGCCAGTATGGGAGGGGGGGGGGGGTTCAGTGCAACCTCCCAAGGTGTTTTCTGCAAGCTGTCCAGACTGTTTCAATGGCCCTAAAATTTTGTGTAGCTGTGAATTGGACTTTAAGTACTATTCTTCCAAAATCTGAAGCCAATAACTCTGAAGATCACTGACCTATGACATCTTTCTCTGGGGCATGTAATGGAGAAATAATGTTACCGTGAAAGTCCACATTGGACTGTAAATGTTTAAATTACTTTACAGCATTTGGTCTTATTAAATTTTGAACATGGGTATCTTCCAGGGAGCCAGCCAAGCTCATCTTCCACCAATATCATGAATGGAGGTCATTAATCTTTTGACTATGGAGGGATCATGATGCAACCAGAAGTACTTTGAGTGTTTTTTCACCACTAGTTCACCACCAGAAGTTGTTTTGGGACCCTTGACCCTATTCTCGGAGGGCTAGACTGTATGACCGATTCCCGGCAGGGTGGGGAGCCGATTCGGTCCCCCTGAGGTCTCGAGAACTACTCGTCCCATTTCATCGCAACAAACAGCAATCGATTTGTCATGACATAAACTACATTCTTATAAAAAGAAGTTTCCAATCTTTTGGAAAGCACGGAGACATGTGGCAAAAATGTCACAAAGGAGTATAGTTTTGGACTTCTTATAACTCCATTGTTTACTGACCGATTTTGATGAAAATGGTATGAATCAAGAAATTATGGATGTGACTTTTACCATTGGTTCATACATTTGAAATTTTGGGAAAGTTCATAGGCATTCACAGGATTTCAAAAATGGGATTAGATTTTAACAACTGAATGAACAAAAAGGGCAAAAACACTTTTTTGGCTTCTGCATAGCATGACCTCATGTAAACAAATCATTAAACACAGAAATGTCAAAAATCCCTACGCCAGCGTCTGGCGGCTGGCACGGCAGTGACAACACAATCTGTTGTGGGGGAAATAATGTGTTTCAGGTTTTTCGGCTGAAATCGTAAGTAGTATGTATCAGTATTGCTTTTCAAGTGCTAGGCAACCACTGTTACAACTATTTTCCCTTAAATTAAGAGCTCGGTCAAAATCTTACTGTTGACCAACACTGTTGCAATCTGAAGTTAAAAGCAGCATTAGAACTGATTTTTTTCGGTTTTATACACACACATTTTTTAAAGCACAATTTTTCCATGTATAGCCAGCAAAATTTAAAAAAATGTCCTGCAATATTCCCTGTGAACTTCATTTACTGAAGAGAAACTGAACAGTGCTGACAAAGTTTCTGAATATTTTGGCTACTATTTTCATTTTGTAGTCAAATTTGTTTCCACTTAAGCACAAAGGCACAGAAGATGTTCATTAAGTATAAATTAGTCAGGGGTGTAGGAATATCAAAAAAAAAAAAAAATTGGGAAGGATTGAAGCCATTTTCCCCCCATGCCCTGTGACATTTACAGAAGAGTGGGGGTCACTGACCCCCTCCTATGCAGACGAGCAAGACAAATGCTAGGTTCAAAACAAGATGTAAGTACACTGGCAGATCCAGACCTAGTACTTGACCGTACAATCCGGCAGGCGTCAACGCACCTTAATAGTCGTCACTTGCGACAGTGGCGCCACGGACGGTTTCCGTGAAACCAAAGGATCGTAGACTCCCTTTCCACGCTGACGACTGGTATATTGCGCCACCTTTCACTGAATGCTGGGGGCTTCCATCGGGCGTAACGTTAAGCCGTAGGCGCAACGTCGCGCCGAACGCGCGGCTTAGATTATTAGAGGACGCACGCCAATAAAAGGGTGCGATCGGACTTGGCTCTGTCCAGCGAAGTCCGATTAGGTCGCGCGAAGCGCTGTGTTAGGTTTTATCTCATAAGGGACCGTGTATTGGGCTAGAGCCGTAATAAAAAGGTTCGTACGAAATGGTTCGTAAGAGAAAAGGCTCGCACGTAAAAAAGTTTTTAACCAATTTTTTTCGTTAAGTCGTAAGGTTAGTACTTAAGGTTAGTAAATTTAGAGTCCATATCGGAAAAGGTTGAAATCGGAAAACGAACAGACGTAAAATAATAACCTATCCTAACCTACCCTGACCTCTTTGTTGGACCAAGCCAAATCTGATCGCACCCTTTATTGGTCCTCTAATATCAGTGTACGACTTAAGAGGATATTAGGCACAACCCCGCGCCGAAGACGAGGAGTTGCGCCTCTGCCTGAAATCCCGAACCATCTTTTTCCGATACAAATCTCATCACATTTCCCGACCCCGACCTTCCCGCCACGAACCTTATCCTTAGTAGCCTTCGGCTACGAGTCTTTTACCACATGAACCCTTGACCTACAAACCTTGGTGACGTTAACCTTCCTGGGAGCTCGAGAAAATGCACGGTCACCGAATTTTCTTCTTTACCTACCGACGGTGAGCTCAAAGTACTAGTGAGCGGACCGTTTTGTGTTTTCACCAGTCGCCGTCGAAGGCGCCACTGTCGCAGCCGACGGGTGATTAAGGTGAGTTGACGCCAGCCCGATGGTTACTGACTGGACATCCAAATTTGTGTAATCTTACCAACCCCCAAATGTTTATTCCTCCCCAAATTTTGCACACTTCATTTTGCCATGTGCAAAATAAGTATGCACATATGCGAAAAAAGACAAAATACCCAAAATGTTATCCAAAAGTAGGCGGATGGGCAAATGGACCCCTGATCTGCCCTGTGGATTTGCCTGTTCTTATATGATAGGCATCTGAAATGTTTTGACTTTCTGTTCCCACAGGAATATTTCATGCACATTGTCATGGAATAATCTGGCACAAACAACCTAATCCTACAATATGTGTTGACAGAGTAAGCTGCTATCACTGCATTCAGATCAGCAAACCTAATCACAGATATTATGTAATATATTACGTATCCGACATATACCATTTTAAACCATACTGTCATACCAAAGCCATTTTGAAGACATCAGGATATATGATATGCAAATACCCCAAAAGGAATGGGGGAGGGGTGTCGGCCCACTGCAGCCCAATAGCATATGGTACCAGACTGCCTTAGCTATCAAACCTCAGTCCGTCATTCCAACTCTATCACTGAAACCAGAACAGACTTCGTATAGGGAAATAAACAGCTTCTTATGGAACTCAGCATCGTGAAATAGCAAACGAACTCAAATACTAACCACTTCAAGTCAACCAGACGTCGACCGAAACCACGTACCACCAGAAACGCGAAGAACCAAATGAAGAGCACCTACTTTTCGAGTCACCGATGCCACCTTTCGATTACATAAATAGATGGGACTTTCAGTATTGACACTAGATGGCAGGAGCACCGTAATTTTTGGTTTTCAATCATTAGTTTTTAATCCTGTCAATAGATGGCAGCAATGTTCACTATTACACCAGACAGCGATCATTTTTCAGTTTGAGGTTACGAAATAAAATGTTTGTACAACCCGGGGTATCAGTTCATATTTTCTCGTGAGGATCATTGTGGGAATCACAAGACAAGACTCTGATGCATGAAATGGGTATAATTTGCTGTATAATCTGCATTATTGCATTGTATCTATAGGCAGTTTTGCATTTGCTTAACAACAAAGAAATCAAAAACTAAAAATTGACCGAGGCGCCCTTAGGCCTCTGGTTGTCTCCATGCCAGTAAACGTCAGACGAGGACAGTTGAATGTTTGAAGAATTTATCACAGAACTAGCCAAGTTCATGGAAACCAGCGCCATGGAAAGACATAAGCAAACAAGCAAAGGTACAGTCTGTAGCCGCCAGGGTCGACGATTCTCGTAAATGATGGGGGCCGAACTAAGGGCGCGACAACCTAACCTCCCCTGAAATGTGGGTTTCTCAACGATTTAATCCACTTTATTTTGAACAACGGAAGTTTATAGGATTGTTTGTTACCTTACATCGAATGAAAAATTTACATATATATCTCCTCGTATATAGCCATAAATATATGAATGGGTGGAAGACAGAAAGACAGACAGATGAATCACTTAATGCTTTGTTTATACTTGCCGCCTATCTTTTATCTAATGAGGCCATTCTTTTTGTTAGTATTGCCCAATTTCCTTTAATCCCGGCAAAAAATATTGGGAGCTCAAACCAACATTGGGAGACCCAAATCAACATTGGGAGGGGGGAGCAGGGCCCTCACAAAGAAAACAGATTATCACCCTTCGTAGCCGCCAAAGTCCTGCCAAATCAGACTTGGGTCCATGGAGTTACCATAGACAAAAAAAAACATGTTTTCATCCTTCCCATCCATCTGGCCTTTTACCTGCGTCACGCCTGATCCGCATCGTTATAGGGGTTCGAATAAAGGGCAGTTGAACTGCCCTTTATTCCCAGTACTGCTACGAACACCTACCGAAAGAAAGCCTTGAGCCCATGTGGTCCCGTCCTCACATACCTGGCAACTCTGTAGCAGCGAGATTAACCCGTCCCCGACTGGGGGTTGACCGCCCCCCTCAGGTTTTTCTGAGATTACGGGAGAACTAACAAACGCAGCGCCACAAAGCACCGTAGAGTTTTTGCTTGGTCAGTTTTACACCTTGCATTTAATTTTTGACCTCAGGTTAACTAAGGTGTTTGACCTAGGTCAGGTCAAGTGGATCTATGTCCAAAAGAGTTTAGCGCCCTGTAACTTTTTTGACAAACATGATATCACTATAAAACTTTCAAGGACTAGAGATTTCGATAAGTGCAACAAATCTGCTACCTCGGATTTTTTGGATATGTCCGGGTCATTGACCTATGGTCAGTCCCGTTTTCAACATAAGTCGTCCTTTTTCGAAAATTGGCGGATTTTTTTAAAAACAGTTTGAGTGCAGGGAGATCCAGACATCCAGTCTCCGCTAGTGGGCGAAGTTTCAATGACCTCCGACCAATGACCTGAGGCCAGGTCACGAATAACTGTTATGAGCCAAAATGCACTGCCATCAAAATCGGCGATGAGTGACTCAGATCGGGTTGAAAATGGCAGAACTGGCTAGCACAGTTGCAACTAATACCAAGAAGTCCCCAAAATTTCACAAAATTGCATGTTTTGCAAATAAACAGACTTTTGTGAATAAAGCCCAGCCAGTTGTGTAGATTGATACGTAGTGAATTTTTCCAAACTTAAGCATGAGGAATTACTCCAAGGACCACTAGGATCAAGAAACAACAATTGAAATGACATATTTCGCAAAATGAAATAACGCTACAATTAGTTCCCATTAATTTTATACCTCTTTCGTCGGCGGCGCCCGTCGCGCAGCGTTGCGAAAATCGCCGTATCTTTAATTCATTGTTTCCGTGTACATATTAAAGAAATCAGACAAATTAGTCGTGTATCGGTATTTGCGGACTTTTACCTGTCCGCTGGTGGCTTTATCTAGACTTTATTATTATCGCAGCCCTTGAGATTCAGGCTTGTTTCTTGGTCTCATGCAGGCGGCTATGAGAAACCATGTATGGGACGTAAATGGCTTACATATTATCCAAAACTAAAAATGAGGTCAGTTTCGAGCCCTACTCGTGACGAGCTTTCCAACGGTGTGCTTATTTTTACCTTGCTACATTACCTACCTACCTACACTCCGTTGCCTTCAGTATTTCGTAATAAAAATCATTGTACTTGAGTTTCGTCTTGAGGAATGCGTTGTATGTAACCAATGAATATCCATGCATTCCAAGTAAATCGCTGAATTAATAAATCGGCTGAAACAATTCACAGGTGATCGGAGACAGGCTTCTAAGCAATTGCTGTGCGCTTGCAGGAACGAGTTATAGGCACTGGAAACCTAATCACTGTAATGCATCGCAATCTAGTGGCGTTTGAACTTTTTATCTGGCGAGGGGAAGAAAAGTTTTAAAGTCGCGTCTCTCGTGCAACACCGTTAACTAGACGTCACGTTAAGTTTTTGCCGCAAGGGCAGCCGTTACCTGGAACTGCATGAAAACGCTATCAGGGTTTGTCGTCGAGCTCCTTTTTTAACGAACAATCGCCTGGTCATGACTAAAAATCATCGCTGCATAGTGACTGGTCAAAATCGAGGACGATCATGAGGCCAAAAATGGCAACCACAAAAAGCAATGCACTCAACATATCGCAATGAAAGCCAGCGCGAGCTTGCTGCGCTATCTGGCCTCCACGGTCCCTGGACGTCAGCGGCAGCGGCAGACAAGGATTTTACATCAGCTTCCTGCGGTTTTCAGGAGACGCGGGTATTCTCTCTGCACGCATCCGGCAGAGCTGAGTAACACCAAGCTGTGTCCTCGGCTTCCGACACCTGGCTATCAGTGTCAGCATGAGTTACGTGTTTCGGAGAACGCGATGAACGTATCGAGCTGGCGTCATCTTATCGCATCTACAGCGGCGCCCTCTTAACCTTTCCATTCGGTTCGCCAATCGGACTAAAAATGCATCGGTAGGCGTCTTGAGATAAAAAGAACACCGCTGTGACGCCCTGGCAGACAGTCAGAAAGACGGATGTTTGCAAGCATCTGCCGTAAATAATTACAGGAAAAAAGGTAAGTTATGATTTACCACAGTACGTCATTATGCAGACATTTCGTCTAAATCCTGCAATCTTAGATATACGACAACGCAGGGTAAAAACATGCCCATAATTCTCCCCTGCCAACGAAACGCAAGTTAGAATCGCTAGAGAGCCGCCATTAACCGTTCCTGAAGAGGTGGTAACGCAAGCCCAGCTACGTCTTGGCATTGGATAGTTAAAACAGTTTAGTCTTAGTTTCTTTTTTATTCATGTAACGTGAGAGAACGCAGTCCTAAAATCGTGGCCAATTCTTTAGACGCGGCACAACGATCTACAGGTCCCTTGGGCCCCTGGGTCCCCTGGCTTCCGTGGGCCTTGAGCACCACGGTCATCGTAACGGGTCCGTCTTCCCTCTGTCCGTCTCCACGGCCGGCGTGCGCCCGGCGGGTGTTCCCGAAATGTCGCAACAGCTGATGGAATCGGTCAGCTGTGACCGCCCGCCCGGCCTGGTGGCGACGCCGCGGCCGGGCCATGGTGGCGGACCGGGACGTGATCTCGCCCGGTTTCCAAACCGACCCTGTCCCTGCGACCGGTTGCAACAGCTGTCCAATGACGGCCAGCGCCCGGCGGCAGCGACCAACACGCGCGGGAAAACGAGTGCGGGTCTTCGAAACTCCAGACCGCGGGACGGTTCAACGGGAGGTGTTCGGTCTGAGCTTACCGCTAAGCAGTGTCATTAAAACAGGTTTCAGAAACGCAGCTGCCCCTGAAGTGGAAAGGGAGGATAGGCGAAGGAACGCAGCTGGTCTCAAGAGTGTTTTGAAAATAAGGGCTTGCAGTTTCCTTAGGTACTTGGTATTAACTGCGAAAAATAACGGGTTTTAGAGTTAGATATCATGACGTTTTACGGCCGCAGTCTGCCCAAGTAGATGCATTGAGAAATAACCTAAAAATAACTCATTATAGACCTTTATTGTCGTACCTTGTGTACTGCGCAACCTTTGGTTAAAACCAGGCATTTAAACTGCTTCGTTCAAACGCCGTTGCATACGGCAACCTTTGTTTTCTTAGCGGATATTTCATGCCATTAAAAACGTTGGAAAATACTCCCCATGGTGCTCCAGAAAGAGCAATGCTAGTCCAGATCACGAATATACTTCCGTCTATATGGAGTTATTACGAGTAAGGCCGCAGCCCGTGAATCTTACTTTAGCCACAGCCGAAAGAAACGAAACTTAGGGACGGGCCTGGCCCGATCGTTACGCTTTCTGCTAGCTAATAATTTTACCACTGGACAACGAATTATCAAAGCATTGTACAGTCCTCAACCTGTGAACAAACATTCGCAATGTGGTGGCTCCGCAGTCTCTTCTGACCGCCTTATGATTACGTAAGGTTTTCGCTGTTAGACGTTTTTTAACTGACTGCGGAAAAAATATCAGAGGCGCGAGTGGCGTTTAAACTTGCATGGTAGTTTCTCGGGGATCAGACACTTGAATAAATTGGGAAAGATATCTCATTGCTGCAAAATGCGTCGTGGAAAAACAAAAGTGCCAAACAGTATTTAACCTTCACCGGACGTAAGGATTTTTGCTTGGCTACAGATGAGAACGTGCCACACCATATCCTATATCCCTCTGAAGCGAAAAAAGAGGGAACGAAACGAAAACGAGCGCGTCGCTCTTTCCTTTCTAACTGGAAAAATCTCTAATCCGAACCCTTCATGTCAGAGCGAAAGCGCGTAACTCGTCGTTTCTGACTCCGTTGTCTCCGTAGTAGTTGTTCTGGCCGTAGTACAACATTCCGGCCGGTCAGTCATGTTTTATATTGACCAACTTTCAAGCTTATCAATCGCTGTAGTCATTCTTTTGTCTTGAGGCCAAGGTCAGGTCAGTGAGAAATCAGATACCATCGCCAGGCTTGATTACCCCGCAACTGCCGAAAAAAGTTTGATTATCACAGACCAGAGTTCTGATCATTTAAAAGGGTTGAAAAATTACTGTCACAAGATCAGAGACCAACCTTATTCCAAAAACCGGTTTAAGCCCATTTTGAGGCCATTTGAGATCAGCAGCCTCGCGCGACCTTGGAAGATTCACTGAGGTTTCAGGCCCCAACGTGTCATCCATCAATCCTATGCCGGAGGCGTCGAAGACTGACACTATACCCATCCGCCTTTCTGAGGAAGAAGCCTAAGTGCGGCTCAGATCTAAAAACCGGCTTGTAGGCATATGAGCGCAACATAACGGTAGAACACCTTATGAGGTTCATGGCCAACGTGGCTTGCTGCATTTCTCCATGTACATACTGCAAACACACACACACACACACACACACATGTATATATATATATACATATACATATATACATATGTATATATATATATATATATATATATATATATATATAGATATATATGTAACGTTTCGTACGATGTTCCGTTAAATGTGCAGGATTCGGATTGTTGTGCTGAACCTATGAACTAGAAATAGTTGGACATCTAACGATAAAAGTTTATACCTATATGTGGTAAGTACCTAGAAGACGTTTCAAATAAAAAAAAATGTTTCCTAGATTTGGGTCCCAGCAAAGGGTTCATATGCAATCCATGGAGCAAACCATTGCTCAAACGGGTTTTTCCAAAATGTTGCCATATGGTTGGAATGACCTGGACGCGCGGAGGAAAAACCGTGAGACCAGCAGCGCCATAAGTCACTTCGAAGGCCAACTGAACGCCGCAGGTTGCAGGTGAGCTTGGCCCAGTTTAGAACGCTCAATAACAGCTGTCACCTGTCTACCATCGTGGAGCAAACGGACAAAGATTTTCTTCTGTCTTGTTCATATACCCGAGAGGGTTTAGGCAAATATGAAGCAGTGTCTGTAATTGCACATACCTAATATTATTGTTGAATAAGTCATATTATACATTTTCCAAAGAGCACGTGATCTGTCATCTTGGATAACACAGTTGCGAAAAAAATCATTACCAACAAAAAGTCTGAGGATTAGACACAAGTAACGCTGTGTAACAACCAAATGTTTTTTTTCGCGCGACTGCTGAACATCTCAAGTTATCGGGCACGCTCCGTGGGCCTGTCCGTGTGACGTCACGGCCGTTACGCCAGCGGTCCGGAGGTGCCAGGGGTCTGTGCACGGCTGTGCACGCGGCGGCGTCCGTCCTTCGGGCTCACCGATCAGCATGTTGTGCTCCGTCGCTGCAGGCCTGTTCGACTTTCACTGGCGCTCGGCTGGCACAGACTGAACGGCGGCGGCGGCGGCGGCGGCGGCCGCCGCCGCCGCCGCCGGGCAGCGCCCTCTGGCGCGGCGGGTTGGCCGCCGGAGCGGCAGGAAACAGCGGAGGCGCGGGAAGACCAGCGTCAGGACGCTCAGACGGGAGTTGGGAGAGCGGAGCGGAGCTGGAACTGGCGGGGCAGAGGGTGGGCGGCCAGAAGTCGAGCTCAGTGTCGCGGTGACAGATACACGGCCGTCACTCCTGGCAGGCCGATGCGAGTTGACGGGAACGGGTCGGACCTGTCGACCGGCCGACGCGTACCTCCCACGCGGCGCCAACTGTGGTACGGTCGACCAGCGGAATCGATGAATCGAATCGACGAATCGATTACCTCCGTTTTATGTATCATATTTTGAGTGGCTATTCATCATTGCCATTTTTGTGAATGTTGTACACATTCTTATTTAATGAATGTCTGCAATTGGTCCGTCCCGGCCGACGGTCCAATAAATGAATTAAACCAAACTGAGCTGAAGCCGGTCAGTGTGGCCTCAACAGGGGCCTCAGCAGGGGCATGTGTGACTCACGGCCAGTCCAATGTGACGGGCCCCCTTGTTAAGCGTGCAATTTGTGATAAGTGCCGTGTTTAAGGTTAACGCATTAGCATTCATGTAAATAGATCTCATTTCTGATTGACAGACCATGGCTGACAATAATTTATTCTCGCGTCAAAGTGGACTTCGTTAAAAACAGCATGGCCGCTATGTCATGGTGCGCAGGGGCGACTCCAGGGGAACTAAATAGACCGGCTTTTCTTGACTTTTGCAATATCATCGGGAGTCATTTTGAATCATTTTGGACAAGAGTCAGGAGGATAACAGATACCTTGCTTCCCTCAATTCTAAAATCAGGGATCGCCCCTGGAAAAGTCTTAATATTTCTCTCCGGTTTCAAAGAACCGGTTGCATTGCGTGACGGACAACAGCTGTCGTAATCTTAAAAGTTGCAATTCGTCGCGTATAACATTTACTTGTAAAAATCACAGAAAGCCTCTTTGGTCAAATATGGAAGATGAAAAGTAGTAAGGGCAGTAAGGTTTACTTTCTTAGTTTATTTCTCGGAAAATTGACTTTGGTAAGCAGTTTGTTTCCGAATGCACGGTATGGAAACTTGTAGAATGCCACGGCTCTGATCATACCAAACATAAAAGGAATTCGTTATGCCCGTCAGAGTTCAAATTGCTTTATGTTGAATGCAGCAGTGGAAATACGCTACTGTGTTTTGGATTTGGAGGCTTCGCTTATAGACTGTTTCAATCACCAGAACTCTTAACTGTATTTTCTGCATTTCCAGCTAACTGTGAACACCAGTACCCGTAATGACGACCTGACGCCTCCACCAGACTTGGGTCGGACAAAATCTGGCATGCCCAGTAGTTTCTTCTGCAGGCTGAACAGCATCAGTGCGCCGGAGCTTGAGCAGCTGCTCTGGGCCGCGTGCGGCTACCTGGGGCCGCGCCTCTTTCGTCCGCTGTGTCGCCGGCGGCGAGGGCCGGCCGGCCGCGGGAAAACCCTGCCCGCCGCCGGTGGTTTCCGCGCGATGACGTCAGCGGCGGACGCTGACGCGCTCTCCTCCGAAAGCCGGCCGCGCTCTGCTGCCGCCAACGAACCGCAAAAGCCATGCACGCCACGGCTGTTCTCAGGCGCTTGCCTCGAATTGCCAGCTAAGCCTGTTTGCAGCCGTCGGAGCTGCAGAAGCCGTGCACCGCAAGACCTTTCTCGGATAAGTGCCTGCTGTTGTTGCTCGTGGTTGAAATGGACCCAGTGACGCTAACGTGGAGGCAGATATAAAAATCGGAAACATATTAAGATCCTCTTTTCAGATGGTCGGTGTTTCAACAACTCTTCACACATTCAGAAGTAGATGGACCTAAAATTATGCATATGCGGAGGTCACATTGACCGGTCAAAGTCACGTAACACATCGCCGCAGCTTGTCATCTAAATCTGGCGCATCCCACGGATATTTGCGATCCTGAACTAAGAGCGGGCTCATTGCACTGCGCATAGCAGCGTTGACAGAAGGCTCAAAAACGCCATGCTTCATTTTCAAGCGTATCAGTTTGGATTTTGGGCCAAAATTTTGTGACAAAAGAACCATGGTAATGCTTTTAGAGCGTAATGACAGTTATTTTCGGGAACATACTGCTACACTGTTTGTGACGGAAAAAAGGGGGCAGCTCAATCCAATTTAAAAACAGTATTACGTCTCACAGTAGGAGTAAAAACTATTGCCTTATCACTATTTCCACCTGAGTAACGCAGCTGGATCGTCACAGGCAATATCCTAACGCAGCCTCGCCAGCTGGGAAACGTCTGGCGGCCTTGTCAAGGCATTGAGTCACTCAGGAACGTTCTCCACTTGTCATCACTCTGCGGTTTTTGCGCCCTGCCTATCGATCGTTGTGACGGAGGTGAATGAAGACGCGCGGAACGCCTGGCTCGGCACGTGTAGGAAACGTGACCGGGTTCAGGTGACGTGTTCAGGACAAGATGTGGCGGCTCGCGAATGCTGCAGACGACGTTTACGAATCCTAGAAAGATACATTTTGACGTCGTCAAGAAGTGAAAGAAATTAACAGGTTTTTCAGTTTTGATTGGAACCGTGCTAGCTTATAAACAGCAGCGCCCAGGACACTAATAAAATGAATGCTGGATAGGTGGGCACTGCGCCGGAAAATCGTGCGATATTTCACCTTCGCGGAACCTGGCTGGCCTCATGGACACGCTTCGTGTGATACGGCTTTTACGGGCTTAAGATACTGAATCAGGCAACGGTATTTCGACTATTGTTTTGGAGGGCTCATGGACACGGTGGCAAAAATGGGGACTGTTTTCTACGCTCACGCCCAGGTAGCCTTTTGATTACGGAATGTAAAAATTTTGCGGCGTGGGGAGTTGGAAGCGAGGGTGTGGGAACAGCTAACCACACATATTTTTGGAGCTTTTCAGTTCCCGTCACGCTGTCCTTTCATGCTGCATGAAAAAACAATTAAATCAGTTTTGCCCTGGAACCTTAAAGCCGTTCCGTGTCCAGTTCTCACCGTCAAAACGGCATCGCTTTTGGAATCGACTTTTAATGCTAAATGAAAGATGAAGAATGGCATTGTTCGGAAACGGAATATGTCGGCCATTTTTCCCTCTAAGCACAGAAGAAGCTACCAGGTTTTCAGTTAGCACCTTCCATGCATCGTCCTTGCCCCAGCATGTAAAACCCACAAAAAATGCGTTAGGGTTACCTTGCTTCCCTCCTCAACTTCGATCCCTATTTCCAAATGGTTTCAACAACGATCGCCGTTAAACGCGACATTGCCAATCATCATTAAGGACTACATGCCGTCCTTCAAGCATAATGACGGGCAATGCCCAAACCTTGCCCGTCCTTGCACGTGCGCTGGTGG
The DNA here is from genome assembly GCA_030062745.1 of Capitulum mitella. Classification (NCBI taxonomy): domain Eukaryota; kingdom Metazoa; phylum Arthropoda; class Thecostraca; order Pollicipedomorpha; family Pollicipedidae; genus Capitulum; species Capitulum mitella. The sequence continues at coordinate 24,259,893 of CP099846.1, forward strand.
TGCCTGCCGCCTTTCTGCTTGGAAAGAGCGAAGCTGGCCTTGGCTGGGATACGAAGCGCTGGTGGCAGGACTGTTCGTCGGCATCGCAATATCTGGCATTTCCGATTTTTATCATCTGCGTAAGCACGCCACAGCAAGACGTGCACTGTGAGAAGGCGTCACCTTGAAAGGAAACAGCTACAAGCGCAGCGTTGTTACCCCAGCGACCCTCACGACCGCCTCCGCCCACGGCACGCGCCGCCGCCGCGCCACCATCGCCGCCGCGCCGCCCTCCGCCAACCCATAACGCGAGGTCAAGTGTCAGCGGCGACTCAAGGTGAGAGCGCGGTCGGCGCCGGCGAGCCGCCCGTTGCCACGGTCTGGCACCGCGGGCGGCGCTCGACAGAGGAGGCAAAGCCGGGTGTGCCGTGACCTGGACCCCGGGGCTCGCCAGCCGCGGCCGCGGCAGGACGGCATCACGTCCGGGCCCAGAGGACGAGGTCAGAGGCTCAGGGTGTGTGTGCTGGGAGGTGGCCTTGAAACTCGGTGGTACCGCTGAGCCGGTCTGGGCTCAGTTTCCTACCCCGCCCAGGCCGTGCGCCCAGTGGCCTTGGTGGACCAAGAGAGGAAAGAAAGTACCTGAGGCCGGTGAGCTACGTTAAACGGGTGTTGTCCCAACCTCGGCTTTGCACAGGAAAAAGGAAATTGGTTACTTCGGCAAACGACATAATGTGCCATTTTGTCCCGCCGAGCCGGAAAACCACCGCTCTCCGCGAATCTGGTATTTTAACTGGTGGAGTTTACCGCGATTTTCTGAAGCTGAAAGCTTTTTGCTGTCGTAGGTGTCCTCCAGTGTTTCCAGAACATTGTCAATAATTCTTGAAATCACTTTCGATGATGTTATAGAATGAGTGTTCCCAGCCAGGGGCGTAAAGTTGCGCATCTTTGGTATTAAGCTTTCGATACAAAAGAAAATCTTTGGTACGAGTTCTATACCGTTATCTCGACCCCTTCGTGTTTTCTTGATCTATAAAACGTGTTTTTGCTCTATAAAACGAAATAAGAAATAAATACGTCATCGTAAATACGTTATCAATTTCACATTTTAGCGCTCAATAAGTTCACTTTTTCTTTATGTTCCCAGTCCCCTATATTTCGGGCATTGTGCCACAGGATATCAGGATTTTATGGCATCCCATAAAATGATTTTTAGGCCCTCTGGTAACACGAAGATCGGGCGGCTTTCTTCTCATCGTTTTTTTTTTCGTTTAGATAAGGTCACCCACGATGAGTTCTGGCGTTCATACGACTGCTGCTGTTGAAACACTCTGTCCTTCAATGGACCTTTCATGACGTGTTGGGCTCACTCAAATGGACCTGCCGGAGGTCAAATGTAGGGAAAATCAGCGCCTGTTGTGCAGAAAGAGCAAGCTCCGAACGCTGGTCCCGCTGATCCCTCTGTTCTGGTTAGTGTTCCGTGTCAGCAGCATGACAGTCCGGGACGGTACTTCATCGTGGAGATTTCCGATCAAAGCGATTCAGGTAAGCAGGGGTGGAGGAACCACTAATGTACTAGGGTCTTGCTCCCACTCCCCTCCTTAAGCACTGCAATTTAACATTAACCATGTGGCGTTGACTTTGAATAATAATTTACGAATGGTCAGCGTCCCCTTAAAACGGACGTTCCGCTGTAAATACAAGTAAGATAGGAAGATGACGAACGCCACGGGGATCAGACACATCTCTCTAGAACACTCCTCAAGCGTGCTCACGTTGGTGTGATTGCAGCAGCCACGGGAAGCTCTTGCAGTTCCCCGTCTGAATACTCGCACTTAAAATCCCAGTGCTGGGGAATACCGAGTCAAGTCAAGGAAAAGGAGAATCGCTAGCTTTATTCCGAGCTCTGAATTGACCGCGCTGTTGGCCAAAGATACATTTATCCGTTATGACCTCTGAGTGTCTCAAACCACGACCCCTTGCAGCTGGACATTCGTTATGATTTGAGCTCTGCACTCTGAGGTCTCCTCGGGCACGCGCTGTGGCAACCTGCACCCAGCATGGAACGGCCCGCGAAATGCGGGTCGGGTCAAGGCTCCTCGAACGACGGGCCGTCACGTGCACGTCACGTGCCGATTATGTGCCAGCCGTTTCTCGGCGCTAGCACGATCCGGCCGGGCCCAACAGGTTCACCAGCAGGTCGAGAGCTTCGGGAAAACAAGTTGCCTAATCGAGGGCACTGGGAGCATTGCTCTTTAATCCATCAGGCGTGCGGGGGATTGGTAAGGAGCAGCCGAAGCAGCTGTTTTCAGTCAACGGCCGTGCCTTTTCCTTCATTCCCTCCTAGAGCGTCTACAAAGGAAATGGACACCGCACAGCCAGAAATGAATGTCGTTCGTGCATACTGTTACCATATTTATGATTTTGTGTAATCCAGTCGGCCTAAAAGCTGCATTTCACGGCCAGGCTTAGACCACTGCCACGTTGGCAGCTTTCTAGATCGAGCCCTCGGGTCTCACCGGTTCTAACCGGTCGAATCCGGTTAGTTTCAGCACCACCGATCCTGCGATCGGCCATCAGAATTCTGATCTCGGAGGGCTCCGGGTCGCGTCATTCTTATCTGCCTGTTTAACGTCTGACTTACTGACGTTTGTGGCAGTGCACTTGTGGCCGCTTGACCTTTGGTGGGCCGGTGCGTAGATAAGCATCTCCTCAGGTTTTTTGAGGACAGCTAAAAACGAATAGGCGCAGAGATACAGAACTTAAGCACATTTTTACACAACATTTTTACACCCTGCATAAATTTTTAAGGTCCGGATCACCTCATGTCATTGACCTAGGACAGGTGAAATAGGACCATGCTCCAAAAAATAGGACTGGCTTAAGGATTTGTGAAATGCACCGACTGAGATGGAAGTTGCCACGTTGATAGAACATGGCAAATGGAAAAAACTATGTTGTCTCGATTTTTTGGCAGTGTCCTGGTCATTAACCTGAAGTCAGATATACGACCACGACGGGAAGAACTTGCTTTTAAAGGTGACCCAATCCACTCTGACTGGTATAGCCTACCAGGCTGACCTGGTATAGCCTTTTGAGATGTTCTGTCTGTTTTCAATGCGAACACACTTTGTATGGCCAGAAATGATGAGGCGGGCTCTTGACGGACGGCACTGCGGCCAGCGGCTCCGGGCTGGCCTTTACGAATTTTACGAATTTCCATAACGGAAATGGACATGCCTACACCAGTGATGCCGACTCATATTCTCTGGCGGGCCATGGTCCCCAATGTGGATCTTGGCCGCTCAATAGCTGCGTCGGCCCCCCAATATTTTCTGTCGGTTTCAGCAAGGAAAAAAGGCATTAATAACGGAAAGAAGGCCCGCAGTAGATATGAAAAAGGCAGAAAGCATAGAACAAAACCATTAACAGGTTTTGTGACGAAACGGGCACACGGTTTAGGGACGTCAGTTTATGTAGGCTTGGTAGTGCTAGGGGTCTACCAATACTGAACTGGCCTCTACGAATGTTCCTCTGGGCCTTAACATTTTCTTTATGTATGTATATTTTTCTCAGGAAATGTTATATCGCGGTTCTACATATGAAATATCCAGTTGGAATAAGAACAAGAAACATGAATCGCATGCAACAAAATAAAAGCACAGATATATACATATCTTTATAACTATATCTGTATCACTCTACATGTTAATCTATATGTGCATATGTATAGATTATACATATGTATATATGGGGATATATAGGAGAGTCCTTCGGCGCTGTTTTGGTCTTTTTCAAAAGTGCTTTTCCATGCTTTTGTTGGACTCATTGAAAGAATGGCTTGTGCAAATTTCGCCCATTTTGATCGGCGTTTGCCAATGTCTTCTGGAGATTGAATGTTGCTTGTTGAGCGTTGCAGTCTCCAGTACTGTCTGCATATGGGCGGCCCGAGTACATGCCAAACAATACTCCAGAACTCAACAACTCGGATCCCGACGACCTCATAAGGGAACCCGAACTGACCCGCACCTGCTCGCCTGGTGCTAGCGGCCAGCCTCATACAGACAACATGGGAGACTGCAACGCCAAGGAAATGACGTTCAGCCTCCATGTGACAGCTTGGTAAACACCGATCGAATTCGACGAAATCTTGTGTCAGCCATGCTGTCAATAACTCCAACAAAAGCATGGGAACGTTGAAGAACAAAGCTGAACGAAAAAAAAGGAAAAAAAAATCAAAACAGCATTGAACGGCCAGCCTAGGATATATATAATCTTTTCTTTGACAAATGGCAAGAAAACCCAAAAATTTCCTTTGGTTAAAATAACGGGGCCAAAATCCGTTGGGGAACCCACGTTTGGCGGAGATTATACTTGTCGGGCCTTCGGCTCGGCCCGGCCGGTGTTCCATAGGTTTTAATTAATGTTAATTAATTCGGGGAACCCCCGTCGCTGAAACGTTCACAAGCGAAACTGCAGTGCCGATTGACAGCTCACAGTCGACCAGGAGCAGCACCTGCTGGTCCCATTTGACGCCGTAATCGAAGTAGTCGGGCGTTAAATGGACCGTTTTGTTTATCACCTGACATGCTCGGCTACGGCTGTCACTGCCTGCACTGTGCCGCCGTTGCAGACGTCCTGAACAGACTGAAAGATCTTTTTCACTATTGGTTTACGAGTTGTATGTTCGTTTCGTTACCCGACTGCAATATTTGCACCACTTCATGTAGAATACAGATCACAGCTTGGTCCGCTCCCTAAAGCAATCATTCGCTGTCTCTCGCTCGTTTATCGTGACTTTTCAGTGCCAGAGCGCTTTGCCACGATTTCAACAGGTGTTTATTACGGCGACGGTAACGGAATTAGCACGCACGGTCTTGAGGACATCGAACCAGCGCGTGCACGAATTAGCTGTGCGCTCGGAACAAAAACCCGATCACACTACTGAGAGGGTCGACATTCACTGCGCACCACCACGCTGGAGAGGTAACTACGTCCAGTTACCCGCACCACAAAATGCTCCTTAATCGCGGGCTAATTCAAAGTTACGTCGCGCTACCGCCAACGGCAGGCATTCCACGCTCCTGAAAGCTGGCCCCGACCTGACTAGGCGCAGAGTACTAACGTATTGCATGCGAGTTCGCCATTCGTATCAAATGTGCACGCGAGGCGGGACAGTCGGCGTTTGAGTGGTCTTTTGGGACCACTTCTGGTGTGCACCAAATCTTAACAGGAAAAGGCATCATGACTCCTATCAACCCGGACAGCCGTCAGCATTTTTTCTTCTTTTTTTTACTGTCATTCATTTAAAACAATGGTGGCGTGTCCACTCCCATAATTTCAAACGAGTAACGAACTCCACATAACGCTCCCAGCAACCGACGACTTGGTCAGAACAGTGGTTCGTGTGATGGCGTTAGTTAACATGTATTCCTCCGGCAGCCGTTCGCCGACCCACGTAGAAAAGGCGGCCGTTCCCGACTGCATTCACACTCCGCCCGCTATTGTGCCTGGACCCGAATACTGAGAGCTACCGGACCCGAAAAGTCGGCGTCAGCGCCGCGCCGGCCGCGCACGTCACAACCGCCCGGCCGCCAGAACAGAACAACGGAGAGCGCGCGCACCGAGACTCCAAACTGGGTCCAACCGAACGGATACACGATCCAACAACGTCAGAGGTCCCGTCTGAGTCCCCCCCCCAGCGCGTCACTCGCGACGGAACGCCGCAGCACGCACCAGCGCCACAGCGCGTCTGCCCGCGCCCGCCGCCGACTAGACCATCTACGAGCCGGCGCGGCCGGCGCTACCACACGTGCGTCTCGCGCACTTCACTGATGATGGTGCTGGCGCGCTGCAGGGCGCGCAGCATCTCGGCGCTCTCGCGGCGCCGCTGCGCGATGTGCGGCGACTCGGAGAGCAGCGCGTCGATCTCGCTCGGGCTGTACAGCTTCGACACCAGCTCCGACTGCACGTTGTCCTTGACGTAGTTCACGAGGAAGTGCATGATGGCCTTGGGCACCGTGTCCTGGATGGACTTGCGCACGATGTAGAAGTACGACTTGATGAGCCGCTCGATCACCTCGCAGTCCCGCTGCTCGCGTTCCGACAGCTTCCGGCCCGGCTGCGACGGCACCTCGGGCAGCAGGTTCACCGGCTTGCCCGGCGTCGACGGCTGCGGTGGCGGCGGCGGCGGCGGCGCGTCGCCGCGGCCCTGGTGCTGCGGCGTCGCCGGCGGCGTGCTCTCGGCCGAGCCGGCCGCACCGTCCTCGCCGCGCGCCGGCAGCAGCTGCGACAGCCAGTTGCTGTTGGCCACCTGCGAGTCGCTCGAGTACTTGACGAGCCGGTTGCGCGGCGGCTCCTCCTCGGCCGGCTTCAGCAGCGCCACCTGGCCGCCGGGCGGCGGCGCCGACCGCGCCGGCCGGTGGCGCGCCGGCCGGCCGTCCTCCTCGGCGTTCTTGATGATCGACGACACCAGCGCCGCGTCCTTGTGGAAGTCCGGGTGCTTGGTGTTGATGTAGGCCAGCTCGATCTGCACCAAGTTCTCGACCATCTGGTTGGTGGGCGGCAGGCGGACGCGCAGCAGCTGCGTCACCACCTCCACGATGCGCTCGTGCAGCTTGGGGAAGCGCAGCATCTCCTGCTGCACCTCGGTGCCGCAGTGCTGGATGATGCGCTGCATCTCCTCGTGCGCCAGCTCGACGCAGCGCAGCGACGGTTCCTCCAGCCGCGAGATCTGACGCTTGACCAGCAGCTCGAAAGACACCTGGGGACATAGTGAGTTTGATTACAACCATACATGGCTGCCTGAGTCGCGTCCAAGTGCCCATAACAAACGTGTTGACCGCACCGTGGCCGGAGTACCAACGGTTATCCAAAGCAGGCAGGCAGAAGATTACACAAAATGCATCAAAACGCAGGAACACATCGAAGAAACCCATCGGAGCAATCATCCGTTTTTGATACCAGCCTTAGAGAAGGGTCAGTTCTGCAGCCCATTACCCAAGTTGAAACTCACTGATCTGACGACGGTGCACTGATATCAGCACTGATGTGAGGAAAAAGGCTAACACAGTGAACATAGCTATCATCACGTATGGCTCGAAAAGTGATCACGTGTGACTTCACGACCAAGAACGCCGATGGCTCACCAAATGTTACGGTCACTGAGAAAAGAAATCTGCAGCCAGCCGAGACCCCACAACATATCCCAGCTCATCATCCCTTAAATTCTCTTCGACCCCTTCCCCCCCCCCGCCAACTACCCACTGGCACGCGGCAAACCAACCAGCCAAACTGAAAAGTAGCAGCCACTGAGCCAACAACCAAAACCACAACCACCCGACACTCAACTACACACCCCTGCCGAAGAGCCCACAACAAACTCCCCCTCTGCTATTAGCCGGGCCGCCGAAGCCAGCCTCACCTCCGGTATGAAGAGCGCCGGCCGCGGCCCGGTGGCGTTCCTTATAGCCGTCAGGATGTCCATCGCCGTGAGGCCGGTCAGCGGGTGGATCGAGTCGAGCACGCGGCCGAACGTCTCGTGGAAGATGTAGCAGATGCGCGCGCCACCGCACAGTTCTGTGGTCTCGATGTTGCGCGCCGTGCCCTCTATCGTCTGGCAGTAGGCCGAGGCGAACTTGGTGATGATCTGCAGCAGCGTGCGCGCCTTGTCCGACACGTCCTCGCCGTACGAGTTCAGCAGCGACTGGAACTGCGACGCCATCATGTTGACGCGCGTCTTGAGGTCGGGCAGGCAGTCGCGGATGTGGTGCATCAGCAGCCGGTTCAGCGTCTTCCCGAGGTACTGCGAGCCGTTGCGGGCCGCCAGCGACGGGTACTTGCGCTGGAGGAAGGCCACCTCGTCCCTGAGCGAGTCCTCGATGCTCTTGTTCTTCTGGATGTCCTGCTGCGACCGGTTCACCACGCCGATGATGCCCAGCTTGACGGGCACGACCTTGCCGCAGAGCATGTCTATGGCGTCGGTGCCGGCGTCCATCAGGTCCAGCTTGGTGATGACGGCCAGCGTGCGCCGACCGTCCGGGTCCACCTCGCGTGCGAACTTCAGGCTCTCCGCCGTCGACATGTCGATATTGGCCGCCGTCACCGCCAGGATGATGGAATTGGGGTTCGTGATGTACTTCATAAGCAGCTCCTGGATCTGCACGTCGATGTCATCGGGCTGGTCGCCGACGGGCACCTTGGTGAGGCCCGGCAGGTCGACCAGCGTCAGGTTCACCACGTTCGGCGAGAAGATCTTGAGGCTGATGGGCTCCGGGCAGATGCCCTTGTTGGTGCCGGCGCGCTTGTCCGTCTCCTTCTCGATCTCGGTGCGCACCTCGTCCAGGTCCTTAAACACGCGCTTCGTGTGCAGGAAGCGGGCGAATTCGGGCACGTCCAGCGTGCCGTCCTCGGCCGAGCGGTGCTGCCGGTCGTCCAGCGGCGTGTGCATCAGCTGCAGCACGAGCGGGCAGCGCGTGACGATGCCCACGCCGCGCGGCAGGAAAGACCGGCCCACCAGGCTCTCCAGCACCGAGCTCTTGCCCGAACTCTGCGCGCCCACCACCACGATCTGCGGTAGCTGGATGGCGTCCGAGCCTACCGTGCTGAACACGTCCTGCAGCTTGTTCAGCACCGGGATCAGCGCCTCCATCGCCGACATCCTGACAGCGGACGGAAGCAGGACTCCTCGTCAGCAGAGCGTAATGCTGGCTTTTGCAGCTGCTTGCTGAAACAAAAGAATGATGGCTGGGAGGGTATATCCCAGACAGACATATAAGGGGCAGTGCAGTGTATTTTGTGGGCTTTTCCACCATAGCAGAAAAATTGAAAGAAACAGAGCTGCAGAATTTGCACTGCCTTTCTATCATTCACTGCACACCTCCTGTCAAAATTTTCACCCTGGACGAGGTCAGGTCACTGACCTATGTCTGGTCAAAGAGCTCAACCTCCAAAAAGCTCTGACCCCCTGCAACTTTTTTGGGGGTTGGACTGAGTTTGCTAAACCTTGCAGGAACTACAGCAGATCATACAAGGTACAATTTGCACATGTCATATTTTCCAGGACACTCCAGGTCAATAACCTGATGTCAGGTCAATTTCACTCCAGTTTTTAAGACACTGTCTAAATCTGAGCTGATTTTCATGGGACTGCAATGCTCAGATATTACCATTAACATAACCCCTCACATGTACTGCCATCAAGTCACCACAGCAACCATGACCTTGGCTCAGGTCATGCCCACCAATATGGATGCCTTCTATAAACCCAAACTTTTTGCCCAGAATTAGTAATCTGCAGCTCTGAAAAGTTAAAATAGATGCTTAATTCAAATTTCAGGCCCAAAAAAATCTTATCTCACAATGCAGGGCAAAACAAGGTCACTACACATCATCCAAGGTCCATGGCTGTTTTTGACCTCAGCAATGCACTAAAGAGTTTGTGTGGCCTTGACTGGGTCACTGCAATGTGTAAAAACAGTGGCAGAGGTAAATTTCAACAAGAACGTTCTAGTAAACAAAAATTCTTGCATGGCCATGCACACTACATATTCCTCACCAATGCAGACCCATCAACTGGCATCAGAGGCAGCTAGCCAGTGATCTAATATGACCTCTCTTGGCCCCCAATAACTGTTCCTGGATCCCAAAAAATATTCCACTTGCCATGTAGACCTCAATACAACTCCGAGATTTTTTTTTACTCTATATCATTTGAAAAATTAGCTGACCTCAACTGACAACTGGTTCAACCCGAAATCAAGCCTGGGTATCTATGGTGTGATCGGGTATCTAATCAGCACCCTCGCAAATGAAAATTAGCTGTAGAAACATGCTCATCAGCAAGAAGAAAACAGGACATAAATTTTACAAATGTACTAATTTGGAATGATGATGTGACCTGACCTGACTCAAGCTGAAGGCCAAAAGGTGGTATGTCTACCAAAAAAGATTGCTTGGTGTCTTAATAGTTATCATGTAAGACAAAATTTAATACATTTTGAAATTTCTGGCTAAATTTTCCAAAATTTTTGAGTTTTTTAAAAATGTTGCATGTTTGAAGCCCTTCTCTTCTAATGTTTTTTGATGACATATCTCCCATTACCTTCTGGTGCATGATTTGCGAATTTGGGAGGGTTTTGAAATGTACCCGCCCTGGTGTGGGGAAGGTGGATCTGACCACTGGTGAGGGGTGGATTAAAAGCAGACCTCCTTTGCAGTGTTCATGGCTGGCACATACTGGCACACAATACATCAGTCTGACATGTGTCACCTACCAATAACAGCCTCCAGTTTACTTCCCCCTGGAATTCTTTGCATGTGGCTTGCATGACTGGAGTTTGTGTGTAGTCTGCACCATTGTAGTTTAAGTGTAGTTTGTATATGCAATTTGTGTAATTCTTTCTGTAATTCTCAATTGTTGCAGTGCTCCTAACACATAGCATCTATCCCTTTGTTTACTCTGCCCCTCCCTCAAATAGTCAGCTACAAAAGACATGGTATGCAATGCCTTGTTCAAATACACATTACTCAACCCATTTCCACAAGAAATATGGTTCATACCCTATAAAGGTAAAAGATCTGACCATTCTGACCTTTCAGCATGTTTGTTGATGATCAGTATCAAAACTTAAGCTGTTTTGGGGCATTGTTAAACAAGCCATTTCATGATCATAACCAATATCAGAACCTCAAACAAAATGAAGGCACTACTAAAAAAACCCTAAGCAATGGCAAAAATGCATGATGTTGCTTAGCTGCAGCTGAAGTTAACAGCAAGGACAGATAAATATATTACCACTAACTTTCAGCCCACAAATATTACCTGAGAATCCTACTGACCTCTTAAAACACGATCACAAGACATCTGGATCTCAGCTCCGATCAGTCAGCTTGTCAGATCAACACTGGACAAGTACCGACTACGAAAACGAGCGCCATGATTAATGTAGGCAGAGGCAGTACTAGGTCCATTCTGATGCAACGGACGACAAAGGTGACAAGGCGTTCTGGATTCAGCATGATGACGAAATGTCTGTACATATTTCGGGACTATTTACCACAAATGAGTATCAGGTGTCAGGCCGCAGCTCAAAGTCCCTGTGTTTCTCCCCCGTTTCACGGTGAATTTCATCAATAATTCCTCTCCCGGTTTTCAGTCGCGTTGTTTTTGCCTCATCACGCCTCATTCGCTCTCATTTTACAAGTACGATAAAAAATGAAATTTTAATGTAATCCTGAGAACTGTAATTTATTTCGTCCTTGGAATTTACTCCAAATACACGAAACTTAGTTTTCTTATAGACGTTTCCGTCCGGCTGCTGGTTGTCGTCATCGACCTTGCCTTGTCCTTGAACACCCATATCAGTCACGTGGTCCAAAAATGCAATGCTCTTCTGATCTTCCACTATCCTTTTCGGCATCACTTTACCCAGGATAGGTTCAGACCTTGTCACTGGACTCACGTTTACGTGTAATTTATATTGTCTTTCGGTGTGAAGAGGCGTAGCCAAAAATCAACTTTCTCGGACAGGGGCGCAGCCAGGATTTTGTAAGGGGGATGGAGGGGTCCGAAGTTCAGTGTGAACTGAAATCGTAGGAAAACCGCCTGTCGGGAAGACAATGTGCAATAGTTTTCACAAAAATGCGGGCCTAAGGGGGCCGCCCCCCCCCCACGCCCCCTTAGCTGCGTCTATGTTCTGGGATACAAAAGGATATAAGTTTCGCCGCGCGAGTTGTGACGGGAACACGGCATCGTCACAGGATCGGCCCGGCACACAGGCACTGGGATGGGAACGGGCAGAACGGCTGATTGGGGTGCGGGGCCTGATAAGGTGCACAAGGCACCATATTCATGAACTCGGGCCCCCCGAGTATGTGTATGAGTATGAATATGAGTATGTGTATGTATGCACAGGGGCACGGGAACTCCTCCACAGTTGGGGGAGGAGGGGGGGGGCAAGAAGCATTGTGGATCATTTTTTTCATTCAAGGCCCATAGGGTCATTGTTAAATTAAAAAAAAAGTTGGGGGCCGCAGCCCCTCCCCCGCTTCCCGCGCCCTTGTGTAAGTATGTATATATGCATATGTGTGAGTATGCATGAGTATAAGCCGTGCGCAACATGCTCGTTGCTACGTCCGTGGTGTCCCGCCGCGCCACTCGCTCTGCTGAAGCCGAACAGTGGGAGCTGCCGAGATGTCGGCTGGCCAACACGCAAAGTGGGTTCCGCTACCGTCCAGCTGTAGCATGGAACCATCCACTTGTCACCATCACCAGGGGCACAGCCAAGATTTTCCTGAGGGGGGGGGGCAGAGCTCAGTATGAACTGAAAGCATACGAAAACCGCCTGCTGGGAAGACGATGTGCAATGGTTTTCACAAAAATGCGAGCCTGGGGGGGCGGGCCCCGGGCCCCCCTTTGACTGCGCCTGTGACCATCACTGAACGTCCAGCATTGTCATCATTCTAGAGTGCTTTTAGTGACCCAGGTGCTCGAAACAAGCCGTAGCATCTCCATTGCTCACACATTCCGTTTTCAACCTCATCTTTTATCGTCGGTTGCTTCCTAGGTAGCTCGCAGCGTTTTATCAGTGCCTTACCTATTATGGCGTCAGTTCAGTGTGTTAGTATCAGTAATCGTAGCATATTGCGATCACCAGAGCCGAGTTAGCTGTCACATTGCATGGGTGACAGTACTTGCATGTCTGCAGCACCACTCGGCATCTCGATTCGTAGGCCAATGACGCAGATTGCAGCATCCATTCAATGGATGGACTTTAAATATGTACAAATGTATTTTGTACGCGTTTTGTCTAAAAGGTCACTTGTTTTGTGTAGAAGGGTGGAATGATTTCCATTGCCGTGGGTTTCGATGTCAAGGTTGGTACTGACATTTGGATTCATCTTGGGAAAGTTCCGTTGCCGGACTAGTGGAGGACAGTGAACTTTTCCTGCAACATTAATATGCAATTCACGGAAGGCTGTGCGTGAGTGCGCCATCGATGCAGGTGGGATCAACAGGCGGTGACCTCGCAAGGGGCATGGAGCCCGTCATGGGTGGGACTTTTTTGGGGCGACCCCACCAGTATGGTCCGGCCCTCTAATGGCAGAATTAGTCGAAATTAGCGCTTAGATCCCCCAATCATTTTTGCAAAGTTCCGCCCCTGGAGCACGTGACCGGCTCTGGGCCCGTACAGCTGACCGTCTGACGGAAATGGTCAGGACGATTCCCGCCCAACTGCACGCTTTGTGGACGCGCCCACGAACATACTTATCTCGTTCTATCCCTCATGTAAAGCACGCCTAGGGCGCCTTCTGAACCCACCTTCGACTCAGTTATCAGCTGGGCGACTAGAAAGGCCTTGGACGTGCAACTATTGCTCCGCCTGCCACACGGTAATTGCAACTCGGTTTGGACATGATTACGCGTTCACCGCAGAGCAATCCCGGCACCCCGCACGAAGATGGGAAACATCATCCATTCTCACAGTCATTGATCAAAATCACGACTTTACGTCAATTGCTATACCATTCTTGCAGCGCAGTTATGGACTCTGGTACCAATTGAACAAGTGCGTGAAGTACAAAATACCGAAAACATACGCTCAACATGACGGCACACACACACGGACACTCTCACGGGCATAGATAAATCCCGCCTCGTAAATGGCCGATCCTTGTTTTGTCCTACCCAGGTGAAGCCACAGTACGGAGTGCCCTGATTTCTCTGCTGGAGCCATCCACATGACGCCCATCTCGGCGCACGCATGCGCGGGAGCCGGCCGCGTGGCTGCGAGCGCCTGATCCTCGCGATCTCGGCGGCCGCGCCTCTCGCTGACGCACTCGCTGCCGGTCCCGCGCCCCTCCGCCGCATGACGCCAGTCAGTTTACTTCGCACCGAGGCCATCTAAATCCTGCATTCACTCACCACTCGAGTGTGGACCACATGGCGCAGTTTTTGTCTGTAGGATCTGTACTGGAGCCTCGCACGTGCTAGGGTGCGGGGCGAGCAAGTCCAGCGCGATACCAGGAGATCGCAGCCGTTACGACCTACCCGGAAAAACATCAGGAACGACAGAAGATGCTCCACAGCGGCTGCGCTGTCAACGCCATTTATCGCCAGCGGCCTTACCTTGCTCAGCAGAGCGTCGCAGCCGGCCCGCCACTCCCGGCCTCACCAACAGCTGAGTGAGATCAGGCGAATGCAGATTAGCTAATGCTATTTGTTCCGTCTCGTGTGAAGGCCCCTTGAGTTCGTTGCCACCTATGCACGCGTAAGGACGCGGGAAGACAGCTTGGAGAACGTAGACGATTCGTGTTTGGTTTAATGCCGGGCCGGTCGGTCGCCAACCGGCGACCTCGCCTGGGGCCCGCAGCACGTGACCGGCCCCGGCCCGAACAGCTGAACGGCCTGTCAGGGCCCGCCCGATGCTGTCGACGCGTTCACGGTCGTTTGCCACGCTGAGTCTCTCGGTGGCTACTCGAACGTACAACAACCGTCAACCAAATCTCGCTTGTGACGAAGACGAGTTTGATTTCCGTAAGGAATGGTCTCCCTCGCAGGTGCTTTAACGCACGGGGATTCTGGAGCAAGAGAATGGCAAGCGTTGCGGGCGCGAAGCTCGGGTTCGAACGCGGTCGCGGTAGTATTTCGCCGAATACGTAGGCATAGGAGCATTGAAAAACTGGGGGTGGTCTAATAGATGTTGTACATAGCGATTCTTTTCAAGCAACGCAGTGAAACTGCGTTACAGCTGCGTGAACAACTACATAAAGGGGTCAACCAGTAATTGAGGGGTCTAGTACTCCGGCTCCTATGCCTGAGGTTCGTGACAAATAAGGGTTTTCGGGTCAGGGGAGCCTGTGTCGTGAAGCTGCACCACCTGGTGAAATCTTCTCGGTCATCCTGATGGAAACGTCCCGGACACGGTAGCTCGAATTTATTATCACGCCGCTCTCACTGTTATTTGCACAATTAAATACGGTCGTTTCGGGCAGACCGGCGCAGATATTCATAAAGGCCTGGACATTGGAAGTAATGAAATGCGACAAAAGGATATAGTATTGAACTGTCCATTAAACACGGTCCAAGACCGTTTTGAAACATTGGAAATTTTGTCAAACTTCGGCAATATGTATATCCCTCTTTCATTTACACGTAAACAACGACATTTCCAGCAACACGGATCACAAAATAGGTACAGTACTAACGAATCCTGCTTGCGGGCATATGCCAATAAACCGTCTTAACATTAACAACGACACTCCCAGTGTCCACACATTGGAAAATAACTAACGAAATCCTGCTCGCGGTCTCGCATCGAGAACCACTCTTTAGAAAACTGCGCTCTTGAAAATGCCTTAAAATACAGTGGTATTACACAGACTGTCAAAGATTCTATTCTTTTCCTTTTGTCATCCGGTTTTTCCTAAAACGCCATAAACAAAGGCCGTCAAATCTCGAAGATTTCTGGCGTTTCTTCTTGTAGCGCGCAGTGGAAACCAGCCTGTGATAAAATGGTTATAGACATCTGGTGTCCCAGGTTGCATATGCATGCGTAACACAGCTGATCTATTGCATGGAAACGGACAATGACTGGGAAAGCTTATTTTCCACGCATAAGACGAATTTAATTAGCTAATTAATATGAACATATGCACATTACAAATCATGGGCAAAAGAACGAAATCCAGGAGAGCGTCGCCTTAAGATTTGCTACTGCCCACTGTTTTCACTTTTCCGATGCAGCCTGGCGTTTGCTCCCAGCTCTGTTCTTACACTTATGTTGTCGTCCGTGCTTTCAGAGCCCGTAAATGATCACTGGTGTGGTAATGGCAAATGGTACGATTGGAAACAGTACGGTAGACTAGAAACGAACGTTCAGCGGAAGTGAGCACAGGATGGCATAACATGATAATACTAGGAGCAGGCGTCTGCGGCCGACACAGTTCTTCCAAGGCGTCCGGAGGAAGTCAACGTGCACACGGCGGTGCACCGATGTCCGCTCTCCGCCACTCCCTGGCGGCTGAGAAGAGTCGATAGTTCTATGCGCCACGATCTTCTGCACTTCTAAATATGGCGCGGCCACCAGTGAGCTCAGGTGGCCGGCGTCAAACGGCCGACTTTTTGTCCGGGAGCGCCTCCGCGCGCGAAGCCTTTTGAAGGGCGGCGATCCACCTGCGAGAAAACAAAAACGTGATGAATTTAAGGGTATTCATTGTTGTTTTGACAGGTTACGCCACTGCGCGCGAGACAGAAAGTCTGGTAAATTGGCTGTCCTCTGCGAGTGCGTCGTTATTGTTATGCTAATATTTCCCCGCATGGGATGCTCTCAGAATGGTCGGTGGAACAAATCCGACGCAAAATATCAGGTCTATCGCAGATTTAGTTTTGAACGTGGGAAACAAAAGGCCGCGATTGTGCTCATTTTACAAACTGAAATCAAAACGACGCCTAATTATGAACGGCATGACACCATAGGTGTTGTAGACACGAATCCAAGGAGTTCGGAGGACGCCTGCACGTCTTTTCCAAATTTCTGAAGAACAAGATTTCTGAAGGTTCCTAACTTCACTACAAGATTCAAAAGTTCCCTTAATGGAGGGGTTCCCCGCCACTTTTCTAAAACTCTGAATCTGTTCCAGATAATTAACACGCAGCTTGTTGACTTGGAGGGTGCGTGGGGGGGGGGCGGGCAGACACCTAACCTCGTCCTCTGCCTCATAACTTCGTAACCGAATGGTGTAACGTCATGTTTTGTCATTTTAACGTCAGCAGCCCAGTCATGCCATCAAATATGCACAATCGGTGAGAAGTATTTGCCGAGATTATCCACCATCACGTTCATGTGTTTACGTGAACACGTGCACGTTAACTTGACGTCACAAAGATGATGTTTTAAAACTGCATAGTTTTTCCAGTGTGTCTAATCGGTTTCGATGAGCTAATCGTGAAAGAAGGTCGACAACGTGCAGTATGTATTATAGTGTAATGGGAGATCAATATAAGCCGTCGACTCATATAAAGTCGGCATAGACCAATTTTGCATTTGCGACTTTTTAGATTGTGTAAATATGCGTCGTCAAATCAGCTGCGGCAACCATTTAAAGATTTACTGGTAGAAACACGAGCATTCAAAGGTACTTGATGGAGTTGTCCGGTGTTTTTGACGTTTTGTATGCCATATTATGCATACTTCAAAATGACATGCAAAAGACGTATTAGTACTGCATGGCCCAGGTTGACTTATGTTCCCACCATTCCGAATTCGACGTGTAATTGACGTCCTATACAAACATTTCAGTATTGCGGCCTTCACCTTAACCTCATCTTCCAGGGAGCAGCAAGCCCGAGAATCGATCGAATACTGACTTCTGACATAACCTATGACCTGATATGTCATCTTCAGGCCCAACAATGTGGCACACTCTGAGTCGCTGACCAAGGGCAATTGACTAACACCTGAATCCGCGAGAGCGGTCTATTTACCCTGAAATTACTGAATAGGGTTGTTTAACGCCCTCCCCCTCCCTCCCCCAGCACGTGCAAGGTGTCGAAATACCCCAGCAGCTGTCGGGTTAAGCATCCCGTCAATAAGCATGCAGGTGCACCAACTCCAACCCGTTCGCAGCACAAACGAACCTCTGGCACTGCTCACCTGCCGACCTCCTCTTTGGTGTCACCCAGGAACGTGTAACTCCTCCGGTCCAGCGTCAGTTTGAAGGCCCGGTCCCGGTCCTTCTCCGGTAGTCCCGGTTCCGCCTTGCCCGCGCCGGCCCACGTGACCGTGAAGCCGGGCACCGGGGTGGCGGCCAGCGCCACCCGGTCGTCGGCCGTCTGGTACATGTAGAGAGCATAGTTGGCGCGCAGGCAGAACCAGCGCCGCACCCATGAGCGCCGACAGCGCAGTTGTAGCTCGCCGCTGTGCAGGCAGGGCTCCGAGGCGGCCACCTGACGGGAAAAGTTAGTAGCTAGTGTTACAGATTTGTCGAAAGATGTCAGCAATGTCGAGTTTTTATCTGTTACAATATATATACATATACACATAGGTGGGCACTGGTCCGTTACTCCGTTACTCCGTTACTAACGAAGTTACTTTTTTGAGTAACGGAGTAACGGACCCGTTACTTTTATTTTACTGTAACGGACTGAGTAACGGAAGTTACTTTTGTGGTCCGTTACTCCGTTACTTTTTGGTCCGTTACTCCGTTACTCCGTTACTTTTTAAACTCCTTACAGACACCGCCCGGCTTTATTTGCATCGGCACTCGCCATTGGCTACTTGAATAGCCAACACCCAATAGCGTGCGGCGATACAAGCGCGGCTGGGCGCGCACTCAGCTGACAATCGCGGAGTCGACTTGTTGACAATATTCGTCAGCTGATAAACGTTCACGGCAAGCTGGCGGCAATGGTTCAGTATAAAGGCCAGCTGACTTTGGTCTCTTTTGGGACAAAAGTATTGAATTATGCGTAAGTTTGATATGACTTAAAATTATAAATTAACCAGTCGTCATTTTTCAGGCTAAAAGATATCAAAGTTATTATCATTTATACTGGAACAGCCAGCTGACGGCAGTTTTCAATGTTGTCTCAAGTTAGTCACGGATTGCTTACCACCGCCACACGGTTCCCCGCCAAGGCTGTTGAGCACATGATTACTGCCGCCATGGCCATGGATCTGTGATGTCCATGGGGCGATGGAGTGGTGATTGATTCTTGACTGGCCTGAAATTTTAACTACCTGACACTAAAATGTCCCATCAAGGCGTCTTTACGCCGCCACTGGAGGTCGAAAACCTTGACTCCGAGTCCGACGGTGCCTCAGCTTCGGAGGCAGAGGACGAGCCCGGTTTGGGTCACCCATGGCCACATCTAGAAACGTACTTTGAGTTTAAGGAGGAGGGGAAAAATGTCATTTTTACGTATGTCCTGTGCCGACCGAAAGAGGTTATAATCAAGGGTCACAAGAGTAGCCTTTCAAACCTAAAGGCACCTATCAAGAGGAAGCATTATTTACGGTATTTCCAGGTGAGAACAATGTGCACAATAAGTTGTCAGTAGTGAAGCATAATTATGAAGCTTGTCGACTATTGCTTGGACTATTTGCCTTAACCATATTCTCTGCAGGCAGTGAGATTCACATTACCCTGGTTGGGGGGGGGCAGATCTGCGGTAATCTACCTTTCGGCCGACGCTTACGCGTAATTTTTGGAGACGCGGAAGTGGCAACACAAGTTGTGTGAACAATTTAGCCCATTCAGGTATTTTTCTAAGCACTGGCCCCTACTGGATGTGTAAACTGACTTGGTTAGGTAACTCTTGAATTTTGATTCAGTTGACACATGTTTGCCTTCAGCCAATACGAGCTAACCAAACCAAAAAACAGGCAAATTGAACCTAACCAAAGATTAGTTTTACATGTCCATCTAGGGCAATCCCTGCAACCATACAGTAGGTTTTAGGTTAGGTTAGGTTAAATCATTTGTAACTTGGAGGACAGGCTACATTGTCCATGCGATTCGAGTTACCACTCCTGCGTTCCCGAAAAAATATCAATTGGCCGAAACACCTTTCGGCTGACACATTATTTTTTGTAGACGCAGAAGTGAGGACCCAAATTCAAACATGATATGAGCCGTTGCCACTTTTGCACCTTCGAAAAATATGCATTGGCCGAAAGGTGAAGATTACCAATTCTGCCCCCTCCCCTCCCCGCCCTTCCAGAGATCTCGAGATGCATTCGTCCAGTGTTGATGGGATGAATGCCATTTAATATGTTTCAACGAGATCTCCAATTCCGGACCCCCAAAACTCAAAAATTTGCGAAAATAGGGCGTGGGGGCAAACAAACTCCAAAGTTTGGGATTTTTGAAAGGTCACTGCGGCCGTGTTTACCAACCAATTTTCATGGGAACAACACGGTTCAGCTTGGAATGTCCAAGTCTTTTATATACCGAAAGCTGAAATTTAAAATAGAAAACCATAGGCAGTTTCAGGGAGGGCACGAAGGGTGATTTTTGAAATAAGAAATTTTCTTTGTTTTTGTTAGTTTTGGGTGATATAAACATCAGATGTACAACTAGCAAGCCAGTTTAAGTTTATATGTAGCGCAGAGGTGGATCCAGGTAAACAAAATTGGGAGGACACCATAAGCACGATAGTGTGCTCCCCCATTTTTCAGTACCTGGGTGTGCGTTCGCCTGAAAATGTGTGTGCATACGCATTGTTTAGGATGTGTATGACTATATAAATGAGTCAGTGATCTTTATTTCTACTCAGAATGTCACGATAGTGAACCGCACAACTTTGCAGCTTCACGCACAGCACATTACCGCCGAAAACGGGGGCTTGGAACCGCCTCTGCGGGACCGATTTTTTTTTAAATGTTGACAAAACACGTGTGTATCAGTTCCATGAAATGCCAGAAAATCTTGTGGCGCTGCGGCAAACAGTGTGGGAGCGACAAGCAAAAAGACACGGGTAGCAGAATCTGCCCCCCACAGGGAATAGGGTTAAATAAAAGTCTTTTAAACCCGTCTCCGGCCGGGGTCAGAATGCCCTTTGCCCGGCCGGAGGGGGAGCGAGGATTTCCGTACCTCCCAGGATCTCGGCTCCCATATATCGCACGGAAAAAAGGAAAACACCGGCGGAAAGGTTTTGTCAAACCGAGACGAAAACATTCAAGAGTTTTGACCTCAGGTCAATTTTGAGGCGACCAGACGCCATGAAAGGTCAAAACACGTCCTTGGAATTAGGTAAATAGACACAGTACCTTGTCCCTGAAAAGCTGAACTTAAGCGACATATACTGAACCGTAAGACAATAGCGAGTTCATTGATATCAATGTTGGCCTTTCACAGGGGTCATGTCAGGTAACGTCATCGTTCCAAAATGTTCCACTTGTGAACGGCTAACATCCTCCGTTGCATCTTACTTATGACCATGTTTTTATAGCTAATTTGTGTTTTCAAGGGTGCTGAAGAGGTACTAAAGCACCTTTCTTTAGTCTTTTATTTCACAATAATAAAATCCATATCAGTCATGTTTGTTTGAGTCCTTCGTCGTTTGGTATTAAAAAACCGTCAGGGTTATCAGGAATCTTACCTCCACGCGCGCCTCGTACACAAACTAATACACACACATAATTTCAAAACAAAACAAGAAGTTCGCGAGACCGAAACGAGCTCTGAACGGAGACCATTAAGTTCAGGGCGGATACTTCGAGAGGCATTGTTGATCAAACCCAGTCGATAGATGTCCGCTGTTTGTCGCATTTTGCATGCGTCCGCTCCAGCGCCGGTTGTTCCCGCTCCGTCGGCGCCGCGGGCAATGAACAGGAATTCGTTGGTTTGAACATTGTGGCTAACACAGTGGTAGAATACCCGCCGCGGCTGTTGTCCCGGCGCCGCCGACTCTACAACGGCTGGTGAGGGCAGTGGGCAGCTGGCAGTGTTTTGGGTAAGCGTTTTTTGTTTCTTCCCTTTGTATATGGAATGCGTTTTACAACCACAAAGCAGCATAAAAGACTTAAAAGCCGCGTTCGCTTGGTTTTCACTGCATTTAAAAAAAGTAACGGAATAACGGAGTAACGGTAACTTCCGTTACTTTTTAAGGCAGAGTAACGGAGTAACGAATAACGGACTGGCTTTTTTGAGTAACGGAGTAACGAGTAACGAAGTTACATTTTTGAGTAACGATGCCCACCTATGCATATACATATGTATTATATAATACAATTTTATAAAGGCGAGTTTTGGTGCGCGCCGATCTAGCAAACGCTGTAAAACCAAACAGTGAAGCCAGCTTACATACAGCATTTTCCGGACCTTTATCAGAATACCGGGTTCGATCTCGCAATTATGCATAGCAGGTTGTGTTCGCCCACCACAATCTTCTTCGACATATTTCATTGCAGCAGAATTCCAACGAAACATTCGGAATAAAAGGCGGGAGACGCGTCCCGCCCCGTCTCCCGGACCACTCACGTCGAGGAGGCCTTTGCCGCGCGTGTAGCTGGCGTCCAGCACGCTCTCGCGGCGCGGGGAGAGAGCAGGGGAGTCCCCGCTGCGCGCGGCCAGACGCTGGTGACACCTGTCGCAGACCCTGGCCTGCCGACCGCCCTCGCACGCCAACGCCGCCTTGTGGCTGGAGCATTTCCCGCAAACCACCTGCGGCGGAGGGAGCCGTGTGGAACTCGGGGGAGAAGTTCAGCGGGAGTCATTGCACGTGCACAGACTGGGACGTCGTCATTTGCCAACATCCGCATACAATGGCCATTCAGGGATCAGGATGGCAGCTAAAGTTATTCGATCGCGATGAGACGCGATCGGACGACGGCGCCAGCCAGATATCGGCGCACGCGTAGCGATCGGCGTCATCTATCCGGTCTAAAGTACATTCTTATCTTTTATCTGGCGTCAATAGCTCTTCAGCCTTAGCTATAGCCTTAACGTCAATGTCCGTGATCTGAATTCTGACCTTCTTTAAGTCCTCTAGTCTAAATTTCAGTGTCCTTGATCTGACCTTCATCTCCCGTTTCCAGACCTTCGATTTCCATAGCATGGTCTCAGTTGCAAGCAGGACTTTCCTGAAGGGGAGGGACGAAGGCAAACCCAGGTATAAAGCCAATCGTCTTAACAAACCGGGACAGATTTAACAAAACTTTGCCTGGCTGTAACAAATGCCCATACCCCACATCCCCCCATCACCCTCAGCTCGTCCATGCTCAGCTGCCCTCTAGTCTCCCCTCCAACAGCCCCTCTAGGCTGTGCTTACCAGTCCGCAGGCGCGGCAGTTGTGCTTCCGCCGCATCACGGAGAAGGGGCCGTCGCAGGCCATGCAGCGGTGCACGCCGTCGACGGAGAGCAGCGGCGGTGCCCGCTGGCCCAGGTGCTCGGCGGTCGTGCGGCTCCCACTTCAGCGAGGCCTTCCTCTCGTAGAAGTCGGTGACGACGCCGCAGAGCGCCTCCAGCCAGTCGGCCTTCTCGTTGGCCGTCCTGCGGGCGGCGGCAGTGGGGCGGCGTCAGAGGGGCCCGCACGGAACGGACAGACAGCTGTATTATCTGCTGTAGTGATGCTTGACATAGGACAGCAACGATTAATTCAACGGCATTGCACCAGGCGATAGAACAGGTCCTATACCCGCTACACCAGGTTAACCCTATTCCCGGCAGGGGGGTGGCTGAATCCGTCCCCCTCGGGTTTTTGGCTTGTCAATTCCAGGCTTTTTAATGCAGCTTCACGAAACTTGGTGACTTTTCCTAGCTATTTTTTCTACGCGCTGTGACAAAATTTCACAATTGTACTTTGTTCAGGAGCGGAGCCAGGCAACGTTTTTGGGAGGCACCTCATGCCATTTTTGGCCATGTTGCGAGTAAAAGAAAAATGTCTGCCAAAAACAGAGTTTTTAAGTTAGAACTTAAAACTTTAAATGGATATATAGCTAAATAGTTGGGCAACGTGCACACAAAATTTTGTTTATCTGAAATCACTTTACAAGGTCAGGTCAAGGCCAAAGGTCAAAATTTATTTTTTTGCAACAATTTCGGCGCCGTTTTTTTTTCAAATGCCAAACCCGGAGTACATATGACGTAGAAGGGTGCCCTCTACTTGTGTACCAAGTTTCAGCTTGACATCAGATCGGGTCACGGAGCTATGACCTAAAATGTCACTATGCATGCCCTATACCGCAATAGCCATAAAATGAAATTTTTGCAATAGAGTGAATCAAAATGATTGAAAATGTTTACAGATAATACCAAATGCACACGAGATCATTCCAGGCGACCCCAAGGTCACTAAAGGTCATTTAAGGTGAAAGGTCACAAGTTGATCTGAAGAACGTGTGACCATGACAGTTCCACCTTTTTCATGTCCCTGGCACCGCCTATGCTAACATTGTACAAATATTGTAATGCGATTTTTACTTCTTTAGCATAGCATGACTAGCAGAAACCAAAAAGTGTTTTTACCTTTTTGTTCATTCAGTTGTTAGAAAACTAATCCTCCTATTTTTGAAACCCTGTGAACGCCCATGAATTTTCTCAAAATTTCAGATTTGTGTACCCATGGTAAAAGCCCTATCCATAATCTCTCGATTCATGCCAGTTTCATTGAAATTGGTCGATAAACAACGGAGTTATAAGAAGTCCAAGAGTACCCCCATTTCAACATTTTTGCCCCCCTGTATCCACAAATTTCGACATTTTGAAAATTTGTTTTTATAAAAATGTAGTTCACGTCACGGCAAATCGATTGCCGTTTGTTGAGATGAAATCGGACGAGTAGTTCTCGAGATCTCAGGGGGGCCGAATCCGCCTCCTGCCGGGAATCGACCATACCGTCTAGCCCTCCGGGAATAGGGTTAAGGTCCTACCTTAACCCTATTCGGGCCCTGAGCGGTCAAAGCACTTCGTCTGATTCCAAAAGTTAGACGAGAGCTTGGGTATTTTTTCGTTGGTGTCGTGAGACATTGCGAGTAACAATAACCTGCAAGTTTCTATTGTAACGGGTAAGAACGAAATGGCCCATTGTCCAACCAAAGGTAGGCTCAGCCGACGACGAGACGTCGATTTATCTCTAAGCAGCCGCTGTAAGGGGATGCGGCGTGAAGCGGCCCTGACGTTCGAAAACGTCGATTAAGAACTCAATGGCACACAATTAGCGACATTAAACGCCCATGCCGTGCTCTGTGTAGCATGCCGATGGAGCCGCATCACCTCCATTTCATACCACATATGTCACGTCACGGTCCGGCCCATGGCAGCCCGTTTTGTGCCACAACATGCACAAAGCGGCATACAAACACCGCCCTTCGTCAAAGCAAAGACACGCCGGGTTTTTAAACGCTGACGAATGACGCTGATACCTTTGTGCCAGTATGGCAGCCCGTTTTGCGCAGCACAACGAGGACAGAAATCGCATTGGTTCTGGCCTCTCCGTAGTTACAGTCCCCGTCATTTGCGTACTGCTGTGGTGCTCTCGTTAGCAAAAGCGAGTCAAAAGTGTGCGGTAGGAAATCGCCCGCAGGCTTTGCGCAGAGAGGAAAGAATTCAAACATCCCGGGATTAGCGGGCGATATCTGCTGAGGCCGTATCAGCAGTCCAGGTAACCTGGTGTGAATTCCCCGGGCACTGCGAGCGTCGCATTTCCCTCGACACAGAGCCGCGGCACGGCCGACTCCGGCCCGCAGTTGGATCACGCCGCGGAGCGTTGCCCTGGCAATGACGCAGTGAGTCCGCAGTCAGCGCCATCATCTCTGGCCCAGTCCGGCCGGAGGGGGCCGTTGGGTAGCCGCCGGCGGGTTTCGCTTGCGCCAGTGCGGCCCGCGGGTCGACGGCAGGTCAGGCGCGGCCGGACCAGGCCGACCAGGCTGGACGGGGCATGTGTCATCCAGCGGTCGGACGGGGCATGTATCAACCAACGGTCGGACGGGACACGGGCTATCCAACGGCCGGGGGCCGGCCCGGGCCGCGTGGCCGGTCCGGCGGCCCCTCCAGCGGTAACGGGACGCCGCCCACGCCGGCCGGCGGTCTGCTGACCGACAGCGGCCGGTCGCCGGACGGCCCGACACGGCGCAGCTGTCGGCCGGCCAAGCATTCCGCCGCGTCAGGCCGGACGTCAGGCGTCGGCCGGTCGGCCGCCGGCTCGCGGCCCACGTGACTGGCCAGCGTCACGCGCCGCCGGCGACGGCCCGGGTCACGTGCCTGCCACCGGCGGGAGGGTGGGGGCGGGCCGCGGCGGCGGACAGGCGGAAGGCAGAAGGCAGATTTATGACCGGGCCTTCACCCGGCTTATCGCTCGGTTTTCTGAGAGGAGGCAGGCTCTGTGCGGTCGCCATGCCCTTCGTGGTCTTTTGCAGCCTCTTCTGCCATAAGCAGAAACCGACTAATACCGAGCACAGAATGCTGCCACTGCCAGCTCAGCTGGCCGAGCAGTAGAGTCGGTCACCATCCCCATCCAGTCCCCATCCCGCGGTCGGTCACGTACTGCGTGTAGAGCTCAACGTTCTTCTGGCCGGCGCTGATGTAGAAGGTGTTGACCGTCTCCAGGTTGTCGCCCTCCAGCACCTGCATGCCCTCGATGCCGAACTTGGCGCGCAGCCGGTACGCCGGGCCGGAGATGATGCGTTTGTTGATCAGCCGCGGCGAGCAGAGCAGCAGCAGGTCGGAGAACTGCGCCGAATAAGCCGCCGTCATTACCGCAGACCAACACAAAAACGACGCAGAAAAAAACGCATGAAAACACTGATAAATCGCCCGCGACGTGGTCGCCTGTTACCTAAGGTTTTATCACATGGGAGGCAAAAAGAAGAGAGAAATACAAAAAAAAATTAATAGCGATTCGTGGGTATGAAGGCAGGAGAAAAAATAAAACACCACAATTGGCGGGCGACTTGCCCATCTATCTACTGCGCACGACTATTGCACATGTCCATCTACTGCACACAAATGCTCTACGGTGTTCCCAAGGTTACTGGGTCGTTCGTGATAAGGCAATCCGGCAAAAAAGTTATAACGCTGGACAATGCGTTCCATAGTTCGTTTTACGTAGGATCTTGTACAGTTTTCCTCCTTGCAAGTGTTCACATTTTTCTGTAGCACGAACTTGCATTTCCTTTGTTATGAAACGCATTCAGTCGGCAAGCCTAGACGATGCCAAAACATTTGTTTCGATTGGAAGGCGCAAAGAAAACACATGATTTTGTTCGGGTAGGTCAGGTGCTTTAACCTCAGACTTGGCAACTGCTGATTTAAAAACTAAAAAAAGTAAAAAATTCCTTGCTTCGAAGGCATAAATTATACTGGAATGCTACAGTTAAAAAACTTTACGTTATCTTGTTTTAGAATCAACTCGTGGCGATACATGCTTTCTTGTCTTACTATATCGTCTGGTCAAACAACGTGACCATGCGCACGTCTCCAACTCGCATCACCAAAACAACCCCGGAGTCACGTCCTCCCACTCACCAGGAACAGGTACCGCTCCTGGTGGTCACCGCTTCTGGCCGAGATCTTGCAGATCTTTCCCTCCTTGATCAGCTCGCGGGTGGGCGACACCAGGTCGGGGCCGCCGCTGATGTTCTCCTGGATCTCCAGCAGCTGCTTGAACTTGTCCACCCGCTTCATCGTGTCGTTGCTGTGCGTGGCTGCCAGGGTGACCAGCTCGAGCGCGCCTGAAATTGACGCCGACGCGGTCAGGCGGCTCCCACTGGAGCTCCCACGGCGCGCGCCGTGGCGGACGTGCCTGAACGAGTTTCCGCACGCAGAGCGGTGCGGTTTCGCCAGCGGGCCGCCAGAACCGAGATGTTTCGCTTAGCGGAGGCCGACCTCGCTGTTGAAGGCCGGACGGACAGTTCGCGGCACGGCAGGCGCGAAGTGTGCCACGAGATAAGGGTGGATAAAGAGGTTCACCGAGGAGGGAGAGAGAAAGAGAGAGAGGGAGAGAGAGAGAGAGAATGAGAGGGGGAGGGAGGGATGGAGGTAGGGAGGAAAGGATACACACAGAGAGAGAGAGAGAGGAGTCATTAGTTTGATGATGGAGGTAGACCAAAGACAGAACAGCACTTCGGTGATTGATTGTCGACAATATGAGTGTTGAAGCATTAGTCCCGGAGACTGATTACTTCCTGCAGGTCGCTGATGGCAGCATTAGGAACCCAGCCAGCCCCGGACGCCAGAGGTTCGACCTACGGTGTCTGGGCCTCTCGAACTTCCCCGACTCCGTTGTGTATCGAAATCCGGTTTGTGTTGGAGAGATATGAAGCACGGCATTTTTCGCCATTTCCAGAATCAAGTGAACTGGCGTTCTAGGTCGATTGGACTAAGATGCCAGTATCGCCCAGACCCATCGGAGCCCCGCGGGTTCTCCAAACTGTTTGACCGCTAGATTTCTACGGAACGCCACCTTTTGACAAGGACCAGCTTCAAGTCTCGAATTCCGAATTTCGAAATCTCGAGCTCTCGTCAAACTCTCCGGGGCAGTAGCGGCAGAAACTCTGTGGAGACGGACGGGGAAGGGGGGGGGGGGCAGACGTGATTTGTACCTACTCCTGGAACTTCTCTGGACTCCACGGACTCCGGGACTCACGCTCCGTGTCGGGCCGGTCGGGTGAGTCGTCGCCGAGTCGCTTCAGGTAGTCCTTGAGCAGCAGCTCGTAGCGCGGCACTCTCTGCACCGGCACGATCATGTGGTGCTGCAGTGGCAGGTTCACGCACTCGTCCATCTCCTGCGAAGCCTCAAGGCTGTCAGTGATGACCGATTGTGGACCGGTTCTTCCGGAGCCCTTGCGGGCGGTTTGCCTCCTCTTTGTACGCGCTTTTTCCAGGATGTTTGTTCTGTTTTCCGCCTCCTCCGCCCAGGCGGTGCCGGATCCGCGCCCGATATCCCGTAACAATCGTCTGTAAACCGACTGCGGCTGCCGCATCAAGGTTATTCACGGAGCAGAACGATGCGGTGAAAATGTACCCTTAGAGCGTTGTCTTCGCAGCGGATTGAGCCACGTTGCGGAGGCTGCGAGCGCTGCCTTTGGCGCCGCATCAACTCAATAATCCTGAAATTAACATCAAGCCTTTGCAAGTGCATGAAATAAATGGAACAAAAATTGTTGCCGATCCCGATAACACTAATAATTTAGAATTATGACGACAAAAGAAATCCATCTAAATACTAGGAATCTAGACATTAGATGGGTTTTATTGATGTAGAAAAAAATCTAATGATAACTTTGAAACCGTACGTAAAACTACACTGCTATATATGGATATCACTCCATGGATTTTAGCCAAGATTTAGTATGTCCTTATAAAAAGGAAACGTGGACTTAAAACGAAACCTGAGCTTTCACAAGTCTGAGGTGCTTTTTATCTCATTTCATGAAAACCGTCAATGATACCTCGCAAATCAAACATACAATGAAGAATTCTAGAGGATATCTTAATCCTTAAGATTAAATGCTCATTCATTGGTTAAAATGGTAAAAATCCTCGGCTAGGAATGACCATGGAGCGACACAGAACACCGTCAAAGCAAGCTGAGTCTGAATGCCTTCCATTACGAACTTCCCCATACGCAGCACCTCTAACGGGAGGCGAAGCAGGGGCGGCAGACTAGAGGCAATTCCAAAAAGCCTCCCCGGGCTGACTCATAGCGCTGAGCGGCCGGAGGCTGCGGCAGCCCTCCCCAAAACGGAGGGTCACTTTCCTTCGCGGAGCCGTGACGTCACGGGCTGGCTGGCGCGATTCCGACGAAGCGGTTCAGTCCTACGCGCTGATGTTTTGGGGAAGCCGTGTTGTTTTTGCCGAGTGCGTCGGGTTTCTCGCGGTGCCCGTAACCACAGATACGTGACGTTCGGGCTGAGATTGCTGTTTTGCCCCGCCGCTGGTAGCATCGGTGCAAAACGGCTAACAATACGCGGTATAATACGACCAAAACAAGACGTAAAGGTTCGTTTATGCTCTTAGCGACGCCATTCGGTCTAACTGCTGACAAAATATCATTTGTCATTAAAGGGGCGACACCATAAATAAGCGGGGACGTTCGTATACATCCTTAGAGGCAATTCTTTTCATGCCACATCATGAACTTAGGCTTTGTAAATCACCTAAAGTAAGATGTCCATGCTTCACCGCCTCCCCTTCCCTCCCCCATCTTCTTAAGCAAACGATTATGGTACACGCGCAGAAATGGCGGAGTGAATAGGTATAACTGAATAGGTACAGTGCGCTCTGAACCGCTGTCGATTTAATCTACGCATAAAGCATGCCCCTTTTGCGCAAGTTTTCCCTCTATATCAGGGTTAAAGCGTTGTGTATTATGCACGTTCGGTACCACGCAATCACAGTTACAACTGAGCACGGTTGCTCTCGAGCTCAGCTTTATCAAAACTAATCGATATTATAAAAGACACCGGCACGGGAGACCTTTGCCTGCGCCGAACAAGGTTACTTACGTGTATACCGTGCATAATGTCGGCAAATTTGGGGCATTTGGCGTAGTAGGCGTTGATGAGGTTCATCGCGTTGCTGAAGTTGCTCACATACTCGGTGTACATCTTCAGGAACGGTGCCGAGTTTTTCATGATGTCTCCTGCGGCAGGCAAGCAAATTGACCCTCGAAACGGCTGCTCTGTGCATAATCACGGAGATAATTTCCCGCCCTCAGGTCACGGCTGTCTCCATGACGGACGCTGCTGAAGACAAGTCGCCCATTAAATAAAGGACGCATACGTAGATGTATCTAATTGCCATGCATGCGCCGCACTCAAGACGTGCAAGAGCCACAGGAGATGGTGATTTTCCAAACGTTTACGTCGAGCCGAGAGTTTAGGAAGATTACCGACGCATAGTAAACAATATGATGTGACCGAAGTTCAAGAATTTCACCGACTCTTTCAAGCAAAACACATGTCGACATTTACATGCTGTCACGTTTGTCAGCTTCCATCACGCAGTCTCATCCGTAACTGTCACGGCGCATTCCAACGGAACACTATCTGAAATATCTGAATACATGGCGCCATTACGTCGCCGCCACTGCCCTGACGTCCGGGGCGAGGCGGCTACGAGTGACGACCGCAGCGGCACGGTTCCGTCTTCCGGGTCCCACGCACACCCCACCCCTCGCGCTTACACCCCCCCCCCCCGCAGTCCGTTTCTGCGGCGCTCGATGTTGTTCTGACCCGGTTATCGCAGACGGACAGCTCCGATCTGACGGCTGTCTGGCCGTCTGACGGAACCCTGCCGCCGGCTGACGCCCGAGGCGTCCGTCGCTCCGGCGGCCGACTGACGTCTTCCGGCACCGGCAGCCGGCGCCGCCGGATTACTAGTTACCAGCGTAGTTACCCGTGTCTGGGTAACTGCCGGCCAGGGAACAGGGAAGCCCTTGTGCGGGAAGCCCTGCGAGCCGCCGTCAGCGTATGTTTACTGATAATGTGCACTTTTTCCCTATCTAGGCCGTGTGTACTAGTGTATCGACGAGGAAAGCAAAGGTGCGACGGCGTTCACAGAACCTGACCACGTGGTGATTACACAATCTTATGCACACTATGCACTAGGGTACAGAAGAAATCGTGTGCAATCCCTGCAGCTCTTGGACCAGCCCCGTCCGCCGTCGCCAGGTCCACCGGCGCCTCCGCTGAACACAGCAGGTCATGCTGTCATTTTCCCATTGCCTCGGAACAGCGTGCATCCGGTGGAACGGCATGACGCCATCTGGCCTCGGCCCGACAGCTGGACAATCAGCGTCGGTCCGGTGGCGCCGTGACCGCCGGCCGGCCGTGGCCCGGCCATGCTGCCCTCAGGAAGCACGCGATCCATCGGCGGCCTCCCTGGCCGCTGTTCGGCGCGTGCCTGCTGTTTGTTGTTCACGTGCTGCGACCGCAGCCACCGGGCCCAGGCGTCCAGTGCGGAGTCACGTTAGTCAGGCTTCGGTCAGGGGCCCGAGTGACGGCGTGACCTCCCGCTTCCCCCGTCCGCCCCCCCCCCCCCCGACGGGCACCCGCTCTGGTGTCAGACCTGCCCTCCCACGTCGGCCGGGGTCACTCCTGACGGCGGGGAGGGGTGGCGGGGACGCGCCGGCACGCTCCTGTGACCAGCTGCAGACCGCTACCGGCGCGGCCGCCCCGGCCCGTGGGCCCTTGACCCACTGTCGGCGGCAGATGCCCGCCACGGCCGGCGGGGACCGCCGCGCGAACCCCGCGGCTCGGCCACTCGGCGACGTCTGACCCATATTTCGGCCCGCGCTCCCAGCGGAACTCATTGTCTTAATGGCGCCAGATCGCTGGAACTGCAGACGTAACGCCAGGCGCAACGCCTCGCGGCGTCTCCGCGTCATGAGCCACGGACGTCGTCTGGCTGGCCCAAGCTTGAGCAGAGGGAAGTGGTTACGAACTGCCGCCTGGCTGACGACCGTTCTGCTTCCTCGTGCGCCGGAAAATGGGAGGCTCACTCACCTATCCGAGGATCACTCTCCCAGTCCTTCAGCCGGGCCTCCAGCTTGGGCAGCAGATGGTCTCTGTGGAACTGGTGGATCGACTTGATGTTGGCGAACATCTGCGTGGTGACGTCATTGTCGAACATGTGCTGTTCGCGGTTCTGCTCGTCCACCCGGCAGCGGAAAATCTGCAAACACCGGCCAGGTGTTTAGCAACCAACGAGGAGGCCGACGAAGGTCATCCACGCCCTGTGTAAACATGAGTGTTCCGTCTAGCATGAAGAGCAGTGGATAAACATTGTGTCAAGGCATTTTGAGAGAGTAAACAGTGTTGCCTATTCGGTAACCGCCGGAATAGCATCGTGTGAACTTACCACAGCTTACCTTATATTCACGATTATCGAATCATGGTACGCAAGATTTAGCGATCACTCTAAGCCATTTGTGTGGTGTGAGCCAAACCAAACCAAAGGTGTTTTAGTGAACAAATTGGAGAGGAAAATCCAGAGTAAACTGTTTTTAGAGGCGAAATGCGAAGTGCCCTGGAGTGCGAGGTGG
This sequence comes from Capitulum mitella, assembly GCA_030062745.1. Classification (NCBI taxonomy): domain Eukaryota; kingdom Metazoa; phylum Arthropoda; class Thecostraca; order Pollicipedomorpha; family Pollicipedidae; genus Capitulum; species Capitulum mitella. The sequence continues at coordinate 24,292,357 of CP099846.1, forward strand.
TATTCGAAGCCATCAGCACATGATTAGAAATCCAATCACTCAACACACAAGGTCACCGAATTAATTTCACTCATCAAAGGAATGAATAAATTCACATAACAAGAGAACAACGACAGCCCAGGGACAGTAAGAGATTGCGTGCACCTGAAGAGCATCGTATTTCACAATTCTGCAGCGGGAGATCCATCTTAAAACGCGGGTTAAAGTTCCCACAGTCTCACCACGCCACGAATGGAACAATGGTAAAGGCCACTACCCACCCGCGGTAGAATTTTACCCCGGAAATTCGTGTGACGCCCGCTTCGCGATAATCCCTGGCGCAACTTCTCAAAATTGAGTTACACACCGCACAACCCAATATGGCGTGTTGCGTTGTGCGTCACTTATCACTCCCTTACCGCCCCCTTAAGGAACACATGTGGTTATGCCAACCAGTCAGAAAACACACGGACTGCCGCCAGACGAGACACATGACTTGACTCAAGACTCAGGACACCTGAGCTCAAGAGGCTTTGTGTCCCAGCTCACAGACAAACAGACAAACGAACAAACAAACAAACTACACCAGGTCGTCGGGCGAGCCCGCGACGCGTACCTGGTCGATGAGGTGCAGCTCCTGGACGTACTTCCGCTCTGACGTCATCAGCTCGGTGGCGATCTTGCGCAGACGCTCGCGGCGCGCGCGCTCGGCCTCCTCCTCGCGCGTGACGTCATCGAGCTCGGCGTCTTGCTCGGAGGGGTCCTCGGAGGGCGTCTCGGACGGCGCCTCGGACGGCGCCTCGGAGACAGGCCGCGCGGACGGCCGCCACGGCAGAGCCGGCTTATGCGCCCAGGGCAGCTGGCGGCGGCGCCGGGCCGGCGAGGCGACCGGCGCCTCGAGGCGCCGCGGCTCGTCGTCCTCCGACTCCGACTCGGAGCCGCCGAACGAGTCCTCGTACGCGATCTGGTCGCCCGTGTACCTGCAGCGGACGGGAGCAGTTGGTTTGGTGTCGAATCAGAACGACGTCATAACCGGTCAAAGGTGGTGATGTAGTGAATCAGCGTTGCCTAACTCATAATTTGTTGAACTTCAGCTGACAAAGCATTTCTTGTCACAAGGCGCTATAAGATCATCAGCGTTGTTGTATTAAGAACTTGTGACAAAGTCAGCAGTCATTATTGTTTCTTCAGTGGTGGCAGGATTAGTAGGTCATCGATCGTTGGTGACATCGACGTTGCATCGCTCAAAAATTGCATAAATATAGTCATCAAGGCTGATGCTGGCGACATCATGTCAACGTCATACACTGATATGGACTTGATCTGATCGTGTTTCGTCAGAAGGTGCGGCCCACACTGGTACGATATGCATATTACAACAGTACTGCAAACACCGGCAGCATACTGCCGACCCGGATCGGCTAACAATGGCCGGCACTTGTGGAACGCGTTTATGGTTGCAGTCTGCACGCGCACATACGTGATGTATGCAGTTGTTTGTCTCGTTTGCGACCATCGGAATGCGTTTAACGTATCTGCCCTTCGTCAGATACGTGCTCGTAGCCTCTTCCACGATGCCGCCCGTTGGCGATTACCGGAATGCGTCAGACAATCTGCCCTCCGCTGGGAACCTGCCTGGGGCACGTCATTCGGTGACGTAGGCCTGTAGGTCGTTGCGGCCATTTGGGGCTTTGTAAAAGCAGCATACCGTTGACCACCCCGGTGGCGCAGACGGTAAATGCGCGTAACAGGTAAGTGGGAGGGCTGTGGATGAAGCCTGACACGTGGCGGACTTTTCCTCCGACCGACTCCTACCCAGGAGACGGCAGCAACTGGGAAGTGTTCGACTTGTCGCGGGATGACCGCTGTACCGTCCAGCGCCCGCGGCAATGGGTACACGGGCGTGATCCGTCCTTGAAAGAGATCCTTCGGTCCGGTGGCATTTCCCCGAGGGCACGGCCTCGCTTCATGTCACCGGAGCAATCCTCTGATTCACCGGGCCCGAGGAATCGGGATAGCTCTTGTGTGTGCATAAGTGCCACCTGGGGAGCCTAACAGCAAGCGTGTGGCCAAGGCTGTCCCACAAGGGTGCCGAAAAATGAAACCTCTACCGTGTACATAGTGCGTGTGTGTAATTAATTGTGTGATGCAAGGACGTAAGAAGAAAAGCCCTGGCGGGGCACCCAACATATTAAAAAAAGAAAAAAAACAGCAGCATACCGTCGGGAACGGGTAACCACCGGACGTCCGGCGGCAGCGGCAGCGGCAGCGGCAGCGGGTTACATCAGCGGAACATCCTCACGCGGTCTTTCGGAGAACGGCAATAGTTCTTGGACTTGGACCGCGGCGGGAGAGGGATAGACATATAAGGCGCGCTAGAGGGAGAGAAACTGGGAAATAAACTGCAGGAAGGCAGAACTGAAAGGAAAAAAAAAATCGCCGGAGACGGTGAAAGGGCCGCCCACTAGGAAGATAATACGCGAGAGAGAAAGGCTCGAGATAAACGGGACAGAGGAAGCGAGGGGAAGGCGCGAGGAATCGAGAAGCGGACAAAACCAGGTGAAGGCCAGGGTCGGGTGAGAGGCAGGGCCGGACGTTGTTTTTCCCGGCCGAATGCACGCTGCATGGACCCGGCGTCTGCAGGCCGCATGCTAAGCGTCGCCGCCGGGCGCGGGGACGAGGTCGCCCGGCGCGTGTTTGCGTGACGTCAGCGGCCGAGTGTCGGCCGGCGCGTGGCGGCGCCCCATCCATCGCGGCTGCCAGCGTCGCCTGTCGCGTCGCAGCCTTTTCTCCCCCTCCCCCGCTCCGCGGTCAGAGGCCGCACGATGGAGGAAGCCAGACGCCTCAGACGCGGTTCGTTTCCTGCTGACCGAGCAGATGTCAGCAGCCGTCACCTCCCGCCGAGGTCATGATGTCTGGCCGTGCGTTCAGCTTTCTCGATGCTCCTGATCTCAGGTTCTGCTGGAGTCCCGAAACAATGCTTGCAGCTTTTCTTCACAAGCAGGAACCGATGTATCCTAATGGCGGATATAAGCACAAACTGCTGGAGTCGGAGCATTCGGAGGCCATTTCTTCCCGAATATCACCATAGCGCTCACGTCAAATTTATCTCGTGGGTAGACTTACCACCGAACCTGTTTTTTGACTGGCACCAAACGTAACTTCCTCACCAAGGACTTAGAAACGCGGGCAAAATCTCCGTTCTTCTAGCCAAGTCCTGCTTTCCTAATGGTCCAACGCTCCTGATAAACTTGGCAGCTAACAAAACCTTCCCTTCATTACAACCTCATTCCCTTCACAGACCTCATCACTCTTGTCACGTCTGACATCCGGACTGACCATTTCCCTGAGGGCAGCCCATCTCCGCCGTCACGACCCAGCTCCTCCAACGTGCCGCGCGCGGCGGCCGCGGCGGCAGGGTCGGACGGGTCAGCCGGCCCCGACGGCCTCCGTCCGACCGGCGGCGGCGCGACAGCGGGCCGGCCGCTGCAGCGCTGCAACAATCAAAAGCACCGGCCGACTCGCGGCAGACGACGTCACGCTTTTTGTGCGGCCGACGCTCTGTGACGTGAATTCGGAGAGGATGAGTCACGCTCGCCCCCGCGCCGGCAGCGAGCGGGGCGGGGAGGGGGCGCGGCCGGCTGGCGTGGCGGTGAGCGCATCCCGGCCGTAACTCTGCTGGCGTCACCACGGCGGGCGCAGCGCAAGCCCCGGGCGCCGGGCGCGGCGAGTGTGACCGTGCTGTCGCTCGAGTGCCGCCGGTCCGGTTATTTTCGCCTGAGGGTGTGAATAAACAGCCGACACAGCTCGGAGGCGAGCCATCTCGCCGGCCGACGACGCCGTTTGGCGTCCGAGCGTAAATAAAGCCGCCGGCACGCCGGGCGGCCAGACGGAGCGGCAGGCACGCCGGCCGGGAGGTCCCGCACGGCGCCGCTTGGCGGTGAACGCCCGGGGCGCGGGTCGAGCACACAGGCGGTCGCCAGTCATCGGCCGGCGGCGCGAACAGGACGCTCCGACAGCCGCGGTCGGCGCCGAGCAAACAGCCGTCACTCGCGGCCACGCGGCCGTCCGAGGCGCCCCAAGGCCTGTCAAGCCCGTCAGACCCTGTCAGGAGGCCGCGAACGATGCAGAGTTCGTCCGCCTGGGGATCCGTCTGGTTAACGGCGTCTGCAGTGGCTCGAGCTCATCTCCTCTGGGACGGCAATGTGAGGGAGAGAAAAAGCGGGAGAGGGTATTCGGAGAGAGAGACAAAGAGACGGAGAGAAAGGGGGAGGGAGAGGGGAGAGAAAGGGAAGGGAGGGAGAGAAAGAGAGAAAGAGAGAGAGAGAGAGAGAGAGAGAGAGAGAGAGAGAGAGAGAGAGAGAGAGAGAGAGAGAGAGAGAGAGAGAGAGAGAGAGAGAGAGAGAGAGATGGGCATGATGAGGAGCGTCAGAGTCCTCAGCTGCTCGTCGGTCCTGTCGTCGATTTTGTCGGTGGCCTGAAAGCAGGCTCCAGCCCCACCATATCGGGCCACTTACTCGGTGTTTTTAAAACAAATGCGTAATGTTAGTTCTAGCCCAAGACTGCTGGAAACGTCCAATGTTACCCGATTCGTTGTCGTTTAAAGATCCGTCGTTTTACCGTACGTTTTCGTCAATGCAGCACCGAAAAACTCAGTGATTGATGTCATGCTTGACATGTTTGTATATGTTTCAAGTGATATATGTTTATGCATGATGTGCTTCGCTGTCGACAAGAAATGAACGCCATCGCTTTAATGCACCAGCGCTGGCACGGAGCAAACTGCCGCCAACAGGATTACCGTGCACTTGGAAGTGCATTGCATGTGATTGACCCACGGTTCCACCCTCAACACGCAGGAACCGCCCGTCATGCATGATGCATGCAACCGGTCTGTGACGTCGCAGGAGGATCGGAAGCCGCGTCGGCCTGGACTCGGGTCGGAAACTTGATCGAGCACTAACGCCAGCTGGAGATGGAGTGATCTCATGAGGGTGACTCAGTCTTCTTCAAAACATCCGATTAACATCCCACGAGATCTAGGGATGCTCAGCGCTATTACAGAAACAGACGGCTAGCTTATCCGAATACCACTGCTGGCTCGACGTCGATCCTTGCAGGCTTCCAGGAAATAACTGCCGATGACGGCAATGGCCCAGGCTGGCGGAAGTTACTGTGCCTGCGCTGTCGTAATTGTAAAACGACCCGTTTTCGCATTTGAATCACGGTACATGTGGGATTATGAAATTGCCTAATATTTCCTAGTCGTTGGAATTGTTTGATTACAGGCTTTCAAAAGATTTGGGGAAAACAAGGAACACGATGAGCAATGTATCTCAATGCCATTCGCACCCAAGAGAACGTTATCTACAGAATCATTCGGAGATTGGACCAATAAAGTGTGATATCCCCGAGCAGAGGTTGGTGACAGCCTATCAACAAAGATCAGCCGAATGATCCGGGGCCGCCAGGGAGTGGCGCGGTGGTCCTACGACACGACACGCTATCGAGGCGATAGTCCAGGCGGCCACGCCTGGCCGTTAAACCTCAGGAAACTTTGACCCGGCGTCAGAACTATGGCTCTTTGTGACAGGTGTGCAGGCAGAAGACGACCTCGAGTCGGCGCCGACGAGCCAGGTGTCCTGGGCAGAAGACCGGACGACGTGCCAAACTAGAAACAGCAATTTAAGTGCGCACGCCACCGGTAGTGGAGACATGGACCATTTACTAAACAATCTTCCAGGCAAATTTATGAGTCTACTCGACCTAAAACATTTCTTCTGATTCACCCAAGGGCAAAGTGTGGGTATGGTTGCCAACTGTCTCCCTTCCCAAAATATCATTAAATGTATCTTTTTTGCGGCAGCCCCAGGGCCCCCCATTAACGGTGCCTTACCTCCCATGTGCCTTAACAACGAGAAGAACACGGCAGGTCTGTTCGCCAACTGCCTGCTCTCCAACATATGTACCTCTGACGAGTGCACACCGCCCTGACGATACCACACCTCAGCGGTGCAGGCGCCTCGCCTCCGGCCGAGACAGCGGCGACCGCCGCCGGCCGCGGCCGCCGCGCCGCCAGATGGAAATTAGCCGCCCGCGAGCGGATCGGAATACATTACCGCGGCCGATTGAAAAATGAGGCGGCCGACCTCCGACTGCTCGCGCCCGGCGTAAACACGACCGGAGGTCAGGCGCGCGCGCCGGGCGGCAGGAGGCGCCGACAATAGGCGGACAAATACCGTGAAGCATGAACCTGCCTGTTTCCGGCTCGACGACAACACGCGTCCACTGGCTGTCGCAGTTCAGTAAAACTGAGGACAGGCGTGATGAATGAAAGGCGACAGGCTTTTCCGAGGCCTTCCAAAGCACGCTACGACAGCGTTAGTTTAAAGCCTGGTAGTTCCAGTTTCGCATGAAATCTGTCTCTATTCTTGATATTTTTTTGAGGAAGTCAAAGGCATATGTTCTTGGTCAGACCCACGTAAATATGGTCGAAATAGTGTGGCCGGCCATGGCTAAACAAGTTACTGCGTCACGACCATGTCGAAGAGCTCAGGTAAAATGCGTTCAATACCATGCGCGAAACAACCATCGCAGATACAGCATGCGAAAAACGGTACGGCCTGGGATCGAAGCCAGTCGGACATGGCACCGAACGGACTGCTATGTCTCCAGACATCTACCATCTGTTCCAAAGCCGTCAAAACGGCACTAGCGATTTGGCGTCATTAGCCCGGCTCAAAACCACGCGGAAGCCGATCCTCCTGCTATCTAGCCCGGCCCTGGAGACTCGTAGAGGCCGTCACGTAAAACGGAGACACCGCCGCAGGCCGAGTAACCGCGCAGACTCGGGCCTGCTTAAATCAGGAGCCGCGAGGATTGGGAGCAGGCCCGGCCGTTGTGAGAAGACGTCGACTGACGGGCGCTTTCGGGCGTTCTGAGATCGTCTGGAGCGACTCCAGGCTGTTCCGGTCACGGGCCGGCCAAGACTAGCCGCCAGAAATAGCGCCGGGACGCCGCTGATCGGGTGCCGGCTGTACCGAGGGGCCCGGTGAGGTGCGATTGTGGGCCGGCTGATGGCAGCTGAGGCCGGAGATGTTCTCGTGGAGGCACCGAAATGCTGCTGACCAGGTGCCGGCCGGGCGAAAGAGGACCGCGTCAGGCCCGATTACGGGCCGCCATGACAGCCACGACCGCGGACGTTCTTACGGAGCGTTCCCTTCGGCTGTGCCAGTGGTAGCGACAGACGCATCTCGGTTTGTCTCGATCTGCATGGAATTTATTGGGCTCTTGTGTATGCTTACTGGTATTTGAAAGTCAATTGGCGATGGCGGCAAGGACCGAAGTCACGTTTTTGGCCTTTCAAAGTGTGTTGAACTAAGAGAAGGATCGAGAAGGCCTTTCTTTAGACATAGACTAGTTGACTGGAGTGAGTATCGGGTTAATGAACGATACAATCGCCATGTAATTTCCCACGGCTATTCAGTGTCGCCACGCTCGACGGTAATTGCCGTGTTGGAGTTGCTGTATGATTAAGTGCAAGCCGTATGAACAGATTCATGTATAATGTGCCCGATATACGCACCTCCCAAAAACAGGCAACATCTTTATTGCATCGTGTACATTCAAACATGAACTTAGAGTCACACTTGCACAAGAGTTTTTCTAAGCTACCTGCACTGACGTGAACGTCAGGCGCCATGATCTTTCAAAAAAAAACCTTTGTCTTTGCGATACGTTGTCTGTTGACTGCATAAACCACACAAGGCCCAGTCGAATCTGCTCTAGCAACAAGGGCGCCTTACAGCAGCGATAACCTGCTAAAAACTAACAGAGTCGGCGACACACCAAGATTGTGAGTGAGAGTGTTCTCAGCTGTGTGCGGGTGGAACCAAGTAAAGCCGTCTGGCGAAAGACAAAAAATACCAGAGCATAAGCGGTCACCAGGAAGAATGCATCAGAGCTTCAGCTGATATTACTCTCCGGGTTGCCTTTCACATGGCATGATAACATGCCGCCTTATTTGGTGCGCTGATCATGAGCGATTGTAAAATTTAAAATGCAACGCCATCACGACATCCACGTCGCAATTCGCTTGTTTTTGCTAAAAAGGGATCCGCCCAAGCAAGTTTCACTTCCGCATTTGCCCTGGAAGTGCAGGCAATGCGTCTTCGAGTTCAAGGGCCTGCTGACAAACGCAGGCAATCGCCGGGCCGTTGTTCAGTTGTGGCCTGCATTCAGCCAATGACGTCTGGGCGTCGTCGGACGCGGGCGGCCTGGACTGAATGGCCGCAGGCTCGGCGGGGAGGATTCCCTGAATGGCAGACCGCCCAGGCCGCCCCCGCCCCGGGCAGCGCGGTCGAGGCACGCCCGGTAATGGGTCTGGACGGCGGGGAGGGGCGTGCTCCGACGTCAGCGCCGGGTCGTGTTCTGGCCGTGCTCTGGCGCCGGCCGGAGACCAACGCCCTGTCGTCGCCCGCGCGTCAGTTGGGCTCTGGAGCCCGGCGCGGGGCTTTGTTAAAAACACCTCGTCACAACGTTGTCAGAAACGCGGCGTCGCCTCGACGGCCGGCGACAAAGCCCCGGTCTCGGAAGCTACTCGCGGGGCCGGACGTCCCGCGCGAGCTGCAGCGCCGCGCGCGAACTCCACCAGCTGTCAGGCCTCGTCACGCAGCCTCTCAGTCATCGCGTCCCCCGCGACGCCCACGCCGCATCGTTGGTTCCGACTGGCCGTGGCCCCGACTCCACACGCCCGGCGCGGCGCCCCGCCGAGGGCGTGGCGTGGGCGTCACTTGTGTGCGGTCGGGGAGGACAGCTGCCGACCAGAGTCCGTGTGGGCAGGCGCGTCTTGGTTTGGAGACGCGCGCCGCGGCAAAAACGTGACGGTGATGTGACAGCGTCGGCGGATTACTACCGGGAGGTATCGCGGCATGCGTGCCGTCGTCCGGGACAACTACAGACAAATATCTGGAACAATGCCGCCCGTCCAGATTCCGGCGATAGTGCCTCAGACTTCGGATCTACAACGGTGCTCCCCGAACCACCTTATCAGCGGCCCGAACGCCGCCTGTTCTGCTCCGGACGAGATGACGTCGCAGATTTTGCTCATGACGCTGCCGCCGCCCAGAGATTGGCGCGATCATCCCCTCCTCGCCACCGGCCCCTCCCCCCGGGAGCGGCCACTGACCTCGGCAGGGCGCCGTCGCGGCTGCTGAAGACGCTGCGGGACGCCTGCAGGCTGATGGTGCCGCTGAGCCGGCCGCCGGGCGGCTGGATCAGCTGGCCGGCGTCGAAGAAGCGCCAGAGCGGGCCGCACGGCGCCGCGCCGCCCGCCGGCACCAGCTGACTCCCGCCGCCGCCGGCCGCCTGCCGCAGACCGACGCGGGCGCGCGCGCTGAAGTCGGCGCCGTCGACGGACACCTGCTTGCTGCCGCCCGAGTCGGTGCGCTCGAAGACGGCGCGCCGGGCGCCGCCCGAGGCGGCCACCTGCTCGCTGAGGTCGGCGCTGCCGTCGGGCCGCGCGCAGGCGGCCCGCTGCCGCGACAGCTCGGCGCGGCGCGCGTCCACGCTCGTGCGCCCGTCGCGCTGCGTGACGGTGGCCGACTCGACCTTGTGGTTCTGGCGCTGCTGGACGCTGGCCGCGCCGTCGCGGGACGTCTGGTCGAGCTGCTGCTCGCGGCTGACCCGCGTCACGCTCGACTGGCCCGTCCGGCCGCCGCGCGACATCACCGTCGTGCTCGACGTCGACGAGGCCGAGCGGAACGTCTGCACGCTGGTCGTGCCGAGCGCGCCGGCCGGAGACAGTGCGCCGAGCCCGCCGGAGGGGATCAGCTGTCCCGGCGGCCGACAGCGAGCCCGGCGACAGCGTCAGCGAGTCCTCCAGCACGCCGTCATCCGCCTGTTTTCCCTGCCGGCCGCCGAGCAGGCCGGGGCGGCCTTTCAGGCGCACCAGGCGGTCGTCCAGCAGCGAGGGCCGATCGCTGAACAGCGCAGACGAGTCCTTGAGCGCCGCCCGGCTTTTCGGCGGGGACGGCTGGTCCTTGAACAGCGCCGGGCGCGCCTTGCTAAATGCTAATGCGTCGCCGCCGCGGCCGGCGCCCGCGAGCGCGGAACCGGCGAGCGCACGGAACGGGTCGTCCTGGCCGAGCCGCAGGCCCTGCAGGCCGCCGTCGGCGAACATCTTCTGGAAGCGCTGGCGGCTCTCGTTGACGAATTGCTCGAACTCGTCGTCCGAGTCGCTGCCGGTGCGTCGCCGAAACTCGTCGCGCAGCTGCTGCAGCTCGTCGAGCTTGGGCAGCCCGCCGCCGGCCGGCGGGCCGCGGCCGGGGCCCGCGACCGCGGCGCGCGCGGGCAGGCTCGTCCCCACGCGGGCCCGCGCAGTGCGGCCGCCCTGCTGCGACATCGTTGACGGAGGCTGGCGACTGGATCTGGTCCGGAGCTCGACTGACGCGGCCGGCCCGACTCACCGCACAGCCAGCACGGACGGCGCGAGCTCGCCACCCAGTCAGCACTTCCGGCGGAGTCGTCACCGTACGGCCAGCACCTGCAGCGTGACCTCGCGGCTCCGTGACCGTCCCCGGCGTGACCTCTCCTCACGGCGCACGACGTCGCCACCGACCCGGACCGTTACACTGGCGAGCAGCACACCACCGCGCCGGCAGGCCTCTCACGCCGCCACCCCGCCGCCGAGTCTGCCGCAGCTCACACCTCTGCCGCGTCCGTCACTCTCCGTCCCTCAGCTCGCTCTGCACCTCGCTCCGTCCCGCGCGGCGCCTGTCGGCTGACGCAGCTCCGCGGCGCCGCGTCCCTCCCGCCCGACCGGCTCCGACAGACTGGCTCGCCGGCGGCGGACGGCGCGGCGGCGGCGGCCGGCTCGCCGCGAGTAAACACGCCGCCGAGGCGCCCGGCAGGGCGGGACCACCGCGGAGGACCCGAGAGCGAGCACTGGCCGGAAGACAGCAAGAGGGTGCAGCCCGCGGCCGGACGGCTGCAGACGGGGGACGGCACGCAACAGACGTCGGTCAGTGCGGTTCTCTGCTCAGTGTCGCACTGACACGCAGGAAAACCAGGCTCTGATGCCTGTCGTGGTAATTGAACCTTCACTTGGCAAATGCTATGGTACTTATAATCTTGTGCAATGTGCCATTACTTTAACCAAGAAAGAGAGCTGCTGTTATGTCGTCGGCCCCATGATAGCGGCTTACAAGCACCCAATAAAAAATTATGGAGATAACGTGGGCGAAGAGGAACACTTTCAGACCGTGTGCCGTTTGCCTGAAACCACCAATTTCCAAGCGGCCCTGGAATGAGGTTTATGAGGTTTTACGTATAACGATGTTTTCCATAATTTCAGGAATAATAGAAGCTATCATGGTGTAATGTAGGAACAAAATTGCAAAGCGCCAAAGTCCTTTTGCGGCTGTGCCGGAATGCGGTGTCATTACGTGGCTACGACAGCGTGTCCGCCGTTCAAACTGTAGTAGTTCAGTAATAATCGTAAACCTGCGCGGTGCGATGAGATGTTTTTAAGACGTATAGATGTTAATGGTGCGGAGTTTTTATGCTTCTTTGAACAGATGTGAATGATATGTCAAAATACAACAGCAATCCGGAAAACCGACTTCAACAGCACTACGCATACACGTACGTATTTTTTTACCATTACGCTACCCACATTAATATCGCTTTAGGTCTACCATTATGTTTCGGTCCCGTTATGCATTGTGCCTATTTGTAATTTTCTTCATCTGCTGGGCCTCAGACGGCTGATATCTCACTGGGGTCGGTCGAACGCAGTCTCAGGATACGAGTGAGATACGAGACGACAGGCGCCAGCTTCTGCGTTTATCGCCGCGCTGACGTCACCCCCTCCGGTGCGAGCGCTCGCGTATGACGAAGGGAATGCAGCCAGTCGTCACAGCTGTGGGCTACCTTCCCCGGAGACGCGAACACCACTGCTAGCGACAGCTGCGTACATCCGCTGGACGTGCGCCATGCAGGACGGGGCCCCTGCGGGTGACCACGAGGCAAGCTTCAGACCGAACAAAGTGCGGACCGCTTTCTACGTCAGCCGTCGCTGATTCTTCCAAGAGTTCGCTCTGCCTCTATCCGCTTTGTCACGTGCCGCGTACTTACGTCGCTGATATCTAAGCGTTGCAAGCATTGCAAGAGCTCCCGGGAACGCGTAGTTATGCGTAAAACGATCGGCAGCCTTGCCTCGTGCCTCAAGGGAACTCGCGCTTAATTGCAGCGGCCTGCCATTCCCTGTGTGAGAGTATGCTGCACACCCCTTCACGTACTGCGTCTATGATGTAGGACCGCCGCTGCCTCGTGACTCACGGTCCAGTGCAGCTCGGCCTGTAATTGGCTGGCCGGAAGGCGTGCGAGGGCACACCATTCACCGAGACAGACCGGAGCTGGCAGCTACGGCTGGCACCAGAGGCTGCAGCTGGCTGAGATCACGCGGTTGACAACAGTTTCAAGCACACTACCTCTAAAATCCCCTGCTCCAGCTCTAGTACTGGTTCTAGCGGAAACTACTTCTTTGGTTCTGCGAGATCCGCTTTGAGATAAACAGTTCTGATGACGTTGAACGGCGCTCCGGTACCCATGTTCACTTTTGGTAGCAGACAAACTGGCCTTCAGTTTCTGATTCCGATCCGGATCCGGTTCTGATAATTGATAACGAGTGACACAAAATAGTCTGGCTGCACTTTCTCATCAAAGCAGAGGTGTCGATTTCTATTCTTTTGTGAGGGTCCTGGCCCCTCAATGTTGATCTGGGCTCCTTTGATATTTTTTCCCGTTTTAAAGGGAAATGGACAGTAATAACGAAACGAACGCCCCAATAGATAAGAGACACGCAAAAAGCACAGAATACAGCCTTAAGTGATATGCCTTCCATCTTTCTGTCTGGTAGCATTATATACATATATATATATATATATATATATATATATATATATATATATATATATGTTAATTTATATAGATATACATGGGAATATATGGATTTTATCTGATAAATAATAAAAAAGATTTGCAATTTTCCGTTGGTTAAATAAAGTGTATATCTTAAAAATAAATGCGTCCAGAAACCCACAAATGGAGAAGGTTAGGTTGTCGGCCACTCGTCCCCCCCAGCTCCCCATTCATTTACAGTAATCGACGCCCCTCCTTCAAAGAGCTCCCAAAACGTCATATCTCTGACAGCAAAATGGGGAATGAAATCTGTGTAAACAGAGAGTATAGCGCCGTTGAAGTCACGGACCATTTTTTGCAGTTCCAGAGCATATCATTGTTTTCGACTACGAGCGAATCGTTCTGAGGTTTCTGTGAGAAAAAGCAGCCGGCTGGCTCCGTCACGGAGCCCACAACTGGGACAATGGTACCGGTTCATTCATATCATGATTAGCACATCCGTCGCAGCTGGTTCGGCTCTATCAAACAGCAATGACCCAGATGCGGAGCGGACTCGGTTAGACAGGACGACGATGAACTTGATCAGTTTGAATGAAGTCAGGGCAACACTTCCGCGTTCGGAGAACATCGTAATAAAAGACCCTCAAAGCGATGAATAAACCAGCTCTTAAGCAGCTTTTTCCGTTTAGGTTGCATATAGCCAGACGAGGAAAACTTATGAGTTATTTCATGCTGTTTACAGTCTGTTTTGGGTGTTTGGAAAAGGAAATTGCTACATTTATTAGCCCGCGTCATGCAGCATGTCAGTAGTATCAACCAATACTTTAGAGCATCAGCCTTAGACACTCTTCCACAGACTCATCAGGCTCAGCAGATTCTAGTGGGTCAAGTGATACGCAGCACTGGCATCACCTTGTCAACTGTCACCATTGCGACATAACAAAGAATCGTTTACGAGTTCTTTAATCTAGGTTGCCCATTAAGGTAAGTACACCCACCTTGAAAAAGCCCTCTAACCTGCCCACTTTCGGACCTGGTGACCGAAATGCACCTCTTATTGAAATGCTTCTTGGCCCTTGAGTCTGAGTACGCTCGTTACCTGGCGGCCTGCTGTAGCAACAGGGCGCTGTAGTAATTTTCTACCGACGCGCCATCTATAACAACATGTCAGTGTTGGCACCTACACTACAGGTGGCGCTCCAGCCTATCTCGACGATATTGAGGGCTCGTTTGTAAGACTGCTCTTCGATATCGCGCATGTATCGTCGGAATTGCTAACCTCTTCATAAGTTATTGTGGATAACCAGTTGGCCTCCTAACCAGTCTACGCTTTTTCTACCTGATCGCTGAGAACAGTTGAGCAGTATTAGTTGGAGTCGACTAAAGACGTCAGCTTTTCACACAAATATACAAAAACTCAAGCCATGAGTATGTGGTCTATTATCAACATCGTCATCCATGATTACCACCACTCGGCACCACGAAGTGTTTCAGCCGCAATTTCGTTAAAGCGATACAACAGCGCTTATCTCACTGAGCAGGGAATAATTAAGTTCTTTCGCGTATAGGTGCATTACGGCTAAATACCAACACAGCCAACGTTAACACAGAAGACATCAATGGCTCTCCCGCCCTTCCACCACTGCAGTTACCGAAGAAATCTGGGGAAAAAGCTATTTAAAGACGTAACTAAGGGCCATTTATTGTTGCGTTCTGTGACGGAAATGGCTATATATATATATTCGTATACATCTCCCTTTTTGCGTAAACCCAAGTTCCTCCCGGTATAAAAAAGGCTGCCTATCTTCATGATCATGCCAAAAGCTCTGGAGCCTGCAAAGATAATTTTTGACTTCATTAAGAAACACTCGGAAACAACATTAACTGTTGTTTTGTCAGCGTTGTATCAAAATGATGAGATAATGATTCCAAGATGCAGCTGTCAAATTAACGTAAATTTTTAAAATGATCCGGGAAAGTTACGTGACGGAAACTTCCCTTCCTGACGAAAAATGATTGTGCTTATTAGATTATCTGCACGGACAATCCCTTCAGCCATTGCCGGACCTGGAAACGCATTCCACACCAGAAAAGAAAGCTGGAATGCATAATTTGCAGTGCTTACGATTCTGAACCACCGGTTAACAGAAATACGGGTTCCGTTATTTTCTATATGCAGTGAAAACCGTTTTGCGAAACGTGCAGTCCTCCTTCCATTAAGTAATCATCTGCATAGCAATGCTGCGTTTCCGGGATTTTCGTTACCTGTGGAAATATAAGAAAACAACAGGAATACATTCATTTCCAGCAAGTGTCCACTGAAACATTACGTAGTGTGGACGACGAGCTTGAAATAAGTTGCTGTTCCATTTCGAGCGTTCCAGGCAAGTCCCACGACCTGCTTTCCGCGACGCGGTTCGACAGGAGGGCAGAAAGTCCTGCCTTGCTAATACACTGCAAACAACCCAGCACGTCCTTGGCTACGAACAAGGCCGGGCGGTTAAAACAAACATTCCGCGAGGTTTCGGCCGTGGGAGATCTCGTCCCTCATCGCTCCGCTGCCGGGGGCCGCTCCGGAGCGTGCCCGTCTGTCTCTCCAGCGTGCGGCCACCCCTGTCACGGGGACAAACCGCCTCCCCACGCATGCGGGCAGCGACCGGCCGAACCGTCCCCGGGCCGCCGTGTCCAGCGTGCCTGGCCGCAGGGACGCGTCCAGCAGACCACCCCAGATTATTTTCAGAGGTCCAAGTGGATAACATAACCGGTTTGTGCAGGACGCGTCTCGACGTCTGTAGACCTCGCGGAGGTTCCCGCTCGGCCTCGCCCCCGGCTCCCTGCCCGCCGTCTTCCCGCACCTGGCGACGCCCCTGCTGCGGCGGCCGCTCGCGCCTCCCCTGGGGTGGCGTCTGCCGCCGCGAGAGGGCGCCGCCGAGCTGGCATTCGGCGCCGGCGGCACCCGGACGCGGCGGCCCAGCACACGAACGCCGAGCGGGCGCCGCGCGCGTGCTGACGCCAGTGTGCCGCGCGGTGGGGAGACGGAGCGAGCCGGGCCCGCCGAGTGGTGAGAACGGTCCGCGCGCGGGCGTGAGGTGCTGCTTACCGTGGACTTTGGAGTGCCACTGCTGGGAGCTGCTGGAAACAGACCGTGGAAAGTCTGAGAAGGTGAGCTCGATAAGTCTGATGACGCAGTTGTGCGAATGATAGTATGAGGGTGGCAAGGCTTGATAAATAGGGCAAATTACTCACAGCTTGTGGATCCGGGAACTACACACAAGCTCGAAGGGTTTGATTTCTCTTATACGGACTGTCTTCGCTGGAAGCTGATTTGTATCTTTCCTTGAGAAAGTGTAACCAGTTTCTTATCATACACTGGAGTTCCGGAGATGGTACTGTAGATACCGCATTGTGGTCATGGACCTTTCACGCTGTGTAGGCCTAGATCACCCAATGAACATTATTAGGTAACTGCCATCACGCAAACATAGCTCTGATACTCTAGTTACTGAGCATCAGTTGTTCGATGTTACGATGCTGGCGATTGCCTTTGGAAATGATTATCGGTACACGGTATTCATGATCCGACCCGACCCTGTTTTTGCGACATCATCAGTGACGTCTGCCTTCACAGACGCCGTTGATGGCCATGTCCATCTGCTGGGTGTGTCTTCTGCAGCTAAGCTCCTTCCCTGGAGTTATCTGAAACGCAGCTCAGCCTGTGACTAACAGAAACGTTTCCATTGCTTGCTTTTATGCACCCATCCATGCCTGTAATTAGATTCAGTTAAAACCCTTCTCAATCTGCTTTTTGTCAACCCCATGACATTGAGCTTAACGAAAAAGGAAGCAGCCGCAGAAATCTCTTTAAAGATTTGCTTAAAAGGAAACTGGTCAGGGACACACGTTATAAGGATGCATCGGAAGTAGACGTTTTCACCACAGGCACCCTTTGTTTCCTATATAAGGTATTACATCGCTGCATAAGTCTACTATAAGCATTTCCAGCCCATGCCCTAACCCTGAAAAACAAATTGGGCAAAGCTGTTTCATATCCTTCCCAACACTCGTTTCCCTTTCCTTCCCGTGTGCTCAGCCCCGCTGCCCGGGCGTTCAGTGACGTATCGAAATCGCCAGCGGCAGGCGTGAACGTCCGATCGCCGCGGATCCATCTCGGCCTTGTTTTCGACACTTCCGACGCCGCGCCGGCGCCGGCGCCCCACGCCCTTCGCGCCGTGTCGGACTGGTTCGTCATGGGAGCGCAGCGGGGCGGCGGCCACATCTGGGCCGCACGTGTGTCCGATCGACGTCGCCTCCCCCCGGCGACGCCTCCTCGACGAGTCGCGTCCGTCGGCCGAACAGCGGCGCCGCCCGCGAGCGACGGCCCCTCCGGAGTCCGTCAGAGTCCGGAGTCCGTCCCCTCAGATATCTGAGCTCCGCCCGACCCGGCCTCATGGCGCCGCGGCGATAAAAGAACCCAAAACGGAAACGGCCTCGGCTACAGCCAATTCCGAGAGGGTCGTCTATCAAGCAGCTGAGGGCAGCAGCGTCGCCAGGAACCGCACCGTCCATCATCAGAAGGTGCGTCCATCGTCAGGGCTGCGTCCGTCACCGGCGGACCCCCAACATCATTACCATCATCATCATCAGCAGCAGCAGCAGCAGCAGCAGCAACAACAACAACAGCAGGCGCTGACGGCGGCCGGCCGCGGGCAGGGCGGCGGCCTCGGTCGGGGCAGGGTCCGGCCGGCGACCTCCCGCTCCGAGCGGAAGGCGGACAACACCCAGCGCTCACGGACAAACAGCCGGACCGGCGTGTCGAATCCATTACCGGTTATCTCTCGGCTGTTCTGGCGGGACGACACGCCCAGTCCGAGGCGCCGGCGACACGTCAGGCAGCAGGCGCCGGCGACACGTCAGGCAGCAGGCGCTGGCGATACTTCAGGCAGGAGGCGCCGGCGACACGTCAGGAGGCGCTGGAGACGTCAGGAGGCGTTGGTGGCACGTCAGGTGGGTTGGTGACACGTCAGGAAGGCAGGCGATGTATCAGATGGGCTAATGACACGTCAGGAGGCTCTGGAGACACGTCAGGAGGCTCTGGAGACACGTCAGGAGGCTCTAGAGACAAGTCAGGAGCGCAGGCGATATGTCAGGAGGCACTGGAGATACGTCAGAATGCGCTGGCGGCGCGGCAGGAGGGCAGGCGGCATGTCAGGAGGCGCGGGACACATGTTCAGAGACGCCGATGATATTTGAGACGCTTCCGGATCTCGAACATCAGGGAGTGGAGACATATTTTGATCGGAAAGTCTAACCGGGTCTTTCCAAATCAAGTCGGTGGCGGCAGGGTTGAGAGATTCGTGGCGGCCGATGTGGACTCTCAGATGATCGGACGGCATGCATAAATGAGTGGTGGCTTCTCTGCGGTGCCGGTGCAACGTCCACGAAGTGAAATGTCTCGTATCGCCATCTGAGAGCGTTTTCCAATACGCTACGTCCATGGGTCGAGATTTCCGAAAACTATGGGAGGAATTCCAGCAAGATTAAAGACCACTCCTTCCCGCTACACTATGCAGCCTCGTCGTTAAAATGCATAACAATGAGGACCCTGTCCACCATCCCACGGAATCCCCTCCAACGGCCATGCCCAAAACCAGCGGGGCATTTCCACCCGCCGGTTTAAATGCCACGAGACGCGTCGCGCCGTTTAAACCGCCGTCACCAGCGGCGTGGCGCCCTGACGTGAGCGAGCGACATCGGCGGCCGTTGGCGGGCGGCGGCCGGGCGGCGGCGGCCGGCGTCCGTCACCGGCGCGCCGCCCGGCGTGCCATCGGGCGCGATCGCGGCCGGATAGCGGCCGGCCGTCGGGCGACGTCAGTGGCGCATAATCGTCCCATTTCTCGGCGGCCGGACGCCGCCCGCTCGGCCGCCTATCGTCGCTCGCATCGCTCGCCCGCTCGCCGGACTAATTGTTTGTCGATATCGGCGCCGGGCGTAAACACAGCGGGAGGCCGGCCATCTGGCGGGCCGGCGACCGGCGAGTTGAGGTCGCGACCTGGCGTCCTGACGCCGCGCCGGGTCAGCGCGCGAGCGGACGGCCGCGGCTGCCGACGTAGCAGAATCGAGCGACCGTCGCCTGGAAATAACAGCGCGACGCGCTGGACTCAGCAGACCGCGCGGCAGACGCCCGACAGACTGCCCGGCTGACCAGACTGAGGAAGTGTGCCCTCTGTCTGGTAAATGACGTAAAGGCCAGGCGCCAGGCTAGCGGTAATCGGACGATGTAGGGCCAGTGGACGTCCGACAGATTGCCTTCAGATCACAGTGAGGGAGTGAGCTGTTTGCCTGCAGACCTGGCGTCATAGAGCCGGCAGACTGGGCAGTAGACCGCCGGCAGACTGGGCAGCAGATCGCCAGTAGACTGGGTAGCAGCCTGCCTGCAGACCCGACGGCAGAGTGCCAGCAGATTAGATGTCAGACTGCCTGCAGACCCGATGGTAGATTGCCAGCAGATCAGATGTCAAATTGGCGACAGACTGGATGGCAGTCTGCCCGCACACCCGACGGTACAGTCCCAGCAGATCAGACGTCGGACTGCCGGCAGACCGGGCAGCAGCCTGTCTAGCAGACCCGACAGCAGAACGCCAGCAGACAAGGCGGCAGACTGGGCAGCGGCCTGCCTACAGACGAGGCGGCAGACGGGCAGCACAGGGCCGTGCGGGCGATTCTGTCGCGCCGCTCAGGTCCGGGTCGGCTCGGTGCCGGGGCGTCGGGTGCCAGCAACGGCGGTTAGCGCAGTCGAGCGTCTCCTTGCTGCAGCGTGGGGAGCGATGACGGGATAACTGTCACTGCTCGCTGGGTTTCTTTGGTCACCACGCAAGGAGATTAGGAACCGGACGGCTGTTGGTGTCAGAGGTAATGTGTTTGAAGAGAACGAGGATGATCAGAGATAAGACAAAGAGAATCCGAGAAAGATAGCAAAAATGAGATGCCCGTTTGCGAGCATAACTATGAACGCCAATAGTGGTGATGGGTTTTTGCCACTTGCAGGTGACGTTTTGTTTTTACCAGTGTTCTTCGTGGCTTTCATTTTCTTGCGGCCCGCGACAGAACCAAAAACGCCCGGGAGAAGGCTGTCAACCTTGAACAGAGAAACATTATTTATTAAGTCGATGGAGTTAAATCGGTTTCTACGGCTGACTGCACCCACAACCAGTCTCCATGCCTAGATACTCCGCCCAGGCCATATTCAGACATCCCCTATTATTCAAATGTAGTGGAGTGTATTTGGAGGTGCTTCCAGCTAGTCACTCCCGGCTGGCCGTGGCGTGTTTTTGGTGTCTGTGGGTGGCCCTGCCCGCTGTGTCCAGGTGTTCTTGGGCATGGAACGGCCTGGTGGCCCGCTGCGTGTGTGGGTTTGTGTTTTTCTCCCCGCGAGGCTATGGTGGATTTTAGTACTTAACCGCTTACATCTGGTCCACTCTCTTTTTAGTTTGTTTTGTTTGAATGAGTGTGGCTTGTTTTGTTTAAGTACTTGATGTTGGAAAGTTAAAAGTACGTACCATGAACACTTATTCCCTGGGGCATGCGAACGAACTTAAAGCTTGAGCGGATTAGGCTTATGAGGCTCTACGAAACCTCACGGACCAACTCATTTAAAGGACGAATTATGAGGCGGAATACATGCCTTGCGTGTCGACCTATGACGGGCTGCAACGGCGGCGCCTTGCGTCTGCGTGCGGCGGCTGCGGACGCCGTTTTTCCACCACCTGTGACGGCGCCGCGCCGCCGCCGCCGCCGGGAGCAGCCGCGCCTCCCGGAATGCCCCGTGCTGACACAAGGTCGCTCCGGGAACCGGCTGCCGGCGCCGCGACGGCCGCGTGGGCGGCACGCCGCCGTACACATCGCCGCGGCCGGCGGGCGCGCCGGGGCGCCGGGCGTCGGCCGACTATCCCCAGTCACGGACCCTCCCACCGGCGGGCCGGCCACCGCGGCCGCCCGCCCGGACGGGCGGCGGCGGCGCTGCACCGGCCGCTGCCGGCGCCTCTTTAAATCCCGGCGCCCGCGACGCGGCCCGGAGCGGCCGCCGCCGAGACGCCGACCGGTCCGCCGGCGGCGGCAGTTGTGGTGACGGCCGGCGGCGGCGCCACCGTCGCCGTAGCTGCCCTGGTCGTCGGGCCCAAGGGAGCCCGGCGGGGAGCGCGGTGTCAGGGCGCCCCCCGCCCGATCGGAAGGTTATTTTTCGGACAGCGCGGCTGCCGAGGAGCGCCAGCTGGTGCGCGATCGTAAACAGGGCCTGTCTGGTCTCGGACCGGCAGGGGAATCACGCTTTAACCGAGCACCTGGCGGACACGCCGGCCGGACTCGCGCCAAAAATAGTCGCGTCGCCGTATTTTCAGAGATTCGCAATATCGATACCGCGCTATCCCCATGTTTGCAGCGGAGTAAGTGCAAACAACATTTATCTCCCTGTTCAGATAAGGCTGCCATCTTCAGTGGAGATGACCGAACGCAGGGGGGGGGGGAACCAGGTTTTCAGGTGATTTATGCCTTGATGTGGCGTTGCACAAAGATGGACTGAAACTGCGTTTCATTTCACGACTTTTTTTCAAAGAGCTTTGTTTCATAATATAGTTACACTGAAGTAGAAATCCAAGCGATGCAATCAAGCTGAAAACATTTAGTAAGTAAGCAACGAAAATCATGTATGCCGCTCGTCAAAGAACAGTGCTGTCTCCCTCAGCCTTCATTTTTGGTTTCGCCTCTGATTCTGGCTTCGCCTCGCTGCCTGATATCTCTCGGCAGGTGCAACTCACCTCAAAAAAACACATGCGCGACTCGCCTCGGTTGCTATCAGCAGTCGTGCTTCTTCACAGGTCACTGACTGCAGAGCTTGCACAATTCAAACAGCGAAGAGACCAGTTTGGTGAAAGGCAACGGTGAACTGGGTGTAGGGGCTAGTGCAAATTGAGAATTGTGTCGACTTGGGAAGAGGAGACAGCGAAGGTAATCCTGAGCTCAGAGGTGTCACCCCCGTATTGCGAAATTGTGCTATTAGCGAGTGTAAGGTTTTTCTTCTGGATAGGGTCGGACAGAATGTTCTTGACACCCATATACCAAGTGAAATAATGCATAACCATGTTTAAGTTTTGGCGGAAGGCAAACCATTTTGCACCCACCTTCCATCAATATTTATCGGATGTACTGGAATTTTCAGATGAGATACTGCTTGATTAAATTTAGAGAAAGGTATTTGAGAAAAAAAACACTCGTTATTTCTGGTCGGGTTTTCTCATGCAAAATATTTATCATTCATTATTAATCATTATTCTGCAAAACAACAATGGAATATGTTATGCATGCTTCGAAAACGTCGCGCAATTTCGATTTAAAACCTTTTTTTAACCGCTTCTGTTGCCGGTTTGCGACACGAAGGTTGTCCGATTACATTTATCCTCACACTGTGCCAAGCACCTGTATCTCGCTGGTCATTCCATCTGTCTTCCTGCTGGTAATCACGCTTTTGCTGCATGACATGTGGATACTTTGGCTGTTTCGTCTCTTGCCGTTTTTCATCGGCCGCATGAACTCATTTCATATTCACGGCGCGCGGCACCCGAGCGTTATAGGCCACATGGCTCGCTCCGCCGCCGTCTCCGCTCAGAGGCGCCGCATTCCGCCACCGTCCTCATCGCTCACGTCACCAGCCGCCGCCGCACCGTCACCCGCCCCGGCCGCCGGTGGTCCCTGTCAGCCGTCCGGCCGCCCCGCGACCGGCCGGCGCCGGTCACCGGTCCGACTTGTCCTGACCATCGCCCCCCCTCCGTCAGCAGGGGGGCCTCCGACGCGGCGGCGTGCCCGACGGAGCCGTCTCGGCCGGCGCCGTGCGCCATTCTCTGCCCCGGCGCCGGATAAAAGCGCCGCCGCCGCCCGCCCCGCGCGACGCTGGCCGGCGATTTACAGGGGCGTTGCACGGAGGCAGAGCGGAGAGCGGCCCCCAGGGAGAGCGGGAGGAGCGGTCGCGACCACAGCACGCCTCTCAGGCGTCCGACACCCTCCTGGACAGATGGGCCGTAACTCTCTTCCGCTCTGAGCGCTGAATACGGAAGAAATTGGACTGACGGCTGAATCTGCCGCGCGTATGTCATGCACGCCTTCAACGGGCCGCGGGTCCGTCGTGACTAGCGAAGCAAGCGAACATCAATTACCGTGCAAGGACAGACGACGCATTCACAAAAGCGGGGCCGGCTGCCGGGGCTGCTGGGATGGCCTCTCGTCCGTCACTTTGGCATTGCTGTGAGCCGTGTCACTGGCCTGCCATAAATTATCTTCTGCATATATCTCTGCCGCTCTCATTTACAGCGTCATCGGGCAAGTACGCTGTTTGTAAGTGTCTTGTAAAGCACCAAGCCAGTTGAACTGTCATCTCACTGCTTTCCTCTCAAACTAATTTCAGCGGAGGGACTCCAACAGCCTCGACTTGTGACCATTCTGAATAAAGAACGGGACATTTACTTCATCCAGAATCGCCTTTACAGGCGAGTGATTTTCAATTTTCGCTACATCCTACCAGCAGCGCCCTGCGCCCGGCCGTGGGCCCTCTCTCCCCCTATTTTTCAGCCGGCTCGCCCCGACCCCGGCGCAGCAGGTGTGAACAGTCTGCCCCGCCGCCGGCCGCCGCCGGCAGCTGGGTATCACAGCCTGCCTCTGTCGGCCGACCCGTCCCAGGAGCCTGCGTCCAGCCAAGGCCGCGGCCGGCGAGCGCGGCCGGCCAAATTACCCTCATTAGGGTGATTTGGCGGGGCACCTCGGGGTGTAAACACAGCGGACCGCTGCTCTCTGGGGAACGCTCAGCGCGCCCCGATCAGCGTCCCGACGGCCGCGTCTCGTCCGCTGTACGGCATCTGCCCGCAAGTTACAGGGTGTCACCTGTAGTACAACGTCTGCCTGCGTGTTACAGGGTCTTAACTGCTGTGCAGCGCATGCGGGCTAGAGGGTATCATCGGCCTCACCTTCTGTTCGAAGGGCGCCTGAGATTTGCGGGGTCTCTTTAATTAGTCAAGTCCGTCAGAGTCTGGGAACTGGAGGGTCTCACCTGTTGTTCAGCGTTTGAGTCGCAGGGTTTCTGGGCAGTTTTCGTCAGCCTCGTACACCTGCGTTGGCGTGTTCGGCAAGGGCGGCCGGGAGTACCAATGACGGAAAGTCACGTAATATGTGTTGATTCGCCCTAAATTGCGACAGCGACGCGGTCGAACGTTTCGCGACTGTTTTGATAGCGTTTCCCGACGGGAACTTGGTGTTTATTTCGCTGTAAACCGCCCGTGTGATAAAAGGGGTGTCATATTCAAGGGCTTTCCTAAGAATCTCTGCAGTAATTGAACCGAATAAACAGGCAAAATATGTAACATAAAAGTCAGCTAGAGACCATGACCAAGCATAAATAGTGATCCAGTCGTAGTGCCGCAGGACAAGTTTGACGAAAAATGATCGCTCCGCCATACGAACTGACCAACAAATTACGACGTCTGCAACATTGCTCTGTCTGCTCCCGAGCGCACCTGAAAGGTCTGCTTGTTTGTTTGTTTCCTGTCTTATTTATCGACGCATCAGTCAGGCTTGGCCATTAGCGTCGCAATCTGCTGTCAATTCGTGCGTCTCGTCAGGCGCCGGCCAGTCCGTCTCTGCGACGTCTGAGCCGAACCAGAGCGGGCGTTCGCAAATCTTCCCGGCTCGTTAGCCAGGAAAGGGGTTTATTTGACCTCCGCGGGCGCGGCAGAGCCCTGGCCCGGCTGTCAGCTGACTGATGATGGTGCCACGCGGCCTCGGCCGCACGCGGAAGCGTGGTGTAAATCGGCGCTGGAAGATCAGCAGGATCTCCGCTGCGCTCTCGGCGCACGATCGCCGGTGCGGTGAAGGCCGCCGCTGACGTGCTCTGTGCAACGTCTATGGCGAAACGTGCACTACGGGAACGTGAAGCTAATTGGGTGGCAACGATGCTACGCGGCGTAATTATTAGCCTCCGTAATTGGGCTTCGAAACTTCGGTGAAAGGAGTTTGTGGATTGTCGAAGATGCAATATATGTTCGTACCTTGTTACATAAGGGGCTACAATAAGTAACATATTCGCTGCGGACAGTATTTGCGTTTGCTTTCCTTACTTACTCGTAGCTTTAGTTTCGGGGACGACTTAACACGTCCGATAATGAACGGGTGAAATTTGTTCTCTTCCTTTCAACGTGCGCGTCATTGTAAATCCCGCATGGCCGGAGTCCGGCCAGTTATTCGCCAGCGGGCTCCAATTATACCCGACAACGACTTAATTGTAATGTGCATGCGAATTCCGACCATCTGTTGGCGCCCTGACGTTTGAGTAATTGGAAACGCCTATCATTCATCGCCGCACTGTCACAACCACTCAGTGCTACAATCCGAAAGCGCCGGCGCCGGCAATAAAACACATCGCGCCGTTCCGGCTCGCGAGCCGGGGTCCCAACGCGAGCGGCCTCGGCCGTCCTGGCGACGCCTCGGCGTCGGTCCGGTCAGGCGCGACGGCGGCCGGCGCGACGGCGACACCTTCACACGCCTGATGACGGTCGGCCGGCGGCGACCCGCGCCTCCGCGTCGGGGATCCCACGACCAACGGCCATCCCTCACGCCGGTCCGGTGCCGGGGATCGGTCGGTTGGTCGGTCGGCCGGTCGTCCGGTCCGGCCGCCGCCGCGCCCTGATGGATGGACGACGCCGCACAAAGGACGACGCTCTGCCGCGGTCGCGGCGGCGGCCGCCGCGGGACGGCCGGACCGCGGACCGGACGGAGGCGGGCGTTTATGGCCCTCCATCGGTCCCGCCGGAGACGGCCGATCGAGTTCCGGAGCAGATCAGGATCTGGACGCCAGATTGCTGGAAGGATTCAAAGCTTTTAGTGTGCGGAGCGCGGAAAGGTGCTTCAGCCATAAACAGTAAAAGATGTGACGTTCGTTGGACGCGAAGATCCTTCACAGAAAGCGCTGAATGCGAGCGCTTCTCCGGATGCTCGTGAAATGGTGCTGTATGTCTCGGATTCTCCGTCGAAATGTGAAGCCACGGGCCGTTTCCGTTCTGTATCATGGTCGGAGCGTTTGTTTGAGCTGAATGTAGCGGCATGATCTGCGCTTTTCCGGGAATCGAGTGCCCAGCTTCTCACCCATTAACGGGCATGCTTGAACCCCGCTGCATTGACTACTTAGGATGAGCGGGCACATTTGTTACGTCAACGGCTTTCATGCGCCGCTTTTAATGGCGCCCTGATAAACGACCTGTTGAAGTGATCATTCGCTCGGAATCAATTTAAAAGCATGACAGTGTACCAAACCAGCCGTAGCCGCCATCGGTTGCATTTTCCTCGAGGTCTTCGGACCACGGGCATTCAGCTTTCACTGCTACTGGCTGGGTGGTTTGAATGGCTGGTTTAACGCGATTCCCACTGGTGTTACGTCAAGGGTCATAATTCGTCAACATTTTTCACAGACCGAACGACGCTTTTATGGGACCAATGCAAGTGTACGATGCTACGTCTTAGAGCGTGTTAACCGGGTAAAAAGATACCCTAAATCAAATGCAATATGGCCTGTGAGACGGAAATATTTTTTTACACACTGCATGACTTCAGGGCGGTGTGAACGACCACAGATAACATACACGAGTCTTGATGAAGGGACTGTGGAACAGGCTTGCCGGATAGAGAAGTAGTCAACGAACGTGTAACGCGGATAGCCAAAGCAACCACAAAAACAAGAATGGACCATAAACAAGCCGCATATGCCAACCAGCTTCTCGCCTGCAATGAACAAAACGCCAAAATGGTACTTTGGAGCGTCACCTTCTGACAGCACACATGCCCACAGTTTTCCACAAAGGCCAGTTAACCCTTCGTACCAAAAAGCGTTTTATGGCACTCATTTGACTTAGCTACTTCACAGGGCGTACAAAACCGCCGCTCGAACTGGCCCGAGTAACACGCCCGGCGATAAACCTCCCTAATGCACTGTACGTCATCCGGTATCTAAAACGAGGCTCTGATCGTCACGAGATGACTCCTAATTTATCCGCCGCGGTCGGGCCGCGTCGTCGGGCCCGCGCAGGGACGGACCCCGAGAAAGCGGCGACTTCACACGTCCGCCGGTGAAAGCGATGCAGCGCGGCCGATGCGCAGATAAGTGGATCTGAAGAGATCCGGCTGGAGTGAGCTGCGGGTCCACCCGAGGCGCAGCTCGCCGCTCGAGGCCGGCCCCGGCGGCTGGCGGAGCGCGAGGAACCACCGGAGTCCGCCTGTCTGTCGGGCAGGCCGACTGCGCCAAGCGAACGGCGGACAAAGTGTGCCTGTGTTTGTGTGTGGAGGGGGAGTGAGGCAATGGGCAGGTGCAGGCGCCTCGCCGCCTTTAGCGTCGTGGGTTTTGCCCAACTCGTTCTCATGCTGCATATCACAGTGTCAACATGCGATATCGCAGCGTCAACACAACCTGGAACAGCGGCGTATCGAGAGCTCCTCTCGCGGCACCCGGGTCTCACTTCGTCCTCTCTCCCCAGGCGATGGGTGCAGCCATGGGCCGGTGACAGCGACGAACTCGCTCGGAAGAGGACCGGCTGATCGTCGCGGTGCGGACTGTTGACCGAGGCACGATGGCGTTCCTGGTGCTGGCGGCCGCCACGATCGCCGGCTGTGCTGCCCAGGGGCCGAGCGCGCCGGCGGACGGCGCTGACAGGGACTACCGCTTCGTGTCGCACTCAGGTGGGTCGCGATCTGCAAGCTGGCGGTGTGAGATCCGAAACTCCGAGGGACGTTCAGAAGACTAAAAGATTTCTCTCTATTCTGCACAAGTTCACTTCCACACATTGTTTTATGACATTCTTGAATTACTATTTTGCCGCATAACTGCTGTTTAAATAGCTTTTGGTATAGACCACAGCTGGCGAAAATGAAACGATACGGTAGCGGCTCACTTTGTTAAAACGGAGAATCAGTAACAGACTACGCGGGTTTTTCATCACCCTCAGCGGGCTAAAATCTTTTTCCTTTAATGAGGATTCGCATTTGACATGTGTCGTCATATTGGACAACATTCAGCATATTGCGCCAGAGGGAAGTCAACCGAAACCGCGGAGTCCCACATAACCATGGGCGTAAGGGAAACGGTCTTCACACGATTTTAAAATCTTCCATTAAACTTGATTGGCGCAACGGAGGTTGCGTTGTTAAATGCCGAGCCGTCGGCACAGGTGTGCCGTACTCGTAAAGCGCAGCGGGGCGTCTGCACATGGAATCAATCCGTGAAAGTGCGGTTTGATTTTTACGGGTCACGCAGCGTTTCAAATTCACCCTCCCGCCGCCGCCTTTCACGTCAAGCGCTTCGCAATGCCGGATGTTTAACTCATGCAGACAGCTGAACGCAAACCTGGACGTGAGGTTCCTCGGGCTAAAGTGCCGACGACATGCTGATTTGCTCAGTCGTTCCAATTAAAGTGCTTTGAATGTATGACTTACGACTGAATGTTGACGAATGTATTTGGCCTTTGCGAGTCATTTTTGGCGGGAAATCCAGTCCAAGCAAGGCTTGGGTCGTTAGATTGGATGGTGAAGCGTCATTAGGAAATTCGTAGTGTTGTTCCGTAAGAAAAAAGCCTACCTTTTAAGCAAGCCGCCGTGCTGGCTCATCGAGACTGTCTCGACATTCTGAGAATGTTTGCGTCACGGTAGCAATCCCCTCGACTCCTCAATGAGTAGCATACTAATCACCGCGGCCATGAGGCGGCTGGCGGCGTTTGATCTTGACGACATTCGAGTTCCACCGCAGTCGGCGCCGAGATGGGCCCCGTCATTGACAGATGGAGACATGCAACCTTCCGTGTATCTGTAAAGATACGTTCTGCAAACCTCAGACCACCCACCCAATAGCTGCGTGAAGCAGGCATTAGCCAGCTACCGGGAACAAAAACAGCCCGTTCTTAGCAAACGCGGCGGCTCGGTACCAGCGATAGCCTTATGCGGAGTCGATTCAGCGAGGACGTTCGGTGCGCACTTCGGCGGCTTAGACTGATTTCTGGGCAGCGAAAATTTTTGCGTAATAACATGGCCATAGGCTCACGCTAGTGAGATGGGCCTTTTGATTTCATGGATGCATTTGATTTCATTGAAATGCATTCACGTGCATTTATGGAATCTCCTGAGAAAGATCGTTTGAGATAACGCGTTTTGTACATGCCAGCATGACGCACTGCCTGGCAAAATGGATACAGCGCGGTTGTCCTTCACACGCGCAGTAGGAGGGGTTTCGCTGTAACGCGCACTGGAAGGGGGCACTTTTACCTTCCTCCGATCCCGAAAAAGGAAAGAGTTAGAGACGTGAAATTTTAGGGACAGGGTGGAATCAGAAAGAGTTATATTTTGCGATTTTTACAATTAGTTTGCAATTTTCTTGACCCTAGGGTAATAACTTCAAGGTCAAATGAGATCGAAAAGGCAACTTTGGACACTTTTCTGGCCCATATAGGCTCTTCCGTACTGCTTTTCGGACGAAACGGGAAAGATGCGTGTGAGAGCGTTAAAATATGGAAGGTCACAATTTCCATTTGTTTGACGTGTTGGGAGAGATTTCGGGCCGAGGTCATGGCAGGCCATTTGCCTATGACGTCATTTTCATTTTTTGCGGATCAGATTTCGAGCAACGAGGGATGCTGGTGTAGCTTAGGAAGTAAACAAGGGCGCTTAACACGTCATTTAGCGCATTTTTGTGAAGATAGCCAACATCGGTACATTTGTTAACTTCCAGCGGAAAGGAAGTGGAGCGAGGTCATTGACCATGAGTGAAGTTTTTGACCCAAAGTAGGTTTATGTCAACTGTTAGCACTAAAGCTATTTCGTTATAGTGAACCACATTATATGACTTGACTGTTGTTAAACGTAAAAATCATGTGTAGCTTATCACTGTGCGCAAAGGTCTTTATATTAGATCCTTTGATTGCGTATTTCATACAAAGCGACATGTTGCAAAGCAAATATGGATTAGGTCGCAAGCTGGTTAGCCTTGATCTTTGATGACCCTGACCTTCACTGACCCTAACTTTGGTCTTGGTGCATCCATCAGTTATCCCCGAATGATGTCGGCTGTTGATGATCAAACGGTGATCTTAGGTGGAATGCCAGTCCTCTCGCAAGTTTCCATTTGTCTGCGACAAACGTTATTTTCGTTTCTTTTATTTGCCTTTATATGCTTTAAACTGCAAAAAGTTTCGGACGATTTTCGATTTCTTTACATCAATCGACGAGTTACTAAATTGTCGTAAATATCACGAAGCAACAGCGACCAGCTCCATTCCGTTCTCGAAATTTTGAAGAAAAACAGGCTGGAGACACGGAAGTGTCCCCCCTTCCAGTACCCGTATTAAAGCAAAATTTGTTTACCGGAAGCTATTCTATTACCTTTCATTATTCTCCGTTACGTATTATTTCCTACCACCTATTGCCTTTTATTATATGGATTACCTGAGACACTCTTCATACGCATTGGCGTGTTCTACAATGCCAGCGTCCTTTTCATAGTACCGGAATCTCCCCGTATACGGGTGTTGTAGTGAAGCAATAGCGCTAGCTTCTAGTTTGCTCAGACCATTTTTTCACGAATACGATGCACTTTTTTGTCTTGGAACAAATCAGAAACACGGTTTGGACTTGTCTGCACCGGGCTGATATAACGTCGACATGGATTGCACCAATATTAGTGTCAATGTTGTTCTATGCACTAACATTGGGATGTCAGTATTGCATATCTGAAAAGGCATTGGACAGTTGGATTATTGAACTGAATTCTTGTGGCAAGAGGTGATCTTTGGCTGAAACATACTTAGCGAATCGCTGTATCAGTCTCCTACAAAGCTCGAACATTTTCGGTTACAGAGAGCAGCGGAAAATTAAATGCCATGTTATCTTCTGGCCGCGTGGCATCGCATCCCCCCAGGCCTACAATCACGTTGGATGACCTTTATTTAGCATCACGTTAGCAACTTTGTCATCGCTACTGAAGCTGCAGCAGAAGCTCACGATCTGAAACAAACGCCGCAACCAAATAGGCCACTGCACAACTCTCCCGAAAAGCAGCGAACGTTTTGATGCAACACGTATTCGGCACTGAGTTTCGCTCCAGTTAGCTGGGTAGCGTGCGTCCGTCATACATCACCGTGTTTCCAACAAAGCGTAACACCACTCGCTTATGTGGGCACCACTCCACCATGTGCTTTCTCCACGCTAGCTAGCCCTGGCAGCTCTGTCGCGAAGTCCCATTTCTCCATTCAGTGGCTTCACCGTATTCCCTCTGCACACCGTCGGCGCGGCTCAGCCGCGTGCGGTCGACCGGACGGCTCAGCCCGGCCCGCCTCCAAATCGGGTCGCTAAACGGCGTGTCGCCCGGCCCTTATCGCGCCGCATCTACGGCTAATCCTCCCCCCTCATCGCCCCCCCCATGGTCGGTTGTACGGTCGTCGAGCGACTGCCCGGCCAGGCGGACCTGATCGCCAGGCCCCCGGGCGGCGGCGGCGACGGCGGCGATCGCCGGCGGCGGAGCACGTGTCCAGCGAATGCAAGGCCGCGATCGCCAGGTCCTGTTGCCGATTGCTGAGTCGTCGACCGGCGAAACAATGGGCCGTTGCGCGATTACGGCTGCACCGTGCGTGGGGGGGGGGGCGGGGGTATGGCGTCTTCGATGCAGGTTGTGAGCCTGCTACCCGACGCCGCAACGAGGTCAATTGCTTTACGATGGGCTGGGTTTTGCGCGGCCACCTGCGTCTTGAGCGAGCGCGACGATGACGGTGCGTTTGTGACGTGCAAAGCGTATCGTGGCCATCTGATAGCGTGTTCTTTTATTCCGTTTCGAACCGCAAGTGCTGAAAAATTCGGTTCTTTGGCACGAACTGTGTTGCGCAACTTGTGCACAGAAGTTGTACGGACATCAGAGCTGGATCTTGCAAACCATTCTGGGAGCAAAACTGCCTGGAGAAGAAAATAATGGGATTGACGCCATGAACTGCGAAAATGTTGCACAGATACGTCAGTTCTAGTGCATGTTCCTTTTACGTATTGTTTCCAAAAATCGCTGGCATATATTGATTCTCGCCTTTGGAAGGCACATTTTGGCTTAAAAAAATACTTGCCAATCTCCATCTTCAGCACGGAAAATGAGCAATGCTCCTCCGACCTTGCTCATGTTGGGAAGGATATCCCCTTTCCATCCTTGCGTTCTACCGTGGCCACCACCCAACGTCATTCACATGCGTTCGGTTTGCGCCCGCCGACCCAGACAAACAGTCCTGACGCCTCGAGTGCGCCACTTTTGGCATTGCGCAGCCATTGTAGCCGGGCGGGCGTTGCGTAGTGGACGCCCGTGCCGCATGCTAATGGCAGGGCGTCAGCGTCGACCTCTGCAGCGCTGCAGTCGCCCGGCTTGCCTCGAACAGAGACCGATCGGCGGCCAGTGAATGGCGGCCTGCCGGGCCTGTCAGGCCGACGACGTCGGCGCTCCAGCGAGCCGCCGGCTCCGGCTGCCGCGTCCTTAACACGCCGTGATGAATCGCGCTCATAATTTACGTTGCACGCGGTGCCTGCGTCCGATCGCGTCGTGTCGTCTCGAGAGATGGCCGATTTCTCCGTGTAGCCTCGGCGCAGCCAAGCCTTTGATTCTCCCCCTCCCTGCATTAGGTGTGGGGAGCTGCGAGCATTGTGATCATAAGCAGCATTCCTCTGCGTACCATTTTATGCTTTGTGCGCAGGCAAAACAAGATAACACAGTTTTCAAGCAAGATTAAGGGAGGGTTTTCCACCGTCCTGCATTTATCCCTGACTGCTGTCACTAATTCTTATTGGTGATCTGGATTATTTCACCACTGTAATCACCATATCATTAAAGAAGGCGAAACGGTAACTTCATAGCATGAATTAGCTTTTGCGAATGGTGTTTTAACAAGCACGGTACATAAGTTTTGTGGTAAGGGAAACCGTCTAGCGGTAATAGCACTTTCCGATGTCGCCTTAAATTCATCGCTCGCCGTTTTTAACCCTATTCCCGGCAGGGGGGGGGGTGGGGCGGAATCCGCCTCCCTCGGGTTTTTTACTTGCCAATTCCAGGCTTTTTAACGCAGCTTCACGAAACTTGGTGACTTTTCCTAGGTATTCCTTCTACGTGCCGTGACAAAATTTCAAAATTCTATTTTGCTTGGGGGCGGAGCCAGGCAACGTTTTTGGGAGGCACCTCATGCCATTTTTGGCCATGTGGAGAGTAAAAGGAAAATGCCTGCCAAAAACAGAGTTTTTGAGATAGAACTTAAAACTTTATATGGATGTATAGCTAAATAGTTGGGCAAGGTGCACACAAAATTTCGTTTATCTGAGGTCACTTTCCAAGGTCAGGTCAAGGTCAAAAGTCAAAATTTGTTTTTTTGCAATAATTTCGACGCCGTTTTTTCAAAAGCCAAATCCGGAATAAATATGACGTAGAAGAGTGCCCTCTACTTGTGTACCAAATTTCAGCTTGATATCAGGTCGGGTCACGGAGCTATGACCCAAAATGTCAGTGCGCGTGCCCTATATCGCAATAGCCAAAAAAATGATTTTTTTGGAATAGAGTGAATTCAAACGATTAAAAACGTTTAAAGATAATATTGAATGCACACGACATCATTCCAAGTGACCCCAAGGTCACTGGAGGTCATTTAAGGTCAAAGGTCACAAGTTGATCTGAAGAGCGTGTGACCATGACAGTTCCCCCTTTTTCATGTCCCTGGCACCGCCTATGCTAACATTTTACAAACATTGTAATGCGATTTGTACTTCTTTAGCATAACATGACCAGCAGAAGCCAAAAAAGTGTTTTTGCCTCTTTTGTTCATTCAGTTGTGAAAAAACTAATCCTCCTATTTTTAAAACCCTGTGAACGCCCATGAATTTTCTCAAAATTTCAGATTTGCATACCCATGGTAAAAGCCCTATTCATAATCTCTCGATTCATGCCAGTTTCATCGAAATCGGTTCATAAACAACGGAGTTATAAGAAGTCCAAAAGTACCCCCCATTTTGACATTTTTGCCCCCCTGTATCCACACATTTCAAAATTTTGAAAATTTGTTTTTATAAAAATGTAGTTCACGTGACGGCAAATCGATTGTCGTTTGTTGCGATGAAATCGGACAAGTAGTTCTCGAGATCTCAGGGGGGGCCGAATCCGCCCCCCCCCCCTGCCGGGAATCGGCCATACCGTGTAGCCCTCCGGGAGTAGGGTTAAATGTGCGCCAGGTTTACCATCTATCCTTATCTGTCTCGTTTGTCGCTATGTCCTCATAAACGCATGTGCCAAGTTGAAAGCCGTGAGCGTAAAGCCATTGAGTGCTCCATGGAGATCATCTAAACTATTCGCATTAACGCTTGTCAGACACGCCGCTCACCCCATCCCTCGCCTTGATTTCGGACATTTTGCTAACAGCTGCAGTCCCGGTACCGTGCCGCGTGCCCCGAACGTAACCTAGTGACCTCTGGGCCGTACACACATCCTTGGAGCCTCTGGAGGGCGGCGGGGCCTACTTGGCATTCAGCCGACGGCCTGCCGGCTCTCGGCGGCCAGCGCAATCAGCTGTTTGCAGGGCCGTGCCGCTCCTAAACCAGCGGCCGGTCCGTCGCCGCCCGTTCGTTGGCGCCTGCCGCCGCCTCGCGTCTGTGTGCTCTGCGGGAAAGTCGTTCGCGTGGTCAGCGGTCTGCGGCTCTGTCTGCGGGCCCCGCGCGCTGTCAGCAGACTGCGCAATCTGCCGACAAACTGCGCTCCCCGCCGGCGGGTATATTGTGTCAGCGGACTTGACATTGTATCAGCATGCGTTACAGCCTGCCAGTAGACTTAAGAATCTGTCAGCAGGCCGTGGATCCCGTCAGCGGGCTGGACATTCTGGTAGCAGGTTGTGCACTTAATCCGCAGACTGCGCTCTCTGTCAGGACGGTGTACGCTCCATCGAGAGACTGTGCGCCCAAATGCGCACATTGACATCAGGCCTTTTCTTTCCGGACAAGTCTGTTAGCTGATGGCCCAGCAGGGGATTGTGCACTGTGAGCTAACGCCTCACGAAACTGCTTTCCTCATTAGAACATGAAACCTTTTTTTCAGCAGAAGGTTTTGTTCACCGAACATGTTGTCGGTTGATTTTTGTGTTATCAGCGTGCATGTACCCTCTCTGGATCGTCTTTCCTCACCTCACTCGTCAAACCTATCTCACAAGCTCCTCCAGCAGCTCGATTACTCCCTGAAAAGCTGTGCTCCGTATTAGGACGCCCTGTCCCTGGAGGCATCGCTTTCTGTCGGCAATTCTCTCAGAAGACGGTGCTCTCTGTCAGCAGCTCTCTCAGCAGGCCACGCTCCCTGTCAGCAGGTCTGCGGTCAGCGAACAAGCCGCCGTCCCTCGGCAGGCCCTCAGCAGTTCGGGTCGCCCTCTGCTGGCCGCACGGCCCGGCCGGCGCGTGACTCGGCGCGTGACCTGCCGGCGCCGGACGCCGCCGCACCGTGCAGCACGTCCCGGCCGTGCCGCCGCGCGGCCGCCGGACGTGCCCGGCACGTGACTCGAGTCGCGACAGACGGCCGCGCGGCTACAGGGCTGCACGCCTGCCCGGCGGCGCAGCGCGGCGCACGCCGCTACCGGCGAACGTTCGGCCGCGCCGCGCCGCTTCGTGCGACCGATCGGCCCAGACGAGGCAGCGGCCGGCGTGACCGGACTGCCCGACGGCGGCCGGCGTTGCTCTCGGTGACGGGCGGCCGCGCCGGCGCTGATGACTCGTGGGTCGGGAGCGACCTGAGCTAGCGGGTCAGATAAGTCGCGGCGGTCACAGTTCGACGCTGATTGTGCGACTCGGGTGCCGTTCCATTTGTTCCCCTGATTGCATCACCAGCTGCGGCCCAGCTTATCAGTGGGGTCACGTATTCTTCTCGTTTGTGTGATGCACGAGCGTCCGAGCGGCTGGGTCCTGGTATTTCCAGCTTCAGACGCCACGGGCGGGTCTGGTTGGACGGCGCGGCACAGCCTTTGTGCCAGTTCTGCTTTCTCGGCACACATGGGAGCCAGACGCTCTTACCTCGTATTAATAACCGCTGTTAAGATCGAAACCTTGCTCTTTATTTCCCACTTTCATCATTTGCCTTCCATTAAGCCCAGCCTTATGAAGTTCATCCATACCATGAAACATTAAAGTGAAGTAAACGTAAAATGAACTAGCAGCATTGGGAAGCATCCACGTTCTATTTCAGGTTTTAGTCCTCACATAAGTCATGACATATATCAGGGCCGTTCCAGCAGGCCGCACATAGTCCCTTCATTTCCTGCCGAAATTTTCCTGTCGTCAGCCGCTTGCGTTTCAGCCCACACCATCTAAAAGCCATGACCGCTTCTGACAGGTCCGCGAAACCCGAGGACCCTCTTTCTCCAGCAGTCCTTGTCCTCTGTTCCCGGCGGCCGCTGCGTTGTCGGACTGTTTGCGCAGCTGTCACGTCGCGCCGCGCGCTGCCGGGTGCTGGGCGCGATAGGACAGCGGCGTCCACCGAGGCCCGGCTGGGGGCGGGGGGGGGGGGTCGCTTTATAGAGGCCGTGCCAAATGGAGGCGAGGGGTCTGTTGACTGCAGACGGCGATGCAGGTTGTTCGAATTAGCTAGAGGGTTCTGAGAAGGTGACCTGTCAGCCAGAGATCTGTACTTAAACATGGAAAGCGGGTTCACAGTGGGGAATTGTCCTTATATGATTAAAGTCGTCGATATTGGGCCTTAAATCCAAAGCCCCGCTGAACCCCGTTGAGCAGCTCTCTGTTTCAAACACCCGTTCTTTCCCTCGAGTCTACGGTAATGCTCTGTTGTTTGTGGTCACGACTACAGACGGAGAGTCACATTGAGTGGGAAACGTGGGCGACAAGTGAGAGAGCTTTCAGCTTGTAGACTTGCACTGAAGGCCGTCATTGGATTGGTGCGGTCAAGTGTCAGGTTATGACTCACTTTCAAGCATTGCTCCCATTATCATGAACATTAAAAATCCGCCCTTTTCTAGCAGTACAACTGGTTTTCTGCTCGTTAGCGACCAACAGAACGGATCATCCATTGCACGGCGCATGTCTCCAGTCGGCATTAGGCCCTCCGTGTCACGCCCACGCCCTTGCAAACGGGAACCCCGGCTGACGTGATGGCCGAGCCCCCTCGAGCCTCCCTCGATCCCCCGGCCGACGCTCCCGAATCCCGCACGCCCGTCGTTTGCACGGAGCTGCAGTGCGCTCGGTCTGGATGCAGCAGCCGTCGCCTCACCTCAGGGACGCCACCAGTCCGGTCCACGTGCCGGCCGAGGCCAGTGGCCGCAGCCGCCGCCGCCGCCGCCGGCGCAACCGAATTCGAATAATACGCCGTAATTGATACCATGAGCGTCCACGGCATGCGTCCCGCCGCCCCGCCGGACCAATACTCATATATTCCCGACCGGCCAGCGACCGGCTCACCTGCATGAATGATAAGGAGCCGATCGGGATGCGCGGCAAGGGCGATTTCGCCGCGGCCGGTCGGCGCGACTCGACCGTATTGTCATGCGGCCCGCGTGTGGCGTGTTTGCAAATCTCTTCACGCGCAGAATAGCAATGAGACAGGCCGCTGGCTGTGCCCGACATTCGTTTTAAAAGTCGCGACGGCCGACGTTCCGGCTAGTGGGGTCTGAAGCCGGCCACGGTGACACGTGGTCGGTTTTTCCCGCAGGTAGCTTTCTGAAGAGCTTCGAAGCTGTTTGCTTAGAATGTGTTCGCAACGCTTCATGCAAAGTGGTGATTCAGATATTGCTTTCCCGAACGCCAATTACTCATCAAATAAAAAACCCAGAGTCTGCAGAAATCGAAATCCGGTGAATCGACAAAAAGCGTTCGGTTAAGGACTGCAGGAGCACTCTAATGCCAATGGCCTCTTCCATTGTGCTAACGACCTAATCGTTAACCTCTCCCCGCCACTGCTCAATGCAGACGGTAATGAACACGTAACGCGGCGGGGTTACGAGGACGTAACCCCACGGCAGACGACGTGCGCCGCCTGCCAGTGGGCCGGGCTGCTGCAATCAGCCCTGCGGATCTCCGATGCCTCTTGGCAGCAGCAGGAGGCGGGTCCTCTGTTCAGGCTGAGGAAACTGGCACATCAGCCATTAGCATCAGGACAGCGCTGCCGGTCTGCCCTGGACGGGCCGGCTACTGGGGAGCGAGGTGCTCGCGCATGCTCTTTTACGCCTCGCCCGATTGCTTGCCTGGACGGTGTATCGTGCGGTATCAGCACTTCCTCGAGAACAAAGCCTTTCCGGAGTCCGCCGTGCTGGTGCTACCGTGAGCTGGTAGGGGCCTTTGTTTGGTAATTTGCCATGTAAGTACATTCTAGCCAGTGCTTCGGTGACTGGAAGCTGTGGTCTGAGGGGACACAA
Organism: Capitulum mitella; assembly: GCA_030062745.1. Lineage (NCBI taxonomy): Eukaryota > Metazoa > Arthropoda > Thecostraca > Pollicipedomorpha > Pollicipedidae > Capitulum > Capitulum mitella. The sequence continues at coordinate 24,330,729 of CP099846.1, forward strand.
AGGAGCTGTAGTCTGGGGGTTTCATAGGACCAACGTTTTGTTATACTTGACACGGGAGGAAAACGTTGTTAGGCTGCAATAGATGTACTGTGCCTCCAGAACTCTGACATGTTTTTATGATGGTCTCAAAGATATACCTTGGGACGACATGCCACACACTCAGAAATTGCTCAGCAGTGCGTCAGGCGTGTTCGCCTTCAGAGAATCCCTGGCGGCGTCCTTCGCCTGCAGTGTGAGTCATCTGTCGCCGACGTCACCGGTGCTCACACCGCCCTCGTGCTTCCAGAGCTGAAGTCGTCCCTGGACATTTTCGCGCCGGCAAACGTGACGAGATTCTCCGAGATTTTATTCGACATCCAAAAGTACCAGCTGATCATCGGCGCCAGGTGAGAGAATCTGGCGCCGGCGCCGACGCCGCAGTCCGGCCTCAGCGCCGGCCTGTGCACGAGCGACCTTGAGCCGATCGGTCAACGGCGCGGCACGCCGGCCGTTTTACAGAAGCTATTCTTCTACATTGTCTTAGAGGCCGTGCAGACCATATTTGATCGCCGGACTCGCGGTAAACCGCGTAAAGTCACGAGGAAGTCTGGAAGCCGGTGCCTATTTGTCTGGTTACGAGGGCTACTTGTCGGCCGCAATGGACATTGTTCTTCGCCTGGGGCCGGCTTTGACCCTGGAGAAGGTTGTCAGGAAGCCGCTGTTTGTCTCTGAATGGCCCTGCTTTTCTTACAGGAGATCTGCACTTGTCCAATCAGCCTGTTCACCCAATGATGGTGAACGTTTTCAGAACGCAGAGCAACCGACGCTTGCTCGCTGAATGCTGTGCCATGATCCGATGCTACAGTTTTCACAACTAATTGGAATGCACTGTCAGTGACTTCTCTCCTTGCAAGCACCCATAGTTAGCCTCGTCCACGACATGATTTCATTATGCAAGCAAAGTAACCCCGATGTTTCCCGACACCAGTCTCGAGTGTGGCCAGGGCCATCTCATCTCCCGTCGCCCCGAACAGCGTCCGTGTCTGTCCTCTAACCTCTCCCCTCCCGCGGCAGGGACCACCTGTACCGGCTGAGCGTGCGCGGGCTGCAGGAGCTGGAGTCGGCGCACTGGCCGGCGCCGCCGGCCGGCGTCACCATGTGCGAGAACAAGGGCCAGACTGCCGCCGACTGCCACAACTTCGTGCGCGTGCTGCACCGTCACGGCGAGCGGCTGCTGGCGTGCGGCACGGGCGCCTTCCAGCCGAGCTGCACGTGGCGGCCGCTGGACGCGCTGCGCACCGTGCTCGCCAACGAGTCGGGCATCGCCATCAGCCCGTACTCGCCGCACATGAACGTGACGTCGCTGGTGACGGCCGACGGCGACGTGTTCGCCGCCACGCCGACCGACTTCTCCGGCCTGGACCCGGCGCTGTACGGCCGGCGGCTGCGCACCAACAAGTACGACGGCCTGCTGCTGAGCGCGCCGGACTTTGTCGGCTCGTTCGAGGCCGGGCGAATTCGTCTACCTCGTCTTCCGCGAGGACGCCGTCGAGTACATGAACTGCGGCAAGGTGAGCGGCGGCGGGGCCCGGGGGAGGCGGCCCGGGTGACGGGTTCGAGCCTGACCGGCGGCGCGCTGTGTGGTCCGGCGCTGACCGCCGAGCGCTGCAGCGCCAAATAACCGCGGCAGTTAAACCGCGTCGTGAAGCGGCGGCCCCATCGCGGCGGCGGGTGGCGGCGCCGTCCGGTCGCAGGTGACCTCATCTGCCGGCCGCCGCCGCCGCCAGCAGGTAATTAGGCCCTCGGCGCCGGCGGCGACGGCGCCGTCTCCCGCGCCATCAGCAGCGGCGGCGGCCGCGGGGCGCGATACCATCGGCGCACGCACGCCGTCCGTCTCGGCGACGGCGGAACGGCGGCCACTCGGCGTGCCGGGCGCTGGCGGGCGGGCGGAGGTCGCCTGAACCGGGGAGCGACCGAGGAGAAACCGGGCCCGCTCGCGCTTGTCAAAACCTTTCACGTGGCCCGGGTTTATGGACGGTGAGATTAAGCCGGCCGGACCGCTGAGATATGGTTAATCGGCACTGTGTTGATCGTGGTCGATGTTGCCCTGGTCTGACTCGAATGCTAATGCATTCACACTGAACCTCCCCGTGCCTGGCGTCAATGGAACATCGCCATTACCACAGTTCAATGCATGCAAACGCTGCCATTATTCGGTTTCTGAAGCCCGTTTTCTGCCTTCGGCCCGGCATTTAACGAAGCCGGGACGACGCTGTGTTTCCATTGACCCGAGGAACGGCCGTCTCCGGCAACCGCCTCCAAACCGGCCGTCCGTTGCAGAGGGTGTACTCGCGGCTGGCCCGCGTCTGCAAGAACGACCGCGGCAACCGGCGGAAGGTGTGGACCACGTTCGCGAAGGCGCGGCTCAACTGCTCCGTGGCCGGCGAGTACCCGTTCTACCTGGACGAGGTGCAGAGCATCCACTACCTGGACCGCGAGGAGGTGCTCTACGCCACCTTCACCACGCCAGAGTGAGTCGCCCGGCCTGTTTGCTCTGCCGCGTTATCGGCGCTCGCAGGTGTGTGGGCGCTGTGTCAACGCGCGGCGGCGGCGCCAGGTGCCGGCCGCGGTCGTGTGGTCACGGAGCGGACGGGCCCGCGGTGGACTGCGGCCGGCCGGGATGCTTTGCCGGCGGGTGGAAGCGAGGAGAGCTGTCGGTCTCCCGGCGCGAGATGACACTAGGCGTTTTGAGGTCGGTCAGGTTAGACGGCCGGCTCGTCGTTTCGAGGTCGGTCGCGACCGAGAGCGACGAGACAGCCAGACCGCAAGGAGCCGTTAACCAAGCAGGCTGCCTGGTCCGTTATTTACGGGAAAGAATGTGAGGAAAGCGACAATTTTTGCCACCTCGGTGGCGAAACAGTTTTGGCTGTCTCCTCAAATCAGCAAGGTGTTGGTCACCAAACCGGTTATTTCTGTTTAATTGTTGCCGAAAGCGGACCCTTGGCTACCACTGCCTCGACGACGATAGATAATCCATCAAGCGCCTGACACGCAAACAAAAGCTACAGGCCGTGGTAGTGCCAGAATCAGTGCGTTATCTCGCTTCGTTCACAACGACTTCACGCTGCCCGCGGATTTGCTACCCTGCAGCTAAACTGCCTACACCGTCTTGTCGCGCTGCCATCGGCAGCTGCTTACCGCGAGGGTGGACGCCATCGCCTCTTGCGAGATTTCTCAAAACCCCTTGTGCCGAGTCAGCCACAACAGCGCCGCAGCGTCCACCGGCGAGGGCCAGTTAAAGGTTGTGTGCGGACTCCGCGGCGTCCACCGTCAGCGAGGAGAAAATCGCCGGCTGGGGAGAGACAGCTGTCTGCGGTCCGCTCGGCAGTAGAGGGCAGTAGAAGGCGGTAGAGTGGACAGTATTATGTTGAAGATGAGATTGCTGATTCAGAATCCCAGGGTTACTTCAAGTTCCGCGTGTGTGTTCATGCAACTGCATCAAGTTGGAAGCGGAGGCGAGAACACTTGCTTGTTCCTCGAGATCGCATTCGAAGCAGAGCGCGCCGTCCACCAGTGTACATCATCACCATGAGCAGTACTCCATTACAGTCAGTCGCGACGCCGCGTGACCGTACCTCGCCGACCCCCGTTCCCGTTAGGCCGTGATCTGGTCTCCGACCTCCGGCCTCTCATCTGATGCGGCAGGCGGCGGCCGTCACGCTGACCTCGCCGCCGCCGCCGGTGGCGCGATCCGCCGGCTCGGGTTCCAGGCCATTGTGGCCAGGTCGTCGGCCCCAGGGCGGGCGGCGGCCCCCGTCGGCGGGCCCGGCCGACCGCACGCTGGCGCAATGGCCTCTCTGTTTGTCGTGCGGTCGGAAGATCGTGCTGCGAAGCTCGTCTCGGGGCGCTGATGGCGTCAGCGCGGCACCCGCCGTTCTCTGCTGTGTGATGCGGACTCGGAACCGCGACACCAGCGGAGCATGGCCAGACAGCCGTGTCCTGCCAAAAAGCGTTACGTTGCGATTTCTGTGTCAAGACGAGAATATTTTGCTTTATGTTTTGCATCCCTTTTCCATTACGCTCGATGTAACCAAGAACAGAAACGACGTACAAATGACGCGCCATATGTGGGTGTTAAATGATGAACCCATTTCAGTAATACTAGTGATATCCGAACGATACGCATTTAACTTCGGTTTAGTTTTCCTTATTTTCCTTCAAAGGGAATATGGTGAGTAAACTAAGCATTTCCTAATTTTGGCCATCTTTCACATGTTACACCATACGCGAACTTTAAGCGGAGACCTGGTAAAGTACTCAGCAAAAGCTTTAGAGCTTTTTGCTCAATTTCACGTAGAAAATAAATATAGCCCAACCGTTGCCCAGTCAAAGCCCACGAATATTGTGATTACGATGCGTGAAAGCTCAATAATGCTCTCTTCACTATACATAGCAGCCCGATAACACGCAACCCGTGTTACTCTCAGGCGGTACCTTTGTCGGCATTATGTGATCGTTCAGCGGGCTCGTGATCCAGAACAGTTCGCCTGTTTCTGGTTATCCGTGCCGAGTGCCGGCACACGCCCACACACGAGGCTCAGCACTATTGCGGAGCGGGCCCCGGGCAACACCCTTGAATGGCACCGTTCGTCGAAACCGCGGCCAATCAGCGTGCCTCCCCGTCAGCGGCCGGCTCCGGCTATCCGGTGCCCGGGAACACCTGCGAATCCCCCCACCACTGTGCACGCGTCCGGGCACGAGGCACGCGAACAGACCGGCTCGCGACGAGCCGTCCGGCCGGCCAGCAGTCGGGCAGGCGGGACCGAGGACCTGTTGGCAAGAGCTGGCGACGCCTCGCCGGTCGCGCCGCCGCCGCTAGGCGCCGTTGCTTGCGGTCGGCACGAAATTAAGGAAGAGGCCGGCACCGGGCCTCATCGCCGTCCGCCAGACGCGGCGAGGTCAGGCTGAGATTAGGCTTCGAAGATGGCCGTTCTCGGCGAAATAATCTGCTTAATTCGGCTGCAGCCATCGTGCCGAATTACTGCCAGTCGAAGCACCTGGCCGGCGAGCCGTGACGTAAGAGAACCGCGGAAAAGTGGTCCTGAATCGGCCCGGGGCCTGCTGTGAACGAGGAAAACAGCCCGGACAGCGTCCCAGGCGGACTGGAAACCACGAACCCCGGGCTTTCGGATGGCGGTTCGGTTTGGCGCGGTCGTTTGGTCGTGACGCCGTGCAGTTTTCTGGAGAGGCAAGAACTCGGCATGCCCATAGGGCTGACAGTGACGAGTGCGCTTGCGTGTAGTTAAGAGGAAGCGCAAAGTACGGAACAAGGGAGCCTGATAATCGTCAATGTGGTTCGCACAGATCGCCTCGTTTTTCACGACTAGCCAAGCTGATCCACTGTGTTACGAGCGCAATATGACCTCACAATCTCACGCACCTTAAAACCCAGTGTGTCACCACATAGTCCTTCCGCACAGATGCTCCACCAGCCGAGCGGATACCGACTTGCACCATCTGCCTGATCTGACCTGACCGTGCCGTCCTCCTTCCAGCAACAGCCTGGCGGGCTCGGCCGTCTGCGCCTTCAACATGTCGGCGATCGAGGCGGCCTTCGCTGGCCCGTTCCAGCGCCAGCGGCGGCAGGGCGGCGCCTGGCAGCGGGCCGACGTAGAGCACACCCACTTCGAGTGCCGCTCGCCGGAGCTGGTGTCGGCGCACGCGCTGGCCGAGATCTCGCCCTACTCGCTGATGCACGAGGCCGTGCAGCCGGAGCGCACCGACCCGCTGTACCTGCTGGATGGCGCCAGGTGAGAGGGGCTCGGCGCTGGTGTTCGCCACGGGCCAGGCCAGCCCTGTGGGCTCAGGGCCGGCCCTAGGGTCCAGGTAGGGCAAGGGCAAGGTAAACCCTAAATCCGTTGGGCTCGGTTCGGGCTTGGGTCCAGTTGTTCCCGAAAATTGTACATCAGACGCTGAGTTCCTGGATATAATAGCTAATCTGTGCCTGAACTGAAAGTTAATTGAAACAGTCATTGCTTTGCATGGACTTGTACCATTCACACTTTCTGCATGACGTCTTAGACACTGAGAGACCTAGGGCTGGTGTAGATCTTCATATACACTGAAATGATAGAGCGCACATAGGGTCTGGGCTTTGTGTCAGTGGGGCGCGTGCGGGAAGCGGCAGGCTTCGTCCGGTGCTCTGGGCTGTTGTGCAAGGGAGCGAGGTGGAATGTCGCTGCAGAAGTGCGGCCAGCTGCGGCGCATTCGTTTTGTTTCGCCGCGTGAGGTTGTCTGTTTTTAGCAAGGCATAATCGGCTACTGCATTTTTCCTGACGCTCGAACACTTGTGACAACGCGCCCAGTCTACGTCTTTTTCCTCGCGTTTTACATCCATATTTTCCTCGTGTTTTTGACGCCAGTGACTCAGAGTCTGACGGCCGGCGTCGCCACTTTCCAGGCTCACGGCCGTGGCGACAGACATCGTCACCACCAAGCACCATCTGTCGGTGCACGTGGTGTTCGCGGCCGACACGTCCGGCACCATCAGGAAGCTGAGCGTCATCCCGCGCACCAAGCAGACCTGCCTGGTGGAGGTGCTCCAGCCGTTCGAGGTGCCCACCAGAATCCTCACCATGAAGCTGCTCAGTGAGACGGTGAGGAAACGGGGAGTAGTGAACGGGCTGATCCGCCTTGTTGTGCTGCTGATTAAAGCCGTCTCGGTCCGTGAATGCCAGCGGATGTGTGCAGCCGGTCGTGTTCTGTTTGCAGCGGTCGTGCCCTTGGCTGCAATTGATCGGGAGATTTGGTCACTTCGAGTGTTCACTGGCATTCGTCTTTGTAATGGCTCTCTGTTTCATACGGTCCGCGAGTTCCTCTGTCTTGCAAGCGGCCGCAGTGCACGTTCTCAAGGCCACGGCTGTACAGTGTGCATCGGTGTCTCAGTGTCGCCGTTGCGTGTATGCCCGTGTGTGGCATGGTATGCGCCGACTCAGACGTGCACTGGTCCCTAAATCGATCCTGCGGAGACCCCTGTAACTCGTCACGGACTTCCCCCAGGCGTCTTGGGGAAGGGAAATCTAGCTGTCCTTAGCTGCCCCAGCGCCCTTAAAAATCAAGAACCATGCACAAATGTTGCGTAGGTTTTCCCCAGCTGTCGTCCTCAGAGGGCACTCTGTATCTTGGTACGGACTGCGGCGTAATGCAGACGGACACTATCCCTCTTGTCGAATCTGCGTGAGTCCCTGCACCCGGACACAGACTTCGATCTAGGACTTGTATATACTGACCGTTCATTGTCCACGCTGAAGGTCTCGCACAGGGACTCGGACCAAGTGTTGTGAATAATGACTGCACTTTCGACTTCACAGTGCTCACCGTATCTGGGCACGGCCTGGTGTTGGACCGTTGATTGTCGATTACAGGGTTCACTGCACCTGAGCGCGGACTCTCGCGTCGTGTACGTGGATACTGACCGCGCACTATCCGTAGGGCTCGCTGTACCTCGGCACGGACTCTGGCCTGGTGCGAGTACCGGTGGAGCGGTGCGGCCGCTACCTCTCCGAGCCCAGCTGCCTGGGCGCCAGGGACCCGTACTGTGGCTGGGACGCGGCACGCGGCGTCTGCAGCCGGCCGCCGGGCAGAAACCCGGACGCCGACTCGTGGCGGCAGCTGGTGACCCAGTGCCCCGACCTGAGCCGGCCCGTGGACGGTGGCTGGAGCGCCTGGACCGCCTGGCAGCCGTGCCGGCAGACGGCCACCGGTGCCGGCGTCGGCGTCGGCGCCGGCTCCGGCGAGCCGTGCCTGTGCCGGCGGCGCGACTGCTCCAGCCCGGCGCCGGCCAACGGCGGCGCGCCCTGCCGCGGCCTGGCCGCCGAGGTGACCAACTGCACGCGCCACGGCGGCTGGACCGGTTGGTCGGCGTGGTCGGCGTGCTCTCAGCCGTGCGGCGTGGCGGTCAAGTCGCGCCGCCGCTCCTGCACGAACCCGGCGCCGGCGCACGGCGGCCGCGGCTGCGTCGGCGACGACGCGCAGGAGATCATGTGCCACTCGAACCCGCCGTGCCCCACGGAGACGACCCTGCCGCAGGACGGCGGCTGGGGCGACTGGGGCCTCTGGGGCCGCTGCTCGGCGCGCTGCGGCGGCGGCTTCCGGCGGCGGCGGCGCGAGTGCGACAGCCCGCGGCCCGCCAACGGCGGCCGGCCGTGCTCCGGCTGCCCGGTCGAGTACGGCGTTTGTGGCGCGCGCGCCTGCCCCGAGCTGCGGCGGCGCACCGCCTGGACGCCGTGGCTGGCGGCGCCCGGAGGCGATGGCGAGCAGCGGCGCTTCCGGTTCGAGTGCAGCGCACCCGTGGCCGAACCGCGCCTGATTCGGCTCAGCGCCGCTCGCGTGGACGAGAGACACTGCTCGGCCGACGGCGTCTGCTCGACCGGTGAGCCCCCTTCCGCCCCCCCCCCCCCGGCCGCTGCACCCCGGCCCGTCCACTTGGCGTCGGCCGGCTGGTCATGTTAGGCGGGCAGGGACCGACAGCTAGAGGACCTGTGCCTGAGATGTGGCTCACTGGTCCAGGACCGGTTTGCTTTGTCCTTGACTGAAAGGACAGCCGTTTTCCGGTTTGTGCAATTACTTGCAGGTCGGCGGCTTTGCGACTCTGTTGCCATGTGTATCGTCATGTCCATCGGCTTCTCTCCGACACACCCTCGAGATCCTGCTTACCTGCGGACAACAGGAACCGGCACCAGAGCTGCCTCAAGCGCTGAGCCGAAGCCCCGCTGTTTTCGGGCCGGGAAGTGCCGGCACAGCCGGCGGCCGTGTTCCCCGGTCGCGCGTCGGCGTTTAAGCCTATCAGATCGCGGCGACTGAGGCCCGCGCTGTTGCCGCTCATGGGACACGGCCGCTTTGTCCGCGCCGGGCGTCCTTGGCCGACACGGACCGCTGTCATGTCCGCCTGTCGGTCTCGGGGGGCCGGCGGCCGCCGCTCCGGCCCCGCTGCCGGCGGCGTGACGCCTGTGGCCGAGCCTCCGACCCTCCGGCGTCTGACCCGCCGCGCGGCCCCGTTCCAGCCAACTGGACCGGTGTCGGCTGGGGCGACTGGAGCCCGTGGACCGAGTGCTCCGCGCCCTGCGGCGGCGGCGTGCAGACCAAGTCGCGCGCGTGCGATGGCGAGGACAGCGCCTGCCTCGGCCCCAGCCGCGTCGAGCAGGAGTGCAACACGCAACAGTGCAAAGGTAAACAGCCGGGCGCCGTGACGAATGGCGCTTTGCGGACGTCGGGTGTGCCTGTTGTGCACGTTTAGTGTGTGTCAGGGGCGCTTTGTTCTGAAAGATTTAAGAGGCGGGATATTGCTAACTTAATTTGTAAGATATGTCCGGGAACTGGTTAGTCTTTGTCCCACAACTGAGCATTGGTTTCGTGATGACCGTAGCATGAATCATACCCTTCCATCTGCGGGAAAACCCTTCTCATGATCCATTAATCAGATTAAGCCTTCACACTTTAAATGAAGTGGACCCTCAAACATTCCACAGCCGGCGCCTTTCTCTGATCCCCTGCATCGCACCCCGGGCATCTGACTCCGAGCATCGTTCAGACGGTCTCTATGCGACGTCACGCGACTGTTTGTCGACGCAGGGGACTGGACCTGTTGGTCCGAGTGGTCGCCGTGCTCCGTCTCGTGCGGAGTGGGCCGCCGCCGCCGCGACCGGCGCTGCCGCCGCGCCGACGACGGCGAGGCTGGAGACGTGGCTTGCGACGGTGCTGCCACCTCTGAGGAGCCCTGCGAAATGCCCAGCTGCACCAGTCTGGAGGGATGGAATGAATGGTGAGCAGATACATCTATGTGTGCTTTACTAGTGCGCCAAACGTGAGAAGATTGAATGTCGGATGTGAGTGATTTTGGCCCCACATTTAAAACCCGTGTACCTACCGAGGACCGTGGTCCAACCTCAACTCCTGTGTTTCAGGACGGTCTGGAGTGTGTGTGACGGGGCTGGACAGCAGCACCGCATCAGGGACTGCATGGTGTCCGAACCTGGCCCAGATCTATGTCAGGGTGCAGATCGGCAGAGCCGGCTCTGCGTTGACACAGATAACGGTAGGTCGTCGCACTCGAAAGGGTCACTGCAAAGGTCGTGGTGGACGTCTGTGAATTCATGTGGTCGTTGTATTAAAATGCAGAGATGATTCTGTTGAAGTTTTTGCAATTTACATTGTGCTGTGACGGCCATCTCATGGTGTGTTTCAGAACGGATGGTCAGGTAAAACATGCACTGGAGTGGCATTCCTTCCTTTAAAACAATTAATTCATGCAAAAGACCCCTCGTAAATGGCTCGTCTGCTTAACCTTATTCCCGGAGGGCTAGACGGTATGGCCGATTCCCGGCAGGGGGGGCGGATTCGACCCCCCCCTGAGATCTCGAGAACTACTCATCCGATTTCATCGCAACAAACGGCAATCGATTTGCCGTGACGTGAACTACATTTTGATAAAGAAATCTTCAAAATTTTGAAATTTGTGGATACAGGGGGCAAAAATGTCAAAATGGGGGTACTTTTTGACTTCTTATAACTCCGTTGTTTAGGACCGATTTCAATGAAACTGGCATGAATCGAGAGATTATGGATAGGGCTTTTACCATGGGTATGCAAATTTGAAACTTTTGATTTTTTTTTTTTTTTTTTTTTTTTTTTTTTTTTTTTTTTTTTTCCTTGAACGTCCAGGCAACACCAGAAAACCAGCCTTCGTAGACTGCACACCTCTGGTTTTTCTCAGAGTCTGTTCGTCTGGCCGCCACCGGCACCGCTGGGCCGTCGCTCGGAGCCGGCAGCATGGCGGCCGCCTGCATCGTCTGCTTCATCAGCGGCGCGCTCATGGCGGCGTGCGGCACGTACTACTACCTGAATAGGCGGCGCCACAGTCGCGTCCGTTCGTCCAAGCTGTACGACACGCTGCCGCGGACCGCGCGGCCGAACCCGTACGTGACGGTCCGTGGCGTGCACGAGCTGGCCGAACTCAAGAACGGTCGCCGCCGGAACGGCACGCTCAAGACCAGCGAGCTCGGCGCTGAGAAAACGGCTACGATACGGCGGAGCGGCAGCACGCGCTACACGCCGCCGAACGGCGACGAACTGCGCGTCAACCTGGCCTCGGACGCCGTGTACTGAGCGCCGGACGCCGCCAGAGCACTGACGCAAGTACAAGGCGTGTGAGACGGGCGGCGGCGCGCCAGCGGGCGGGCGGGCCGGCGCTCAGGCGGAGGCGTGCGTGTGCGCCGCTGAGCGGTGCTAGCTGTTTTGTGATATCACCGTCGCCGCGCGCGATGGACCCTGCAGGCCATTTTCATTGTTTTCACCTGTGGCGAGGATGGTGTGAGTGCTTTTGGCGTGGTTCTTGATTGGCTCAGCGTTGCGACGCTACCGAACAAAGTGATTCGGGCGGTGCGTGCCTGTTTGTGACTAACCAACCGCAACGCAGGCACGGTACTAAATCCAGTCTAACGAAACGTGTCGTGGTTGGTTTGCGAACACGATGCCTTACATCCGTAGCAGTAACAGTGCCAGCTAACATCGTGTAACACTGTGGGACCACTGAACGGTGCAGTGTATGTACGTGTTCTATATTGTGTGAAACGTTTGAGTGGAGTGCCACTCTTTCGTGTACGATCATCCAATCCTTATTAATTCCACGTGCCAACTCAGAAGGGAATATGTCGCTCAATTGTGAACGATGAGCATCTGCTTCGCTGTTTTGTTAATAATAATTCTGGCATGGTCGCTGAGTTTTCCTTTCCAACACTTTTCACATCTACCAGCAAGTTTGACATCATGTATTCTCGAACACAGCAGGCTGTCGGTGAAACCAGTCAAAGCTAACATCACCTCGTCCGGTCTCTGCAGAGCACACAATGTACCCCACACTCGGGATGGTCGCTTTTTTGCTAACTCGACGACCTACGGTAGCAAAGTTCCTGCTATGCCCGCAATTGCCTATAGATCCTGCGCATGTTCTGGCTTTTCTGGAGTACATAAATTGTCTGTCATTGACCGGTTGCCCGCATACGGTACGACGGTATAACCACAAGGGACAAAAACATGCAATCATTTCATCCAGACGAGGTAATGGATCCACAAACACGTACCGCTTATTACACATGGCAGCATCACTCACATATTTTCAAAGGATATAAAATACAGCGAAGGATCGGTAACGATCAGCCAACCAGCATGGCTTCCCGTGGATCAGACGATGAACTATCTCAGAACGCTTCCGCCCACTGCAGGACGCACAGCAACTTGGTGACCACGATTTTTATACTGAGCGGACTCGTAGCTCGGCGACGAGCACAGTCATACAACACGGCTCTCCCAAAATCGCACACCTAGTGCAGGTGCCACGTCACCACGGCCTTCACCTCACAACCAGCACGTTTTTAACGCCAATCCTGACAGCTGATATACCTTCCGCCCAACAGTACAACGCCGTCACGTCCCGGCTCGACACGGCACCGCGCCGATCCCACGGAACCCGTGCTCAGGTCACGTGTCCAGACGCAACGCGACTGGCCGCCCCGACACGGGCGCCTTTCGAGCGCAGTTTGGGCGGGCCGCTTCGCGACCGGACAACCGACGTCAGGCGCCAGCGCGGCCGGACTCTGCCCGCCGCTGTTCGCCGGACCTTCGACCGGCGGCCGCCGCTACTCGCGCTACTCCCCCTTCTGCTCCTCCACGCCGTGCTTGGAGGCGAGCGCGCGCCGCCGGTACAGCCAGTACTGCTCGCGGATCGTGTCGTGCTCGGTGGCCAGCTCGGCGCAGAGCCGGAGCGCCCGCTCGAGCGCCGGCCGGTCGCCGGCGGCGGCGCGCTCGGCGCACGCGTCCGCCACGAACGCCATCAGCTGCGGCGCGCGGCAGTCGGCCGCCAGCAGGCCGTCGCAGAATTCGGTCAGCTCCGGACGGTCGGAGAGGCCGCCCGGCGCGTGCAGCAGCACGCCGCGCACGTAGTTCCAGGCCGACTCGTTGCGCTTGACGCGACGCAGCGCGTCCACGCAGAAGGCCACCTCGCGCGCCACCACGTCCGCCGTGAAGCCGGTCGTGTTGTTGACGACGAAGTAGCGCTGGTTCCACGCCGAGTTGTTGCGCACGTCGTCGGCGATGAGGCGCGCGGCGAACGCGAGCTCGTCGGCGAACAGGTCGAACCGACGCACGGCCCACTGACGGTACTGCCACGCGTGGAAGTTCTTGGGGTCCTGCGCCAGCACGCGCTCGGTGAGGCGCAACTCGTCGTCGGGCTGGCCGAGGCGTTCGACCAGCACGCGCCGGTGGTGCCACACCTGGTAGTTCTTCGGGTGGTCCTCGATCATGCCGCGCACGAAGTCGAGCTCGGGCCGCAGCGGGCAGCCGAGGCGCTCCAGCAGGTAGCGCCGGTGGTGCCAGACCGTGTAGTTGGCCGGGTTCAGCTCGAGCGCGGCCGACGTGAGCCGCAGCGCGCGCGCCGACGTCTCGCCGGAGCGCAGCACGGCGCGGAGGTAGTCGTACACGTCCGTGAAGCGCTCCGAGTAGAGGATGCGCACCACCGGCTCCGGGCCGTCGTCCTGCGGCAGGGGCGCCACGTCGCGCCACTCGGGCCGCTCGCCGTACGGCACCCAGTCGGCGTCGTCCACGCTGTGCTCCTCGAACATCTCCGAGCGCCATTTGCAGGTCTCCTCCTCCTCGGCGGCCATGGCGACTCGGTAGTTCAGCGGTGGTGACGGGGTGGGCGGTCACTGCTCGCCTGCGACAGACACATACAATGATGCAAACCAGATGCAAGGCACGCGAGTTCTGCCCATGCCATGATTTGTTCCCAGAAAAAAATGCAACTAAACTTTCTACACACAAACAATACCCTTTTAGCCATAACCATTCTTTGTCAGAGCTGGTAACATTCTGGATTTTGATACCTTCATAAAATGATGACTATAAGGAAGGATTCTGAACTGTCAGAAGCAATGGCATGGATCATCCAGTCTCACCCTAACTGACAAAAAACGAAATAATCTGAGTAGCAGACAGGGGCATAATACTTTCTGTTGACTTTTAACTGAAGAAGCACATAGCACTAGGCATAAAGAGTTTTACATCTTCATCCAGGGCACATTGAGTTAAAGATTCTTAATTTCTGAACAAAGCTGGAAAAGGTGTTATTTTTTGCTGTTGATGAACACCAGACAACATATGTTCCCAAAGTACCTTATACTCCAAAACAGCAATTATGTGCCTCCATCAAACTACATTATAAACATACTGACAAACTTCTTATTCTGAAAGCAAATGACTGTTTCAGTTAAGCAAAATGCAGGTATGATGCCATAACTGACTTGCACTATCTATCACCTTAAACCAGTATTACTGTTTGCAAAATTTTGTGCTCCAAAACAAAAATTATGTTCTGACACCAACAACAAGAGCCAAGTTTCTAACTCTGTTTCCTCTCATATTTCTGCAGCATTTTGGTGCTGCCCAGTAATACCATAACAACATTATTCATATGCATCAGTCTAACACTTCCAATACCTTGAGTGAAAAACACTGATATTTGAAACTACCCATTTACACTACAAAATGCAACCAAGGACAACAGACATACTGAACCATATTCAAAAGCGTACTTCTACATCTGCAATTACGTCCAAATGATAAAACCAGTAAACTTTGCTCACTATGCATTTCCAACAGCAGTGCACCACATAAATGATTTATACACAAAAGTAACAAAACATGTCTGGTCACTCCAGAACTTTTACTCTCTGTATTTACCAGCATGAAAAACCCACTACAGAGTAGTTTGGTGGCAAATAATGAGTCTTCATGGAATTTTTCCTTGGTCTAAATTATGGAGGAAAAAACACACAAGTTAGGTTTTGCATACCAAGATCATTCTTGGGTTAATTACATACTTCTGTTATGATCAACTGCTTGCCTATTAGTAATGATTCTGCAGATGGTAGCTTTCTATCTGTGAATCCAAGTGGGACCCACAAATGAATGTAAATATCCCTTTTGCCAAACAAGGCTAGTCAGTTTCAAAAAAACCATAGAACCTGGGTGAAAGGCACAATTCAGTGGAATGCACAATCTATCAGGCAGCAGGCAAAGGATGTGCAAGTGCTTACAATCCAAATGACGTAGTTAAATGCACAAAAAATTCAAGATGCCTGAATGCCTTCTTACTTTAAGGCAGCAATATCTGACTTAAGATTATAAAGCAGTAACAGTTTTAAGAAACAACCATTACAATATATTATTTGGCAGCAGTTTTTTGCCAGTGACATCCTGACATACAACATTAAGTTCTGGCAAGCACTGAATTCATTCTGCCTACAGCACCTAGCTGGCATGTAGATTTTCTGCCCTACTGTAGGCACCACCTGCAACTGAAGTGCCAGGTATGATGGACAGTACACAAAAAGATGAGTTATGAATTGACTTATACTTTATCTCTTGCAGCAATATCTGACAGCCACACACCCGAACGCTTCCGCACTGCCCTAGCCGACGGACCACCACGGCATTTTAGAAATGGTCACCACGGATGCTACCTTCGGATGAACGTGCCCATGGTACTAGACGCACGTGCAATCAGGAGGCGATGCCTGCCCATCGATCACGGACATAAGCAAACTTATCTTAAAGAGGACCTCCGCGATGACAATGGCAAAATATGAACCTCTGTAGTGCCTAAGAACTAGGTTAAAAAGGAAAGCAAAATAAACAAGCACCAGAACATGCTTCAGTACCTCAGAGTACCGACGAAACTCACACGCCTCCTTACTCACCGGCACCGACGTATTGCGCGAGAACGTCTAAATCCTCAGGGCTGCGTCATATTTGTCAACATGTTAAGAGTCAGGGGAGGGAATTTATGTTGAATGTATGTCACACGTTCCGATAATTTTCCCGACGTAACTCTCAGCATAGTAAATAAATAGAACGGCTTTAGAGTGGGCATGGATAGGACCATTTCGAGATAGTTTTTCTAGGTGTCATCAGAGGTGTAATGCAAACTTGCCAAAAATGGTCGGGCTTCCGCCGTATTTGCGCTACGGGATAGCTAACCAGCAGCTATAACGTCCATGGCGATTAAGATTTTCTTCGCCAAACGCTTACAACTTCCGTTGACCGTGATTTATTTCTGTTTCACAGACTCGTCATAAATATTGATTATTTTAGCGGTATGTGGTCACTAGTAGTCGTAAAGGAGTGCATGTGCAATAGTGTGGTCCTCAAATACTGTTTTGGACTTTTCAAAAAAATGTTTTTCCATGTCTCTGTTGAACTCATTGAAAAAACGGGCTGCGAAATTTCGTATCTCAACAAAGAGCAAAGAAAAAAAATCAGGCTTGTAAAAATGGCCCATCTTGATCGGCGTTTACGGGTCAAATGGACTTATGGTCAAATGGTCAAATGGTCAAATGGACTTATTGGGCGTTGCAGTCTCCAGTGCTGTCCAGGGCCTATTTTAAGGGAAAATGACTGCGGGGGCAATTCTGCGAACGAGGGGCAACGAGGGGCTGAGACCATCCCCTCCCCCGGCATTTCCGTTCTCCTTGTTAAATTTTAACCACTTTATATATACGTACATATACATATATATATATATATATATATATATATATATATATATATATATATATATATATATATATATTCCTAAGGAAGGAATAAATAAAGGCGAATTATGATGAAGATTTTTCCAGAGTGCTCTCTCATTAACTGATGCGTCTTTGGGAGGAAATCATGCGTGCAAAATACGGCTTTGGTCCAACATTTTCCAGCACTGTCACACGAAGATTGCATCTCGCTTGTCTTGGATTTTATTCTTATTTTAGTGAAATTCGCGCCGGTTTTTGTGCATTTCGAGCCCCTTAAAGTCAAAGAATACTATTCCATCTATCCCCAGCAAGACCTCATGCTCTATGAACTTGTGATCTCTGCGAGATTCAGTCAGGGAGAGGTGTGTCTGAAATGCTCCCAGATACGTTTTGTGTTCCAGTTTTTTTTTTTTAACCAAGTGCACGATATGCATAAAAAGTACATCATAGAACTCCTTTTGACACACTGGATCAAAAGACACTTCACATGCTGTCTCAGGGCATAGGTCATTAGCTCTGTCGGCAGCAGTGTGGCTAGGTGGAATGATACTTCAACCCTCTTTGTGGCTTAGGGGTTCTGGCGACGATGTCATTCGACGACTTGCAGCAGGTACTGCTTTTGCGTTTCATCCTTCGTCATTACCCCACTGTACACTTGGATAAGAGCCACAGCTAGTTCGGCGACGTCGCTGACTAGCGCGATCCCGCGCAGGACTTCCTTGGCGTTCTTAAAGCCAGGTGCTGTTTCCCAATCAGCGGGATCGGCGGCAAGGAAGTCCATGTTGATGCCATAGGCCTTCAGGTTGCCCACCGACTTTGTCGTAATAAAGTCGACGGTGATCTTCCTGGCGCAAACGTCCCTTGCCGCGAGATCTATCTGCGCTCGCTTGGGCCGACTCTCCGATCCCTGTTGCTGGAGTGCCGCGTTCATCCTCCTCTTCATCTCACACGGCACGCCCTCGTCGAAGAACGACACACCAGCCAGTTCTTCACTGAGGTACCATGACAGGTGATTGTTATAACAAACAGTATGTCGTGTATAATGTCATAATGGATAATAGGTGATTGGCGAACTTCTTGGAGATCGCCTACGAGATTTCAGCATTCAAATCAGGCTTTGCAGGACAGCCAGGTCGTGTACGGGAGCCTTGTCCGCAGATGAAGAGCAGAACCATGCACTGACGTACAAAACAACCATGAAAGAGACGAAGCGCTTGAGTGCTCCCAGTTCACTGGGAGTCACGGAGAACTGATGGCGAAGCAGGAAGATCTTGATCTCGTAGATTATGCGTTCCATCCATGCACAGTGGAGAGCAACTAGTTGGGGAGCTTAATTCCCCGAGGAGGCTCTTGACCAAAGAGGATGATAGAGACCTCAAAGAACTCACCATAATCATCGCTAGGCTGGATTTCGGCGAGCTTCTCATGGCAGAAGGCGACGACACGATCCTTGGAGGACAGAAACGTCTCGGCCACTGCTGGCTGCAGGTCTTCATGCATCATGGGTTCAAACTTGCTCCGAGCAATGGGCCTTCATCTCTTCTTGAAGCGCTTGAACAAGGAAATTCCCGGTCCCGAGGACGGACCGAAGCGCTTGGAGGAAAGTTCTGTCTCAGTTTGAAGATATGATGACGACAAGCGAAGTGAAGGAACTGTCGCCCAAACTTCTGTTAAAGAAACGTGTTTGCTCCCACAACTTGTCCAGTATTGCTGGAGTGGGTATCGAAGCTCATGCCGACGACTTTATCCGAAACCTCCCAGTCTTCCAGACAATGAGCGGCAAGGTCGGCTGACGCTGCTCCAGTCCCGCTTGCAAACTTCGGAACATCGAGGAGCTTGCAGGCACTTCTTGGACCGGTTACAATGGCAGGGAGTCGACCCACCTTTTCCTTTCTATCGTCAGGTAACAGTTTGCCGTCCCAGTGGACCACCAGGCTGGGTGGCAGGGACAAAGAATGCTAGATTTCGTCCGCAATGGCTTTTCTCTGCGATCTACGCGCCCGCCTGGTCGAGCTTCTGTGATCGCCAATTCAGAGGAGCTGTGGCCGAGGGCCGAGGCTGTCGCCGATAGGAAGTGGATTGCAGAACAATCATTGAGCTTGGTCCGATCGAGGGCTGCTGCCAGACCAGGAGTGACGATGTTCTGGGCTCTCTTACAGGGCCGCTTCGAAGGAGAAGGCATGGCGAAGGGCTGCGGGTCATCTTGATCTGTCAGCTCTGTGTTGTCGGTAGACGAGCATTCCAGTTGGACAGTTGTCTCCTGCTCGCTCTGCTGTTCAGTCTAACGGCGGGCCCTTTAAAGCTTCGGCCTACTGTTGTTGAAGAGCTCGCTCCTCCTTCTCAGAAAGAAACTTATCGAATACCACCATGACGCCTCGACGACCTGGCCCTCTTTCGGCCTGGAGAAGAAGAGAATCTTTCTCCCCTTGGTTTTGATGGTCTTGATGGTGCCGACAATGGCAACGTCACAAAGGTTTTTGAGTTTGTCTCTAAATTCATTCTTCTTGTGAATTTCCGGGGTGGACCTCCAGCATTTGCTTTTGATGACATCTTGGTACTGGTCAAGCTTCCTCTTGGGCTTCTTTATCACGCTCCGCGCCGGTGTAGTGAGAATAAGGGCTTTGTTCCACGCCCTCGTCACTTCGCGGACGATGTATTTTGACCGCCCTCTGGGTGAGCGTATCCGCACGGTGGGACTGAAAACATTGCTGCAGCACTTCTCACCGCGAAGGCAGTTTGTTTCCTGGCACTGACTCGACCGGAGCACCGATCAACCAAAGCTCGGTTTTTTTCTCGTTGTCTAAGAATTTTAAGTAAAAAAAAAAAAAAAATTCCCGGTGTTTAAGAATGCACGGGGAATTGCGAGACCGGCACCGTGGGTTACCGTGGTATGGCCAGGTGTGGTACTTCAAAACTGTGATATATGTCAGTCTGCAAACGATGGCCAGGATATTGACGAGATGTTGCGGCAACTTCGATTCTACCCTAAATGGGGCAGCAGGTTGCCTGTCCGGGACAGTTTCTGTTAATCTAATCTATTCCCAAAATACAGTTTCTCATCAAATTTCGGCTAATATGTTTCGCAGCCCTAAGCAAAAGTGCAAAAGCCGTCCCAACACAAGGAGAACAAACTGCTGCATTTGCAGGTTATCGACCCCAAAATAAAAAAAGACTCAAATTGAAATATTTGCCTTAGCTCCGTTCAATGAGATATCGTCAACGCTCACCATGATCTGCAGTCTGGACTATGCCATGTTGGTGAAGCAGATGGAACATGCTCATGGAATGCATGAACCCATGCCCAAGGAGCAGCAAGAGTGGCGGTTTTGATAAATGACTGATTACTTTTCTGTTTCTCTCGCGTAAAACTAGGGTTTAGCCGCCTAGTTCAGTGAAATTCTACGAGTTAGGTACTGGGATCTTAGCAGGGCTTTCAGACCAGGGTGGCGACTACAGCACTGCTGGGCTGTTACCGCATTCATATAAATATTATCCCACCATGGCGAAACCGCCCTGAGCACCAACTGACCCTTCAGTTTTCTTGCGTTTTAATATGTACGTATGTATGTAATACTTGTATCTAATACAAATATCTAATACATGGTCGCCTGCCTCATCATCTTTAACGTGCTTACAATGCAATGAAACGCCTTGGGCGCCCACGAGACAATCGTGGCATTGGGTGCCGGCGTACAAACTACCAAACACGGTCGCCAACGGTCATTGGGCACGTGTGCAACACGTATCATAAAGCGATGCTTCTTAGTGTGCTCCCAAATTAGTCAATGATTTAAAATATCCTTCGTAGATGAGATGCCGCTTCGCGAGAGACTCGTGCGCAGCAGTTTATGGAATGCTCTCCTGGTTCCGCCATACAGCGATGACCGCAGTGGTCGTTACTTTTACTTTACTTAAACTCTACCCCTGGCTGTTTTTTTTTCTTTGCATGGGCAAGGGCTCTTGACTGGGGGGGCAAAGTGCAGGACTGGGGGGGCATTTGCCCCCCCAGTTAACATGTTAAAATAGGCCCTGGTGCTGTCTCCACGGGCGGCCGGCATTTATCATCTAGCAAGCAGGTATGCGTTGATCTGGGTTCCTACATAAAACCGTCGGGATCCGTGCTGTGGGGTTTTTGGGCAGGAACGGTGGAACCCCTGTGGAAATGGGGGAGGGTAAACGCGATTTTTCCATTGCTCATTTCCATTCAACACTATAGGGTTAATGTTAAATGCCGCCCAAGTTGGGCGAGGGAGCAGTTGCCCCCCTTCCCACTCAGTTCCAGTGTCCCTGGGTTTTGGAGTATTATGTGGCAAGGACAGGGCGATTTTGACTACTTCATGGATATTTCTGGCAGTCCAGGAACACAGCGTCTGAAACTATGTGTCGACTGTATTTGTGGATCCAGTCCAAGTTGGATGCAGTCCAGGAACACAGTTTTCGAAATACTGATGTTGCGTTTGTGGATTGCCGGCCAAGCCGTGAAATAGCCGAGATCGCGCTCCTTGAGTGCTGGCCCAGTCCATTTCAAGTAATATTCCAAAACCTATCAATATGGATCCCGACGGCTTCATTTGGGGACCCCAGCCGACCCGCGCCAGCGTGCCTGGTGTTAACTGCCGGCCGCCCGTATAGACAGCACAAGAAACCGCCACGCCAGAATGACATTCAGCCTCCATGTGGTAGTGTTAAACGCCGATCAAAATGGGCGAAATTTTGCACAGGCCAGTCTTTCAATGAGTCCAAGAAAAGCATGGAAAAGCAATTTTGAAAAAAAAAATTAAGACAGCATTTAAGGGTACCCTAATGTGACCGTAATTTCCTTGTATTGCACCACCCAAGGTTGAGTGCCTGGTCCCTCCATTTCAATAGGCCGCTATGGTTTAAATTACGACAGCCAGTTGGCCCCCCTAACGTAATTAACGCCATATAGGTCAGAGGGTTTGCTCCTTCGAAATTCCTTCGTTCCGCGTTTGTTGGGTTGTCGGCAGTGCGCGTGCTCGATGTTCATTTGGTTCGGGTCGGACCTCCACTGTCTGTATGGAATTCCTGCTTCCTGGCTTCCCCGCAGACTACGCAGCCCGTACATGGCAGCATTGCGCGACGATTAGGTCTGCTTTGCTTTACGCATGGCGAGGGAAGGTACGCGAAAACTGGCTCGTCGTGTCACGAACAGCTACATCGTTCCGGCGGGTCGTAGAGACAGTCGTCGCGGACCAATCACCAACCTTTACATGCTTGTGACTTCAGTGGGAGGTAACGTATGAGGACCATGCTCAGTTCAGTTACACTGCGGTGGACGTTTTTGCAGTACATTACTCAATTTTATTTGCAATGAGTGTATTTGACAACCTCTAGTCATGTCAACAATTGGAATACCCCCAACACGGAAAAGATCGCGCAAGATGTTGACCTGTTCCCGTCAGCAAATCAAACGTTAACAAATGTAAAAATTTTCCATTCAACCCAAAAGCACCATTTTCTTCATCTATTTCGACGCGCAAAATGAGTGTGAGCCGGAACTCCCTTAAAATCGAGTTTAATTGCTCATCTATAGACCTAGCAGTGATTAATAACACCATTTCCAGGCCACTTCGTCCAATAGCACTGACCAACAGCTCAATTAATCGGGGATCTCTGCGTGAGGAGCGCATACACCAGTCGCGCACCGTTGACGTCCGGAGTCCGATCTCGCCTGCAGAGCGTCCTCACGGCCGCACACGTTCGTACGGCAGGCTCCCCGAGCCGCCGCTGCCCAGTCCCTGTCCGCTGTTGCCAGGCGGTCCAGGCCCGTCCGGTCCCGAGGGTCCCACGGGCCAGACCGGTCCCGGCAGCTCGGAGTCCCCCGACGACGAGGAGCCAGAGCCGACGCCCGGCGCGCCGCCGTACCTGCCGCCGGCCGGCGGCGCGGCGCCGACACTGGCCGCCGCCTGCAGCGCGACCAGCAGCGTGACCAGCAGCGCGACCAGCAGCTTCATGGCGACAGGAGTGCTCTGTGGCGGCCTCGTCGCCCGTTTTATGCAGCTGAGACACGCGCCAGTCACGGGGATCGATGGGTTGTTGTCGCCCGGCCAGGGACAGAGCCGCCGGTGCTGGTGTATTCGATACACCGACGGTGTTCCGAGCGTGATCATATCCTGACCGAGAACACCTGCCTATTGTCGTGCCCCGGGGGATTATCACATAGCTGTGGCGCAGCGCAAGGCACATGCGGCTACTGATTTGCCTGTCGCATTCATATTGTTAACGTCTCGCTTATGACAACGGACTTGCAAAAGAAGTTTTCTTTGTCCAGGCCTTCATGCACAAAACACGTTTTATTTCTGAGCCGCGTCTTCCCTGCAAAACGTGCAGTATCCTACATCGGGAGAACGTTCGACTCCTCGACCGACCGCAGTGTCCAAAGTATGAATTCAAAAAGCGAATGCCCCTACCGAGGCTGACTGCGCTCCCTCCTCTCCCCCACCGTTACTGTCGTCGTCCCCGCAAGTGTCGTCTCCTAAGGCCACCCGTCTTCTTTGCGTGGCCTGGATAAAACGCTAAAAACGTGATGACTTTCTCCGGGGCAGTTTGCTTGAAATTTTTCAGGATAGAGTAACTTCAGTTTCTTGCACGAAGTGCGCGAGTATTGAATGTCTCACGGGTGGACCTTATTTCTGACTCTTGAAGCATCGGTGTAGCATGAGAATATAAAACGCATTCCAGCGGCGTGTCACCTGTGTACACACACAGGTGTATGGTGTGGCGGAAATGCTGCGTATGTGACAATGTCGCGACGATGTTACGTTGTCGCGACACTGATATCGCTGCCACACCCGGCGCATCGTCGCTACATCACGCCAGCGTAGCAGCCCACAGCACCCTAGGGTAGGTAGGAGGAGGGTGCCGGGTTTACCATCTTCGGGAAATTACAAACGAGGCCGCATGTCGAGTGAATTCTGCTTAAACCAAGGCCGAAATAAAACTGATGGGCCGTCCGGCCGGGTCGTAACCAGAAGAGAAACAAGTTTCACCCAGAGGACAATTGATTTCATTCAGAGTTTTGCGTTTTCACCCCCAGTATGCTAGTTTGCGAGTTTTGTTGTCCGCGAATTACTGAAGGAATTGCTCTTTCTTCTCAACTTCGTTTGCCAATATTTTGAACCAATCAGTTCATTTGATAGAGAATAGTGTGATGAGCGATGCGTGAGGTTTCAGGTAGTGATTCCTCGGGTACTAAATATTAACATAGATCGCTAAACCTCCGTTTTATTTCGAAATGCAGGTAGACAAGATAAACATAACGAACGAGGCCCGAAAATGCTGTTGCAGATTTGAAGATAAACACGATAGCGTTCGACAGTCCTTGCCCCACAAGGCGTCTTACTTCCTCAAAATGACAAAAGCTCTACTAACTTCAAAAACATTCCTTCTCTCATGCTTTGAAGTGCACTGTCGGGTCTCATGCATGCTGGATGAACTTCTGTCATGGATGGATGGTTCTGGCGCAGCCTGGGCGGGAGGCCGAGTCGTAATTTCGTTATTCGTTGGTCGTGAGGCCTTTCCTGCGACTGTATGACACTCGGGGGAGAGCACTGCCGTAAACGCGCCGGGATAAAGGAGATTCAGAGGCTAGGGCGTGCATAATGGATGTCGTGCTCTCATATGTACAAGATTATACCGGTTTCCGCGATTCATTTTCTGGGCCCAGACAGGATCAGTGGTAAAATGAGCTCGCACTGGATGCGAGTTCTATTGAGGATGTTGCGTTTGTCTCGCCAAAGGTCTGATTTCAAGCACGACTGGTTCGAGGGGAATATTCAAGGGCGTCGTAAATTTTATATGTTGCTGATGCAGGACGTATGTAAAGCCGAAAGAATGGACTTTAGGCATGTCAGCATTTCAAGGCTATTTTTCGCTGTCTGAAAAGCTTTTGTGAGCTGTGTGTCTGAAAAGCAAAAAAAATGTGAGTTAAGTGATAATGTACGATGAGCTAAATGAAAGAGCAGGTGAAATATTTACGCTGCCACAAGAGACAGAAGTGCATCCTTGCAGCTTCCAGGTGTGCTCATCTGATGCTGAAGATATCGAGAAGATCCTTTTTACCAAGTTTCCGCCAAGAGTCACCTGGTCAAGAGCGAGCCAGATGCACGAAGAAAATGAAAGAGTCCAAGCACCGCGACCCTGGGTGTTACTACAATGCAGCATGTGTTGATGGATAAGATATTACTACGTATGGGCACGGTGCTTACTCCTCTCGAAAAACACAAACGGGTCTTTATCACACGGCCCAGGATGCGGAGCACCACAGGCACCGTCAGCCGTTTTACGGCCTGACGCAATAAGCAGGCTAGTCGCAGGAAGGTCAGAGGGGTCAACTGATCTCCCCTTATGGTTAGAGGTTTCCAAAAATTTGTTGTTATCACAAAAGACAAATCTGTGGCCTTATGGGGAGGGGATTCAGAGTCCCCTCCCTCCTCCTGGCTTTTTGCTGGCCATTTCCAGGGTTTTCAAAGCGTTTGACCAAAAATTGGTGAATTTTCCTACCTATTGTTTTTGCTCAGTGCGGAGCCAGACCACGTTTATGGGGGCACTTTTGCTTGTTAAGGGAAAACAAAAATGGCTGCCAAAAAACGGATTTTTGCAGGATAGAGCATAAAACATTGAGTGAGAATATAGGTAAAACATGGGAAAACATGCAAATTATTTTTGATCAAGTGAAGTCACTTCACAGATCGAGTTAGGGCCAAAAGTAAAAATTCGTTGTTATGTAAATATTTTTAAAGCTAATTTTCCAAATATAATAAAACTGGGATGTGTATGACTCAGCACATTGCCGTATTTTTTTTAAGTTTCAGGCTCTTATCAGGTCGGGTCACGGTACTATGACTTAAGATATCCGCGCCTGCCGTATGTTATGGCCGGCATAAAAAGGACCTTTAGAAAAAAACAGTTCGAATTACTGAAAACCTTTCAGAACATAATGAAATGAACTCAGAGACATCCCATGTGGCTCTGATGAAATATGAGGCCATTTAGGGTCAATGGTCTTAAGTTGGTTTGGTGAAATGCGACCATAACAGCTTCACTTTTTCATGTCCATGGCCTATGCCAACGTTATATGAACAACGTAATATGATTTGATCTTCGTATATATTAAGATACTGAAACATTTGTTTTCTCAGGTTTCAAGAATAGGGTCTATAAATTTCCTCGACATTCCAGGCAGATGGGCCAGATGGAAAATTGCCATCATTTAGTTCTCAATGCATGCCAGTGGCATGAAAATCGGTCCATCATAGGCACAGTTATACCATGTGAAAAACTCTCGTCTTTGTCCCCTCCGCCTCCATCCTCCCCTTTTCGAGATCTGCAAAATTTCTGTTACTAAAAATGCAGTTTATGTGATGGCAAATCGACTGTCATTTGTTCCAATGGAATCGAAAGACTAGTGCTCGAGATCCAGGGGGTCCCCTCTGCCTACGTGAATGCGCGCGAACGCTGTGCATACACGAATGGGGTTAAAAAACAAAAAAGTTTAATGTTAGTTTTAAGTTAAAAAGTTTACTCTTGAAAGTCATGCACATTTCATTTTCGAAATATCTAAGTGTGGTATTTGGTAGGGCCAGTTCCCCCTTATTTGGAAAAGAACGTGTTTAGAGTAGTGTCAAGCCTTTATATTTCGACCTTGAGCACCCTTGCGAAAATCCTGGCTTGGCACTACTGGATGCAACCGTAGAACAAGCCTGCTTTCACGGATGTCGTCTGCACCAAGTGGTTCTGATTTCTGACGTCCATCTGCAGGCAGTATGACGTTTTCTGAAAGAGGCTAATACAGGCATGCCCGATCAATTAAAAAAGATACTTTCTTATTCCTGAACCATTGTTCAACTGCATGTTTGGTTGCCCGTCTGTTTGAAGGAACACCACTTGGGCGCAGGCGTCTAATCTTGAACGGAGTCCCGTTGGACGTTATTCATTCGATATATTACTTTAAAACTGAGTTACCAGAAGAAAATAATTCCATCAATGCGAAGAATACGTTCGTTTTGCTTGCCTTAATAGACTTCGGAACTCACAACTTCAGAGGTATGGCCAAGTTCAAAGGGCTATTTACGACCGCAAAACGGAAAACTTTCGGCAGGTGTGATCTGCACGGGACATAAAGGGAAAAAAGTAAATGAAGGGAGATCAGAAAAAATCGGTCAGAAAACAGCCTAGACAGCACATCCAGTGTTTCATGTTGCATTGATAGCTGTTCATATTTATGACGAAAGTTTAATAAAATACAGCGTACCCCGCTACTCGCGGCTTTGCCATTCGCGGATTTCTTAAAAAAAGAAATTGATTTTAAAAATTGCAGGAGGATATCTCCTGCATATTTTGCAGCGGAAGCCGTTCCTACCAGTTCATGATGTAATTGTTGCATGTTTCGGGTGCAAGTACTGTTTTACGCTTATGATTATGATATGTAGTTATTAGAGATATGTGCTGTACGGCACTCACATTAAGAACTTGCCTGTGGTTGGCTCAACGGCTAGCGTCCGTTTGTACACGTCAACAGCCTTGTTTCTCCCTATCCTATTGGCCGAACAAAGGCCGGGCCCAATCATAGGCCTACGATAATTCATCATCTTCATCATTATCAAATTGGTGAGTACTGTTCACTGTACCCAGTCAGTCTTTAGCAATGCTGTATTTATGTCCCCGTGCAGTTTTTTCAGGAAGTATTACAAGTCTGTGCGAAGGTGCCGCCACCAGGTGGCACAGGATGATGCTGATAGACAGTTTTTAGTACGGTTACGAATGGGACACGATTTTGACCCGAGACTTGAGTCAGGTGATCTTGATGTTCCCTAAACATTTTAACAATGGACATTTTGGAACCACTGTATGTCCAATGCTTGATTTAGAACGGGACTTTAAGTGATTTGCAACTAGTGGCATGCCAGTGGCTATAGTCTGCGTCGCTTGAAATTACCTGACTTTGTACTCATGATTGTACTCGTGGCTTGACTTCTACTCAAATCTTGGCTTGACTCATTCTAAACACTTTATTTCTGAACGTAAATTAGGTACGCTGCGTTTCCGGCAAGTTCGTCGCCACAGTTCCAAGGCCCGAGATCGCCGTGCGAAAAACAGAGCAGGTGATTCTGAACCAAGATCAGTCTGATGAAGACCTGGACTGTGCCCACTTGGGCGAGGTAGCCCAGCCAATGAGGCTTTGCTATGAGACGGTCGTGCGACTCACGTAGTGACTGCGATAAATTGTTGATGCCAGATACTTTGTACGAACATTAGGATATGGCGACGACTCAGGGTAAGACGACGATGTATAATTGCCATTGCGATGCAGGATTTTTCAATGGCTCCAGATTTACGGCATTGTTTAAAACTCAAACGACCGACATCATGAGTCTGAAATTTACATTCGTCAGTCTTACTAGTCCTGCGCATTTTTTCTAAAAGAATATTACAAAGTCATGTCAGGTCACCAAATTATATCACAACTTTCGGGGATTTGCAAGCCATTTTTCTAGACCTCAGCAACATTTTGGTTTATTCCTCTCGAACTTGGACAGATGTGAAATTACTTTTGATGCAGAACTGTTTTGACACACGACTGACGACATATTAGGTTTTAAAGGGTCATTGACATTCCTGAGGTCAGCTGAGGATCCCTTACATTGTATGAGATTCAAATTGCTTTGAACCGGGCATAAGATAATCTTTTCCCGCTAATTTCGGTAATTACAGTAGCAAAAATTTCCTGTCATTGGAACTATCTCATAATCAGCCATCTGTTTGGGCCCAAACCCGCAGTAATTGCCGACTTTAACGACAATGTTCATTACATAAGGTGGCTACAAAAGCTTGCTTACAGCGGAAAATGTTAAATGATAACTTATACCCACCAGTGGTGGAAAAGGTCAACGATGTCACTGTCGGCTGAGACCTCAGAGGTTACCAAATGTCGACAATAGGCATCATTTGAGTGACAGAAGATGCTGCCCTTTCGTTCTGGTTCTGCTGCTCTCCATCGATTGGGAGGGAAACGCGCAACGGATGGAGTGGCATTTCCCCTCGCCCGTGCACTTGAGTTGAAAATCTCCTTACGTGGTAGGCGGGAGTCGAGGATACGTAGAGAAAGTCCAGGCATGGCTGGCGATGCGGGGGAAGGGCGTCCAGGCTCCCCTCATATCCAGGGATTTGAACATTAGGCCTATGGCAATGGATGGGCATAAACGATCTGAAATTCTGCGTGTTCCCCCCACCCTTGACAATTTTCGACGATCTCCATTCTCATCCCGGGATATTTGGCCTTATCCCCGTCCGGTATAAGGCTAAATAGGAACACAAATGCTGTTGGTTACTTTGTCCTGTATGATTTAGCTCGTCGAGAAGTTCCGTTAACGCCAGACTGAATGTCGCGGTTCGCGCTACTCTGCCAGACCGACGTATGAAATGTGGTGGAAAATATGATTTCATTCGACACGATTTTACGGCGCACAAATCCTAGCTACCGAGATTCATTTCAACGGAGAAATGCGAAGGCTATACCAACGACTTCTTTGGTGGTCTCTCTTTCGTTTCAAACGTGAAAGGCAGCGCAAATGCCGAAAGCGAATCCGCACCTTTTGCACTCTTAGCACCCTCTGCGCTCCATCTGCGCGCGAAGAGGCGAACATGGGCGATATTTGGGGGTTGCTGGCCAACGGAAGTACTGTTCTGCCGACAGGCGGTGAAATTAAGCGACTACACACGCTTTAAATATGAAATGAAGTGTCCTACAAAACACTGCGTTACCACACGTACCGTTCATCGAATGCAACGAGCTAAGTTCGAGCTGAGACAAGGGTGTTCATGCTGAGGGTGAGAGGATCGTAGCTGGTGTTACCGATACTTCAGATGTAAACCAAGGTTCAAAAATCATTTTATTTGGTGGAAACTTGGTAAAAAATGTGAACAAAATACGCTATGTAGTGGAAAGGGGCTATCAAAATTGCATTGGAGGATTTGCAATCGTGGATTGCAATCCTTTTTTTAACGACTGCAATTATCTTTGAGAATTGCAGGCGAAATGAAATCCTTTAAAAAACGATTAGACTTCCGACTGCATTGCACTTTTTCCCTAATTTTTTCACACTTTTTGCTTGCTGCAATTCATTCATTTATTACTTTAACCCCCGCACGACCGTCGGCCAGTTACGATTACGCCCAACTGGGGGGGAAGTTGGCCGCCCCCCTCTAACTCACGAACGGTTGGTCACACGATAAAAATAAACACACCGTTCGAAAGCTCGTGACGAGAAGAGCTCGAAACTGGTCTCATTTTTAGTTTTAGATAATATGTAAGCAATTTACGTCCTATATATGCTTTCTCATAGCCGACTGCATGAGACAGAGAAACGGCCTGAATCTCAAGGGCTATGACTAACAACGCATAGTTAAAGGAATCAGGGCACGAGTCAGGGTCCGCAAATGCCGATGCACATCTAATTTCTCGGATTTGTTCAATATATACGCCGAAACGTTGAGTTAAAGACACGGCAATTTTCGGGCCGGCTATCGGCGTACGGCGCAGCCGTACGCAGTAAGAAATTGACGGGAACTAATTTTAGCGTTCCTTTATTTTTGTGAAAAGCCTATCCATGTAAATTTTAGTGATCTTAGTGGTCCTTGTGATGGTTTTTCATGCATAAATTTTGGAAAGTTCATTAGTTACCAATCTACAAAACTGGCGAAGCTTTATTCGCGGGAGCCTGCTTATTTCCAAAACACGTAATTTTTAAAACTTTTTGAGGTTTCTGGTGTTACTTACGTCTGTGCAAGCCAGTTCTGCCAATTTCTACCCATTCTGAGTAAGTCATCGCTGATTTTGACGGTGGTACATTTGAGCTCACTACAATTATTTGTGACCTGACCTCACGTCAATGGCTGGAAGTCATTGATACTTTGCCCAATGACGGTTACTAGATGTTTGCGTCACTCCACACTAAAAATGTTATGAAATATTCCGTCAATTTCCGAAAAAGACGACGACACGTCTTAAAAATAGGCTTGACCTTAGGTCAATGACCCGGAAAATTCCGAAAAATCTGAGATAGCAGATTTGTTGCATCTATCAGGATCACTAATCCCTGAAAGTATTATTGCGATGTCTTGTTTTCCGTAAAAAGGTATAGGGCGCTAAGCTTTTTTTGGACATAGGTCTGTTTGACCAGGCGTAAGTCAAGCACCTGACCTGACCTGAGGTCAAAATTTTGACACGAGATGTAAAAATGATGAAGCAAAAGGCACACAAAGTTTCGTGACTCTGTGTTCGTT
Source organism: Capitulum mitella (assembly GCA_030062745.1). Taxonomy (NCBI): domain Eukaryota; kingdom Metazoa; phylum Arthropoda; class Thecostraca; order Pollicipedomorpha; family Pollicipedidae; genus Capitulum; species Capitulum mitella. Next base: position 24,361,637 of record CP099846.1, read on the forward strand.
TGTTCTCTCGCAATCCCAGAAAAACTTCAGGGGGGACGGTCAACTGCCCCCCCCCAGTCGGGGGCGGGTTAATGGTAGTCGTTACTTACATGGCTTTACATACGCGAAAAACCCAGCGACGTAGTCTGAACGTTCAAGCTGACTTTCTGTCGATCTGCGCGTGCGCAGTAGCTGTGGTCAGAGGCGACGACATACAGTTTTGGCTTCGGAGGACGGGCAATGAGTCGGGCCGGGACAACGCCCCCCCCCCAAAAAAAAAAACTCGCCTGATTTGGACCATTTAATTTCTAGTTTGAAGGGTTTTTTGTTACAGTTAGGCACGGATGGAGACAGTCCATTAGTTTGTTGGTTTTGCCAGTTAATACCATGCCATTTTTAAGCTGTCGGCATGACCAAAGGTGGCATTTTTTCCCGTTTAGTCTGAATGGCCTAATATCGCGTCTTCAGTTGTGCCGAGACGCCCGTCGCGTGGCACTAATGACGTTTTGGTGTTTGCAATATTGACCCAGCCTTAGTTGGGTATCTCAGATTACTTTGAAACGACGGTAGCTAGTTTCTCAGTGTTACCTCAAACGCTGGTGAAAAGGGCTCTGGCGGTGGTCCTTTCGGGTTGGGTTCGGGCCAGAGAAGCTGTCGTTAACCCGACACAGATCGTCCACATGAATCTCAGAATTGCTCGCTATCAAGCAGATTATCAAAAAAGGTAATTTCCACATTTCTTTTGAAGAGCTTCCAGATGTCCATGCTGCAATCTGTGGATACCTACGCAGGCTGGCGCACCTGCATCTTGTTCGGACACGAACAGTTGAGAACCGTGGGAAAGGCGGCAAACAACAGACGCGACGTTTGTTCGCGCTTGTTTGTTGGCGCTTGCTAAAGAAAAAAAAGAAAACTACAAAAGCGATCTCGTGTTTTTTGTCGGCGCTTGCCACAGTTGATTCCATTTGTGAGGATTTACACTGTGTCTGTGAGATAGGTGTGTCTGCTCGCCAGGCACTGTAGCATGGTAAAACAAGTGAACTGGTCTTCGGTACATCTGCCTTTTTGCCGTTCCAATAAAAACTGATATTTGTAAGCGATTTCGGGTATTTACCTTCTCTTTTAGAATGCACAGTCATACCAAAATAAACATTCCGTTCAAAATTGTGGGGACAATTCCCCAAACTCTGAAGGTTGTGGACGATGCGTTCTCCATGTCCCCACGGCGTCCCCGACCCTGGCTGTGATCGTGATAATGGGCAGAGTTTCGTATTCCCTGCGCGTCAGACTAGCTCCGATCGGACGCGCACGAGAGCGAATCGGGAGACCGACTTCCCAGCGCTCGTCGACCCGCTACTGAGGTCTGTTCGAGGGCATCCTGCAAGGCCAAAGGCCAACCTGTCAATGAGTCATCTTGTCAAGTGCGTCCGTTAATGTTAAACTGTAAGAACAGTCCGCAGTTTGTTCATAAATGACTTATTTATTATATCGGTCATTTATAATGATTTTTGCATGTTTATTAAGGGCCCATGAAATTATAGTGGGCAAAATTTGGGACATGTTCTTAGTTTGGGGTTGGTTGGGGTGGGGGAGGGCCAAATCTGAATTCTCTCCCTCCTTGACCGAATCCCTGCTATGTCACGGACCACAGCCAGCGAGTTCAGTCGGCATTGGCCAATGGTGTTGCGTAACGAGATTTTTAAGCGCCTCAGACCATAGAAACATCTCTCGGAGCCGGCCGTGCAGGCAGACATTGGTAAAAAGTTGGAGAGTAGGTACTGTACACCTCATCAAAAGCTAGAGGGGGTCATGTACCCTTCCCCTTTTTCCTGCTCTCGATCCCACGTATTCAAGAATGTGATAAATGGCTGCAACGTAAGGAATTATAGGAAACGAGATCATACTTTTCCTCAACCCTAAACCGCCCAATTATAAGGGAAGAGGGACATGAGAGAATGTCGTTTGCAATATTTGTAAAAGTTAATGCCTCCACACCAAACAGGTATAAATTCAGAAGCGGATCGTAGGTTGTGGTGCGATGGCTGACGCTTGGCCCCATCACAGACGATAAACACCGTGGAGCGCAAAATGGATTGCAGATTGGATTGCCATCTTTTCGGTTTGGGGCATTTGGGATTGGGATGCATTTCATTTGGTGTTAAGGACTTTGGATTGAATGATTTTTTTAAAATGATTTCGATGATCCCTATTCCCTGGTAATAGAACTCCGAAACCGTTTCGAAGTGCGTGCACACCTGTTTGGGGTTTCCAAAGATAAGAAGAAATGTCCACAATAAAGATGGCGACTCGCATAATCTCCGTGGCGAAGCCAGTGGGTGTGAAAGTCGGCGGATTGGTCCAGTTTTATACTTATACCGGTCATCAAGGGATTCTTTTAAAATGTGCAAGAACTAGCTTCAGACCAAACGGCATCCAGTACGTATTTGCTACATGAATGGTCAATAGGGCTCGAGACATTGCGCCGTTTATGCCACAGTGGCTTGAGGGGCTTGTTAAAATTGACACATTTATTTTCGATACTGCGGAATTTGCCATACCAAAACCAAAAGAAAGGCATTTTTAAAATTGAAGCATGCCCTTAAAATTCACATTCTCTTATAGTACAGCCAAAAGTAAGATGTTTGAGGTTAAGGAAATTTGATGAACAAGCTGGATGCTTACTGTTATTTTTGCATAATTTGTTGTACATAACTGATCAAAATCACTTGTTGGGGTGGTTTTAATATCCTCCATGATGTCATGCAGGAAATCGTTTTGGTATTGTCTGCACAAGTTTTATTTATATACAGTTCCAACATGGTTTGGAAATTGGGGCCTAATTGTGTGCAATATCAGAAAATCCTTTCAGCTGTATTATTTATATGGTCAAAAGATACTGATTATGTTGCCATAAAGCCACCCAGATATAAATGAATAGTTTCCTTATGCAGCATTTCAGCAACCCTAACTGCATTTGTCATGGTTGGTATGTTTATATTGTTCCCAGTCATGTTAGTTGTTACTGTGTGAATACAGTCATTCATGGCCCAAATTAATAAGAGCTCAAAATATACAACTAGGGAACTTGATAGATTAGGCTGCTGAAAAGCCATTGAAACAAAAAATGATATGCTATTCCATGTAATTTTGTTGAGTACATATTGCAAGAATAATGCATGATAAAAAGTATAAAAGGACAAATATGAACATAGCACATGTCATGCTGCCTGAGCCCTCAGACCTATAGAATGCAGAAAGGTGAAGCAAATGTCAGTGGTATGTAACTTTACTTCTGTGGTGTTAAATGCTTATAACTTGTAAGACATTTGTAAATCAGACACATATTCTTGTTTTTGTGCAGATGCCATTGATATGGCTTAGGAAAATCTATAGGTAGACATTGATAATGTTGTGATTTTTTATGTCTGCTTATTACTGATAAGGCATGCATGACTGAAAGGAAGGATTAAGCTTGTTGACAGAATGTTTTATAACAATTGTATGCCCGCTTTTCACCCTGTGATTTCTGTATTTTTAATGCAGTTAAACTTTTATTGTGTCCTTTCTTGCTGCTGTGGGTGATAGGAATTATGACATTTTTCTTGAAACCACTGTCAGTAAGAGCTTTTATCCCAGACAATCCTGACTGTATCTGAAATCATGAAATCATATGAACTTCAGTCATCTGCACCATGGTGATGGCTGCAAATCTTATCTTCAAAAGTGGCCATCACTTTGTCATGGAACCAAGCAGAGGGAAGTGATTCTTAGCAGGTTGTGTCTTGACCACCCATGTGTCACACAAACATTCCCACTGACTGGAGCTTGTAGACCAACAACTTCCCATCTATGGTGCATATCTGACAGTTCTGCATATTCTTGTATCATGTCCTGGCCTGCAGGGATGTATCCAGGATTTTTTTGGTGGGGAGGGCAGAGCTCAGTGAGAACTGAGATGTGTGATAGATTTCACCAAGAATGCTCTTGTTGATCACCATCATGCATTCTTGGAAATAAAGTATGGCAAGACACCTCATGCACTAGGTCCATCACATTAAACAAGAAAAAATGTGGACCAAGGGGGTGGACTCTCAGGCCCTCTTGTGGCTGTGCCAGTGCTGGCATGGATGAGGTGAGTACCATCAGTCTTGAGTAAGGTTTTCCTGTCCACATGCAATGTTCAGTCCATGGTGATTTAGTCTAATGCTGAAATAGGTTTTCTTCTCAGTTCTGATGGTCTTTGATGTATTGGGTCATAATTATGGGTGTCAGCAATCATGCCATTTATGCGGTCTTGGACTCAAATAATCAACCAACCTTGTGGTTATAGTTGGTACTGGTGTTCAGCCATACACAGTCACTTTTGAATGACTGCTGTGAAAATTTCTTGCATTGACCAAATTGGAACATTAATATGCGATTTTTTTAGTTGGACCCTGGGGGATACATTCACCTTCTTTAACCCCCGTCCGTATGGGGGGTTGATGCAACCCCCTGACGTTTTCCAAGGGTAACTTCTTGTTTGATCCACTTGGTCTACTTTCTGGGGCATCCTTTTCGCATCTCACGAAGGGAAAAATTTTCTTCTACGTTGTCCTGATAACAAGATATGACGTCATAATGAAGACCTTGTCAGCCGTTTTCGCGCGCCGACGTGGCCGATGTACCAACGGCCTCAGTTTTGCCTCACTGCAAGGTGGTTGGAAATGCACAAATACAATAAAATGTATATCAGTCGACTTCAAGTTGTTTGTTCCATAAGACTATACATAAATTTAGTAGGCTTCAGTTTTGTCCCACTGTAAGACGGTTGGAGTGCACAAATACAATAAAATATATATCAGTCGACTCCAAATTGTATGTTTTATAAGACTGTACATAGATTTAATACGCTTATGCTCAGTACAGGGATAATGGAGGGTGTAAACTGAGGTCATGAGCTACGGCGAGAAACACGTTGCTTTTTGTCGTTTGGAATGCAAAAGGAAAAGGTGTCGCAAAACAACCTATATATTCGGGATGGTTGAGGCGAAGGAATCGAATGATATAAATTTGGTGCAGTTTATATTTTATTTCATCCAAAAGAGGACGCAGTGCAGCGAACGCCTGACTTGCTCCGACGGGCGGAGCGGCGTCGGCCGCGGAGAGGTAAATCTTCAATACCACGGCATGCCTAAAATTAGATTTTGTGTTGGATATCAACTCGAAAAACGCCTTTAACCCGCGCACGACCGTCGGTCCGTCCCAAACATCGGCGACTGGGGGGGAGTTGACTGCCCCCCTCTAACTCACGAACGGTTGGTCGCACGATAAAAATAAGCATACCTTTGGAAAGCCTGTGACGAGTAGAGCCCGAAACTGGTCTCATTTTTTAGTTTTAGGTAATATGTAAGCCAATTTACGCCCTATATATGTTTTTTCATAGCCGACTGCATGAGACCGAGCAGTGGCCCGAATCTCAAGGGCTGTGACTAATAACGCATAGGTAAAGGCACCAGCGCATAAGTAAATGTCCGCAGATGCCGATACACGTCTAATTTCCCCAAGATTTGTTCAATATATACGCCGAAACGTTGAGTTAAAGACACCGTAATTCTCCCGTTAGGCGTCAGTGTGCGCCGCTGCTGTATGCGGTACCAAATTGACGGGAACTAATTTTAGCGTTCCTGTATTTCTAGTGATCTTTGTGGTTCTTGTGATGGTTTCCCATGCTTAAATTTTGGAAAAATTGATTAGTTGCCAATCTACAAAGTTGGCGGAGCTTTATTCGCGAGAGCCTGTTTATTTCCAAAATATGCTACTTTTTCAAACTTTTCGAGGTTCCTGGTATTACTTACGTCTGTGCAAGCTAGTTCTGTCATTTTCTACCCATTCTGAGTAATTCATGGTCGATTTTGACAGTGGTACATTTTGGCTCACTACAGTTATTCGTGACCTGACCTCAGGTCAATGACTGGAAGTCACTGATACTTTGCCCAATGACGGTAACTAGATGTCTGCTTGACTGCACACTAAAAATGTTATGGAATATTCCGTCAGTTTCCGAAAAAACGGCGATATGTCTTAAAAATGGGCTTGACCTTAGGTCAGTGACCCGGAAAATTCCGAAAAATCTGAGATAGCAGGTTTGTTGCATCTGTCACGATCACTAATCCCTGCAAGTATTATTGAGATATCTTGTTTTGCGAAAAAGGTAGAGGGCGCTAAACTTTTTTTGACATAGGTCTGTTTGACCTGACCTAAGTCAAGGCACCTGACCTGTCCTGAGGCCAAACTTTTGACACGAGACGTAAAATTGATGGAGCAAAAGGTACATAAAGTTTCGTGACTCTGTGTTTGTTGGTTCTCTCGCAATCCTAGAAAAACCTCAGGGGGTCAGTCAACTGCCCCCCCCCCAGTCGGGGACGGGTGAAGGCATGTAAATTACGATTTTTAGCTAATACAAGGTCATTGCAGGCCATTGGCGTTACATAACCTTCGGATGACCTAAGACGACCGTTATATGTTCTTCGACAATAGCATTTATTAATTAGGATGCTATATTTCGCTTCAGCTTCCATTATTATCTACAAAAACGCCTCTGCAGCTCCCAGAACGCATTGAAGCCGACGACCTCGCATGGCAAGGACTGACCTAGCATGACCTGGATCCGGACGATATGGAGTCCCAAAATGCAGTCGTGTGGGGTACAGATAGACACATAATTTGACGAACAATATGACATCCGTTTCGTTTTATCATCATTTATTCTTTGGCGTTCATTTGCGCTTAAACTCGAAAAGTACTACTTTCTGCCAATTTTTGACCTTTGATCCGACCTGGCAGGTCATCTGTCGATCTGAGACCGTAAAAATAGATACCAGTCGTGAGATCTCGCCACGCGCAATTCGCCGGTTTTTTTTTCCGCGACGCTCTAGAACGCAGGATGTGGAAATGGCCGGGGAGTCGTGCCAACCCTCTCCCGATACGTTCACGTCATGCAGAATGCCTTGTATGGGCGAGGGTTAACATGGGGTGGAAAGTGTGACAAAAAGATGTTTTTCGGTAAAGAAGAACCATTTTAATGACGCGATTGAGGATCAAGCCGATCAACTGTTCACGCATCGCTGTACTTTCGCAATTGTGAAATGGCGCGTTGCGTGTTGCTGTCTGCTTTGTAGTTTGTGAGGAAAAGACTGCTTACAGCGTGATCGAGGTGTATCAGTAGGAAATAAAAAAGAGCTCTGAGTAGAATCGCCTTATCGGATTTTTTTAAAAAAAAAAACAGTCATAAATGCTGAAAATAACGTTAGTGATTACTGATTTGGGCGCCAAGGACGTCGATTACGGGTGCTAATTCGGCATTCGACTCCTTGCTACTTGCTCGTAGATCGGCGATTGGGTATAAACTACACGATTATGGTTCTGATGGGTGGAGAATTTGACATCACAAATCAATTTGGGACCGTGCCTGTCAAAATTGGTCTCATGGGTGCAGTATTATGACACTTAAACGTGAACTATACGACCGCTGACCAGTCGATAGGCAGTCACTGGTACCCGCGTTACATCGGTTATTGGCTATGCACACCAGCGCAGCCAAAGCTGGGGCTGGGAATCCGGCCCCTTAGGCCCACATTTTGTTTGTGGAAACCATTGCACATCGTCTTCCCAGCAGGCGGTTTTCGTATTTCAGTTCGCACTGGGGTCTGCGCCCCTCCCCCTTAACCCTTTTCCCGGAGGACTAGACGGTACATATGGTCGATTCCCGACGATTGGGGAGGGGGATTCGGCCCTCCTGAGATCTCAAGAACTACACGTCCGATTTCATCACAACAAACGGCAATCGATTTGCCATGACGTGAACTACATTTCTGTAAAAAGAGGTTTTCAAAATTTTGGAAGGGCTGGGTACAGGGGCAAAAAAGTCAGAATGGGACATATTTCTAGACTCATCATAACTCTGTTGTTTATGGACCGATTTTAATTAAGTTGGCATAAATCGAGAGATTATGAATGTAGGTTTTACTATTGGTCCATACATTTCATATTTTTGGAGAAATTCATGGGCATTTGCAGGGTTTCGAAAAAAGTAGGATTAATTTTTCAAAAACTGAATTAACAAAAAGTTTAAGACACTTCTTTAGGCTCTACTAGTCATGTTATGCTGAAGAAGAACAAATCGTATTGTACTGTTTGTATAATGTTAACATAGGGGGTAATAGGGACACGGAAAAGAGGGGACTGTCATGATCACATGTTCATCAGCTTACGACGTTTCACCTTAAATGATCTCCAGTGGCCTCAGAGTCACTTGGAATGATCTTTGTGTGCATTTCATTTTGTTTGAAAACGTTTCCAATCGTTTAAATTCACTATATTTCCAAAATTCTATGTAATGTTTCCTATGGTATAGGGTGTGCGCTCTGACATTTTAGGTCATAGCTCCGTTACCCGATCTAATATTAAACTGAAACTTGGTACATAAGTAGAGGGCATACCCTTCTGCGTCATATATATTCCGGGTTTGCCATTTGGAAAAAAACGCTAGAATTATTACTATGAAACCAAATGTTAACTTTTGAGTTTGACCTGGCCTTACAGTTTGACCTCAGATTAACAAAATTGTATTTGTAGACTTGCTTAACTATTTACCTATGCATCGATGTAAAGTTTTAAGTTCTGTATTTGTGGACATGCGTAACTATTTACCTATGCATCGAAGTAAAGTTTTAAGTTCTGTATTTGTAGACTTGCTTAATTATTTACCTATGCATCGATGTAAAGTTTTAAGTTCCATCTTAAAAACGCCATTTTTGGCAGCCATTTTCCTTCTTCCCTCAACACGGCTAAAAATGACCTGAGGTGCCTCCCGAAAACGTTCCCTGGCTCCGCCCCTGAGTAAATTAGAATTGCGAAATTCTGTAACAGTACGTAGGAAGAATAGCTAGGAAAAATGGCCAAGTTTCGTGAAGCTGCGTTAAAAATCCTGGAATTGGCAAGCAAAAAATCCGAGGGGTACGGATTCAGTCCCTCCCTACCGGGAAAAGGGCTAAGCAATTCCTGATTGCGCCCCTGGTTTTGCAGCCAAGTTGTTATGGATATGAGATATAGAGAAAGCAGCATGCGTCAGTTTGAGAGCCTCACCATCTATATAGCACTGATAGTTTGCGATATTTAGCACCATCTATCTACCGGTGTGTTTGACGGCGTCCGACAGGCCGCCAAATCCTCAAACGCTTCAGGGCGGTCGCTGCAGTCAAATCGCCATTGTTACGTCTTTCCGGACCGGAACGTGCTACTTGGTTTACATAGCCTTGGTTGGATCCTTATAGTTCGTACCGTTCTTTCGTGTTTGGCTGAAGAAGAAAATGTTTTTGCTTATCCTGTGTTGCAAATATTTTCCATTGTAACACAAACCAGGCCATTCTAAATTATGACCCTCAGCTATACATCATAATTAGTATTTTTTATGTTTCCGATTTTCTGAGTCTGCGAGTTTGCCGTTTGGTCGTTTTGTAAGGTTAATCTTGTTTCATTTAACCTACGCAGTTCAGGGGGAGGGTCTGCTTGACCCTCAGTCAGTTCTTTAATGCGTTTTTGAAACTCACAGTACCTTTCCAGGAGTAATTAGCGGCACTGAAGTCGTTTCATTTCATTGTATTTTACATTGTTTTATTTCTGTTTTTTATTTTTTATATTTTTTTTATCGGGACGTAACTTCCTGAAATATTAAGGTTAACTCCGGTGGCCACTGTCTCGCCGCACGTCGAAAGACGTATAACAACGAGCAAGAACCGTGACCTGACGTGACCTTCGATGACTTGGATGTCTGTCACTTAAAATCGCATCACACACGTATGAAGAGAGTATCTGAACCGCATGGGAGTTTCTAAGACACTCAAAGCCACCAAACCGACAAAAAAGTTACTGTCGCCAAAGCTATAATATAAGCTATAACATGCGTCCATTTGGCCTCACCTGGCCGAAGATATAACGCGCATAGTGGACCAAATAGCTCTGTACCAAAAACAAATACTGCTTAACACAGGCTCTGATCCCTAACATCGTCATATCAAACGACTTGGATTAAATTGATAAAAAATAAACCTGTTTTAGAAAGACCAAAAAGAAAGCTGTGCAACAGAGTACCATTTTAGGTTCTCATTCACCATTAATTTGAATGTTAAGGGGGAAGGTGTCAAATTGCCCCCTCCATGATGGGCTCTGCGGGTGAGAGCGCCTTGACAGGCCAAGTTGATGAAGCGCCAGTGGGCCTCATCAGTGATGTTCTGTGTTACTGGCGCAGCGAAAGGGGGAAGCCGGTGGGCTGGTTAACCCCCAGGCCTGTATTTTTTTGTGAAAATCATTGCACATCGTCTTACCGGCAGCGCTTTTCGTATGATTTCAGTTCACACTGAGCCCCCTCCCACTTTAAGAAAATTCAGGCTGCACCCCAGTTCCGTTTTGTTTTTGTCATCAAAGACTGACTGATATTAAACGAGCTCGAGCCTGAATCACGTTAGATGGCGCCACAAGCAGGAAACAGCTTTCGTTGACGGCGCCACCGGCCGGTGCATCAAGCAGGGACACGGACGTTGCCCTGGAGCAACGCGAGGATCTCACGTATCGTGAAAACTTTGCCTTTTGCTCATGATGTGGAGACAGAACTTTTCCAGAAGAACGATGAAGTTCCGCAGACTACAAAAACAAAAATGCTGTTTATGCCTATAAAACCGTAAAAGATAAACATGCGAACTGCATAAAAGGTCACTTTATCGCACTTACGGAAAACCTTTTTTTTGGAGGGGATATTTGTTTTGTCTGCCGACACTAAGAAGCTTCAGTTTCTCCAGCCTCATGGGTCTCTCACTGGGACACGTATACTTTCCTCCGTGACGCGCTTATTTTCATTGCATCTGCTCTCTGAAACTATGAGTATAGAATGTAACGCTAAGCTTGGAGAATCTCGTCGAGGGATAAACGCTTTTTTGTCCCGAATAATTCGTAATTTTATTCGGGTCGGTGGGAACTTGTGCCAATATCTTACTGAGACTGCATTCTCGCGGCAGGCGTGCTGTAGAATGCCAGCTCACCTCAGCTACATTCCTCAAAACCCAGAGCAAACCTTGTTTATTTGGTCACTGCGTTTCTCCCGTACAGCGTACGTTTGTTTATCGATTAATTGGGCATTACCTACCGTTTTAAAATGAAGGTCAATAGCAACAGTTTTTGACAGAAAATAACTCCGTTGGATCAGATTTCAGCAATGTTTTGTCGACGATCGGTTGTTTGACAATAGCGTGCCATTTACGCCGTGCGGTGGGTAGTTTTGGGTGGCGATTGAGATCATACGTCTCACAGAGAGGGTGTCGCAATACACCGTGGATGACACTCGTACTTCGGCGTAATTTGGTCCCCGGGGAGCTTAGCGCTCTGCAAACTGGCGCCAGGGAGCCGAGCTGGATAGTTATGCAGTTAGCTCAACTGCACACTGTCCAGCTCATTTCCCGGGAGGCGTTGACGCGCCGTTACCACGGGTCTAACACGCATGGCTCCGTACTGTCGCCGTGCCCACAGATTGTGGCCGCCGCTTGTTCACACGCGGAGACGCTGCCGGCCGGCGCCCGTTCCCCCTCGCCTTCAGACGTCAGTCGCTGCCTCGGCGTGACGTCAGCCCGGTGCAAGCACGCCCCGTCATCAGCGGGCGGTTTATGTTTCAGCACGGGCCGGCGCCGCCTCGCCGAGGGCAGCCGCCAGTTCCCGGCCATCTACACGCGGACCGGCGACGGCGGCACGTCGGCCACGTTCACCGGCGAGCGGCGGCCCAAGGACGACCGCGTGTTCGAGGCGCTGGGCACCGTCGACGAGCTGTCGGCCTCGATCGGGTACGTCCGAGACGCGGGAGTCGAGCGCCGTCCGCCGCCGCTCCCGCCGGCCCCAGGTGCTCTCGCCCCGTCAGACGCCCCCGCCGTGTCCCTCGGCGGGCCGTCCGTTAGGTCGACCCAGAAAAACTTCGGCCGACGCACCGACCCGCACTGCCGCGAGTTCAGTCGTTTGGCCGTCTGGCGGTCTTCCCGACTAGCCGCCCCGTTGATTCGCCCTGGCGGTTCGTCCTTTTAGTCGAGCATGTGAGGTGGGTCCCCGCACTGATGCCGACCGACTGGGGACGGTCGCCTCAGCCAGACGTCTAACCTATGGCCCCAGCCCTGTTTTCTAGCCTGACATTTGCTCCGACGTCCGGAGGTCGACGCGAGCCGCGCCGCACCTCCGCCTCGCCCCCGCGTCACGGCCACGCCCACCCCCAGCGCCCACAGCAAGCTCTGTTCGTCTCGCACTGCGCCTGGTCGTCTCTCAGTCTCGGCGGACGAAAATTGCACCCTTCCGGGGTTTCTCCCGAGCGACAGCGGCCATTCAGCCGGTGCCCGGGCCGGACGGGAGCCGCCGGCCCCGTCCGAATCGGCGGCGCTGCGGCAGGTGTCCCGCGACCTCCGGCCCTGGGGGTCCCGGGCAATCGCGGGCCACGTTCGGACGCCAGTTGCGTCGGCCGTTCAGGCTGCAGATCCGGAAAGGCGCCGTCTCCTGAAGGCGATAGAAATGGCTGGACTGAATTTTAGCGGGCGGTGGCTGCTTTTCGGGATATTTTGGCTGCATACAGGATATATGTGAGGTGTGTTATTCCCCCTGGACTGAGTAAAAATTACGTTTCATTGCATTCCTCCTGAAAACGCATTTCCTGCGGTTTTTCATCGAACGCTTGTTTTAGTTTGAGGTAAATGGAAATGCTTGTGTGGAAATTGCATTGCGGTAACAGCGGATAATGGCTATCACGCGACAATTTCTCCAAATTATCGCCATGTTCATGGCGCTCACATGTCTTCAACGCGCGCGAGTTGACCGGAATTGGTCGTTCATTTCCACTTGAATCGTGCCGTGCCGTCTGCGCCGCCGAACAATGGCCGATTGTGCCCCGCGCCTCCGCCAGAGGGCTATTCCCTGTCAGCAGCAGATTGAGCGGCCGCCGACAGGCCTCCTCGACCTGCGCCGTCCCGTTGCCGGGCCGGGCTCGCGGCGTCTGCAGCCCGGCCGGCGGCGCCCTCGCCGGCCATTACGGCGCCACGCCCGGACGGCCGCCTCTCCGCCGCCGGGCCGGGAACCGCGACCCCGGGCCGGGCCGAGAGGCAGCGGCCGGCCGCGACTCGGCGCGGGACCACCTGACGGCAATGCGAAGGGCCTTGGTGAAGGAAGTTGGCCCCGGGCTTTTTAGCGTCCACAGAGCACAAAATGCCCGGAGGTGCCTCCGCCACCGGCTGGGAACTTGGTGGGCTGGCTTCCGCGCTCGGATGTACGTCCATTAGAGGGGAAATTTATTGGAGGAAGTTCGCCCGTCGGTTGCCGGCAGGCGGTAGTCTCTTTTCCAGAGGAGCCGTGCTTGCAAACGCTGTTTCATGCCCGGGTTTGCAGGGTGCCGTGGTCAGATAACAGGGAAGATATTGGCAATGTTGTGCTGTTGCCCTCATCAGGAGTATTACGTGCCTCCCTCGTTCCGGCCAGCGGCATTTCCAGCTGTCGTCAGCCGTCAAAGTGAGATTGTTCAGTGGCACTGAAGTTGATTTATTGCGACGGTTCATCGCCATATGCGTCACGGATCGGGAACTAGTGGCGTCGCGATTGGAACTAACTTTGCGGTTAGAAGTTCTATTTGCTGTCCACCGAGCTTGCGAGACCAGCTTGGGGACTTCGACAACTGACGATAGGTGGAGATCCCTGTGGCCGGATCGTTGGTGATGAGTCTTCAGGCGAGGACAACCGTCCTAAAATTGTTGACTCCGTGTAGCCTACCTCGTCAAAACATTTTGTAAGACTGTCATGGAAAATATTTGGCGTCATATTTTCGTATGCGCCTTCACGGCTGTCAAAATACTTTGAAATAAATCATGCGTTGCGTCGTAGACAGATCTGTGGTTGGCAGTCATGCGCCAATGTTTTCACTAATATCGTGCGCTGCCATTTTCCGCGTATAGTACGTTTTGACTTCCTATCGCTGAATTCACGTAAAACCTTGAAAACAGACCGTGCTTAAAATGGCTGGTTTTGTTTTTTATGCATCCTTCATGTCTTATCAGGATGTTTAGTCAGACTGTAAAAGTTTTTGTAATGCCTTGCGTCCCTTTAGACCATCGTGCGTCGTCTGACGTTCTGTGAAGCATTGTCCAGCACCTTGCGTTTCCCGTCCAGCTCCCGTCTGATTCCTCCGGTTCCGTCTGAATTTTTGCCCCGTCTTCCTCTTCCTGTCCCGTCTGACTATCCGTGTCCCTTCTAACTCTCCTTGTCCCGTCTAACTCTCTGTTTCTCCTGACTCTCTCTGTCCTGTCTGACTCCCCCTGCCCTACTAACTCTCCGTGTCCTGTTTAACTCCCTGTCCCGTCTGACTGCCTGCCCGTCTAACTCCCTGTCCCGTCTGACTCCCTGTGCCGTCTGATTCCATGTCCCGTCTGACTCCCTATCCCGTCTGACTCTCCCTGTGCCGTCCGACTCCATGTCCCGTCTGACTGTCCCATCTCCCTGCGCTAGCTGACTATCTGTCCCGTCTGACTCTCCCTGTCCCGTCTGACTCTCCCCGTCCCGTCTGACCCTCCCCGTCCCGTCTGACTCCCTGTCTCGGCTGACTCTCCCTGTCCCGTCTGACGCTCTGTCCGGTCTGACCCTCCCCGTCCCGTCTGACTCCCTGTCTCGTCTGACTCCCTGTCTCGTCTGACGCTCTGTCCGGTCTGACCCTCCCCCTCCGGTGCGTCCCGTGTGCCCCTCCCTGTCCCGTAGTGCCCCTCCCTGTCTCGTCTGACTCCCTGTCTCGTCTGACTCTCCCTGTCTCGTCTAACGCCCTGTCCGGTCTGACCCTCCCCCTCCGGTGCGTCCCGTGTGCCCCTCCCTGTCCGGTAGTGCCCCTCCCTGTCTCGTCTGACTCCCTGTCTCGTCTGGTTCTCCTTGTCTCGTCTAACGCCCTGTCCGGTCTGACCCTCCCCGTCCGGTGCGTCCCGTGTGCCCCTCCCTGTTCCGTCTGGCTTTCGCTGTCCCCTGTGACGATCCGGTGCCGGCAGGCTGGCGCGGGTGCTGGCGCGGGACGCCGGCCACCCGTACGTGGAGCGGCTGGAACGGCTCCAGTGCGCCCTGCAGGACGTCGGCTCGCTGGTGGCCACGCCGCGTTCCTCGGCGCGGCCGGCGCACGTGCGGCGCGCCGGCGACGCCGTGCCGCCCGCTTGGGTCGCCGAGCTCGAGCAGTGGATCGACGAGTACACCTGCGAGCTGGCGCCGCTCGACAGCTTCATCCTGCCGGTAGGGCCGGCCGCCGGCGCCGCGCGGGCGTGAAATGAACGCCGCCGCCCGGCTGTTTACGATGTTGGCGTGGCGGGTGGAGTCGGGTTTCGCGCTGCCGGTAGCGCCCGCGGAAAGGTGTTTTCGGTGCTTGTTGATTATATTCGGGAGTGGGAGGTTTCCTGGCGTCGGTAGACCGCCGCGGGCGTTTGGAACTGCGTTTTTGGATGTGAAAGGCTTGAACTCGTGACTCACGAAGCGTCTGGGTTGTATCGGTGAAAATGTGGAAGAAAAGGCGGTGTTGCCTAACAGAGAGCGATCCTTAAGGTTGGCTTTCTGGAAGCCCGGGGAACATGGGGCCAACCTGAATTGCTGACTGCCTGGACGGCCGGAGTCTGGCGTGGGTTTCGCCCCGCATTAGCAGCAGCTTATGTGGGGCCGAATCGGCACGGAGTCGTCACCGAGCTGATGCCAATTCTGCCGAGTCAATAGCACGCTGCGGCGGGGACTCCCGCGACCTGAGCCCAGACACCTGATCGTGTCGTCGGCGGTGGCCGGCGCGTAATGACGGTGGCCGACGGCTGCCTGCGGGCCGGCCGCCGCAGCGCCTGGGCCTGTACTCGCCGGGCCGCCGGCTGCCGGGTCGGGGGTCCGGGCCGCAGCGCCCCGCGGGACCCCCTCCGTCCCTCCCGATCCGTCGCTACGTGTCGGGGCGGCCGGCTCCCACGCCACGGCCGAATGGGGAGGCTTGGGAAGCGCGTGCGACCGGTCAGCGGCCGGCCCCGCCTTCCCTGAGGGTTCAGACGCCCGACAAACACCTAGCGCGTGCTGGGGAACGGCGATTAGGTGCAGATTAGGTCCTGTGTTTGCTGCTTACTCGCCCGGTTGCCTCTCGCGTGAGAAAGTGGTCGCTGCCCCTGGCCTGCGAGCCGCGTGTGAAGAGCTGCTCCGTGTTTGCGCCGGGGGTAGACGGCGCGTAATGGCCGCCGGCGCCGGTGGCTCCGCGGCCCACGTGCCGTCTGTCGCGAAATGGGCCTCGCTGACGGCGTCGGTATCGGGCCACGAGATCACTGGAGCGTGCGTGGTTCGTCCACACGATCGTGCGGATTTTTTTTTGCGGACGATGATCACGTCGTGCCACTGCGTGCCAGTCGACTATTTCTTCGCCCGTTTTGTCGGAACCATCCCTTTGCCCTGAAGAGGACATCTCGTATCCTCGCTGGCTCCGTGCGAACTCGCAGTATCGTCGCACGGCCGCGCAGCCGGGTCTTCCCAGCACAGCGTGCTCTCCCGGCCGCGGGCTCCGTTCCCCGGACGAGACGGCCGGGGCCGACCGGCGGCCGCCATCTCCGGGGTCCCTGACCCGGCGTCCGGAGGCGCGGGCACGCGACCGTCTCCGGGGCCGGCGCTCCGTCCGGCATCGATTGCGGCTGCACGAGGCCGGCCGGCCGGCCTTGCGCGAACGCCGGCAAAAAGACGGCCGCCGCAGTGCACCGGCACGCGACCGCCGCCGCCCGGCGGCCCCGCGGCCGCCGCCTGTTGCCGCTGTTGCCGCCGCGGCCGCCGCCGGCGGCGACCGACGCATGCTGATGGGGCGCCGGCTGGCCGACGGTCGGCGGTCGCCGGCCGGCGCGTGCCGCCGCCCGGTCGGACGCGCGCGGAATGCGGTTCATATCGGTCGCGGAGCGGTGTCGGGCGGCGGCCGGCGGCGCGGCGTCGTGAGCAGCCGTGCCGCCTCCGCGTGTTCGTGATTTACGCGCCGGGCAGTGCGGGAGGGAGCGGTGTCGAAAGGCTGCTGGCGGTCTCGGACTCCCGTTGAGTTTTGTGACGACGTTTTGAGCGGTATCGGCGACCTTCGCTTCACATCTGGAAACGGCCCGTAATCTGCTCCATTTTGGTGTTGTTCCTTTGTGGGTGGATTGGAACGCAGTCGCCACGGGATATATCAGCGTTAGTTTTGTCGTGCTTTCAGCGTTCAGGCTCGTCGATCACTTTGAACGCTCCCATTTATTGCAATATCCCGTTTAAAGAGCTTTAGCACGGGCGACCACTCAAACATCTGTTGAGCATGGAGAGATCTTGGTTTGGGTTACAACCCGACGTGCGTGCTGTTTCTGAACACGACTGGTTTCCGCAGTTCCTCTGACCTCCGTTTCGGTCTCTGGGAACAATCTCTGCACGTAGGATTTGTAAGGGACAACTACGACTCTTCTCGCGTTTCAGCCTTCGAACGTTGTTTCTCCGGGCCAAGCGGAAGCACAGAATCGTAATGACGTAACACGCTTTGACATAAAAATGCAGGACAAACTCATTTCACTTTGTCTGGCCCAACTCATCAACACCAGCACGACATAATGAATCACAAGGAAATTTCCGCGACCTGATCATACCAAATATCGCTGGCATAAGTTCAAAGTCAGAAGTATTGTCGTCCTTTTCCAACGTTGATCCCCTCCCCCCGTTCACGTCTCACTAAACGTTATTGTTCCAACTGTGAAACCGAAGGAAAGGAAGAAGTAGGACTACAGTGGAGTTGACCCTGGGAAACTTATTAGGTACTTGACACATATACGCTGGGACCAAGACCAAGACCAAAACATTCTCACAACAACAGAACAATTCTTTCATTTTGTCACTGGCTGCGGCGGCTGAAGCCACACCCATGAAAACTAACCGCATCAGACCGAAAGTCAAACGATGGTTATTATGTAAGCTTGAGAACAATACACGACGAAGACACAGACTTTTTAGACAGGCACAAAAACGACAGACTGCTCACGACTGGAACATGTGGCGACAACAACATAACAAAGCAACAAACTTGAACAGACGGTTGTGCGTGCACATATTAATAGACAGTTAAGCAAGCTTGTTGAAAAGAAACGTAACAGCCGTAAGTACGATCATAATTACAAAAAAGTATGATAGGCCGGACAAGTAACGCTGCCACACCTATTGTGACCCCCGGCGGCGAGACAACTACAGGCGACAATAGAAAAGCCAACTTAAACACGTTTGCGTCACAAACGGAACTTGACAACAACATACTCAACGCACCTGACGAAAAACGAAGACAGCCAATTCCCGCTCCAGAAGACATAGGAACTACTGAGGCCGAAGTACTACGGTCTTTGATTCTTAGGATGCAGATACATAAAGTGGTTCGGACAATCTCGGCGCCGAAATGATGAAACTTATTGCGATTCTCCTAGGAAAATCTCTTCGTTTTTTTTTTAACAAATCGCTGAGTCTTGGTACGTTTTCGTGGTCATCGCAAGTAGCTACAGTAGTACCCATATTAAAAAATAACGGCTCGGCCTTAGACCCTCATAAATATCATCCCACTAGTATACTACCTTTCTTGACAACTTTTTTGTGTTCGTTTTTTTTGTTTGTTTTTTTTTGTGTTTGGAAAGTTCGTGTTTGACCGCATTTACGGTCATTTCACAACTTTTCAGCTTTTCACCGAAAAACAATGCTGTTGTCGTCCACCCCATAGTACGCAGCTTCAGCTATTGCCCTTGTAGCCTTTACAAATTTCTCGACGGACCCAACGGCAGTTTTTCTAGACATTTCGAAATACTTTGACAAGGTATGGCACGACAAACTAAATACAAATGTATATGCCTTCTTTCACCCGGTGAAGTCCTCTCTTGACTAAAATCTTATTGAACAAGTAGATGACGGAAAGCTAAACTTGGAGATGCCGAATCAAGGACAATTCTTGGAGATACAGTCTAGTACATGCGGGATGCGCTCAGGGCTCGGTGTTAGGATCCTTACTTGCATTGCTTTAGTTAGATGTACTAGCTTGACCAGACAGCAAGCGACACTTTTCCTCACCGATGACACATATGGGTCATTCCACGTCAAATCGCCTAAGAATCGACCTGACCTCTTTTGGTTTTGATGAAATTTGGTAAGGTTATGGTACATATCTAAAAACGGCCAGCCATAAATTTTTAGTATTGGTGACTTCTGAGACTAAAATTCAGGTCATGAAAGGTCACCGATTTTTACAGACATTGCATGGTTGCAATACCTGTAACTCGGTCTGAGGTTGCCACAGAAAGATGCAATTAGCGTCGTTCGAAAGAGAATTGTTCCAGCTTTCATAAGTAAGCCCATATTTGCGATGACCTTGTCATGAACTTTGACCTGAATAGGTCACATGAAACATTTTCGGCTTTAACCATGTTTGGCCACCGTGATCTTTGCGAAAACGTAGCGTAATATATCTACAACAATAAGCTTTGTAAAGAATATTTCCGGAGAAGTTGAAACTTGCAATTATCGGAATTTAGTGATGCCATGTGGCACACGAAAATTGTGTCCTGGTGGCATTTGACAACTATTGATCCATTTCTTGCCTTTTGTTTGTCGGATCGTCCTATAACTTGATGTGCACGATTTCCTGCGTGCATCCCGTACATCAGCTTAGTTTAAAATTGCTTGACCAGAAAGATCAAAGGTCATGACTCTCCACCACCAATCGACCCTGCCATCCAGAGCTGGCAAATCCTTTACGTCCTTGACGTTTCCACGGCAGTGAGTCTGTCGGGTGTGGTTGGGCTTTTAACCCTATTCCTGGAGGGCTAGACGGTATGGCCGATTCCCGGCAAGGGTGGGGGGCGGATTCGGCCTCCCCCTGAGATCTCGAGAACTACACATCCGATTTTATCGCAACAAACGGCAATCGATTTGCCATGACGTGAACTACATTTAAAAAGGGGGACTTTCAAAATTTTGGAAGGGGTGGATGCAGGGGGGCAAAAATATCGAAATGGGGGCACTTTTGGACTTCGTATAACTCTGTTGTGTGTCGGCCGATTTCAGTGAAATTGACATGAATAGAGAGATAATGGATAGGACGTTTACCATTGATACACATATTTGAAATTTTCGAGAAAATTCGTAGGCGTTCATAGAGTTTCAAAAAAAGGAGGACGAGTTTTCCAAAAGCTGAATGAAGACAAAAGGTAAAATCGGTTTTTGGCTACTGCTAGTCATGTCATGCTAAACAAGTACAAATCGTATTAGAATGTTGGCATAGTTAGCATGGGCGGTGCCAGGGACATGAAAAAGGGGGAACACTCATGGTCACATGCTCTTCAGGTCAGCTTGTGACCTTTGACCTTAAATGATCTCCAGTTGCCTTGGAGTCTCCTTAAATGATCTTGTGTGCATTTAATATGGTTTGTAAATGTTTTCAGTCATTTGAATCCACTATTTGAAAAATTTCATTTACGGCTATTATGATGTACGGAACGTGTACTGACATTTTAAGACATAGCTCTGTGACCCGACCTGATATCAAGCTGAAACGTGATACATAAGTAGAGGGCACCATTCTACATCACATATGTTCCGGGTTTGGCATTTCCAAAAAATACCGCCGAAATAATTACTATAAAACCAAATTTTGACTTTTGACCTTGACCTGACCTTGTAAAGTGACCTCATATAAACAAAACTGTATGTACACG
Source organism: Capitulum mitella (assembly GCA_030062745.1). NCBI lineage: Eukaryota > Metazoa > Arthropoda > Thecostraca > Pollicipedomorpha > Pollicipedidae > Capitulum > Capitulum mitella. The sequence goes on from CP099846.1 coordinate 24,382,393, forward strand.
CTGTTCAGCTATTTGGCTATACATCTATGTAAAGTTTGAAGTTCTATCTTAAAAACGCTATTTTTGGCAGTCATTTTCCTTTTACCCTCAACAGTGCCAAAATTGGCCTGATGTGCCTCCCAAAAACGTCGCCTGGCTCCGCCCCTGAGCAAAACAGAATTTCGAAATATTGTCACAGTACGTAGAAAGAATAGCTAGGAAAAGTGACCAAGTTTCGTAAAGCTGCGTTAAAAACCCTGGGATTGGTAAGCAAAAAACCCGAGGGGGTCGGATTCAGCCCCCTGCCGGGAATAGTGTTAAGCTAACTCAGGCAATCTTAGTCGAGCATCGGGACCTGTTGAAGGTAAACTGAAGTCACTGACCTCGATTGCTTTGGATAATCTGTTGGCGTCGGACCATTCATAGCTTTTTGCGGCATTGATTCCGAATTTCACATGTATTGTTCACGTATCATAGTTTGCATTCCATGGGTTCCAAGATCCCATGGTTGTTGATTCTTCGTCATGTCGTCGTCCCCTGAATACTGGAGTAGTTACAAATGAGATGACAACTTGGTATGGAAGCAGATAAAAGAGATGATTTAAGATACGTGCCACAAAAATCAGAAATTGACTTTCGTCTACACCGTGGAATGACCATAAGTGACTTGGTGCGTGCAAAGTGAACGTCAAATTCGAAATTAGCGCCCCCAAAAAAAATCTTTAAAAATCCTAAGACCAAAGTTGGTAATCTCAGATCAGGCGATGTCAGTGATCTCGTTTGACCTTCCAAAGACCCCGATGCACGACTAACATTATCTTACTTGGCTTTGGGGCATAAGAAGATAGACTCATTGTCGTGCAAATGTGAAGAATGGTTATGTCATATTTGGATCGTAGGGCAATACTAAGTTCAAAACATCTGGAAGGTTTTTAGTTTGCTCAGAAATGTTTTTTGCGACGCTTATCGTAGAATTTAGGCCTGCGGTGGCATATTGCGCTACGTTTTCACTACGATTGCTGCGGGCAAACATGGTTAAAACCAAAAATGCTCATGTAACTTAGATAAAATGTTATCCCGAAGTTACAGAAAAGTGAACTTATTTATGACCGCTGGAACATTTCTTTTTCGCATGGCGCTTATCGCACATTTATGTGGCAATTTGTCATCGAGTTATAGGGATTGAATCACGCAGTGTGTGCAGAAATTGGGCGACCTTTCTTGACCTGCAACTTTCACCTCAGAGGTCATCAGGACTAAGAATTTGTGACTGGTCTTTTTTAAAGGTAAAATGGGCGTACGAAATTCGTCAAAATCGAGAGAGTTCAGATCACTGCTTGTGCGATTTCACGTGGAATAACCCATATCACTTAAAGCAACTCATACAAACGGAGGTCTTTGCACGGTAAGCGACAGAGTACCACGGGACGTAGACACGTTACCTGTCTATGGGAAAATATAGGCAGTTACTTTCAGCGCAGCCCGAACTGCTCAGATAACTTTATCCCGGAAAAACTAACTGTGCATCCTTTGCTCGTACTTTCTTTGGACAACCCATTCCAGCAACTGTACATAAACGCCTTGGGTTGACATTCGCTTCTGACTTCAGATTGCCAGATTTCAACAGATCTCATCAACATATCAGTAGCATTATCAGCAAGGTAAAAATTGCGTTAAGCCCGCTCTATGCCATAGCCCAACACTACCACGAGAGCCCAAATTTACACCACGCGCGTCAGACCATATACCCCGTTTGCCAACCGAAAAACTTCGAGAAGAATTACGTTTGGACTCACTTAAAACCCGACGTAAAATCCGTCGACTGACATTTTATGATAGCCTCTGTGACATACACAAACGGATACCTGCCCGCATAAAAGCAGTACTGTTACAAACTCCTCAAAGGGACGCCGGCACATTAGAAACCAGCAAGACTGTTTCTACTTGGATCGTTTGTCATAGATCACAAAAATGGAACCAACTTTCCCAGATCATTGTCTGTCAAGACAGCCCACGGTCAGCCCAAACTCGAGACCCTTTTAAAATAGTCCAAAACGCGTCAGTAGATAGATGTTGACTAACTGAGCTCATTGACACCATCAGACGTCCATCGTATCTATTACTTTGCACTCCAGAGCACAAAACACAAAACACCACAAAAATGCCGGGGAGACAAATGTACTTCAAACCCCAACAAATAGGTACTCAAAATGTTCGTCTCGGACCTTTGAGTCGACAAATACAGCATACACTTTATTTCAGTAATAATATTTTGAGTTATTGTGAAAGATAACCGTTTTTTACCTTATGCTTTATTTCCCATTGGATTTAACATGGGACTCTATGGAACTGATTTCTATGGACCCCTTCGATTTCGCGCTTTTCTTGTGTACTGGTACCCAGAACCGCAATACAGATGAGACCATCATCAGAACTCCATCGTATTGACATCCACACGGTCAAATCGGGCTCCAAAAAATATAGGTCAAAAACACAGTTATTAATGTTATTCCAAACGGGCACAATCAGATACTCAAAATGTTCGTCTTGTGCCGCTGAGTCCAAAATCAAAAAAAAAAGTTAGTTACAAAGTTAAAAAGTTACAAACTATCGGTTTGTAACTTTTTAACTTATTGCAACACGAAACCGTTTTTCTACCGCATGCTTTATTTCCCATTGGATTTTACGTCGGACCCAATGGAACTGATTTCGGCGGACCCATTCAATTTCGCGCATTTCGTCTGTGCTGGTACCCAGAACCACAATACACATGAAACCATCACCAGAACTCTATCGCATTAATATCCACACGCTCAAATCGGGCTCCAAAAAATATACGTCAAAAACGTATATTTAATGTTATTCCGAACCGGCACAAACAGGTACTCATAAATGTTTGTCTTGTGCCGCTGAGTCCAAAAATAGCGCATCGATAACATTTGGGTGATAACGCTTTGAGTTATAGCGAAAGGAAACCGTTTTTCTGTCCTATGTTTTATTTCCCATTGGATTTAACATGGGACCCTATGGAACTGATTTCGGCGGACCCCTTCGATTTCGCCAATTTTCTCTGTACTGGTGCCTAGAACCGCAGTGCACATGAAATCATCACCAGAACTCCATCGCATTGATATTCACACGGCGAAATTGGGCTCCAAAAATATACGTCAAAATTACATTTTTTAATGATATCCCAAATGAGGACATACAAGCATTCAAAATGTGAAATTGGGCTCCAAAAAATATGCGTCAAAATTACGTTTTTTAATGATATCCCAAATCAGGACAAACGAGCACTCAAAATGTTCGTCCTGTGCTGCTGAGTTAAAAAAAGCGCATTGGCAATATTTGGGTGGTAACTTTTTGAGTTATAGCGAAAGGCAACCGTTTTTCCACCCTGTGCTTTATTTGCACTTGATTTAACATAGGGCCCTGTGGAACTGATTTCGGCGGACCCCTTCGATTTCGCGCATTTCTTCTGCACTGGTACCGAGAACCGTAATGCACATGAAACCATCATCAGAACTCCATCGCACTTGATATCCACACGGTCAAATCGGGCTCCAAAAAATATGCGTTAAAAACACATTTTTTAATGTCATCCCAAACCAAGACAAACAGATACTCAAAATGTTCGTCTTGTGCCGTTGAGTCCAAAAATAGCGCATGCAAAACTTTTGGTTAATAACTTTTTGATTTATCATGAAACGGAACCGTTTTTCTACCCCATGCTTTATTTCCCACTGGATTTAACATTGGACCCTATGGAACTGATTTTGGCGGACATCTTCGATTTCGCCCATTTCTTTTGCACTAACACCCAGAACCGTAACACACATGAAACCATCATCAGACCTCCATTGCATTGATATCCACACGGTCAAATCGGGGCCCCAAAAATATACGTCAGAAACACATTTTTTAATGTTATTCCAAATAGCGACAAACAGGTACTCATAGTGTTCGTCTCGTGCCGCTGAGTCAAAAATAGCGCATTAGTAACATTTCGGTGGTAACTGTTTGAATTACAGCGAAACGAAACCGTTTTTCTACCCTATGTTTTATTACTCATTGGATTTAACATGGGACCCTATGGAGCTGATTTCGACGGACCCCTTCAATTTCGCGAATTTTTTCTGTACTGCTACTTAGAACTATGATACACATGAAACCATCACCGGAAGTCCATGGCACTGATATCCACACGGCCAAATTGGGCTCCAAAAAATTTACGTCAAAACCACATTTCTTAATATTGTTCCAAACCGGACTAAATAGGTTCTGAAAATGTTCGTCTTGTGGCGTTGAGTCCAAAAATAGCGCATTGGTAATATTTGGGTGGTAACTTTTTGAGTTATTGCGAAAGGAAACCGTTTTTCTGCCCTATGCGTTATTTCCCATTGGATTTAAACGAAGGACCCTACGGAACTGATTTCGACGGACCCCTTCGATTTCGCCCATTTCTTCTGCACTGGTACCCAAAACCGTAATACACATGAAACCATCATCAGAACTCCATTGCATTGATATCCACACGGTCAAATTGGGATGAGATGACAAGTGACATGGATGATGTGAAGGAGCAGTGGAAGCCCAGAAAAATAGACAGAGAAGGTCCACATACCTCCAGAAAGGTTTTCCTTCGTCATCTACTGCCTCAATCCATTCTGCAAGGAGCCAGATCACGCCAGCCGAAACTCCAGCCGAGACTCCAGCCAAGACTCCATCCGAGACTTCAGCTGAGACTCCGGCTGAGACTCCGCCCAAGATCCCGCCTGAGACTCCAGTCAAGACTCCGGCGAGACTCCAACGGAGACAAGAAAACAGAGCATCACTCCAACTGCCCACAGCTCCTTAAGGCAATACCCGTTATTGTCGTATTGCCGGCACGTTATTGTCGTAATCGTTACAATAACGTGTCGGTAACGCCGCTGTGGTTTGCTTGAGCTTGCTGCGCTGATCAAGCACAATCAAGCCAGGACTTTCTGGAGAATCGCCGTCTTATTATGCGTTTCTTTCCAGCTGTGCGCGTGGCCCCGATGCCGCAGCCCCATAATGGGCGACATCGCCACCGTCTGCTTTGCTTCGGCAACCCGCTGCTGAACATGGTGCTGAATGTGAACAGTAGCGAACTACCGAGCCAGTGTGTCCGCTGTTCGAGGTGTTCGGCAACGGCCAGGTGTCGTTCTGTCCGGGCGGCTCGGTGGAGAACACCACTCGCCGGTACCGCCGGGTTCTGGGGGAGCTCGGACGGGTGGCCTTCATCGGCGCTGTTGGCGTCGACAAGGTCCGTCAGAGGCTGGAGAAGCTGTTCAGCGCGGACGGCGTCGGCACCAGATACGTAGTGCACTTGGGCCAGCCCACGGAGCGCTTTAAGAACCTTGTGTATGGTGCGGACCGCTCTTTAGTGAACGGCGTCGACGTTACCAATTTCTGATGACCTGAGCGCGCCTTCGTGCCGCACAGCCTGGCTCTTCTCAGTAGCGACACTTGTGTATACTCTGATGGTGTTTCGTGACGGATGACCCGGAAAACCTTAGAGGTGGATAAGTTCTGCTGGTTCTGTTCGTTCTCGTTCGTTGGTGCTGCTGAACGCTGTCGGCACCTTATCGGTGGCCGTGCTGCCGATCTGGTCGTCACAGATCGCCGGCAGGAATAAAACTGTCTCTTTTTAACACGTTTCCTGTCATGGCTTGAGTCGGTTTGGAAAGAGAATAGAAAATGCGGTTTTCACCTATTTTCGTTGGAACCAGTTTTACCGTATGAATTCAATGCGATCGAGTTCTGGTGATGGTTTCATGTGTATTGCAATTCTGGATACCAGTACAGAAAAAATTGGCGAAATCGAAGGTGTCCGCCGAAATCAGTTCCATAGGGTCCCATGTTAAATCCAATGGGAAATAAAGCATGGGATGGAAAAACGGTTTCGTTTCTTAATAAATCAAAAAATTTCGAACCGAAAGTTTTGCATGCACTAATTTTGGACTCGGCGGCACAAGACGAACATTTTGAGTAGTTGTTTGTCCCGGTTTGGAATAACAGGAAAAAATGTGTTTTTGACGTATATTTTTTTGAGCCCAATTTGACCGTGTGGATATCAGTGCGATGGAGTTCTGATGATGTTTTCATGTTTATTGCGGTTCTGGGTACCAGTGCAGAAGAAATGGGCGAAATGGAAGGGGTCCGCCGAAATTAGTTCCATAGGGTCCTATGTTAAATCCAATGGGAAATAAAGCATAGAGTAGAAAAACGGTCCACAGGGTCCTATGTTAAATCCAATGGGAAATAAAACATTGGGTAGACAAACGGTTTTCCTTTCGCTATAGCTCAACAAGTTACCACTGAAATGTTATTGATGTATTATTTTTGGACTTAGCAGTACAAGATGAACATTTTAAGTGCCTGTTTGTGCCGGTTTGGAATAATGTTAAAAAATGCCTTTTTGACGTATATTTTTATCCCAGTTTGGCCGTGTGAATATCAGTGCGTTGGAGTTCTGGTGATGGTTTCATGTGCATTGTAGTTCTAGGTACCAGTACAGAAAACATTGGCGAAATCGAAGCGGCCCACCGAAATCAGTTCGAAAGGGTCCCATGTGAAATCTCATGGGAAATAAAGCATAGGGTAGAAAAACAGTTTCGTTTCGTAATAAATCAAAAAGTTTCGAACCGAAAGTTTTGCATGCACTAATTTTGGACTCAGCGGCACAAGACGAACATTTTGAGTAGGTGTTTGTCCCGATTTGGAATAACATTAAAAAATGTGTTTTTACGAATATTTTTTGGAGCCGATTTGACCGTGTGGATGTCAATGCAATGGAGTTCTGATGATGGTTTCATGTGTATTGCGGTTCTGGGTACCAGTACAGAAGAAATAGGCGAAATCGATGGGGTCCGCCGAAATCAGTTCCATAGGGTCCCATGTTAAATCCAGTGGGAAGTAAAGCAGAGGGTACAAAACGGTTATCTTTCACAATAACCCAAAATGTTATTACGGGAATGTAGTGTATGCTGTATTTGTAGACTCAGCGGTCCGAGACGAACATTCTGAGTACCTGTTTGTTGGGGTTTGAAGTACATTTGTCTCCCCGGCATTGTTGTGGTGTTTTGTGTTTTGTGCTCTGGAGTGCAAAGTAATAGATGCGATGGACGTCTGATGGTGTCAATGAGCTCAGTTAATCAACATCTATCTACTGACTTGTTTTGGGTGATTTTAAAGGGGTCTCGAGTTTGGGTTGACCGTGGGCTGAGCGTGGGCTGTCTTGACAGACATCCGAGATCACTCGTTCCCAGCCTCCCCTGGTACTCTTCTGGAAAGCAGTCACGACTCTTGAATGGTCCACCTCCTCCTGCTAAGTTGTCATTTGGATCCAAAATTGGAAATGCCAACCGTGGAAAAATCCGATGTGGATCTTTTCAAGTAAATTCACACCTTTTTCATGTACAGCAGTCAACCAGTCCAACTTGCCCATGTGGATCAAAATCTGAAAATATAACCTAGTTCTTCTTCGATTTCAATCAGTCGTTTAGAATAAGTTTGTTCAACGATGTTTTCATCTCATTACAAAGTAATTTCTCAAGACGGCTGAACATACAGATTGAACATACTTGGGTGCGGACAAGTCTTCACACCATCAGTGGTCGTTGGCTACGTGGCATTTTCGAAATCTCTCTCTCTCTCTCTCTCTCTCTCTCTCTCTCTCTCTCTCTCTCTCTCTCTCTCTCTCTCTCTCTCTCTCTCTCTCTCTCTCTCTCTCTCTCTCTCTCTCTCTCTCTCTCTCTCTCTCTCTCTCTCTCTCTCTCTCTCTCTCTCCTCTCTCTCTCTCTCCCTCCCTCCCTCCCTCCCTCCCTCCCTCCCTCCCCCTCCCCCTCCCTCCCTCCCTCCCTCCCTCCCTCCTCCCTCCCTCTCTCTCTCTCTCTCTCTCTCTCTCTCTCTCTCTCTCTCTCTCTCTCTCTCTCTCTCTCTCTCTGTCTGTCTGTCTGTCTGTCTGTCTGTCTGTCTGTCTGTCTATCTATCTATCTATCTATCTATCTATCTATCTATCTATCTATCTATCTATCTATCTATCTATCTATCTATCTATCTGTCTATCTATCTATCTATCTATCTATCTATCTATCTATCAATATCTATATCTATCTATCTATCTATCTATCTATCTATCTATCTATCTATCTATCTATCTATCTATCTCTGTAGATCTATCTGTCTATCTGCGGATGAAGGATATAAATGTGGATGTGTCTCGGCAATGTTTGGCCAAAGCAGGTGAACACTGCTGATGCTGAGTTGTCTGTACCATTGTGAAGTCATTACCATTGACTGTACCATTGTTAACGGACTGGGATTGAGGTAAGCCCCTTCCCGGATAAGGTACATATTGACTTCCGCTAGGTAGCTAACAAAGTACAAGAGAAGTCACATGAACCTTCTGTGCAACTTTCCAGATACAGTGGACCCTCGTTATTTGCGGGTTTAGCAGTCGCAGGTTCGGGTACCCGTGGGTTTTTGGTGGAAATTCATTGAGAAAACCGCAGGATATCTGCTGCTTTTTTGCAGCGGAAGATGTTTCCCACGGTTTGTAGTGCTTTTACTGTATGTTTTCGGTGAAAAATATTTTTTTTTTATATGTTTGTTCTGTGCAGTTACGATAGGTATTGCGGTGACTACTGTACGATGTATACAGTAGTCACCTATGCGGTATACGATGTATACCGCATCGCATCGTACGATACGATGCGGTGACTACTTTACGCTCTGCCCAGGAAGACTTGTGTTATACTGCATTTATGTATGCGTGCATTTTTCAGGAAGTATTACTGGATAACTGCGCCTTAACATATATTCACTGGTCTCGTAGAGAATCTACAGGTAATGGGAATAAATTAAACAATAAAAGTTGTGATTTGGGCGGTAGGTGCGGTCTTTTCGCGGTTCGCTTTGTCCGTGAGGGTGCGATACATAACTCTCCCGAAAATTGGAGGTCCATTGTATTCAAAGAAAAAAAGCAGAAGGAAATCAACGACAAGAAAACAAGACGGTTGATTGGTTGGTGTGGGTGAGGGCGCACAGCCACGTGGCCTTAAACGTCCAGTGTCCATTGCACATTGTGCTTCTTTCCGATCAAGCGCTAACAGCGTCGAGATTTGAATCCACGGGTTTACGATTATGAGTCTGAATCGCTATCCGCGGAACTGACGAGGATGAATAACTATACACGGCGTCGCTAGGAATTCAGTTTTGTCTCTTATGCGCCGCTATCAAGCGTCATTAACCTAGCTTAAACCAGAGTCATTCTCACGATACCATTGTTAAATTCAAACACATCATATCTTGTTCCCAATGGCGCATGACTTTACGCTTTTGGTTCGTCTTTGGAAGTTGAAAATCGTAAAAAGTAGACACATGCACACACAGCCTAGTTTTCCTTGGCTGTTTTCATATGTTTTCTTTAAGAGCCGGTTTTGTGAAGTAGCAGAAGACAGAACCAAACAACCATTGACATGCTTCTACTTCATTTACGTACAAAAGAACCACCAAGGGTGGCATTTTTTCATATGCCACCCCTTCCCCGTGTTCGTCGCGTATTACTAAATATATGGTGTACGTAGACTAGACGTGTCAGTCTTGGATAATTATCTGGACCGATGAGGATCGGGGACCAACCATGTCATAACGAGGCCCGGTCCAGGCTCAGTTTTTCACGGGATTTTAATGGGGAAGGGAGTATGGGCAAATTTCCCGCAAGCGGTCCGGTGGGGGCCCAGCCGGGTCCAAGCAGTGCTTTTGGCCGGGCCTGCCGGTCCTAGTTTTGACACCATTCGTGTAGACTAAATCACTAAACTCAGGGGAGCGGATGGGCAGGAGGTATCTGGCCACCGCCGTTTTCGCTCCATAGGGCGACAGCCGCCGCAGCTGACGGAATGTGTGAAACTTCTTCGCTTCTTCGCCGCTCACCATCCTGGCCACAACATGCACCGCGGATAGAAGTTCCAGCACATCGCGCCACGTAAAATCATAGTTCAAACTAATTATGACCTAGTCGTGTCTCAGTCACATCGTTGCGCGACCTACGGTGAAGAAGTCCGGGCACACGATAAGATGACATTCCTCTGGGAATTGCTGAAGCGAGCTCACAGCGACTTAACGTGTTCAGTATTTTTTGGTGCGTCGGGGCATAGGAACGAAGCCTTGTGTGGGCCGTTCGCCTGCTCCTGGCTTGTGCCGTTCCTGCAGTTGCCGCCGCCTCATTCAAGCACCCGCATGTTCCCGTGGCCACCTCCTGTGGCTGGCAGGGTTACCTGATCCAGATCTTGGCACCGCTCTCGTGGGTGCCGGTGCCGCATAATGCAGGCCTCTGTGGCGTTCCGGTTTGCCGTCTATGGTACCCCAGTGACTCAGTCGCCGAATCTGTTTCGGTTCAGTGATCGATGGCCCGACGAAACAGCAACGATGGGAGTCTTAGTCTAAGCCCTTGCGGGCCATCAGTGCCTGTGACGTGGAAGTGCATGTTGAACTGCACGAGTAATCTACCTTAACAGGGACCACGGTCAGAACGTCTCCGAAACCATTGTAATGACACAGAGTTTGACTGAATTTCAGCGGTCAGCAGTTTTGATCAGCAGATCAGCAGATTTGAGCTAGTACCCTCCATGATAGGCGAATGTTAAATCTGAAGGTGAGTATGAGGTGGTCCACAGAGACAGATATGTCTCGATATATATATATATATATATATATATATATATATATATATTAACATATAACATATAATGTGACATGTAATATAACATAATATATAATAAACATATATATAATAAAACATGTAATATAACATAATATATATAATACACACGCATATATATATATAATAAAATATAAATGTAAACATCATATATAACATATAACATATAATATAGCATAATAGTTGTTTGCCATTTTTTGAGTGGGTTCGCTCATTATCTCTTGCCACTTTCCTAGCCTCTTCATCACGCTGGAAAATATTACTACCGAAATCACCCATATCTTCTATTCAGGTCAACGTTTCGTCACTTACGACGTTATCGAGGCAAATGATGTGAACAGTGAAATAAAGAAGACTTAATAACATGAAATCACTGGGCGAAATGCATTGTAACTCATGACCTATGGCAACATTAAAATAATTGGAAGGTCTTGAAAACCCTCTGTTGCCGACAAGTACAGCTCAAAGCATGTCCGTATATACCTGGAAACATTATTCGGTGACTTCAATGCGCGATTCTCCTAGCATTGCTGTGACGTCATTGACTCACACCAATGCCGACAGCCGTGAAGCAGTTGCATAGCAAAGAAACAGACCGCAAAAAAATCCTTTGTACATGTTGGGGCTGGTCGGTTAACTGGTGGATCTCAGTGGCTAAAGACATGCTAGGATATTCTTTTAGTCATGTCGCGTTATATCAGGTGTAGCATCATCTCATGCACCATCGTAGCTATGGACTTTGGCATTCATCGTCAAACAAAGCGATAACTTGCCGAAATTCGCTTACCTCTTTCACTGCATCTTCCACTGGTTCTCTGGGTAGGTGGAAGGAGGGAGGAGCTCCCTAGTGGTAGAACAGAGGAGGTAACCATGAACGCCCTTTTCTTCCAATAATTGTTTGAAAAATGCATGTGATTGCAGCCCACCGTCTTCTCGGCTCACGGACCAGGCTCATGCGGAGATAATTCTTCATATCATGAGGAAGATGGTCATGGAAACTGTTTTGCTCTGGAATTTAGCACCATGTAAATTGAAGGAACAGGGGGCATTTGCACCAAACTACAAACGCTTGCCGAAAAGTTATATCCTGTTGCGCCTCATCAGTGACTTAATCAACATGCACTGCCCGGGCACCAAATGTATCAGCCTCCAGTGAGCGTAAAGGCCGGGCCGTGCCGAACCGTTCAGTTTGATTTGTTCTGTTAGCGAAAGGAAGATTCGCTCGTCATTTGGCCTCTTCATTAATTTCCTTTTTTCGGATGAAATATGCGTAGTTTTAACGCCACCCCACGCTCGCATCGGGTGGCGTGACCTGGCCCAACGCTCCGATTTCTGTAGCGGTCGTTGCCGGGCCATAGAAATGAACGTAATCAATCCCGGAATGCCGGTCAGGTGATCAGTGTCGCCCATTCTGATCGCAGCAAAATGTTAATCTACGTAAGGTCAAAAAGAGATAACACTGGCATATGCAAAACTGTGTGCTCGTTTTAAGTGGAAGCTCAAGCATTACTCAACGGTTTGGCTTTTGCTGATATTGATGTCACCGCCAAATATTTCGACTTCGCAGTCGGTTTAGTCCGTATGTTAGCAGTGAGTATACCTGGAAAGGGAAAGTAAAGGGCACCATTCAGATCAGTATGAACCGTTAATCACGTTATTTGGGATTTGCCCGCGTGGCCTGATGGACAAGGAGCCGGAGAACGGAGTCCAGTGTGCGGCACTGGGTGTTCTGGAGCGAGCACCCGGTCGATGTGTGGTAGATTTCCACGTCACGAGAAGAATTCTCACGCGGCATTTTGTTCCCTGCCTGGGGCAAAATGCCTTCATGTTTGGGAGCATTTGGGCGGCGGTTTTGTGAACGCTATGGCACCATCGGGCTAAATTTATAATGAGATAATAACGTACGCCCTTGTTTAACTATGCCTTGGTTATTTCATGTGAACCGAGTATAGAAAGAAAACGGTTCGCCGAAATGAAACATTTACCACACGCCTTGAAGTCCGTGAACGAAAAGCAAAAACGGAATGTAATTTCACTCGGCATTGGATATTTACATGGACCCTTAAGTGTGGTGACGTACATCACCCGTCGCGTAACTCAAAAGGCATAACCCATGACTTAGCACGGCTATTGATCAGTTCCTCTGGAATCAGATAGTCGTATCTTAACTGCCAATCTTGGTTACCTCGACGGACAGACATCGATCCTGTTGTATTTCAGAAACCAAGGACATGGTCGTAATGATTCAGTCACTGGTCGATAGTGTGCCTTTTTCATATGCGTTCTTGAAACCTGTCCAGTCAGGACCTATGATGTTGCAAACCGAGGACCTGCACGAAGTTTAGAAATATGGCCAAAAATATACGAACAGTTTTGTCGACCTCTAGACAGTAACGTTTGGTAATAGGCTTCAACTTGGTATCAGATGAAAGGTCGCAGTTTAGGAATACGATATGATGCGGCGAGGAATACGGAATATTGTACCAGTGAAGCGAATAGAAGCTTTGAGACTTTTTGCTGTGCAACCCGGGCCTGACAATACAGTTGCATTCCTATTCATCCTCTGCAGGGTATCAGTGGACCTCGTATGGTCCATGTATTAGCTCTCCGAAGTCTGACAACTAAAAATCAATTTTCACGTGGTCCTGGGGGCAAAATAGTGAAATTTAGTGTACTGAAAAATTGTGGTACCTCTTACAACATTCAATCAAACACATGTAGGTCAAGTGTGGCATTTGAGCCACCTTCTTAAATATGTATGCACCAATTACAGCAACTGAGTCAGACCTAAAAGGAAACCATTATCCATTTATGTTAGATCTCTGAAAACGCAATGGCTTTGGGCGAAACGTCCATGCCCAGCGGAAGCGTCCATGCCCAGACTTCAACCCAAAGTATATTGGATTCAACCTCACTGTTGAGTTTAGAGACGAATCAGGGAAATTGTTCGATGAGGAGATTCTGGCTAGCTTGGTTTCACCAGAAAGCCACCAATCGTACGCCATCCTTTTGTCGAAGGACATGATGTAAAGCCCAAGGGAAGATATCCCCTCTGAACAGATGTTCGTTTGCTTCCATGTAAATGACAAGCCTTGCAGCAATCAAAGGCAAAAATAACCAAATGAATAATGAATTTGCAGAATCGTTGCAGGGTGGTGAACGAGCGACTGGAATGGAAAAACGGAAATTTCTTAGGTCGGGGAAGCAAACTTAGTTTTGACTGGTTAAAACCATTTTCAGCCAAATAAAACTGGCCAAAACTGGTATCGGCCAGATTTTTGTGAACCCTGATTTTTGTGACCCATGTGTAAGGCTAATATTGAAGTGAAGGTACTGAAGTGTATCCAGTTTGCTATTTAATATGTTTCTTTTGCACTCTGGGATGTTTTTGATCAGTCCTAAACTTTGGAACTAAGTGCGCAGTCCTAAACTAGAACTAACTAAGAACTGGGCAGATGCATCGAGCAACTGTGCATTGCACTGGGCCTTGCGCAAAATGTAGCCGAAATGTTTATTTTTCTATATACCGGGCCCAACACCGGGCACCCGACACCGGCCGGCGGAACCGGGCTCATCATGTACCGCCATATACACCTCTGACATCTTTTATACCCTTTAATGCAAGTGTTCTGCATCCTGCATAAATCATTGGATGTAGGCCATTAGCTTCGAAGCCACTTGAAGTTGACTGTCCCATTTTGTAACTGACAGGATGTTATTGCCAACAAGGGTTATAGTTATTCAGCCCGTTGAGGAAGTCGAAAAGATGTAATATAAAGGTCTCACGGTATCACTGACGTTTAGTGTATGCTATAAAAAAAACATAAAACTTTCTGGTATTGGAAACCGAACTGGCTAAGATCCGGTAAGTTTGTCTCGGGAAAGTGTTATAAGTCTGACACTTACAACACTTCCCCAAGAAATAGCGCACCTGGCATTTCTAGAAAAAAACACCCCTGCTAACATGTGTTTCAACAAAGCCCGTATCTGCGACAGCCTGGGACAGATGGCCGCCGCGGCGGCTCGGTCCGGTGGTGAAGGCGGACAGCTGTGAGGACCGCCGTCCAGGGCCTGGTGAGGTCGCCTGCGGTTTTGGCCGCGCCGCTGTGGCAGCCTGGTCGCTGCTGCTCATGTTTGGCGGCGGTGTTTAAAGTTTGACCGGCGGATGCCCGCTCGTCCGGCGCAGCGATCAATGTCGGGGCTGATGGTTGTTGGGCGCTGTTTGCCGGCGGTTTTTAGGGGTGAAAGCATCTAGGTAGTGGTTTTCGGGCTGTGAGCCAGTTCGCTCTGTGGCATTTCAACGTTGGAGCATGCTACGAAGAGAGACGTCCTCATAGACCCTTTCATTTTGGAAGATCCGATGTTTGCAGTGAGACTTAATCACCAAGTTGGGTATCAGGCTTGGAGCGCGTGCCAGTGGTTGAAATATTCTGTTTCAGATTTTGAGCATTGCTATGGAAGTACGATTTTATATGTCAATAAATCGTTTTATTAAAAATTGGGGAATCCCTGCGTTTGCTGCTAGGGTACTTCCCACTTCGCACTTGCTGGCGCCGAGGGGGGAGGAGGAGGAGTCAGATCCTGCCACTCAATTACTCCGCAACCAGTAAACCGATTCGATTCATTCAGCTGGTAATCGATTGCCCGTGATGATGTAACCTTCGGAATGTGACAGTTTGTGCATCAAGATTATGTCTTGTATCCCGTTCAAGGCCAATATTTGATCGATGTAAGACATGCTTTTTTGGATACAAATCGAGGAATACTGACATTATGTGTGAAATGTGTGGCAGATATTCATATCCATGTCGGCCTGAGGAAATTAGAGACACAAGCTTTTTGCGACCAGTGTATCGGTAAAGATCAAGCGAACCATAAGAACGGCAAAATCATGAAACGTTGTCCTTATGACGTCACATGGTCCTGGATGATCTCAACAAAAATTTGTCTACGAAAATGTGCACCATTGAAGTACAGAGGAGCAGGCGCAGATCGGGGGGGGGGACGATGGGGCGATCGCCCGAGGCCTGAGAGGGGTCTCGCATGATTTCACGGGGTCTCTGACAAAACGTGACTGGTTCTTGATGCAGTCGGGAGGGGGACCTCTGGGAAGGCTGGATGACCCCTGAGCCGCATAAAAAACCCCTGAAGCTCCCAAAACGCCCCTGAGACTGCAACAGGGCTGCAACACGGCAGGTTGCCCCTGAGACTGCCAGAAGGGTCACAGGGCCCCTGAGACGGCCAACGTAAGGATTGAGTCCCTGTAACGGCATGGGACCCCTGGAATGTCATTGGGGCCCCGATGGCGTTTCACGGACCTGTATGAAGAGCTGAATACTCCTGATGCATTCAGAGGGCCTCCTGGAAGGTTAATGAGACCCTGAGACGGTAAAATAGCAACTAAGGTGCATAGAAAGTCCCCTGAAACTTTCCAAGGTCTCCTGGGGCCGCGAGAGAGGCCCCAACACGGCAAAAGGTCCATGAGACCGCTAGAAATGCCAAAGAGGCCTCTGAGACGGCAAGAACGTAAGAGGGTGCCTAGCACGGCATAAAGAGACCCTGGCCAACCGCAAAGGCCCCCTGACCAGGGATTCGTCAATGACCTGCCCAACCTCGAGAGGGGCCCCAAATGGGCGACACTGGTCTTTTTGAAAACCTAAGGAGTTCTTGATGCAGTCAGGGGGCCCCGGGAAGGTCAGATGGGTCCTGAGACGGCAAGGTGCGCCCCTTCACGGCAGATGGCCCCTGAGCCCGCCAAAAAGGTTGGGGGGCCCCTGCGAGGCAAAGACGGTAAGAGGACCTGTCAGATGGTATGGGGGCTCGGAGCGGCCAGAGGGTCCCTGAGTATGTAAGGCGGGCACCTGGCACAGAAACGACCCCTCTGAGACTGTCAGTGAGGCCCCTGAAGCGCCAACAAAGGCCCCTGATACGGCTAGACGGGCCCTAAGACTGCCAAACATACCCCATGTAACAGTGGAAGACCTCTGATACAGCCATGGAGACCACCGGAGACGTTCAGAGGGCTTATGGCACTACACAGGAGCCCTGAAATCGTCAGAGGTCAAACAGAAATGTTCCTCATAGACAAGAGAGGCACCAAGGACAACAGGGAGTTCACTGAGACTGTTGGACAGAGGTCTTTGAGATTGATAACTGGTGTTTTCTAGCAATAGGGGCACCTGAGGGGACTACTTAACCTTGAGACGTCCATACAGCTCCTGAAATGGCCAAAGGACCTAAAGCATTGCCAGAGGTGCTTTTGTCACGGCAGAGGAGACTTAAAGAGGAGCTTTGTTACTTGCCCGAGGAACTTCGTAAACGGCAAAAATTCCCCAGGGATGACAGGAGGGAACCCGAGATGCCTTAAGTGCCCCCGAAACTGCTAGATAGGTCCATGACACTGCCCGAGGTGTCCCTGAAACTGCCAAAGGAACGTCTGAAACATTCCGAGGGCCACGTGAAACCGTAAAAAGGAACCTGAGACCACTAGAGGGCCCCGACACGGCAGACGGCCCGAGACCACAAAAAATCTAGTAAAAAAGTCTCCATAAGCTCCGAGGAGGCAGAGGGCTCCTGGACCAGATACATACACGACATTTCAAGCAGAGGAAGGGACGCAGACGCCTAAAATCCTACCGTTGTTGTCATATTTTGGCCTCTGCAGGGAACAAAACGCACAAGTTCGTCGAATGAGATGACACGTCTGAATTTTTCTGCTTACTTTACAGGCTCGAAAAAAACGCGGAATTACATCAGATATTTACCCCGGACCCGAGAGATCAGCGTTTTTTTTTCATATCTGAAGAGCAAAAAAATGGGAGGAGGCGGCCGGGAGGGGCCGCGCTAACCATTCCCCCCTGGCGAAATCCTGGATCCGCCCCTGCAGAGGGGTGCTGAAAACTTGACGCTGCGCCGCGTACTAACGTTTGGTTACGGAGTTACGCGGGAGAGAAAGAGGTGTGGCGCTCAGACGCTCCTCTTTCCCCCCTCCAGCGAGTCGCCTGTCGGAGATCGCAGCAGCCACTTTTTGGGCGATGCGTAGTGCGTTTGCAAGGTAGACGTGGACGATTCGCGTACAGAACCGCATGCTTGAGGCCACCAATCTTTTCACGCTCTGAGTGTTCGCCCACTAGTATCTGCGGCGAGTGATTGTTGCAAGTCTATGATCATTTTTGCGGAAGTGCTTGGATCCCAAGTGTCACGCGTATTTGTTTGAAATGGCACGGACTACGGAGATTAGCTCACTTTTCGCAATGCCTTTCATAATATCCGAGTCACAGGCTTGTCTCCAATCTCTGAAGACTTCTATCTTTGGGATTCCGGAGATCCTTTGAAATTATCGTCTGCTAAGCATTGTTGCCAGTTCCATTTGAAGGAAATGCTCCACCTTAACCCGCATCCGACTTTGGGTCGGCGGCGATCACGCCCGACTGGGGGGTGTGATCTAACTCACGAACGGTTGGTCGCACGATAAAAATAAGCACACCGTTGGAAATCTCGTGACAAGTAGAGCCCGAAACTGGTCCCATTTTAAGTTTTCGAGAATATGTAGGCCATTTACGCCCTATGTATGTTTTCTCATAAACGACTGCACGAGACCGAGAAACGGCCCGAATCTCAAGGGCTGTGACTAATAACGCATAGGTAACGGCACCAACACACAGATAAAGGTCTGCAGATGCCGATACTCGCCTAATTTCTCAGATTTGTTCAATATATACGCCGAAACGATGAGTTAAAGACACGGCAATTGTCATGCCGGATGTCGGGGGCGCCGCAAATTAACGGGAACTAATTTTAGCGTTCCTTTATTTTCGCGACGTAAGGCTATCCATGTAGATTTTATTGATCTTAGTGCTACTTGTGGTGGTTTCTCATGCTTAAATCTTGGAAAAATTAATTAGTTACCAATCTACACAATTGGCCGAGCTTTGTTCGCGAGAGCCTGTTTATTTCCAAGATATGCAATTTTTCAAGACTTTTTGAGGTTCTTGGTGTTACTTGCGTCTGTGCAAGCCAGCTCTGCCATTTTCTACCAATTCTAAGTAATTCATTGCTGATTTTGACGGTGGTACATTTTGGCTCACAACAGTTATTCGAGATCTGATCTCAGGTCAATGGCTGGAAGTCATTGATACTTTGCCCATTGACGGTAACTAGATGTCTGCTTCACTACTTACTAAAAATGTTATGAAAAATGCCGCCAGTTTCCCGAAAAACGACGACATATCTTAAAAATGGGCTTGACCTGAGGTCAATGACCCAGGAAATTCCGAGAAATCTGAGATAGCAGATTTGTTGCAGCTATCAAGATCTCTAATCCCTGAAAGTATTATTGCATGATTGCGATATCTAGTTTTCCGAAAATGTTACGGGGCGTTAAACTTGTTTGGACATAGGTCCGTTTGACCTGACCTAGGCCAGACACTTGACTTGACCTGAGGTCAAAACTTGGTGTGTAACTTTGTGTCAAGGTGTAAAAATGATCAAGCGAAAGGTACACGAAGTTTCATGGCGCTGCGTTTGTCCGTTGTTTCGCAATCCAAAAAAAAAAACAGGGGGCGGTCAATCCCACAATTTGGGGGCAGGGTATGACGTATTTTGAAGTGAAATGGTCAAGTCGTGGCCTGTAGTCTTGGAAACCAATCTGTAATATTCATGACGTCTCCACTCTGCACTGAGTCTCAAAGAGATTTTCCACGGTTGTCCCGTGTGCTATTCTGCTGTGCCCTATTTACAGCTGTGGCAGGACGTTACGAACGGATGCGGGCCGATGAACGCTTGTTTTCATTGGCCTGCGTGTAACGTATTGCGTCTGAGCTTCAGAATAAAATTTTGGTTTATTTGATTTTCTAAAGGTCCTGGCCATTTTTTCTGAAAAACAAATGCTGAGAGAGTTGTTAAAGGCATGTACCAGACCAGCCAAGTCTATTTCAGACCAAGATCGAGGGTTTCCTTTGGCTTAATGTGAAATTTGAAGAACATCGTTAAGGAATTGTTGCCGGATTAATCTCAGGGAAGTGAAATTCATAGCTCCGTTATACCCATTGTGAAGTCTCAGTTTGGAACTGATGTCACGGGAGCACGCGCAGCAGACACCATTCCCATTTCCCACAAGTCGCGTCTGTTTTGCCTGAAAAAGTCTCCTACACCCACTGCAATATCAGCTACGGAAAGTCGGACAGCAGATTGCTAATGATGTAAATAAGTGTTGTTATCATAAGCATACATTTACTGCTACACAAAAACAGAACAATTGACTTTCTACCCCAAAGGGATTTCCCCCACAGTGACCCATGGGCCTCATTAATTACCCACTCGGTCCCGGCAGTGTTGATATTTGTTCAAACAACGTTCGGATCAATGCTTGTGGCTCTGGCGCCGTCGGTCCTGTTCGGACTTGATACTTGATACCCGCTCGGGGAAATGATACCATGGTATTGTTTCATGTGTGAGCCACGTAACCATGAAAACCCGGCGTTTGGAACTTTCAGCTTGCGGAGTGAGACTTGACTGTCGATTTGGGCATCTTTTGCCCGTTGTCGGGCCGTCTGTGTAGCGAGCATACCACTGAGTAGTACCTACTCGATTTTGATGTTTCTTGAATGCCGGAGACCTGTCCCGCCTCAGGTTTTTGGCCTGGATGTCTGACCTTTGCGATCATCCTTGGCCTTTTGTGCATGGCAACGCCGTCCCTATGGTTGGCGAGGCGCCGGAGCCAACCGAAGGTCGATAGTCCTGAGCACTCAGACGGCCGGGAACCTGAGACTCCTGAGCAGAGACTGTCGTCAGCCTGAGACTCCTGTGCTGAGACGATCGTCACCCTGACGATGCTGAGCAGAGACGGCCGTCAGTCTGGGAATGCTGAGCAGAGACGGCGGGGAGCCTGACAGTCCTGAGTAGAAACGATCCTCGGCCTGACAGTCCTGAGCAGAGACGGTCGGCAGCCGGACAGTCCTGACGACCAGACAGACTGGCCGGGGGCCGACAGCAGCCGGGCCAGCCGCCGGCCGCCGAGGCCCATAGCCCTTTCCAGTTCACCTGCGGCGGATTTAATATCGGCGGACGGACGGACCGAGCGTTCGCCGGGGCGTGCTGTTCGGCCGCCGCCGCCGGCGCCGGTCGATGCCCCGCTCCTGTTCGCAGTCTGTCAGAGTCTATCTGTCGTCCGTCCCGGCGGACGGTTTTTTGTCCGTCCCGGCAGAGCATGCCTGTTGTCTGCCGCGGCAGAATCTGTCTGTGGCAGCAAAGTCTGCCTGTCGTCTGTCCCGGTAAACCGTCTGTATGTCACGTACCCTAGCAGAATCTGCCGTCTGTGCGGGCAGTGTGTGGTCTCGGCTTGGGTGAAGTCAGTTCGTCGTTTGCAGTCGTGTGGAATTTCAATCTGTATTGTGCTTCTTTTTTACGGAGGCACGCTTTTTCCTCCGTCTCCGCCACAAATCCGCATTACATTCTCCGACCACGCGGCTTGGTTGAGCCGTCTTGGTGGAATCAGGAGGTAAATCTGCTCTAGTGCAGAAAAGCCTTATCTCTTGAGTTTTTAGAAAAAGGCATTCGGCGATGGAGGGTGGGCATTTCGGCGGGCTGAAATTATTTCGCGATATTTACAGACTTAAATTGGTTTGGACTGGTAGAAGGTGTCGTCAAATGACATGACATGAAACGTAACCAGTCACGGCTTTTTGAGCTAGTGGTCGCCAATATTTTTTTCTTTATTTTACGACTGGCCTGTAATCTTTTATGTTCCTCGCGCAGAAGTTCATTTATACTTTGCGGAGGTCCTCTTGATTGGGTTAGCTTTGTTCGGTGCTTGCCACATTCGGCCGGTAAATCAATGACGACGTCTTTTTGGCAAACTGTGGGTCATAAAAATGATGATGTTTGTTGCGTATTTTTGGCACAAACGCGTATCAGCGAGTCATACGACAAAACTGTTAGAATGCGCATCTTTTTGCGCTGCCTAAGACAATTAATGTTCATGGTGATGCAATGGACTTATGAAAAGGAGTTAACGATTATTAATTTCACTCACCGTTTGAGCAATTTCAGTTACAGAACAACCATCCTGATCCATACCTGACTTCAAACCAAGCCCCGGAAAGGCGAGGTTATGTGCAGGAAATGACGAGACGAGTAGTAAAATCGGTGATCGATGCTTTAGTTAAGCCCAAGGGGAAAATCGGTAAAGTCTGAGGAAAAACCGGTGGGCTCAGTAGCTCTTCCGTACTAGGAATTACCTGTTTTAGGCTGAAGCCAGATTTTACGGAAATAGTACATTATTATCGAAAATGCCACGGTTGTCCAGCGATATTTCGTCGTGTTATCAAGTCATCAAGTCATCGTGTTATCACGGGTATTACTGGGAGATAAAAAAATATGCTTTTTCTCCTTCGGTGTTACAAAATCTACCTTTTCTTCTTGTCCGTGTGAGTTTACATTGAAAAAATGTTATCATACATATTTTAAAATCTTTTAAATGTTTGAATAATGAAATGTTTTCAATTGTTTAAAATGTTTAAAATGTTTTCTCCTTGTCCGTGTCAGTTTACATTGGAAAAATGTTGTTATACAGTCCAAAAACGTACATATCGTTGTCTCCTGCTCTGTGTAAAAACAGCCCTTATGTTCATGAAGAGGACCATCAGAATCCCTTTAAAAGGGATTGAAAATCCAGTCCCAAATTCTCAAGACCAGAAGAAATGCAATTCAATTCCAAATCCCAGAAGACTGGAAGGATTGCAGTCCAGTCCGTTTTCCGTTTTGCAGTCCTTTCCTCGAATAGTTTATTTTTTACTGGAACAGCCACATCGGTACGCACCACGATGTTCATTGTTTGTGCTTGGGTTTGGGCGTCAGCCATTCCCACAATTTTTGGCCCTTGTGTAAATTTTGACTTGCTGAGGAGACATCAGCTAGCAGACATTGGGAAGGATATTTTCATACATCCTTCTTCTGTTTTTAAAAAGGCAGCTTGTTTGGGTTCACAAAAAAGCATGATCTCGTTTTTCATGCAGTGCCGGACGGTGCGGTCAACCATTGCCTTCTTGAATGCATGGAATTCGGAGCAGGGAGGGGTGGAGGAGACATTTCCTCCGAGAGAAGGTTTTGTGCTTTGAGGCGCCTGAAGACCTCGTTACGCGCCACCGTTGGCGGGTGCTTGCTGAATTCGCTGGTTCCGGTTCGAGGCGTAGCCAGGATTCGGGCCAAGAAAAGAGGGAAGTCAGATCCCCCCCGCCCACCCAACCATCCCAAAATTAGGAAAATGTGCTAAATTATGTCCGCCTTATTTTCGTGGGCCCCAAAGAAATATGCCAAAACTATAATAAATGGCAGTTTGCGTACTGTTCCTCTGGCGTTGCATTGCCGGCCTCACGTGACGGGATGACTCAATGAGAGGGTTCTCGCAATTTTGCGAGCAGACCGGGTTCGATTCTCGATCATGGCGAGGGGTTTTGTTACTGCTTCTGCATTTTTTTCTTTGCTCCTGCTCTTTACCGTCTCTATCATTAGTAGGTTGCCCTTTGGCCTGACAGAATGCCTCCGAATTGACCTCAGTACCGGCTCGGCGAGCGCTGAGTAGTCAGCCTCCCGACCACTGCTGCCATATTCCACCGCACCAGTCCCTCAAATCGCAGTTGCAGGACCAACCAGAAACCTCGGTCCGACCGGCGAAGACCTCTGGGAATACGTAATCGTCCTGTACTTTTAATGCTCGTAATCCCTTGCTCCGAGCTTATGGGGCCAATTGCCATTAAACATTTACCAATCGATGTGCGAGATGCGATTTATGTATTTGTCGTTCCTTAGCTTGGTGACCTTTCAGTTTTCAACGTCGAACAGGAACAGCTACGAAGTTATGCATGTCCGTAGACAAACAGTGCAAGAGCACCTCGGAATATCTCCATGTTACATCGCATGTGCAGTGTTCTTTTATGTAATATGCCTGGCTGTTAAATTGTCTAAACTTTTTTATCACATTACACAGCTTTCACAAGGCCATGACGAAAGCAGACGCTCTGATAATAATGAAAGGTCTCCAACATAATCCAGCTCGATCGTTCTGTCGCTCCATCGCTGGTGCTGTCCTGCCAGATCGTTCGTGCTATTTTTTTCACGCCAGCATTTTGTGCCATTGGAACTCAGTATTTTTGCATTTGTCGTTGAAAATGTTTTTTTTTCTGGTAATGGCGCAGTCTTCCCGTTAAATGGTAATATTTATGAATCTGCTTTATTCATCTAGGAATGGTGCTCATGACGTTTATTTATTGAAGCGCACGAAAACCTTAAGAAACTTTCAGAAATGTGGCAAATCGCCAGTCTTTCTTTACCCTAAATGGGCGTCCAAAGACTTTCACATACGAGAAAGACCCCTGAACTGGCAGCAGTGTTCCAGACTTGCTCTCGTGCACGTTCGATTAGGGCTACTCTGTGATGTGTTGGGGATAAGAAAATCCGCCCACTATCACGAGCACGACTACTCCGCACGGGAAGGTCGACAGCAAATCAACGTGACCTTTAAACCTTGTCGTTGGTTCCTTCGCATGTGTAAAGTCATGCAAGTACCGGCTTACCTTAAAGTGAATGATAAATAAACGGCAGTGAGGAAGGATTGCCAACAAGATTGCAGAAAAGTGTGATTTAATGCGCAGTCCAATCCAAAAGAATGATTTCATTCCTTAAAAGGGATAGAAATTCAGGATTGCAAATTTTGGAATCCAAGTCCTGATGATCTCTGGCTCAGGAGTTGTCAGAATTCCTCTTCAGCTGTCTTTCCGTTGACCTCTTTGGTATAGCGAACATTTCCAGTGTTTGCCGTTAGAGATGCTCGAAGTATCGTTGTTAGCTACATATGCAGCGCGGCTACTGAATGAAATGTCGGGAAAACAGATCCGAACACACAGTCGACTAGCTCTTTGTGTAAGGTTTTGAAGGACTCGGACATGTTCCCAAGAAACGATGGTCATTCTCTTCATGTTGATGTCATTCTATCAAAAGCATTAATAGCAAAAATGTTGTCATAATTTCCAGTGGTTTTGGAAAGGTACCCTAAGATGTGGAATTGGTCATTAGTAAATTACTGATTCAAGCTTTGCATGCAATTTCTCAGTTTCCGGAGCTCACCACGCCACTGCCAAGTCCTTTCATATGTCGATGCTTCAGCGTTGAATATTGCACTGCGCTACCACCAGGTTGACGTACTGCTGAACTGTGTCGATCTGAACGTGTGGTGTAGTGCTGCGTTATTCCACGTCTCGAGTGACTCGCTGCAGAGTCTCTGGCCTAGCACACGCCTCTCACCCTCGTCATTATCCGCTGCCATCGGCTCGCCTCGTTCGCATCTCATTGGTTCCCCTCAGCCGCGCCGTCCCGATCGCTGATTAGCCGGCCCACCAGCCGTGCCGGTAGGTCTCCACGGCCCGCTCCATTTCTGCCCGACCGCCAGGCGTAATGTGTCCCGCCTGCGGGCCGGCGACTCTACACAGACCCATCAGCGTCCCGCGGCTGGCGGCGTTCGCTTCAGATGGGCCGACATTCGCCGCGCGGCAGTGGCCCGGGAGCCGGCTGAGCCGACTCCAGCCCGCGGCCGCCGCCGAGTCCGCGGCAGAATCTGCCGCCGGCTTCTGCCCGCGCCCGCCCGACGTCCGCGGCGCCGCGCCGGCCGATCGTTCTGGCGAGCGAGCCGTCTGCACGCACCGCCCTCGCTCCGTAGACGGGCTCCCCCTGAACGCGACCCAAAGCGGCCGAACTTATTCCGGAGGCGTCCGCGCACGGCGCACTTGCGATTCACGACCACGCACGGGCGTCTGCGGCGCGCCTCGTTTTCTCCTCGCCGCCCCTCGGGCGCTCCGCCTGCTGGTCCGGCGCGGCGGTGCGTGGGATCAGTCTCCCCCGGCCGTCTCAGCCTGCGCCCGCCGCCTGCAGACCTGCCGCCGGCTATTGATTGGCTCCGGGACGTGACGGAGTACTGGCGCTCGTGCGGCCGGCTCGCGCTGCCTCTCGGCCGCGAGAAGTGCCGGCCGCTGCGTCAGCCGCGTGCGTCGACTCGTCAGGACTCGCGGCGTTCTCGGCCTGGCGTCCGCGTCGAGGTCGTGCCGGATTTGGTTCGTCCGCGATTCATCCTCGTCTGGTCGTGGTAGTTTGGCGTGGAGCTCGGCTCTCCGATACAGCCGACAGAGTCCGGCCGCCGACCAGATATTGCGGCTGAGCGCGGCTCGGCGCCGGAATTGAAGCCAGATTCCCCGCCGCTCGCCGGAGTCGGAGCTCAGCTTCATATTCACGCGACGACGGCGGTGGCGTCAGGGAAACAGCGACAGAAACTGCCGCAAATAGGATTTGCCCCAACTCAGTGTGGCGCACTTCTCGTCAGGACGTTAACCGAAGTTGTGGAAAATACCTCGCGTACTGTGTCGGACGGGCGCAGCGCCATTTGGTTTGGTTTGGACTCATTTTTTTCAAAATGGGGAGTCATCGTGGTCGTTGTCGAGTAGTGCTCGCATTGGACGATGTGAAGGGAAGTCACTGGGTCTGAAAAATCATGACAACTGCCTGTAACTGCTACCAACTCGTAGCCATGTTGCGGATTTAAGGCAGCCTGCTTCGTGAAAAATGCATAGATTGCAACGTTACACCTCGCTTGAAAAGAATCAGCCTTACGTCTCAGCTGTAAAACGTTTGAATCCATGCAGAAGTTAGAGCAGCAAAAAGCCAACTTAATTGGCAAAACGTAGCGGGCCGCGTTTGCTGGCCGTCACGGTCGTCTTCCGTGCCGCAGTGTCGACCCGCTGACAAATCGTCCTCCGCCGTCTCTTTCCGCCGTAATGGCCTTCTTGCCGGCCTCTAAATAATGATCACCTCGTGCGCCCGCCGCCGGCACGTGGCCGTCGTGAACGACGGATGTCGATGCCGGCTCCTCGGGGAGACGTTTCCGCTCGCCGCACGGAATACGGGAGCCGTAGGGGTGATGGGCACGCCCCCCCCCCCAGAGCGGTCGCTGTACGTCTCTGGGGCGGCCGGCCGACCAGCGTGCATCCAGCGCGCTGGACGGTCTGACCCGTCCGTGCGGCCGTGTGATACGGATGAGGGTGGCGGCGTCGATCGGCACGTAGTGGCGCAGACGACGGCGGGATTCTGTTTGGTTAGCGCGTCATAGGACGGCGTGCATGTTTGGCTGGCTCGTCGTGTTTGATTAGTGCGACACGGGACGCTGTCTGTCGGTGTTTGGTTGATGCACTGCTGGGGTGTGACCGTCTGTGTATTTGTTGTGTTAATGTGCGGGGACGGGTGAACGGGCGAAGCAGGAAAGACCACCGTTGGTCACTAACGGGTCTTACAAATTGTAGGCAGCATAAGGCCTACGTAAGGCAGTTAAGGCAGCATTTGTTTAATGCGGGACGGGGTGTTGTGTGTCGTATCGCGAGCTTAGGGTGAGCTGACAGTTTGTCAGAGCAACGTTGTAGGTCTTGCCTCTGGATCTACGGCCTCACTAAAACCCTGCTCTGTTTATCGGAACAACATTGTAGAGTGCCTCCGCGCTGAACCCACTAAAGTCCCGCATCACTTAGCCCATTAACACAAATGGCTGTCCAAGCCAGAGATATCGCTCTCGTACACACGCTCGCCCTTCAAAGACGGCTCACGTTCCGCTCGGGCGCCGAAACTGCGGCCATCCTTCAGCAGTCCGGCCTGCCGCGGCCGCGGCCACCGCGTGCCCGCTGCGAAAGACAGCCGCCCGGCGTGACGAGGCCCGGGCGCCGACGGCCGACGGAAACTTGTCTGATAAACGAGATGGAGTTTCGCCCGGCAACGGGAGCCCTGTCGAGCGCGGCTGAGAGCGGCGCCGGTGTGCCCCCAGGGCGGCGGCGTGGCCAGCGCCACCCTGCACCTGGCCCGCACCGTGTGCCGCCGGGCTGAGAGGAACATCACGCCGCTGGTCAGGACCGGCGAGGTGGACCGCAGCGTCGCCGTCTACCTCAACAGGCGAGTTCGGCCGGACGGCGGCGTCGCATCGGGCGGTTTCGGCCGGCTGGTGGCGCCGCGGCAGGTGGCAGAGCGCCGTCACGGATGAGTTCAGCCGGCTAACGGTGCTGCAGTAGGCGACAGAGTGCCGTCACCGGTCAGTTCAGACAGAGATTGGTGCTGCAGCAGGTGACAAAGTGCCGTCACTGATTAGTTCAGATAGGGATTGGTGCTGCAGCAGGTGGCAGGGTGCTGTCACAGGTCAGGTCGGACAGGGATTGGTGCTGCAGCAGACAGCAGACAGGTTGCCGTCACAGGTCATTGTAAACAGAAATTAATGGTGTATCTGGTGACAGTGCCGTCACAGGTCAGTTCAGACAGAGATTGGTGCTGCACCAGGTGACATGGTGTCATCATAGGCCAGTTCAGGTCGACATTGGTGCTGCAGCAGATGATAGGATGCAGTCGCAGGCCAATTCAGACAGAGATTGGTACTGCAGCAGGTGGCAGGGTGCCGTCACACGTGAGTTCAGCCGGACAGGGGTGTTTCAGCAGGTGATAAGGTGCCGTCAGTGATTCGGTTGGGTCTTGCAGCTGGTAAAGCGGCTTGGCCACGCACCCCAGCAGATGAGCTGACTGGACGGGTGGGTAAACCTTCTTTTTTGCACCCCTGGGTCTCATAAGCGTCAGGTCAGTACGGATTTCGGCCGGAATTGGATTTGTCAATGCGGGGCTGTCGTGTAGCTTCGCAATCGTGACAGCATTCTGACTTCGGAAAGTTGGTCAGTCGTCAGAGCTATTAACTTCACGAGTTGCGTGACTATTGCGCTTGTAGTGTTCTGATTGTCGTGGAAATTTGTGTGCTGATCTAATGAAAACCGCATAATACGGCCATTACCTGTCGCTATTCCGGCCTACCAGACATGCTACTTGTGAAACGCTGGAGTTATTGTACCGTTTGGAATTCCCTTGGGTAGGACGTCTGGCGTCATACCGAGGCATATGAAAGATCTGTTAATGGTCGGAAAAATTTAGGGCCGATTTGTATCAGGGAGCTTCAGTCGGCCAGTCAGGGTAACAGAAATAAACCAAACAGAACAGTGAACAAGGAGTTTCGGAACATGAATAGACGGCACGAGCGCATTTCCTTTTTAACCAGATAATGCGAAATGTAGTTGTTCGCATGTTGTTGGTTGTTTTGGGGGAGAATATTTAACTTGAGGTCACGAAGTCTCCGATACTAAGTGCTGGGATATAAAGAGCACGTCTTTCTGGGAGCGTAGTGAAAGACACGTTAAAGTATCTGCTTGATCGGCCGGAGAGGAGGGAATGTGGAATGGATGAAAAAAAATCAGTAAAAACACCATATCTTGCCGGATCTTGGACGTATGATTTCCGTGGGTCAAAAATGGCGATAACGCATCGGTAGTCAGTGTAGTCAGAGGGCGTGACAGCCGTGGTAATGACGAACGGTACGTCCGAGGGGAAGGACGGAAATCGACGTGACGGCACATTAGGCCGATCGTCGGCTGTAAATAAGGAGCACTTCACTCGACGCGACGCTGCAGTCGACGCACTCAGCAGTTTTCTTTTTGTCGGCGTAGGACAGCGCGTGGCTGAGCAGGTTTTGAACTGGGGGGAGGGGGAGGCGCCGGTTGAAGCCTGCCGTCTGCCGCGTGGTGGTGCCGGCGCATTTCGTGAGGTCGTTGTCTCTGTCGGAGCTGCGAGCCCTCATCTTCGGGACGAGCGGCTCGTCGGCCTGCGGTGACGACGGCATCAATATCCTCATGTTTCGGACGTGTTTTGTTTCGGTGGGTGATGTGGTCATGCATTTGGTCAATTACAGCATATCTCACTGCGATGTTCCGAAATCCTGAAAGCACTCCCTCGTCCACCGTGTCTTCAAATCCGGTGATCCTTCTGTCCCTTCTGATTTCCGTTCTATCTCCATCGTTCCAGTCATCACCAAAATTGTAGAGCGTGCCGTCCACCAGCAACTCCAATTGTCTTTCCGAACACCACCTCTTCTCCTCTACTCAGGCATGGTTTCTGTCCCCGTCACTCGACAGAAACCGCACTGACCTCCATATCTACCCTATCCGCATGTGACCACAGAGAAGTGTCCCTTCGCTGATTTGAGCAAATGTTTCGATATGATAGACCACTCATAGTTCCTGTCAGAATTGAGACTCCATGGTATCGATGCATCCTGGTTTTCCACATGCCTTCGGGACCACACCCATAGTGTCAGTTTCGCTGACAGTCTGAGTACTGTGAACAAAGTTCCACTCCTCTGCCCAGCGGCATCGGCGTATTTCAAGGATCATCTCTCGGACCTTTCCTCTACGGCGTCTTTGCCAACGACCTTAGTTTGTTCGCCTGAGATGCAGTGGTTGTCCGATACGCCGACGACACCGAAATTTTGGTCAGCGGCAAGCAATCTGAAATTCAGAGCGTCGTCGCTCACATGGAACAAATCCTAGCTTCCCTGGACTTTTGGTTCCGAGCTAACGGACAAAGTAAACGCCGTCAAGACCCAGCTGATTTTCTGGGGCAGCCCACGAAATATGCGCGTCGTCCCTGACATCAAAATAAATCCCGCGATCATGATATAGCCCCCACTTCGGAAGCCAAAAATCTAGGGCGCCACTTCGATCTCTCACTTACCTGAGATTTGCACGTTTTAGTGATAATGAAATGCTACTTTGGGGTTCTGGGTGGTCTGTCTCATCTGAAGGGGCGCTTTTAGATTAGACAGGGTCATCTCCGCGCTGGTCAATGCCCTGGTCCTCTCGAAGATCCTCTTCTGTATTTCGATGCGCGGTAACTGTACCAGAAGGAATTTATCCCGCATTAAAAAAAGAACATAAGTTACTCAGCGAAGGTAATTTCCGGCCGCAAAAACAAATACGACCATGTATCGGTTCTGTTGAGGAGGCTGCGGTGGCTCGATGCGGAGAACCTGGTCACATACCACACCGTGTGTCTCACGCACAAGGTGCGGCGTCACGGCGAGTCAGGGGCGCTGGCGGCGGGTCTCACCGCCGTGACGGAGACCCTGGACCGGACCACCCGTCAGGACCATCACATGTATGTGTCCCGGTCCCGCACCAAGATTGGTAAGAGGTGTTTCGGCTGTCGAGGTCCGACTTCGCACAACGCGCTGCCGCCCGAGATGACGCGGGCTTCCTTCGCCACTGTTCAGTCGCCGCCTGAGGCGACACCTGCCCGATGTGCCGTTTTCGCCTGACTGACTGACATGCTGCTCATGTTGACCCTGCTAGATATTATGGTGACTTGTATGCACCTGAGTGATTGTGGACGGTAGTATTTTGTGGCTCTGACAACTCTTTCCTCATGTTTTATTTCTCAACGAGAGGTTGTAATAGCCGCAAACTAACTGCAGAGTTCCTCAAAAGAAGTCGGTGTCTGGGTCTGTGTCTGTAACCGCTTGGAAGACACCTGCTGGTTTGCCTACCAGCAGTTGACTACGGCATTCCGCTGTGACGTCACACAAACCTCCTGTGAAACTTCTGTATAGGTTGAAACCATATGGAGTATTCTCGGTTTGATTTTGGCGGATATCGGTTCTCCGGTCCCCTTGTGACGTTGTGGTTCTATTCGCCAGTCCGTTAATAGGTTTACCCCATTAGTTTCCTTGTGTTTCAGAAATTTATGTTTAAAAATGAAAAGAGTGAACTTAATGTATAGCGTGTCCCAAACGTTAGTTCACGCATTTCAGCCACTAGTAAAACAGCGGGAAATATGGGCAGCCGTTCTTGTTTACATGTCGCATCCACCACGGATATCTATGTACTCCATGCCCTTGTCAGGCATAGTAAGTACCAGGCTGTCCAGCGTGTCCCGAGAACATTCCCGCCTCTTTAATTGTCTCGAGCGTTGAGAGGCCTTTGCACGGGTCTGTGCCGTCCATGCTTTGCTGCATCGTGGACCAGAGGTTCTGCAGAGGAGCCCTGTCGGGCAAATTCCCCGGCCACATTTCCTTGCCTGAGAGGTGTAGGAGGTGCATCCTGGACTATTTCCGGCTCTGTGCGGAGTTTTGCGCAGGAAGGAAGTTCGCCGTCCTCAGTGAAGAAGGCTGAAGACCTTCCCGCCGTTATGCCCTTCTCGAGGACTTGGCCAGTTTTCGCAGGACAGTTAAGTGCTGGAGGGAGTGACTTCTGTGATGTTGACTTCAGTGATGCAATATGGTCATTGTTAACGGTACGTTTTCGCACGGTAGTTTGGGCAGTAGCGTCAAAACCTGAGAGTTCACTGCTCCCGAAACATTTATCTTGCGTGACCTGTCCACTACCTCCTTGAGTTGAGCTTCTGTCCGTGGTAGGCCCTATAATGGGTCGTTTTTTTTTGGGAATAGGGTGGGTGGAGGAGGTGAACAACCGACTTGCCATTCCAAAGCACCCTTTTCAAGTGTTTGGTCTGCCAGTGCTTCAGCTTTGTATGGAACTGCAGGCGACCTCTTCTCTGCGCACCAGGGAACGTCGGCTTCAGGGGCCTCTTGAAGGAGTTGGAGCGATTGATGGCCTCGTGTATCTTTGGACCCATTAATGTTGGGACATATGGTGTCCATCCCATCCAAGCTGCATGAAAATCGTCTGCACTCTGTGTTTTTCGAACTGCTTTGGCCCAGACGACTTCCGCCGCGGTTGAAATTTCTGGTGGTCTTCCGAGCCTATGTTTGTCTTAAAAGGCCTCGTCCCCCAAAAATCGTCTCCACCGTTCGTTTGCGTTGTAGCGGGACGGTAATAGTCTGTTTGCGACCTCCCTTTGGTGACCATCCGCCTCTGGCTACCCGCAAGCATGGGTACGAATGGGTTCTATCGACTTGTTGCTGTCCGTGGCCTTCATAGCTGCGAGTGGAGCAGGGATCGCGTGCTCATCCCATTTCATAACGTTGGTTATGGCTTGGGACGCCGCGTTCCGCTGGAATCAGTCCACAGGCTTCGTAATAGAAGTTAAACGAGTGCTCTGGGAGCAGCGATG
Source organism: Capitulum mitella (assembly GCA_030062745.1). NCBI lineage: Eukaryota > Metazoa > Arthropoda > Thecostraca > Pollicipedomorpha > Pollicipedidae > Capitulum > Capitulum mitella. Next base: position 24,415,076 of record CP099846.1, read on the forward strand.
CAGCGGTCATATTTCAGACATAAATGGGCTTTTCGGTTCAGTTTAGTTCAGTTCAGTTTATTTGCGAATCTTTCCACCGCGTGGATTACTGTTTATTCGGTAGTCATTACAGTACAGCACATGCGCAGTAGTCATGCAGATAAAACTAGGCAGTCAGACACGTCAGGTTATAGGAGAAAGTCCGTCAAGTTTGCTTTTGGGATCATCTGCAAGCCAATCCTTTAATGCGCCTCATCATTCCCTGATGCCTGGTGTCAAACCATTACGAAGCATTCCCAAACCATTCCTCTGCGGTTCCTGTAAGCACTATCGTGTCGGCAGGCGTTCTGAGGTTCCTCAGCACTTCATGACCTGCTACGTGTGGAACATGGAAGTAGAATTCCTAAACCCGCGCCTGTCTGGCGGTCGGCACCATGCACGCCCACCCGGGGGAGGCTGTTGACACCTCTCTCTAACTCGCGGACGGTAGGAACTAGTCTCGTTTTTGCTTTTTAATGATATGTAAGCCGCTTACGCTCTATATGTGTTTTCTATTAGCCGAGTGCATGAACCCTAGACACGGCCTGGATCCAATAGCGGTGGAAGCGGGGGACGGGGGTAGGGGGGGCAAAGTGCCCTTCATCCAAAGACACGAAGGAACGTATCTTTTTGCCTCCCCCCCAAAAAAAGAAATGACCTCGTGGAACGTACAGGGTTTTGGCAGCCAAGCCTTGAAATAGCAACTGGTTATGGTTTTAAACGGTTTCAGACTTTCAGTTGCTTATATTGCTGCGCCAGTAAGTTCCTTGGTCTACATTTCTGTAAAAATAACGCCGTGTTTCAGTGAGGTTAATTCAAATAAAAGCGTGTAAAAGTTTTCATTTCTTGTTTTGCGTGTTTTTGTCGAACGAAATCCAAACCAGTTCCTTTGGTCATCGCTGAAAATGGCATCGTTCAATGATGCTGGGTTTGAGGCACCCCCGATTTCGGGACTTACAAACGTTAAAAAAAGTCGCTAGACATATCCGTAAAGGCATGTCTAGACTGAACTGGACAGAAATAGACAAAGCAAGGCAGAGACCGAAAGACATGATCGGAACGGAATCAGAACAAGATGGTTACATTAGTGACTGTCAGTACCCGTATGCCTCCCTGTGCACAAGTGCTTGAACCCTCTCGACTGATGTAAAACGTAGCTATTCGAAGTTGTGTGTTTTTTGTCAAAACATTTGTGATGTGTCCTGCATGCCTGCGAACCCGATAAAGTCGTTGGAAATGTTGGCTTGCGCTCCCAGTCCCTCTAGCATGTTGAACTAGATGAAATGTTGGCGCAGTGACAAGAAGTTGGGCTAAAAAACGCGGCTAGCATTACCATTTTGGCGGCGCATTTTGCGCTTTCGGCGCACCAGACCAAACCACCTCAGTCACATCGAGCGATGTTTGCGTACGTCTGGTTTATGCGTCTGGTTATATGGTTACGTCTGGTTGTATGGTTTATGGTACATTGATAAGATACAAACTGAAAATGCTGTACTGAAGGACAGTGGACAGTCCATTGATTCGTTGATAATCTCGTCATGTCTGGTCTGAACCCAGAATGAAATGACCCAAATCCGCTGAGAAATCAAAATTTGTGGGTACTTTAGGTTCCGACAAATGGGTGGCTGGATCCGCGAGCGCTTTGCCCCTATCCCGAAATAGCTTCCGCCGTCCCTTCCTGGATCTCAGGGGTTGTGATTTATTAAGTCTAAGTCAGGGCACCAACGAACAGATCAAAATCCGCAGATTCCGATACACATCTAATTTCGGTGATATGTTTAATATCTACGCGGAAACGTTAAGTTACGGGAGCGCGGGATGGAGTTCGTGGACTATAGTTTTAGCGTTCCCTTATTCCATTAAAATAATCCTTGCCAAGTAGTGTTTCATGAAGCTAGTGGCTCCTTTTCTGATTTTCCGTGTTTAATTTGTACAGCCATTCATTTGGTTTGGATGTACGCAATTGCGAAGCTTTATTCGCAAAAGCCTGTTTGTTTCCAAAATATGCGTTTTTTACGTTTTTAACTTCTTAGTATCATTTGGAACGGTGAGTACGGTTGTAAAAAGAACGGTTGTACCTTTTTCTGTCCGTTCAAAGTTATTCATCGCCGATTTTGACGGCGGCGCATTTTGCTCATAACAGTTATATGTGGCCTGACCTCAGGCCAAAGGTCGGAGGCCAATGGTGAATGACCCCTACGTTTGCGAAAAATCCGAAACCTGAAACTTGTTTCACCTGGCAAGATCTCTAATACCAGAATTTTTTATTGCGATTTCTGTTTTCCGAAAAGTTGCAGGTCGCTCAACATTTTCGGACATAGATCCACTTGACCTGACCTAGGCCACAGACCTGACTCGACCTGAAAAGTTTGGCACTAGATGTAAAAAAGGATCATGCAAAAAGTACGCAAAAATTCGCGGCGGTTCGTTTGTTTGTTCTCTTGCAATCTCTGAAAAGCTTCAGGGGCTGTCAGCTGACTCCCATCTCATCAAAAGAAACCGGGACTGGCTCACGGTTGCCAAAATAGCGGAGCCTTTAGGACCACCGATGCATGTAGTCGCGAGCACACTAGTCATTAGGGCTTGATATCGCTTACTTTTGGTCGCAACATCGCAACAACAACAACATCGTCTGGTTTTACCTCGCGAATTCTAGGTTTAACTTACGTCTTAATTCGCACGAGTTCCTCTTCTGTCGTGTGGGCCCTTATTTCTGCCCCGTTGAATCTGGAGGCGCTTCGTCTCACACCCTTTGTCGGACAGCCTTTTGGCCGACCGCGCAGCGGCCCGGCTCCAATTTCGCCGGCCGCGAACGGAAGTACGCCGTTTCCGGTCAGAGCGGCGGCGCCGCCGGGCGCTGGCGGCGACCTTTCGTCTGCGGGGCCGCTCTCCGGCGCGTATTGACCATTCCAGGTGGGGATCGACCTGACGGATGGCGGCCGGGCGGGAAGGGGGGGGAGGCGGTCGCCTCCCGCGCCTCACGCTCCGCGGCAGCGACGGCCTGCCCGCCCGCTGGGTGTTGACGCCGCCGCCTCGGCGGCCGGCTGGCCGCGACAGCTCAATGGGGCTGCCGCGGCCGAGGCGGCCGAGATGAGGCCGCCGGTGCCTGGCTGTTGACGCCCGACGACGCGGCCGCCGGCCTCGACGAGCGCCTGAATTATTCGGCGGCCGTGATCGCCGCCCGTCGGAGATCGGATCGTCGGTATCGACGCCGTGGCCGCGTCGCCTGCGACGGCCGCGGCGCCGGACGGCCGTCGGGACTGACGGCCGGCGGCGCGGTGTGGCCATATCGTCCTGCGGCGGCCGCCGCGGTTTTGGCTGGCCGTTGGCTCGCCGCCGCTGGCGGGGCCGACTGACCGCGGCCTCCGCGCGATCTGTGACAGTCCGGACGCACATCTGTCTTGACGTCATGCAGTGATCACGACGTTCCCGAGACAGGTCTTGCTTTCCCTGTGACTTTCGTGCGCGGGCGTCACTGCTGGGCAGAATGAGTTTCTTTTGGGACTGACTTCGAGATCAGATTTCTTGGGCTGGTGACGTTTTCGAGGACGTTGCTTTGCGCAGATAGCGTGGTAGGTTGTCCGGGCGTTTATATTTGGTGTCCAGTTGTATAACAACGGAATGCTTATTTTGCACTTTAACGATGGCCAAAAAAATGTATTCAAGGTCATCAAAACCGGCATGCGAGCCGAAGAAATTGGATCCATGTTATGTAATGGATGGACCCACATGGACATACAACATGGATGTATCCATGTTGTAATATGAATTCATCCATGGATTCATGTTACAAAACTTGTTCACCTTCCTTGCTGTATACGGTGATCTAAAGTGCGGTGGGTGCCATCGTTTTTCTGTATCTGTTGAAGTCGTTCTCAGAAGGAGAGTGGGGCTCGCGTTGTTGACCGCCGCGATGTAGAAACCGTTGGCGAAAACAGCCACATCACTCCAGACCACACCCCGCACCCGTGCCGTTTTTCCGCGCCGCCGGCGCCGTTTTTTACCCACTCCCGAGCTGGAGCGAGCCCGTCGGGCGGCGTCCCATTTACCTGTCCGGCGGCCGCGTCGCGCCGGGCCCGCGGCAATCGATGCGCGTGACGCGCTCGCGGCAGACGGCGTCGCCGAGAGCGCGCCGTCGGCCATCGATCACGGCGCGCGTGCGGCGTGCGTGCGCGGCCGCATCGGGGACAAGGTCCGGAGCCGTCGAAAGCCGAGTCGACCCGCCCGGCCTACATAGTGACGCTGCCAGGGTCGGCCGCCGCCGCCGCCTCACGTCAGGGGCCGGCGACCACCGCCGCGGCCGCCGCGACCGCGCCGCGGCCGGCGGGCTGCTGTGCCGCTGGAGGGGGGGGAGAGAATCTCAGTGCGGCTGCTGTGCAAAGAGGCTGTTGCGCCGTTCTCCGGTCAGATGCCCGGCTCGGTGCCGCTGCCGTTTTGAACGGCGCGGCGTCCGTGGGAGCTGCACCTCAGCGCCCTCGTCACCGTGGCTGGTGGCGGAACGGACAGCTGGACAGGACGTTAAGTCGGCGAGGTAGCTGGACTGATGGGGTTTAAGGTGGCTGGATAGGCCGCGCGCTTACTGGATTGGCAGGCTGCTGGGCGGCATAAGCTGTCGCAAAAACGTGATCTGCTCTCGTGGGGGCATCAGGATGGCTTGGCAGCTTGATCAGTTCTGCCAATTTGCCGCTCCAGCTCTTTTCCGTGGGTAACTAACATGATGTTTGTGCGTTGAAAATGGGCTTTGAAGAAGGGAGCGCATTATCGCCTTCACCTGGATTGTTTTTGTCCGAGTTCTCGGTAATCGTTCGATATCAGGCCCAGCTTAACCGTATTCCCGGAGGGCTAGACGGTATGGTCGACTCCCGGCAGGGGGGCGGATTCGGCCCCCCCCCTGGGATCTCGAGAACTAGACATCCGATTTCATCGCAACAGACGGCAATCGATTTGCCTTGACGTGAACTGCATTTTCATACGAAAATAGATTTTCAAAATTTTACAACTTGTGGATACAGGGGGCGAAAATGTCAAAATTAGGGGTATTTTTGGACTTCTTATAACCTTATAACTCCGTTGTTTATGGACCGATTTCGATGAAACTGGCACGAATCGAGAGATTATGGAAAGGACTTTTACCATTGGTACACACATCTTAAATTTTGACAAAATTCATGGGCGTTCACAGGGTTTCAAAAATAGGAGGATTAGTTTTTAAGCAAATGAATGAACAAAAAAGGCAAAAACACTTTTTGGCTTCTGCTAATCATGTTATGCTAAAGAAGTACAAATCGCATTACAAGTTTGTATAATGCTAGCATAGGCGGTGCCAGGGACATGAAAAAGGGGGAACTGCCATGGTCATATGCTCCTCAGATCAACTTGTGACCATTGACCTTAAATGACCTCCAGTGACCTTGGGGTCATTTGTAATGATCTCGTATGCGTTGAATGTTATCTGTAAACGCTTTCAATCATTTGAATTCATTCTATTTCGAAAATTTCATTTTATGGCTATTGCGATATAGGGTACGCGCACTGAGATTTTAGGCCATAGCTCCGTGACCCGACCTGATATCAAGCTGAAACTTGGTACACAAGTAGAGGGCATCTTTCTACGTGATATGTATTCCGGGTTTGCCATTTGCGAACACGGCGCCGAAATTACTGCAATAAAACCAAATTTTGACTTTTGACCTTGACCTGACCTTGTAAAGTGATTCAGATGAACAAAATTTTATTTTGTTCATCAAATTGCACATAGCGCAACTATTTGGCTATACATCCATGTAAAGTTTTAAGTTCTATCTTAAAAACGCTGCTTTTGGCAGGCATTTTCCTTTTACTCAGCATGGCCAAAAATGGTCTGATGTGCCTCCCAAAAACGTTGCCTGGCTCCGCCCCTGAGCAAAATGGAAATTTGGAATTTTGTCACGGTACGTAGAAAGAATAGCTAGGAAAAGTGAGAAAGGTTCGTGAAGCTGCGTTAAAAAGCCTGGAATTGGCAAGCAAAAAACCAGAGGGGGGCGGATTCATCCCCCCTGCCGGGAATAGGGTTAAGAACTAGTATCGCGTTTTCAGATGAGCTTTTTGTGGGGAATCTGATCAGCTCAGGATGTAACTGGAATCAGTCGTGGTGGTAAACCAAACGGTGGGGAATCTCCTCTATGACGCACGTCCCAAACTAATCGTGATGATTTTTCTTGGAATGGCGCACGGCTTACGCTTGTCTTCGACCGGCGCCTCCTGCTGTTCTGGTTGTCGGGGCGGTTCTGAGTTCGAAAACGGGTTCCACGTAGCAGAGCTCCGTATACAAGGAGTGCCGGATCTATAGCTCCTGCCGTGGATAGCCAGCAGCAAGCCGAACTTGATGTGCATTCCAGTAGCGTTGCCAGGATTTTCGTTATGATGTCAAGTGCTACAAACGTTCTTACGAAAAGGACCAAGTATTAGGCCTCCCGAAACTCTTGATACCACAAGGGCTTTTTATTGGACATGATAGGGTGAGTTTGCAATGCCTGCTGCTCCCCCAGTTTGCCAGAGTCCTTCGCTTTCTTTCTGTGCGGCGTATGGTCTTCAGCATTTCGCGTTAGATCTGTCGGAATCCGATGGATTGGGATGTCGCCACCATCATTTGTTTTAAATATCATGCTTAATTGGCGCATTTGCGTCACTACGTAATTGCAGGGGCCGGCAGTTCTAAGCTTTGTCTGTCAGCCACTTTTCGCTTAGTTTTCGCAACATTTGAAATGAAAAACAACCATTGAAATGAAAACAACCACACAAGACTAAATTTTCAGTTAAATGACAGCGAACTCTGAGGAAGAAGTTAGTCAGAGTTAAAGGCAACACTCACTGTTGTGTGGGAATTGATGTTGCCCACATGGATGCGCTTCTCGAGATGCGGTCTGTGTTCAACTTACCCGTCTATTCGTAATTAGGAAGCTTGTTGTGCGCCACGTCGTCGCTGATGGTAGCCGACACCCTTTGGAAGTCATTTTGCGCCCGCAGCCGCAGCGGCGTTTTTTTGCGCCCTCAGCCGTGGCACGTTCCACAAAAACGACGAGAAGCAGTTAGAAGTTGGAGAAACAATTAGCCGTCGTAATTATGCGGATCTCGAGGATTTCGCCGCCAGTTTTGATGGCAGCGAGCTGCAGTCGTCGTTACGTTGACCCGGCTCGTAAGCGGGCGGTAGCCCTAGCTGTCGCGCTCGCATCAGTGGCCATCGAGAACAAGCCGACGTCTGTTTCCCCGAGCGGCCACCGTCCAGCCTCTGGCACGGACCAGACCGCGCCGGCTGCGACACCGCCACCGTTTGACGGCTGGGCGGCCGCTTCCGCGAACCGATGTGCTGGTGTCGACGCGGATCCGGCCCACGCGTCACAGCGGCGCAGAGGCCTGCGAAAGGGCCACGCGGACTCGGTGGAAGAACAGAATAACATCGCTGGCGGTGGGGCCTGACGCGTGCGCACGGAGGCGCGCACGGAACAGGATCATTGGAAGGTCGGGAGGCCGGCCACCCGCGTAATGAACGGCTCATGATTGGCCGGATGCGTTTGCCTGTCGTTCGTGCAATTGAGGGCGCAGATTCCGCCCCACTTCGTCGGGTTTGCTGCCGCGTTGATCTTGTATTCTCGTGACCGGCCGCGCACAGCGCGCGCCATTCAGTAAGCTTCATATGCAGTTGCTACGGTCCGCTTGGCCGCGGTTGGCGCTGATACGTTTCAATGGTTTTATTTTCAGTGGGTGCGGTTATTTTTGGCGAGTTATGTTGAAAGATTTGGCGTGAGAACGACGCGAATTCGAACTGTCCGGTCAGTTAGAAGCATAGGTGTTTTGACCTGGAGGGGCCGACATAATTTTTCAGGTCGTCTCGCCATACACTTGTAGCGTGGTAAAACTCACGAACTGCCTGATATCAGATCTTTGGGTTTGATTCCGAGTTCACTCAGACTCGAATCTGGACTTACAGGCATTTTAGCTTCGGGCTGATGTGAGTCGGTTCAAACTGCCCAGGATTGGACTCGGACTGAGCAAGTGACAGAACACGAACTTTAAATCAGAGTCAGACTCACAAAACCGTAAGTCACTTGAATCGGATTTAGACTCGCTTTAATACAAATTTGTGTCATACTGAATTCAGAATGAGATTAAGCCAAGTTAGAATCACATTTTGCCTGGAAAGAAAATCGGTGTGAATTACACCAATGTTCGGACCCATTAATCTTCAGACCAAGGGTAATAAGGCGTACGGTATGTTTTGGGGGACATTGACGTCTGACTGCTTGTCCACCACGGTGGTCGCCATGGATTTTGTGTATTTAAGTCCAGGAAAAGTCATCATATTCTTGGACGGCAAATTTTGCGCCTTGTTCGGAAAAAGACAAGGGGGCGGGCAGTGTGTCTGTAGCCACGTTGATGTCTGAACTAGTGTTAATCTTAATGGTCACAAAGGACTTCTGTACATCCAAGACTTGAAACATTTGCCATGTTCAAAGAATAAAAAAAACAGTCGTAGCTATCATTCGTAGTAGTAAAAATGCAATGGGTCTTCACCTTTGTTTTTGTAATGTGAAGTAGTAGAAGCATTATTTACCACACCCCTACTTGCTAAGGTAACACAGATATTGTATGGAACTTTCAGAAACCAGATGTAGTACAGGATTTATTAACAGGACAATATCTCTGTATATTCCTCACCGTATAAAATAGTCATTTTTACTGCTTAAAGAATTGAAAAGTGGGGATTACCTGTGATTTGTCTCAAACTCCTAATGGTTCTCATGGGATATTACGCAAAAATGTGGGTTTAAAATTCCCCCACATATATTCTTCGGAACTTGCTCCTTCCAACAAAAGCTTCATATCTTATCGTCGACACCACCGTGACCGATGGCATGGAAATCGTTCCGCACGTGCTGAAACGTCTTGCGCACAATACTTCTGTCGATCTCCTCAAGACTCCTGCTAAACGTATTTTCCACCGGGCTCTTCAGTGGTGCTGTCCAGCGTTCCTTGTAGCCTTTTGTTCCAGAATGCTCGAAACTGATTCGATCCGTGTGATGCTGTGCGCGTTGGAGAGATGTCATCCGCAATGCTTACAGCATCCAGATATGACGTCACAGCTTGACGAGAGTGGCGAGTGGCTACTTCGGGCCAGAAGAATATGCCCTTCTTAGGGCCCAGCTGGTCTAGACAGGGCTTAAGGCGTCGTTTGAAGCACTCTCCAGGAATGTTTGTATACTGGTTCCCGTTATCAGGCGTGACAGGATGCTGGGGAGCCCACATGTGTCTGGATCCCAGGAAAAGATCCAAGATCCCAGAAGATCTTTCTGCAAAATCTAAACAGGTCCCGAATCCCGCAAGATCCTTCGACAGAGTTATCAAAGATTTCAGAAGATCCTCATACAGAATTCCAAAAAGATTCGAAATCTCAGAAAACCCTTTGGCAAAATTTCCAAAAAGACCTTAGATCGCCAGAGATCCTTCAGCAAAATCTGAAAAGACCCAAAATCCCACAACAGAAAAATGATCCCAGGTCCTAGAAGATCCCTTGACAGCTGTATGAATCAGCAAGTCCTGGATTAAACAAATTTACCATATCTTGCCAGAACCTTTGTCATATTTTGCACATCATAGGAATACTTTGTCTAAAATGCTGAATGGATTCTGGATTCCTGAAGGTTACTGAAAAATCCACACATGTACTTGGCCATGAAGCTTCAGAGTTCAAACAGTTCATCAGGCTTTGCATTAGCCTAGCCTAGGACCCTGTTCATCCACCCATTGGAATGTTGACTGTTATTCAACAGTTCGGTTTAGTTAATTCCATGAGCTTTGCAGTGCAAAGCCCTTGATGATATGGCAGTTTTGAATGTGTCATCCAAGCCAAAATCAAAGGTATACACCTAGGTAGGTACCGATTAAAGACTGCCGGCATACTACGGGCTTCGTAAAGAGCACTAGGCTACTCGTACACTTCTTTACGAAGTGTACGAGTGCCTAGTACTTACCCAGGAAACAACTTTATAACCTAAAAGAAACGATATTTTTACCGGCGGTGACTGTATTGATGGCTACATATTGTCCACGCCTGATTCCTTCTTGCAAGATGCAGTGCGACTCTTTTGCAATATTTACATATTACGAGCGCGAATCGCGTATGCACACCTACCCCGCTGTTTCCTTCCCGTCCGCGTGTCCGGTCCACGGACACGACCACCCTCCAAATTCTGTGCTGCCGCAGACATGACACATTATGGTTCCTACACTGCAATGAAGGGTGGAAAGTCTCCATTTGGTTACAAATGTGGCGCTCTTGAAGCGCTGTTGAAGCAGAATAGCCCTGCATATTCATGCAGCTTCTAGCTTCTATCCAAGAGTAATGAAATTTGTGTTGCGGGAGGCTGCGCTATGCATTTATCGTATCGTTTTACTTTCCCTGTCTCGTCTGGAGCTTTGATGATTTTCTTACAGGGTTCACAGGAGCCATCACTATGGCATCGCTTTGCTTTGCGCGTGGCCTGTAGGTCAGTCGCTACTTACCTCAGAAGTCCGCTGGTGTAACCGGTGATTTCACCGTGCTGCATTTCTGGTGCTGTTACTCAGTCCTGACTTGCGTTTTTGCCGTAATGTAAGCGTGGACTTCTGTATCAAACACATAGACTTCTCACATGCAGCTCTGTTTCAGCCTTGCTTGGTACGACTCCATTACGCCCGTGCCGCCCGAACCCAGTTTCCAGACTCCCCGTTTTCCGTGACCCGACCTCGACTGCACACCACGTGACCAGCGACGCCTTGACCAATCCGCACACGTCCGGACCGGCGCCACGCCGGCCCAGGTGCCTTACACCCGCCGGGCGCCGGCACGGATCTTCCCGGGACGGACGGAACACGCACGGACGGGCCGGCACGAACCGGCACCGGCCAGGGCGGCCGACCCCGCATTCAAAGGGGAATGGGCAGCACGTTCGAGCCGCGCAGCCCCCCTACACTCTTCTCTGCTTCGAAAGCAGAAACTCCGGGTGGCGGCGCCGTCTTCCCAACGTCCCCTGGGGACCAGAAAGAGTATGGTTGTACATGGTAACAAACGAGGCAAACCCATGTGGAAAACACAAAATCAGCTTGGCACGAGAAACACACAGAAAGGCTGTCAAGACACTATGTTCCAACACGCCAGCAGGTACCGCTTTCGTCTCACCCCCAAAAACACGTTCCGTACGAAGACTCAGCAACCGAGGGCCCTTCAGCCACCGAGCTAGGGGTGCTAAAGACAACGGACGGGCAGTGTTTTGACCAGGTGTCTGGCAGCGGGACAGGGTGGAAGGAGCATGAATCCCCAAAACTTATCTGCCGGTACAACCATTCGTGGAAACAACTTAAACCTATTACCTTAACTAAAGCCGTAGCGGTCAGGGGCTCGCTTTTCACGGTTCGACCGCCTTGTCGCTACTGGAGGCACCAGCTGCGAGCCGATTCCTGGGTATTCTCAGGGTTCACCGCGGGGACACCATCACCCCACGTCAAATCAGACGACTTAGATGCCCCACGCCCCGGACTCGTGGTCTCCACGGCCCGGCGAGGCAGCGGCACCGGCCTGAACGTCAACAGACGTCCCTCCCTCCCCTCCACGGGCGACGGCACCGCCATCGCGTCCGAAGCGGCCCGTAGAGGGGCGGCCTACTCAAGAGCCGGTGTCCCACTCACCGAACCGTCTGGGAGTATGTGAGTCGGATCGAGACCAGTCGTCTCCAGAGGAAGAGCGGTACGCGGCTTAAGCCTATTGTGATGCACACACAACATTTTACCGTCGTCTAACCTCACACGGTAATTCATGTCACCCCGCTTGGCAACGACGACAGCCGGCTTCCAAGGCCTAAAGAATTTGTGATACTCGCCTCGCTTGGCAATACCACGGAAGAGCATGACATGGTCACCGACACTGTAATGAAAAGAGTTCAGTTGCTGCTCATCAAACTGTTTGTTCTGTTGGTGCCTGCCATCTGAAATACGTATTGCAGCATGGTATGCGGTCCGAAGGCCAGCACACAGCTCATCCACGTACACGGCAGCTGGCCGGGAGCGGGCGGCGGTCGGCGCGCCAATCTCTGCGCCAACAGGAAGCCTGGGCTCGCGACCAAACATCATGAAAAAGGGACTATAGTCTAACGATTTGTGAATTTGAGCCCGGTAGCCAAGCAAATGAACACGGGCAAATGTTTGTCCCACTCAGTATGGTTCTCAGACAGGTACTTGGCCAGCATCCCGAAGATGGTCCTGTTGACTCTCTCACAACGGCTGTTGCCCTGTGGATGAAACGCCGTTGTCCTGGTCCTCTGGATCCCCATGATGCGGCACAGCTCTGACACCATCTGACCCCTGAAATTGGCTGCACAGTCAGAATGAAGGTACTTGGGACATCCATAACGAGAAAACACTTGAGAAGCCAATGTTTCAGCAACAGTCACGGCCATCATGTCCGGCAACGAAAATACTTCCATCCACCGAGTGAAGTGGTCACAGACAATTAACAAATGTTTGTTACCGCGGGCCGTGGTCGGCAGGTCAGTCAAGAAGTCCATGGAAACCACCTCCCAGGGCTCTGATGGTTGGTTGGTTGGTTATTGGGGCTTAGGGGCGCACCGACTGCAGGGTCATTCGGCGCCCATCCAGGGCTCTGACGAGTACAGCTCGCCCATACATGCCCGAGGCTTTGGAGTGGGGGAGTTTCGGCCAGCGCAACGGTCGCATTGGTGGCAGAACTTTTCCACATCAGCCGACATGCCCAGCCAGAAGAACCGACGTCGCACCTGCTTCAGCAGTTTCTCACACCCAAAGTGACCCCCGCACGGACCAAAATGGAGAGAAGTGAGTACTCCCGCGACCAGTCCTGGCGGTCTTGCAGACTTGCAGACTCTCCGGGGTCAGTGGCTGACAGCGATATGCTTTGAAGAGCACACCGTTAAGAAAACTCAGCCGCGGCCAGTGCTGCAGCCACGGTTTAACACCACTGGAGACGGCATGACGGGCGGGGCACTGACCCACTGTCAGCAGGAGTGACAGCTCAGCAAGCACCTCGTCCTTGGCCTGTTCACCCTGAATGAAGCTCGTTCACCCTGAATGAAGCTAAGTGGCCAGCCGCGAGCAGAGATGCGGAAGCAGGTCTCAGTCAGGCAAACGATGTCTTCTACCCTAGACGGTCGCCTACTCAGGGCGTCAGCCACCGAGTTCTGCGCGCCTGGACGATACACAATCTGGACGTGGAAATTACCAAGAATTTCGAGCCACCGCGCCAGCATAACTGTGGGGTTTTTGAAGTTATAAAGCCACTGAAGGCTTCTGTGGTCAGTACGTAACTTAAAGTCCTTGCCCTTGAGATAGTGTCAAAATTCCTGAATAAAAACCCTGAATAAAAACAACACATGCTAAAAGCTCTTTTTGGTAGTACAGTAGTTTTTCTGAGCCCGAGACAGGCGATCACTGCCATAGGCAATGACGCGTTCGACGCCATCCTGTTCTTGCAACAAAACGGCTCCAATACCCTTGCCACTTGCATCACAGTCTAATGTGAATGGTCCTGTCCCGTCATCGGACCTGGGAAAGGCAACTACTGGGGCCTTGGTCAGAACCTTCTTTAGGCTCACAAATGCCTCGTCTGCCTCAGACGACCACTGAAATTGAACGCCCTTCCCCGTGAGACGAAAAAGCGGAGCGGCGATGTGAGCAAAATTTTCGCGTACATACGAAAGTAAGAGCAAAACTCCAAAAAACTGGACAAGTTTTTGGCCGTCCGTGGTTGCGGCCAATCCTCCACCTTCTGAACCTTTTCAGGATCCGTCGCCAGGCCCTGACCTGATTTCACATAATCGAGGAATTTTGCCTCCTTCCTGAAGAACTAAGAGAGAGAAGAAAGAGGAGCCAGTCATCATCACCCAGCCAAGGCATCTAAAGTGTCGCCAGTACGGGGAATCGGGTACGCGGGTAGACGGGTACAAGCATTCAGTTTCCGCATGTCTGCGCAGATACGTGTGTCACCGGATTTCTTTTTCACAAGACAAATGGGCGAAGCCCAGCCGCTCTCAGACTCCTCGAGAACACCATCCCTGACCAACTGATCCAGCTGCTCACGCACCTGTTCCTTCAAATGCGGAGGAATGCGCCGAGGACTCTGACGGATGGGAGGATGGTCACCTGTGTCAATGTGGTGGGTCACTAGTGTGGTATGACCTAGATGACCGTCAAACATGCTGTCGTGTTTTTGCAGTACCGTAAACAAGGCATGTCGTTGGGAATCTGACAGGTCAGTACCGGACAGATCAACCATCACCTCAATATCCAACGAATTATTCGACTAGGAACGAGACTCAGGCGCTAGCTCCTCAAAGCTAACCTCCAGCTCAGCTACCTGAGAATGTTTAGGTAAGGTAATGTGCTCTGACGTCACGTTCTTGACGAGGAGAGGGACAGCTGAACCAGATACCGTGGCGATGCACCTCACTACCTTGACACCTGGCACGCTGAGACGCGGCTCCACAAGAATAGGACCAGAGTAGTCACAATGATGGGCATAGCCCTTCATGAAACACTCAGCTGTTGGGGGTAAGGGAAAATCACAGCCCAAAACTGCTTGGCCCACAGAGGTTTTCGCAGCAGAGATGGAGCTAACATGGTCCTGTGCCGCCAACAGAAGTCGTTTACTGGCAAGGTCAGCGACACAAGGGACCTCTTGCAAGAAGTCCAAGTCGAGGAGACAGGGAACATCTATGGCCTCGGTAATGTAAAAAGAAACTACGTGCGTCTCGTTTGCTACATCAATGGGCACTTTCATCAGGCCCAACAGCGGCAGCTCGCCTTGAGATGCAGTCCTGGCTCTAGTTGAGGTCTGTGAAGAGTTACCCCAGAAAGGACGTCAAGAACAGACTTGTTCAGCACGTTAATTGACGACCCAGTGTCCAAGAGGAATTTTCACGGTACGCCTGAAATTGCTCCTGAAAACGTCATGTCATCATTGAGCGCTACACTTCGAGCGGCGTCGGCGCGACACCTGTGCGGCGAAGCCTTCGGCGACGCGGGGTTTGGGGGCACTGGTTGGCGCTCGGGATGACGGTGACCCCCGGTTCGTTTCCCCGAGCACAGACACGTGAAATGTGGCCCGACTTGCCACAAGCGTAACAGCGGGATTGCCTGTGAGGACAGGACCTGCGCAAATGTGACAGGCTGCCACAAGCGAAGCAGGATCGCCTCTCATCACTCTGGTCAAGGCTGTTACCACGCTCAGACCGGCCCCGCCACACACCGGCGCCACGCGCAGCGCCGCGGCTCCGGGCGCCAGACGTCTCGGCCAGAGATACCCGACGTTCTAACTGCTCCAGCCGTCGAAGTATCTGCTCCATAACCGTATCTTCAGTAGCACTTACCTGGCGCACAGAAGAAGCCTGAACACGTGCACTTCGAATGAGATTTCTCACTTTTTCCACGGCCCCATCAAACGTTTTAACTCCCGCTGCAGTCATCTATTCCTGGTATTTGCAAGGGAGTGTAGTGAGGAAAGGAATGGAACTGAACCTGGTCACCACCACTGCCCGGGAAAGCTTCGGCGACCAGCCGCTTCAGCTGAATGACTTACGCGTCAAGAGGCGAAGACGGGTCAAGTCTCAGCTCGCGGAGCCTGCTGTGTGCATCAAGGGCACATGACCTGGCAAAGGAACGGTTAAGTCCAGCGACAGCCCGGCTGTAAGCACCTCTCTCCTCCAATGCGAGGGCCTCAAAAGCGTCCCTTGCAACCCCGGTCAGGTAGAGCGGCAAGAAACGCAACTTAAGCTCATCATCAAAATTATGGAAAGTGGAGAAAATATCCAGACCAGCAGGAAGTGTGAAGAACGCCCCAGGTCCTGTCTCAGCCCCAGAAAACTTTGGTGCTTCAAAAGAAAAACCACCCACCGCTCCCTGAGGTACAGAACCAGAGCGACTCATCTCGCCTTCCGGCTTCATACCAAAAACAAACACAACAGGTACACAACTTATCTTATAAAGTTCAGCAGTAGGGCGTCGGAACTGTCGTCGCACGCCATTAGAGGCAGCGGACCGACGAGCACCATCCCCTCCAGGAGCAGGTGGTGCTGCAGCCTCACAGGCTTGACGGTCGCAGCAGGAGACTCGTCGGCGGGTGACGCTGGGTAGGCAGACGACGCGCAGCAGGGTACGCAGACGCCGCAGCTGGCAACGCAGTGGCCGCAGCAGCAGGCGGAATGGCAGCCGCGACAGCAGGCGAGGCGACAGCCGAGACGGCGGCCGCAGCAACGGGCAGTGCTGCAGGAGCTACCTCTGGCAGCCACCGCGATACGCCGCAGACATCAGGCAGCGCAGCAGATGACGGCGGAAACTGCAGACAGTGCAGCGACAGGCGTCGTAGATAGGAGACAGCGCAGTGGCAGACGCCTTAGACGGAAAAGCAGGAGACGCATTGGACGCAGGAGATGCAAGAGCGAGTAGCCATCTGGGCGTCGGCGAGCAGACAGCAGGGCTCCAGGCCCCGTCAGCGCAGCTGTGCCGAGCCGTCAGCGTCGATGAACTTGAAACAAGCACGGCGAACGCAGAAAGAGGGTCCACCCACCGCTTTTATGTCCTCGATCATCCGATTCTGAAGTTTCTGCCAGTTGTTTGCGTTATGCTGACTGGCAGACAGCGTCGCGTGCATCCTCAGCGAGAACCGTCGCTAAAACAGCAGTTTGTTCGGCCAACTTTTCGCACAACCTTGGATATCAACAAATATCGTTCGTGCGCTGGATGCACCCTCTGAATCTTCCAACCCAGCAGTAGTTGCAAACCGTGACAGTACGTATAATGTTCTACCTAGCAAAACTACTAAGCAAAACTGCAAATGTTCCAGCATGCGGTTTATGTAATTGCAGGCACGTAGCCATGTTGTCCTCGTGGGAGGACAAGTGCGAAATTTTGTCATATGCCGCCGGCATATGACGAAATGTGTAGGAAAAAGCAGCAATTTTACGTATCTGGCCTCATATTTAACCCCACAGTGATATATCAGTGTTTGTTTTTGCAACGTATTTATGATCACTATTCCGTATTCGTGCGAAATCGCTATATATCTCGTGCAGAACGCTTGGCTCAGGGGGAGGAGACACGGCCCCCACGCCTCCTTTAGCTGCGTCCCTGCATAATTGGCAAATAAAGACTTCTGCAGCGAAGAAGGTACATGTCTGACATAGGCATTTCTTTTTACCAGGTTGTAGATGCTTACTTAGATACTGAACAAATGAGGATTTGAATCGACTACGTCATTGTAATTATAACTTTCCTAATACTGCAAAGTAAGGAAGTAACAGAATATGGAGGCCATAACCATTATGTATCATGAATGAAGACTAATGTATCACTGACAAAGTAAAAGGTTCGAAGTGCTTCAGGTATACCATCCAGTGCTCAGAGTGGATATTGCACATGTATATATATTACGTACGTATGAGCCATCACTTGACTGCCAGTGGGGTGACAGATGTCATTAAGCGAGGGAGAGGCATGCTATCCAGACATGTGCCTGGGTCCTCGGGATGTTCTGGTCCCTGGGTCTTCTGGGATCTTGGAAAAGATTCAGAATCCCAGAAGATCTATCTACAGATTTTCCAGAAATAATCCCAGATCTGGGAAGATCCCTCGCCAGAATTTAAAAAGATCCCAGATGCCAGAAGATTTTTAATTTTTTAAGATCCCAGATCTCAGAGAAGCCTTCAGCAAGATTTCAAAAAAAGATCCCAGATCCCAGAAGATCTTGAGTCCAGATTTTAGGGGTCCGATCCCTAGTTTTTTCGGGGGAGGAGGTCTTGACACATGTCAGCTAGGGAGGGTGGTAGTGACCTGTGTCCTTGTGCGTGATGGAAACTTTTGCCCTCTGGCGTGCTTGACCTGAGACAGACAGTCAAACTTGTCAATGGTGTAAAACGTTCGGTTTCTGGAGAACTCGGCCAGCAATGTCGAAGCATGCCTGCACGTCCAAAGCAATGGCAAGCTCATAACTGGGTTGGGCGGCCCGCGATAGGGCTGGAAGCTCCTTTGACAAATCCGCTGCTTTCGTTCTGGTGAATGCAAGGTTGCCTCCTCCCACCTGAAGTAAGTCAGGTGGCCTTCGTTTTGGGTGTTCCGTTGTATGGGACTCTGGGACACGTTGTATTTTGCCGCTAGAACCTTTCCGAAGAGGCCAACCAGATTGCTCAAATCCCGCCTGATCCACTAAACGTAGTTCGACGTCGTTTTTGTTTCTCATTTCCAGGAATTGAATGACACAAATCTGTTTTTCTTTCCAGAAATTATGCATTGTCGACTTTTGCTCATTATCCTGTGTATGGTGGATTTTGATCCTCCTTACAGACATTGACAAAGCGTGAAGGCCTCGCTTTCTTTCTCACGCGTCTTGTAAAAGTGTGCGATTCTTTCCAGCTCCTCCGTGTTATCGTGCCATAGTGTGGCGGGTAACATCATTCTTCTAGAACTGGACCAGCTTTCTGTTGGTGCTAAGTCGTTGGGAATACCATAATATGTATGTGGATATATGTAGAGAGAGAGAGAGAACAAAAAATTATGTTCAGTTGTTGGAGACGTCCGTCGTCATGGTATAATATCGAATTATCTTAGTATAAATCTCGTGTTAGGTTAGTGTAAGACAGTTCTCTTCAATCTTCACGAACTCTAAAGACAGTTCCCGTCAGTCTTCACAAGTAGATTCATCAGGCAACGGACGAGCCGACTGATACGGGCTGGATGCACATTGTGATTAGTCAGCTGAAATATCGCAGGACTTTCGGAGTCACCAGATCGGAGTGATGCCGAATCTGACTCAGACTCAGACTCAAGGCATCCAAACTCGGACTCGGTTCCGACGCGCGGTTTTGGCCTATAGGTCTCTCCGGCACCCTGCACCATCCACCGTGCTGCGAATACAGTGGACAGTTCCAAAGGGTGGTGGAAGGGGGTGGGACTAAGCTGGCGATTCAGAGATTCCGAAGGCCCATGGAAATGACTGGAAGGGAACGGCCTGAAATCCTGTTCATCCCGCCCCCCTCCAGTTATTTTCGGAAATGCCCATCCATAGATGCGAAGCCGCCCTGTGTGGAAGAGAATCAGACTAGTCTTGTCCTGTGACAGCTGCTGGTCGTCTCTCCATTGTCGCAAGTTAGCCTCTCTTTCAGCACGATGTTTCCGCACGATATGTGCGGCTGCCCAGCAACCAGCGCAGTGCTTGTCTGATGTATGCCATTGAACAGACATCAGTGAGCGAAAAAAATCGGGATATTTGTTAATGAAGAGGTACTGTCTGATGGGGCCGAATTGTAAATGGCCTGCTTTTTACCCTGCGGTGGCCATTTTGCTCGAGACAGGACGTTTGCTGCCACCATCAAAGCCGCTACCACGTCAGCTGGGACCATTTGGACACGTCGATGGCGATGTGTGACAGTCGCTACCGCAGATGCAGGCCATTTAACAAACCATTCCGCCGACAGCTGCGGCCGCGGCCGGTGCGCATGACGAGTTTTTGCTCGCGAGGCCGCTTGACGACTGAGTTTTTGCGTCCTCCAACGGCGGCCGAGTCGGCGTCGTCACGAGCGTTTTCTGGACTTCTTCCAGGCTGAGCGACTTCCTGTTCACGGCGGCTCGCGTGGCGGCCAAAGCCGACGGTGTCGAGGAGGAGATATACGTCCGGCCGAAAATGGACTCGGCCCCGGACAATGCCGAGTAGGAGCCGGTGGCGGTCGCGAATCGCCGGCCGCCGACGGCCGAGAAATGGCGAGAGATAGCTGCGTCTCCAGGCGCCCTCCCCTCGCCCGGCGGGGGGGGGGGGCGGTGGAGGGTTCTCCCTGCCGGCGGCGGCGCTGCGGGCCGCGGCCGCGTGACGGGACGGAGGACATCACGCGCCACGTAACGTCACGTCACGTCACGGCCTCCGCGCGGTCCGACGAGCTCTGCCACACCGCGTGTCACGTTGCGCGCGCTCCATGGCGTGGCGTGATGAACTCCGTATCGTCAGCTGTCGTCGGTCGGTGTTGTGCTCACCGCTGCAGACTGCCCCCGATGCGGCGACCCTGACCACGGCGGACCCGTTGAATCTCGCGCTCGAGCGTGTGTGTGAGGAGCTCGTGACGCACGCGGTGGGAAGCTGCGGACCCATTACGCCCCATCGCCCGCGCTGACGTCTGTTTACCGTGTATGTGGCACTCCGTGTAAAAGTGTTATTCCTTACGTGGGCCATGCAGACAGTGCAAGGGATTCGCATGCGCGTCATTTGGTGCGATTGGACACGTGATTAATGTCAAGTGGTTTCTGATACGGCAGGGATACTATTAATATTGTTTTTTGTATTGTACGGAATGTTTGTTCTAAGATAAGAATAAATACAGTGAAGCTGTCGGTCTATATATTTGGGCTCTGCGCGTGTTGGAAATGTGAAATTGAAGGTCACGTAAGGCACTGCTGAACAGTTAATATATGTTTCTCGACATGAACACGTGCCAGGCATGTTGCTAGCAAACAACGTTTGCTGGATTTCATCACACCGGATGTCAGCCTTCCTTGTCTCTCAATAGTTTTCTTTGCTGCGATTTGTGATAAGGCTAATATAAACGTCCAGCATGCGCCAGCAGGTTGTAACTGGTCGGGGTACCCGTCTAACCAGCCCTTTAATGTCGCCTGTTCAGCTCTGGATACTGGTGGCCTTCATACGTCAAGGGTTTGCGGGACTTCCATTTGAGGGATTATGTCGTCATTGTTCGGCAGCTCTTTGTTCTTTCCGGCCTGCGGGCAAAAGTCTGTACCAGGACGCAAGGACATTGGGAGATCTGGGCCTGCTTCGCCTTAGTTCAGCACAGCTGTTGCCTAGTGAATGCAGCTTTGCAATAGAACGGGGGCGGGGCATTAGTCATGCCGTCGACTGGGCCAGCGTAAACATACGAACTCCGCAGAAAGTCTAGGAAAGAAAATGGGATATTTTTGCACTCGTTGTGCCCGGCGCTTCGGTGTCTTGTCCGTCCACGGGGCCCGAGAAACACGTCCGTTTTGCACCAAAACCAAAACGCGAGTGGAAGCAAATAGCCCGTCCGGAGATAAGAAAGGGAACCCTAAAGAAAAACCACTGAAACAATGTGCCCTGATCGGTACTCATTTGTTTGACACACATACTCGTCCCGTCCTGGCAAGACGGGTTCGAGTCGCTCCGGCTCTTGTTATGTGGCCGCCGGGTCAGCTGGCAATTGGCCAAAAGAAGGTCAAGCTGATTACCGCACGGTCGTGTCGCACCCTTGGCGGCGCGTTACATTTTCGCCACAAAATCAGCCGTTACCTGGAATTCCTCGATCGGATGTACGGGTCGGAATCTGTGCATCACGCTGTGCTTAGCACGGGCTCTGATTCCTAACATTACCACAGAAACCATTCGGATCAAATTCGTTAAGTTCATCGAGTCACCGAGTCACGCAGCTGTCGGTCAACCAAAGGTGGCGAGTCGTCGAGACTTGTCTCCGAGTCAAACCAGTGATGACTGTCCAGAGACGGTTCCAGCGCGAGGTCAGACGTGACTCACCATCGAGAGGTGCCATAGTAAGGCTGGTCCGGAAAAGCCAAAATAAGGTGCCGTTCACAGTCTGAACAAAGGACATTCCGGGCGTCGAAGAACAGCTAGAACCACTGACAACACGCAAATGGTTGATGCTGCCTTGGAGAAGAGCCCAAGCGTTCCTTCCGCCGACACCACCAAGCTCTTAGTGTTTCGTACGGCTCGTGGAGGATCACGCGTCTGGACCCGAAACGATACCTCTATCGCGTTCAAGTCAAGCAAACCCTAACTGGCAGAGAAATGTACAAGAGGCGATCTAGGCGCGGGAAGCACATAGGACATTTGCCTTCCTGAAACCCAGTAGCAGTGAAACTGTTCATGCTGTTTGCCTTTTTTTTGTTTGAATAAAACCTGAGGATGTGTTCTGTATGTGTACCAATTTTTCTTAAAAAGTCGACTAAATGGTATGGAAAATCTAAATGTTCATTTTCCGATACATTTTTGGGTTGCCGGGTACCACAGACCCAGTAGCATTAAGCGGAAAAAGGATGGAACCACGCTGCGGTGATGAGAGCAGAGTGGAGAAGAAAGCCCCTCACGAGACTTTGTTTTCAGGAGTGCGTTTAACGAAGTAAGCTTTGCGTCGTTAGTAATTTTCAGATTTTCATCATTAGGCTGTCTTGTCACGTTAATGTACAAGTAGCCTGATTACTATAATCAATATACCGACTAACGAAGAAACAGTCACTTTCCGATTTTCTGAAGCTATGGAGCAATTGGCCCGTTATATTCTCGCCTGTTTGGCCCAGGGCTCTTGAAATTTCCAACCTCCCGGGAGAGGTTCTGGCCCTGGGGACGTCCTTTGTGAAGTCCAAAGGTTCATAAAGTTATCATTCATAACGCGTCGGTCATTTCTCTCCAATCCCATTACGGACGCGCTCCCATTTACCAGCGGCGAGTCACTTTCGGAAGGCAAGACGTTTGGGATTCAGCGTCGCCGGCGGCACGACGACCACCAGCGAAATGGATTGAGTCTGCTGTCGGCTTGTCATGCACAAATGCCAAGCTCATGTACCCGGCTCTGCGTCCTCCAGCAGCGGGCAAATTAAGGTGTGCCCGTTTGGTGTTTGAATTCATGGTGGTGCGTAGGCTCGGTTATGATGAGAGGACAGAGGTGGTGGAGGGGGGCGATTGCCTTTGATGAGCTGAAGTAACCGCTGATTTGACTTCAGGTCTGTGCGATATACATACGACTTGACTCGACCTTCTGCGCTGTTTTAGACAGTCGAAATCCCGTGAAGTCATTGCGATGCGTCCAATCTGGCTGTAGATCCATACCTGACAAAACGTGTCTTGGAGGCTGCGGGATGGTTACGAATCACGATTCACCCTGGTGTCGAACACCAGGCTGAATCGCGTCTCTCGGCTTTGCTCGGCCATATGGAGGCGACATCTTTGGAGCAGCAACCCGTGATTCAGCGAAAACTCGTCAACGGCTGTCGTCGAGACGCATTCAAAAGTCTGTGATCACCACGTTGTCGTGCAGGACACCTTATACGCGTTGTGCTACCGGTAGCGCGTGTCACTTCAGTCATTTGGCGGGTTGTAGTTAACGAAGCATGACATCAGAACACGGGGGCGTAAATTGAGCATTCGTATTGAAGTGCGAATATTGGCTCATGGTTCCTCGTGTGAGCGCTTCCGTCGAACGATGGTGTACCTTTCTTTAACATGTACCTTAAGCCGGCCGTCATTTTGAAATTTCTTACCGTTTGGACCACTTTTCTGCCTCAGCGGTCCCCATTTCTGAGGACTCGCACCCTCCCAGGAGGGAGAACTTTGCCCTCATTGTTCCACTAACTGGATATGAAATTGTGCTCACTAGTCAGTAAAACAATGACTACTGACAAACAGGTGGATGCTGCTTTCTTTCCAGTTTCCTAGAGGCAGTGATTCTGGCAGTGTAGAAAACTAGCTGCAAGAACAGAATATCAACACAGTGGCTGGGGTACGGTTCTTTACGAATGATTGGTATGCCTAAGGACAGGACTGGACACTCCCCGCCCCAGATGTAAGTTTCTCAATGGATTTAGCCTACTTTGTTTTGAACAATGAAGATCTTTGGGCATTTTTTAATGTTTAAACATTTATCAGATACAAAATTATGTCTACATATATATATATATATGTATATGTATATATCATATAATTTACTGTGGCACACATTCTTCGTTTCCTTTTAATGTCAAACATTTATGATTAAAGATACTCGGAAGAAATAACACTGATAGGGCTCGGACCATACCAGACCAATAGAAATCTGGCGGCATCAAAAAACCCCTCAGGTTTTCGGAAAGACCAGTGCAGCCCGTTTTGGGCCCCTCTCGAGATTGAGAGGATCGCTGACGAATCCCTGTTCATGGGGCCCTCTGGCTGGCCAGGGTCTCCTTATGCCGTGCTAGGCACCCTCATAAGTTCTTACCGTCTAAGGGGCCTCTCTGGTATTCTTAGCGGTCTTATGGACCCTTTGCCGCGTTGCGGTCCCTCTTGCGGTCCGAGGGACCATTGGAAAGTCCAGGAGCCTTTCTATCCGCCTTAGGGGCCATCTTGCCGTCTCAGGCTCTCATTTACCCTCCCGGAGGCTCTTTGAGTGTATCAAGAACTTTAAGCTTCCACACCGGCCTGCGGAACCCATTCGGGATTTTTATGGCATTCCAGGGGTCCCTCTGCCGTCCTAGGGACTCAGTCCTCATCTTGACCGTATCAGGGGCCCTGTGACCCTTCTCGCGGTCTCAGGAGCAACCTGCCGTTTTGGGCCCTGTTGTGGTCGCAGGGGCCTTCTGGGGGCTTCAGGGGCCATTCTGTGTGTCTCAGGGGTCATCTAACCTTCCCAGAGTTCCCAGGTCATCCCCCTCCGACTGCATCAAGAACTTGTCACGTTTTTATAGAGACCCCGTGAAGCTCATACAGGCCCTTTCAGGACCCCTTTTGAGTCTGAGAGGGGCCCCTTCAGGGCCGGCCCGAGAAGGGCCCTTTCTCAGGTTTCAGGGCGAGGGATCGCCCCATCGACCCCGCCCCTCCCCCCCCCCCTTGGATCTGCGTCTGTGTAGGGGCCTTTCTTTTCTCCATAAAACCCAATAGGGTCGGCTGATGACGCTTCATTTCATTGTCGTCAGCGCCGGTATACGACCATCCGTCTCCACAACCAAAAGAAACAACCGCAAACAAGGCAATATATGGGTGCCACTGCAACTAGAGCGTTTCCCATTGCTACTTATGCGTACGAATTGTTTGCGGTTTGTACTGCCTCTTCAACTACCACATATTACCTTTCTTTCGCCCGCTCACCCACTTCCCCTGCCCTTCAGCATTGCTTTATCCTCGTTATGGTCATTACTCATTTCCATTTAAAAGCTTAGTTTTCGTCATTTTGTGACACTTAAATACGCCTACTCTTCTGTAAAAATTGCTAAGTGGCAAACCAGCATATGCCATTTCATCGGGGTTGAAAAATTGAGGAGGGTTGGAGCCCCCTGGCTCCATGGCTCCAGCGCCTATGGGAGGAAGCAATACAATTACCTAATTATGCAAATCATGGCTGCGTCACGGTAATTAGGACCTGTCGCAACGTAAGGTTTCAATCCAAATCTCTACGATCTGCAGACGTTCTTTTCTTCTCCCTGATAAGGAAAATCCGGCCGCTGCTTGTTCTCGATGCTCGAGCACCAACGCAGGCGGCGTGCACCGATCGCTAGTCGTTAGCGACGCGCCGCCGCGCCGGCCCAGCTCCGTGCGTCGACCGCATTTTGGCCGGCGGGCGGTCGGGCTGTCCGGGATGATACGGCCCAGTCAATACCGCGCGAGCGGTTATCTGGCGCCGAAGTGTGTCAGTCGCCCGGCCAGCTGTTCGTTTGAACCGGCTGACCCCGTTTCCGGCTTCGGCCGGCGCCGGCGGCGCGCGCGCCGGTCGGGGGCCGAGCGCGTTGCCGTGCTGTCGCGGTCCGCCGGCCGCCGCGCCGCGGTCCATCGCTGTGAGTTACGTCGACATATGGCGACCGGCCATCCGAACACCGAGCCGCCCGGGCTGCTCGTAAAATTGCAGACAATTTTGTCCGACATGAATAGATTGTGGCCATAGGTTACTGGCGGCGCCAAATAATGCGCGAGATGGGCGCGTTGCGGAGCGGATGGAATGGGCATCCCCGCGTCTCGCCGCCCGGGCCGTTCAGGGCATGGAGGCAACAGTCTGCAGGCCGCAAGCTCAGCGTCGGTGGCGACGTCAGGCGCAATTGTCCAGACTCATGCTGGTGACTCCGCACCGAGCTGCCGCTTGAGCTCAGAAGGGAGGGCGTGTTTTCCGGAGCTGGTGTGGGTTGTCTGATGTCTTCTGCGGATCATGACGGGGTGGTTACAAGCTCCGTTCAGTGGTGCTTCAGGGTGATGGGTTATCGCATGGCTAATGGCGTGTAAGCTCCCATTTGGTGCTGACGCCTGGACCCCTAGGCTGTGCCGCACGCCCCGCAGTCCGGCGGTGCAGCATCGATCAGGCGCTGCTGACGTCACCGTTGCGAACCTAAACGGGCTGAGATCTGCGGATCAGAAGACCATCTGTCTCACTGGCGCATCCAGGGGCCTTGGGGACCCGGTCCCTTTAAGGCCCCCATTTTTTGTGAAAACCATTGCACGTCGTCTTCCCAGCAGGCGGTTTTCGTATGAATTCACTTCACACTGAGTTCCCCCCCGTAAGGAAATCCTGCCTGCACCCCTGATCTGTCTTATCCAAGACTGAAGGGCGCACATGCTGTAGCTGGCGACATGTGCTGACGATGGGGATTCGGAAATAGTTACAGACTGGTGAGGAAGGACCATCACTTTTACAGTACGAGAAGTTCTGAAGAGCCGTGACAGTCTGATCGAACACATATGACTAACTCCGAGGAATAATGTTTGTTGTCTTGACACGGGGAACTCCTTTGTCAGTACAAAGCCATCCTACATGGCCCAAAAATTATTTCCGCCATTTCATATTAGCCAAAATGATATACCAAGTTATGTCAACAGTTGTATGTCATGTAGATTTTTGAAAGAGCATGCTGCACAGGCGTTTGGCGACGTTCCCATTGAAGAGCAGCACGTGGTCAGTCATTTCCGTACTTTTCCGCGTATTATTTCAGGCATGTCTGGTGATGGGTTGTCAATAATGTGCTGCCGTGAAAACAATGGTGGCGGCACCGGGATATGGGGGCAACTGCCCCCTCACCACTAACTCGGGGGAACCTAACATTATCCCAAGGGCGAAGGACTGGAAGAAACGACACGAAAATGTAGTTTTCCCGTGCTGTCCTTACTACGTGGCGCTGCCACTACTTCATAATTATTAGTGATGCTGAACGGCGAGTAAGCGTTTTTTGAATTATTAGAAAAAAATGAAGATGAGCTGCCGGCCGGCCCGTCCCATCCCAGCCCTTACGCTTTTTCAAGCTTATAATGCCCCAGAAAGTTTTTTCTTCTGATTTTCGGCACGTATCTCAATCGTCACTTCTGTCTACTTCTGTATGGAGTACTTCTGTATATGTCTGCTTCTATACTGAGCTGTCATTTCATTTGTAACTATCCCAACATTTAGGGGAGGACAAATGGACATGACGAATGGAATCTTCGATATGTGGAAACCCCGATATGCCAACAATACATGTAAAATTTGGAATCATTGGCCTAATAAAGCTATGAATGATACGAGGCCGTCAAAGCCAGTGACTCCGGCTGACCTTTAAAAGGTTACAATGCTCGACTAAGATTGTCTCAGTTGACTTAAACGACTTAGAACACCCGATAAACTCACTTCCATGGAAATGCGAAGAACGAGTATGTCAGCTTTGGAGGGAAGGGGTCGATTGGTGGTGGGTGTCATGACCTTTTACCTCCCTGATCAAGCATTTTGAAACTAGGCTGATGTGTATCAGGCGCGCAGGACATTGTGCAAACCAAATTGTAGAACAATCGGACAAACAAAAAGCATGAAGTCAATCAGCCTTCGTTAAATAGCTTCAGTACATATTTCTCAAGTTCCACTTTGCAGCATTGAATTCAAAATGTCCGTAAAAGCTTCAGCTTGCCCAAAAATGTTTTTTGGTATGTTTATTGTAGATACTGGGG
The DNA here is from genome assembly GCA_030062745.1 of Capitulum mitella. Classification (NCBI taxonomy): domain Eukaryota; kingdom Metazoa; phylum Arthropoda; class Thecostraca; order Pollicipedomorpha; family Pollicipedidae; genus Capitulum; species Capitulum mitella. The sequence goes on from CP099846.1 coordinate 24,442,803, forward strand.
TCAAAGGTCATCCCAACGTCCCTGAAAAAATTGAACATCTTTATAAAAGCTGGAACATCGTACTTTCGAGTGGCGCTAATCGCATCTTTCTGTGACAATCTATAGCCGAGTTATGGACATTTAGATCATGCAATGTCTTCAGAAATTGGTGACCTTTCATGACCTGCACTTGTGACTTTAGAGGACGCCCAGCGCCTAAAGCGTGTAGCTGATCGTGTTTTAACAGGTACTGTGAGCGTACCAAATTTCATCAAAATCGGAAGGAGTCGGGTCAGTTCTTGCACGGCTTGACGTGGAGTGACCCATGGACGACAATGAAAACCTGCGTTTACAACTGGAAACAAACGTAGTAGGTCTCGTCCTTAATGTGCGTTTTGTGGTGTCTTACTGGACCATTAGTTTTACGTGAGGCTCATGGTAAATATCCGCTGAGGCACATGGAGGGTCGACATACCAAGGCAGACAAAACGACCATGAACGCCACCGCCGAGCTGGCCCATTCCGTCTGCATCCGTCTGGTTACGAAGTGCCTTTTGACCTGGAGTAGAAAAAACTTCTCGACAACGGCTCAAAAATTCGAGATGCATATAAAAATGCGGCTCTCATTCATGTTCTCAACAGATGTTTTGCAATGTTTTGAATTCGTACTCGAATTTCAGGAACAACGTGATCTGTAATGTGATCCTGATGTAATCAGTAGCATCCAGGACGAAATATCCCCGCGAAAAAACATGGTTGACGTGAAATTCTGCCTTCGCAGCTCCCACATCGTGCGACTCGAAATGTCACGACTCAATATGATTCTTGCAATCTAATTCGTCCAATCACATACGTGCACGCACACATCCACTGGATTGATATTCGAGCAAATGGCCTGTACAATACCAGGAAGGTATATTGTGTAACTCATTCCCCAACATAGGTACTGAAGTGCAATTTACGAATGTTGAGGATTCTGCTGGGTATTTTTTATGTTTACAACTGTACCGCCCAACTCTGTATTTATATTTTTATCACTGCCCGTCCTTCTCTCTCTCTCTCTCTCTCTCTCTCTCTCTCTCTCTCTCTCTCTCTCTCTCTCTCTCTCTCTCTCTCTCTCTCTCTCTCTCTCTCTCTCTCTCTCTCTCTCTCTCTCTCTCTCTCTCTCTCCCTCCCTCCCTCCCTCCCTCCCTCCCTCTCCCCCTCTCTCCCTCTCTCTCTCTTTCTCTGCCATTTTTATTTCCCTTTTTCTCTTCTTGTTTTTCACGACCTGTACCAGAATTACTGTCTTCCAGCCGTCTCTCTAGTGATCATCGGCGCCTGGTATGATGGGAAATTTGCGTGGACAGAATTTCATTCGTACCCCATTAAGTGGTAGCAATCATGTCTGATTACCAGGTAATCTGTTGTTATTGTTGCCTTCCTATAAGTGTATTATTTCCTAATTGGAGTGGGCAAATCACTTTGTTGTCTTTTTTCTTCCCCATTCTTTGTTATACGTGATTACTCAGCACTGTTTCCTGGATGACAGTATGTAGGGATGTAGGATCGCAAAATCAGTTGAAGAGTGGCAAAGACCTGGGCTGATCAATCTTAGGTACCCCCAAATACTGATTTTTCCCCTGGTTTAGGTCATTTTGTTTTGCTATTTTGAAAACGTTGAGGGTTGGCTGCCAGGTTGGGGGCTGAGCTGCAAGCTTGGGGGGAGGCTGGAGCCCCCAACTGCGTGGGATCCTACAGTTCTGCCAGGAGGCTTTACTTACAAATACTGTCGTGAAGTTTTCTGCCACCATTTGAACAAGGTCATGTACTTCAGTAATCATCGTACGATTGAACAAATGATGATTGTAATTTTTTTCAAAAAGCTGCATTAAAAGCGGTATTCTATCATTGTAAGCAAGCATTACAACTTCTCAAGCTCATCAAAGTAAATTGTAAATGAGTAGTACATTCTTGAACCTATTGATATTTTGTAAGTGAGGCCGTATGGCAAATGAGACATCCTTCAGCTTGCACAAAAATCAAATTTAGCGCTCTGGCCCGGACTTGGCATAACGGCTATGAAAGATTCCGCAACCACTGGGCACGAAATCATAAAGTTTTTACGATGAGACCACCCACTGCATGAACGTTCGGACGTTCGCATCCACACTGGGTTGGCGTGCAAGCGTTTGTTTACGTAGCTGTTGCGGAAGTTTTTTGTAGACCTTATCCTACGGCGTACTATGCTTTTGCATTTAATGCGAAGCGTAGTGTGTTGGCACTGTTCATGCGCCCTGCAACACGTCTGATTGTTAAATATGGTTGCATCTGCTTTTATGGGTTTTGCTGAATGACCCTCATTTTTAAAAATTGAATTTCGTCACTTAAAGTTCAGGTGTGGTGCGAGGAAAGATTTAGCCATTACTGTATTTATTCACTGGAACTTTGCCAACGTAAATGCCACATTTCAACCCTGGTGATGTGAAGGACATACAAATTCAGTGAAAACCGTGGGTCGCCAGACATTTCCATTTCACATTTCAGACATTTCAGTGAAAACCGTGCCACGCCACTCGACAGTCCACTGGGCGACAGCCGGCCAGAGCCGACCGGCCGCTTCCGACTGGCTTTGAGGAGGCTCGGCGCAGACATCAGCCGGCGCTCTGCTCCGACGCGTTGCTCCGCTTGCAGCGCGTCCGAGGTGATCCGTCTCCGCCGTGAGCGGCGGCGTGACGGCGGACGCGCCGCGCCGCCCCGATAGGTCACGAACCACCTCTCCAGGGCCCTCGAGCCGACCAGCAGGCCTGGCCAGCCGCGGAAATTGTGCTTCATTTCACCGGCCGGTGCGCCGCCGCGCGGCCCGAGCCTGGAGAACGTACAGCAGTCGGCAGCCGCTGCCGTTCTCAGATCTGCGGATTAAGGTGTGTGGCTGGGAAGGCTCGTCCAAAATGAATGAGGGGCCGGAGACTGTTTGGGCACCGGAACTTTGCTGGCGGCCACCTGAGGTGCAAGGCTTACTGAAATCGTCCAAGTTTTGCTTTCCCATTTGAGTACTTTGCGAAGTAAGGCGGATAATGCGCCCTGCGAAAATGTGGTCATCGCCGGCGGCTTGTTCATCAGCAGGATATTACATTACAGTGATTCTTAAGACCTGATAAAGTCATGCTTAAAGTAAGCAGACAGGGGTCCGGATATGCGTGAGCCTAGTCCGGAGGAATGGATTTCGGGGAATACAGGCTGTCGGTTTGTGATGTGATATCGTGATGATGGATGGAACCGATCTAAGATCCCTCGGTAGTTATATAGTCAAGATTCCTGTCGAAACGGAAAATGTGGGATTCCACATCGTGAAGTCCATCAGTTTTTACAAATGGATAATTTCTTGAGATGTGCAATGTGCCCAAAGCCAAAGCGCATTTTTTTGACGCTGTTTCCCATGGGATTAAAAGTTTCCCTGAGTGCGCTGATGCGAATTACTGGGCTTGCGTCCCTTACAGGCATGAGACATTGACTGTCCATTCATACTGACGTAAAGACGTCGCTTATGGCGATTTGTATTTCGCATATGTTGGTTTACGTGGCGCTTGTACACGTGTATGCCCTTTCATAAAGTTCCGGAAGGATGACGGCACTTTGAACAGCAATCGTTTCCGGGTTGAATAGGTTACGGAGGCTAATGTGTCCAAAGGTGTGCCCATGTTTGGAAAAGAGCGTCTTCACTCGAGCCAGGGCCTTCCAAATTTAATTAAGGAAGTAGTTCATCTCGTCTCAAGATCTTACGTGGCCGGCGACTCAAAGGACGAAATTTTCAAGAACCCCATAAGAATGGGGGAGACTTCACACGTTCATTTTAGGCCCGCATCAGATCGTCACGGTCGCTGCCGTTCTCTGAACCCCCCCCCCGCCCCCCACCTCTCTCTGCGTCACACGGCGCCGGGTCAAAGCGCGAGCTCGGGCTACAAATTGCCGGCAGAGAAGAGTGTCCTCGAGCGTGCTTCGTGCTCAAGCTGAAGCAATCGAAAAATTCCTGTCCGATCCGAGTAGGGGTCATCCGACGAACGCGAACTCGCGAAAGGTCACCGAGATCCGACCCAAAGCGTCATTGCCAGCTGTTCCTCCGGAGAGTTGCTTGCAGAAATTTCGAAGTATATGTGGTAGGTATGTCTTTTAGCTATCACCAGGTGTTATTCAGTGCCCGTAGCTGAAACCAACTCTTCTGTTACCATGGTGTGTAATGTAGGTATTTACGAAACATAGCATCATGTTAGAAACATAAAAAGCAAAGTTCTTGGTGGACTGATATCATCTCCCGGTTCAAATACTGAGTGGCTCAGCCTGGAACGTCGTGCATCTGTGTCTGTTTGTTGTTAATAAACAGTCTTTGTACCGCAGTGTTGTCTGAACTCAGACGCCACGTCAGTCACGTTATCCCGAGCCCGCTGCCTCAGATTTATGCATCTCCCCCCCCCCCACCGTGTCCTCTGTTTATCCGCAAGGCAACAAGCAGCCGATTCAAATGGCTCGAATGCCAAGCTTTGTCAATGCCGCGGCACGGCGGGCGGCTGGCATCCATCGGGCCGCCGCCGATCGCCTCGCCCGGACAGCGAAACAAGGCCGATGTTCGCCGTTGACCAGCGTGCCGCGAACGTCATCAGATAGCTAACCTGAGAAGGACGTTCATGGCTAAAGCCGAGCAGTGTCACCTTTTGGTGTTACGGCCTTTGAGGCGAAATGTGACAACGGGACGCATTGTGGAAGAAGTTGATAAACAACGTATGGAGCGCATCCATCACCACATGAAAAAGTTCCAGAAAGCTAAGGCGATGGATATATAGACGTACAAGAGGTTTTTCAACAAATTCTTTTCCCACCAGTTGGTAGCGCGGATCGAGTTAACGCAACGCTCGCCACTGGATGCTGTTTTTAGCTTTTATGACTTCCCAATGTTACACACGTATGCAATGGTCGAGAACGGACCAGTTCTCAATCAATGACGAATCATGACGTGCTCGTCGCTATCCAAGTAAGGAAACTGGCATTTTGTAAAGCTTTTCTTTTTGGATTCTTTATTCCTGCCAGCTAGCTTTACGGGCATTAGCTGATGCGTCATATCGCCCATACCGACTTTTTGGTAGCAAAATATCTTTAAGTTTGGAATCATAATTAAATTGCAAAAAATGCAATACATGCCTAATTATTCCTCTTTGATTTATAAATCGGTCTTGGGTCGTGTTCGTTACGTTCAAGCACAGCAAAGATACACCACTGAAACATGGTAGCGTCGGAAAGTATAGGCGATCGTCCAGTCTTTCCAGTCAGATCCATGACACTTTTATTATTGCCCGCATTTCACAAAAATGAACCAGACTGTCTTAGCATTCCGTTACCCTCTGCCGGATGAGGTCGTAGGTCATGGCGAATAATGCCTCGGAAAACAAATCTGTCCCGATGTCCCAGCGCGAACATCGGTCATGACATTGCGCAGTTCTCTGTCCAGGAACTTTTCGTGAAGATATCGGTAACCTTTCCTGAAGCATTGAAGGAAACCTCTAGGTCCAGCCAGATGATCTGCGCCTCAGGAGCAGCATAGGTTTTCTCACCAATGCCCACTTTTGTCTTCAAGACAGCTCAATACGTAAATAGGTGTTGTTATTTTATGTTATTTTATGTTAAATATTAAATTTAGGCCAATTTCCGACGACGCTCTGAACAGAAGGTCATGTGAGTGACCAAGTTTGTCCAAGGAAATCCTGATTTCTGGATTAAGTCTGAGAGAAAGCTATTCTTAAAAAATGGGCACTCGAGGCTACTTTTCACAATACGGCAGCCCTGTGGGTTAACGGACATCTGTATGACAATAAATGTAGTGCATTTTCCTGGACTATGGGGCAAAATACGACTGACAGCAAAGAGACCGAATCTCTCATGCCAAATCTTTCAGCGATCCCAAGAAGTCAATTCAGAATGGAGTTCTTGCTGGGGATAGATAGTGTAGTTTTCGGCGACTTTAATAGAATGCAGGAATGCAGGAAATTCTGCCAAAATTTCATCGATCAGAATAGGATCTAGAAAATGGTCTTACCGTAACACACTGTATGAACCAGTGGCATTCAACCCTCGTGTGACAATGTTAAAAGTATTGGATCAAGGGCGCCTGTTGCAGGCATGATTTCCTCCCAATGACGCGTCATTGAATGAAAAAACACTGGAAGATTCCTGATCATAATTCATCCATAGTATCGAGGATTGTCCTAATAGATATGTAAATATGTGTACATGTATGCAGTTCTTTGCTAAATGATACCGAAAAACTTAAAAACTGTCGTTGATCAAAATAATCTAGGCTATGTCCGGCAAGAAACCCGCATGGGGGGCGTTAACGTGTCGGGCCCTCGGCTTGCAGTCCCCTGCAGTCTTGTATACAAAACGCTCCTGATATACAGATGCAATATGCAGTACTAAGATGCAACACAAGCCAATGCAATGTAATGCAATGCAATGTAATGCAATGTAAATATAACAGAATCCCACAGCAATCTGCCATGCGGTCTGCAGCAAGCTAATGGGTGTGAAGCTCGCCCTCTGAGAAGCGCGCCTCCTCACAGCTCGACCTGTTACCGGGAATAAGTCGGTTCGACGTTACTGGGCTTCCGCCTTCGCGCGCCTCGGCAGCGCCGTCGGCTCGATTACTTATGCATCGACGCCCGCGTGCCGACCGGCCCGGGGCGGGCGCTGCGGACGGCGCGAGAGAGACTAGCCGCCCCGGGCCGCCGGCGCCGGCGGCCGGCGCGCGGCACGGACGCCGCCCGGGCCGCCGCCCGCTGTTATTCGGTTAGCGGCGCGAGCGTGAGACGCGCGCGCGCGGCCGCCGCGCCGGCCGGCCCGCGGCCGCTGATTGCGCGCTAACGAGGCGTTGCCGGCGCCGGCGCTGCACCTGCCTGCCGACGGCGGCCGGAGCCGACGTCTGAGACGTGCAATTTAGCAGCCGGCGCGCCTCGGTGACTCGTGGGAGGCAGTGCGAATTGCCAAGCAAGCCTTGCTGCGGGTGTTTCGGCTTTGAGGCCTGGCAGCAAGGCCGGGTGGGCGAGATGGATGACTATTTTTACCGGGAATGCGAAGTCTAGAGCGAGCAACGCCACACGGATGTAACGCACGATGCCACCTAAATAACAGCTGTTTCAAGAAGAGAAAACTCGTGATGAAATACAACTTGTCGATGCCATAATAATGCCGATTTTCGAAATGTATATATATATATATATATATATATATATATATATATGTAATGTTATATTATATCGTATATCTTATATATATATATATATATCTTATATCTTATATATATATATGTATATATATATATATATATATATAATGTACTCGCCAGGCCGGTCAGATAACTGAAAAGGTTTGTTTTAGGTCCATGTAGATGTTTCTTTTGGCTGAGCGGATGTAAATCTGGGGCAGCGGGTCGTCACTGGGGATTATTCATGACCTTCTAAAGTACATCCCATTCCCATGATGTACTTGCACCACGTTCTGCGCCTGCGTTGCTGAAATGACCCAATTCTGAGAGTTATGGGAACCGTTTCTCTTCACGTCGGGAAGGCAAGGCGTCATAATTTGCTACCTGCTTCCCTAGTGTATTGAGAGGAAGTGCTGTCGTGATTTGGTTTCGTAATATGGTTGAAAGTATTTAGCACTCAGCATGACTGCTGTCGCCTTTGATCATTTCCTTGCCTTTGGTAATGCTGTATGTGCATGTGAGACACAGCGTAACGGTGACGCGCGTTTTACAATGGTGGTAGCACTCGGACGCGACGGAAGTGAAGCGGAAATTGGATTCTGCTCCCAAGTTTTCAAGTAGTCAAGTTTTTCTCGAAGTTTATTTTTTGCGCGCAGAGAAGCATGACATCGAGCTTCATATTTCCGGTATGCATTCGTTGATGATGAATGAATGTCCAAACGCGAAAACATTTGGATGCCTGAAATCTCCGGAGATTATTTATATCTATGTTATATATAAATAGTAAAAAGTTGATTATGTTATGTTATACATTTTAGATTACGTGTTAAATAAAACATATTATATACGATAAAATAAAGTATATTATATATTATACAGAAAATATATTATATATCGTATATATCAGATTACATTATCTCTATATTATAAATTTCAAAATGTCGACCGTCGGAGTTCGGTTTTGACGGGCTGGTGCGGCGAGACCACATGCGGCACACAGGTGAAACTCGGCCAGGTCACGGGTTTGGTGGCACAATGCATTCTGGTCGGGTTTTCGGGCGTCGGGGGTGCACGGGGTGCGCGTGGCACCCGCTTCGGTCGCCCATAGGGTTTGCATGTATTTTTGACGACATCGTGCAAAAACGGTGTCGCGCGCCGCTTCCGGGCGCCCGATCTCGGCAACCGCAGGTCGCATCGACACCAAACCAAATGCCATCGAAAGACAATCTGCAGGGGAACAGCATGACACCGAACACGTGGCGCGGGGTTCGGCACGTGGCGCGTGCCACCCGAGGCAACGAGAAAAATGGCCGTTCTCAAAGGTTTCAAAATGGCAACATTTTTCATTACCGGTTCATTCGTGTTTACACCGCGATTTCGACAGCACGCAGTGTGACATTGTTGGCAAAATTGGTACCAATGGAAAGGCCGTAGTTTTGTCGTTCTGACGCCGCAATAAAATCATCATACTTGACATAACTGTTCGTGCCATGGGGCATCAACCGAACCGATGCATGTCGTAGTTTTGCGCAAAATCGACGGATTTTCAGTGTTTTGCGTTCAGTTGAACATTGTGGCGCCGTCATTGGGAGCTGGCCATTGAAAATACTTGCATCGAGTTCGTCAGTCAATTGTCAATGCGTCGGCATAGGCCATTTGGTGTGTCTCGTTGCGGTTGTTTTCAACGAAAGCGTACAAAAAGGTCTTATTTCGTCTTTTGCGTGATTTCTTCGTCAATTAGGGCTCCCCTTGCTCATACATAAAATTGGCTTCATGCGCAAAATCGACGCATTTTCAGCGTTTTGTGTTCGGTTGACGATTGTGGCGCCGTCATTGGGAGCTGGCCATTGAAAATACTTGCGTCAAGTTCGTCAGTCAATTGTCAATGCGTCGGCATAGGCCATTTGGTGTGTCTCGTTGCGGTTGTTTTCAACGAAAGCGTACAAAAAGGTCTTATTTGGTCTTTTGCGTGATTTTTTCGTCAATTAGGGCTCCCCTTGCTCATACATAAAATTGGCTTCATGCGCAAAATCGACGCATTTTGAGTGTTTTGTGTTCGGTTGAAGATTGTGGCGCCGTCATTGGGAGCTGGCGATTGAAAATACTTGCATCAAGTTCGTCAGTCAATTGTGAATGCGTCGGTATAGGCCATTTGGTGTGTCTCGTTGCGGTTGTTTTCAACGAAAGCGTACAAAAAAGGTCTTATTTCGTCTTTTGTGTGATTTTTTCGTCAATTAGGGCCCCCTGCTCATACATAAAATAGAAGAGCAAAACCCAGGAGGACGAGGCAGCGGCTACATTGTACCCTAGGTAGTCTTACGGTAGAAACCGCATGGAGGAAATGAATGCGGTTACCATGTTAATAACAGTTTCCGATTATTTCTTCCCTTTATTGGTCTGTTGTTTTCTTCTTAGTGACTTCAAGTGAGCAGTGCCCGAAAAAAAACGTGACCGAACACGTGATTTTTTTTTGCATTTGCGCGATTTACATACGTGGCGCATTGAAAAAATAAGCCATTCGTCTGATACGTGTTGTGCTGTGTGTGTTCTGGCCGATTTAGGCTTCCTGGACTACAAGCGTTTTGCGTGAAATTATGGAGTGTGTGTACTGTGAAAGTGTATTGCGCCCGAAGTGGATTTGTGATACGCTCGCGATGAGGCGCCGGCCGAGCGCGGCCGACAGGCGCAGGGCGGCCGAGCGGGCCCGGCTGCGACGCGAGGCCCTGAACGAGGCCGAACGAGCCGCCGAACTGGAGCGCCGACGAGTGGCCCGTGCCGCGGATGTGGAGGTAAGGGAGGCCGACGCCGCTAGACTGAGAGACGCGCGCCGTGATGAACAGTATGCCGAGCGGGAGCACGAGCGCGAGCAGCGTCGTCGCGAGGACCCAGACGCGATGCAGCGCAACCGCCACCGCCAGCAGCGAGTGAGGGATGCCGCACGCCAAAGACGGCCCGCACCGGCGGCGCGGCAGCCCGACGAGGTTCTCGCCGGCCGGCAACTTGATGGTGGTGGTGGGACGGTCCCAGGATCAGTTCGGTCACCTCTTTGGCCGAAACTTGATTCGATTCCAAAATTCGAACGCGCAAAGAACTTTAAATGCGCGGCGCGGCAGACTTCCAAATTGCTGTCGGGGCGTCGCGAATGTGTCGTGTGGCGTACATGGGCAACTCGGGGGGTATGGGGGTACAGGAACGAGCTCGTAGCGACAGCATCTAGATGGGGCGATGCCGGCCGACAGGCCGGCTGTTTGCCGCTAGTACATATATAAAAAGTAACTATTTATATGAATGTTGGTGGACGTACATATACTACGGTTCTTAGTTCGGGTGACGGGTGTTACATAAAAACAAACCACAATCAAGCATGCTAGTTTAGCCAGCAGGTTCATACCATGGCGTCCATTGCGTGCTGCATGCCGTTCTAGTCCAGAGATATCTTTCTATGCAGGCCGTCATTTTGCATACGTCTGAAGGGACTCAATCCGCCAATGTTGGCTCCACCCCAATGGTCCGGTAGTTCAATCCGGAATCATATGCAGTTCCCTGCCAAAATAATTTGACGTCCCCAGCCAGCGAATTCATCGCGCCCCAGTCATCCCACAGAGCGCCGCGACTGCATAAGCAGACTGCGCTCCCCGCCGGTCGGTCGCGTGAACCAGCATCCTTGCGGTGCGAACTGGGTCAAAGACCCCGCCGGGAGGGCGGCTGCCGCCCGGCCGGCCGCCGCCGTCCAGTGATGCACGGCCTCTGACGGGCGGCGTGTATGCGGAAGTGCCGACGGCCGCCCGGATAATTTCGCCGCGGGGACGCCGCCGCCCTGAGATATGGCTCGCCGACCGCGGCCGCGGACCGGGGGCGGTCCATGCAAAACGCGCCGGCCGCAGGGCAGTCGCCGGCGCGCCTCGGTGCGATTCGACTACGCGAGGCTTGCAGCGCACTGTCGGTAAAAATGAAACATGTCTCGGCTGCAAAAAATCATAGGTTTTGCTGCACAAGTCATTTTAGGATAGGAAAAAATGTGACCACGTATACGACCTGCTGAAGAACCTTGGTTTGTTCTCCGCGGTTGACATGGTGACGCTCAGAACTCCGACACTGGCCCATCAGGTGCTCCCTGGGGGTGAGCCTGCGCACTTGGCTTCATTTCCGCCAGAAATAATGAAGCTCGTGCTCGCCATACCCGGCGATACGACCGTTTCCTGCCTCCCTCGCCCTCGTACAGAAGCAGCCGAGCGGACGTTCTCTTACCGCACCTGCGCTGGTCTCAACATGCTTCATCCCGATTCGCTTTCTCTTCCTCCATCTCAGTCCAAAACCACTGACCTTTCCCATCTCAGGTCCACTGTCACATAACCAACCTCCACTTTGCCCTCTCCGCCGCCAATGACGTCATGGATGAGTGCGTGTTTGAACTGTTTAAACGTCCCAGTTTTTTACTCGGGGAGGGGGGCTGAATAGCCATGACGTGTGCTTTATCACTGTGGATGTCCCCACGATGTATAATACAATACAATACAATGTAGCTGGTCATTGAATACGTCGTCCTCTTCTTCGGTTTCTTAGAAGAAACTTAACTAATTCTTACGATAGACTGCATTTTCGAGCATGATTAGAAATAAAACGGCATGACTATGAGCTGTACTTCGCGGTGAGTTTTCATTTTGGGCTCTGGGGAAATTAACTGCATCTTTCAGAAAATTGGTCCGCTATGTCGAGAGCACGGCTACGCAGCTTGGGTGTTCTGAACATAAAGCTTCTTTGGGGCTTCAGATAAATAGTAGTACATTTGAGTATAGGAGTACCGGATATCACGATCTAGCCGCCAAAAGTCTTCAGAGGTAATTCACACTACCGTCCACTGCGTGCTTGAGACTTGAGTGTTGTTCGCCATTAAAGTAAGAGAACAGCTGACCTCATATCAGAGCAACACTAGTTTGGTGAATGGCTGTCGGTCAGCTAAGCCTTGATATTTATCCATCCGGAATTTTAAGGCTTTTATTTAAACGAACCGTGAATGTTTCGTCTTCTTATTTTTTCCTCAACCTTTGGGACTCATCGCCGAGACGCGAATTGGCGTTGCGTGCGTTTTTATTCGAAAGACTCTCTTTTTGCATGTTGAGAAGAATCGGCCCAGTAAAAATGAACTCATTGGACTATACTTTAACTTTTAGCAGGCTGCTGGATTTGCACAGCCCGTGGTAGCTTTTGTAACTGCAAGTCCCGTTCACTGTTTCGTGTCATGACGCCGAAACCGCATGGAACCGCCATGGCAACACCACTCATGCCATAAAAAGGCCAAGATGTATGTCATCAAACTGATACGGATATTTCAGAACTGAAGGTTGAAGTGTAAAGCTCCTCTGCAAAACTCCACGGCCAGCTAAGGTAGCAGTAGCCATGTTAATGTGAACTGTGAACCACCCAGAGGCCAGTACCAGCCGTTGCCCAGTGCGGGGCTGGGCTCGTTCTGTGATTTGCCGACCTGCCAACGTGGCGTGACCCTGCGACCTTAACCGGACCGCTAAAATTCAGCGGCTGGGACCCTTCGTGTCAACGCTGCGAGGAGGACAACTTGCGTTCTCTATCACGTAATGTCCATCTTCACCGCAGGTGGTAAGTACGAATGCCTCCAAGAAGTATTGTTTCGAGTATTAAGGAGTATTCAGGAGTATTGTCATTGCTGAACATTCGTCGTAAACTGCCATTGCACACCGACGGACTGTTAAAGAGACGGCAAACAAGCGGACGTATCCCGTCACTATAGTGTTTCCTTGTGTGAACTCGACTTGGACTAGCAAGAATGAGCCTCTTCTCGGTGGATCAGTGTTTGGTCACGGTCGAGGCATGTTTTATGCATGGCTGGACATTTCCGAAAACTACTGGCGGAAGGGATCCACATAAGTTTTCAGGCCTTTATTCTCAGCCATTGCCATAGGCCAAATGTTAAAAGTCCCGAATATTGGGTCCATAACCCCATCCCCCGGATCGCCAGCCATAGTTTTGAACGTTATGGAAGGCCTTCATGCACGGCTCCGTCGGCTTCAGGAAAGCACCAATACCTTCGCAGCAGTACGTGCTTTATTCCGCGGGAGGCTCTGTGCAGCCTTGACAAATTAGTCGCATCGTTGGCCTTGTGGGCGTTGTTGTACGGGGGCTGCGCGACTCGAACGTGCTGGCCATCCCCTTTGAATGCGGAGTCGGCCGCCCTGGCCGGCGCCGGTTCGTGCCGGCCCGCCCGTGCGTGTTCCGTCCGTCCCGGGCCGATCCGTGCCGGCACCCGGCGGGTGTAGGGCACCTGGGCCGGCGTGGCGCCGGTCCGGACGTGTGCGGATTGGTCAAGGCGTCGCTGGTCACGTGGTGTGCAGTCTAGGTCGGGTCGCCGGGTCGCGGAAAACGGGAGTCTGGAAACTGGGTTCGAGCGGCGTGGGCGTAATGGAGTCGTACCAAGCAGGGCTGAAATAGAGCTGCAGGTGAGAAATCTATGTGTTTGATACAGAACACCACACTTACATTGTGCGTCCAGATAGCGCACCAGGAAAAAACACCACTCGAGTCCTCCGCGGGACTGATAATCAAGGGAAAACTATGTCATTGTTTGGCAAGCAGTTTTTAGCAGTTCTTAACTAATTGGAGTAGAATCCCGATTGGTTAGAAATGGAACACAACGCTAGTTATACTGGACACTGTTCATTCTAGAGGCTGTGTTTTACTGCTTAACACTGCATATTCGGAAGCATTAACTATATCGGCCATCTTTGGGAGTGACTCATGTAACTGAGTTACAAGATGCTGTCGGCTTTGATTAAGATTGTTTCCTATGCATCATGCTGAAAGCCTGAGACCACATCAAGAAGCATGACTATCAAAACTGCAAGGAACACAATTTTTGCATGCAACAATGAAAGCATAAACTATTAGCATCGTCGACTCGATGATGCTAATTGATGCCGATGATGATGCTGGATTCATAAGAAGCACTTCGTAGAGGTCATAACCACATGCACATCAACCGGCGTTTGTTGCTAGAGGGCCTTCTGGCGACTGCACATCTCAGCATTCCCAATGCTATCGTCAACATGAGTCAGTATACTTCATCTACGCCCATATTAGACCTCACGATCGTGACATTCAGTCACCAGCTGGCGTTTGCTACATATAACCACGCCCTTTTCGGATTCCTTGGTACAATATCGCCGTCACGTGGCAACGATATTGGTTTCTTGCAAGTAATATCGTAACCGCTGTAGCCCATTGGCCAAAAATAGTGCCGAATGATTTGTTTACGAATTATCACCACTTTTGTTAATAATAACGACTACGTAGGCCGAGAGAATTTGTTTCGAGAAGGATAAAGAGATAACCTGAATGATCCAACCGGGCCTGGCCGTAACGTCTTGTGTAGCCCGGCTAACAACTTCGCAATCTATTGGCATCAAATAATTCAGTCTTCAGCAAAAGATGTTACGGTTCTTTAGTCTTGCAATTTTGCGGTGTACCGCAGCTTGCAAGCTTTTTCGTCCATACACCAGCAGTGATGTTTTCACTTTTCCGTGATTTTTCGACGCCGACTGATGACGTCGAACAGTATTATGGGCGTAATTCAACTAGGAATTTCTTGGACACGAAGTACCGAAATAGATCGGTAAAATTCATTGACATTCCGAAATAAAACAAAGTAAACGTACCGTTCTCCCAATTCTCAAGAGAAAGGTCGAAAGGCTTCACTCTTCAGGCGCCCACTGAACATCTTGTTGAAAAATCTTGGATTAGGAATGTTTGCTTGTCATACGAAACTTGTCTAGCCGCCCGTGTAAACATTAGCATTCCTATAGTTTGTTTCCGCTCACTCACACCAATATCCTTAATGTAGTTGACGGACTGAGAAACATATACACGCTTGATGCTTGATAAGCTTTGTCTTTTTTCTTTTATTTGCTTGCTGTGCTTAATCACGCAGCGCCTAACAACAGCGTTTCCCTGGGGGAAAGCTGTTAATTGGGATGAAAAGAGCACTAATTGGACTGGATGCTTCGCTTCACACTCAGGCATACAGTCTCTCCATCGTTTCCCCCTTCAGGGGCAGTAGTGTTTACCAGATCATCTTACAGAAAATGAAGACGCTGACATTTGCTGCAACTCGCGCGATGTTTACTATCGCGATTGTTGCTCTCTGCGCAAGAGTAAAAAAATGTGTATTTGATTATCCATAAGTATCCGTAAGTTGTGGGTGTGTCCGTTCATAATTTTCCGTTTACCATACTGACAGCGTTACCCAAAGGCGATGGATGGATTATGGAAAGAAATCCAATTTAGATATGATATATTTCCAATCATTTTCGAAATCATCCTCTTATGATTACGTATGCACCACAGTGCGGCATCCGTGTGCAGATGGCGATCTGAAGTCCAGGCGAAAGGTTATTTTACGCAACTCCCCAAGAAACCTATCAGCCCTCCCATGGTACTTATTATTCCATCGGAAATGATTAAGTTATTTTTTCCAATTATTGTACTGTTGTTTAGGTTGGCTCTATTATCTGGCTATGTCATATTATATATATTAATATATATGTATATATATATATATATATATATATAGATAGATAGATAGATAGATAGATAGATAGATAGATAGAAATAGATAAAGATAAAGATAGAAGATAGAAGAAAAGATAGATAGATAGATAGATAGATAGATAGATAGATAGATAGATTATAGAATTATATAATCTTATAGATATAACAGTTATCCATCGTAAGTACCCAGTCATTCTGAGCCAACTCTTTTAGCGCCCTTTGATTTTCCAATATGTTGGCTTAGTACGTCTGAACACTGTTCATCTTTGGTGTCGGATACTGCGGCGGTGGTTTGTCGCAGAGTGATGTTTACGTCCGGTCGCTGGACATTTCTGTATTGAATTTCAGGAAGATGGAAACGAATTACTGCACGCGGAAAACAATAATGTTTATGACGAATCAAAGCGAAATGCAACCTTGAAATGGGGTGCATTGCCCATTTTTTGACGAAAGCATCGCTTTTGCATTGACATGTAGGCAATGAGACGAATAATTTGTGCCAGGTGCCCCGAAATGAACACCATTTTACAGTTGCATAACTGCATGGCTTTTGCGCGTTTCTTTTCGCAAATATGTGTCCCGAACTCTCTTGATGAAGAAATAATTTCCAGCTATTGGTTTCGAGCTGAACTGAACAGAGTGGGATGGCGCGACATAGATTAATCACATACATTAACTTGGAACTTTCCCGAAGTTCTCGGCCGCTGATCACATGCGTCCCGCCCCTCTGGACCGGAGAGGAGGGAATGAGGACCATCTGAGGATCCTCCGCGCCGGAGAGCGCGGGTCGTCGGAACACGTCCTGTCGTCACCGCCGCCGCGGTCCCGCGCGCCCCGGACAACGCCGCGCCCACCGTCGGCCGCCAGCGTCGACCTCGACGCTCGACGTTTCGGCCGGTCCGCCGGGCGCCGGCCAGGGCGTGTTGCGCCAGCAGGCCGAGGCACGCCGGCCTCGCCTGATGGCGTCCCACGTGTCGGTCGGCTAACAAGAACCGTCGGCAGGCGGCGCAGTTACCCGTGAGCTGAAGGTCGGCTGAGGCCGGCGACGCGCCAGCACCATCCCGGCTCGCCCCATGCCCGTTTACGAGTCCGACACGCCCGACACGCGGTCCGGATTGGTACAGTAATCCCTTGTGCGGTGTTCGTCGGATTTCATCACCTGCTCCGTGGACCGGAGCCGGCAAAAAAGGACGCAGGGGAAGCCGTTGTGAGATAGGGTCGTACGTTTCTTTGCAGCTTTCAACAATGATTTGCGATGGAAGCGTGAACAGATGTGATGTGTAGATACTTGCGCATCAGATGTATGGGGGAAGTTCTCCGTTCACTGAAAACCCCGAAATTACCGCGAAAGACTCCCCGCGTATTGCCCTAGGATCGTGATACGTTATTGGAAAGACGAAAATGCATTTTATCTGTGTATTCGTGTTTATAAATGGCAAAGTAAATAGTTAAAACCCGTAGAAAAGTAAAGATTGGGATACATTAGGCTAAGCGGGCCTCCGACCCAACGGCTCGTGGCGCCAAGGCGCGCTGGCCTTGGACGACTCTAGGAACGGCGCTTTCGCCGGAACGGCCCACGGCCCGGACAAAAGCGTCGGCGATGGACCCGCTGACGCCGCTGCCTCCCGTGCTGTATAGGCAGCCGCTCCAGTACCTGGTCTGGAGTTCTGACGGCCAGTGTCGACCGAGCGGGCCTGCGCTATTTCTTTTTCGTTGTATTGTGACCGATTCGTTTCCGTGATGTCCACTTGAGCACCGTTGATCCACCTACCAGTCCTGTCATCCCAACTGTGTGATCCCTTACAATGATGCCTTGAACTTGACCTTTCACTACGGTGTTACTAGGGTATCTATTCGTTTTCTTCGTATAACTTCTTATATTATTCTGTACCGCATTCCGTGCTCTTCCAGCGTAGCAAAACAGGAATTTGATTGTCGAGTTCCACTGAAACCCGACAGAGGGACACGAAAGGAAACCTTTTCTTGACTACAGGCCGTGGATTTGGCGGTACCCGCGTAATCTCCTCGAAACAGATGGTTCGTTCCCAAAAGGTGCTCAGCTCGAAATTTATGCGCACAACTAGACGAGATATGACGTGTTCTGCTGGCGCAGCTGAGCACAACGCTCCTCCGGCGCGAAAGAGGCTGAGATGTATGGGTGTGCGGGTGTTTTTCCCGATAACGGTGCTGTTTTCGCCTCCTTGGCCAGATCACGTGACCGGACAAAAAACGGCCAGCCTGGGCCTGGGCCAGCAGTCTCCTGGGGGCCGCCGCTGGCGGCTCGCGCCGTCGCACGACATTCGGATGGTAATAGACACCATTACTGCTCGGTAACAGCCCGTGTTCCTGTTCTGGCAGCTGTGGGGCCGGACGCAGAGACGCCACCTTGATAATGTAATCGCTGGAGAGAGTCCATGGACATTGGGCGGACGACGGCACCACACAGAATATTGGCTTCCATCGGACATTCCTCGACCTTTGCGGTATGTTTCGTTTTTTTGTGTGTGTGCGCTCCTGGGTATGCCGGGGAAATTGCGTTTGGGTACATTTGTATTCAATTTTCCTTTGTCAACCCAATTAACATATTTCCCTTTGGTCGTAAAAGAATGTGACCCATGAAACGTATGTTCATGGAATAGTGAACGAGCATAGGGGATTGAGAGAAACCTGGAAGGTGGAGCAAAGAACTGGGGGAAATTTGGCATCAATATGACCAGCGAAAAAGCAAATAGTCTTGCTTCATACGTTGTCTTTTTGCCGTCTTCAGGTTGTACCTTCTTGAGAAATATCACGCAAGGAATATGGAGAAATCGCCCAGTATCGCAAAACATGTTTCGCAATATTCTGCTTGAGTATTGATTCTCATAATTCAATAGTTTGCAGGGTGTCAGCACGTCGTAAGGATTCGCAGACTCCATGATTCAACGAAGGAAAATCTTCCGAATCGCGGGTCTCTCGCTGGACTGCGTCAGGTGCGCTACCGACTGCATTATTTTGCTTGGGTTCTGGTGAGACGCCCAGGCGATTTGAAAACGCCCGTTTTTGAAGAGCGGTTTTTCCATATCGAGATCGTTTCTTCTGACACACGTCGACACATTCGAGAAGGTCATGGTTCGACTCATGCAACCATGATTGTGTCTACAGAATCCTTGCACCAGGGAATTAATCTTAATAACCTATTCTGTAACTTGTTAACATGTATACTGAGCTGTGCATATGCCCACACGTATAGGATGCATATAGGCTGTGTGATAGTGAAGCAACATTCTGCCATCACTGCCCAGTCCCACAGCTGCTTTTTCTGCATGACCCCCCATTGTCGAGTGGCCGAACACCTGATGAGCAGTCCATGTGCCCTGGCTTGGCGTGAAGATGCACATTACACGGCGAGCTGACCCTTCCACCGGCGACTGTCTGTGCAATATGTTAAGCTGCGGTTTGTTCAGGGTCACAGACGATGGCGCCGCGGTCTGCCGCCGGCGTCCCGCTCCAGCCATCCAGGTGCAGCCGGGGGTCGCCCGCGCGCGTCACGGCTCTCACGGTCACACCGCCGAGCCTGACGTCATTTCAGAGCGCCGCGCCGCCCCCCGGCGTCGGATCGGCCGCGCTGAGCGCCGCGACGAGATCGGCGGCCGAGGTCCGCCCGGCCGCCGGCAGGGTGTCCATTACGTCGAGGCTCCCGCTGCGTGACCGGCCGCGACCGCGCGGCGGCCGCTGCGCCGGCTGAAGTCGGGCCGGTGGTCGGCTCGTCCCGCCGGGCGGTGACGGCGGTCCGAGCTGACTGGACCGGGCGAGATTGACCGTTCCGCCGCGAGGTCCGGTGCTGTGCTCCGCGCGCTGTCGGGGAGCGCGGACCGAAGTCGATGGGGTCATCTCGCGCTTCAGCGTTGTTCGGACAACTTCCAGCCGGTATTGACTGACCTGTGCGAAGTCAGGAAGCCGCGATCGGTATCGACGAATCGATCTCCTGAGTCACTTGAACGCTATTGATCCGTCGAGCGGATTCGTCATGTTTGCTATCGTCCGAGAAAGGCCGTCGTTTATTATCCATGAGGCTAATTTGGTCGCTGCTCATCACGAGGGCTGCTTATTGCTGCAAGCAAGCTTAGTTAAGTAAAATGTTTTTCTTCTCCCGCTACTGATTACTGGCCTAGTTTATTCACACATGATCCACCGCGGTGGACATCGGGAAGTGCATGCCTGTGGATTTAACCATAGATTCGTGACTTAAGCTTCCGTCCGAACCATTAGAATTTAGTAGATCCGAACATTATCGTCGCACCGCTTCATTTGCGTTAACCACGTTAAAACGCTTGCCTTGTGTCATCGTCAGCGTCCGTGTTAACGAGAGTTGCACTCCTGCAGAAATAGTAAATCGGAATAAAACGAACAGGAGTAATGCGAAGTTCTGGCCACGTTCGCCAAAGACAGCCTTATGGTAGCAAACATGTTGTAGCGTATGATCTCGACATGCGTCCCCATCTCTGTTCATACACCAATGTCCATACACCATACACCATGTTCATACACCAATACAAGGAGGCATCATGGCTACCTTCGCTCATTGTCTCATCAGTGTATCCCGGGAGGACGCCTGACGGAGGAATCGACTGAAGTTCCCGGAAGACCGCTTTCCCGAAGGTCAATCCAGCAGGCGACAGGTGCCTTACGCATTTTTTTCCGGCGCGTTTCCCGTTCGCGGTGAGGGTAACCTTGCGTTCGGATCAGTCTGAATACGAAGCGATGTGCGCGTTTGTGTCACCGGGCTGATGCGTCCTGGCTGGGACTCCACTCCACACACTGGACCCGCGTCTGGCCGGACGGTCGTCTTTTGATACCCTGGCTGACCGAGTCGCTTTGCATATGAGGTGAGACGAAGTCGCCGCAGGCACTAACCTGCGCCAAAGTCCCGTCGGTGAAGAATGGAAGTGCCTTATTTCATCTGCGTTTTGGGCTAATGCCTTGCAGAAAAGTGGCACGACTGCATCCAAAGCTGTAGCCAAATGTTATGTGCGTAGATTGTTTCGGAATGTACCTCGGAGACGGTGAACGGGAAAAAGGGTTAATGTCATCAGTTTAATGGCCCGCAGATTGCTCGGGGCGTCGGACCGTCGATTCATTACAAGCCGGCCTCGGCGGCGGACCTTTCGTCTCTTTTGCAGCGCTCGCCGTCGACCGCGACCGATCACGAACTGACCTTCACGGTCGACGGTTTGCCGGCGGGCTGTAGCGACCACCGGGACCGTCTCCTCTCCATAGTGGGGAGAGTCGTTGCCTCCGGCACTGAGGCTCGGTTGTGCCCTCGGGTGTTTGATATGGGGAGTTATGCAGTTATGCAATCGGATATGGGGACGCGGTTTGCTCTGTGCTGGCAATGACCCCGTCGTGTTTTCCCCGAACGACTGATCACTACGCGATGTCGGGACGGGTTGAGCTGGTCTGTTACGCCTTAATTGACTTGTTTGGGCTAGGCGGGCGTCATCGGGATGTGACAGGAACATGACAGAGATTGACGAGTGTTTTGTCTGGAGTCAGTCTAGACCGCTGGTTGCTGAGGAAGAAATCTGACGTCTATCATTGATATTCGGGTATGGTCGAGTTAGCAGTGATCACGCTGGAGTCCCCATGGCAGGGTCGATGCTTTTCATCGTGGACTAAATCGGCATAGCACAGTCCTGCGCGCGCGCTGAAATCAAACTGATGCCGCTTCTCGTTTCTAATACATCGTAAAGCCAGGGATTGCATGAGGTCGTGGAATGAGTGCACATCTACAGTGAACTGTGTCTCGCTGGGTCCACGCCATCGCCAACTCGGCAGACCACCAAGCGCCGTCTGTCGGTCGGCTGGTTATTGGGTTTACCAACGCTGTCGACTGGCAGGGTCATTTCGCGTCGCCGTCTCTCACGCAGGTGGCCGCGGGGATGGCGCAGTGTCCCTATTACCCGGACTGGAACCGAAGACGTCAAGCGCCGATCGTCCCAGGCATCCGTGCCTGGCTGCCAGGGGTTCGGGTCATCTCCGCACGGCGTCGGACTGTCCATAACAGGCCGTGCTCTCGGCAATGAGAACATCGCCGTCCGGACCCGGGCCCGGGGTCCCCGGGGTCTGGGGGGCTCCGCCGCGGCGGAACCGGCTCCAGAGACCGATTGCCACGTCAGACGGTTTGGCACGGACGTCGGAGCGGCCCGAAATGAGACGGCTTTCACTCAGACTGTCGGGCCTTCATTCGAATCATCTGATCTCCGACTCCGACGTATGTGGAACTCGTCCGCACGACGTCAAGACTTGATCAGCTGGGCTTCTTTATCAGATATTGTTCAAACTCGGCGGCAGCCAAATGAGATTGACGTTGGCTTGCTTTTTTTCTTCAGCTTTATGTAATCGACATACAAAGCCGTCGTAGGGTAGCTCAGCCTAAGAGCTGTTCGGTTTCAGTCGCTTTGGATGCCTGTGGTTTTTTCATTGTCTATTGTAATTTCCTGTGCCGCAATAGAGTCTCCATTTACTACAAGGCGGCGAAGATGATATGACGGAGCGCCAGTTCGGGGAAGGAAATGCCATTTTTGCCGAGAAATTTTCATCATCCCTAGGGTTGTTTTATTCTTATGTTCACTACGGCTGCCATCTAATCTCCATGCAACGGCTCAGATAAAATGTTCTGATCCTTGATCCGGATACAGAGCCGAGGCACGGGAACTGTTTCAAAGCTGGAGGGCCCGCCTCGAAAATCATAGAAGCGATCAGGAATGTATCCAGTCTCCTGGTTGCTGAACTCCTCTTTTTCTATCCCCTCCTTCCCTCCCTCCCCGTCTCTCTCTCTGTCTCTCTCTGTCTCTCTCTCTCTCTGTCTCTCTGTCTCTGTCCGTCTGTCTGTCTGTCTGTCTGTCTGTCTGTCTGTCTGTCTGTCTGTCTGTCTGTCTGTCTGTCTGTCTGTCTGTCTGTCTGTCTGCCTGTCTGCCTCTCTCTCTCTCTCTCTCTCTCTCTCTCTCTCTCTCTCTCTCTCTCTCTCTCTCTCTCTCTCTCTCTCTTTCTCTTTCTCTCTCTCTCTCTCTCTCTCTCTCTCTTTTTCTGTCTACTCCAAGGGGCTCTTGCCAACACCGAACCAGCAAATGCTAATCGTTATGCAAAATATCTCGGGATGTAGGTTATAACGTTTAAAATTTTGCTGTGTTTAAGTCTTCACCTGAGGTTCGTGCTTCTGATGCCCTTATTAAGCAGAATGTTAAGAGCTCCAGCGACTTTGTCGGGTATCCCATCCGATAGACAATGCAGTCAAGACGAAAAGTTAGTTTTTTTAATAAAAATATCGGTCAAGGAAATGATAGCCCTTCCATCAGAATCTGAACAATGTCTGCAAAGATATCCCGTTTATTGGGGAACTCGAACAGGATGGACAACTGACATTCGTGGAGGCTCTGTTACAACGAGTGGGCTTTAAACTAAAAACAAAGATCCCGTACAAGAAGCCAACGACATCGAACGCATTCTTGAAATACCAATGAAACTACGCAACAAAGATGAAGACCTTTACAAAATGCCAACGACATCGAACGCATTCTTAAAATACAAATCAAACCATGCATCAAACATGAAAACCTTTACAAAATGCCTTACGAACTGAACTCATCACATCTGCCGGCACAAACAAGTATCTGAGGAATGAATGCACGAACACCAAAACATCTTCAAATCGAATGACTAGCCAGAACGGCTCGTACGAACGGCAAAGGTATGAAAAGCACCTCCAGCAGTCCAAGGTAGTACCGATACAACCAAATCACCGGACGTAATAAGACGAATTCCTCACGTAAACTTTCATTCCGTGTGTCAGGAGTGATGAAGCTACATCCAGACTCTTCCGGTCTCATGGCATACAGATGGCACACCAATAAGTTCCAAATAATTAAAAACCAGACCAATAAAAAACGATTCATCAATAACGTACGAGCCGAGAAGCTGCAAATAATGTTTAACGAAATGAACGAAATCAGCGACAACCTCTGCACAACGCAGATAACCGGCTTGAGACGGACATAAAAATGCCGTTAATTTCAACTCAGAGACCAACGACGAAGTAGGAACATGACGCATTACTGGAATCACAATTCTTACTGACTGGGACGCAAGGGTCGTACTAAAGCAGCGTTATAAGTCCATCTCAGGTATCTAACAGACGTCCGCCTGTCTGTTTGATCTCTATGGCCAGGTCAGTACGCACGGTATTCCTACAGCATATTTTTGCCGCGCATGCATCATATCTCGACCAATTACAAAGTATAATGGCAGGATCGGTAGGTACTGTTGCATATAAAGTCACTCACAACGTCCGCTTCATGGTATGTGTGCGTCAACGAGCAACTAAGCAAGCACACGGGGGTTCCGAGTGATATGGCATCAACGGCGCACATTTTACGGCTAGATCATAGAGTCCCATGTTGAAATGCCATTTTCCAGGTCCCCGTCCTTTTAAATCCGCAGCATATGTGCAAATAAGAAGCAAACACAAATGAAGCTTGGACATTTTTCTTTTAATATCCAGATTCCAAAGCGTCCATCTTGAGGCTCATGCTCTCATAGTCTGGCTAGGGTTGAAATCCCGTTAAAAAAGGGAAAGAGAGGTAATGAAATTGTTACCCCTGTATCTTGAATGATTTCATGTTCGTTTGTTTGATGCTGTTTGTTGTTGTTGTTAAACATTTGTTGATGATGGTCAGCCAATATTTAAACATATGGTTGATCATAAATAACAAAGATCTTGAATTCTGCTGCCAAACGCCAAATTTCAAGTCCAGTGCAATCCTCACAGTAACCTACAACATTCGCCGTTTACACTAAGCATAGGTGCCTGTCACCGGGATGGCACAGGCCCGTTGTATAATACGGGAACTGGATGACAGAAAAGGGCATCGGGAAGCTATGGAGCACTGGGGGCACAGAAGTTTTATAAGTCAGACCAGAATGCACTGTGATATGTAAGAGGAGTCAGCCAATTATGAGTGTCAGGTGTGAGGCGACACTCTGCAAACAGATTACAGGTCGATTAATAGTCCGTTTAGATAGATATCTTGATAAAAGCATGCGAATGTCCGTTTTCTGTTTATATTTACATCTTATTTTTTGATGGAAACATCTTATGTGATCCTTCAGCAAAGCCCTAGAAGTATAACTGTTAATTTGTTTATTATGTGGATGGGACAGGAATGTAATGATATGCTTAGATTTTTTGATTATTTTGAGTAGGATATTCAGATGAAACCATGCAAATATTCGAATGTTGAAACACAACCGAACGTTCAGCTCCATTGAGGGTATTCCTTGGTACGCCTCGACGAGCTTCCTATTACGGAATGCCAGCCAGCCTGCAGCAGTGCTTAATTTCTGCCAAACTTTCTCATGAGTTATAACGTGAATGAGTACAGATGGATATATTCCAGTAATATGCAAGACAAAGTGCTTCGAAACAACGCAGTTTTACAACCGTCTGACAACGAACCTCAAGCGATGTATGACCAGTCTCCACGGCCTCCATTACCTAGAAGCACTTACAGTATTTTTAATTGAATCGTCACAGCCACATCACAGATACCGACAGTTGAGCGCTACCAATGTTTTGCATAATATCGCAACTCTAGTATAAATCTTTGAATCTGGTGCGCTTTTAGCCCTTGTCATTATATGCTGTGGAAAACTTTGGCGCAACCGTTGTGCAGTTGCCCTGCCTACCATCAAAGTCGCGCCTGACTTTGTGACCAGTGACTTTTTCATGTTCGTCAGCCATTGATCCAACTGGCGAAGACTCATCAGGTTGTCTTTGGGCTTTAATAACATCAGACCCATTAGACTTGCTTGTAATCCGGATAACTTCATCAATCTGCTTTATGCCACCTGGAGCTGCCGGCTAAACCTTCTGGCAGTGCGAGATTAAACAATGAGAAATATCAGCCCTGCTGAGGTTTCTTCAGGTCTTCTTTTTACTCATGGAAACTAACAGAGGGGTCGATGACGCGTTTTATTTTTCGGTCAACGCCGTCGCCACAACCAAACGTAACAACCGCAAACAAAGCGTTTCCTTTTATCCCTTGCGTATGAAAATGGTCTGTAGTTTGTGCTGCCCGTTGCGCTGACAAATTTTCACCTTTGCCCGTTCTGCCTGCTTTCGGTAAAAACAGCCAAATGACAAACCAACATAACGCATGTCTGTGCTAAAAAAATTGAGGGCTGCTTCCTTATTCCCCTTCCCCTCGCCAATCTGAAAGTTGGGGGGGGGGGGCTAAAACCTTCTGGCCCATGGCTCCTGCTCCCCTGTCCGGATTGGAGCGAAACAAATATCAGCTCTCGCACCAAAAGTGGTGCGTGCCAAATTTCGAACTATACAAATTAACATTTGCCACTTTATCACGGGTGTTATTACGTATAAGCCGCAGAAACACCATGCCGCAAATATCGTTTAAACGTCGTGATTCATCCCGCTTTCCCCGTAAGCAATGCGAAACTCAGAAACATGATGACGCTTGGGCTGCGTTGATGCCGCGGTAACCTTCGGTCTCTGAGTGACGGCTGTGCATCCTGACTTCCTGCATACCAGGCTCGACGTCGCGGCCGGCGACGGACCGGGAGGCTTGACTTCGGCTCTCCTACGGCCACCTCAGCACGCTGGGACGGAGATGGCTTGGTTTCGCTGAGGCAGAAACCAATCGACAGAGTTAATTCTGATAAGCGTGTGTGGATTGCTGTCATTTAGACACAATGGCTTCTCCCTGGACAAATTTTCGTCGACGTAATGGCGCGTGCATGGTGATTTTTCAGCTTCCGCTGCGTGGGTTAAACCATCATCATTTCGAGCGTAGGCTGACACTTGACGCATATCGCAAAATGCTGTGCGTACTACAGACCATAGGGCTGATTAATTCCACAACGGGCGCGTCTGATTTGCGATACGACCGATAATCGGACAGCTCGCTATTACGAAGAACTCACCGCCGAGTCGAAATTTCTCGTGATGTTGGTCTCCGGGGATGAAGTGGAACGTGACGCACGCTCGCGTTCGGCCGGTCGCCTCCACCAGGGTCGTGGATAGAACCTCGACCGGGAATTTCCCCCCATCGTGAAGCATTGTCCGGAACGCTTGTCCGGACGATGGCTGCGGGGGTGGCGGCGGAGGCAGTGGCGGTGGAGGAACCCGGCTGCAGAACTGTCGGTTCGAGCCTGCCGGCTGGAGACTGGTGGTAGCGTATGCGCAGCGGAGCAGTCTGCTTTACCGTGACGGAAGCTTGTCGGCTTAATCAATGCCCATTTGGTTCATTAAAATGCGTTTTTCGAAAGCAACGATGACTAGAGAAACGTTTCTGTTTACAAACCCCAAAACCACTCCCAGTTTACACATCATGCGCTGAGCCGAGAAATAACAATAACAGCACACCAAGCACCATCGCTCCAGTGGCATTTTAAACGTATATTTCTCGTAATCTTTACTGTCATCAGTGAAATGCATCTCTCTATGTCGTCTGGTTCAGACCCTACTTGAGGTTTTTCGACCCATCCCCTACGAAAGAAGAATAAGTTGCCAAGTTAAATAAGTTAAGTTACTCTTAAGTTACGCAAGTTACTCCACGGACAGGACAGTCTTTCTTCCCGTACAGGAGTTTTTGCAGAAGAAAGGCAAGGACCTGTGATGGTTTGGAAAAAGGATTTCTACCTTCAACGCACATCCAGCGCATCCACCACAGATCAGATATTGTTCAGACCTTCGAAGTTCGCGCGCCTTGGTCCGTCGAGTGAAAGTAATTGGTTTCCGACGGCGGTCGGCCGTTAAGTGCGGATGCCAATCTCCTCAATTATTCGCCTCCATTGGGAATTTTGTGTCGGCCTGCGATTTACACCTCACTTGATATGATAAGGAGCGGTCGATATTCCCCCGCTGTTTGCATCAGCAGGTTCGTTTAACACGCACAGCGGAAGGGGGTTTCGCTCTCACGCGCACTGGACAGGGGGTACTTTTGTTCCCCCCACCGATTTAAAAAAAACTAAAAGGGCTGGAAACAAGAAATTTTAGGGCTAGAGTAGAGTGTTAAAGGGCTACATTGAACGCGATTTTCATGATCCTAGGTCAATATTTTCAGGGTCAAATCGGATCGGCAAGGTCAACTGGACGTTTTCTCGGCCCGTACAGGCCATTCCGTATACCTTTTCGAACGAAAGGGGAAAAGGACACGCGTTAGAACGTTAAAACGTAGAATACGGCAATTTCCATCCATTTCTCGTCTTGAATTATAACTTTGGTTCGAGTCATGTCAGGCCATTGACTTATCACGTCATTTTGTCATTTTTGCAGATCAGATTTCGAGCAACACGGGATACTGGTGTAGCTCCAGTGTAAATGAAGGCGCTAAACGCGCCATTTAGCGTATTTTCCTTGAAGATAGCCAACATCGGTATATTTGGTCATTTGCCGCGGTCATTGACCTTGGATGTAGTTTTTGACCCATAATAAATTCCTTGTCAATTGTCCTCATTAAAGTTAGTTTGTTGTAATGAACCTAATTACATAATTTGATTGTCATAAAACGTGAAAATTGCATATATATGTGTATATATATATATATATATATATATATATATATGTATATATATATACCTATCCATCTTTCGCTAAAAAACGACCGCATGTTCCGCATTCGTTAGTTTTTTATGTAACATTCAAGTTCTCAGGTCTTTCTTTTAGCAAATTCGTCAAGGTTACATATCAGATGCACAAAATTACTCATTTACCTACTTGGTAACGTTATGAGACACTTATCTCATTTTCAGAGTGGTTAAAAGTTGGCACAAGGAACTATCTGAAAATTGTTTGCGGTGCACCAGGTTTACACGTAAAGTGTTTCGTCAGTAAGGAACTAAATAGATACGAAGACTAATCGAAACGTTGGATTCAAGGGCTAACGCCCTGTTCCCAGTAGCTCTAAGTAGCGTTGTTTATCGGAATCCAAATTCCGACTTTTGCGAGATTTTCTGATTTCCGAATCGGAAATCAGTTGAACATAGCACTTATTTTTGGGGAAAAATTGGACTGCACATTGCAAGCCAATTGCCAAAAAAATGTGACAAAACCAAATGTTGCCTAATATTCCGGCTTTCAACTCAAATTTAAGCATGACACAAGACTATTATTTTGATAGTTATTCAACACCATGACTGGCGAGGCTTATGCACCTTGCATATCCTATTCAATTCCGCGCACTAAATGCTCAAGTTCTTATTGCATACATTTGAAGTGAAACAAGACTGCTGCTAGTCAGACCAGTCATCATGGACTTCTGAGTGAAAATTGGAATGCATCACAAAGGGTATAATTTTAATTCTTTGATTATATCCAAGCAGAACAAAATGTATAATGCCACCATTTGGCATAACAAATGAACTAAAAGTTATTTAATATTCTATAATAGACTAAATAAATTCTACAATAGACTAAATATATATATATATATATATAAATATTTATGTATATATATATTATTTATATATATATATAAAATAGACTAAATACTAAATGAATTGTACAATAGACTAAAAGTTATTTAATATTCCATACATTGCAAATGACCCATAAATGTAGTTTTATGAATCCATTTCCTCATGCATGACCCACAGGCCCAATGCTTAATTCGAATACAGACATTACTTGGGCTGCCCAGGCATCCCAGAAAAGTAGGTACATTACCCTTACAGAATACCCGCAACCATCTCATACCACGGCAAACCAAGAACAGGTCTAATAATTTGGAGAAGACCCAGAGTTATCTCACAGCACATGCAAACTGCAAATTGGCATTCATGATGTGTCACATGGTTCAGGCACACCGTTTCCCCATAACATTGGCTTGTAACATTATTGCATTTCAGGAAATACGTCGGCTCATTGTTATACTCTACTTCCCTCGCACCATTTAACCTACCTTATTTGTTTATATAAAATGACTAGATTCCCAATCTTACGTATCATTCATCATATCATGCCACACAGGCTTCCCTCTTTATGCCGTCAGTCCTTTGTTTGTTTGTTTGTTTGTGACTTAGGCCACATAGCCTCTTGGGCTCAGGTGTCCATAGTCTTAGGTCAAGTCTTATGTTTCGTCGAGCGTCAGTCAGTCGTCTGCTGTCAGTCTTTTTTGCTTGATAGCTCAGGAAGATGTGCCATACTTGTTGTCATATGGCTGCCTGTTAGCTTAAAGAACTGTCAGATTGTGAAAGATTGCTAGCAGTGACCACTTTTTAAAGAATAGTATTTCACAGATTTAATATTGGGAACACTACGCAGCATGCACCATACATGTAAAAAATTGTCGTGTTTGGTTTTAGAGGCAATCACACCTAATGGTCTCATTGTAAAGTACTTTGTCTGAAAGCAAAGCGGAAAAGTGCAGAGAGCGGGGGAGGGGTGGTGGGACGTTTGTTTATGGGATATCATGAAAGTACCCATGCATTCCGCCTTGTGACCAGCACTATAGGCCTCAAAAATCGGAAGACATGTTCATTTTATCCCACCTTCTTCCTTCGATCATGATTGTTGAATTGGTCATCTTTATAAAAAAAAATGAACAATGCATATAGTCCTGGCTATTTGCAAACCGGAAGTAGGCGTTATTTTTATCTTTTATTTTCCTGGACAGACTTGAATCTTGGACAGTCTTGGACACTCGCATAGCTTCTTCCTCGGAATTTGGTCGGAAATTGGTTTGAATTTCTCCGGAAATAACAACACTAGTTGCAACGTAATACAAAAATTCAGTTGTTTGTTAAGGGTTGGCGAGTTTTCATAAGTATATACACTTCCCCACATTTGAAGTCGTCTCACGTTATAACATGTTCGTAACATGGTCGTATTGTCCGTCAGTTGTCGCGTTATGGTCTCGTCGTGTTCTTGTCTCATTTATTGTAGTATCGCGCCGTCACCTAGGTGCATAGTGAGTCGTCTCGAGAGCGTCATTGTAACATCGATGTGGTGTACTAGGTGGAGTTTGCAGTCATATTCACAAGTCAATTGGTACACTACATTAGTGCTTTTGAGTTTGTCTGGCCGTGTGTGGTTGTTTTTGGCGAGGAAATCCGAAGTCTTCCTGTTTCTGTAATAAATGATTAACTTCAGTTATCCGTCCTGTGTTGACTGAACATATCTGGATATGGTTTTCCGTATCGCTTTTTCGTTTTATTTGTAAGAGGTTGTCATTTGGTTTCGACAGAAGAGTGTAATCTAGATCGATTAGTCATGCTGTGTCGATTCGTGAAATACTTGCCCATGTGGCCTTGTATTTCTGTTTCATTGTCTGTATTACAGAAGCTGTTGTTCACTAGGATTTGCCTAACTCGTATTAATTCTGAGTGCAAATTAGTCCGGTCCCAACTGTGTTTGATCTTTTTTTTTTTTTTTTTTTTTTTTTTTTTTTTTTTTTTTTTTTTTTTTTTTTTTTATTTTTTTTTTTTTTTTTTTTTTTTTTTTTTTTTTTTTTTTTTTTTTTTTTTTTTTTTTTTTTTTTTTTTTTTTTTTTTTTTTTTTTTTTTTTTTTTTTTTTTTTTTTAACCCCCGAAATACACGCGGAGGTGAAAAAAGCGCCAACACGGCAACGTAAGACGGGAGAGACTTTAGCCTTCCGGCAATTCTTAGTGGCAGAAATATTGCCTCAGAGACACGAAACGCACGAAGTGGTTGGTGGATCTCAGCTTCAAGAAATCGTCGAAATAAATAAGATTTCTCAAACTCAACGGAATCAGATGAATCGCGACAAAGGATTTGCGGCTTGCTCCCCATTCATCCCATTTCCCTCAAGAGATTCCGAAAAGCATGAAGTGTTTTCTGCCTGTTGTGAATTGGATATAATTGGACGCCTGTTGTAAACTGAACTCCTTGACGTACGGTATCAAAAATTCCCATTTGCTCAAAAACGCAACTTCCCACTAGAAGTGGTCTATGATGGAAATTCGTGGAAGTACTTTGTACAGGTTTCTAGACCACAAAGGTACTTTACTTACTGTGCTCCTCTGCAGCATATGAGTCAAATGAGAACACGTCAATGTAAGAGAAGCGAACTGTAGCATGCTGTTCTGTACCACTTCGTTTTGGTCATGTTCCCAATATTCCCTTGAAACAAGGCATATTTTAGGGATTTCGAATTAAAATGGATAATCCATGTGCACACAGATGGTGAGGTTTCCCAGACGATGCAATGTCGAACCATTTTTTTCGTGGCGACCATTTTTCCTCTTTGATACACGTCTCACAAAAGCCCGAATGACGCTGGCCTTAAAATGTACATTCGCTGACTGCATTTGAGCACCGTCTGTTATCTTTTATCTGTCGTGCTTCGGTGAACAGTTGTCTCAAAATTTTGTCTCTGTCTGTTAAAAGGGATGTCAAGGAAAGGAATGACGTTGCCAACACTGAACTCCTACGTTAAAAAACACCAATGCAGTGTACCAATTTACTTGCGAATAAGAAGGCTGCAAACTTCGCCTAATACAATACATTGGTGTTACAACAACGACGCTTTCCAGACGACTCATTATTCACCTTCGTGACGGCGCGCTACTACAACACTTGAGACAAGAACACGAGACCATAACGCGACAACAACTGACGAACAGTACGACCATATCACGGACATGTTATGACGTGACGGCTTACCTATTATGTAGCATGTTATGACGGTGAGACGACTTCAAATATGGGAAAATGTATATATTCGTGAAAACTCAGCAACCCTAAACAACCAACGCTTTGATTAGTCTTCTTATCCACCTATTTATTTCCTTGCTGACGGCATATATTACATGTAAACCTGGTGCACCACAAATAATTTTTAAATAGTTGCTTGTGCCAATTTTTCACCATCCAAAATGAGATAATTGTCTCGAAACTTTAAAAAAAATTAAAAAAAAAAAAAAAAAAAAATATTTAAAAAATAAAAAAAAAAATTAAATATATTTTTTTTTTTTTAATTAAAAAAAAAAAAAAAAAAATTTTTATTTTATTATAATAAAAAATTATATATATATTTTTATTTTTTTTTTTTTTTTTATTTTTTTTTTTTATATAAATTTTTTTTTTTTTTTTTTTTTTTTTTTTTTTTTTTAAAAAAATATGTGATATATAAAAAAATTCGGGTTCGGGGCCCGGGGGGTTTTTTTTTTTTGTTTCCCCCCCCTTCCCCTTCTTTTTTTTGTTTTTTTTTTTTTTTATTTTTTTTTTTTCCCCCTTGTTTTTTGCTGTAGAATTTTAAAAGGGTAATTTTCCTCCCTTACCCCTCTCATATGTTCATATTTGTTTGCGATATCTGCTTTTTTCGTTATGTTTGATTTCAAACCTTCAAACTTCAAGAATTTCCGGCCGATTTTCGACTTCTTTGCGTCAATCAACGAGCCATTAAATTGTAATAAATGTCACAAAGCAGCAGAGAACAGAAATGATCCGTTCTTGAGATTTTCAAGAAAAACAGGTGAAGGGCACAAAAGTGCCACCCCCTTCCAGTGCGCATGATAACTGGCGCCACATGCAGAAATGTCGTCCCAGAATAAACGTCGCTGGATTTAAATGTAGTATGTGAAATGGCTGTTTCCCAGATCTGCCGCGCCAGATACTCCAGGTACTCAGTTCCCCGATAGTGACTAAACTGTTAATGTTAAGCTTAATGTTGACAGCAGATATTGTTCGAGGCATCACAAGTCTACCGCCAGTTGCTTCGCCTTGGAATTCACTCTCCAGTTTTTTCATTTCCTTTCTCACTCACTTCCAGACATACCAACTGCAAAGTTGTCAATGAAGAGACCGAAAGTAGGCTGGTGGGTTTAATGGTGTATTCCGCCAGTTAACTCGCGCCACTATGTAGGATTGGTCAACACTGAGATTTTTTTCAAGTTGACCCCATCGACTATTTTGATCGCTTTGGCATTTGCAGAGTCAACTTAAAAAGTTTCTTAAGTATTTCCGGGACATGTGAGGTCAGTGTCTTGACTTTTACTGGTCTGCGACCGCTTCTTCGAGCACTGTGTGGCGTAAAAGGGTCCATGATCATACCAGCCGCCCTGCACTGGCGAACGTGGCCAATACTGGCAAGGATTAAATTTGCAAACAATATTTACAGGAATCCATGTGGCCGTTGACAGGTGTCATTGGATCATGATATGACTTCGGACCTTCTACGTTTTGAGGCGGTACGCAGTAAGCCAAAACATGATCTTATGCTAGATTTAGAACAGATATCTCGCAAGAGATACATTAATACCAAAAGTCAAAGCCCAATACCAAACCCCTTCATGAATCGGCGCTTGGGCTCCATGGCTCAATACTGTTACTGAATAATTAGCTTTAGGCATCATTAGCATGCTTTATTCGAAGAAAACAATTGAAATATCCCTAAAGCACAAGCTATACTCGGAAATCGTTCCTCAGCTTCAGATTGTAGCATAACGACAGGACGGTCTCATTTGCTTATCTGCGTTGAACCAAATTTTGCTTAAATCATTTGTGTTCATTCAAGAGAATTCAAAACATGGCATTACAAGATATACGCTATGAGTGCTCTTACGAAAATATACACGAAGGGGAAGAATTACGGAACAAAAGGCATTACATGTCATAGGTTCTCTCTCTCCCCCTGTCCCTCTCCCTATCCCCCCTCTCTCTCTCTCTTCCCTCCCCCTCTCTCTCTCTCTCTCTCTCTCTCTCTCTCTCTCTCTCTCTCTCTCTCTCTCTCTCTTGTCTGTCTTCTCGGGGTAACTGAGAGGCTCAAAGTTGGTAAGCCAAAAAACTGTTTATGGCTTTCAAAACTTGCGCCTAACTTCCCCAGACGAAAATATTTAAAAAGCAGGAGCATCATCGGCAAACTGTTGGGTCAGCAGACGCATCACGAGATCTATAGCGGTTTTCCATGCTCCGGCCCGTGACTCCCCTGGCTGCGCCTTTAAACTCTTCAAAACTACATCTAAATTTTCCAAAACATAAATAACAAACGCAGGATATGTTTCTAGTTCCTTGGCAGTGAATGGCCATGATGGTGAAGCCATCAGTGGTTTGGCCATCAGTAGTACCTCCTCCAAGGGTTAAAGGGGTTATCCACGAAGACCAGTTTTATATGTGTTTGATAAGTGTCTGCACAGAGTTTCAAAAATTCGTCACCGCAATAAAAGACTCGCTACGACGCCTGTCGGGGTAAACTGCACTAGCCAAGGTTGATGTAGTGATGGGACAAGTTGTTCTGTGGAAACTCACCTCGAATATATTCTGCTTAGAAATGTCCGAGGCTGCTTGATTACACAGAAAGCAGAAACGAGAAGAAATGGTGTACCAGCGATAGTGGTCGACAACAGCCTGCATGAGAGACGTGACGCAGGAGACAAAAGCCCTGAAACATTATCTGTGCACCCCTTTCTTAAACGTATCTCTACCGCACATGCTGATGCCACATATGACGCTGGCCGACCTAGAAACGACTGGCACAGCCCGTCCAACCTGTCATTGGCGAGCCGGAGCAGACTCAGGCCTTAAGTTAGCTTTCTATAATAGTCTGGAATGAACAGTTCGCCCAGAGGCAGAGTACGAAACTGTTCAGTCCAGTTCGATCCGACCCAGTCTGTATGCGGCGAGGCTGCTGAATCTGGATTCAATCCAAATCTGTAACTTCCTTCTAAGGCTGATCCAACCCGGATCTGATCTGCTACAAATGATAGGCTAAACTTCAAAAAGCCGGAGTGGGAAACCCTTGTGTCCACCGGCCTAGCCAAGGGGGCCCGGGGGCCAGCTTCCCCCCCCCCCAGGCCCGCATTTTTGCGAAGAGCGTTGCACTTCGTCTTCCCAGCAGGCGGTTTTCGTATCATTTTAGTTCACACGCAGCTCCCCCTTAAGAAAACCCTGGTTGCGCTCCTGCCTGTGTCGAATCTTATGCGGACTTCAGTGCAAAGAAACTGGTTAAAACTGTCTAATTCTAGCAAAAGTTAAACTTGTAAAAAGTGATAAATGTCAATGAGATTTTGCCACCGTCATTGGCCTGCGCAAGTTTTCCCTAGACATATCATTTCTGTTTAAACTTTTCACAAACCAACATTTGGATTCCTTCATACTCATCATCACTTAATGGAAGAACACAAACACTCCATTCAGTTGAATGGCCTGGAACAATTTTACGGCTAATATGTGAAAGTCATAATTATCGGCCCCCATGACATAAAACCTCCTGAAATGGGAGGGGGGAGAGACGGTTTTAGCCCCTTCTGTCAATGCAAAGCAGTTAGGTTGGTGCTAAATTTTGCACAAGTCATGAGGTAGCCTTTGGCTCATTCTCTTGTTCCTGCACTTCTGCTGACCCCAGTTCCAAGCATGGCTTGTGGTCGAAACATGATACTCTGATGTTTTGTGTTGCATTCGGGATAAGTTTTGTTGACAGACGGTTAACTTCTTTAACCCGCGCACGACCGTCGGTCCGTCCCGAACACCGTCGACTGGGGGGGGGCAGTTGACTGCCCCCCCCTCTAACTCACGAACGGTTGGTCGCACGATAAAAATAAGCATACCGTTGGAAAGCCCGTCACGAGTAGAGCTCGAAACTGGTCTCATTTTTAGTTTTAGATAATATGTAAGCCAATTTACGCCCTATATATGTTTTCTCATAGCCGACTGCATGAGACCGAGAAATGGCCTGAATCTCAAGGGCTGTGACTAATAACGCATAGGTAAAGGCACCAGCGCACAAGTAAATGTCCGCGGATGCCGATACACGTCTAATTTCCTCAGATTTGTTCAATATATACGCCGAAACGTTGAGTTAAAGACACCGTAATTCTCCCGTCAGGCGTCACTGTGCGCCGCTGTCGTATGCGGTACCAAATTGACGGGAACTAATTTTAGCGTTCCTTCATTTTCCCGAAAAAAGACAATCTATGTAAATTGTATTGATCTTTGTGGTTCTTGTGATGATTTCTCATGCTTAAATTTTGGAAAAATTGATTAGTTGCCAATCTACAAAGTTGGCGGAGCTTTATTCGCGAGAGCCTGTTTATTTGCAAAATATGCTACTTTTTCAAACTTTTTGAG
Organism: Capitulum mitella; assembly: GCA_030062745.1. Classification (NCBI taxonomy): domain Eukaryota; kingdom Metazoa; phylum Arthropoda; class Thecostraca; order Pollicipedomorpha; family Pollicipedidae; genus Capitulum; species Capitulum mitella. The sequence continues at coordinate 24,479,666 of CP099846.1, forward strand.
GTTCCTGGTATTACTTACATCTGTGCAAGCTAGTTGTGCCATTTTCTACCCATTCTGAGTAATTTATCGTCGATTTTGACGGTGGTACATTTTGGCCCACTTCAGTTATTCGTGACCTGACCTCAGGTCAATGGCTGGAAGTCACTGATACTTTGCCCAATGACGGTAACTAGATGTCTGCTTCACTCCACACTAAAAATGTGATGGAATATTCCGTCAATTTCCGAAAAAACGGCGATATGTCTTAAAAATGGGCTTGACCTTAGGTCAATGACCCGGAAAATTCCGAAAAATCCGAGATAGCAGATTTGTTGCATCTATCACGATCACTAATCCCTGAAAGTATTATTGAGATATCTTGTTTTGCGAAAAAGTTAGAGGGAGCTAAACTTTTTTGAACTTAGGTCTGTTTGACCTGGTCTAGGTCAGGCACCTGACCTGACCTGAGGTCAAAATTTTGACACGAGACGTAAAATTGATGGAGCAAAAGGTACACAAAGTTTCGTGACTCTGTGTTTGTTGGTTCTCTCGCAGTCCCAGAAAAACCTCAGGGGGGGCAGTCAACTGCCCCCCCCCAGTCGGGGACGGGTTAACTAAAGGCCAAACTTCGCCATGTTTTAACTTAATTTTTTGCCATTTTTTGTCAGTTACTTAAATACCACGAGTTTTTGGAATTTCAAATCCACATCGAATCCAAATCCGAGTTTTGAACAGATATGTCAATCCAGTCTAGATCAAATCCAACGGACTGGATCGGACTGTGGGTCTGCACCCCTTTCCGCGACAGCCGGCCTCGCGTCGGACTTCAGGTCGGCGTCGGCGTGTCGTCCGGCCGAGATTCGACGTGAGCGGAGGCTGTGCTCTGAGCCGTGCGCCCGGGGGCACCAGGCGGCAGCCGGAATACGACGTTTTGTATCACGTGACCTCGCGCTCAGCCACGAAGCCCGGGCCGGGGCCACCTCTGCTGCCGTCCCGCCCCCGCTTGCGTCTGCGAGAACGCGCCGAGTGCGGCTGTCTCAGCCTGGGCAGAGTTGTGTGGGCGGGCGGTTCACTAATCGGCCTTGTAGGGGGGACGGATGCCGGCGCGCAGCTGCAACGGGCGTCAGTAGGCCCCGCAGTCTAATTGGAGGCCAAGCAGACCGGCGGCGACATTAACGACATTAGCAGCTCCTGAGGCCTGCACGCGGTTGGCCGGCAGCGCACGTTGAACGAGTTCTCACGGGATCCAGTGAAAGCACCCTAGATCCCGGTGACATGGCTCGATGACGTACTGCATCGGGATCCGATCATGCATCTATATAATCATATAATCATATGATTATATAGATATATATATACATATAATCAGTCATATAATCAGTGTGTATATGTATGCTTTAGACATGTGAAGTGACGCTTAACTGATAGTCTTGAAACGAGTTTAGTTTTAAGTTTAGTTTAGTTTACCTTCGAATACCCATACCTTTAATGTGCATGATCATTCTTAAGCGGGACATTAACTGCCAAGTAGTTTCGCGCTAAGTTATAGGATAAAAGGATAACTGACTTCTTAACCCGCTCTTAACTGAGGGGGGCGGTTGACCGCTCCCTGAGGTTTTTCCAAGATTGCGAGAGAACGAACTTATGCAGCGCCACGAAACTTTGTGCACCTTTTGCTTGATCATTTTTACATCTTGTATCCAATTTATGGCTTCAAGGTCAAGTAAGGTGTCTCACCCAGGTCAGGTCAAGTGGACCTATGTTCAAAAAGGCGCTCTGTAACTTTTTCTTAAAACATGATATTACAATAAAGCTTTCAACGGGTAGAGATTCTGATAAATGCAACAAATCTGCCATCGCGGTTTTTTTCGGAAATGTCTAGGTCATTGACCTCAAGGTCAAACCCGTTTTCAACATAAATCGTTTTTTTCGAAAATTGAATATTTCAAAAACAATTTGAGTGTGAGGAGATCCAGATATCCAGTTTCCGTCAATGGACAAAGTTTCAGTGACCTCCGACCACTGACCTGAGGTCAGGCCACAAATAACTGTTACGAGCTAAAATGCACTGCCATCAGAATCGACGATGAATGACTCAGATCGGGTTGAAACTGACAGAGCTGGCTCGCACAGTTGCGACTGATACCAGGAAGTTCGTATGGACTTTCGCGAATAAAGCTCCGCCAATTGTGTAGATTGATAACTACGGAGTTTTCAAAAATTTAGGCATGGGAAATCATCCCAAGAACCACTAGCATCAAGAAACAACAGCTGAAATGGCATATTTCGCGAAAATAAAAGAACGCCAAAATTAGTTCTTGTTTAATCCAATTTCATTCATTCATTCATTTATTCATTCATTTCATTTCATTAATTCGTTAATGTCATTTTATTTTCCACCGCCTTCGTCGGCGGCGCCCATCTTGCAGCGTTGCGAAAATCACCCTGTCTAACCCTATGTTTCCGCTTACATATTAAAGAAATCAGAGACGTTAGGCGTGTATCGGCATCTGCGGACTTTTACCTTCCGCTGGTGCCTTTATCTAGACTTTATAAGTCACAGCCCTTGAGATTCAGATCGTTTTTTGGTCTCATGCAGGCGGCTATGAGAAAACATATGTAGGACGCAAATGGCTCACATATTATTCAAAACTAGAAACGAGACCAGTTTCGAGCTCTATTCCTTCGAGCTCTACGAGCTTTCCAGCGATATGCTTATTTTTACCACGCAACCAACAGTTCGTGAGTTACGGGGGGAGCGCGGTCAGCTCCCCCCCGTCGAGCGTGCATGGCGGCGACCCACAGTTGGGTGCGGGTTAATTTTAATGCTGAGTTAAGATGAAGTATGGCACCAGATTCATCCATTTCGACTTTTCTGATAGGGATGAAACCCTTGCCGAACGCATAGATTTTCACCCGGCCGGTCTGGACATGCCCCGGCCGAGGGGTTGTTGTCACCAGGCCATTTTCCACCTAATAAATATGCAGCGACGAAAAAAAACGAGTTCGTAGCAGCCTAGTTTGCATTTGAATGCTACCTTAGCTCACCCTTAGGGTCATCTCCGTAGTTCTCAGTCACCGGGAAGGAAAATGCCTCGTCGTTTGTAGTATCCGCTTTCATCGTAGTGTTTTATAGCGTTTCGGCCGGCAAGCAGTCTTTTTGTAGTGACCATTTAAAACTGGTCACTCGGTGTAGTCAGTGGTTGTTTTCCGTCGAGACCGAGCTCAGGTCAATGAATGGTCACCTATCATTTTCATCCTCTGCTATGCTGTTACTGCTGAAATCATTGTATAGTTATTACAAACTGCAGTCCTGATCATTGGCAAAGGTAAAAGTAGAGGCAAAAGTAAAAAAACAATCATCGCTAAAATCTGCCACAAAAGTGCCCTCAAACCAGTTCAAAACCATTTTGAGATTACATAAGGCCTGATGGGACATCATTGGAAAGGGCACCAACCTCTCCAGCCCCGACATGCTGTCAAGCATACGTCCTAACGGCCTTGTATCGAAAATTGGCTGCATATCTTGTAAGACTGCTGAGGAAAACCCCCACTTCTGCTTCTTGAAAAACAACTTGCAGGCCCTCGAGACTGAGTCGCATAACTCGATGGCCTGACATAACACGGCAATAATGTTTTGAAAAAGAAAATGCTGAGAGGATGCGAGAGGTCAGGTTTTGCAAATTTCAGGCCTTTGACGTAAGCTGTTCATCGGCAGTCTAAGAGAAACCTCACGAGAGTGTAGCGACCGCCCGATTCCCTAGCTTGAGTGGGGATGGGATCCTCCCCCCCCAAAACGAAATCCCGGCAGCGGTTCCCCCGTGCCGCGCCACCGAAGTCCTCCGCAGCACCGACGACCCGTCCCCTCACGCCATCGCACCTCAGGAGACACGCCGTGAGCGTGCCCTGGTCCGTCATTTGGGACTTGCAGGGGCGATGGAGCAAGTTAACGCGACCTTTCCGAACAGACGCGGGAGCCGGCGCCCACGCGGTGTGGCTCTCGGGCGATGTATGTATGCCGGTGCTGTTATCTGGCGCGCGGCAGTTTCCTGGCGATTTATGAGTGTAGATATACAGGCGGGGTGCCAAGGAGTGGATATTTATGTTCTTGGTGTCGTCTCTGTTTCGGGGAAATGGTCCACCATGTTCTGGATGGCGCTGTCAAAGAGGAACCTTCAACTAGGGCGGAAGAGCATTGGAACCATGTAAGATGACACGTGTAAAATTATGTTTGTCTTCCAGCACGAAATAACCCTAAATTTGCTTCCTGTACGTGCATGCGCATATACTTCCGATGTTCCAAACGGCAACGTCGTTCAGTTGCAGACCGCTTTATGAACGCAGCCATCAGACGGCGTTACGATGCCGAGGTTCATACGCCTTGTCACCGTTTCGGTAACGCACCGTGGGGGCAGCGTCCGGTCTGAAAAGGTCACGGCTCTTGATCAGAGCGAGTGAGAGCGGCCGCACGAGCCCGGACCACAGGGGGCCCGCCAGGTCGGCCGGTCGATAGGGCACCGGTCGGGAGGTCGAACCTCGGGCGCGGCCGCCGGGCCCGGGAGCGCTGACTTGGCCGACGCTCGGGCCCCGGGGAACGTGACCTCCCCCGCCCGGCGGCTGGACGGTCGAAAGAGCGGGGCGAGGGTCGCCGGAGATTCGGAAGCTGCTTGACGCAACGCGCGTTGGTTTTGACCTCAGTGGACGCAGCTGACGTGCATTGATCACGGCATGATGTAGCGGTGCACGCGTGTGGTGCACGCGGCTCCGAGCCTAGTGCTAGCGCTCTGCTGAACCGTGGGTAGTGCCTGACTCTCGAGATGTAGTCGTTGCGCCTGTGACGTCAGCAGAAATGGCAGCTCAGCGGAACTCCTGCTGTCCTAATCAAGGCAATTTTCGCTCGCTCAATAGCTTTGGAGTGCTTGGGTTATTTGTGACCTTTGCAAATCTTAATGAAACGACTGATCAATAACGGTCATTCTACCCTTGCTCGTATTCACTGTCTGGTCACCTTTGACAGCACAGGGCACGCTGGCACGACCTCTCTGCTGTCGTTTTCAAACGCGACGTGATGGAACGATGAAACAGCAACGAACGTGTAACTTGGCCGTTTGGCTATACGATGACACCCAGTTTGGCTATTTTAAGTCCCGCAATGGCCTTACAAACGGTCTCGAAGGAGGAAATGGCAGTTCATTCTGGTTTCTTTCGGATCCTATGGAACGTATCACTTTTTAGGAGTCCAAAACGACTTCTGGCGACGAATCTCGACTTCATCTGCTGTTGCAATGCATATCAATGCTTATTTTATGAATCCAGAAGTCAATAAAATGTCAGAAAGGTCAGTGACAGCAATTTATGACGTTGACATAAGACTGCCCTCATCTAAATACGAACCCAAGTGCGGAGGTCACTTCAACTACTGGTACCATAGGAGAAAGAAGTTATGTGTCAATAATCTGTCAAGGCAATGGCCTCAGATATTCAGAGAGCGCGTAATCGGTTCTAAATCCATCGCAGCAGTCGGAGCAGTCGTTGTCGGGCTACCTGTACAAAAACTCATGAGGTGTGCAACATATCTACTGGCGAGAGGTAATAATCGAGATGTCATCGAAGGGTCACGAATGTCATCGGAAATGCCAAGAAATGTCCAATTATCGTCAGGAAAAACAAAATGCATTGAGGAAGAGGAGGATAACTGCAGAATCCTACGATCATGTAAGCTTGATTAAGTTACAGTTTCAGGGTTGCGTCGTTTGTAACAAGAGAAATGGGCTACAAAAGCAGAAAATGGCACTTCACTTGACGCGTGTGCAGTAGTTATTTGCAAAACCAAGCCTCACTCCTTTGATGTGCCACTTATTTAGATAACAAGTAGCCTCGCTTGGCATTTGCAGAAGTGTCTGTTACTTGACCAGACATTCACGTTTCCCCCGTTGGGCGAGGCTGCAGAGATTGCAGTGACTAGGGCAGCAGAGATTTTCAGTCCCTTCCCGTCGTCCGTCCGCCGATAAGCGGCGGCCATGTCGGCCACCCGCGCCACCCCTCGGAGACGAAACCGTTCGTGTCACTGGTGAACGCGGCGCTGCGTGGAATGCGTGGTACGGACGTTTATCTCACATGTCTGTCCTGAGCATTTCTCTGATTAGACGCAAAATCGAGGGAGACACTGTGCCTCCCTACCTGTTTTCTGGAAAATCTCAGGAACGGATCGGAGCTGGTCGCTGCTACTTTGTGACATATATGGCAATTCAATAAGTCGTCGATTGACGCAAGGAAATCGAAAATCGGCCGGAAATTCTTGAAGTCTGAAGCATTTGAAGTCAAAACAAACAACGAAAAGAATGGCTGTCGCAGAGAAATGGGAACTTTGCGACAGGACTAGCGTTCTACATAAATTACCGTTTGAACATTATCAGCCGACATCATTCGGGGATATCTGATGGATGTACATACCAAAACCAAAGTCAGGGTCAGTGAAGGTCAAGGTCTTCTAATGTCAAGGTCAACCATCTTGTGACCTGATCCTGGTTTATTTTGCACCACGACTGTTTGTATGAAATATGCATCAAAAACCTAATGCAACATGTTTACGCACATTTATCCGTATATATATATATATATATATATATATATATGTGTGTGTGTGTGTGTAATTTTAACGTTTTACAACAATCAAATCATTTATTTGAGTTCATTGTAACTAAAGAACTTTAATGCAATCAGCTGACACAGAACTGATTCGAAAACTTCATCCTAGGTCAATGACCTCATTTTACTTCCTTTGACCTTGCGGAAGTCAGTGAACGCTGGAAGTGACCAAATATTTCGATGTCGACTATCTTCACTGAAAATAAGCTAATTGTTCCGTTTAGCGCCCTTGTTAGCACTTAAGCCACATCAGTATCTCGTATTGCTCGAAATCTGGTCTGCAAAAAATGGCAAAACGACGTCATAGGTCAATAAGCTGGCATGACTTCGACCCAAAGTCTTTGCTTAAGACGCGAAATGAATGGAAATTGTCGTTTGCCATGTTTCAACGCTTTAACTCTTGCCTTTTTCCCGTTTTATTCGAAAACCGTACGCAATGGCCTCAACGTGTCGAGAAAGTGTCCCAAATTGACATTTTTGGCCCCATTTGATGTTCGATATATTGACCTCGGGTCATAAAAAGCTGCACACAATGTAGCTCTTCATGATCCAGCCCTACTATTAAAATTCCGTTTCTCAAGCCCTATCTGTTTCCGAGATGGGCAGAAGGGGGGGGGGGGTGTGGAAGAAGAAAGGTGCCCTTCTTCCAGTACTTGTTAGCGCGAAACCCCCTTCCACGGCGCGTTTTGACCCTCGCCCGACTCCATGTGCGCCCGACTGGGGGGTTGACCGCCCCCTTTAACTCGCGAACGGTTGGTCGCATGACACAAATTAGCATACCGGTGGAAAGCTTGCGTCAAACAGAACTCGTAACGCCTCATTTTTAGTTTTTGATAATATGTAAGCCTTTGGCGCCACATATATGTATGTCTTCTCATAGCCGACTACATGAAACCAATAAACGGTTCGGATCTCAGGGGCTGTGATTAATAAAGTCTAGGTAAAGACACTAAAGAATAGGCAAGAGTCCGCAGATATCGATACACGTCTAATTCCTCCGATTTGTGTAAGATATACGCGAAAACGTTGAGTTAACGACCCAACGATATTCCCGAAGCTGCAAGGCAGGCGCGGATCCAAAGATGCCCCAAAGGAGACTCGTATGAGCTTCACGGGGTCTCTCTCAAAACTTGACGGGTTCTTGATGCAGTCGGGGCCTCTGGGAGGGTTAGATGACCCCTGAGACGCATAGATCCCCTGAAGCTCCTTAACCCTATTCCCGGAGGGCTAGAGGGTATGGTCAATTCCCGACAGGGGGCGGATTCGGCCCCCCCCCGAGATCTCGAGAACTACACATCCGATTTCATGGCAACAAACGGCAATCGATTTGCCATGACGTAAACTACACTTCGAAAGAAAAGTCTTCAAAATTTTGAAATTGGGTGAATACAGGGGGGCAAAAATCTCAAAATGAAGAGTACTTTTGGATTGATTATAACTCCGTTGTTTATGAACCGATTTCGATGAAACTGGTATAAATCGAGAGATTATGGATGGGACTTTTAAAATTGATACACACATTTGAAGTTTGGGGAATATTCATAGACATTCACAGAGTTTCAAAAATAGGAAAATCAGTTTTTTAACAAATGAATGAACAAAAAAGGTGAAAGCACTTTTGGCTTCTGCTAGTCATGTTATGCTAAAGAAGTACAAATCGTATTACAATGTTTGTATAATGTTAGCATAGGCGGTGCCACGGACATGAAAAAGGGGAAACTGTCCTCCTCATGCTCATGCTCCTTAGATCAACTTGTGTGACCTTTGACCTTAAATGACCTCCAGTGACCTTGGAGTCACTTGGAATGACCTGTGTATTTAATGTTATCTGTAAACGTTTCCAATCGTTTGATTTCACTTTATTTCAAAAATTCCATTTTACGGCTATTGTGATATAGGATACGCGCCTTTACATTTTAGGTCATAGCTCCGTGACCCGACCTGATATCAAGCTGAAACTTGATATTTAAGTAAAGGGCACCCTTCTAAGTCATATGTATTCCGCGTTTGGCATTAAAAAAAAAACAGTCTCGAGATTATTACTATAAAGCCAAATTTTGACTTCTGACCTTGACCTTACCTTGTAAGGTAACCTTACATAAATAAAATAGCATTTGCACGTTTTTTTAGCTATAACTATTTAGCTATACATCCAACTATTTAGCTATACATCCATATAAAGTTTTAAGTGCTATCTTAAAAACGACATTTTTGGCAGTCATTTTCCTTTTACCCTCAACAGGCCCAAAAATGGCCTGATGTGGCTCCCAAAAACGCTGCCTGGCTCCGCCCCTGAGCAGAATAGAATTTTGAAATTTTGTCGCTGCACGTAGAAAGAATGGCTAGGAAAAGTTACCAAGTTTCGTGAAGCTGCGTCAAAAACGCTGGAAGTAGCAAGCAGAAAATCTGAGGGGGGCCGATTTGCCTCCCCCCCCCTGCCGGGAATAGGGTTAAGAGCCCCTGAGACCGCAATAGGATCCCAACACGGCAAATTTCCCCTGAGACCGCCAGAAGGGTCACAGGGCCCTTGAGCCGGCAAGATGAAGACTAAATGCCTGGACGGCATAGGGGTCCCTGAAATGGAATAGGGCCCCGAATAGGTTTCATGGACGCGTTTGAAACGCTGAAGGCTCCTGATGCAGTCAGAGAGCCTAAGGGAGGGTTAATGAGACCCTGAGACGGCAAGATGGCCCCTAAAATGGATAAAAGGGCCCTGAAACTCTCCAAGAGTCTCTGGGACCGCAAGAGGGGCTCTAAACGGCAAAGGGTCCAAAGACCCAAAGCTTCAAGTGCCAGAGAGGCTCCTTATACGGTAAGAACTTAAGAGGGTGCTTAGCACGGCATAACGAGACGCTTACCAGCCAGAGGGGCCCCCTGAACAGGGATTCATCAGTGGCCTTCTCAACCTCGAGAAGGGTCCCCAATGGGCTACACTGGTCTTTTTGAAAACCTGAGGGGTTCTTGCTGTAGTCGGGGGGCGGGGGGGCGGGAAGGCCAGGTGGATTCTGAGACGGCAAGATGGGCCCGTACACCGCAGATGATCCCTGAGACCGCCAGAAAGGTCGGAGGGCCCTGCAAGGCAAAGACGATAAGAGGACCTTTTAGAAGGCATGGGGGCCCTGGACGGCCTGAGGGCCCTCGAGTATGTAAGGCTGGCTCATGGCACAGAAAAACCCCTCTGAGACTGCCAGTGAGGCCCCTGAAGCGCCAACAACGGCTTCTGATACGGCTGGAGGGGCCTTAAGACTGCCAGATGTACCCCGTGTAACAGAGGAATGAATTCATGGAGGCTACCGGATACATTTAGGATGCCAATGACACTGCACAGGGGCCCTGAAATCGACAAAAGGTCTTTTGTAACTGCCAGAATGCTCCCGAGACACGGCGAAAATGTTCCCCAGAGACGACAAAAGGGGCACTTAAGACAACAGGGGTCCAATGAGGCGACCAGACGGACACCTGAAACTACTGAGCCTTGAAATGTTAAGACAGTTCCTGAACGGCTAAAGGACGTAGAGCATTGCCAGAGGCACCTCTGTCATGGGAAAGAGAGAGACATATAGATGGCCCTAGGTTCTACCCGAGGGATTTCTTAGACGTCACGAATTCCCCAGGGAATACAGAAGGGAACCCCTGAAACTGCCAGATGGGTCCATGACACTGCCCGAGATGTCCCTGAAGCTGCCAAAGGAGCGCATGAGACGTCCCGAGGGACTCGTGGAACTTTACAAAGAACCTCAGACCACCTGAGAGCCCTGACACGTCAGACGGCCCAAGACCACCAAAAATTTTGCAAAAAAGTCTCCAGAAGTTACGAAGGGGTAAAGGAGCTCCTGGACCAGATACAGACACTACATTTAAAGTAGAGCAAGGGACGCAGCCGCCTAAAATCCCGCCGCTGTTGCCACATTTTCGCCACGTTGTAGAGGAACCAAACGCAAAATCTTCTCAAGGTAGGTGACAAGTTTGAATTTCTCGATTACCTTACATGACAAACAAAATCACGTCAAATATTTCAGGCTGGATCTGAGCAGATCAACGTTTTTTTCATATATGGAGGGCAAAAAAATGAGGGGGGGGGCGCCGGGAAGGGGTCCGGCGCTGACCATTCGCCCCGTTAGTGACATCTTGGATCCATCCTTGCTGAACGGCAGGCGCCGGTGCCGAACGCGGAATGCAGTGAACGGAAACTTTTTTGTCGCTCCTTTATTTTGGCGACATAAGCCTTGCGAATTGGTGTGTCTGAATGCTAGTGGCTCTTGTAATGGTTTCCCGTGCTTAAGTTTTGTAACAATTCAGCAGTTATCGGTCTACAGAACTGGACGAACTTTATTCGCGAAGGCCTGTTTCTTTCCAAAATATGTATTTTTTTAAAGTTTTTGAACTTCTTGGTATCACTCGCAGCTACGGAAGCCAGTTTTATCATTGTCTGTCCGTTTCAGGTCATTTATCGCCGATTTGACGGTGGTGCGTTTTGGCTCCTAACAGTTATTGGTGACCTGACCTAGGTCAGTGGTTGGAGATCACTAATACTTTGCCTGAAGACGGTCATTGGGCGTCTGCATCACATCACACTCAAAATGCTATAAAGTTCTGTCATTGTTCGATATCTTGGAAATGGCCTTGATCTTTGGCCAATGAACCGGAAGTTTCCGACATATATGAGACAGCAGATTTGTTGCGTCTATCAAGATCTCTAATACCCGAAAGTTTTATCGCAATGTCACATTTTCCGAAAAAGTTGCAGGGTGCTTAACCTTTTTGGACATAGGTCTATTTGACCTGACCTAGGTCAGACACCTGACTCTGCCTGAGATCAAGACTTTTACATAGGATGTAAAACTGATCAAATAAAAGATACACAAGATTTCGTAGCTTTGCGTTTGTTTGTTCTCTCGCGATCTAGGAAGAATCTCAGGGGGCGGTCAGCCGTCCCCCTCCCCAGTCGGGGCCGGGTTAATTTACTAATCTACTCTGATATATAAAAGGAAATCCCCGGCGAGTTAATAATTTACTGAAGTTTGCCTAGCACGTTAAACTCTATGTTTGACTTGGACGTTGAGTGAAATTTTCGTGCCCAGCGAATGAAAAACAGCGACTTAGATCCGTTTAAAGCCATCATCGAACATTTGTTATCTGCTTTGGATAATTGCGACGATTCTATGTATTCAGGTGTATGATTTGCCTTTTAGTTTGAAACGTCCAAAATAATCATCGTCTGCCAAATTCCTGGAAGCATTAGCCTTCGCGTTCTACGGATTTTTTTATTCCTACCCTCAACTTGATGGTGGTTTATTTCGAATCCCAGGCCGCTTAATGACTACGTAAGATAGAATTTTGAGGTAAATGCCATCATAGCGCGCAGTTTTTGTTCTGCAAAAAAAGCGCATGTATAATTATGCATGTCTCATCGCTGAACGTATGCGCCTCTTACCATATTTTGAATAATTCGAAGCCAGTGTGGTCAAAGCGGATATTTTCTCTCCTTGAATATCAGGGATAATTTTGACTGCAACTGAAGTAAAAATACCGTTCAACGTTTAGATTGTCTTACTGCCCGTCAGCACTTATTTGGGATGGGATGATGACATATGAACATGTTTCAGGCCAAATAACCCGTATAGACTGTGTTACTGTAACATGATGCAGCGTTGCATGATGCTACTTCGCAAGGACCAACAAGAACGACGATTTTTAACGCCTCTATTTCCCCGTCATATTTGGAACATTTACTGTAACTAAAGAGTTAAGGTCAAGACAATGATCTAACGTCACCTTTCACATGTCATTGTCAGTTATGAGGCACCCAGAAGCATTTCAAGTCAACCTTGGTGCAAATTGTCGTCTTGCAGGGTGGAAAATGCGTTGACCTATTCGGAAATCTAACATAGCTCCAGTGCAGGTTCTGCTTGTCAGTGGTCTGTTGTGTAGGTTGCGATATGCATAAATGCATGTGCAGTTTGATAAAAACGTTTGACTCGTAACCACGATATGGTTGGTCATAACCATGGAGAACGTTATTCATAATAAGTATATTTTACGTTGTTTCGTAATTCTTCAGTAAGGTTTCGCAAGACTTTTGACATATTCAGGCACGGTTTAGGTTTGGTAAGAAGCATAATATGCGAAGACAAGAAGAGACATTCAATTGCTTTTCTTAGATAATAAAAGTAGCTTACCTCATGGGAACCTCCGAGAAAGTAGGAACACCAAAGCCACCGATATAGTTCACAATCATACACTTTCACTTTGGAGTTTGTAATCTTTAAGTCAAAAATACGTGTCACACCGGTCACATAACCGCCATCTTATCGCGAATACCGACATGCCACTTCCAGTTATGAGTATCGCACATGCACATTCAAAATATGCCCGGCCATAGGGTATTCGGACAAGACGTAATCGAAAACGTCATGATCATGGCTCATGAGACCAATCAGAAGCTTTTAAAGACCAAGGAAGCTTTCCTTACGTGCTCCGTCGCCTAGCTGGAGATCACCTGATACGGAACTACTCGGTGTATTTCACAATTCTCACTTACTCGTAAATGCGTTCTTTATCTTTTCTCAACGTCACTCGTTCTAGGCTAGCCTGGGCACTGAATTATTTCATGAAATGTTTTCGCTTCTCAGACATTAGAATCAATAGAAAAGGAATTGAAGAGAATAGCAGGTAATGACGTGAAGTAATCGGAGTTCTACTCATTGCATGACTGCGGTCGCTCGTCGCACTCGCTCACGCCGTTTGAAATGTACCTGTTACCGGCATCAAACCCTGTGTGTCCTATTTTTTGCCAATTTTCCCGACAGTCATGGCTTCACGTTGACGACACGTCTAATATCGACATCTCAGCTTAACCGACGATTTCTGGAAAAGGCTGGTCAAAATCGCACAATAGATGACTTTATTGTCCGATTCATTGCATGTATCTATAGCATCCTATGGATGTAAACTTTGTTAAAAAAAAAGCTGAACACTCAACACCTCGGATAGAAGCCATAAGACAAACGACTTCCTTCATTCGGTGCTAAGCTTTGTCTAGTTTTCGGTAGCCTGCCTTTGCCCACTACCGGAGACGGATTGACCGCGCGTCAGGTCATTCCTGTCGGTGCTGTCGGACTGTGAGGGTGGTGCTTTACACGATGCGCATAGCATCACGGTGCAGAAGGCAGCTGAAGATGAAGCCTAACATGGAGATGCCGTTAGAGATGCGATGATTGCGACAGTTGCGTTATGGATGTAGGATCGTGGACGATCAGCATAACATGCAAGGAAACTCAAGGTTCCCCGTACGGATGGTCGGAAGCCGGAAAGCTGAAGTCCATCTCAATAACTCCCTGTTCTGCCTCGGGCCGACAAGGTCAGGTGCAGGTGGCAGCCCTAAGCAGGTGCGGACCCTGCATATTCGGAAACAAATGCGCTGCTAAAAAAAAAATGCGGCACAAAGACCAGAACTTGAAACTCTCCGTTCCAATGAACAAAATATGAAAACCAACGAGAGCGGCATTCGGTTACAAAGGCCGTCTGATTCGCGCCTGCTAACGTTTAGATTACATCGGGTGGGGTGTACTTGATCTTAATTTCCTTTGAGCATGGAGCATGCCGTTGTTCAAAAGCGACGACACAAGCAGCCTGAAAACATTCATAATCAGGACATTCAGATACACTCGCGCCTGTCGGGTGGCCCTTTCTACCTCGCTTCATCGATCAGGGTTGCATGTGCATGTGCGTCAGGTTACATGATAAATGAACATTTTTATTGCAAACAGCACAGGTACTTATAATTTTCTTTATAATTTGCGCTACCACATGCGTCTCCATAATTCCGAGCAATGGTCCCACGGAGGGGCTCGGGTAAGATGTCCTCTTCCTGTTGTGGTCATTTGTCCCTAGCAACAAAGAGGGCTGGTCGCCCTCTGTCAGCCTGGCTGAAAATGTGACGAATAATGGCGTAACGTCATCGAAAGTCTCAAAGCCTCTATCCGGGCGTCCCAAGTAGCATGAATTCTCGAAGCATTTGCTCTTTTAAGACGCATCTTTAGTTTCAGTCTGATTTTGAACGAACCTCCTCGAAAAATCGACGGCTTGAACTGAAATGGCGACATGCAATATTTGATCAACGTGAAGCCGTAATTGTTAAAATGTTCGGGGAAAATTAGGACGTGGTGCGTTCAACACCAACAGCAGGCGCTCCAGACGCAAATGTCGATTATTCCATTGATTGCCTTGCCCATTTCTCTTTCGGAGTGTATCGTGCCACACCATCCTCTGTTCTCTTCCCGCCATTTTCTCGCCGAAATCAAACCCGCCATGTATGGATAACACCGTGTATTGTGCCGCCACCTCGACTGCCATCCGGCCCGGCCAGCCGGCACCTCGGCCCGAGCTGTGGCCGCCGCAAGCCCCAGCCGCGGTCCGGGCGCGAGGACCGGGTGGGCCCGGCGATCCCCACGACGGGGCAGGGGCGATTAATCGGCCCGAGATCCCCCGAGCGTCGGCCGTCCGGCGTGGCAGCGCTGCGCCGGCGCGTCGGCTGGTGACCACCGGCGGCTGGTGACGAACCGGCCCCTGGTGACGAACCGGCGTCTGGTGACGGACCGGCGGCTGGTGACGAACCGGCGCCTGGTGACGGACCGGCGTCTGGTGACGGACCGGCAGCTGGTGACCACCGGCGGCTGGTGACGAACCGGCGCCTGGTGACGAACCGGCGTCTGGTGACGGACCGGCGGCTGGTGACGAACCGGCGCCTGGTGACGAACCGGCGTCTGATGCCGGACCGGCGTCTGATGCCGGACCGGCGGCTGGTGACGGACCGGCGTCTGGTGACGAACCGGCGCCTGGTGACGAACCGGCGGCTGGTGACGGACCGGCGGCTGGTGACCACCGGCGCCTGGTGACGGACCGGCGCCTGGTGACCACCGGCGTCTGATGCCGGACCGGCGGCTGGTGACCACCGGCGCCTGGTGACGAACCGGCCCCTGATGACGGGCCGGCGCCTGGTGACCACCGGCGCCTGGTGACGGACCAGCGCCTGGTGGCGGACCAGCGCCTGGTGGCGGACCAGCGCCTGGTGACGGACCAGCGCCTGGTGGCGGACCAGCGCCTGGTGACGGACCGGAGCCTGTTGACGAACCCGCGGCTGGTGACCCGGCAGTCGGCACCGAGCCGGCGGCCGCGCTGGTCTGCGCAGTAGGCTGCACGCTCGGCCGGCCGGGACGGCGCCGGAAAGAGCTGCTGGGTGTGAGTCCGGCGGTGGGGCCGCGCCGCTCGGGCTTCGCGGTCCGGCGTGGTCGCGGCGCGCGGCCGCGTGCGCCCGCGCCCGCGCGCACAGGCAACACCGATGTACGTGGAACATAGCACAGACATGAAACATGAACGGGCCCGGTGGCGACGTGACAATATCACACGGTACCCTGCGGGCGCACGCACTCGGAGCTGCCCGCCACTTGGGGTCGGCTCTCTTTGTACGTTCACACAGAGGCGCCCGCGTCCGTGGCTTGGCGACACGAGGACACCGACTATAACAGCGAGGAGCATTTCACAAACGTTTCGGGTCGTTATGACTAGCATATCAGGGTTACATGATGGAAGTGTGGATATGTACCGATTCGGTTTTGATATTTTGCCTTTCCTTTGATTGCGCCTGCCCTCGTGTAAGCCAGTGAGTAGTCTTCCTTCACGGAGACTCCGTATGTATCCAAGCGAATGGCCCGTGCGTTGGACCAAAAACGTCGGTGCTTCAGCAAGATCACTGTGCGCCCCGTCCCGTATTGGGGCACGTTCATAGTGCGCAAACTTTGCGACGTCTCTAGTGACAGAGAACAACAATTACGACGGGAGAAGGCAGCCGAAAGTTTTGCTGCACAACGCATAACGCAGTTGTCTAAGTTCGAGCCTTTTTAAAATGAATAGAAAAATGGGTGATCACTTAGCCTTACCACCTCGTCACTATCACCACATCACAAAATATATCAAAGGTCTTGCTTAAGGATAACATGTTACGTGGATATAGTTATGCCTATATATGGACACTGCACCGATAGGGCAATCGCATGAATCGCCTTACAAAGCATGAGGTACACAGAAGTAGCTTTGCAACTACTGAAATACCCTGTTTTCCTTGCGTTCTTCCCTCCTTATGAAATATGGTATGATGGAATGTATGCCGCCTTATCTAAAATTCAAAAATATATGAACTCAATGTCGGTCAGATCGACTTTGCATCACTGCATCCCAAACTTGACATGTTATCTGGTTGGCATTGATGGACTTTACGAAACTTAAGATCCAAATTATTTACTAGAATATTTTTCCATAAATTTGGTCCAGTAGTTTGCCAGGGGGATATTTGGAACAGGAGCCCGTGCTAGGCGGAATCAGACCCCTACACCCCACCGAGCGGTTCCAGGTAACGGCTAATTCCATAGCGAAAGTTTAGCGTGCCGCCAAGTGTGCGATACGACCGCACGGTGATTAGCGTAACCCTACGTTGGCTAGTTGCCATCTCACGCGCGAACCAAAAACGAGCGCCGGTTATATCTTATATCACCGCTTAGTATCCTACAACGGGCTCTCGAACTCTACAGCTGCCATCGTTCGGATGTCGTTTGCACGTGAAATTTGCGTCCCAGGTCTGGTTTGAGAAATATTACGTACGTTGATGATATTTACAGCCGTTTATGGAAGCCAGCTTCAGCTGTGTTTTGGACCTCGGTTGGCTGAGTTTATTTGGCTTTTGTGTAGTTGATTGGCTGAAAAAAAATTTGTGCATGTGTCTGGCAAGGTTCACTTAAATACGAAAAAATTTCGGGAGTCCCATTCGAAAATATAGTGTGGTTCTTAGTGTTGCATCTGATCAGATGAACCTCACAATTTTATCGCCGTAGGCCTTCCACGTACTCTGTCAGCTGTCCACGGTAACGGGGGTAAAATTTCACGCGTGTATATTCCCAAGAGCAAGCGTTGTCCTGTTCGTGACCTTTTTCCTTTCACTAGTGACGTTGGCTTGCATATTTCAACCAACCGTGCCTAGCGATAAACCAGGTTACCTTGACTTGTGCCGAGGCTGTGAATCTTTAAGATTCTCACTGTTCTTTGGATCGGTCTGCTGGATTATTGCATTAGAAACTGGAAATGATTTAGCTGACTGCATAAAGTGTAGCGGCTTATTTTCCCTCCCCAGAAACAGTTTTGTATGTTGTAACGCTTACTTGATACCAGTACAAAAAAGTACCTGGTGTCTTCAGATGGCAATGGTCTGAACTACGCTGAAAATCTTCACAGTCAAGTTAATGATCACGGTGCATTGGAAATGACTGGACGAAGTTTTCAAGCAAACTGTTTTTGTTGAAGGCAAAATACTCTAGGTCGTTTACAGAATAACATGACATAACAGTAGGGCTGAAAACTTGGATACACCCGCATTTTTGTGGATTCGTAGGATCGACGCCTGGTTCGCACAGAATACTTGCTAAAATGCCGTTGATATTCCAAACGACGTCAAGACACAAATCAGGCATTTTGTTGTATTCTACCAGTTTGGGCCTATTTGAGTCCGTACTCAGGTCAGGATCGAAACAATGAAGGCTCTAGCCTGCAGGAATTGGCAAAAATGGGGTCGAAATCTCTCAAATATAATTAAAGACAATACTAAGCGATTGCGTAAATGGTTAAACCCTAACTTAGAAGTTCACAGCAATTCTGTCAAACTTTTATGACCGTGCCATTTTGTTGAAAATGGGTAAATCTCATTTGCCTAGCCTTCATATTTTGAGAAGCATATTTGGAATTCGGGTAGAATTCTTGGCAACGACGAACTTATTCTGGCGCTTTGATGCCCAACACTGGATTACAGTACAACTCTGAATAATTACATTGTCTTAACTATTACGTTCCAAATTGTCTCTGGAAAGTCCGAATTATTTGGAAACCTTAAAGGAGTTTCGTGGAGCCCGCTGCGCGTTTTATGCTCGACCTGTTCTTTAATTTAAAAAGAGCGAGATGAAACAAAGAGCAAGACATCGCTGGCAAAAGCACGGAGTCTTGAGATTAATATCCAAGTCAAAATGGGCTTGAGATATAAGAAAAAGGCAAAAGATAATGGGTACAGCATTGTAGGCAATGAAGAAATATTTTCGTTTTAAAAAGTTATAGTGATCCTCCCTGGGATTTGAAATATGAAATATGAAATAAACGCCCGAGGAATATCAAAGCAAAATAGGTCGTTTACAAAGCAAACTAATTCGCCCCATTGAATCAGACCCTCTTTTGCAAAATTCTTACATTCGTGCACAAAGACTAATTCGTCTGCGCACATCCCCAACTGAACACAAGGCTATGCGACCAGGAAGTTACACATGATACGTGACTTAGTATTATCTCGATAGGACTAGATGGGATTCCCGGATCACATTTAAGTATCACCTTCCCTGTTCACAACCTCTGCAGCGCTTTGGCACGAAGATCATATCTGGCACAACTTGGAGACGCTGCATTCGGACCGCAGGCAAACCCTGCATCGACGCGGACCACGCTGATCGTTTCGCTGTCGTCGCTTTTTTCGGAAGCCATGACGGCCTGCACCGAAATTGAGCCGGTCGCGCTCGCAAGTCGTGACGTTTTGTGCGCGCAAGATCAGCAGTGACTCGTGCACAGAGTGCCATCCCGCCAGAGCAGTGTCATCGCAGACGGCGGCCCGTCCAGGTCTGCGGCCGACCCGAGGCGACTGGAGCGCCGTCGGCTTGACCATAGCCCGCCGGAAGCACGCGCACCGTGGCTGCCACGGACAGAGACGGCAACAGGGAGTACGTGGTCGTCTGGGGCGCCTGCAGCGCCGCGCGAGGCCGGGCCCGGGCGCCTCGCTCTCTCCGGACCGGCTCAAACCACCTGCGGCTCGACGGAGAAGGCGCGCAGCACGGGCGGCCGGCGCGGCGGCGACTGCCGCCAGAGCGTCGCCGGCGCCGCCAGGCTGGCGCTGCTGTGGACCGGCCAGAGCCGGCCGTCGCGCGCCGGCTGCGGCTCGGCCAGCTCCGACAGCGAGCCGCCGCCCTCGGGCGACGTGTCGGCCGGCTGCTGCAGCCAGACGCGGCCGCTCGAGTCCGGGCTGGAGGGCGGAGAGGGGAGCGCCGTCGTGCCCGGCCGTTCGGCCGCCTCCGGCGATGTGGACGCCGACCGGTTCAGGGGGCCGGACAGCGAGCGCGTCAGCCGGTGCCGCTGGGCATGCTCGAGCGCCAGGCGACCGCGCGCGGCGCGCGCGCCCTCCTCGTCGTGCGGGATAGGCAGCGGCGAGCGCGGCGGTGGCCGCGTCGCCGGGAAACGGAAGGCACGCTCGGCCAGGCCAGCGGCGTCGAACGCCAGGCTGGCCGGCGAGCGCTCGGCCGCCGGCGAGCCGGACGAGCTGTCCGACTCGGCCGCGATGGCGTCCGTCGAGCGGGCGCGGTGCGGCTCGGCCGGCTGTCCCAGGTGGTGGCTCATCTGCGCCCACGTCAGCTCGGACGCCTGCCGCCGCAGCCGCGAGTGCGGCCGCCGCCGCCGCCGCCGCCGCCGGCGTCGGCTGCTCGGCGCCTTGGTGAAGGCGTCCGACAGCCGCCGCTGCAGGTGCTTCGGCAGCTGCATGGTCAGCTGCGTGGCGATCGACGGCCGGTGCACGCAGGTGCGCGGCGCGCGCGCCTGTATCTCCAGCTGCATCTCCGACTTGTACAGCTGCTTGCGGACGAAGTTCTTGAAGACGCGGCGCAGGTTCTTGCTGCGGCAGCCGTAGATGAGCCCGTAGATCGGGCTGAGGCAGAGCAGCAGGTGCGCCACGAACACGAACCGGTCGTCGACGGATCGGCCGGCCACGCTCTCCCACGCGACGACGCTGCCGAACGGCAGGTACATGAGCAGCAGCGGCAGCAGCACATTCATGGTGGTGCCGAGCGGCGAGCGGCTGCGCTGCGCCAGCTCGACGTCCGTCTGCGGTACGGCCAGGCGTGCGTTCATCGTCACGGCCGACACGATCGCCGACACGATGCGGTTGCGCTGCGTCCGCGCCACGATCAGGATGCGCACGTTGAAGAAGATGATGAGTGCGGCCGGAAGCAGCAGCATGCCGCACACGTACAGGATGCCGAAGATGCCGTCGTGAAGGCGACGGAACTGCGGCAGGCAGAGGCCGCAACGGGGCCGGAAGACGAGGCCGGCCGCGTGCGGTAGGAGCGCGCAGCAGGCGGACAGCACCCAGCAGGCGCACAGCGCCACCAGCGTCTTCCACTTGGTGACCGAGTCGTTGTAGGACAGCGGCACGCAGATGGCCGAGAACTTGTCGTAGTTGAGGCCGCAGATGGTCCAAAGGATGATGGCGTGCAGAAAGAGCGTGAGGCCGCCGTACAGGGCGCACTCCACCTCTCCATCCACCCAGCCCTCCTGCCGGGCCGAGACGCGGGGTCATCATCAGCGCCTTCATCATCATCGGATCAGCCCTCCAAACGGACGCAGTGGCTAACAATGTCACTGGATCGGACACACTTCGTCATTCCTCCATCCCCCTGCCGAACACAGTCCCATCATTTTCATCGCGTCAGCCGCCCAGCTGAACACAGTGCGTCATTATCATCAAATTAGCCCTTCAGCCGAACGCAGTCCTATCCCAGAACCGTCCGATGCTAAACAGAATGCAAGCATTTTTATCAGACCAGATGCACTGTGGGGCGCAGTCCTATATATACTGGTTGGCATTTCTTCCGGTCCGAAAACCAAAGCCATCAAACCACCATTAATAACGCCCAGGGCCGCCCACTGCCTAGCCGCACATAGGGGGGGGGAAGGGGCGCCAACGCTGTCCCACGGTCCAAAGACCGGCGGTCGGTCTAACCACTTCTCCGAAACGCATTCAGCGGTTTGACCCAATCCCGGCCATAGACGGTTGTGCAAGCGGCAGGAGCGCTGGGCAGGTGGGCGTGTCCGCAGCCCCAGATCAGCGGAATGGCACCCGGCCGCATCCGGCCCCGCGAGCGTGAACAACGTTTTTTTCTGCAAGAGCAATACTGAACCTCTCTGATGAACTCAGGTCCGCCAACACGTTCCCGAAATAACACGCTGGTTTTCTGAGATAACACGGGACCAGTGGCGCTGTACTGGACAGACCACCGACGAGGGAGCCGATCAGTTTATCGTCGATAGCCAAAAACGCTCGCCTTTTAGCAGAAGCAAGGCCTGTCAAAATCGACCAGTGAAAGAACGAAGCTTTCAGGCTCTGCTAAAGCCGAAAATTACAGTTACTGGGCATCTTTGCATGACGTCTCACGTCTCTGGCCCGCACGGGAAAAGTGCCGTCCATATTGCTAAGTGTTGCCGGCGCAGAAACTGAAACCTTGCCGGCATCTAGGTCCGTTTGCGGCTAAAACAGGCCTAGCGTAAGCAGACAGGGGACAGGAAAACGAAGCGCATATCTGACGTTGTTTGGACAGTGTCAGTGGCCCATCAGATCTTCCGCGGGCTCTCCCTCTCCGTCACGAACGCCGCGCAGAGGAACCCCGGTCGTCACAACACTGCTCCCACACGGTGGAAGCGTGTGAGCTGTGAATTTTGCTTTTCAAGCATTGCTTCTGGCTTGTTGGGGGAAGGTGGAGGGGAACGCTTACCTGGACGTAGCTCGGCACAGTGACCAGCAGAGTTCCCGCGCTCAGACAGACATCCACCACAGCCAGGTGCAGAATGAGTATGTTTGAGCAGGTGCGGTACTGGAAACATACACGGATGCGTTTTAACGTGTGTGCGGCATCCGTTTCACTACCGTAGTTAAACTGCTTGCATTCGGCCACAAAGGAGGTATGTGATGCGGCTCGAGCCAAGCTGACAGCCGGCGTCGAAAAACTGAAAACCATTAACATCATGATCAGTGCTGTAGCCACTCACGTCCTCCCTCAGATGGATCATGCATCCGTCGGGATGAAGAGCGTTTAAATGAGAAAGAAAGCAGAATGGGCAACATTCTGCGGCGCATGGGCGTATGGACATTTTGGAGATAAGCCTATAGTTAAAGCCTATGTTCAGCGAAGCTTATTAGGCCTATGAGGCCCATGTTTACAGCGAAAAGTAAGGGGAATGAAAGACAGGAGAATGGAAACCTGGTCTCAGTCGGCATGGCTGACCGACTCAGACCATCCAAGTGCGGCTGGCAGCAGGGCACACCGCCCGTGCGATTCCAGACGCATTTCGTCGAAGGACCGCAGGTGTCCGTCGTACCACCGCCAGTCAAACACCGTTCAGCAATGACTTCTAAAATCCGATGTCTAATTCCTGGCGCGGCGGTGGCGCGCCGTGCTCCATCACACGATATGGGCTCACACGATCGGTGACGTTTCCGGCGTTCAGTTTTTGAAAGGAAATCTGGTTGGGCTGGACTGCAAAAATAAGTCCGACATCGCACGCATCTGTGAGCGGCGGACTCGTACGTTTTTACGAAATCCGCCTCCTTTCACTGTTCTGTCACGTCACTGCGGCTGAGTTCTTGGTGAAAGCGTGAAGATTGCGAATAAGGCGAGTCGCCCAGTGAAATATGACGCTTGTGCGCTCAGCGGAAACTTTTTGAGTTCGCTATGAAGGAAAAAGCGTCCGATCTCATTTTCGTCACACTGACCATCGACATACTGTTATGTCGTTATTGTTACTGCTTCCTGACTAGCCATATTCCCGTCCAATGTGGCAGCTTAATCTGCGAGGGCTGGACCGCCAACGTAATAAACGGTCTGACCCCAGAGGCCACCGAGTGTGAAGCTCCGAGAGACCTCATAATGACCTCATAATCATATGGAATGGGCTTTCGGTCATTTTTGATAGTGTGTGGAAACGTTCCCAATCATATGAATGGACAACGTTTGTAGGACTCCTGTTTATGTCTTCATGATATAGGGTACTCGCGCGGACAGTTTAAGTCATACCTCTTTCACCCAACATGATATGGACCTGCAATTTGAAATCTAAGTAGAATAGAAAACACGGTAATTACCTATCTATCTATCTATATATATATATATGCCTAAGGTATATATATACCTATACATATATAGGTGTATATATATATATATGTTCATTTTTAGTCCGTATTTTAACATCAAGAACATTCACATAAACTAACCATTGACCTTTGACCTTGACTTGACCGTATAAAGTAGTTTCGTGTCAATGAAAATGTTTTTGTATGTTTTCCCAGCTATTTGCGTATACACTCGTATACAGTTTGAAGGTCTGTTTCAAAAACTGTTTTTGACAGTCGATTTTTACTTTAACAGTAACAAAAATGGCCTGAGGTGCTTTCCAAAAACGTGGCCTGGTTCCGATCCTGGAAAAATAAAATTGTGAAAATTTGGTATAAGATGTAGAAATAAGGAGGTAAGAAAAGTGACGAAATTTTGTAAAGCTGCTTCAAGACCCCTGGAAATAGCGAGCAAAAAAAGCGGGGTAGAACTTCTGAAGGCCCTATCCGTATGGGGTACGGTTAATGTTTATGTTACCTAAACGATTTTATTCCCGTTATCTGTACCCTTACGTCCAAGTGTAGTTCGTCCAAAATATTTGTCATATCCCTTTTATTTAAATTTAGTCCCAGAGTCCATGCTTTGCCGAGCTCTTTGCCAGACCTTGATTCTCCCATCCAAATATGGACTAATTTTGCCCGAGGTGCCAAACCAGACGACGCTGGATGATCGTGCCGAGGAACTCCGCGATATGGCCGCCCGCTGACACTTTTGGTCTGGAGCCAAATACAGATGTCCGTCCTGGGACTCGAACCCAGTACATGCCACTCACCGGACTCGGTTGTCCGACACGTTATCCATAGGCCACGACGGCGACTTATTACAAGTATGCCTGATTGAATGAAGTTGCGTAGCAATCGCCTAAATCGAAATTATGTCAAGGAGCCGTTTCCGTAATGGCCTATATTGGTATGACACCATATAGTGTGTTACGATGCAAACTTCCCAACCGAACTAATGGGGCGCATTCTCTTCCATGAAAGATCCAAAGTTGCGTTCAGCGTGCCAGCGCCAACCCCACAACCGTTTCTGAACGCCTAGCGAGGCGACTGTTTGGGGAATAAAGCAGTTGGGACTCTTTCAGACTCGTGGGCACCTTGACATCAAACCTTTGTCTGTGAGTTAAGACACAAAGCCTCCTGGGTTCAGGTGTCTGGAGCCTTGTGTCAAGTCTTGTGTCTCGTCAGGCGTCAGTCGTCCCAGGGCATCAGACGCGACTCACTGCGGTGACCGACGCTCGTCTCCGGCCGCGCGGCGCAAGGAGGCGGCGGCGGCGCCCTCACCTGCTTCGACCAGATGAGACCAATGGTGATGCATCCGTTGCAGAGGAATGTGAGTATTTGTATGATGGCAACGGTGGCCGCGACCGCGACGTCCAGTGCGCCCGGCATGCTCAGAGACGCACGGTGCCGCGCCCCGGCCCGCCGCAGGCTCCAGCTGCCGCCGACAAAACCGCCGTCTGAAACGGACCACGGATGCGGTCAGGCGCGGTCGAGCGGTGCGGTACGCGCCAAGAGATTCACGGTGGGAGCGGGCTTGCAGGGGCGAAGTGCGCGGTTAGTCTCGGGTGTTTCGAGGTTGAGAAAGCACCTCAAGAGCCGAGAGTTTCACGGTCGAGAAAGGACATCAGACACGACAATGCGTCACCAGAGATGGCGTATCACTGCTTTCAAGCACAAGTCCGTTTGTTTGCCAGCTCTGCGGCAGCACTTGGGCGTGCATATTTCCGTCCCAAACGTGACTCGAATGTACCTGAACGACTCGGTGGAGGAGCTAGGTTTCAGGCCATGTAAGTTCGCGCCGTTCCCGAACCCCATCCCGTCTCCTCCCTCTCTCCCGTTCCCCGCCCATGATCATCCCTGATCGCCTCGTCTCCCGACACGAAATCGCGCGATGTCTGCCGGGTAGGCATGCGGAAGAAACGAGCACGCCGTCACGTCCGGAATAATGGCTTTGCTGAGTGTACTAGTGGCCGATTTGGTGAAACATACCTCATGCATCGGGAAAGCTATGCTCGTAATGCTGCTATTATTACAGATGTTTTATCGCATACCGGTTTTCCGTCATTTTCTGTGACAGCGCACGTATATCTGAAAAGCCAAAATCCAAGGGTGGACGAGCCTTGCTGTTGCCAAGTTTTGACAGTCTTGCACTTCTGACAGTAATAAAGGCGCCACTGCGATAGCAGCACCATGGAGCTTATAAACTTTGGCGTCCAATTTCCAGACCAAGCATTGCGCTTGTGGCACAATGTAAAAGAGTCAGTGGACCGAAGAAATGAACTCATGCTGATGATTCGACCAAGCTATAAAAGACACCAAAAATATCCGTACACAAAACCTTCACAAAAACACGACAAAGGAACGACATTTCTTTGTGCCGAAGCGCACCAGCCATGGTTGCGTGGGCGGACATCTCAGGTCAGCCCATTGTTGGGCGGCCGGTGGCCTCCGCAGGGAGCCTCGGCGGAGCGGGCCGACTCGGAGACAGCGAGGGCGGTGACCTCATCTCGGCGGGGTCCCGCCGGAGTACGGCCGCCACCACGGCGGAGCCCGTAAAGCCGACCATCTCCCGCCCGGCGGCGTTCTGCGTGATCGGCTGGGCTCCGGGTGGCCGGCGTTTGTCCCTGATTTGACGAGACTTGGCGGGGCTGCAGACGCCTCGTGCTGAGATGCGACGCGTCTCGCCACGAACTGGGCTGCCCTAAACGGCAGTGTACGGGAAGTCTCGTGTTGGCTTCGTTTTCTGCAGCGAATGTGGTTTTTCTGCATGAAGTGCGAGTTTCAGCGTTCGTGTTTTGTGTTTCGGTGGGTTCAGTATAGAGCATGACAGGTCCCACTGTCTTTGTAGACTGTCGCTTGTCGGTTGAAGGCTGCTGGCGAGAGTTCAGTTCAGTTCAGTTCAGTCCAGTTTATTTGCGAATATTTCCACCGCGTGGATTACTGTTTGATTCTAGTCATGTCAGTTGCACATGCGCAATAGTCATACAGGTAAAACTAGACAGTCAGACACGTCAAGTGATAGGAGAAAGTTCGTCAAGTTTGTGTACAAGTTCTCCACGGGTTCGAGAGGCGGTGATGTCCGACGGCGGGCGGTTCCAGGACGAGGCCGAGCGATGCGAAAAAGCCCTGCGAACCACAGACAGACGGAAAGTCGGCGGCTCTAAGGCGCCGACCGCCGACCGTCGACGCCCGGGTGACACGCTGGGGCACAGCGGGGACGTGGAGTGAACAGGGACCGGACCGCCACCGGAGCGTTCAGGGCTCGGAAGACACCAGTGCTGTCGCACCTCGCAATTAGGTCACGTACGGCGCGCCAGCCTAGCGCCCTCAAGTTCGCCGACACCGAATCCCGCTTACAAGCCCCGGAGACGATCTTGGCCCCGAAGTTCACCACCCTCTGAACTTTACTAAGGTGGCACGACCCGGTCCCGCCCCAGACCGAAAGGCAGTAAAGGATGTGGGGGAAAACATGTGACTGAATCAGGAGTATCAGGACCTCGGGCGTAAGGCGGTGACGTATCTTAAACCAACAGAGCAGGATGGAGTTGCACTTTTTTGTAGCATTGGATATGTGCTCCTCCCAGGACAAGGAGTTATCGATAGTGATCCCCAGCATCTTTACATGCAGAGAAGGAGTTAGTATGTGACCGGTAAAGTTAAGATGGAAGGATGTGGTCTTCTTGAGGCTATGGGCTGTGCCGACAAGGATCAGGGTTAATATGGATGGATTCGTTTTCAAGGGGTTGGATGTAAAGTAGGATTTGACGGCAAGGAGAGATTTTTTGCCGGGATTTTGGATGGATAAATGATCAGGATGTGCGAAGTCTAGCAGGTGGGTGTCAACGGCATAGGATACCAGACGTTCGCGAGGCAGATAGGATGGAAGGTCGTTCGTGAAGATGCTGAAGAGGATAGGACCGACAATGGACCCCTGCTGAACACCGCGGAAGAGAGGAAGGAAGATAGAACCACATTTCACCACCTGTCGCCGATCGGCCAGGTAGCTCTCGAACCACCTGGGATCGATGCCATACCATTGGAGCTTGGTAAGGGCTCAGTGTCGACCACTGAAGTCAAAAGCTCGAATGAAGTCAATGGGAATGAGTTCGATGGGCAAATGTAATCTAACCCGAAGGATTTAAAAGACGTTTTCCTCTTTCCAAAACAGTCATCGAAGCTCACGGTCACAAAGCAAAACCCTGAAACTTAAAAGGAAATTTTGCGAGATCAAACCAAGGTCGTTGATGAGACGCATAAATACCCACTAACCATTGCCGCCGCGGTGAGCGACTTTTTCGTCAGAACCATTCATCAAACCGGCGAATGCAGCCCTACAGTCATTTGAAGCATGGCCAACGTCGAAGTTATTCGTTGAATCGTCGTCAGAGACTAATGCAATGCAATTCCAAAACTTCAGAGCCGAAGCGTTAGAAGTCTCCAGATTACGGCTAGCATCTTTTCTGGGATCTTGCAGACCGTCTCTGGCCACCAAATATAGCCAAACGATCCACCCTGCAGGATTTCAGGAGTGCGGTGCGCGTCCAGCGGCAGAGGGATCAGCGCGCGGAGCCGGCCGGCGCCGGCACGTGGCTTCAGGCGACCGAGTATGATCCACTGTTCCAGGCACTGCGCCGCGATCCGCCTCAATTGACGCCACTCTGAGACGGCTATTGCCCCCCCCCCGACCGACAACTCTGACGTCCGGCGGAGCACAAACCAGACGTCGGCGGGCCGGTGCCGAGCCGCCGCCGCCGCTGTATTGCTGGGCAGTGATGGAGTGCAACCTTGGCAGTGCATGGCTGACGCCGGGCAGGACCCCCCTCCCCCCGCCGCGCCGGTCCGTCTGCCCGGCGGGTCGGCGTCTGGCCGGCGGCCAGCGCCAACTGGCGACCGGCCGGCTGTGTCTTCACTCATCCGCTGGAAAACAGCCGGCGACGAGCGATCTGTTTTCGCGCTGGAAGGTGCGACGCTGAGGCCGCGTTCGGTTGCAGCGGTCCGAGCCGAAAAAATAGCGAAGAGGCGCCAGGTTTTCTGCGAGAAGAGCCGCCACCTGGTTCCTGACGGGACCACGGAACTGACGTGGGTAAAACTGGGAGAAGAATGGCATGTCATTGACCCCGGCTCGACTCCCTGCCCCTCTGTGGTAAGCCCTCTCATTTCGGGTTCGTTCCAGAAATCCTCGCAAACAGCACTGCCAGTGCCTTGCGCAAGCTGAGCCAAAATACACCTGTAGAACTGGAATAAGGAGCGCCCCACTTCCTGTCAAACGTGAAAATAACGTCACCTGCTCGTGGTCTACAAACACTTAGAGGTTCCTTTTCCTCGGCATGGGAGAGTGCGCTGTCTTTGTACGCCGGTGCGCACAAATTTCCTTGACATTTTCGGTGACCTGGACCACGGCATCGACCGCGCGTTCAGTGATCGGAGTGGTCAGTGACCGAGGCCCACTGTTTGCCAAAAGGGCGGACACGGCACACATGGGCTTACTCTTATCGCCGCTACACTGCAGCAGCCGCGGGGCGTGGGCTTTGCGTAACCTCCCGGGGGAATCGACGCTTGTCACTGCTGAGGTCAATCGGGTGGCCACACCCTGATGGAAGCGCGGCCCGTGAAAGTTTCGTGTGGTGGGAACCGAACCCGGAATCTTTCGAGCCAAAGCCCAGCGCCCTAACCATTCGGCCACGTGCACCTCCTCCCCCCCCCCCGCTGCCCCCTCCGGGACTCGAAGGTCGCCTCAGAGGACGCAGCAGATGTGCCGATAGAACCTGACAACAACAGCCGATGCATGTCCGTGGGCCGACTGCACGGTCGTTAAGTTTCGTGCGTTCCTCGTCGAAACAAAATGTGCCACCATGGAGACTTTTCCCGCTGTGCCTAATGATGCGTTATGATGCATCGGTCATCCTTTTTTTACTAACCTGTACATTGCATTCGATTTGCGCTTCTGTGTTTTCCTTCACTATTTTGCTTTATTCAGATGAGATGTAACAACAAGATGTGCAAGGGGCATGTAAATTCGATGCTCAGTAAACAAGTAACGTATATGAAGCGACAAAATCCGAAAAAGAAAACATCGGCGTGGAACAGCTTAGGTGCTATATGTTTTCTGGCTCCGACGCTGTCGCTGGGCTGTTGCGCTGCCACAGCTGCGGACCTCTGTTCGCTGAATCACGAGCCTGGGCGAGCTGTCGTCCCAATGCGCTAACAAGGGGGGCGAGTTTTCTCCACACGGGCAATGCACGCGACGATCCGTTCGTCGCATGGCACGGATGCGTGTGCGCAAATGCGTTATCGATCGGCTGTTCATTGGAGGTGCCAACTGCCCTGACTGTGAAGAAAACAAGTGTGACTACCACAGGCGGCACTGATTACGTTGGATTGTTCACCCGACCCGGAACGAATGCGAGTGTCGTTCAAACGCGCTACGTCATTTCTCCGCAAGATATGCAATCAAAGCCCTCTGGCGCTGCCGGTCGGGTCTAACGCTTGGTCGCCTGGGGCATTTCAGGCACTGCCGTGGACAGCGGACGTGCGCTCCCTTGGTCATGCTCTTCTGCGGACTTCCTGAGGAGCAGGTGTTATCGTCGCGGAAATGCTCGGGTTGGTGAGCCTTCCTTGCCTTTTGTCTCGCTCTGCCGGCGCTCGCAGACTGAGAGAACTGCGACGCAGATCGCTTTATGTTTGAGGAGCGAGGACAGTCCACAGAACTGACGCCGGCACCCACGGATTTCTCCGTTTGCTCACGATTGCACAGCGTTTGTATCTGGTATACATGGATCACCAGGATTCCAGAAAATGGCAGCATGTTGAAACCATTACAATAGTTAATGTTGTTCTTTTTGGCCACCTTTCTTAAAAATATGTTGTGACAGTTTGGCTGGCACTCTGAGTAATCTTTGGCCATCCTTTCCAAGACAGCGGGCGAATTTTCGCGCCTGGATAGTGTTCTAAATTTCCGAACAAACAAATCGAACAAGTGGCTGGGAGCTCAAGGAATAATTACGTACATTTTATAATGTCGCGAGCTTTGCGCGAGAGCCAGTTGCCGCTCACCATCAGCCGCAGAAGAACGGCTCCACGTTTTCTGGTAAAGTTGCTTGTTGTTCGGAGGGATGTCAGTTTTGTGGATACAAAACCTGCTTTGATTCCACCGGGCGTAACTTCCTCTAACGCCTGGGAATCTTTTGGTGATGTTCATCAACTATGCAAAGGACGTGAGACGTGTCATTTGCACCACACGTGAGTTTTCACTTTTCTGCTTGTCCTGCATCGTAATCAAGATCAGGTTCGTTTGGAATAACAAGCCACTTGCGACGAAATGCTCCTTTCGGACACTTCACACAGAGTCAGGCGAATTTTAAAATAAGAAGTGCTTCCTACGGGCGAAGCGTCGCGCTACTGCGCTCGTAACTCTCTGTCCGGCAGCGCTCATCAGCGAACCGTGCCAGCGGCCGTCTTAAGCCGAACACGCTCTAATGGAAAACGCCTCCCGCGCCCCAGTGGCCGCCCATTTTGAAACCCTGCCGGGTAAGCGGGGCCCATTGCCGCGCTCTTGTATTCCCGTCAGGCACTGATGAGCCCTGTCCCTCGTCACCGGCGACACGACTGTCAGCCGCAGAGACGGCGCCGGCTGCCGCCCCAGTAATCGACTCGAGCCGCAGCCAAGGTGGTTCCCGGCTTGCGTCACGGCGAGAGCCGAGTGCGGCAGTTGCTATGGGGACGAGGGCTGCAGGTTCGTCATCGCAGGAGACTCGTTGTCGCAGCTGGCTTGCAGGCGCGGCACCTAATGGGCGGCGGCAGGGCGCGACGTAAATTTACCCCGGTCACCGGACAATCTCGCTCCGAGCTGCAATCAGGCGAAGTTTGGGGACCTAAGGCGTTCGTTAGCGCGAATGCGCGGTCAGTCTTGAAAACGTTGCCATGAATGCCACCCCGTCAGGTTTTATAGACATGGCAAAACGGAAAAGAGATATTAACGCGATATTTTCAGTAACCGTTTTTACATTATTTTTACGTCTTGCCACTAAATTTTCAAAGCGGGTCATGTCAGGTCACTGATCTCTTTGACCTTTAAGGAAGGCATGTCAGAACAAGTTAGTAAGTGCCAGTGATTGTCAAAAGAGGGATGGTGACAAACGGAAAACGTTATTTGAATCCCGCCTAATTCTCTACAAAATGTTTTTCTCGATTTTTCAGAAAACTGTTTGACCTGACCTCAGGACAACTGTACCGAGACACTGCTGTTGACGTTATTTGGTCTTTCTGCCCAAGACTATCCTGTACAGGAGACTTTTTAGGATAAGGAAAGGAACACTGGACATCTGACACGCTTTTGAAATGATGCAGCATACCGTTTGTAGGAGGTCAGTAACTTGAGGTCAGGCCAATTGCTTACAAAATCGAATAGACGGCAAAATGAGTTTGAAATGCATTTGTCCTTTACTTCTGGCGAGACATGATAGATGCACCTTTCGTGAGGTTTTGAGGTTTTGAGCCCGTGAGGGTTCTGAAATGGAATGATGTTATGTAAAGTGGCATGGCCTGATATCATTTCAAAGATCACTTGTTACTTGGGACGCCGTAAAATTTCATGAAATGTTTGAAAACAACGTATAGAGTCGGTTTTACGTGTTTACTTTTCGGTCGTTTCTGAGATACAAACGATTATTCATCTGACCTAGGATGCACCGGCGCAGCCAAAGAGGGGCGCAGGTCCCCCTTAGGCCCGCATTTTTGTAAAAACCACTGCACATCGTGGAAACACCCAGCAGGCGGTTTCCTTTTGATTTCAGTTCTCACTGAGCTCCATCCTCTCCCTTAAGGAAATCCTGGCTGCGCCCGTTCCACGATGACCTTGCATGACTGTATTGACCATAAGAGCGCTTGTTGTAGTGACGAAGGGCTGTTTTATGATCTCAGACGTGTTTCAATGCTTTGTTTTGTTCTGTGGCACCGTGACTTGCCGAACGAAACAGAACTCTTGTCAGCAAGCATCGTCCTTGGCCTTACTTGATCTGGCCTGACCTGATCTGTCCTTGACCTCCATTTCATTTAGGAACATATTAGCATTACTAGAACGATCAAATAGTGTTGGTTTGATATTTGTACCTTTATCCAATCACGAGATCAGAGTGTTGCAAGATTTGACCTAAATGGACTTGACATGACCCTACATTACCTGTATTAATCTCTTCCTGGTAACAGTTGCCATATCTGAACGAAAATTCACAGTGGTGATCTTAAAGTGTCTGCTTGAAGTACCTTTACTTCATCGCCAGTTTCGACATAAATCAGTTTTATATTCCAGTGACCGGTGACTTGACCTGACATGATCTAAGGAGCACCAAATTACTTTTTGGCAATGAAAAAAACGTTTCTTGCCCTTTTTGAACTGTTCAGTACTAAAGATAGGTTTATCGGACCACCATATTTGTTTTTATTGCCCACAGATTTTGGACGTCATAGCATGACTTTTTTCACCCCTTGACCCTAAAATACTAATTCGGAGTCAATAAATATGCGTTCATTCTTCATATCACTTGACAACCTTTCGATTGGTGTCATTCTCATCCCCGTAGCTCTCTTAGTCCTCGAAATCATGGGTAGGGAGTTCTCGAGAACCTCCCTCCCCGGGTAAGCGAAGGACGATTCGGACACTCGGGAGTACCCGGGTAAAGCAACGAATCAAGGTGCAAAATGAAATTCCACGATCCCATTTATAGTTCATGGGTACGATACTCCGTTCCTGTAGTGCCCTTTTCAAAAGAAGCTGCTGGGTGAGTGCTGCCGTAGGTTTGCCGTGGGTATTAACCATGTTCGGGGCGAGGAACCTTTCGTTTGTTTGCTCGTTCCTCCGTTTGCTCGATGTTTTTCGTTTGCCATTTCCGAACGGCCTCATGAAACTTGTAACAAAGTTAAATCAACCATATGATGGATATAATATAATGCTGTATGGTTATGTTACGTTATGAACTAATAATGAAATAAAAAAAACAGGAAAGCTTGTTGGAAAACCAGTTTGGCCCTAGTTATCTCATAACTTTGTGTCTGGTCAACTATCTACAGATCTCTTTTTTTAAGGAATGAATGCAGACATACAGTGCCGTATTTTTGCGTCCCCTTCACAGGGTGCTCACCCTATTACGGAGAGGCCGCATCTTTTAGAACGTACAGCACTCTCTTACGGAGATGCCGCTTATTTTAGCAGCTTGACTGCAAATCCTGAGAAAATTGCTTAGGATTCCGGAGAAAAATGCCTTCTTCGAACCTCGGCCTAAGCAAGACATCCCGAAAATAGCTTGACTTTTTGCGTTGCAACTGAAAAGCAATTAATTTTGTCCCAGCACTTTGATTCTACGAAAAACGATGCAGCCCGTCCCCCTTTTTTTAGCAGCTTGACTGCAAATCCTCAGGCCAATTCTAAGGGTTTCGAAGAAAAAAGTCTTCTTTGGACGTCGGCGCAAATAACACTTCCGGAAAATAGCTTGACCTTTGTGTTGCCATTGAGAAGCAATTAATTCCGTCCCAACACTTCCGTTCTTCGAAAAACGATGCAGCCCATCCTCTTGGCATTCGCGGGCGATAGCAGGGCTGCAGCGAGCATGCATTCTGTTCCCGCTGACGCCCAATCACAGGTCGAGACCGAGACTGATGGCGCTGTCAGCCGGGTCCGGACAGCGTCGGCGGGCTGGCGTCCTGCCGGCGGGAGGGCCGGCGAGTTCGAGGGGCCTGCTTTCTCGCCAGAACGCCGGCGCCGCCGATTGGTTACCAAACCTGCACTGCAGTGTTGGTTCTGGCAACCCAGGACGGAACCGGCTCGCTCCCGGTGGCCCTGGCCGCACGAACGAAACGAGAGCGTCCAGCTCGTGGACGAAGACCGTCACACAGTTACAAAGGATAAATGTTTCGATGGTCAAGAGTGAAGTGGACATGTACGCTATGAAATCTGCTTGGAAAGTGATCAAGATAAAAGCCCCACTTTCCATACGGCATGGCAGTGGTTCATCATCGCGTCGAGCGCTGCTGGAAGCAAAATATGAGTTTGTTGCGCTGAACATGTAAAGCAGACTGCTGTCATGGCTTTTTTAGTAAATAAAATTCATCACCGCGTCGAACGCCACTGGGCGCAAAATATGAGTTTGCTGCGCTGAACGTGCAAAGCAGACTGCTGCCATAGCTTTTTTTCAATAAATAAAAATGTTCGATATGTTTAACAGAATTGTCTTAGGGAATCATCGTGGAGAGCCCCAGGATAATTAAACCCCCTGTCTGAATGACGTTTATCTTCAGGCATGGCGTTCTTGGCAATCATGTTACGTCCATACCACTGCAGGGACGCGATGTACTCTCTTCGACACGGGATTAATGAACCGACGAATACACTCAAGAAAGCTGAGAAGCACAACGTACTCCTCACGCGTCACCGTCTGACAACATATTCTGCAGCCGCTGGCGGTTTGCCACGATTTCTGTCGGACAGCGCCACAAGGCCCCGGCTCCACTTGGCGGCCGGCCCGGTTTTCGGAGTGGCGCGTGCCGCCGTAAGCCGCCGCCAGTGTTTAGACGACTCATTATCGCCAGCCGGCGACTGTCGGCACCACGCATTCCGTGGTGTGCGTGACATGCGGAGCTTTCTCCATCTACAATCGATGGAGCTGGCATTTTTTTAGATTCGGGACCACTAACGGAGATTCGTACCTCTTCAGGGGGCTGCGGCCCCCAATTTCAAAAAAACCTCGATGCTTAAAACAGCCCCCGATGTACCTCCATGTAATTTATGGACCAAAACGCGTTTCTCTTTGCACAAAAAAGTCACAAAATCATGTACTTAACAGAAAACAAAGTATGAGCAACATAGATTATGCACCTTCCAGGACATCAGGCACTCACCCTTATTTTTATCCCACCGTATTACAAATGTATGTTATATCTTCCCATTTGTTACATTCAACATGCATTATATTATATGTGCAGCACCCTTTTACAGTTAGCATGATTTCTGACATTGAAATTACCATTTCAGATTTCACATTACATGGAAAAGCATAAGTAAAATTGGAAAATCGCAGAACAGGCCCGCATAGTCACATGGTGGCACAGAATTTGGCAGGGTCTCCAATGCTGGTGTCTCCACCCATCAATGTTAATCTATAACAATTTTTACTGCATTCCATTATAACAACCTGAATCAGGGACGTAGCCAAGAAAGGCCATGGGGCCATGCCCTCCCCCTCCCATCTGAGCCAGGTCTACATTAGATATACAGTGATCCCGCGGGAATACAGAATAGTGATTATATATAAGTTACAAAAACAAACATTATATATATGCCTGTGGGTTAAATATGAGGTCCGTCACGTAAAATTGCTGCTTTTCCTATAAACTTCCTCATATGCCAGTGGTATTTGACAAAATTTCACATTTGGCCCCCTGAGGAAAATCCTGGCTACATGCTTGACCTGAATACCTCATATTGTCGCCATCTCACCCTGAGTGCTAAATGTAAATTCATGCAACATGACCACGACAGATTTTTTGCTACAACCATAGTCAGGAGCATGGTCTCTAAGTTGGTAGAACCAGGGCTGTTTTGAAGGCATCGGTGCAGAACATTAAATGAATAACATTAAATTTCTCCTAAGTTGGTAGGATCACTGGCCACTGCTTTACCTATCCCATGACATCCTATACCTATCTATTGATATACCTATTATCATAGCATGGCAATCAGCATAGCAGGATGATGACCCCTGCCTGCCGACGGAAATAGGTAGAATCATGGTAATTTTACTCGACTCCATTATCAGATAAGCCTTTAGGAAAAAAAGGAATTTATCACTTCAAAGATGACGAAAGCAAAGAATAGCATACATATATGGATACACCAGACAAATGATGCCTAAAATACAGCACAAATACAACAAGAAGCCAAATGTCTAACCAATATGTATCCCTTCTCCTCACTGCCCAAAGTTGTAGTTACCTCACACGTCAGTTAATTTGATCATAAAATTCATTTGTCTGGGGCAGCGACAGTTATTACGCATAGGAAACGAAACCAAAAAGTCATGGACACCACCCGAATTTACTGCCTTTTTGTCAGTGCTGCCTGCTGAGAGCTAAACAGCTTCAAAACACTAAAATGCGATCGAAATTAAATCAGTTGCATTCAGATGCTGTTTGATGATAGTCCTATTTTGGACCCAAATTTCGTCACTCTAGATTGAGTATTTTGATCTGAGGTCAAATAATTGAGAATACCGGCGCAGACAAAGCGGGGTCCAAGAGGCCCCGCCCCGTTAGGCCCGCATTTTTGTGAAAACCATTGCACGTAGTCTTCCCTGCAGACGTTTTTCGTATGATTTCAGTCCACACTGAGCTCCCCCCCACCCAACAAAATTCTGGCTGCGTTCCAGCTTGGGAATACTTGATCTTATCTTATCTTAGCATGAAATTCGAAAGCCATCATACCAAATGCCAGGGGCAGACCTTTGCATCTCTGCGGAGGCCATGGCCTCATGTTGATTTGCCACCCCCTCATGTTGTCTGCCTGTAATAAGAAGAAAAATAGACAATAATTACAAAAATAATGACCGCAGTAGATAACAGATAGGAAGAGAGAAGTGTAAAATTACCCAGGAATATATGGATATCTATATATATATATATATATATATATATATATATATATATATATATATATATATACAGATGATTTGACGAATAAAAAAAATAATAAAAAATAAAAAATGCCGTAGGTCAAAACAGAGTGGGCTAAATCCGTTGAGAAACCCACATTTTGGGAGGTCTGGTTTTCAGGCCTTCAGCTCAGCTCCCCCCAATCATTTACACAATGTTCCATCCCTGTTCGGGGCGATATATCAGTAAGACGCCTTGTGGGGCGCATGGGTAGAGTGTAGAGGTCAACTGTATAATTTCTCTTTGTATGTGTATTTTGTCTTGTTACGTATCACAGCACACACGAGTTGCCGTTCTGTCTCACTATTTTGTCCGAATTACCAGTTTAAATCCCACGCGTAAATAATATTGTTCATTGTCAGCAATAAGTGACTCAGAATCATTACCAGTTCTCAAACGACGAAGAGAAAAGCCATTGCTCCTACAGTACTTGTATGAACACAAACGCGTGCTTGATAATGTTTAGTGGCTAGAGATACAAAAATTGTGAAAATGGAACTGTCATCTGGAGACGATGACAGTATTGTCAAGGAAATGCGAAGTTATTAACCTGCAAAAGACGCTGCGGACGGATAGGGATGAGTAGGACTTTTGGCTTGCTGTAGTAGACGATGTCTAAATCCTTTCGTTGGTTGGCCTGTAGACGATGGGTTTTGGTAGAAAATGGAATGGTCGAAGGCTCATTTGGCCTACCACCTCGTTGGTAAAAATATCAATATCTTGTTTGGATGGATAACAGCTATTGCTTTGCTGGAACCAACCACGATTGTTTTGATGTGCTTTCCTGTAAATGGACTGGCGCTGGGGTATTCATTTTTGCGTTATAAGTTCGATGTGCACATTTTTTGTGGAAATGAGTCGTGAATAAAGTCGGCATAGGGATACTGGAGCGTCACAGAAATTTCATGTGAAAGATGTCCCATGTCATATATCTAAGGCAAGGATACGGACTGATATTCATAACACTTAAAGCTTTTCAGTTGGAAGTGGGAAATCCTTCATATGTGAGATATAATAGAAAAGAAACAGCGTGAACGTTTCAGATTTCATTTAGAACGCCCCATCGATTTAAATATTGGCCTCATCGACCAATGAAATAGACCGATGCGTATACAGTTACGATGACAACAAAAGAATACCAAAGTTTATGTAAATAGGAAAATGATATTCGAGGGGTATGATGGAAGAGAAAGCAAAAAACAGTTAAGGTTATGCGGTTTTAAATAACTAAACACAACTTTTAAAGTGCATTATAAACTGTGGCAACAGGGAATTCATCATGCCCTTTGGTCTATAAATCAGCTCTGCAAGCAGTATGAAATGTTGATATGTGCTTCCTGTGCACAAAGGTTATACTTCACCATACAGTGCACGTCTGAAGTAGAGCATTTGAAGGATTGGTAAATCCTCAAATCGCGGATTGATCCGCATACCGGACTGGACCGGAGCAGAAAATTCAAGCAAGATATGGATTATAGCTAGACCGAATTTTAGAATTTGACGGCCACACGGAATTGACGGATTGAAAATCAATTAAATTTCAATAGACGCTGACTGGACATGATGTTTATGCAGCCAGTCAGAAGACTTCTATTAAATTTTTCAAAAGAAAACAGTTAAACATGCTTAGATATGGCACATGTGTCTGCTTATGATTACTAAGCAAAAACATGAATACGGATTGTCACGAATTTCTATGAGCATATCTTTGCTATTACGGATTGGACCGGACCGGATTCAGAAATTTTGGAAAAGGCAGATTGTGGATGGCTTGGGTCTTTGATTTCACGGACCAGGTTGGACGGGATCCTGAAAATTCAGTTCGTGAAATGTTCTAGTTGGGAATATATGTAAGCATACCAGTTGTAGATCACAAACCATATTTTCAAGACAGTCCATCAGGACTGCACTTTTCTGGTCTTTGCATGTTAGTCACGGCGTTTAAAGCCAATGAAATTTGGTACACGGGAATTAGCCTGGCAAAGTTCCGGGAAACCTTTAATGTATCGGGGTCTGTCGCAGGCAGGCCTTTTGTTCCAGAATGAGACTAGGCTGGTTTGCATGCAAATCCGGGCTTTTGCGTGACGTCTGTGGCAGAATATCCCCGACTGGAGCGATTCATATCCTTCAGCTCCGTGCATTTGCCGGAATCAGTCGCTCATGGTGTGATGCTGGGCATCACGTCAGAAAGAGAGCTTGTGTGGGAATACTCACTTTGACATCGCTGAGTGTTCTCCTAATTGTCACGTATGGATGAGTGCTAGTTTTTTTCCCACGCATTTGTTCGAAATGGATCGCCATGTCCATACTCCGTTTTGTTCCAAATCAAGCCAGTTTACGGAGAAACCAATTTGGAAATCAGGATGTCCGCTTTTTTCCAGTCATTCACTCCACGACGGGATAAGGCTTGTGAGAGCAAAAAAAAGATAATTGAATGCGTATTATATAACGCGCTATGACCGCTACGTTATTCTCTGCCGGGCAGAATAGCGCACCGGAAGGGACGGCGGTACGGAATTTCCATAATAGAGCTGAAACTTCAGTGCTCCCAGAAGAAATTACCCAATACTTTAAATTGGCCTTCGATGATAACAGTGCTGTTCACTGGCCGGATGCTTCTACAGTTCACCTGAGATGTGATCTGAGTTTCCGTCTTCGTGAAGGATCCCTTGGCATGGCTTATCGGAAAGCAGGATCCGGCCCGGAATTCCCGCTGTTCATCCTCAGCCCCTCCCGCTCGCGAGCTGTTTTTGACGAGACAGGGTGGGAAGGGGGTGATCCGATGCCACAGACAGCGACCTATTCAGCCAGCTTACTTATTGGCTATCTATGTCTAAACCACTGTATTCATTCCAGAGCCGTACAGCAGCAGGAAACGTCATTTTTCATTTTTTTGCTTGTTGTCACTTCCATTTAGGCAATGGGCGTCTTGACACCAGCGGAAAATAATCCTCATTGCTCAATTTTAGGAGCGATAAAGAAAATTCAGACATAAAGCTTACTTTAATGCCAGGTAGAAGAGGCGCTGCGATGACGTTTTAGAAGCGGTAGTCAGACGTCAGTTTAAGGTGTTTCTTAATTAATCTTAGTTAATCTTAGCGTTTGGCAACACCAACGGTTTCATTCCGCATGCGTAACTTTTAGTCCATCTCAAAGAGAAAATGCGAAAGTTTTAAAACATCAATTTGCATTTTTTGTGCGTCAGACAGACATCACTATTCGTGGGGTCTTGCAAAAGGCCGCAGGCGGCGCCCTCTCCCCTGCCGGCGAGCCGCCAGCCGGCACACAATGCGGCGCGTCCCGGCGCCGTCCCGGCGCCGCCCAGTCAACGGTCGGCCCGAGCCCGGCCGGGCCGGCTCGCCCGACGGCGGCCGGGCGGCGGTCCGCCGAGCCGCCGTCACGTCCGCTCAGCACGCGCCACGCCGTCTCCGGGCGGCCGCCGCCGACCTGGGAACAGGCAGCGGCGCGCCCGGGACCGGCGCCGGGGGCGGCGCTGTCGAAGTGCGACCGGCGTCACGGCAGCCCTGGCCGTCGCGGACGTCGGACTGGTCAGGAACGGCGTTTGCTCGTCGGACTCGCCGTCTGCTCCCCCCCCCCCTTCCACGCGTCCTGCCGCGGGCGGCGGCGGCAGCTGAGCGCCGGTATCCGAACGTGCAGAACGCTCGCCGCCGGGGCAGCAGCCTGCCGCGGAGACGCGGCGCGGCCGGCCCACCGGCGGCCGCGCTGTCTCGTAATTGAGTCGGAGCGCCGCGTGAGCGATGGCTGCCCGCCTGGCCAGCGCATTGATTGCTGCCGCGCTGACGTCTGCCGGCCGCGCTCGCGTCAGCGCGGGCCACGAACCTTCGGCCGGCGGCGAGATCGGCGCCACGGGCCGAGCCAGACGCTCCCGCAGAGCGGCGCTCCGCAACGGCTCGAGTGAGCGGCCGCCGGCGATACGCTGGCTGACGCCGCCGGAGGATGGCCGTGTGCGCCGAGAAATTGCGCGCCCTCTCGCAAGCTGGGGAAACTCGGGCTCCGAGGCTCGAAGCTCGGAACTTGGTCCTTTTAATATGCTCCCGACGTCCGGCGCTGCACAGCGAAGGCATTCAGTTTCCGGACCGAGGAATAATTTCCCGGCTCAAACATTGGTTGGACTCAAATGGGGCCCTTTGGGCAATGGGCATCTAGACTATCTTGGTCTGTTCTTCGGATGCCTGCTGATGAAACTGCTGGAGATGACAGTGACAGGTGGCCGGAAGCATGCACTTTCTTTCATCAGAGCCTGACAGACTGTTGGTAAAGAAACTCGTTCGCGCTGATGTATTTGGATGTTTATTTATTTATTGGATACGATGTATTTGGGTCTAGATTACTGATGTCTCAACTTTACTCTCCATGTTAATCATCTTTTTTTGCGGTTTCGTGTTTTCACGTTGGACCGGCTATGCTTAGGACAACGTTGTTAGCCTTAAACTCTTTTTTGACTAGAAAAACCTGCACTTCCTCTCGACTGATTCTAGTCTGAGCTGATCTGCTCGAACAGCATTACAATGACGGTAGAAAGACCTCCTGTGATCCTTTCTTTAGACATCCCTGTGTAGTGCTGGTCGATTTTCTAAGAATGTCTCATAATCTCACAGCAGAGCGGTCATCCCCAAATCCCAATTATCAGTTGTCGCATTTCTCATTACTTCCGCTCGCTTCGCAGCCTGGAAAGTTTCCCGAGCGATAGCTCACGAGCCACCAGCATACTCGGCTCGAGATGCACGAGCACTGCGAAAACCTTGCTCTCTCGACCGTCAGCCACCGTAGCGATAGCTCACGAGCCGCCAGCACAATTGGCTCGAGATGCACGAGTCTCGGACCCTTCTAGACGCGCCCCAGCTCCTGAGTCACCGGCCGCTGGGCTCGGAGGAGCACGCGCATGGCCGCCGCCGCGCCGCCGCTTCCCGAGCCGCCCCGGCAGCGCGGCTCCGCTGAAGCCGCTCGCCCGCCGCGCTCAGCAGGCTTCGGGCGGCGATGAGCTCAGCCGGCGCGTCTTCCCTAAGGGTCTCGTCCGGCAGGGAGCGGTTG
This sequence comes from Capitulum mitella, assembly GCA_030062745.1. Lineage (NCBI taxonomy): Eukaryota > Metazoa > Arthropoda > Thecostraca > Pollicipedomorpha > Pollicipedidae > Capitulum > Capitulum mitella. Next base: position 24,522,060 of record CP099846.1, read on the forward strand.
GCCCGCCGCCAGCCGGCCGGGGCGGCCAAAGTACACCGCTCGTCCGGAGGCGGTGCGGTTAAGAAGCCTTGGACGGGAGGCCGGCCCGCCCGACGACAGCCGGCCCAGTGCCGTGACGTCGGCCGCGGGACCGGCGGGTCGGGGAGGCGGCTCTGGCACGGCTCGAGATGCAAATCGTACTCGAGATGCAAACGTGCGCTCCGGTCGCGCCCCAACTCGAGTAAAGAGACGCACCGCGTGAATGAACAGCATGAACCGACGCACCTTCCGTCGGAAACGGAAGTAAGAGCAGAGAAAGTGCACCTACAACTTCTAAGATAGTGACATTAAACTAGTGCCGTCTCATTAGTGTGAGATATGTATGTGATGGTTTCTGCGTTAAAAGTTCTTTGGGTAGCGTTCTCTTTTGTTTCATTGCAAGTTTCTGACTCCGGTTAAGGTCTTCACGTCTGTCTTCATGTGCTCCACGTGCATTTCGTTAAGGGCTGCTTTCCTTCGAAATCAATCCTGGGGTTTTGTTTTTCATGATCAGTTCCTGGCCCCCACGCCTCTCACTTTAACCCAAGTCGCGGCATGATTGGAGTGTCCCACCTTCTCAGTGAATGAATGTGTGGAGAAAGATGTGCTTCAGGGAGACGACGAACTTCCCTTTGCCTCCTACAGACTCATCGTCCTTTACGGCGAACCAGATTTTGAAATGTCAGCATGTTTACGTAAACAAGAAACTTTCTCCTAATCTAACAGGATCCCTGTGCCTTGAGCAGTGCGGAAAACTTCGTCCCAAGTGTAATATGCATGATATTCCGTGATGAAAACTTGTCCACGTTGTTTGGGAAAATGTGCCAGCCGACACATGCTGTTACTCCTTCCCGCCTTCGCGCTACATGGCCAGATGATTTGAACAGCAGTGAGCAAACATATGGTACTGAAGCAGTTATCTATCACTAAATATTTGAACAATTGGACAGGCTAGGACTTTTAGTTTTTCCCAAGTGCTTCGAAATCCCTCCAGTGTCATGAAGAAAGGAACATTTCATGCTTAGAAAAATCCATCAAAGTTTTGTTTATTTTTTTCCTTTTCATTTCTGTTGTGAGTACACGCAGCTAACGCAATAGTATTCTTTCTGCCTGATAGTTAGACCAAGCTATTTTATATTTTTACTGCTTCGGGACAGCCGAGGAAAACCAGCAGACCATATCAGTATATGAATTTCGTCTTAGAATACACGTCAGCAACCGGAAGATAAGCCGAACCTTAACCCTCGCTGGACCAGGCGGTGGATGCCACCCCAAAGCAGCGCTTCCAGGACCACGGCAAAACAGTGCACGACAGTGCTTTGAAATCTGGCATAGCTGGCCATACATTTATTACGCATATTTTCAAAAACGAGTGACCACAGGCCATCTCACATCACTGAACTATGACGTCAATACTGAAAGCTTGCAGAGCGATTTTTCGCCAAATGTCGTTTTTTAAGTTTTATGGCAATAGGTATGCATAAACAGGAGATGAAATTGGCTCAGAATGGTGGCGCGCATGCGAACAAGACATTTAAAGGGAGTGTGTCTAATTTTTTCGGTTTTCCAAAAAAAACATTCTAAGGGATACTCGGCCCTAGCTATAATTTATGACAGCAATGAAAATGGCATCTGGGGCTTCGAGCAATGATGATTCACTCATATGATTTGGATTTTTTTCAAATCTGCGACATCGATAGCTGTACGGGTGTACATACAGCACGAAGGGGCGGTAGCAAAAGCAAGCAATTAGCGGGCTGGAAACGATGAGTACGTGATGCAAAAAATGGCGCACCTGAGACAAAACAAGATCGCAGATTGCTCACATATTCATGTGGTCATCTTGGGTTACGAATGGTTACCGGCAGTCTCAACCAAGGGCAACTTTGTATACCTTTGGTATGGAGCTTTCCATACCAAAGGAAATTATTGGTATGGGACCGCATGCAAATATCTTGGTCCATTCATGTATTTTCTTGTTCCATAAAATAATGCACTGTAGATACGTTATGCTGAATTTTGGGACCTGATGAATGATGAATGAATTTTTCCATACCAGAATTTGTTCCAATTCTACACCCATGGTCTCAACGGTACGAGTACTTCTTTGAACAAACTCTGATTCCTTCTCATTTCTTTGTTCTAGGCGGGGCATAGTTTTGCAAAATATGTTGGGGGGCGCCCAGCAAGGGAAATGGCTAATCCTACCCACAAAACAGGCATTTTTTCCCGAACTTGACCCACTATCTTTCCAAAGTTGGGAGGGGCTTGAACCGAAGTTGGGGGTCTGGAGCCTCCACCCCCCAACTAAACAGCAAACCACACCCATGGTTCTAGGCTTTGCCTGCGCTTGATGTCATTTGCAATGTGAACCGATTGCAGATGGCAGGGCCAGGTTAAAGACAAAATGTGGACTTGGTTATTTCTTTGTCTGAGACAGTTCAATCCTTTATTTATGTACATATTTTTGCTTACAGGAGCCAGCAAGGTAGACATGTATGGATTTTTTACACCAGTCTGTAGAATCAAGCAACATTTTGTAAAATGACTATTAAGCATTTTCATAGAACACGTCAGAATGCAACTCTCATACATGATCAAACATTTGAAAATTTGGTTCACTTGTGACAATTTCCATCATCCATCTCAGGGTACATGGTAACCCAGCAATGCGAGGTGCAGCCGAGGCAAAAAAAAACAAATAACATCCAAAAAGCAATATTTCAGGTGGGGGTAACTCGGCCGGGGTGTTCTACGATTAGTACCATCCTGCGTTGCGTGGGCCATCCGCCGACGATTCCCAGAACCTAACTATACGGGGTGCAACGGGTTCCGGAGCGTGCTCCGGGAGCTTTGAGCCACCCACAGCCAGCGTTTTTGCTAATCTCTGGACTGGCATCACACTTGTGCAACACACCCACAAGGTTTGCAACAGGTCTGCGAAAACTGCTGGTGGCGTCAATAGAGTAATGCTGTGCAAACAATGTTATTTTTGATGTTCTTCATATTGGAATATGGCCACCATACATGTATTACAGCCTCTGATAGGGTTACTGGAAACAGTTTATTCTGTTAATGCCTGGGAGGCCAAATGCCAGTTGACAAAACCAGTAACCTCTCACCTCATGATAGTGTCATTTAGCCTAAGAACAACGTTAGCCGTCCCTTTAAACCGAGTTAATTCGTCTGATGCACATTTTACCAATGTTCAAATTTTCAACAAGCAAACAGCCATCATTATTTTGATGATGCTAGTGCCCCATGTAAATACCTATTGTCTGCCCGCCATAACTGATGGGCATCATTTATATACACACACAACAACATTTACCCACAAACAATGATATGTGTGACTGCATCATTGCTTTTTTTTGCTTGAATAGATTTAATCTAGACATCAGTCAAGTTCTAGGACAAAAAATCAACAAGCAGCTTAGTGCATGCTATTTTGTTAGCTGCTAAGTGATGACTGGGAGGTTGATATGCCAAAATGGCAAATGGGCTGTTGTCAATTTTACATTTGGTAACCAGCAGTCAACAAGGTAGCAGCCACTACAATGCATGTCAACTTGTTCTTCAGACACCCATCAGCCACGTTTGACTATTTGCGCAGGTTTCAGAACCAGATTCAGATGCTCACGATAAAAGAAGAGAAGAACAGAGCTCATGCCCAAGGGACATACAAGAATGAACAAGAAAGAATAGCCTCACTGTTGAGCTGCATAATTGTGGTGCCAGTACAGAGAACACAAGAATTAACAATGCAACCATCCATATTATTCCAAACAACAGTTTGCAGTAGCCAAAGAAAAAAAGAACTTACAACCTATTATGGAATACAGATGAAAATTCTGTCTGACCCCAAGAAATCTCTGACTAGGACTGTTACTTAGTCAAGTGCAAACTTTTGTGCTCACAAAGACTTATTTTTTCAGTTAGGTTTGTGCTGGCATACAGACTTTCCATCTCTTTCAGTCACATCCTGAAATACCAAGTCTCCTGGAGTACAAGTACACAAACATCAGTTTTTCAGATCCTGCGTGTGAGTATCCACAACTGTCCAGCATTCAAGTCTGAGAAAATTCTAGCACATTTCTCAGTTTGGGTGGGGCAAGCTTAGCCAGCCATGGTACTGAATAACAGTATTAAAATGTTGTGTATGCTGCATGGAGCCAACTTTACACTAGGAACATTAGAAAACATTCAACTATGACATTTTTGGCAGCTGACATGCAATAAGCTGTCAAATTTTTCCATAAAAATGCATGCTTTATCCAACCAACTTCCAATCTGGAACTTGGAACATTTTGAAAACCCGAATTCGGATTCCGATAACACTAATTATGACCGCCCGTAGCTATCTGCAGTTCCTGGATATATGTAGCAAAATACTTACGAGGTTAGATAAAAAACTAGATAATCTTATAAGGGACATTCACACAGGGATGAAGAATGTCGGCAAAAAGTAATTCAACGAAACCTTCGCAATCAGACAGTCAAAACCCCTTCCAGTGTAGAATTTTCTACCAACATACCTCTATAAGACCTCAGCAGCCGGTCGCCAGGCCGCTGAGCTTGACGTGTTCACCGTCTGCTGTCGTCGCCAATCAGCTCGCAACTCGAAAGATGATTCGTTGGGCATAGTTTGCTGTCATTGCTGACGAGCTTGTAACTCAAAAAATGATTCGCTGCGGCTAACGATATGTTGTTGGTGCTATCGGTCTCACTTAGTGCCGAAAAGGAGCTGGAGAAAAACCGACAAATCTGTGTTGGCAGCACGGTGCTGGAGTAATGGGAAATATCGGTAAATAGTTGGCCTTCGTAGGTCAACGAAGGTGATTTGGGGAAAACGAAGGATAAGTGACGATTCAGGCCAGTGTCCTCTTTGATCACACGTATACAACTAAAATTTGATATTTGACTAGACACACTCCCTTTAAGATAGGTCAATGACCCTTTTAAGATCATACGCGATCAATGGCCTAAGATGCCCTTTCAACCTTAGAACGTTCCCTTGCTAATGTTTGGCACTGAATATGACAAAGAAGACGATTTTAGGCATATGTGAACCCAAATGTGTCGTTTTCAACTCCGGAAAATCATTCGGATAATAGTTCCCAAACATAAAGTGACCTAGGAGGTCACTGCTTGACCTTGAGGGGTTAAATGGCGAGGAGGTGCCTACCACCCTCCCCTCTCGTCATCGGAGCGGGTGAAAGTCCCTCCCTTCCGGCGCGGGTTAATACAAAAATGTTTGTTATGCTGGTGCCAGGGAGTAGGCTGCACCGCAATACAATCGTGCTCTGCGGCGCAGCCTACCATAACAGCATAACCCGAATCCACGTCCGCACTTCGCATGCCCGTGAAACCTGGGAAATTCTGGCAAGATACACAAAGACATGAAGAAACCAAGTCATATGCAGCATTTTGTACTGCATTAAACGTTACGCATTACAGAAGTCAGTTTATCCAGGACCAAAAAGGTGCACTCCGAGATGTGCAGGCATAGGCATGGGAGCCATGGACCAGGGGGCTTCAGCCCCCAGCTTTTTTGAAATTTAACATTGACCCTATGGGCGTTGACTGGGAAGAATTGACCCAAAACGCTTCTCGCCCTCCCCCCCACCCCACTGCGGAGGGGTTCCCATGCCCGTGCAGGGGTTCGCCCAGGATGCCCAGGATTTTTATGAGGCCGGGAGGAGGGCGCGTGCAAGATATGCACAAAATGTCAAGAGGTTGGTTTTCCCTTCCATAATTTTTTTCTTTGCGGGGCAAGAGAATCCATGTTTCTTCTGCTTCTACTGAGATGAGGGCCGGTCCTGCAGCCCATCCGGATGCGCCTTTGGACGCGCAGTTAAGTGTCCCTTTGGTGCGGACAGAGAGAAGCAATATAAATTCGTGCCCCATCAATGTGGCTTGAGCTCGAACAACGCAGGTGCCCAGAATGAGTGTCAAAAAATGTTTTACGGGAGACTGAGAGTAACAGCATGAAACAGAATACTTGCATGCAATATGCCCGCAACAGAGCGATTATATCTTATGACAATTATCTGGAACAATTATTCGTAACATGGGTTATTTAGTGCATGCTTACAATTTCCTTGTAAAATGGAGTCAATTTCAGAAGCTACTAAAGCGAAATAGAGTGGCTAAATCCACTGGGAAATCTACATTTAAGAGGAGACTAGGACGTCTGGTGGCATATCAGTGCCCCATCAGTCATTTTAACAGAATGACCCCTGGCATAGTCGGTCCACCTTGGGTTACAAAGACGGTGATAAATGGGCTGGAAGTAAACGGCAATGATCGGAATCATTCTCCCGCACGAATTCAGATTAATTAATGTCATAAACGTCCGGTCAAGCCAAACACTTGAGAGGGATGATCTGCAAATTCCCAGATTTGAATGTTAATCACGGTGCTGGAAATAACTGCAAATGTCACTATTTGCAGCAGGCGCCACGGCTAGTCACTTCATGTGACTGATGAATTATGTGAAATGAGTCGTTTTGTTCCGCTCGCGTTTAGTTTATTAAGATCCAAACGCCTTTTGCCTGAAAGTCTCGTATTTCTTAGAGCACACCCCATGAATTCACCCTTACCATCGCACTACTTGTGAAAGCCTTATGATCTCAACGCACGCTTAATGCCTTACCAATACGTGATTTTATAACATGGGTGTATCATGAAATGAAACGCAGGCTCTGATCACTGGAAATGCAGAATGTGCAAACGTGGTTTCTGATAGGACCTGTCAGATTTTCGTCCTTTGTATGCAGAATTGATTGCCGTTAATGCCAGCTGACCAGATGTTTGGCGTGTAAGGTAAGCTCAGCTGCAAATTAAGGAAGCATTTATCAACACCGAACGTGACCCTAGTCGTTGTTTCCTGCCTGGCGAACATCTCCGATAAAAAGTCAGAACTTGCATTGGTACAACAGCTGTTCGCACAAAATAGAACGTTTCGGTCCCCGACGGCTGAGGCTATCATTCTGCAGCTTCCGCTCTCCTATCGCTGAAATCTCAACGTCCGACATTAATTCACTCAAAAGATCACTACGGCATCGCACGGAACAGTCGACGCACCGCGCGGGGCGCTGCCAAACCATCAAACCTGTCGCCAAAAACACGGCCATCAAGCGGCGCCATTACCGCCTCGCCGGAGGGCCGCTGAAAAAACCTGACCGGGGCGGCGGTCACGCTCGCCCCGCACTCCCGCTTTGTTCCCAATCGGCGTCACGGCATGTCGCGACCTTGACCTGCATGCGCCGGCGGCAGTCCCGATGTCGACGTCGACGCCGAACAACGGTCGGTCTCAAATGAGATCAGCCGTGCCGTATCGAGCCGGACGCGGGCCGGGCTGGCCCGGCGGCGTTGCGTGCCTCTGAGCGCCTCCCCCCGACCCCCCCCCCAACTCCCGCCCGTGCCCCGTCAATGTCGACAGGCGTCGCCCGGCGCTGGCGAAGGGGACGGGCGACGCTGTGGGACGTTGGGCCGGCACTGAACCAATACAGTCCCTCAGGATTGTGCAGCAAGTGGCTCAAAGACACTTTCGAGACGGAAACACACTTCATTGGTTTAACTGAACTGTAACGGGAATTGCAGGAATATAGTCAATCAAATTAGTTGCGTTGTCGACGTAGTGGATTCTCATTTAAAGGAAATATGAAATTTAGCCAGACGTTAACTTGAAATGAAATGGAGCCAAAGTGACATCTCGCAACAAAGTGATCGTTCTTGCTCGTGCACTGGTCATAAATGAACCAAATAAGTACAAAAGAAAATGCAGTTCCAGCCTGGTGGTACCTTTAACAAATCTGACACAAAAGCTAAGGACTGGATGGAATGAGTGTCCGGGAGTGTCACAGACCTGTGCTTGCTTCTAAAAAAAACGACACGGAAATAATTATCAGCTACAGTGTACAGCTTCGACGGTGCAGGATACAAGCTCGCCGATGACTAAAATAGACATCTTTTATCACGCCTTTTGAGTCAGTGACACGCACCACGGCAAGGGGAAGCAAAGTTTGCTCAGAATATCTCATCTCGCCTTACGCACGGTATTATTAGACACCTGGATGTGATGAGGGAGAGGTCAATGTGTCGCGCTCCCAGCCTTCCAAAGGCAAGTTTTTCAACGTTCACAAATATAGAACTGACTGAGCGCTACTGGTAGGAACACCTGATTAGGGAAAGCCTTGTGGCTCGCGCTTCTTCAACACTGTGCAAAAGCTCCGCTTACCACTGCGACCCCGCTGCTCCGGGCATTGGTCCCGGAAATCCTGTCTCCATTGTTACACCATTGCACACACATAATCCTGTTTGAACTGATCTCCTTTGCTTCCTATCCTTTCCTACTGGGATTTCTAATCAGCAACAGTTAAGGACCCCAGGGAAAATACTGGGAGGGGAAATTCTGCAAACGATTTTGAATCCTTCCCTTCTTGACCTTGTCATAGGCCAAATGTAGAAATATCTGAAATGTAGATGCTACGTTACGTTATATTATTTACGTCACTTATGTGTTACGTTGGATTTGATTGGATTTGATGTTTATTGGATTTGTTTATTGAATTTGATGCTTACTTTGTCTGGTAAACTGTTGCAATAAGATTGTTCATGTCACGTATCTAAGTCGTATTAGTCACGTAATGCGCCTGTAATGTAATAGCGTGAACCATGGCGTATGGCGAAAATACTCTCCTTTTATGCAAGACTTGGCTCATTTGTTGACAACATAAGGCAAGATGGATTCGAGTACCGGGACCAATGGTTTCTTAATCTTGCAAACTTTGTATCTATGTCCGTTCCACCGAAAGCCCCATCGTAATGTCATTATCTCGTTAACCCATTGCCTGTCGTAAGAAAACGTGGATCCCCTTACTGGAGCAAGCTGATGGTTCAAAAAGACAATGCTGTTTGACAGTTTTTACGTCATTACGTTTCCTGAACAGCTCCTACCAAGTACCAACTTCTGGTTCAGATTACTGGCCTTAATGAAATGGATTAATTTAATGGCTGTCACCATGCTAGAGGTACCAGTACGTTAAGAAACAATCGATTACCTTTAAATCCCTTGTGGGTTTCATGGAAATTGCAGTCAACGTGCATACATGACACCCTTCAGTTGAAGACCCAAAATTTCTTACTACTGGCTTTTCAAGACCCCATAGCGATGTTGTGCTTGCTGGTTTTAGCACAATAAAATGCGACTCCGTGAAGAGGCTTCAGTAGTTGCAATATGATGTGTCTGGTTCCATCTAAGGATTAATTTACTGTAATGCGTGGTGAATATTAGGGGTGCCAATTTGTATTCTTTTGCGAGGACCATGCACCCCCCTCCCCTATATTTTCCGCTTAGTTTAATAAGGAAAACATAGTTCATCATTTAGCAAATGATAACCAAAAGGTAAAAGAAAAAATTGCTGTCAGTCAAAATAAATGGGCTAAGTCAGTTAAGGAACGTGAGGGAAACGTGAGGGAAGGCTAGGTTGCCAGGCTCTCGGCTCGGCTCCCCCTCCCCCCATCACTTACACGAAACGACACCTGTGATGAGCACAGAACACAAGCACGCATGGATTTGCATAAAACTGGTAGATTTTAAGTAGTTAGTGTGTTCTTGTATCAATTTTATGCTTCGAAAAAGTTAATGGGGTAGATTTCATTAAAATGCTCATTCAAACGCGTAGTCGCCGCCGGCCGCCACCACGTCGCAGCACGGCACGGTGGGCCCAGGTCCCGTCCCTGGTGGTGCCGGGACAGTCGTTCGGCTTATTGTCAGTAACGCCGAATTTAGCACCCTTAGCATGGAATATCTTCAAAACGAGCAGTATCGAATAGGATTGCTGCAGCTATGACCATATGGTGATAGTTTTGGGGTACCTAGTCAATGCGAGAAAAACCGAAGAGGATGAACAACACTACTGATGTGAAGATGAAAACCTGAAACATTAAACGTATCAGGTATTTAAGTGAGATTTTGCTATCACACTCAGATATCTCGTGCGGTTGATGTAGCACAGAATGACCTGATATCTCCGTTACGTCAACAAAGACTGCACACAAAACGGGCCAAAAGTACATCATCAACTACATTACCAAAATTCCCCCAGCGTCTTATCAGTTGATTGGTTCTGACTTTCGCATCTGTACAAATGAAAAGAAACGCTACCACGTTCAAACATTTACGTGAAAAGAATGCATCTTTTTATGCATATGATATATATATATATATATATATATATATATATATATATATATATGTGTGTGTGTGTGTGTGTGTGTGTGTGTGTGTGTGTGTGTGTGTGTGTGTGTGTCTTGCGAAAAGACGCTCCCCGTGGTCGAAGTAAGTGTCGTTTTTTGTTAACTGAAGAGCATTGAGTGATATTAAGTTAGGTCAGATATACTCATCACAACAGAGATGCATCGCTTTGGGTTTTGGGTTGACGTTACGCTTATGGTCGCCACATAAAACGATTTTTTCGCTATATTTCCGACGACCATCGCTTCCGAAGGAGTTCGAGGAAAGGGGTGTTAAATAGAAGTCCAACATGATTAGTTCATGCAAGTTTGTGGTACGTTAAGATATGTCAGTTACGTTCAGGTGTGATCATGGAAAAGAGCTGACGATGTAAGATTGAGGCTGGTAAAGTTGGCTGAGATTTGGCTGCATAAAGTTAGATTTAACCAAGCAACATTTTACCGAAAGATGTCGAACATATTACAGTGCGTTTTCACACTGAACGAAGCTGGCAGAAAGTGAGATTAGACCGGGGAAGTTCAAAACACGGAGGATAAGGTGAAACAGAACATGAAACGTCATGTAACGTAAGGCTACTTAATGTTGCATCAGATAGGACTGGCTAGGCCCTGGATCAGACACGGTGACTCTGACAAAATAACAATGATTTAATCCAGGCGGAGCTGGAGATCATTGGGGGTGAGATCTCCTATTTTTCAGATATTCTTGCATTACACCTTTAGGGACGACTGAAAAGAAACTGGCTGAAATACATGGCAGAGTCATCGCCCCTCAATACATAAATTTAGGAAATCTCCTAGACAGGTGTCCGTGTATAACGGAGACAAAAAACATCTTTATCAAAATATGTGATAAATTTCACGTGATAAAATTCATATGTGGTAAAAACAGCGGACGATCAGTCACTCCAAGTCAGACGAAAAACAAGCGTTAATTGAACTGTGTGATTAAACGGCATATGTTTTTTTCCAAGTTTTGTACTCTTTTTCCAGGCTTGCGGTTTTAAGGCTGGACGTTCAATGCTGATTTTTCATCAATGCCGAAATCATTCTCTGTGCCTACAGCTCTGCTCTCTGACACGACTGAACATAATGTTACCCTGCTCCCCCACAGCGCGTCGTCCCGGCCGGTGCCCCGGGACAACTGCCGGCCGGAGGCCGGCAGTCAACAGGTGTCCAGCCGGACCGGGCCGCGTCCCGGCGCCGCACCCACCTCCTCCGGCCGCCGGCCCACCGCCGTGCCGCGTGACCGCCTCCTCTCGCCGTCCGCACCCCGCTGCGCCATCTCAGAGGGCCGCCCTCACGTCGGCAGCGACGCGCTCCGCTCCGCCGGCCCGACGCCGCCGATGCGAGTCCGCTCCGCGCGCCGCGACGCTCACGAGTGACGGCGGCGGCGGCGGCGGCCGGCCGGCGCTCCGCCTCCCGACAGGTGGCAGCACCGCGCCGCGGCCGCTATTTCTAATAACGCCGACGGCAGACGGATATGAGAGGCGCTTATCACGGCGGTGGACGCGACCTCGCGCGGCCGAAGGCGCTCGGAATCACGGTCACGCCGCGACTTCGGACGGCGTGTCGGGCGCCGCGGCCGGCGGCGTGGACGGCGCAACGAGGTGGGAACGGTTTGACGCGCCCTCTTGCGCTCAGGTGTTGACGTCAAAAGAGACAGGTGATACGGTATGCCCTTGTGTTGTCGGTAAGTAAAGGCTTGCCGAGCACGTTCTGTTACACAACTAAGCACCAATGGGTTGACAACGACCAGACGTTGCGACATCTACATAGTGCCCTAGTAACTAATGATTTATATGTTCACGAGGTCTTCCATTAATCTTACGAGGAAAATGCTGTTCTGTATCTGGATCCATTTCATGGCCTGGCATTAAAGCCTGTAACAAGAAGAATGAAATCACACAAATGGTAGTGAAGACGGATCGCCGCGCACCTGCAAACAGCAGCTTCAATCACAGCGTACAATTTCGCACTATTCTTTATCGAAATTGGTCTTCCTGAATGGTTGAGACAAGGTGGTGATATAAGGATGGAGGATTTTTTCGGACTTATCGCCGTCATGTTGTGTGTCACACAACATGAAAACGATAGTCCGAGAAATTCCTCCACTCGTAGTGGAGATAGGTCCTCGGATCGATTCCCGAAGCTCGTGCATTGTTCTGCGCTGAGCGCTCGTTGTGCAAAGTGAATGGAGCTGCTGACCTGTCTGAACTGTGCGCACTTTCTCAGCCGCCAGTTAATACGATAAAAAAGCGACTTTAACTTATGCTCATACTGGATGTACTTGTCATATTCTGGAAAGTCTGCCTTTGAAACTCCTTTTGTAGAAGTAGGAATAATGGGCAGGAGTGAAGCAGAGTTTTGTTGTTGAAACAGGAGTAAGTTTGTTTTCACTTTTCAGTCTGCTGATTCAAACCGAACTTCACACACTTACTGGACTGCATGCTTGCCCTCATCTACATTCCTACATCCCGTGCCCCACAGCACTCCACTTCCAAAGCCTTCCTTGTTTGCTGTTATTTCCCGAGCGAGCTTCTTATGACTCGAACCCTTAGCTTGTACCTGACTACAGCTAGCACGCGTGCCAGTAATGCGCAAACGCTTAACACTGGTAAACATTAACGTGTTTTTATGTTAATATGTAGCACTGCGACCATCTGAATCTCTGAAAGCAGTGTGTTCGCCTGGCTATGAGACACGACTCAAAGAAATGAAAGATGACCTCGTCATTTCACACGTTGTAAAGCAGATAAAAACGCGGTGAAGGTTTATACTCTGGTACTGGCGGAAAACGCGGCGAAGGTTCATACTCTGATGCTGGCTGATGTAACTGAATTCGCATAGAGTACTTCAAAAGAAGCTGTACTGTATCTATTGCCCGCACATTTCTGTGGAAGTAATTTCATTTTACGAATAAAGAGCGCTACCAACTTTTGAAACGCCATTTACCGGTACCATGTTGCTATGTTGGTTTGCATGGGATGTTTGCAGTAGAAGCTTGAAAGAACAAGGGCATCTGTTGATAGTGAAGTAGAAACATGTATTTATAAACAACGTAGAAAGATAAAAAAATCCTCGACATCCTACGTACAATCATACTGAGGAGATGGCTCAGTTCTGTGAAGGGTATATTATTAGAACAGGTTCGTAAGGGAAAGGTCAATGAAAGCATCTGTTAAGGCTGCAATGTAATATCAAAGTACAAGAACGTTCCTTTCACTCATTTTCGTTCCTTCACTTTGATCAAAGTTGCCAATCAGCTAAAGTATTTACTGAGTAATTTCAGAAGCGCTACTTGCCAACTGCCGAATACATCCTTACCTAATTATTTTGATGTGCGTATGCACAACAGGAACGCTCATACTGAAGACCTGGCAACGTGAAATGCTTTCCCCCTATACGAGAATCATTACTTACTTTCATTACTTTTCCCACTGAAACAATATAAGTCAGCGGACAGCACATGTCTAACCTATGGCGCGAAACATGCCCTGAAAGCAAGCGGCGTCTGAGCGTACCCGAAACGCTTCTTATAAAACAGGTCTTCTTGCACATTCCTGCCTGAATAATGAACAGCTTTGTCAGAACTGTTACCTTCATTATGACCCATCAGTCGCCACGAATGCACGCTAGCACCATGCATCACGACTCAACACTTATAAAAATACCCATTGTTGGGTGTTTGCTAACAGCAAGTGAACGGTTCACCAAGCGCCGTTCGTTTCTGTTCGTTTGCGACTTCGCCGCCGGCCGTCCAGTTCTTTGCGAACGCGCTCCGTTCGCAAACAGTTCGTCAACTGTTCGCGGACGCACACGATTGGACCAGTTGGCAGTTGCACTATCAATGGGTGCTGAATGGGTTGGTTTAATTTTCGTAGTTTCGGAATGAAACACAGAATAGTGATTTGGTTTAATTACTAGCAAAATAAGCAAATTTTCGCTTACTTTCCTAGAGCACGCGTTCCCAACCGGAGAATTCCCAAGAGGAATACAAAGGTCCCAGGGGAGGAATAGCGGGATGGCCAGATTTTAATCATGTCGCTGTCAGGAAAGATCATCGCCCAGGCAGCGCACGTTGCCGCTGGCTGGAAGTGATGTTACCACATGTATTACACAGAGACGTTTGCTACCTCTTTTCTGGTCATGCAGTCTTCAGGTTTTCTAATCGTCACTTCGGGGCTCAACTTAGTAGCTTGGCTGCCCGCTTGGGCGTCCCAAGCCTTGGCGAGTGCGCACACGATACGCACAGCGAGATCAACGCATTTATGTCAGCAGAAGTGAGTGGAATGAAAGGTTCAGACGGTAGGAACACGGCAGCAATAACGCAACACCGCGACGGCCCCGGATGACAAACAAAAAAAGAAATTGCCATCATTTTACTGTATAGTTTCCTGTTCATCAACTGTTCGTGAACAGGTCTTGTTCGCTTGTGTTCGTTCGCGACTTTGGCCGCCGGCCGGCAAGCTGTTCACGAGTACGCCTTGTCAGCAAACAGTTCGTTCGCGTTCTTTTATTAACTGAAATTCGCAGACAGCCAACATTGAAAATGTTCATTGTCGTTCCTATATTCGGTGTTCACCTGATGTTTCCAAGGGTGCGGAAACTCTTACACAGTTGGGGGGAAGGGGTGCAAAGAAGCATTTTGGACCAATTCTTTGCAGTCAACGCCCATAGAGCATTTCACACAGCCAGCAGGTGTGTCAATTTCTGGTTAATGATTGAGGGGGAGGGCGAGCCGAGGGCCCGACAACGTAGCCTCCCCGCAAATGCGGGTCTCTCAACGGATGTAGCCCACTTTATTTCGATGAACGGAAATTTACATGTTTTTTGTTACTCTTTACCAAATAAAAAAAATTACTTAATTCCCCATGCATATAGGTGCATATATATACAAATATATATATATATATATATATATATATATATATATGGGGATATACGCAATTTTTTGTTTGGTAAAGAGTATATATATATATATATACTCTTTACCAAATAAAAAAATGTGTACATCTCCATGCATATAGGTAGGTACATATATATATATATATATATATATATATATATATATATATAGGCAGAAGATAGAAAGATAGACAGAAACATCACTTTATGCTTTATTCTATACTTCCGCCTATCTCTTATCTGTTGCGGCCATTCTTTTCGTTATTATTGCCCATTTCCTCTCAAAATCGGCAGGAAATATTGGGGGGCCAAACCAGTATTGGGGGCCAAAATCAGCATGGCGGAACAGGGCCCTCTCAAAAGAATACAAATCGACATCCTTGCTGCTGCTGACAAATCGACAACCAAAATCATGCACGATTTTTGCTTCAGAAAGCTCACTGTTATCAGGCAGTGAACAGTGAGCACCTTATCTGTACAATTACAAACATCAGACGCATGCCATTACTATCCCTTCTGTTTAACAAACATTAAACACAGCAAGCACGTCAACTGATTGCTACAAATTTTCAAGCAATTGTCAATCATTTACAAACCAGATGACCGGTGGATGCAGAGCACTGAAGGGATGGAACACTGAAGGGAAGTCTGGCGATGGCTAAGGTTGACTGTTTGGGAGACCCAAGACATGTCCACACTTCCCTTTTGGCGTTTGGGAGGGGCCATGGCCGAAATAACTCCTTCCAGCATCCCCCAGTGCTGATTCATGGCACTGACTTTTTATACCAAACAACTCTGACGAAACTGAAAGAGTCGGTGATACGTCACGAAAGCAAAATGTAAATGAATTATAAAAACACGTTTTAGTGGTTCGTCAGCGGTTCTAGCGAAAGCATGTTTTCAGCTTACGAAGAGCTGAAAAGCTTTCTAGACATCAAAGCAGATTTGCTCCGACTTCTGAGTACCCCACCCTTTCGCAACGCAGTTTGCCATTCCACGTCATGCCGAACTGAAAAAAATCGCGGCAGTGTGAAATTGTTAAATTTGAGGAGATCTTAGCATTGCTGCAACCTAAACATCTCCTGCAAATCCTTACGCAAATAGCGCGACAACGTCTGCGGCAAACCCTTATATTCCCAGCACATAAAGATCAAGCGAGAATCGCGCAAAAAATGAAGGCCGACTGTTAGTGTAGATAGCTGTTACTTCGTGGGTAACAATTTAATGCATGCGTATTTTACCGGTTATTTCATTCTGTGTATGTTAGATATAAATGAAGACCGACTGTTAGTGTACGTAGCTGTTACTTCGTGGTTAACAATTTAATGCGCGCGTACTTTACCGGTTATTTCAGTCTGCATAAGTGATATACATCAGTCTATATATGTATTTGTTATAGCAATCTGTAAGTACCACACGGCCCGCAGTGCTTGCATGCAGTACCTGTTGGCACGTTTCTGGCCCGAGGAGCTCGCGGTGTCCCGCAGCGTCCGTCTGGTAACAGCCACCTACTGAGTAAGCGGGCGCCAAATTGGGCTTGGCACAGAATGATGGGAGGCCAAGAAGTGCATCCGGAGAGCGGTAGCGCACTGTTGAATACAAACAAATGAAGCATGTCGGTCGGAAACATTGCATTTGAACTAGTTGTAAAGGAATGTGATCCCATGAAATTAGGGACGTCGTCAGTTGTTTCCCAGCGCACTGAAACGGTTTAAAGAATATTCTTTCTTTTAACGACGGTCACTCGAACCCTGAACATTTTCCACTAAACACAGTGGGTGTTTCATAACCCGTTGTGTTTTCCTTTGACGAACTTCGCGTATTTCACGTCCTTGCAAATCACCCTTATCAACAGACCCAGGCTTTTATCCATTCAGCGGCTGGCTCCCGTGGTTCTAAGTGTCATTCTTCGCAGGTGTGAGGTCACCCTGAGTCCCCGTTTTCCGTGTGCCAGTTTCCGTCCGCCCTTGCCGTCCGCCTCGTCAGCCGTCCCGCCGTTTCAACGCCGGGCGGAGGTCGGCCCGCGCCGGCCGGCCGCCCACAAACGCCGCCGACGGCGTGCTGGCAACCGCCGGCGGCGGCGCCGTCGGCCGCATCGGCGCCGCCGCCGCCGCGTTATGGTCGGCTACTGGGACGAAGCTCGCGGCGCATGGCCCGGGGGCAGGTCGGAGCTGCGTGCGCGGCGCAGCCGGGCCGGGCGCCGCGGCGCCGGCCGCCGCCACACCTCAGGTCGATCGCGCCCGGCGCGGGCTCGCCACTGACTTGCGCCGACCCCGTGCCAGGGAGGGAGACGCCCCAGGGGGCCGGCCGCCGCCCCGGCGCGAAACTCAGCGCCCGCTGCTGTGGGTGACCCTCCGCCGGGCGTCGCCTAGCGGGGTAACGCAGGAAGCGGCACGACAAAGAACATTTGTTGTATCCAATTGTTGATCATGGTTGTTTTGGCCGCCTGGTCAGGTCCTCTGCAGAAGCGTAGTGCAGCGGTGTGCAAAGTCGCAACTTTTGCAAAATGCCTGACGGAAAAGTGCCACCGGGTGTCTAAAATGGAGCTAAACCTGTGGGACCTTCCTTGCGAAACGTGGGCTTCAGTTGCTTTAGTTTTCAACTAGATGAGTCACGTGGCCTCGAAGCGTGCTGGCTTCCCAAGTCCGAAACCACCTGCAATAATATTTTGATACTCCCTTCTTTTGGGCGTGGATGCTCCAAGTTTCGGACAACTTGGATGGGAAATGCATGAGCAGTTCATTAACAGGGCCAGCTGGCGCATTCCCGGCAGGCCATGGCGCAGCACCCGCTGGCGACGACCACGTACGAGGCTGCGTTTCAGTGCCTGTCGGGAACCTGATGTTATAGCAAACCGAACATTTTGAGGGCGCTTCGCCTCGACCAGAGGAAATTTCCTTGACTCGTCGGCGAAGATTCAGGCGTAATGCGAAGAAAGTGGAGGTTCTGAGATTCCATTCCTTCGTATCATTGAAGCCGGCTATCAAAGTAATTCAAATGTGTCCGTATCATCGAAGCCGGACTAACTCGGTATATTTCCTTACTAGGAAGCACACTGAAACACTTTCGGACTCTACATGACCACGTTTCATGACGTCTTCATTTCCAGATAACCAACGAACTCGAAAACACGCCTTTATCCTCATCTCAAAGCCATTTTTTTTGCTTTCGACCGGATGAGTCCCCGTGTAAAAACGCGTCCAGATTACTGTGCTGAAATACACGTACTATTCTTGGTCTGGACCGTCTGCTCGTCTCAGCCAGCGGTGGTGAGTTCTCAATAGAAATAATCACCTACAGTCTAAAATTACATTTGTTCTTGATCCTGGCTGTGTCCACCCTTCAAAGCAAACGCTAGTGGTGAACGAATGGAGGGTCAGACATGCATTCCAGTGCTACAAAGAAAAAAATGAAGAGGTGAGCAGCAAGGCATAACTGCCAGAGCTGTGTTGTGATCAATGTCACCAATGTTTGGAAAACAATCTTACTTTCTTTGTCGTGCAAAACGAGTTTTCTGTTAGGTCAAGTTAACAGGGCTGCTATTCCGCACCTCTCATACATTTCATGCATGTACGTAGCCTACGGGGGTGACGAGAAAGAAGTGCGCCGCTAGCACGTGATCTCTGCAGTATTTGCATCGCAGTGTGCCTGAGATGTGTCTTTAAAGGGGAGTTATGGCCTGCGGGGTGAAGTTTCATGAGTCGGACGACTCCCAAGGCCCAAAAAGGACGATTTATCTGTTTTGCACAATTGTCACATGCCATCCAAAGGTGGGGAATAGCTTGACGGATTCGGTTTGCGTTGCATATGCGCTGTTCCAAGACGCAAGTCTAAACATGTTTTCGGTGGCAAACGTCTAGACAGAGGGCAGAACAAAAACGGGAAAAACGAGAGAAAATGAACCAACGTCATTTTTTAATGAACAGCGTCACAGGGTTAACGCTAAATTTTAGTGTTCAAGGGGAAGGGGCAGTTCCCCAGCGACTTATTGATGGCTCCTGTTGCACTGTCCTCCAGTCATTGTCGGATTCAAAGTACTTACGCGTCACAAATTCATTCGTCATCGCAACACAAAGTCACCTTTTCCTTAACCCTATTCGCGGAGGGCTAGACGGTATGGTCGATTCCCGGCAGGGGGGGGGCGGATTCGGCCCCCCCTGAGATCTCGAGAACTACTTGTCCGATTTCATCGCAACAAACGGCAATCGATTTGCCGTGACGTGAACTACACTTTTATAAAAAGAAAATTTTCAAAACTTCGAAATTTGGGGATACAGGGGGCAAAAATGTCAAAATTGGGGGTACTTTTGGACTTTTTGTAACTCCGTTATTTCTGGACCGATTTCAATGAAACTGACATGAATCGAGAAATGATGGATAGGGCTTTTACCATGGGTCCACAAATCTGAAATTTAGAGAAAATTCATGGGCGTTCACAGGGTTTCAAAAATAGGAGGATTAGTTTTCTAACAAATGAATGAACAAAAAAGGCAAAAACACTTTTTTGGCTTCTGCTAGTCATGTTATGCTAAAGAAGTAAAAATCGCATCACAATGTTTGTATAATGTTAGCATAGGCGGTGCCAGGGACATGAAAAAGGGGGAACTGTCATGGTCACACGTTCTTCAAATCAACTTGTGACCTTTGACCTTAAATGACCTCCAGTGACCTTGGGGTCACTTGGAATGATCTCGTGTGCATTTAATATTACCTGTAAACGTTTTCAGTCATTTGAATTCACTCTATTCGAAAAATTTCATTTTACGGCTATTGCGATATAGGATACGCGCACTGACATTTTAGGTCATAGCTCCGTGACCTGACCCGATATCAAGCTGAAACTTGGTGCACAAGTAGAGGGCACCCTTCTACGTCATATATATTCCGGGTTTGGCATTTGAAAAAAACGGCGCCGAAATTATTGCAAAAAAACAAATTTTGACTTTTGACCTTGACCTGACCTTGTAAAGTGACCTCAGACAAACAAAATTTTGTGTGCACATTGCCCAACCATTTAGCTATAAATCCATATAAAGTTTTAAGTTCTATCTTAAAAACTCTGTTTTTGGCAGCCATTTTCCTTTTACCCTCAACAAGGCCAAAAATTGCCTGAGGTGCCTCTCAAAAACGTTGCCTGGCTCCGCTCCTGAGCAAAGTAGAATTTTGAAATTTTGTCACAGCGCGTAGAAAGAATAGCTAGGAAAAGTCACCAAGTTTCGTGAAGCTGCGTTAAAAAGCCTGGAATTGGTAAACAAAAACCCGAGGGGGGGCGGCGGATTCAGCCCCCCCCCTGCCGGGAATAGGATTAATACCCGCACGGTTGTGTTCAGTTTTGCGTGGGAGCAGTTTTTAGCCCTTGCCAGTATTCGCCATTTGGTTTCCTCCGATAGTATGAGTGAGGTGGTAAGACCCCCAACTCCAATCATGTCCAAACTTGATGCCCAAAAGGTGCCATTGATGCCCAGCGACGCAACAAAAGAAGACGTGTATTGGATATCGCTCTTTTGGGTGTACAGTGGTACCAGGTATAACTTTTTTGATAGCATTCTTTGGCAATAATATCCACTATAACAGGGGTGCCCATTACAACTCCTTTAATCACACAGTGGACTTGGCTGCAACCCCAAAGGTCATGTCAATGCATTCTGGTTTACATTAAATTTTATGGGGCGTAATCTACAGGGTGCTTTTGAGGGCCTGACTGAAAAAAGGCCTAGGCTGAAACTGCTGCCACTGTAAAAAGTGGCGCTTTCCACAACTTCCGGACCGCTCTGAGATCATTTTAGTCAAAAGGTTAGTGATCTCGGTTCAGGATTTTGGCCTAAGAGCAAGCACTTAGCCAGGATTGTCGTAAGAAGGGGAGGGGGACGGCGGCAAATGTCAATTTTTGTCATATGCCGCTGGCATATGACGAAACTTATAGGAAAAACACTAGTTTTATGTAAATGACCTCATATTCAGCCCACAGAAATACATACAACGTTTGCTTTTGCAGCATTTATATGATTATTATTCCGTAATTGTGCGGAATCGCTATATATCTAGTGTAGACCGCTTGGCTCAGGAGTGGGGGCATGACTCTCACGCCCCCCTTGTCTACGTACCTGCCTAGGATGACCATAAGTGGCCCACGTACATGAATCCGAATAGCACTGAGTGCTGTAACACACTTCAAGCATTTGCTGCACGATGGCGACTGTCGTCGTTCCATGATTTCTTCTTGACTAGTGAGCCGGCGAGGTACTGACCTCAAATTCTGAGAGATTACATAACAGGTTTCAAATTCAGTTGCGCACAATTTCAAAACGATCGGATCATTCGTGGTAGAGCAGTTTGCGATAAACGTCTGATTGCATTACGTCACAGAATCCCATGATTTAATTGCTGGAGTGCATCGGACCTCACTCTTTGCTGGAGCGCGTTGCCAAACGTCAGCTATTTCTGTGTTTCTGTCCGTTGGCGCCAAGGCACTCCGTCCATTCCCGTTTTGTCACGCTTTCTGTTAAGCCTACGGCTGCACGGGAATGAAAACACTAAACAATGCATGCAATCAATTTCCATTTGGATCGTGCGTCGAACCTTGTGTACAATGATATAGATCTTCAGTGCCCTGGACCTATCATTTCACTCAGTTTCCGGCAGGACTGGGAACCCCAGCCACAAAAAAAACAAAATGCGAAAGGTACTGACCTCTGATATCGCACGAACGCACGCACGCACGTAACACACAGCTCGCACAGTTCTGACTTTCACAGCGAAGAGCCACAGTCAATCGAAACAGTATTGCGGCAGACTAAACATTCTTCAGGCATTCTTTACACGTCACCAGTAGGAGTCCTTGTGGTGCGCATGACGAGCTAGCACTGCTTCAGTGATGTTGCTGTTACTTCACGTTCGTCTATGCATTTCGCAGTACAAGAGATTTATTTGCCTATTTCGGTGTTTTATATTCGAAGATGTGTAGGTTGCAACGTCACGTTGGTCAGTTCACAATACACATTACAAGGTCGCACCCTCCCATGATATTGTGCATTGCCATTACTGAAGGGTTCTCGAACAACCGTTGAAAAATATGTCTAAGAGCGAACGCGTTACTCCTTCCATAGTTTCGTGGAAGAGACAGTTTGAAAGCTGACGTATTGCAAATGCATATGATAAACATGTTAAGAATTGTGCTATCTTCTGATTAAAAATTCATGATTCGTGTCCAGTGATCGCGAAATTTTTAGCTCTCAGGAACCGGTGTGGTCCGGACATGCCACGCCGGGCCAGGCCGGCCGCTCACTTTGATTTTTTGTTTATCATTCAAGTAAGATTCACCAGACCTTCGGCCTCGCTGGTATTTGGTATACGGATATGAATGAGCCTCCGAGACTGCATCACTACTCTTATTATTTCCTTCTTTTCCATTAACGATTTTAGGAGTCCAACATTAAAGCCCTCATGGACCATGTTTTGCAAAAATGGTCATTGGTATAATTTGCAAGGGAAGCCTGATCTCGTAGCTTTTGTGGCAAAGCCACATCGCACTCGTTACTAATAAGCATACGTGAACGCTATCTCTCTGCTTCTCCAAAAGACGCAACAGATGGCAATCATATATTTACACAACATAAAATTACCAGCCCAATGACATTTTGGCGGCCTTAGATGCATGCACGATCACGTCATGAATTCACCGTTATGACTCCTTCCCCACTGCGAATCCCAAGCCAACAGAAATATATAACCATTGTGGGATATGTGTGGTGAGGTATGCTAAGTAATCTTTGGTGCCTGAAAAGCACGCGTGCAGGCCTAGATATGTTCTGCAGGGGAAGTGAGCAGAGACACTAGCCTAAAGCGTTCACACACGAGGCTACATGCACGGTGTGTGGACATATCCTTCAAGTTGCTCTTCACTGTCATTGCCACGACCATTGCACGACGTGGCCATTGCACCACGTGACTACCTTGGTGCAAAATGATCACAAAATGTCACAGCGAAAGTAACGGACGGATACATCAGTCAGCTTCCAGTCGCTGATGCAGGTACCACAAATTTCAACGAGCATGGCACACAACCATCACTTCTGCGACACAAACTCTTCTATTAACTGTTCCTGGTCTGCCTGCACTTTGAGCAAGGACTCATACTCCACCCGGAGCCTCTCCAATTCCATTTTTTTCTCAGTGATCAAGCTCTGCAATGTAAATAAAACAACCTGTATGCACATAACAGCATTACAACCCAACTAGATTTTGCAAGCCTTGTACCATTTATGTGGCAATGATTGAATACATTATATCATGTTATGCTATGGATGCACTGCTATACTGTCATACAAGAAACAAGTGGTCATCAAAGAAAACAAACAAGAAATATTCCAGTACAGGAGTTGGGGAAACTATTGCTTGCTGCCTTATAAGTCTGTGAATCTTCCTGGATATTATTTTCAAAAGAGCACAGCAATTCTGAAATCTTCCTTACTGTCCCTTGAGCAACAGGCAGATTTTTTGTGTCTCAGTGTGTGCATGACAAAATGCAGCTGACATACTGATATCTTAATGCAACATTTGACAGTGCTACTGTTTTCAAGGCATTAAGAGAAATGCAATGTACTGCATCTTGTGAAATGCACCCACATGAAACTCTCTGGCAAGAAAATGAGGATGGTTTCTGTAAACAGACCAATTAACCAGACATTACCTGTGTCTGAAGGACTGGGAATGCATTACACAAACACGGATTTTCTCAGGGTAATGGCACATGTCCTGCAAACCCCAAATCTACTTCCTATTTTGGTTCTGGAATAATACAACAAAGTGATCAGTGGGAATCCATTAGAATAACATACAACATCAAAACAATGTAAATACCTGTAGCTGTTGCTGCTGAGCTTCTCTTTGCTTGTTCATGGATTTTAGCAGATTTCGTGCTCCAATTGCTTTGATCTTTTCTTCCTCCACAGCTTTGGACAGCCCATCAACCATATTGATAAATCCATCAACAATGGTTTTAAAATCTTTAATCCCTGTAACAAAGCATTTAGCACTAAAAAAGCAGGATTAACTTGCACTGACAATGTACCAATTCACCCTTATACCAAACCAATAATTCACACTTGATGTTGGACAGTACCTCAAAGGCAAAAAAACTCTATTTGCTGTTTTTTGCAAAAAATGTCACATTTTACAACCACATTTATGATACTCATTCTCATCCTCTGAAAAGTTGGACTGCAATACAGGATTAATAAAATGCCCAACTTCCCAAAATACAATATTACCACTTTTCCCCCATGAATGGAGCAAATGCTGTGCTTCAACAAATACCAAGAAAATATCTGGCTGGTTCCAAAGGAAGGTTGCCCAGACAGGTGGCTGTGCTAAGAGAATCAAAACATAACATATGGCTGTGCTGGACCAGAAGCAGTATAGTTTATTTTATCAGAATAAACTGACAATGAATATCACAGGCTTCATCAGCATTATGGCATTTGAGAAAAGACAGCAGGCCTTGAAAAGCAAACTGGTATGCTGTTTTTTTGCCTTCATGTTTGTGGTTGGGCACAGATAACAAAAATGTTCTGCCTTAAACATGTTTACAAACAGACATGGAAGCTACAGTTTGTAAAAGCTAACCCAGTGTCCAATGCAGCCCTGTGATGTTCAGCTACTGCATGACATGAATGGGCAAGGGCTAATAAGCATTTGCAGAAGGTCTGTACTGTATCAGCAGAATGCTACAGAAGACAATTTCTAACTGATTTTTTTTTAGCTAAAAATCATTCACACATGTTTTAAAATTTGACTACTTCAATGTAATATCATGTTTTGAGGTGAAAAGATTGTTAAAACATCCTTAAGGCATGATAATTCCTTGAATAATAGCTGACTTTTATGTTTGTGTTGGTCATTGTTGTGAACATTTCTGGAACAACAAAAACTTGTTAATTTGTCAATTTCCTGCTAATGCTGAGACATGACAAGGTCCTTTTTGCACATTACTTCTGTAATTCATCCCTGCAGCATCTCAGAGATGTTTGGAGGAAGGTAAAATTATACTTCTGTAATCCCCAAAATAATACAAAATTGAAGTCAAGACAAAAGGAAACCAATGCTTAAAATTGAAATGAGTTATCAATGCTGAGGTGAGCAAAACAGACAGAGCACTGCACAAGACATAAAACCAAGGATATCAATATCTTTCAGAAACTAAATCTGGTACCACACAACAGATATTCCGCACAAAGAAATATCCAATTTTACCAAGATCGCGGAAATTTATAGCAGAAAACAGACCAGTGCTGCATTAATTGCGCAGATGCGCCAATCTCGAGATTGCAAAGAAGACTGTTCTTACTTTCCATGAACTCTCCACATTCATCTTTGAGTTGAGTTGTTTGCTGCGCGATCTCAGGATCAAGTATCCGTAGTTTGTGGAGATCATCGAAATGTA
This sequence comes from Capitulum mitella, assembly GCA_030062745.1. NCBI lineage: Eukaryota > Metazoa > Arthropoda > Thecostraca > Pollicipedomorpha > Pollicipedidae > Capitulum > Capitulum mitella. The sequence continues at coordinate 24,547,687 of CP099846.1, forward strand.
ATCCTGCTTTCTGCAGGGGGTCCTCCCCCGTTGCCATCTTTGACGCACGAATGTAAACAATGTTCAACTATGCTACACCGTCCATTACGAAAAATATAAATTGCGTCTCACTGAAACTGTGCATGAATTGCTACATTTCTTATGTCTGTTTTCGCTACCTTTTGGCTAATGATACAATTTCAGTGATAAAAAGAGTTTCTTTCAGCGAAATATTTTTGTTTTAACAGCCAATAGGTGGGACTTTTGAGTATAGATCGAAAACAAGAATTTTACTTTCCATGCCATTGCGATAAATGTCACATATCACTCTGAAAATGCGTGTTTTTGGTGGTTTACGAAGCATAGTGGCAATAAATGAAAGTTTCTGCTAAAGCTTATGTCTACCAATCATTTATTTTCCAGGGATTTTACTCCTAACATCAGTGCTTATTACTATGAAAAGCCGTCTAAAATACAAAGTTTTTTATCGATACAATTCAAAACGTTTTACTGAAGGGTAGAATATTTAACAGATAAATGTAAAATGCGATCAATGCGACTATTTTCTATTGTTCTTGTGGTCCACTGTATTGATTTTGCTGCCCTGTGTGGGTCCGGAGGGTGAGGTGGCTTCTGAGTATTGATCTATATTTCCTGTGAGTGGTGAGGTGCTGGCCCGAAGACTGACATTTTATCAAGCAAATAGGAATACTTATCAAAGTTATTAGGCTTTTTGTTCTAACGGGAAGCTGTGCGCGTACTTTTTGGCAAGTGAACTGCGTCGAATATGTCGGGGGATCAGAGGACTATGATCAAAGGGAGCCCCTCCCAGTATGTAAAGCTCAACGTCGGGGGTACGTTATACTATGCCACAATCGGTACCCTCACAAAATATGACAATATGCTCAAGGCAATGTTCAGTGGAAGAATGGAAGTATTAACAGACTCTGAAGGTGAGTGCAATTTAGCAAAACTGTGGACCATGTGTGGTAACTGATGACTCATAAAGAATTGGCGGTGAATAGTCTTTTCCATGTTACCCTTTTCCATTTTGGAGTGTTATGCTTTAAAGCATGTGCTTGAACTCACATAGACTTGTTGTAATGTGACTTTGAAAAATAAGATTAGTAGGATGATATAGGCTGGAATGAATGAACAGTGCTGTTTATTTTGTGTTAGCTCTGAATGGGCAGATGTAAATGTTGGTGGTTTATGTCATTTTATCTCTTCTTATGTCATTTTTGGATACTATTATTTTTATTTAAACCTCATAAAACCTCATCAAAGCATTGTTCTCTATTATGGTTTTTAAGTTCTGAATGCATGGATGTAACATGATGCAGGGATATGTAACTAATGCTTAATTTGTAGTGCTTTCCATCACCAATTTTTTCTTCTTTTGTCATTGTGGAAATAGCTTGAAGCTTACAAGGTAGTATCTGTAGCCATGTGAGCATTGCCTTCATGTCTTAAATGGAACTCATTTTTCAGCATTTATGGGTTATATCTATTTTACATAATTGATTATCATATTGATTTTGTATCCCCATAATTTACTGACATTTGTGTACTTGTACTGGACATTTGCAAAGTGGGTGTGCAAAACATAATTGGGCTGTGCATTGCAGTGCAATGCAGTGCAGTGCAAGGTAACACATTCTTTTGCTCAATGCTCATTGGATAGTTTTGTACAGTGCAGACTTTCTGTTCAGTGCATCAGTATTATGCATGCTGTGGGAAGTGTTTGATACTTGGTGTTAAGTTAGACCACATTATTTAGGCTCAACCACCCACTGATGATCTTTGTTTGCAGGGTGGATCCTGGTAGACAGGTGCGGAAAGCACTTTGGAACTGTGCTCAACTACCTGCGTGATGGCAGTGTTACATTGCCAGATACAGCGAGGGAACTTGCTGAGCTGTACACAGAGGCCAAATACTACTGCATCCAAGAACTCAGTGAGTGTTTGTGCATATTTTGCCAGCAAAGATGTGATCTGAATGCTGGCAATCCAGCATGTGTGTCTATGGAATGTCTCCAAGCACCCTGTTCATTTTCAGACTTTTTGCTGCACAAATCAGTTTCATCTAGCAAGGTGATTTTGGTTTTAATATTGGCTGCAGTTTTACTGGCCAAAGGTTGAACAGGATATGTGTCACTAGGGAGACAACATGCCATTTTTGCATTTAGATGGCATAGTTGTTCATTTTGAACAAGCCAAAGGAAGCCCCCTGCTACCAGCCATGCTGTATGCCAAGCAGCCATGCAGACTGAACCAGACTGAACCGCACGGCGGCCACCTGTGACCGTCGTGACAGTCGACGGCGTCCTGCTGGCAGGCGAGGCGTGCGACAGCGCGCTGAAGAAACTGACCGACCGGGACGTGCACCCCATCTGCCGGATCCCGCTGATCACCAGCGCTCGCGAGGAGCAGCAGCTCATCAGCCAGAGCAACAAGCCTGTGGTCAAGCTGCTCATCAACCGGCACAACAACAAGTACTCGTACACCAGGTCAGCGCCCTGGGTGGGGACCGAAGGGGCGGGGGCTGCCGCGGAGAAACCTATGGTCGGCCACTGGTGGCTCGCGGGGCTTCGCGGCGAGGCGGGTCAGTTGCGTGTTGCGGTCAGGAGGCTGGGTGGGCTTGGCAGTAGCTAAAGTTGAGTTTTCCTTAGCTATAGGTTGACTGATTGCGAGATGGTGGACCGTGATCAAGCTCAATGGCTGGAATGCTGGGTTAGATTCAACCAAACGCGAGCGTCGCCGACCATTGTTTTATTATTTAGCATTCCAGATGCTCAAGAGTTCGTTTTAGACAGTTTCTTTGTGGATCTTTTAATGGCATCGTCTGTTGGATGTCCCTTCTCTCTGTGACAAATCTGGACTTGGATTTCACATTAAGAGCTGGACCCGCTATCTGGTGTTGCCATTTGGCGTTTAAGCCTAGAGGCCCTCGGTTAGTTCCCGATGTTTGCGACGCCGACGACGTCTGTGTCGCCCACAGCGCGTCGGACGAACACCTGCTGAAGAACCTGGAAATGTTCGACAAGCTGAGCCTGCGCTTCAGCCACCGGGTGCTCTTCATCAAGGACGTGACGGCCACGAACGAGATCTGCATGTGGACCTTCTACGGGCGCGGCCAGAAGGTGGCCGAGGTGTGCTGCACCTCGATCGTGTACGCCACCGACAAGAAGCACACCAAGGTGAGTGCCGGTGTCGTGGACGGGTTCGTGTGCATCGTCGGAGACTCGTGATGAGAAGGGAAACCATCCTGTGTTTAAATTGGACCGTTTCCAGTGGAATTATTCGTTCCCTGCTGTGAATGCTGTGTGTCAGGTCTGGTGCCAGCTGCATTGTCAACAACCGTGCGATGTCTTGGACGACGTGGGAATCTTGTGAATTTATACGGGATCGAAGTAGTTCTCGTCGTTGAGAACATATCTCAGTTCCTGTTTCATGTTGGTCACACACCACCCACAGACTGTAGAAATGTCGCACCGCGTGATGCCTCACTGGGTGGCCGACGCCGATGACAACAGCATTGACGTAGCACGATGTTAGCGGGGATCCATTACCGAAGCTCGACACTGAGTGTGCGCTCTACCTGGACCCATCCATTAGTCGACACGCGGCCAGAGGATGTCGGCGGCGGGCTGACTGCCCCCCTCCCCCGTGCCGTCGCCGTGACGTCACGCGGCTGGGACCGGCCGGTCGCGGGTGCGACGAGTCAGTAGTAGGGTTGTGTCTTCGAGCAGCCCTACTATTCGCTCATCTGACCCGCGGCCGGCGCAGCGACGGCCGGCGCTGCTCACCGCCAGCTGCGGGCCTCGGCCGCCGGCGGCGCCACCGTCGCCGGCGAGCCGCGACCGGCGGAGAGGGACGGGCGCGGGAGCGAGGCGTTTCGTCTCCAGGCGGAAACCGCACGGTACCGGTGCGGGCCCGGCGGACCTGACGAGCGCTTAGTGACTGCGGGCGCTCTGCCACCGGTAGTGCGCACTTGGCCGCCGCCTGGACGCCGTGTGGGATGGGAGCAGCATTCCGCCGTCCGCCGCTGGCAGGCGACCAGCGCAGATGTCGACCGCTACGGCAGCTGCCGGTAGCAGGCAGTGAGCGGGCCTGGCATGTCCTCGCCGTGTGGCGCCGGATCACGAATGCCAGTCTGCGGCGTCGCCTCGCGGTGTCAGAGGGCGCCGTGTCGCCTGGATATTGAGCCGTGTCGTGGGCTGATACGTCCCCCGTCGGTCTGCCACGCTCCCCTGACCCGCCGCTACGCGTGCAGGTGGAGTGTCACGAGGCGCGCATCTACGAGGAGACGCTGAACATCATGCTGTACGAGGACTGCGACTCGCCCGACGCCGAGCTGATGCAGGCCACGGCGCGCCGTCCGGCCGCGTTTGGCTGCACCAGCGACGACGACGAGCCGGCCGGCGCCGCCGCCGCCGCCGTCGTGGCGTCGCGCAGCAAGCACGGCCTGGAGCGGCTGCGCTCCAACAAGCAGGTGGCGCACGCGGCGCCGCCGCCGCCGCCGCCGACGCTCTGAGGGCGGCCGGCCGGCGGCGGCCGCGCCGACGCCGTGTTCGCCGCGCTGTGGCCGGCGCCGCCGCGCCGGCCGGTCTGAGCGCGACGCCGCCGCCGCCGCCGCCGTTGGTCGTCGCCCTCGGCCGTCGGGTCGATACGCGGCGCGGCCGCTGCCGCCGCCGTCCCCAGGCGCCCGGCTGCGGCGGCCGGAGCGAGCTTGCCGAGCTCGGCTGCGACGCCCCGGCCCGGCTCCGGGGCGGGGCTGCCGACTCTCGGCGGAGCGGAGCCGAACGGCCGCTCGGGCCCTACCGGATGAGGTGTTGTGGCGGCTGTGTTTAGCATTGCTACACCACGCATAATGACACTGAAGTTGTCCACGTGGAAACGTTATTAACGTCGAGGAGCGAGACGTCGAGTGTTTGCTGTTATATGCCATTTTAACACCGTCTACATTTACATCTCGATGAGAAGACTATGACATAATCCATCCCGTAATTGCGATGGGTGCAGATACTTAAAAGCATTGTTACGCGTTGCGTTATACTGTTTACCCTGGACGGGACGCTGGACCGTGTCCCGGGCACGCGTGGCCCTGGTCGGGCCGTGCCCGCACTGTCCGGAGGCTGTGTCGGCCCGTGTCGCCGCCGTCGCGTTGGTCCCGGCCATTGGAGTTTCGTGCGCCGGCGGGAGGCGGAGGACAGGTTGTGCTGGCGCCGCCTCGCCAGTGTCAGCTGTGATATTAGCCGAGCCTGGCCGCCGCGCCTGGCGGGCGGAGTCTTCTGAGCCGCGCCGAGCTGGCGCGAGACGTATTCATAATATATTACCTCAGATAAGCGGGCTGGTGGTGGGAGACGCATGGCTGTGGACGGTGAGAGCTGCGGCGTGTCTAAAGCACGGCGAACTGAGCGAGGGCCAGTCCAGGATTTGTGTCCAGTACCAGGGAAACCTACACTGAGCATGCATGACCTGTGCTACCAGTTACGTGAAGCCGGCGCTGTCAAGGTTCCAGTGGTTACCGGTTCGCGTGCAAGCACACTTGTATTTGGGTTGGGCAACAGGTTCTCCGTCGTCGCCGAATGCCGGAAAGACCACATACGGTCGCGGTTCCCGTTGCTTGGCGCATGCTAAAAGCCCGGCCCCGCCCCGACCACAAAAAGCACCGATACCCGGCAGGTGGCCACAGATTCGCCGTACGAGTCCAGAGAGTCTTCGGAACATGTTGCCCGACACAGTGGAAGAGGCGCACCCAGGCCCTAAACGTCCCGCCGACGACAGGGCCATAAATTTGGGCAAGCTTCCAGGCAGACCGACTTGGCCACAGCGCTGGCGTCATTCCGTCTGGCGCGGCGGGGTCGTAAACGTGACGTCACGCGGTCTTCGACCTCCGAGACTGGCGGAAGAGCGTCGTTCTTTGCGACGGCCCGGCTCGGGTTTCGACCCAGTCTTCCCCGGCACCGGCGCGGCGCACGTGCTACATTCCACGTGACTCCGGACCAGGCTTGCACATGGTTCTAAATGGATCTGAACAAATCCTGAGTCGATCCAGTAATTCTACACTTTCATCTTAAATCTGATTCAGAATCGATTCACTCGAAAACCGCACTGAATTAGGATCAGAATCTAACCATGGACTTGTGGCCATTGAATCGTCAACCAGTGTTGCATCGATTCACTTTTTACAAGTTGCGTCGGATCAGAATCGAAATCTATTCCCCATCTCCGTGAATCAGACGGCGCATCGATTCGCTTGCGGCGAATCAGGCGCGCACCTGCTGTTGGCGGGCGCGGGCAGCGGCCCGTCCCTGGCGCGGTGACTGTCGTGTCTGACCGGTTCGGTCCGAGCGGCTCGCGGCGGCTTCGCCCGCGGAAACTGCGTATCTGCGGCGGGGATTACGCGCCGGCGGCGGATCCGGTACGGCGGGCACCCCGGCCGCCGGACGGCCATGATGGCTCCGAGTCGCGCCCACGCCGCCCGCAGAAGCCGAGCCGAGGTCGGCGGAATGACCGAGCGTGGCGGTTCAGTGCCAAAACTCGCTGCGCTGTTTTGAGGCACGGCTGTGCCCGTTGCACTTTGCGGACGTGAGGTACCAGGAAGACGTCAGACTGGAAGACTGTCTCGAAACAAATAGAGGAGGAGGAGGAACGGATGCTGCAAGGCACCGCTTGGCGCTAAGAACAAACAAAACACTTCCATCTTCGCATGAAAGTTGAGACGGGGAAAGCGGCGGGGGACGCACCCTCCCCTGAATTGGCATTTAAATAATGGGGCCAACGCTTTGCATGAAAAATTGTCCAAAATCTGTCATTCCGCTTCCCCTGGCCGCCTCAATTCCTCGCGGTCGCAGTATTTTTAGGACTCCTTCTTCCTCAGCTGTCGTACAATTGTTGCGTACGTTGTGTAAGGTACACAGGGGTGTGAGATCGCGAAATCATTTTGGGGGTGGGCTCAACGCTGAGTCGATCAACCCGAGTACCCCCAAGCACTGATTTCTGGCCGGATTTAGGCCACTTTGTTTTGCTATTTTGAAAAAGTGGGGGGGGGGCTGGCTGCCAGATTGGGGGGCTGAGCTGCAAGTTGGGGGGAGCTGGAGCCGCTCCCCCAACTGTATAGGATCCTGTACCCCTGAAGCCACAGCATGGCCAGAGATCCTGGGGTTGGCTTGGCTTGAGAGGAGTTTAAGGAGTGGACTTTAAGGAGATTTAACAGACGGCTAAGGGCAGTTACTTGAAAGTGAGCGAGTGGAAAGAAATGGTCCAAAGTCCTGTTCACCCCCGAAACCCCGACAATTGCCGGAAATTTCCAGTCATTAACCTCAGCGGCTTTTTGCTCTATAAAGATGGCGACATTTTGTGGACATTTCAAACCTGAGATCTCGTTTGTTATCCTCTGAGCGCGTCGCGGATTACACCGCGTGTGGTACGCCTGAGCGCTGGACCTGGGAAGACGGCTGCGGCGGCGGGACCTTTTGTGGTTGGTGGACCGGTGTGCTGTCGTCTCGGCGGCGACCGCTGAAGTGGCAGTGCGGGATCAGCCCCGGTTGGCGTCCTTCAAGGACGTCTCCGAACCGGTCCTCACGAGCGTCCTCGGAGTCGGTCCTCCGGCGACGTCCTCTGATCCCCTCTGGGCCGGTCCTCCGAGGGCGTCCTCTGAGCGAGTCCTCTGACGTCCTCTGAGGAGGTCATCCGCGAACATCCTCTGAGTGAGTCCTCTGGCGGCGTCCTATGAGCGAGTCCTCCCTGGCGTCCTCTGAGTCAGTCCTCAGGAGTCGTCCTCTTGGAGAATCTTTTCTACCTCCGAAGTCAGTCCCCCTTGGCGTCCTCCTAGCGAGCCCTCCACGACGTCCTCTTAGGTGGTTCTCGGAGTCGTCCTCTGAAACGGCCCGCTGAGGACCGTCCTCAGAATTTATCCTCGGAGGACCTCCTCTTCGCCTCTGAGAGCGCAGGGTTGTTCGGTCCCTGGTGCACGCCCCCTTTCTGGACAGTATCACTGCACGGCGGCCGGGAACCGACGACCGCGGTCCCACCGTCACTGGGTGCGGAACAGGGGCCAAAGCTGTTTAAAACTTGCGGTCGGGCTGTGCACCACTGTTTGTTGTGTCTGGAGTGGTCGGGAAATGTAGGAACTCCCTTCCCAGTGTGCCGTGGCTGAGAGGATTGCCTTCAGCCGGGTGGGCAGGTAAACCTAGTGCGCTCATCTCAGTTTTTCCGTTTTTTTTCATGCTTGTCTTCAAAACTCCGAAATGTGACGAGGAATCACCAGCTCAGGAGACTTAACAACCTTCCCCTTCTCGCACCGTGCCCTCACGTCCCAGAATCCCGGCGCTGTACCTGCAAGCTGCGAGTGAACTCCGCAATAAAAACACTGTCGTCGAGCTCGCCGTCCGCCGGTTGGTGGCCGAGATACAGGCCTTCCTCCGCAGGTCTGCGGCTCCGGCCGTTCAGCTGGCCTGGCGTTATTGTGGCCGAGCCTGTCCCGGCCTTGCTCTTCGTGTCTGGTCCCATCTGGTCCCCAGCAGTCCTGTGCTCGATTCCATCGGGATCAGAATCGACTTCGGAATCGATTGCGTTGCAGGCAGAGACGGAACTGGAGTCGATTCCGCTGTCAAATGGTGGAATCAGAATGGGAGTTGAATCACACGGTTGTCTGCGGAATGGAAACTGGAATCGATTCCAATGGCTCAATTCAACCCAGTCGATCTTAGTGGAATCGGCTCATTTTATTCTGGGTCAGAATCAAAATGGTTTTATTTTTGGAAAACCGGGTTGTGTTAGAATCGGGATCGATTCAGCGAGCATGAGTCTAACTCAGTCAGTTGCCCGGATTGGAATCAAGCACAAGTCTGGTCCCCGTGGCGGAGCTGCGTATTCAGGACGGGGGGTTCAAACGACATGTCCGAGTCCTTTTTTCCATGCATCGTCACTGAAATAATTTGAAATTTTCCCGAGCTGGTTCCCGAGTTGTCACCACCGACCCTGGTGGTGCCACCATTGGTTGCCGTCAGGATTTGTGTGGTTGGCCTCGCCGTCCTACCAGAGATAGTACGCTCGCAAGCCTCAAGTGTTGGAAATGTTAGCCTACTTGTTGGCGAAGCTGCGGGCTAGAATGGTTGGTCGAACAATGCATTTTCCTCTTCCCAAAATAACTTAGATTTGTAACGCTCTAAATGTCAACCTATCGGCATACTACCATGCTGCAAAAAAAAACATTTGTACCATGTTCTTGTTATTTGCTATTTGTAGGAGCACAGCTGCAGTGATGGGCTCCGCCACTCTTGGAATGTGTCCCTTTGTAATACATAACTACGTCTCGGGGCTTGGCGTGGAAAGGAGTTCTAAAAAAAAACATGTACCCACATATCCGCTTTGTTTTATTAGCCACTGTCCATTGATTGAACTCTTGGATTCAGGGTAGGTCGTGTGCTGCGACAAACATTCCCGGGATATTTCTAGGCGCTAGGTTTCAGTTTGATCCCCGAAATAAAAATGCAGTAACGTTACTGATGCACGAAAAATCCCAAATAACTAGGACGAAAATGGGCGAGAAAAGATTCCAGATGTAATTCCCAAGGTGCCAGGAATTCGGGTGGAGGCTTCTTTTCCGGAAACTAATAAAAACAGCTTCTGCGTTTTTATTGCGCATACGCTGAAGCAGAAAACTGCTCCAATGTACCCTTCCGGTTCAGCGTTCCTGGAAGCAACGCGATCTTACGATCAACGACCTGTGGGGAAAGGGTGCAATAACAAATGTCCGCTGTCCTCCCTTTTATTCGTCTGTCCTGGCTCTGACGTCACAGTCTCCTACACATCCTACTGAACGTCGGCGATTCGACGTTCAAACATCCATCGAACTGATTTACGGCTCGTGTTTTCACGGATTTACGCCGAACGCGTTGTTATTGATTTTCCGACGCAGCAATTTGGGTGTTGTCACTTCAAATCCGGCTCCTCTGTCAACATCGCCTGTCTGAAACCTCGCTCTTCGGCCCATCAGCTTCGACTCAGCTCCCGTGCGTACATCCGGTTACGGAGGACAGTCAGAGATGGGCGGCCGGTTCTGCGGGCAGAAGGGGGGGGGGGACAACTGCTGCCTCTGACGGCTCTGCGGTCAGAGAACGGGGCAAATTGCTGCCTCTGACGTCATCGACAGACGGCCCGCGGCCGCCGACACCCTGTCCGGCACGCAGTAATCACCGAGAGACCGTCCAACCTGGCTTTTCCCGTGCCTATGACAGCTCTGACGGGTAGTTCGGCGCCGTTGCGGTGCGCGGGTTTGCGAGCGGGAATCGTGACGCAGTTTGTGACGGCGCCTCCTGTGGACGGATCCGGTGCCGCTACAAACGACTCCGAATCAAACCGATTTAGAGAAAGGAAACAACACATTAATAATGCTAACCTGTCGAACCTGTCATCTGGATTAGAGCTGTTTGTTTCCTGCGCATGTGACCGTGTTATGCAAGCCGTAGCAATGTCCTGGAGCGGCCCGGAGCGTCTTCTCAAGACGAAACTGATTTCGCCGGTAAACCCGCCCACGGTTTTTTGTGCGTTGTTCTCGGAGTTCTTGACCCACCTTTTTCGCTCTTTGGACGTTGTAAAACGTCTGGCATGCGAATTAAGGTACGTCATGGTGACGTCACAGGTGGGAAAAGCCACATCGGCAGTAGGGCGACTGGGGAGTGGCATTTACAAGCAAACAGGACTCTTGAGAGCTCTCTAGCCTCCTTCCCGAACAGACGAAAATCACGCGTGAGTTGCGCAAGTTGGCGGAAACCGTCCGGCGCGCCGCGTGGTCAGTCCAACAGCAAAACTTCAGGCGGAAAGCCAATCCTGGGAGAGCACTTACAGAGCAGAATCAGGAAGCTGCGACACTGTACCGTTGTCAAACCTGCCAGGAGCGGAACTTTCCAGTCACTGTGGGCCGGCTCCACGGGTCTGCTACGAAACATAAAAAGATATTTCCAAGCACAAGAGTAACGTGTTTTTCGCCGTAGCTCATGGCCCCAGTTTACACCCCCTATAATGCCGGCAGTGAGCATAAGCCTGTTAAATCTATATATAGTCTTATAGAATATACAATGTGGGGTCGATTGATACATATATTATTGTATTTGTGTACTCCAACCGTCCCGCAGTGAGACAAAATTGAGGCCGTTGCAAACCGGCAACGTCGGCGCGCGAAAACGGCTGATATGGTTCCCGTTATGACGTCACAGCTCGTTTCAACGGCAACGTAGAAGAAAATTCCATCATAAGATGCGGAAAGGATGCCCCGGAGGGTGTACTAAGTTTCAGATGGATCAAACAGACTGTTCAGAAGTTATGCTCGGAAAACCTCGGGGGTTGCATCAACCGCCTCCCCCCTATACGGGCGACAATTAAACGTCTTTCAATGAGTGAAAGTCCTTCATTGTATTTTATCAATATTTGCATGTACTCGGTGACCCGTCTCAACATTGCGGATGGCTGGGTATCCATAAACACAGAGAAATCTCGTTTTCAGTCCTAAGATGGTCATCTGGCGGCTTCCCGCCCGTCCCGTCGGCCCCGCGGCTCTCCCGTGGCCGTTTTGGACCGACGAAGGCTCGCTAATGCATGGGCGGCAATCGAAGATGTGCTCCGTCTGCGCTGCAGACACAGGTAGCAGCAGCCAGCCTCACCCGAAGCTGGGCGATTACGGGGCGCGGTATGTAACGGCCGGCGTCTCAGATTTTACCGTGAAGGCGCGTGCGTGCTCCCTGCGATACCTCGCGCTACTGAGCGGTTTCCAGAGACCACCACGCGTCCGTTGCCGTCCCACAGCCTTGAGCTCCTGATGACACGACACCCCCCGGACTGTCAACAGCGGAACCTAAACGGGAGGACGCACCCCACCAACGTCCCGCGGCGTACTCACCGCCGAGCTACTCCACCCTCCAATCAGCGGGCGCTCTCCGGGCGTGGTGGACGGTAAGACTAAGGGGCTCCAGTGCGGTGGGACACACTAGCTGAGTCAAGGGACCGCCGCGAGCCAACGGCCGATGATGTCATGATGCCGCCGTCAGGTTCCACGGCTCTCTCGACAGCCGGCGATAAAAGTCTTTCTGTCACAGTACCTGACATAGACGACGTCGTAAATAATATGTTCATTGCCTTGCGGCATGTGGTTACCGACACGTCAGGGGAAAATGTTGTGTTCGGTGAAACTGTCTCGCGGGAAGGCCTCCTTTAAAGATTGCAACTTTATAACAGTGGGCGACTGGCTTGCAACGTCATATGCATGTTATCGGGCTCTGGTGAAAAGGGTCGTAGGCTTAATAAGCCATTAACCAGTGTTGATATCCGTGGCTTCTTGGCAAGGTACTTACTGCTCAACATTTTCTAGTATTCGTCATTTGACGTGGCTGGAAATCCCGGAGGCTGATAGTGTGTAGACCCCACCTCACTTTCAGATATTTTAAGAGTAAGCCTATGGCAGTGGTTACAGGAAAGAACCGGTTTGAAATCCTATTCGGATTCCGAATAATTTTCTAGGATCCCGAGTCATGCCGTTTGAGCACCTTCGACAGTACAGTGGACTGGTACTACCCATCCCAGCCATTTGAAAACCAGACGTGATAGCATAATGCAACAGATGCGAGCGTGTAGCTCGATCTTTTGTCTACACGGTGGTATCCATTATGACCCCTGTAAGTCACACAGTAACCTTGCAGTGTTCTCAAAGGAAATCGCGTCAAAGGATTTCGGCTCCCGTTGGATATTGTTGGACATGACCTTTCGAGTGCTTTTCAGGGGGCCAGAACGATTTCTGAAAATAGAATACTGATGAACCTACTGTTACCATGCAAATCAGCGATTCCAGGTACTTTCTGACCTTTCGGAGGTCAGTAATCTCAATTAATGATTTGACCTGAGATGACCTGGACTCAAGTAAGCATCAGCTCCAGATGCAGAGGCCACTGACACCGTGGGTGACATCCGTGCATACAAAACTGAGCAAGAATGAGCACCGTAAGCCCCTTTCAACGCTCTTTATACCATAACCATCGCCGTATCACGAACTCTCCATAGCATGCGCTTGACAAAAGGCTCATAGGTCACTGATCTGCCAAGATATTGACCGCAGTGTTTTCCAGAGTGCGCACAGCCGTTTCAAACTCATTCACGCAGAATTTCAGAGCGATCGAATAGGCCGTAGTGGGTCGACTTGCGAAAATCTGAGCAAGAATCACGGAGGTCATCAGGTGACCGTGTCCTTGACAGGACGTCAGAAATGTGTCAAACTTATGTGGCTCGATAGCAGTATTCCATCAGACCTAGGTCTGCTGAGGCCGCGGGGTTTGGGTACATACAACGGCGTCCCTCTAACATGGGGCTGTTGGGATTGTCACTAATGGGTGCGAGTGGATTAATGTCATCTTACAATTGACCGCTGTCACTCCAAACAGAAATGCCAGTGGCTGCTCAGGAAATTGGGTTTCTACAAGAAAGGTGTAGGCACTGTGGCCATGGTAAGTCAGCCTGGTCAGAGACCAATACGCCGACGGATTCGCCAGGAGGTATTCAGCCAGCTTTTCCTGTGAGTCCCACAGAGACCGGCTAGGTCGAAATGATTGTACGCACGAACGAAGAAAATGTCATGGTACATACAACAACGTCAGCTTGCACAGCAACGCATGCCTAAGCGTCAGTTCTTGCTTCAGTATGCTCACACCCGGGCATGCAGGTCCCGCAGGCATGAGAATGATAGATGCGCTCTCACCACGCACATGATTGCATGCAAACGCAAGCACTCACCCGTACGGAAGCGTCTACGGGCACACGCCACATGGGTTGGGTAGTTTTCCCGCCCCAATTTCACGACGTAAAGACTGGACTTCGAAAACTGAAGGAAAAGAAACGGCCTTGTCATGGAATGGTCACCAGAAAATTATGGACAAATCGGATGGTAAACGGACCAAGTGGAGGCCTACCTAGAGAAAGCCACAGGGAGGCTGATGAATTCGACAGCATAACGCCTGGATATGCCCCTAATATACAGCCGTTCAGTGTTTTCAGATGTTTTTTTTATTGAAAAGCCTCATCACTGCGTGCGTCCATCGCAACCCGGTTGGCGATGATACCATCGAGAGCCGCTCCCAGTTAAAGTAAGCCATCTCCGAACGAATTATGCACGTATAAGGAATGGAAAGGCAACAGTAGAATGTCTAGTTTTAGTAATCTTGGCAAGCGCCACTTGATCCTTCCAACATTTCATGTTTTCGACAATCAACAAACTGAGATTAATCGTGCATGTAAACGTGCTGAATGTTCCACTCCACCCCCTGTCATTGTTAACTTCCCTTCAGTCACTGCCAATGACAATGACAATGAGACGAGGCCATGTCAAAAGCCAGACCCGTTTACAGTTGGCTAAAACTAGTGACAAGTTTTTTTAACAATCCGTAAGATTTATGCGTTAACGGCACGCCATATGCCTGCCAAACTAGCGGAGTTTGTTCCAAGAATGAATCGATCTGCCAAGATAATAGCGTTATTTTTCAAATTCCAACATTTTGCGTTGCTCTATGTTGCATGTATTTCGTGTTGCAAACAACGAGGACATCATTACAAAACTAAAGCAAAAGAACAAATGCTGGTGATAGCCTGCCACCTTTGAATCCTAAAATTGGCTTACGTGTGCCTCTGACATGTGTATATCATCATCAGCAGGCCTCTGACATCAAGTACAGGTGTTCATGCCTAGTGTCGATCGGTGCAGGATGGGTCCAGACCGATCTTTGCAGTCCCGACATTCTGACGTTCCAGCGTAACTCAGCCTCCAGCCTCGTGCCGCTGGTTGAGGACCTGCTGGAACAAGGGCCTTCCCACAACACCAGTGCGCCGCAGCGAGTCAGGGTTCGCCCGAGGACAGTGTGCACTCAGCCCCGATCTTTCCTCCCGGCCAAACAAAGCGGGCGGGTCGGCAGTCCTGTGCACGGATTCCGGGAAACGGCATGAGCTCAGGCCGGATACGCGCGCCGCGTCGGGCCCGGGCCGACGCAGCGCGCCCCTGCTGAGTGACGCTGCCCCGCAGCTGTGACGGCTGGCCTCTGGAGCGCCCCGTCACGCGCGGGCCGCGGGAGGCGACCGGCAGAACGTCACACGCGACGGATCGCGCCTGTAGCGATGGCCGTCGCCGTCGACGCGCTCCGCGGCAGAGGCGCGGCGGTGTTCCTTCCGTCTCTCTGGGCGCTGAGTCAGGAGCAGGTGATTCACCTTGAGCTCTCGAAGCTCAGCTCTGGCCTGTGGCTTGGGCAGCCCGGCTGAGGGCCGGTGACGGTCCGCCGTGGGGTCGTCGCGCTGACGACACACGGAACCACCTGGCACGGTGATGTCGACCCCCCGTTAATCGCAGACCGCGATAACAATGCGGCATGGTCATTATCTCAGAAATTTGGTGTTGAATCCTGTTTAGTTCAAGTCATCTCTGCCCAATTAGGAATGCTTTGGAGCTGCCTGCGCAAATGGGTATGCATCGTACGTTTATCCGGTTCTTACAGCTGTCATCCGGTGGTGGCCAAATGTTCTGTGTGTTTCCCGGCCTCTGTCAACGGGACGTTTCCAGAGTATCTTCTGCTGTGTGGTTGGAGGTTCTGAGAAGTGTTATTGCTTGCATGATAACATCACGGTACTGCCAAAAGGGGGAGACACGATGTGAGCAATAACCTTTCTTATATCACTGCGGATTTTTGCATGAGGCTTGTGAGCATGAATGTTGCACGGAAAGAAGAGACAAAAGACCGCTATGTCGTCCTCGGCTGTTGTCAATCTTGGGAGAGGAACTTTGTAAGAGCTAAGTGATAGAGCATCTTTTGTTGCAGTTTATCTTTCTCGTCGCAAGAGTTATATTTCTTCGTAGCATTATACCACGATCAACAGCGAGTGACGTACGTGTCTAGTAGAAATGTGCTTACGACATTTTAGTTATTTTCTCTCCGTTATGCATACGACCGCAGATTCTGACTCTTTCTTTTCAAAATCGTCTTTCCCCTGCTATTGATTTTCGTTGTATCCGTTTTCCTAAGCACCATACTTGCCAATCAAACAGCTATTCTGTCTAACTAGTTTCTACCACGCGATATGTCGCCGCTGATGTAATACGGTTATGCACATTATCAGGTGGAAACGCCATTCACGTCACAGACCGACCAAAGTAAGCCAGGACGCAGCGCCGGATTGGTCTCTGCATCAGCGTGCGCCTGCAAGATAACTCTCGACTTTTTGTTGAAAGAGTCTCGGATTTTTTAGTGCTCCTTCCATCTGGTCTCGTGCTGCGAACTACAGAGTGGCAGTTTAACCCGCGCACGACCGTCGGTCCGTCCCAAACATCGGCGACTGGGGGGGGGGGCAGTTGACTGCCCCCTCTCTAACTCACGAACGGTTGGTCGCACGATAAAAATAAGCATACCGCTGGAAAGCCCGTGACGGAATAGAGCTCGAAACTGGTCTCATTGTTAGTTTTAAATAATATGTAAGCCAATTTACGCCCTATATATGTTTTTTCATAGCCGACTGCATGAGACCGAGAAATGGCCTGAATCTCAAGGGCTGTGACTAATCACGCATAGGTAAAGGCACCAGCGCACAAGTAAACGTCCGTGGATGCCGATACACATCTAATTTCCTCAGATTTGTTCAATATATACGCCGAAACGTTGAGTTAAAGACACCGTAATTCTCTTGTCAGGCGTGAGCGTGCGCCGCTGCCGTATGCGGTACCAAATTGACGGGAACTTATTTTAGCGCCCCTTTATTTTCGCGAAAAAGGTCAATTTTGTCAAAAAATGTCAATTTTACTGATCTTTGTGGTTCTTGTGATGGTTTCCCATGCTTAAATTTTGGAAAAATTGATTAGTTGCCAATCTACAAAGTTGGCGGAGCTTTATTCGCAAGAGCCTGTTTATTTCCAAAATATGCTACTTTTTCAAACTTTTTGAGGTTCCTGGTGTTAATTACGTCTGTGCAAGCTAGTTCTGCCATTTTCTACCCATTCTGAGTAATTCATCGCCGATTTTGACGGTGGTACATTTTGGCCCACTACAGTTATTCGTGACCTGACCTCAGGTCAATGCCTGGAAGTCACTGATACTTTGCCCAATGACGCTAGATGTCTGCTTCACTCCACACTAAAAATGTTATGGAATATTCCGTCAGTTTCCGAAAAAACGGCGATATGTCTTAAAAATGGGCTTGACCTTAGGTCAATGACCCGGAAAATTCCGAAAAATCTGAGATAGCAGATTTGTTGCATCTATGACGATCACTAATCCCTGAAAGTATTATTGAGATATCTTGTTTTGCGAAAACAATAGAGGGCGCTAAACTTTTTTTGACATAGGTCTGTTTGACCTGACCTAGGTCAGGCACCTGACGTGACCTGGGGTCAAAATTTTGACACGAGACGTAAAATTAATGGAGCAAAAGGTACACAAAGTTTCGTGACTCTGTGTTTGTTGGTTCTCTCGCAATCCCAGGAAAACCTCAGGGGGGCAGTCAACTGCCCCCCCCAGTCGGGGACGGGTTAAAATCTGCGCCCCTTATGTGTGTGTATTAGAGAGAGAGAGAGAGAGAGAGAGAGAGAGAGAGAGAGAGAGAGAGAGATCCGAACGGTTCAGAATGCAGAGGCAGAACTCTGACACGCAGTGCCGCAAAACGTAGGAATACAGCCGTGAGGTCCGAGGACGGTGTTGGTCCGCCGTGTTGACCTGCCCAACACGCACCGCGCCGCCGTCGCCGCCGCTGCCGCCGCCGCCGCCGCCGCCCCGGCGGCTCGGCGTGCGACCCCGACCGTTCCGGAGCCGGAGCCGGAGCCCGTGGCGCGGCCGGCCCCGCCACACCTTACGGCTTCTGAGCCGTGTTTCGGCGGCGGCGACACAGTGGGCGCAGCGTTGCGGTAGTCTGGCGAGGCGCGCGGCGCCGCCGCCGCCCCCGCCCGCCGCGCCGGTTCGCCGAAGAAGGCCAGGCCCGCTGGAAAGCCGCCCGCCGCCGGCCGGGTCGGGCGTCGCCCGCCGCTGCGGTGGGAGGGACGACGAGGGAGCGGCCGCCGTACGCCGGATCAGCGGGTCGGCCAATTAGAACGAGGTTGTGGCTTTCCGTGCAATGCCGGTTACGCGGGCTGCTAGCGCCGTGGAATCTGGCCAAACAAGAAAAATGCTTGGGATGTACCAACTCGTACTGACCTGGAGCGGTTCTATCTGGATTTTCTGAAGGATGGGCAACATTAAAAGCATAATATTACGGATTGCAAAGCCTTGTGGAAGAGCTCATCAACACTAGACATATATTTCAGTTGTATTATGTACTTGTTTCAAGTAGAGGTGTATGCAAAAACCGCGCGTAGAAGAAATCGGTACGAAAGACAATTTTAAAATTATCTTTGACCCTGACAAAATTTTGCAAAAGCAGACTTCTGTTGCAAGGTGACCCAATTATTCACATTTACGCATTCACAATATCCCTCACGCACTTTCAGAGCCCAGATAACCGGGATTTCAGAACGGTGTCGGTTCTATCCCTCATAAATTTCCACTTAACGACTTTTCTGCTATGGGTAGTAAGTTTGGGTGTAAGTGTAAGTTATATAAAGATATAATATATGTAATACGTTATATAATACATATAACAATATGCAATTTATAATATAATATAAGAATCATTCGTAGGTGATTCGCACTTGAAAAAAGAAAACGTGTACATTTATGTTTCTTACGAACATTAGAACTCAGACAAATAACTCATTAATTTAAAAACAGCATGGTTTTTGTACAGCTGGTTTCATCAAGCTTTGCAGTCGGGTGAGCAAGGAAAAGTACTGTATTGCATGAAAGCACCATTAGATAAGAGCAACATCTTATACGGTCGCTCTTGAAAGAAGCACGGTGTAGAGCCAAACAAGTTTGTGTATCGTGTTTTAAAACCGTGTTTTCCAAACCATGAGACAAATGTCTCGGTTCCGTTTTCCTGATTGCATTTCCGGAAAGATGGTTGATGGGAAAGCTAGAACAGTTGCTCTCTTCGAACTGGACATTGTCTAAGATGTGACTAATGGACCTGTGTTGCAAAATTAAAGCAGCTAGAACTATCTTACTGTGTGCTGCGCCATAGCACTGAGACAGCTTGAATGGTGGTCATTGGTAAGGGCGTTTGCCTTTCTGGATGTGGAGTTTCGTCGCGAATTGTAACGGAACCGGAAGCTAACTTCTGTCAAGTATCGCCATATTTGCAGCGCGATACACGCATCATTCGGAAGATTGATAGTAGTGTTTTCAGCTTGGACCACCCGATGAATAACGCCCAATATAGTAAGGCTTCTGATCAGTCTTATAGTGCTGGTGATGTCAACGGTTCATCTCTTGGATGTTACTTGGACAGTGAATATGTATAGCGTGCTCAGTACTTTGTGTGCTTTTTGATGCATAATTTTTTATGTATTATTTTTTGTGTACAGTATTTTATGTACGATGATTTTATGTGTACCTTTTTATTTTCCTTAGTGTACTTTTAATGAGAAGTAGGTTAATTTTAACACCGATTGCGTTCAACCAACGCTGAGTTTAATGTCCATTGTTTATCGCAGGTCTCAGTAGTTGCAGGCCGTTGAATGTGGCCTCGATCGCTTTCTACACGTCCTGCCAATCCTGACTCGTTTGTCGTATCGTTTGTGTGCGTCTGTGTGGTTCAGCTGACGCGTTGGCATAAACTGTGACGTCCCATGAGCGAACCAGCCATCAGATAACAATCATCTCGATCTTGTTGCACGTTTCCTGTAAATTTGTTCATTGAACTCCAAGTAAGAACACCTCTCATCTTTCTAAATACAGCTATTGTTGCTGTTATTGTTGTTCTCTGTTATGTTGTCGGCATGTCGCTTTTGGTGTGGTGTTGCTAGATGCAATTTAAGCTCCCTGGAAAAGATATCCGCCCAAAAAAGTCTTTGACCGGCTCGCCCTCGTCTGCAAAAAAACTAAACCTGACTGTTGCTAGATCAGTGTTCTGACTGCAGCTGGATGTACCTAGCATTCGTTATCTGTAGGCTGGACCGCTAAAAATCACGGCAAAACGCCATCGTAATGAGACCATCATCCCAAATAAGGCGATTACATTTTATCCACCGACTAGTTACTGACCACCGACACCACCAACCACTTACCACGTACCGCTAATAACCGACAGTTCGCACAAGGCAGAACGCTTTACAAAACCGCTGTATCCACCTGGACGGAATGAAACAGCCGTGAAGTGGGATTGCAAGAGAGCGAAATGTCTAGTGTCCGATTTTCGTACTGTTATGAGCAAGGTTTTCGAATGAAAAAGGCCCGTTTATTGCAGCCTTATTTACTGGATGTATTAGCCTGTGAGTTACGAATCCTTTCGCGATTATACAACTTGATGAAAAATAAGGGAAAAACTGATAGAAGCTCCTCTTTCCGACTACTGCAGTAATGCATTCGTTGGATTATCGGTAATTTCGAGTTTCACCTGATCTGTAACGTTATCATCGATTCTCAGGTCAAGTAATGTTTCATGTCTGTGAGTCTAGGATGATGACCTGTCAACCGCCATTTGGACTAGCGAAATACGTCCATTGTGTTTTAGACTGAAGAGTGGATAAATATATCGTACTTCGTAAGTTTGATAGGCTATGCACCCTAGTCAAAGTCGGGTTGCATGACACCCCGAAATGTATGACTGTTTCCATTATGTGCGGTGCTTTCAGTGCCTTTAGGCGACAGGTAAAACATCAAAAGTAGAAGCTGAAAAGACCCTGAAGATAGGAAACGTACTTTAGCTCGTTCACGTAATTCAGTGTTTGAACACAGCATTTCCGGTAAACGCTCGGGGCGACCCAGTCGGAGCACGTGATCCGTCCGGTCCTTGCTGACCCCTTCGACCCTTGCTGACCCCGGAGACGGTCAGCAAAGGTCGAAAGCCGGGTGAGGTCAGAGTAGCGCGAGCCAGCGAGGCGACGCACTTGTAACAGTTCCATGGTGCGTGAGGGGGCTTCAAGAGATAAAGCGACAGAATGCATACTGAATAATACATGCCTGAGAGTGAGTGAGGTAAATCATTGGTTCATGTCTTGGGCCAGGAAACAGAAACGTGTGATTACTTTGACAAAAGTCGCCCTCGCTTTGCACCGGTTAGATCAGCACTGAATTTCCTTGAATTGGCGATGTTGAGTTGGCTTTCAGTTGTTGGTCCAACAGGTGACGTAAAAAAATGCGAGTATGACGTAAATATGTTAAAAAATCCAACGCGGGCATCTGCCGCTCTGTTGTCGGAAACCTGATCTAAGACTGCCGTCTGGTGCGGTTCTGTTTGTCCCTGACCAGAGTGTAACGGCGACATCATGGAAACGCCCACCGATGATCGTAAGTCGATACAGCTGAACTAATTCCGAGTCCAATTCCCGCTCTTCGTGTCGCAGAGTCTCACGCCGACTGTCGAAATATTACTATTGGAAATGTTAATATCTGAAGTGAAAATGTGCTTGTGAACTTTTTGTGAATCAGTTTCAAGAACTCCATACACACGAGCAATTTATGTATTAGTGTAAAGGCTGAGCAGTGGGACGTGCGAAGTTTAACATCCATTTGTGTAGTCCTTGACGGAGAGGCATGTGATTACTGATTATGTACATGAAGCCTAGACAAGGGGCGAATATCACCGCATTATTCAGAGAAGAAAATGCATCCCGAAGGAACGCTTTCAAACTGCGTGTTGCGTTTATAACGATTTCGCAAGGCAGTAAAATTGCGAGTTTACTGATGGTTTCGTTATTCAAATGGCGTCGATATTAACAGTTTTAATCGAAGACTTGTCATCGCTGCACTTCAGACAACGATTTGCCCATGCACATCTATTCAGAATTGCAGACCTGCTGTATTTTTTCCATTGGAAAGCGCCATCATGCTACGGATGGAGGATATTGATGCACGAGATATTGCAACTTTGGTGTTTTCACCATCTTTCTCTTCATTTCTGTTTTTACCTTTCAAGAACAATAGTTTACCTAATGGCCGAAAAGATATAAAAATTGATTTGTTAGACATGATAAACTTCTCTTGTACATGGACAGTTCGTGGCCCGCGACAGGAAGTTCGGATGCTACGTAGTTCTCAACCTTGGAACCTGCAGAAAGGCGCAACCTTTTGCGGAACTGGGAAATTGCTGTGGTCAAGCACCGCTGTTGTGCACACCGTCCTTGCGCCTTTTTCTGGCTGTTGGCGGCGCTCAGGCGTCACAGGGGCATTCTGCGGCAGATACACTCGGCGTTGGGGTCCCTAGAGCGTCACTGGCGCCACATCTCATCACCGTCCCGGACCTGGGTCTGTGGACCCTGCGCCCCGGCGCCGGCAGGACCATATACGGCAGCCGTTCTCCCCGGCGGCCCCTCTGCGGGCGTCTGGCGACTGATAAAGGGGTGAGGCGCGCCTTATGGCTGGATGATCTGACCTACCGCAACTGCTAATCCCTGAGAAGAGGTGTGCCAACTAACGAGATATTTGCAGTCGTCTGTTGCATGTTGTCGGATGGTCTCTCTGGGTCAGAATGACGTCAGGGGTGCGGCAATCAGGGATTCATTCAAGAACGATGTTTTAACCAGTGAGGCGACTTGTGGGGCACATTACGAGCTCAGTCCACTACGTTGCCTTTGACATTTGGAAGAATGTTCCAAAATACTGTTTGGTAAATCTGCTTTCCCCACTTGATGTGTTTTGTAAAGAGTTTTATAGATCCACTGCACGCAACACCATGATATTTTACGCTGTCAGACGGTTTCAGCCCCAAAACGGTGGACCGAGTCTAAGTCTGGATTCATTGAGACGAAGTCTGATTCCGGCTTACCGTCCCTCCAATCCGGAGATTCGGAGCCCTGTCAGAATCACGTCACGCCCTTAAAAGTTGTTTCCAGGCCTGATTCCGGGACGAAATGGGCCGAGTCCGCGTACGAGTCATTCATGCCTGAAAAGTTGGTAAACGTTGGGTCTCCGACGAGAAATCCAGAGCTCGAATCGAGTCATGTCAAACAGGTAAAGACAAGGGATCCATTCATGTTTTTTATCTTCGCCGGGCCGAGGTTCATGAGAACCCCTCCCACTCCAGTTTTTCGAGGACTGCCAGAAAACGAGGACACACAGGGACATGGAGCTTGAGGTACCTTTCCATACATCTCGTTTACACATCTTGTGAATTCTTCAACTCCAGGTCACCTCAGGTCACTGACCCGGCGACCATTTATGTCCCAAAACGGAGAGTGCCGTATTTCTTTTTTTGTCAAATGCATGGATTAACTTCAAACTTTCTATATTGACAAAGCACGACAGATGCAGCAATGCCGTCATCTCTAATTTTTTGGAATTTTCGGAAGGTCAGTGACCTTAGGTCAGGTAATCTTTCGGCTTGTTTAGGCTATGAAATGAGATTGTGGGTACGGTTTGGTACTTTTTAACTTGAATGTGCTATCTGACGCTCCTCGCATCTTAAGTAAGTATACCTTTTCACATGTGACTTGAGGTTAGGCCACGTTTTATATCAAATTTAAATCAAATCGGTCGAGTGTAATTCATTGGTTTATGATCTTCGGATGTTAATCAGCAGCTATATGTGCTTTAACAGCACTGGTATATCGTAAGAACTTAAATTCCAAGATTGACCTATTTGCATTTAGCCCAGGGCAACCTCATGGGACAATTTGAAACATGCTGCTTTTTCAATGCGTACACTCTGTATGGCCACAAAAAGTAAGAGCCACATCATGCTTATTTTCTGTTAACTTTTTACTGCCCGAGTCCTTTTATTTTTGGTTGTCAAATAAAAACCCTGACCATCGCTAAAATGACGTCCTGTCAAACATTGATATTTTGCATTGCAGTCGCGTCCGCGGCCCGGTGTCTGTGTGACTTACGTAAAGAAAGTGACTGTGGCATGGTTTTCATGATGCAAGAGATATTGCATGAACCGATGTTGTAGGATCTTATGATGTGTCGTGTCTCATCAACGGCAATGCGGCGAGTGATACGACGGACACCGGAAACTCCCGACTTCTTTGCGTCAAACGTTAGATCTAGGTCGACCTTGTCCCACCGCAGTATGATAGTTTTGGACTTAGTATGCATCCTCAACACATTTGCGACGTGATTTAGTTTAAACGCAGTGTTTTGCAATGAGAAAAACGCGACACCTGCCGCTACAGACTACACTTTCCCATCACTTTCAGTTTCGCGTGAAACGGCCAAATGTGATCTCAGGTTCTCTTTTACTGCAACAAATGGACAACAGAATGCAAAATGAGGCCTTCCTTTTACGTCTAGCAGGTTGGGAGCCACGTGAACGACTTAATTATTACAGTTTTGAGCCAAAAACGTCAATAGGTTGGCCTAAGATGACCTCTGTTGACCTCAGTAGTGACATGATTGGACTACGGTCGTGTGTTTTCTTCTAATTTCACGAAAGACTTTCCAACAGTGTTTTCACTTTTTCCGTGCGAGTTATGGAGATCTTGGGAAAAGCTTCTCACGAACCCCTCTTCGGACAGCGAAGGGGGATCCGGAGATCGACCCAACAACAGTTATGTTCTTTCGTTGTTGTAGTTTCATGAAATGAGACTGCAGCTGAGGAATTACAACGTGCATTTGGCCCGTATCAGCCAGCGTGTCTAGAGGCTGGTGCGATTGATTGAGTAATGAAAATTGAAGCCACTTTTGAAAAAATAGACAGTTTTGCTTGGCTTAAGGTCACACTCGGCCATGTGACCTAAGTTGACGAGGCCGCGTACTTAAAGTTGATCTTAAAAGAAATATAATGCCCAAAATGGATTCATTGGCCATTTTGGGGCCAGCGATATATTTTGTCATCATGGTTGGGTTTACTTTACCCGGTTCATCTACCATGAACAACAAACATTTCTTACCATGCAATGGCCTAAAACGCCAGAGGCAGCTATTCCCATTCCGTATGCCTGACGAATCTGAAAGTCAAGGAGCCGTGTTTGCGCCTAAGAAAACCCCTGGAACCATCTTATCGAAATCTGAGAGATAAAGGTACAAAATTGCCGTCCACGCTGGATTTGTCCGGGAATGCCCCAACTGTCATGGTCGGATCTTCATCAGGTCAAGTTACGACCTTTGGCTACAATGACCTCGCATGTTGTCAGTCACATGAAATGGCATTGGGCCCGTTCCATAGTGTTTGAGAACGTTCCCAGTCATCTGAATTGACTATTTTTTCAAAAGTCCTGTTTACGAAAGTCGTGGTCTATGGTAAGCGCGCGGACATTCTGGGTCATAGCCTCGTGTCCCGATCTGACGTTGACCTGAAACCTGAAACACAAGTAAAGGGCGCCAAAAATGTTTGCGTAAAATCGGGTTTTGACTTTTAGCCTCGGCCTGACTTTGTGAAGCGGCCTCATATATTTTGAATAGAGGGAAATATTTTGTGTATATTTTCGAAGTCTTTTGCGTGTAGGCTCAATGAAGTTTGAAGGAATATCTTTAAAAACTCTACTTCTGGGAGCCATTTTATACCTTAAGCATTGCAAAAAATAGCCTGAGATGCTTTCCAAAAACTTGGCCTGGCTCCGCCCTGAACAAAACAGAGCTATGAAAATTTGACAACGTGTGGAAAGTAAACATAGAAAAAGTGACGGAGCTTCGTTGGTTGGTTAGTTATTGGGCTTAGGGGCGCACCGACTTCAAGGTCATTTGGCACCCATACGAAGCTTGGTAAAGCCGCTTCAGAAACCCTAGAAATGTCGAGCAAAACCCGGAAGAAAATTTCCGAGTCCCCTTGCCACTCTACGGGAACTGGATGGACTATTCTTGTGGTAAGAAAACTTGCTGGACAACAGTCTCCACTGAAGATGGCTAGTGGCGGTTATCACCCGCGACAATCTTCCAACATTTTGCTGTATCTTCACGTGCCACTGCTATTTCCGTAGCCTCTATAGGATTGTTACTGTGCCCTGGACACTGAAAAACAAGCTGGTTAGTGAGCCCTGTCAATTTGCGTTCATTTTCTTCCGAACTTCTGGGGGGTGTTGAGGCTCTGATACGGATCAGCTTTGGGAGAATGTTAAGGTTTTCAAAAGTCTCTTTACACGCAACAACAGCAGGTGCAACGCGACATTCTGCACCAAATTTCGGGGATCGCGACTCCAAGTGTTTTATGTAACAAGGCCATTGCGATACACGTTCATGTCACTGTGAATTAAGACCACACTTGTTTTCTCCTTGTCTTTTTCATGTTGCAGGAGACAGTGCACATGCCATGCTACACGTCTGCAAAGTTTTTTTTGTGACAAACGGACACATATTTTATCACGAATTGAAACTAAGCATGCCACGCATGCGGATGTGCAACTGCAACAGCATAAGGTAAATCGGTGCCAGTTCTGCAGGTCTGGTCTGTTCCGCCGCTGAAGTCTGCAGTTGTTGCTGGCGGCCAGATGCACCCATGGTTAACCTCTGTGGGAATTCACCTCTCCAGCTTTGAGTATAACTTATACAATTTGTGCATATTCTTTCCTTTGCGTCAGACAGCCGGTGTCCGCGACAGGTCGTTGTTCAGCCCAGGTCGCCACGCCTTCTAGGATTCACATGGCGGGAGCTCTCACGAACGGGCATCGGGCGGCGTTCTCGTGAACTCGCCTCCGCGGCAACCGGTGAACGAGCAGCCTCGGAGTTGGCCACTTAGCCGGAGGATTTCCCCCCGACGGGTAATCGTCGAGACAGGCGTACGACAGGCGTACAGGTTTCTGCTGAGCAGCGGTACTGCACGGCAGAAACCACTCAGAGCTGACAGTCGGCCCGATGGCGATGAAAGAGGACCAGTAGATTCCAAGTTTGCCTTGGGCTTTGTGGTGCACACGGCACAACCACTACGGCACAGGAGTCGGGCGTCTGTCTCATACACTTCACCGACTAAAAGCTCTGGCGGTGTCGGGGTTCGAACACGTAACCTTACGATCTGCCGGCCGATGTTGGACTAACAAGAATGAACTGGTTCGACGCCGTTCCACTTCCAACCGTTCAGCACTCGACGAGAACACTGCGTCACCATCCCGTCATCCTTTCTGCGCAGCGCAAGCCTCGGCGTGAGCGAAGGTTGGCACACTGTTGTTAAACACTCCCAGTACCTGGAAGCCGCGCCCATGGACCGGGAAGTGGCGGTAAAACAACACTCCTCGTTCTCCGGCCGAGGGTGGGGACGGGTCTCGCCGCAGGTCCCAGAGCGGACTTGTTTGACGTCGTCGTGTACCGTGCCTACAAAGCGCGTCACGTAGCGAAGTTCATTGGCCAGGTGCTCCCCGAATCCGACCCCGCGGTCTGCCACGTAGTTTTTCTAGGAGCGTTTACGTAGTAGTTACGTCCCTTCGCACGCATTAAGGATGACAATCACAGAGGTGGGTATTAAACCTATCAACTGGGTGACTCAGGCTAAGGACCACGAAGCCGAATCTTTTTGCCTACCATGGCTAGGAGAACGGACTAGTGGAGTGTACAAATGACTTTAGATAGCCTAGCAAAAATTTATCTACGTGAAGCATACGTACGCTCAAGAACGGGAAAGACCACATTACATTCGCCGCAGTATAATTTAACCCGTCACAACCGATTGTTTCTAAGTCTGCTGCGTGCCACATTGGACTGCATTTCCTACACGGCTGTAGGATATATCGTTGTCAAAGAGACAGAAGCTATTATGTCTCTGATGAGCGTTGATTTCCTGCATGAATCATAGCAACCGACACGCACGTGCGTGAGAAAGGAAAAATGCCTTCCCCGATGAATCTGCCAAAAATGATACCTGTGCATACACAGAGTTCCAGCTGATGCCTGCTCCCAAGTCGCACCTGACAATCCCAGTTTATGGGAGCATTCGTAGACGGTTTCCTTCTAACGCAGCCCAGCGTAGCGCTCCAGCGGAGGGCAGCGCTATCCAAGCTTCCCGCCCCCGTGAACGTCTGTGTGCGGCGCATGAGCGAATGTGTGCGTCTTGCACCCACTTGACTGAAGAACGTAAACTCACGCTTGGGACGTCCCTTTTCCGCCGTTTTCGATTTAAGCATCATTGCGTGCTTGCCGTTGATGTGTCTAAGATCCTCCGGTCCGAGATGATTTTTGAAACATTTTCGTTCTTCGGAAATAATTTCGCAACCTGGTCTGACTGACACGTGGACGGGTCTTGGAAAATGGAAGGAATCCGAGCATTATTATGGCGACGATCATCATTATGAACAAATCCGAACCTCGTGGCGACTGTGACGGACTCATAGCATATCGTGTTTTACACCGACATTCCGGTGGCCGATCGACGTCCGAACGAAAAAAAAATGAAGCCACCGGTCGCCGGTGGCCGGCGGCCGGTGGCTTTACTTAAGACTACTATACGTTACCAAGCATCATCTTATACTATACCATTATTGCGGCGTGGTAGGTTTCATGCTGCTGACACTAGCGTCAGCTGTTCTGTTGCGCCGCTGAGGAGTCAACAATCCATCGCAACCCGCACCGTTGGAATGAAGTGGGTTAATCCTGGAATTATTTGAAGTCAGATCCACTGGCAACATGGCAAATTTTTTTTGCAAAAAGTCGGGAAGAAGGTATTTTCCACGTTCGCATAAGGAGTTCACCTCGCATCTTTTTTGTGTCTTCCCCTCACAACAGCGGGTCGATGTGCAGAGAGATACGGGCCTGTGAGTTGGTCTTACGTATTAGGTCCTTAGAGAACGGATTGCTGGCATTCTAGACAAAAAGAATCCGCGTTTCTTAATTTAGGTCTAAAGCAATCCTCGCCCTTCTCTCGCGGAAATGATTTTTCTATAGTTTGGAAAACCTCAGACGTAAACTAAATCAGAATTCACTGCAACCACACAGTCGATGATGGTTGGTCTTGGATAGCCTTGGCCTTGGCTGGACTTGGATGGCCCGGAATCATCGCCTTCATTTCGCACAGAAATAGCCTGAGAGTTTTCTTAACTCTTCAAAACAAACAGGCCCCAGAGTTCTTCGATCGATGTCTATGCGGCGCAGAGAGATGTCAGTACGCCAGACTCGCACCTCTGTAAGATCAAAAATGCACCTGCCACGTGTCAAACTCGATTTCATCAAAACGAGAAACGAATAAACAAATCGAGTCGACTAAGAGAGCCTTTCCCTACAGAGCAGCGACATCGTGGAACGCCTTGTCTTTAGCCATTACTCAGTGTTGAACCTCTGTAAGGTGTTCCAGATCGCGTCTGACTCGAAAAACCCGGAAGTCAGCATCCTTCACATTTTAAGATTGTCGTGTCGTTTTCGTTCCTTGACGTTTTTTATGCATGTCTTTAGCCTCTGCATGTTTGCATGGTCAATGCAAATATGCATACATACATACACACACACACGCAAAACCACTGCATATATCATAATATAATCAGCATAATGAGCAGCATGACTTAGTAATCAGTCACGCATTCTCCTCGAATTACTGTTTGACGCCACCAGAAAGTCGAATGGCGATGGCGCCCAGCTCTCCGCCGGCCGCTGGCCAACGGTCATCGGTCCGGTTCACATTGCGCCTGTCTTTTGTCCTGTACCCGGTCGGCGGAAAATTGGTTATATTTTAGCAAAAAAAATTGTTTCCAGTATTAAATTCTTGTTTTGTGATATACGGTATTTCCAGCGGCCGGCGGCCAGTGGCAGAAATATCGGTGTGGACTGGGTTAAAATGCTATTGCTAACGTTGAAGGACGGTGGTCTGTTGGATACTTTTTTTTATTCACATGAATACTTTACAAAAACGCGGCTGCATGATTTCACCAACTAGATAAAAATAATAACGGCCAATGCCCGACGCTACGTCTAGGAGTAAAGGAATGTTGTGAAATCCGTTTCAGTCATTAACGGATTTGCAGGTCGACAACGAAGCTGACTGCAGATGGTTTAAAGTAACTCAGAAAGTCAAGCTCACCAATTGCATTTTCGCAGACACTGCATTTCTAACCAACACCGTTTTTGCTTTCCTCGGAGGGGTAAATTCATTCCGTGTCGAAACCACAGCCTGTCTCTTCGCTACGCTATAGTTCAAACACCGTGAACCTCTGCTTTTAACGCTTAGTACAATAATTTATGACTGTCCAGCCCATGGTCAGTTTGAGATTTTCTACGAGGGGCTCCTCTGGCACTTGCCACCGCTGCGGCCATTGGATGAGATGTCTTCTAAGGTTCTGAACTCGACGGTATTAACTGATCAGTGTCTAAATCGTTTGAGGAGTCCGAAAGCTCATTGGATGGATCGATACGACACGAAGGTTGTTAGGCACATTAGCTACTAGTAAACGCCATGGACCTAATGCTAAATCGCCAAAACATTGCAGGAGTCAAATTGGTTTTGAGAGGGCTGTGCCTACCCATAAATCTCAAAGATCCACGAGTGCTGTCGACTTAGCTAAGAGCTACGTCACCCTTCATTAGCTAACAATATGCTGCAATGAGTCGTTTATTTCATAGTTAAATCAGATATGTTATATGTTAAATCAGAAATATATTTTGTTAAATCTATATATGCTATATGTTAAATCAGAATTTAATGTCTGCAAATGTGAATGCAGGAGGAAAGAAATCCGGGCAAC
The DNA here is from genome assembly GCA_030062745.1 of Capitulum mitella. Lineage (NCBI taxonomy): Eukaryota > Metazoa > Arthropoda > Thecostraca > Pollicipedomorpha > Pollicipedidae > Capitulum > Capitulum mitella. Next base: position 24,578,309 of record CP099846.1, read on the forward strand.
TATTCCTTAGTTTGTCTCTGCGCTTTTTGTATTTATCATTTAATTCAAATGTCACATAAAAATATCAAAAATATTATTGAGAAGCATGGACGATTTCGGTTCTAGCAATATACACATTTCTTTCGGTGATTTTTTTTCGCGTACGTGCAATGTAAACAGGATAGACCAATATGGTGATAATATTTCTATAAATTTATAGAGTCAGAACTTGGTCAAAGCAGAATCCTATGACCCCAAATATTTATTTTTTGCTTCATTTGAATTCCGCGAAGTTTTCACTTCATATACGCAAATCCCGGCAGATTTTGTCAACATCGTGATTGCCTCTTTAGCGAAATCACAGATGCGGGCATCGCACACACGATATGCATCTTTTGCCATCATCTCATCGGCTGGTTCAAACCGCTCGTACGCCAGTTTCTCCGGCCAGTTCGGAGGGACCACCGGGTCTCGATGACGTCACGGCCAGCGCGGTCCGCCCATTGGCCGACGGCGGCGCGACGCTGCGGTACTTATACCGCGCGCCGTTGCCGGCCGGGCAAGTCGTCAGGCGACCGCAACGACGACACCGGCGCCCCGCGCACCCGCCGGACACCGACGCCGGTCCGCGCCCGCCGCCGACCCTCCCATCCCACCGCCCGCCCGCAGCATGGCCCCCTGGTTGTCCGGCACGCTCGTGCTGTGCGCGTGCGCGTGCGCCCGCTCGGCTGGCCCGGCGGGCGCCGCCGGGCCGACGGCCGCTCTCGGCCACACGCTCCACCTGCACCTGACCCCGGACGAGCTGCGCCAGACGTTCTCGGTATCGCGGCACGCCGACGTGCCCGAGTACGACCTGTTCCACGCGCGCTCGGTGCGACGGCGCAGCGTGGCCGGCCGGAGCCGGCGCGGCGTGCACGTGCGCGCCTTCGGCAACCGCATCGACCTCGACCTGGAGGCGAACCGCGAGCTGCACAACCGCATCCGGCTGTTCTATGCGGACGCGGACGCGGCCGGCGCCGGCGGCGTGCGCATCGAGCGCGTGCCCGGCGACACCGGGTTCTACGTCGGCGAGCCGTTCCAGGACGTGGCCCGCGACGCGGCGCTGCTCGTCGACCACGCCGACGACGGCACGCTGCGGCTGAACGGCGTCGTCGGCGACCTAGTGGTGGCGCCGGCGCCGCGCCGCGTGCACCGCCGCTTCCCGGCGCCGCACGATGACGACGTGCTGCTGATGGACGCCGAGGCCGACGACCTGCACGTGATGAACGGCACGGGCCGCGGCCGGCGCCGGCGTGACGCCGCCGTCACGCGCGGCCTGCACGTGATCTTCCGGCGCGCCGTGCAGCGCGGCGCCGCCGGCGCCGCGCCGCTCGACGCCGCCGACGACATGGCGCTGCTGGAGCCGGAGCCGGAGCCGGAGCAGGAGGCTCCGGCTGGCGGCCGGCAGCGGCGCGAGACGACAGACCTCTACCCCGAGGTGCTCGTCATCATCGACTATGATTTGTTCGCCGTGCACAACTACGACGCGGCCACGGCCAAGCGGTACATCATGAGCTTCATGAACGCGGTCGACCTGCGCTACAAGCAGGTCTCCTACCCATCCATCACAGTCAAGGTGGCCGGCATCGTGATCAGCAAGAGCAAGGAGGCGACGCCCTACCTAGAGGCCAATCTGGTCGACGGCACGTACCTGGACGCGGTGCAGGCGCTGACCTCAATCGGCCGCTACCTCTACAGCGAGCACCGGCTGCCCAGCTACGACGCCGCCCTGGTGATGACCAAGCGCGACATGTGCACGCGCAACAACAACTGGGGCTCGTGCAACAAGGTGACGGCCGGCTACGCCTACGTGGGCGGCGGCTGCAGCATCAGCAAGTACTTCAGCAAGATCAACTCGGTGGCGCTCATCGAGGACTCGGGCGGCTTCTCGGGCATCATCGTGGCCACGCACGAGCTGGGCCACCTGATGGGCGCCGTGCACGACGGCTCGCCGCCGGCCTCGTACGTCGGCGGGCCGGGCGCGCTCTCGTGCGCCTGGGCCGACGGCTACATCATGTCCGACCTGCGGCGCGACTACAAGGGCCTGCAGTGGTCCGTCTGCAGCCTGGACCAGTTCGCGCACTTCGCCCGTGACCGTCGCTCCACCTGCATGCGCAACTACCCCTCCGAGCGGAGCGACGTGGGCCCGGCCTCGAGCACGCTGCCCGGCAAGCTCATCAGCCTGGACGCGCAGTGCAAGCGCGACCGCGGCTCCAGCGCATGCTTCAAGGACCACCGCGTCTGCTCCGAGCTCTACTGCTTCGAAACGTCCAGCGGCTACTGCGTCTCCTTCCGGCCGGCGGCCGAGGGCTCGCCGTGCGGCCAGGGCATGCACTGCCGCAACGGCTTCTGCGAGCCGGAGGGCTTCTTCTACTGAGCGGCGCGACGGTGGCGCCGCCTGGCCGCGTTACTGGCGGGGCCGCGCGCTGGCGCGCCGCCCCGGTCCCCTCAGGTACCTGACTTGCGGCGGGCACGCCGCCTGCTGCGGCCGTGCAGCGCTGGACGCTACCGCCGCGGCGCGGACGCGGGCGTTGGACGCTGGACGTTAGCGCGGCACTGGATGCTGCGAGCGGCCAAAGGGAGGACGGCAAGTGGGTTTGCCGCGTAGCGGATTTAGAGTGATTCAATACCTCAGCCCATCGAATGCTATGTTGACGGAGTGGAGAGCCGGTGCGAGTGAAAGCATGTCCATTGTCATGGTTGTGATGGTTCTTGTTATCGAAGTAAATATATCTTGACAGTGAAAACAAGGTGGCCTTTTAACCCAGCGCAAAAGGACATGTGGATCGACAGCAACACCATCGTGGGACGTCATATGTACCAGCAGTACAGCGGGAACTCCTCTTCATTTGGGGGAGGGGGAAGAAGCATTTTGGCTCAGTCAGCGCACATAGTGTGAATGTTCAATTTCGAAAATTAGGGGCCGCGACCCCCTGTCCCCGCTTCCCGCGTCCTTGCAGCAGTAGCACAAAACTACCTGGATAACAGTAACCAGTAAAACGTAAATCACGAGCAAATAACAAAATATACTTGGATCAAACTATCCTCCGTTCATAAATGGTATTCCCCTCGATATCTGAGCAAAATACGTAAAAGTCCAATGGCAAGGTTCATGATGTCGTACCGGAGCTTGTCAGATAGTGCAACACGGTAAGGCGTCACGCTGAGGACTTGATACGTGTCTACATCGCAGCAAAAAAATCGTTCCTTGGTCGCATTGCAGATGTTCATTTTATGTGCCACTGGGTCCAGTGCACGGTAGAAGGCTTCAAGAGTTACCGTCAGTTACTGAATACTACGGTGAAAGGAAACGCCAGAGATCGCGTTAGATCAGTTCTGCTGCTGGTGATCATGGCACGTGGTTCATTCACACCACAGCAAACGAACAGTGTAGCAGCTGCCACTCGGTGCGCTGCACTTCCCAACGTTTCAGGTCACTTCATGAAGACCTGACGCCGAGGTCAGTGACCCCAGGGCGGCTTCAGAGTCAACCGTAGATAGTGGACGCGGCGGCTGGAATTCTTATCGTACATCGTGCCCGGTCTGGAGTAACTGGTCTGAACTTCCGGGGAAAAGATTCAGTAAAGGTTTTAAATCGTCTCCCTGGCAACCTGTCATGGGTTGCTAGCCAATGCTGTCGGTCCACCAACGGGCTCTGTGTTAGCCATAAAAATATTGATCAGAAACGGGTCTAACTGTTCCTTGTCGGTGTGTAGCAGCCCATGGGGCAGGTAGGACGAAGGCTGTACTAACTTGAAGGTGACCCGGCCGGCCCTACCATTTTTGGATGCTTTTAAAATAGGTCTATGCGAGCCAGTCATTGTTTGGTTTTCCCTTCTCCTTTTATGGATTTTCCCTTTTTTCGCCTCGTCTTAAAAAGGTCATTAAAAACGCATGCAGATATCAATACGGAAATTTCGCAACCTTTTACTCCACAAATGCTGCACGGTGTCGCGACCTTCTGGCCAGTATGGATCAAGCAAAAATGACGTCGCATTGACATGTCATATAATACTGGGTCCAGCTACAAGACTTATTACGGAAAAATCACAAAAATGAAACACAGCGTAAAGTCAGTAAATGTCCAAAAGTATGCAACCAGAGCATATATATCACTGTTAAACATGCATTCCATAACTTCTGAAACGAAACCTTTGCATGACTTTACGGGATCTTATATATGAAAACTACTCGTATATGTTTCAATTTGTTAACCAAGTTGCGAGATTTTCGATAAATTACAAGGTACACGAAACAACTACGCAACAATATGGTTTGGAGATAATGTTACGTCGATATCTTAGAAAACAACTACTTAATATTTATTGTACTTCAATCCACGACGAACACAGTGTTTTTCGCCCCAAGAGGATATTTATTGCAGCATTTTAAAGGCCGCAATCAGTATCGGCAAGATATTTCCTATGCTTTCTCATATCAATTCCACATTGTCGGACAAACGGAAAATTGGGGGATTTTTTACGTCTACCTTGAAGGACGTCATGGCGACAACACCTCCAGGAACGTCTGGCTAAAATGAAGAATATACTGAGCGGAATGAAAAGTACGATACGGGCGATTTTTGTAGGGAAATACGAGGTAAAACGCATAAAAACCATCGTTTCAAAATGTTTCTCTATTACGCCCAAAAGTTATCCAGAACTACACAGAGAAAGAGAAGGCATTTTGTCCAGTATTAAAAAAAGGAACCTCTTGGAAAACCCCCAAGCAACATGCTGGAAACCAGGGCTTGAGCACACACATAAGGTTTCAAGTACCCGACTTGCCTTCGTGTTACGTCCTACGAAAAGTCTTCTGGGATCGAGACAAGCTGCATTCATAAGCTTTATGCCTATATCCGAGACAGTCTGACAACATTAATGAGATTAGTGAGTAGACTCGCAGTTTTCTTAGTTTCCCACCACAGGCCATGAATCCCGTACTCTCATCACACAGCCCACAGGTTCGCTTAGCCAAACACTCCCCAGTGACGCCTGAATTATCAGTTGGACGAATAGTTTGTGAGGTACTACACGCCATGATTTGAAACTATTTTGGCCTAGATCTTTAACGCCAAAAACACAGTTATTGTTCACTTTTTTGGGTAGCAGAACCAAACAAGGCAGACTGGTCCCCTAATCACATGAGTCATTCATGCAGTGCCTGAGACAGGCGCAAAGGCTGAAGCATTGCACAGGCATAGACAGGCCGGTACTTGACCTTGACCAGCAACCTTGAATTAATAAGCCCACCTTACATACTCAGTTTCCTACATATGAAACGTGTGTGTGCTAGTCAGATAAGACTACATTGAACTGACGCGAAATGTGTTGCCGTAAGATTGGAAACACACAAAGCTACCAGAACTGGCATTTGACCATGATCTGTGTCCCTATTTCGAACTTCGAACAAAATGGCACGCGCCGTGGTCGAGACGGCCAGAGTCATCGTCTGTCGTTCGATTTTTTTTTTGTCAACCTAACTATTCCAGCGCTAGCTCGGTCGGGCGTTTTTCGCCCCACCCTGACGAACTGTGTGCGGCTAGAGACCACGTCTCCTCGCGGCTTAACGCATGTGACGAACATGTCATAATCCTACGCTGATATCTGTTATAATCAATGGTTAATGGCAATGGGACAGTCGACTCCAGAAACTGACGCATTTTGGACCAAAGAACGAGCCAAGAAATGCCCTTCACTTAGTAATTTTTTTTCAGCACAAATACAGGCAGTTATGTAAAAAACTTCTTTTCCATGAGCCTTGAGGTCATCCTCTACGTCCTTAAGCATCGTTTCGCCAGGAAATCAGATCATCTCAACCGACTGTCATGTAGAGACGGGAAGGCTCAGCCTGCACCTGCCTGATCTTCCTTGTTTTTGAGTTAGCCTCTAAATGCGCCAGCTCTGAGATGAAACAATCGTCTTTAGCGATAAGAACATTACTGAGAGGAACGGTCCTGCTGACGTAAAGGTCCATCCCAAAATGAAGCAACACTTGATAATGATGACGTACTGATCTTGGAACTTGCCTCGAGTCCTCACGAAGAAAAGGGCTTTGGTTAATTAAAACGTTTATACGATTTAATGCCTCGGACATTCGTGGAACCTGCGCAGAATGCATATCATTATGGATAAAACCCACATGTGCTTCACTATGGAGCAGCTTTGTGGTTTCCAGCGTCGGTTGCCAGGTGGGGTCTAAAAACACCTGCACTGTTTATCTCTTTGGCAGCCTTGTGTATGGAAAATCTATTGAAATGGCACAATTCTGTTGGATTCTGTCGCTTCTCTGTCAAGTGGCACTTCTCCCCGATTCAAGTTGTCCTTTCGTTTTACGCCGATCATTTCAAAATAGATACATGAAGCAAAAGGTGTTCTGGTACATTTTATGTTTTCGTGATTTAAAGTGCAACAATCTTTTGGTGGCGGGCGATTTGCATTCATGTCCCGACGGCCGCGGACACAGCAGATGTCTTGCCCAGGGCAAGGTGAATTCGGACCAGGGCAAAGTTCCGTGCTTTGTCGCAGGCTGAAATCCCAAATCGGGTGCAGATCAGGCCCGAGGCCGAAAGGCTACCTCGCCACGGCGTGGACATGCCGTCGAGTAGCATGGCAAGATGAAGAGCATGCAGCTGCACCTGGTGCGGTACCAGGAGCAACGTGAAATCCCATATCGAAAACACTGTTCTGGCAGGGTCAAGGCAGACGCAACTTGCTTTTCTAAGAGTGGACTAAGATCTTGCTGCCGACTGCACTTTGGTGCTGGATGGGCAGGCGCCTTCTCTGCGATCCATGCTCTGCAGACATGGTGACGAAGGAGTCTGGGTTACGAGTGTAGAGAGGGGTGTGGGTTGTGAATGAAGTGGCTAAACTTAAGCTCACGCTGATTGCAAACGCGGACGTGCGCCAACTTGACGTGAGCTGTAGCCTATCGCATTTCGTGCGCGGCCATCCCATCGCGGAAAAGGTAAGCCTCGATAACTTGCAAGGTTGAGAGTACGTCAGTTTCGATTCGTAAACGAACACGAACTGTTCGCGAAGAGGGCGTGTTCACTAACCGTTGACCGGTCGGCGGCCGAAGTCGCGAACGAAGGTAAAGGAGCACGGACTGTTCACGAACAGTTGGCGAACGGGAAACCTTGCAATAAATTGACGATAAATATTTTTCCTCCGCATTCGGGACTGTCCAAGTGTTGTGTAATTGCTGTCGTGTTCCTACTGTCTGAGCGTTTCATTTCAGTCGTTTCTGCCGATATGATGGCGTTGGTCTCGCTGTGCGTATCGTGTACGCATTCGCCTATGCCTGGGAGGACCAAGTGACTAAACAAGCTGCTGACCTAATTGCCAAAGCGACGAATAGAAAACCTGAAAACATCAAAGTGGCAAAGCAGGGACTACCTGAAATATGCCGTCTCGCCATTCCCCCCCCCCCCGCTCCCTGAGACCATTGTATTCCCTCTTGGGAGGAATTCTTCCGGTTGGGAATGCCAGTTCTAGGTAGGTAAGCAGAAAATTGTTTATTTTGTCAGCAACACAACCGAGCAATTGAGTATAACTTTACATCTCTTTGTGGGCGTTCATGCACCCACAAACCAGACCTGTGCTCCCACAAACATGGTCTGCGCACCCACAGACCCAAAATAGTGTATGGTCCCAAAAGTAAAAATTGAACTCTTTCATAACACGAACAGGACCCATTTATGAAAAAAGAGGTGGGTATGCACATATGTGTGGGACATCCACTACATGACCAAAACAAAAACACCGCACAAAAATGCATCCGTAGGCACACCAGAGAGCCAAGAATCGCCCCCATGTTCCCGAATTTTGCATTTTTAGCCCCCCAAAAAAGGAAAAATCCTGAATTTTCGTTACTTGAAAATAAAGTGGCCCAAATCCGAGTTTTTGTTTTCCAGCGGGGTAACTGTTGCTTGGACACTCACGTACAACTCTGGTGCCCGAGTGCACCCACAAAGGATTTTGGAAAATTACGTTGCTGCCATGAAGTCATTTTTTTTTCTTCCACTCTGAACCTACGAAAATTTAGTAAAACCATTCGGCACCACATCAACTAATTTGGCAGTATGACTGTTTCAACCGCTGTTCGCGTTCGCGAACAGCTGGCCAGCCGGCGGCGAAGTGACGAACGAACACAAACGAACATTGGGTCGTGAAGTGTTCACGAACTGCTGGCTAACACCCACGCTTGATCGTTTGAAATCTCTCATCGGAAACACCATCACCTTTAAAGGTCGATCACTGCAGCAGGCAACGATTACACTGTAGCGACTTTGACTGGATTCTTATCATTTGATCAACAGTTCGAGGGGTTTTCTAAAACCTATATTGCGGATGTGGTAGGGCGGCCAATACGGACACTTGATCTAAGCTGCTCTGATGAAGGCTGACATGGGTTTCATGCACGAAAGCCCCTTCCACAGAGCGTCAGTAACCCCATGTCTTCTCCGCACACATTTTGTCAGACTTCTGCTAAAACTGGCGCGCTTCAGAGTCATTTCAGTCAGCTACATTTGGGGGCAAAACCGGAGACATTTTCCGAGAACCTGATGAAAAACTAAAACCAAAACCTGGCAAACCTCCGAACCTTTTAGGCGCACCAGTGTGGCGTGCCCAAGAGTGAGCATCATGTTATGCAAAATACGAAACCGGCACTAAATTCGCCAGAAATTACCCGTACTGACGGCAGAAATCTAAACCCACATTTGGTTACAACAGCCCTATGGAAGACGAAGGCAGACTAGTATAACTTTGTCTGTCTACGACTTGAACGGCTATCAAAAGTAAGACGCATGTGAGGAAGCCACACAAAGTTACAACTTATATATATATATATATATATATATATATATATAAGTTGTATATATATATATATATATATATATATATATATATATATATATATATATATATATAGTATATGTATATATATATGTATATATACATATATACATACATATATATGTATGTATGTATACATATATACATATGTATATATATATATGTATATATACATATATGTATGTACATATATATGTATGTATATACATATATACATATATATATATATATATATATATATATATATATATATATATATATATATATATTTGTAATCATACAATAAGTTGTCTGTATGATTAACCCTATTCCCGGCAGGGGGGCGGAATCCGCCCCCCCTCGGGTTTTTTGCTTGCCAATTCCAGGCTTTTCAACGCAGCTTCACGAAACTTAGTGACTTTTCCTAGCTATTCTTTCTACGTGCTGTGACAAAATTTCAAAATTCTGTTTTGCTCAGGGGCGGAGCCAGGCAACGTTTTTGGGAGGCACCTCATGCCATTTTTGGCCATGTTGAGGGTAAAAGGAAAATGTCTGCCAAAAACAGAGTTTTAAGGCTAGAACTTAAAACTTTATACGAATGTATAGCTAAATAGTTGGGCAATGTGCAGATATAATTTTGTTTATCTGAGGTTATTTTACAAGGTCAGGTCAAGGTCAAAGTCAAAATTTGTTTTTTCGCTATAATTTCGGCACCATTTTTTCAAATGCCAAACCCGGAATATATGTGACGTAGACGGGTGTCCTCTATTTGTGTACCAAATTTCAGCTTGATATCAGGTCAGGTCACGGAGATATGACCTAAAATGTCAGTGCGCGTACCCTATATCGCAATAGCCATAAAATGAAATTTTTGAAATAGAGTGAATTCAAATGATTGAAAACGTTGACAGATAATATTAAATGCACACGAGATTATTCCAAGTGACCCCAAAGGTCACTGGAGGTCATTTAAGGTCAAATGTCACAAGTTGATCTGAGAAAACGTGTGACCGTGACAGTTCCCCCTTCTTCATGTCCCTGGCACCGCCTATGCTAACATTATACAAACATTGTAATGCGATTTTTACTTCTTTAGTATAACATGACTAGCAGAAGCCAAAAAAGAGTGTTTGCCTCTTTTGTTCATTCAGTTGTTAGAAAACTAATCCTCCTATTTTTGAAACCCTGTGAACGCCCATGAATTTTCTCAAAATTTCAGATTTGCGGACCCATGGTAAAAGCCCTATCCATAATCTCTCGATTTATGCCAGTTTCATCGAAATCGGTTCAATAAACAACGGAGTTATAAGAAGTCCAAAAGTACCCCCCATTTTGACCTTTTTGCTCCCCTGTATCCACAAATTTTAAAATTTTGAAAATTTCTTTTTATAAAAATGTAGTTCACGTCACGGCAAATCGATTGCCGTTTATTGCGATGAAATCGGACAAGTAGTTCTCGAGATCTCAGGGGGGGCCGAATCCACCCCCTGCCGGGAATCGACCATACCGTCTAGCCCTCCGAGAATAGGGTTAAAAAGTATTATAAATATTATAACAATATAATTGCAATAATAATCATAATCAATAAATCAGTTGTAATTATTAGTATTTCGTAAGTTTTATATACATATCCGTTACAATGTATTCGCTAAATAGTGAGATGGCCAAATCTACTAATTATAATTAATTACAACTGATTTATTTATTGTAATTATTATGGTTATTATATTGTTACAATATTTATCATTCTTTTTAATCATATAGATGACTTATTATTGTATAATTACAAATATAATCAGTTAACTGCAGTTACTAATTATGGATCAACATGAACCAAGGTATTTACAGTTTCTGCTAGCATTCAGTCAGCAGTCTCAAGAGACATGAGAACTACACTGCAGATAGACCGCTGGTCAGACTTGTGCTTGACTCCAGCTGAACAGAGAAGGCTCTGATTCTGACTCACATTACGCATAGTCGATTCCGATTGTGACTCTAGCTGACTTTTACAAATCTGATTCGACTCCACGCGTGACTTTGACCGTCAAAAAATAAATTGGACTCTGACTGTAACTCAAGATAATTTTCAAGAATTTCAGAACTAACAACAGGGAAGTTAACTCCAACTGGTTATTTTTATGCATTGTTTGCACAGACCACTTTTCTCATTCTTCAGCACATCAGTTGGCACCATTAACCATGTGCAGTTGGACACCATTAAACATTAATTTCAAGCCTATAATCACCATCAACATGCATGGTTTATGCTTCCAAAAGTTCACTGTTATTAGGCAATGAGCAGTGAGCGCCTTATCTGTGCAATTAGCAGCATCAGGCGCATGTCTTAACTTTGCCTTCTATCTAACAAATATTAAACACAGCAAGCACATCATCTGACTGTTACAAGCTGTTCAGTAACTGTCAGTCACTTAAAAACCACATGGTCGGTGGACCTGGAACACTGAAGAGATGGAGGACTGAAGGGGAAAAAAACATTGCAATGCACTTCACCATTTGGTATTAATGTACGGCGATGGCCTCGGGCTTCCTGGAGGAGTACGCAATGACTAATTTCACCTTTCATGGCATGCAAATGTCCAAATGTGTAGGTTCTGCATCCCGCCTTTCCACGTCCCACCTAGGGTGGTTAACGCAAAAGTTGGTCAGTTCAGCTGCCTCCTCATCGAGCTGTCAAGTGCCGCCCCCCCCCCCCCCCGTGACGAAACGGAACGAAGCAAACATCATTTTACCACCCTCCCCATCTCCACGGAGGTTCCTTTTGTTTGTTTGTTGTGGGTTAGGACGCACACAGCCTCTTCGGTTGAAGCGTCCGTTTCGTGAGTCAAGTTTTGTGTCCCGTCGGACATCAGTCAGTCGCCGCTGCGCAGAGGTTCCACCGCTTCTGGCCAGCGCGCTCTCGTCTCCAGGATCGCACACATCATTTCTGGTGCGGTCCTCGGTCTTGTCGGCCTATGTATGTCTCGGGATGGATTAGCGTGCCCTAGTAAAAGCTCTATTCAGCGTGTAGTAATGGCCTAATTAGGAGCAATTAAGATGATATATATGTATACGTATAATTAAGCGTAAAAGGAAAATGGGGCCTCGGCTGCGTCTTGCAGAGGCCCGTCTCAGTGCGCCAATATCTGTGTCAAGATCATTTCAGGTCACGACGCCCGTCATAGGTCGGAAGCAGTTTCGCTTTCTTCAATCAAGGATTAGCAAAACGCATCTCTATTATCTCACGCAAAAATGGCGTCATTCGACTTTACGATGCCCGACGATGGGCGTCCACCCCTTTCTGGGGATTTCAGATCTGAAAATGTAAAAGAAGCTTATTTCTAACGAACGTATATTAAGATTGGCTGCTATAATATCTGGGACTTAGCTCATATTTAACCACGAGGTGGGTTTGGGCCAGGCCCAGCTCACGCCATCCTCACGCAACAGTTGACAAGCCTTTTTTGGAGGTCACAGAACGGCGCATCTGTGTGATGGAGTGGACGGCCCGTCCCTTCGTATCTTAACGCTTAATGTGAACAGCGATTGAGATGGGACGATGCTGGACTGTTGAGCGGTACCATGGATGCATAATTCGGACAAATTTCGGTATGATAAAACAAATTCATCGTACCCCAAAATGTGACAACGATAGCGTATTTCCAGAACTTTATTTTATCAAGCAAGAAAACATATAAACGGGTCAAAATGTTGGTTTGAAATGCCATACCAGTAGTTGCCTTCGGTATGGTAATGGGTCGAAATAATGATATGGAATTCCAGGCCAGTAATTTCCTTTGGTATGGAAAGCTCCATACCAAAGGTATATGAAGTTACGCCCCTGAGTGGTATTGTCGGTAAATGATGGCGGTTGTTGCCGGCATCGGTTGTTTGTTTTCACTTTGGGCCATGGGATGTAATTCAAACTCTGTCGGGCTCGAGAACATGGTTGTGGTGTGGGTTGGGTAGACACAAAATTGTGGTGGACGTCGCAGGTGACGAGGACCTCCCCACATCCAGCTGCCAAAGTTGCTAGATAATGTCATTAACCGTATGTCTGTTGCCGACAAAGTGCAAAACACAAACATAAACATGTTCATTGTAAGCTGCAGTGCAAATTGTTCCTAGCCAACTGGTCGTTCCATTCCAGACCATTTCAGACAAGCCATGGGCGTGGGCAAGCATGATAGCATACGGCTGTAATGCAAGCTGCATTACAAGTATGTTGCTGTTGGCCTGCCTTGTTATATATATATATATATATATATATATATATATATATATATATATGTATATTCGTTTTTACATGTGCTGTTAAACGAGACGGCTGTTTTGGTTTTCATCAGTTTCTTCAGAGTTTTTCTCGATGGTTCGGGCTGTCACTTTCCATGTCGCTGAAGGTTTCGATATCAGGTTTACAAAGTCACTCATATATTACAGAGGATACACTGACATTTCGAAAAATGTATTTCTCATCTTCAGATTGAGTCCTTATCGGGACGGCTTAGTAAATGCAAGTTTGAAATTTCAAAATATCACAGGCGCCATAATTATGCTTAGGCACTTTTAAGAATCAGGCTCACATCCACATGTTTAGAACAACCGCGCATACCACACGCTACATGCACTGCACAGGACACGCCGATTGCCTGAACTACGGAGGATCAGTACACATCCCTAAGGTTACACATCATTTTGACTGAAAGTTGAGAAAGGGGCGATGTTTTTGTGTAAGTAGAGGCTCGTGGATCATTAGTCTTCTGTGATCTGTGCATGTACATGTGTGTAATCTGTACGTGTACATGTGTGTGATCTGTACATGTGCATGTACATGTGATGTTGTCAGTCAGGGCTTTCCTCTTGTGATGTGTGTGTTTTGATGTGATGGCTTTGTTGTTTGCTCGTCGTAAGTGGTGAGCAGCAGCTCCATCATGGAAATATACAGTAATTCGTCCAGAGAGAGCTGTGGGAAACAGCACGTTTTAGCTGTGCTTTTTGACATCGAAGGGACATTTGACACGACCTAGCGACACGGCATTTTGACGAAGCCGCACAGATGCGGTGTGTGTGGCCACATGGGTTGGTTTTAGCTGACTTTCTCCACGACCGTTCCTTTAAGGTTCGACTGAGTAGTACGTATTATGGACGTTTTCGCAGGAAAGCGGCGTTCGACAGGGTGGAATCTTGAACGTGGCGCTCTTTGCTGTATTGATGAAAGACACCGGTGACTCGTTGCCGGACTACGTCGGCCAGTCCCTATTCGTCGACGACTTCGCCATCTGGGTGACCGCATCCACCGGGTTGCGGTCACCAGTCAACCTCAGCGGGACGCCAGATCCAGCTCTGTCTGGACAAGGTAGCCAAGTGGGGCACAGGCTTTACATTTTCCACGTCCAAAACGGTATGCATGCACTTTTGCAATAGAATGGGAACCTGCACTGATCCTCAGGTGACGCTGCACAATAGCATTGTACCGGTGGTGGACAATGTCAGATTTCTTGGTGTCGTCCTTGATCGTCGGCTTCCATGCCTGGACCACTTGAAGAGCCGTAGTATCGAGTGTTTTAAAGCCATGAACATACTGAAAGTGGTCTCACGTAAGAGATCGAAGGACGATGATGGTGTTCTGCCACACATTTATACGGTCGAAAATGGGCTATGCCTCAAGACTCTTCAAGAGTCATGAGTTACGTATGACTCCACCCGGGAGTCACACAAAAAGCTTCTTGATGGCGTACACCATCATGGTATTCGTATTGTCACAGATGCTTTGCGCACGTCCCCTTTACCAAGCCTCCTTGTCGACGCGAACGAACTGCCTCTAATTCTGAGACGAAGGATGCTAGCCTTGCGGTACGCGATGAGAATCCGTCAGTTCAGGTCGCCCCCTGCGTTTGATCAGATGTTCTCCAGGGATCTGTTCCGGACATTTTCGCAGGGGACAAGGGTAAAAACGCGACCACTTGGTGTTCGGGCGAGCGAGTGGCTGAAGGATGGCGGAGTCGATGTGAAACAGGTACAGCCACGGACAGGTACGCCCACTAAACCATGGATATCGGTCGCCCCGCCTTGCGACATGTCGATGACTCGCTTCTCAAAGCTCAAAGCTCCACTTCGACTATCGAGCTGAAACAGGAAGCTCAGAAACTAATATCGAGCACTCACAGCGGATCGGCCCACTTCTATACGGACAGGTCAAAAACGTCTCTAGGTACGGGCTCCGCCTACATATCGTCGCGGTGCTCTGGACAAGTAGCAATGCCTCCGGTTGCATCTATTTTCACCGCTGAACTGTACGCTGTTCTTTAGCTGTCTTGACTGCATTTTACACTTGGAGCTGTGGTCATCGGCCATATTTACCGATTCTCTTAAGTTCCGTTTTACCTCTCCAGAACTCTTTCCTTCGGAGACACATGTAACCCAGCTGCTCCTGGAATGTGTCAGATCTCTGAAAGCAGTCAGGAAACAGGTCACTGGTCTGGACCCCATGGTCACGTTGGCCTGACTGGTGACGAATCCGCTGACGAGGCAGCGAAGGCCGCGACACTGTCTCCGCCTGATAGGACGATTCAGGTTTCTGCCAGTGACCTTCATGCTGTCACAAAACGTTACATGCTGGCTGAATGGCAGAAGATGTGGGACCAAGAGAGAAGTAATAATGAGTTGAAGGCTATGAAGCCCAAGATAGAGAACTGGGCGCTGTCTCTCCGAAATGCTAGAAAGGAAGAAATGACTACGTCCGGTCTACGCATCGGCCATACCTACAACACACATAAATTTCGCCTAAGCAACACAGCAGATGTCCCCACGTGTCAGAGGTGCGGAGACCTGTTGAGTGTGAAGTATGTACTTGTCGACTGCACTCTGCTCAGCTCAGAAAGACAGAGATTCTTTGGGCGCTCCGCAACTCTGACATCTGACATCGCTTATAGGTGAATTTCCCGACATTGAGCTTGGTGTCATAACACAGTTCTTAGCTACGATTGGACTGCATGTCATTTATTCTCCCCAATAGACGCTTACTACCATGTATGTCAACTTCTTGATTAGATAGCCCATGTGACCAGTGCGAAATGGCCGCAGTAGCCGAAGAGCTGTATGAAACCCAATCACCATCATCGTGGTCGTAGCACGATGTAGCGTCTATGACGAAATCTGCAATCTTCGTACAGACAGGAAAACTGATATACTACGATGTATGGGGCCCTTAATCACTTCTCCATCCATTTTATAAGAGGTGTTTCGTCTGGTCTTGTGGAATAGGTTTATGCACGGTTTACGAGCTGGAGTTGGGCGTTCATTCCTCGTCATCTCCATGCGCCTTTTGATTTGCTCATCGATTGACTGGTTAGAACAGCCATTATCTACCAAAATTTATTTCACCCTATTCAGTTTCGCGTCGAGCGACACCCATTCCGAACAGTTACGGAAAACACGCCTAAGAAATCCTTTAATGACGTTAAGCTTATACCTTAAGATGTAAAATATAATAAGACATGTATATGATATATACGTCTTAAGACATCTATCTTAAGATCATAACTTATATAATTGAAAACTTGCCTTTGGTAAGTACTACCCGCAAGGATTCATTCTGAGGATGAAAAATGTATTTTTCGAAACGTCATTGTACGTTCTATACTATATGAGTGACTTTGTAAACCTGATATCGAAATTCTCAAAGATATGGAAAGCGACAGCCCGAACCATCGAAAAAACTCTGAAGAAACTAGTGAAAGCCGAGACGACCGTCTCGTTTAACGAAACGTGTAAAAATTGGAATATTCCACCTCATTTTACAAATATATATCTATATATATATATGTATATATATGTATATGTGTGTGTGTGCGTTCATATATCATTAAGTGGTGGGCACGGTTCTGCGGGTGCGTTAACGGCTATTTAGCGAAACTAACTTTTTCGCTAGCGGATTAGCGTTTCCGCTACCTTTGAGAACCAGTGGCGGACCTACTAGCCTCTGCTAAATTTAGTTCCGCTAACTTTAAGTCCGCTAACATTTTCTTCGCCAATAAAGTAAATAAAGCCAAACGGCAAAAACATTTGTAAACCCTAAAATCATGCATGTTTCTTCCTGCCTGTCACGAGCGTGTCTGCAACAGTTAGTCGAGCACGTTATTGGCTGACGACGTGTAAGCACAAGACGTTGCTCGACGCAGCAGCAACTGAGCAGAATTGTGCAATTCTACACTTCAGTTCAAGGCCATAGAGTGTCCAGGCACCGGCACTTGAAACGGCCCTGGAATCCCTGACGTCGCTGAACCACCAACGCCCGAGCCAACGGACACGTGCGTACAAATTTTCCATATTCATCGCTCATTATCGGCTTCTCCAATTAGGTTGACAAAAAAAATTGCATCACGGGAAACTTATTTCATAAACTTTCCAAACATGGCGTTTTTAGGGCCCAGAAAACCTAGTTTGTGGAAAATAAAATGTTATACAAAGCCTTGCGCCCCCTCTAGGCAGCGCGCCGATTAGCAAGCGTCCGCGTTGGATGGAGCCGAACGTGATCCGTGCGAACATGATTGGTGGAGACGACTTGACGTCCTGTGACGTCACTGGTGCGGAATGACACCGTTGTTCCCATGCAAGTGTCAGCCCCCTGGTGCAGTTCACTTACGACATACGCTGTCGTAAACATATTTTCATCAGTTTAATGAGTCTGCAAGCTTTCGCAATGGAAAGTGAGGGCAATTTTGTTCGGCCTGAGGTTGTTGGGCCGGTTGAGTAGCCTGCAGGGGTTGTTGGTGAGGCGGAGACCGCTCAGGCTGAGGGCCAGGTTCTCCAGGACTAGCCCGACCAGGAGTACCAGAGCCCGCGGCTGCTACTGGAGGACTGTTTCGTCTTTAAGTCAGGGGTTAAGAGGAACGCCAGCTTTTTGTGCCTCCGGTTCGTCTTGTGCCAGCCAAGCAGGCCACTATTACGGGAAACGCCTCGAGCATCTGCAACTTGAAGTCGCATGTCAAGAGGAACCACCAAGAGCGTGCCATCCAGTTTGAGAAGATCAAGGCCGGCTCTTTCCGTGGGAAACACAAGGAATCTTCTGGTAGCAGTGCCAGTAGCAGGAGCAGCAGCCAGTTGTCGCAGCCATCTGCAAAAAAATACGCTAGCCCACCACTGGTGAGACGTTTCGCCAATCATCTGTTGGCACTGGCGCCCGTCAGTCTGTGGTGGACACAGGAGCTGTGGACCTATTCGTCTGCGACATGCACCGCTGCATGTAGCGAAGCCTCCCACCTTTGTCAGCCTAAGACGCTGAACCCAGCAAGACGTCGATTTCCCCCTGCACCCTGAGCAGGAGGAGCTTGGCCAGCCATGGGCAGCTGGAAGACTATTCGATATATGTATATATATATATATATATATATACATATATATATTGCAATGTAAACTTGCTTTTTTATTCAAATTTTTTCCATTCTGGTGCAACCTTGTCTCATCAAAACCTTTAGAACCGCATTTTCATTATAGTTAGGATGATTTTCATGTTTTTATTTTTAGCCGTACTAGGAAGGTACCACAATAATTCCAAAATCGACGTTTTACATAATTTCGACCTTTCTAAAGCGGCTCATGATATCTTAATATTATTGCCAATTGTTGTAATGCTGTTTAATACTGAGTTTATTTCAATTCTAAGATTAATCAACATTAATAGACATAGTCACTCAGTACTCTTTTTAGTCATTATCTTTTCATTTTGTAATTTATGTCTTTTTAAGTTCATAATTATTAATTAGGTTTTGCTGAAGGGTGTCCAATGGGTGGCGACCACCGCGCACTGCTGGTCGGCCCACATGTCCTACCTCGATGACGGCACACTGGCCGCACCCCAAGACCCGCACAAGACAGCACGCCGTCCTGGCTTGCTCTCGGCTCAGGGGACGTCGCACCTTTGATTGTTTTTGTATATTTTTGTGTATTTGATTTGATTGTTCTCGCTCAGGCTATGGCGGACAACCATAGCAAGTTCCACCTGAAGCGCGAGGTAACCAGGACCACAATGAACAACGGCAAGAATTTTTCCAAGGTGTCTCTAAAGTCAAATACAGGAGCTGAACTCTTGCCAGCTATTCCCGAGCATACTGCCCATCCGGACGTGGGGGGCGTCAAGGATGTGGACCTGGACGTGTATCCCGAATCTGGGGCTAAGAACGAGGAGAACGTGGAATTTTCTGTTGAGGCTTTCCTTGACGAATCGAAAGGCCTGGGCCACAACCTGCCAGTGCACATGAGATGTGCGGCCCACACATTCAACTTGGTAGCCAGCGTGGATGTCGACAAGACGCTTAACAGCGCTTCATTCAAGTCGGCCTGCAGAAAGGCACAGGCGCCCTGGAACCGGTAGAGCCAGAGCACGGTGTCGGCAAACAGCACTGTTGAACAATTTGAAGAGGGGGCTGGTGGTCCCCAATAATACCGGATTGAACTCCGCCTATGACTCTGCTGTACTCAAAGACCCGCTGCCGAAGAAGAGGGGAGCTGCCTACAGGAGGATGACGCAGATGAAGCTGCAGACCTTTACTGACTCTGAGGCCGGCTTTCTAAAGGAGTACGCTCAGGTGATGTCCAATGTTGTCAATGCCTTGGATAAGATCCAGGGAAGGACCCTTTCGGGGCCCTTCAGCCAACTGTCGCGGCTACTGCCATGAAGTTGAAGGAGACCGAGTCCAAAGGTCTCCTGTTCTTCAGTTCTCTGGTGGACGAGATGCTATATAGATAGGCAGATATCACGAAAAGGTTTACCCCTCCGGTCTGGCTGCTGCTTACCGCCCCAGGTTTCACCTGTTCTGGCTCGAGAAGCATAATCACAGCTAACTCTGCAAGGTAAAGAAGGTCATGGGGACCGCCATGGAGACAGCCGTACGGGAGACCAATGAGGAGGGCAGGAGCTCCACCAGCATTAGGATGAGAAAGACGATTTCTTCGTTAGCATCACTCAGTCCTAGGGGAGCAGGAGCTATAGGTCACTGAAGACCAGGGCACAGAATTTGGTAAAGACCTGGCTGGAGGCTGGAAGGAGGTCCTGACCGAGGTCGCCTTATTTGGTGAGCGTTTTGATCGACCTGTTCATCAAGTACAACACAGCCATTCCATCCAGCGCTGCAGATGAGCGCCTCTTCTCCATAGAAAAGGACATCTTGAGGACCAAGAGAACCACCCTGTCAGATGCCAGCTTTGAGAGACTGGTATTCCTGAAGGTTAACCAGCTCACGTTGAAGGGATGGAGAAGGAACAGGAGGTAAAGCTAGAGTGAGTGCATTACCCTTGATGAAATACCGCAGCTCTTGTGGTCTAGTAGGCTTCTGGTTTTATGTGTGTTTTGGACATCTCTAGTGCTCTTGTTGGCCTGGTGCATCCTAGTGAGTCTCGTGGTGCAGTTCTTTCATGTGTTTTTTGTGGTGTTATGGACCTTATTGGAATAGTGGTCTTATGGCCCTAGTGGTTCTTGTAGTCTTCATGTCATTGAGATGATCTCGCCGTTTCGGTCCACTGCAGAGTGCTTGGCCAATTGAGCAGGTGGCACTGCCTGCAGCTGGGATGATTAATGGACATGACAAGAACAGTTGTCCCTCCTATTTCACACCTGACTGTTTGCAAAATTTCAAGGCCCTGAAACTGCTTTTGAAAGATACTTTGATATTTAACACCTTTATAACATAAGAACCAGTATCTACAAATAATCAGCGCAGTTGCGCAACAATATTCCAAGGAACACAGAGCACATGAACGCAGAAAGACAGCAAAGCGCCTTAAAATTCAACCGTAAAACGACACAAGGTCAGTCACGCTCGACCCAGCTCCCGGCTATGGGTTTCCTGTAGAGGTCCTTCCTCCTGCTGGGCCTTTTGCTTCCGCAGGGTCTGCTCCGCCCACTAAAGGACACGCTTCCTGGCTGCATTTTGAAAATCTTGCATTTTCTCATTGAGATATTTTGTTATGTTCTTAGAAGTACATCCTCCTTTGAAGATCCCGTAGTCTTCATGCAGGTTTCCAGCTCTCCCGAAACAAAACAAATGATCAATAGTGAGAACAACACCAAATGGTAAGAGCCAGGGCATGTCCATGGTACAATAGGGATTCCTATGGTAGAGCCAAAAAGCCGAACCGAGGTTAAATTTGTACAATAAAAATGAGTCGTTAAGAATATTTCTTTTAAAATGACGATTTCGTGAAATGTGAAGGCCGAATATCACAAAGCTGTCGTACTGACCGTATGTAACTTGCAACTGGGGTCGACTCCGCCCCGAATCGCAGTGTTATAATTGAGTCAACTCTGGTTCTGACTCAACAGATTCGACTCGGCTCTGGCTCGACCAAATTTTGGCTTACTCTTGAGTCGATTTCAACTCAGAGTCGGAGTCACGTACAAGCCTGTCGCCGACACGTCGACATGTCAAGGCTTGCGTTCAGCATTGATGAGACCACCAGGATTCAGCCCCGTTTATGACCAACGAGAGCTATCTCTTGTGCAATCGGATCATCTCGGATGGAATAACTCACGCATGCGAGGGCCTTGCCAGCCTTGGTATGAGCTTTAAGTAGGTCCTGTTGGCGGCGCACGCGCGGCTAGCGCCGTCTCATGGAAAGCTAGTACCGGTCGTAATCGGCCAGCGGATCATGACCACCTTCCGGCTTTGGAAAATCTGCAGACACGAGTGTCTTCCGGCTCAGAGGAGCGTGTTGCCACAGAGCAGTGAGCATTCAGGTCCTCGATCGACGAGTCGTGGAGCGGTTCTGTTCCGGTCGTCGGGGACTGCTCTGGTCGTCGGGGGCGTCTCCGGCGACGAAACCGGGCCAGGACCAATGACGTTACCGGTCGCCAGCCGCCCGCTGTCTGAGCGGAAGGCACGCGACGACGCCTCCACCGTCGGCGCGACCTGGAAGCTGGAAGCTGGAAGCCCCACGTTTTCATGGCTCTTCGACCAGGTGTATTGTCCCACTGACGGCAGGCAACCGTGCAAGAGATGCAGGAAAAGCAACTAGCCTTGAGCCGAACTCGTGCCCCTCCAGCTCGTCGCCAGTCTCCGACCGACACTTTCTAGAACTTGTCCTTCCATGTTTCTGACCAATATTACGCACCACCGGGAGAACGTGGGAAAGGCGTCTTTGGAAACGATGATCCTGCAGAATGCGGAAGGTTGGCAAAGCTCATCACGAGGATCAGTGAAGGTCATGCTGAAGCTTCTGTTAGGACAGCGCAGTTCTATTGTCTCGTTAACTTTTCGTTTGTCTTTCATTCTCCATTGGGAGCGAAAGCGTGGGACAGGAAAGAGGAAAGGGAAGCATAAAGTGGTGTCTGACGACCCAGTTCAGACGGCGAAATACGTAAAGTTACCGATGGTGATCTGATATGGGCATACAATGTCGACGGGGACCTTACCAAAAAAATCGCATTGGCTTTGTCTATCTCGCGACTTCCTGGGACGGGAGGAAGGGGCGTCGGACGCTCCCACTTTTTTTCTTCCGGATAACTCTAAACAAACGGCGCAGCAGGCAGGGGCGTTGATTTGTATTCTTTTGAGAGGGCCCTGCTCTCCCCCATTGTTGATTTGGGCCCCGTCAAAACGTTGGTTTGGGCCCCCAAATATTTTCTGCCGGTTTTTAAGTAAATGGGCAATAATAACGAAAAGAATGGTCGCAATAGATAAGAGATAGGCAAAAAGTATAGAATAAAACATCTTATTTGATATCTATATCAAACAAAAAACAAAAACAAAATAACAAAACTTAGTAACAAAAAACTTACAAATATCCATTGATCAAAACAAAGTGGGCTAAAGCCGTTCAGAAACCCACATTTGGGGGAGGTTAGGTTGTCGGACCCTCGGCTCGGCCCCCAATTATTTACAGAATTCGGCACCTTGCGGCACAGCTTTGTAAAATTCTCAGCATTCGTAATACATTTTCTGTGCGTATTTTCTCGGACTTTTGTTTTTTAGGTCATCCAAGAACATGCCAAAGTAACTTAGATTTTCGCGTTTTTTGCCATGTGTTCTGATCCTCCTTTTTTTACTGTTTTCCGTTATCAAAATATTAGTAATGCGAAAGATTATTGGTAAATAAGATAAGATGTAGATAATATATATAATAATATGATAAATAATATTAAATAATAATATGATATATATCTTTTATATTATATATTATATAATATATAATATATTATATTACATATAATATATTATATTGTATAATATTATAAGATATAGAAAGATAGATGCGGACGATGTGCAGCGTGTACCATAATGTCATCACAGATCAGTGTAGTCAGCCCATAACACCGCTCCAGCTCATCACACGCCAAACTTATGTCACTGCGTTTGTTTAGATATGGTGTTAATTTGGGTCGAAAACCAGTTGTTCCAGCCGTCTGAAGACCTTCCAATGCAAGCGCACCAATGCAAGCAAACGATGGGGTTTTATATATTTAAGTCTGTGAGCTTCCACGGGCCGTATTAGCCATACTTAAAAGTAACATTGAATCGACGTGTTACTGCCGTATGACTTTTGTTAACTTTTGCCACCACTTTTCACAGGAAGACGTGTATAAGCACTCTATGTATACCTGTTAACGTATTTCGGTGTTTTATGTCTGTGATCTCCGATTTGTACGCAGAAAAACTCACGCCTTCAGTCGGTCAAACTTTGACCTTTGACGCAACCTGTACCTAACTAAATTAGGTATAATATTAAGGATAAGATATAACATTAAAATTTAAAAGTGTGGTGCCCGGACTCATATAACTGAGGTTGAGTTATTAACGTTTGAATCAGCCGAATCAATAGCCTGTGAAATTACTGGACGGGGCGTTCCAGCCCGCAAGTGCAAGGTGGCGAAAGATGCCAACCACCACCGTTTTAAACGGCGCAGCAGGGGCAGCAGACTACCGTTTTAAGTCTGGCATGATTCTCAGAAGGGTGGTGCATCTGAAACATGCATCTCAACCGTTCCCTCGAAATAAGCTTACGGTCTGCTATATCTGGAAGAGCCACACCACGGCACCGTGGGATTGAGATGCCTTTATGATTCAGCCAGCAAATGCTTGAACATAGCTGTCGAATGAGACTTTTATGTTATATTGTGTGTCTAGTGAATATACTGGGAGATCTCAACGCAACGCAGTACGGTATGCGATGTAGTATACACTGGAAACAGTTTGACCAGCCCTCTTATTGTCACAAGCTGGTTGCTAATGAAGCCATTGAAAGAAGTAGCAGAAACGATAATCAAATGAACTTCGTAAATGATTTCATTATATACGAGCACCTGGATGATGGAACTTGAACTGTATCTAATTCAAATGCTACCCCGGTTTCGTCTCAGGTGCATTTTTTTCATAAAGTTATCCCGAACGCGCTGAAGTGGGGAACGTTGGCACGAGCTTTCATGCTAAGCCGAGCTTGTTGCTAAACCCTGTCCTGACCTGACCCTGACCCCGGCACCCAAGTAGGGTCAGGGTCCAAATACGGAGCTGGCGCTGATGGGTCTTTATCATGCCGTGCGGCTCCACCACACAGCTGACACGGTACACGGGTTGACCCTTTCGGTTTTGGACTAGATATAAATGCCCGTCCTGGGACTTGAAGTCAGTGCCCGCCATGCAACGGACCTGTTGTCCAGCTCCTTATTCATCAGGCCACGGCGGCGGCTGATGGGTAAGGAACATCTTGCTGTTAGGACAAACATAATATGTTTGTCTTAATAGCAGAAACTCAAGATGATTCGCGTCTCGTAGCCAACCTCCGACAATGTGGGCGCGAAAACCCAGCCGTTGCGCAGGCGTCCTTTTTGAGCGTTGCCCTGTCGCGGTGTGAGCCTGTCCCAAGACGCTGGGGTTCTCTGGAGGGCTTCAGGAGCGGGATCACGAGGATGTTCGAAACGGAAGTTCCAGATTTGCAACTTAGCTGCCGATAGTTGTACGCCCAGAAGCCTTTTCCTCGCGAAAGTGATACAGAGTGGAAATGAGGTATGACGGAGGATCCTGGGGGAGGGTTAGACCCCACACTTTTCAGGGATTTAATCGTAGACCTGAGGAAATGCTTGAAAATAATTAGCCTGAAATTTTGGTCAGGCACCCATGGTTTTCCAAAACCTTTAGTCATGATCTGAGTAGCTGAATAGTTTTGACTTGGCGGTTTCCATTTATGGTCATGCGTATCGGGCCCCAATGTTTCATTTGAGACTTTCTGCAGTTTTGATATGCATTTTCTACGTAACTCAAGATAGGGAAACATATGTGGCATGGCACAAAACACTGTTGCTTTTGTGTATCACACACTTCTCTTTATCTTATCTTATAAAACATGCCCCACAATATGGCAATGCCTGGTGGTTGTGGATGATGGGATGTCTATTACATGTCTACGAGTATCCATTTGTTATGGCTTGCTAACGGGGAAGCATTTGTTTTTGGCAAAACTGTAACAAAGACAACGATCACAACTAAAAAAGGAATTTAAAGCTTCGGACTGAATATGTTGCAGAAGTGCTCCACAGTAGTGTCAGAATAGTTCCAACGTGAAGCGACTTATGAAATGGCATATTTACGTCCTCATCTCTCAAATTTTGACGTAAATGTGAGGTCATCTCATGCTCCGGAGCGACCTAAAAACTTTTGTGGCCCATCTAGGCAATGGTCAATAAACTAAAGCCTCAGCCTCGGAGGTCACACTACAAAGCAGTTCGTTAGTCACGTTCGGCAGTACAGGGGACAGTTGGTACGAACACCTCCCCAGCCGTTTCCAGAGCTGACGTGACAGGGCAATGCAAAAATGAGATTGTTCTTAAGTCTTTTGGCCGCATGATGATGCCCAGTTTAACCCTTTTAAGCCGCCTACTGACCGTACAGGGTACCTCTAAAGAAGCCATGTCAGTGGATTCCGGTTTCCGTTGGATCCCATGACACGTAAGCTACAGGGCGCCTTTGGGGGTCCCAAAACGACTTTTCACGAGGCGCAGGGGCTAAAACTAGTGTCGCTATGAACAGCAGCGCTTCAGACTGCTTCGTCATTTCTCTGAGGTTGATTTAAGGTCGACAAAGGTCATCTATCCTTTGACTTCGGCCCAAAATCCATGAATCCTTGACTTCGGCCCAAAACGATCTTGACTGAAACCAGGGTTCAAGTGCGGATGTCACTGCCACCATGGATTAAACCCATGAATAAAAAAACGAGTAAGAATGAGTGTCTTGAAACACTTCAAACGTTTGTTACACGATGACAACAGTCGCGGTATCTTGATTTCTCCAAGACATGCTTTCGAGAAAAATGGTGTTGATCAGTGGCCTGTCGTTTTACTCCATTTTTTGAAACATATTTATTTACTCAAAGAAATTGAAGCATTAGACGAGTGGCCATAAAACTTCATCGTATGCTACCTAATAATCGCACCTGTGCAAGAATATCTTTAGATCACTGTTACAACTGGTTTTACTAGATATATTGGCGCCATATTTGAAAAACCGGCTGCATAAATTTCACTCATGGTGGCCTTGTGTGAGGCCACAGATGGTAAAGATTGTTGATCTCCCGTGACATAACACATTCTGAATATTACGGTTCATCTCGTATAACCAGTGTGTTGATATAGATCGTAAAGACGAAGACACAACAAAATCATAAAACATAATTGCCTTTTCGATGTCATATTCACATGACCCTGGATGACTTACGTACCAAAATGTGCGCAACTGGCATGCCGAGAGGCGACGAAAATATGACGATGCTCTGCCGTTTGCTAAGCGAATAATGCTGCAAAGAAAGGTGAGGGCGACAGCACGCTCCGTAGCAATGTGAGGGGTAAAATGTTTGCTTTAAGTCCGATTTTACGGAAAAATGTGGGTTGCGTTGTCTCGAACAAATACAGTGTGATCCAGTGAGACAGGTGCGTCGTTAAGTCCGATTGAAACACAGTCTTTATATCCGTCATTGTGGAAAATTGAGAAAAATGCCCGTCATTGCGTCGTTTTCGTAAGGTACCTACATTCTCCCTCAGAGGCTTCCTTTCGCATTTCCGTCTCTGGCAGCACATGAGATCACTGGTAGCGCTACCGACGCTGTTGGTCGCCATGTAACGACAGCATCATCAATACGAGACCGCCTCTGTCGTCGTCCGTGCTCCAGTCCGAGACTCTCACGTTCGGACGCCACGGCCGTCATGCGTTTCGGGCCCGCGTTGGAGTCCGAGAGGGGTTTGACCTTGAGACCACAGCGCGCGGGCAGACGACGTCCCTGCCTAGTGCCGTCTGCGGTCGCCTCTCCCAGAGGATTGCAACCCCGGCCAAGGCAGGATGCGGCCCCGCCGATCGAATGGGTAAGCCTCGGACACGGCCGTGGGGAGCATAGCACGGTCTGACACAGCGGGACAACGTGACGGCATCGGTGCCCAGCTGATCCACGGCTCAGCGCACAGTGGATGTGCATGTCAAACGGCCAGTGATGCTCTTGCCGGAATGATTATCCTCGGGCGCACCTGTATTGTCTTCCAGCCAGGGTTTTTGTGCTGGCGATCCGCTGCCACGCTGGAACGGTAAGCGCTGACTGATGGCCAACTGACCGTGTTTTCAGTGACTGTTAGAAGCCAAAGGCTTGAAATCGTGAGGCAGCGGATCGGCGAGATCCGATTTATGGCCAGCTCGTCCCGTCGCACAGTACAGGCACCTGGGATTAATTCGCCTATCTTCGGCCTTTTACAGTAGTTTAGTGATTGAGGGCGGCACGTAGAACTAACTGCCGTGCAGAATGTCTTGTTTATGACGGACACTATAAAACTGACTGACGCTGCGTCTTTGCTGTGTATAAATAACATTCAAAGCAAAAACGAACCTCGAGGAGCAATGGCACGAAAGAGGCGTCTTATGTAATGTTGATACAACGACGGACGTGCGGTTTCGTCCAGCAATCTCGTTTCTTGCCAGCCGAGGGGTGAAAGCCGTTTCTTGGCGTGCCTGTTTTGAACTGCTAGTAAATGATTCAGGTCACGAATGCGGGGTCTGACTAGGATGGCATTGGAACTCTTTCGCACAATTTGGAAAACAATACGTTAGACCACCGAGTTATGACGCCATACTCAAGGTAAAACATACTCTGGTTTTAAGTTCCATGATCTGCTTTTTGACCTCTTCCGCAGTAGCCTTCCCCTAATACAAAGTCAGTTTTTGAAACGGGACTTACTGCTTTTTAGTATCATTAAAGAAACCGGCCTGTGAAAGGCCAGTAGCCTTTTAAAGTCAGGTGAATTCATTATCATTACTTGACCGCACATTGATCTAGATCTGTCTGATGATAGCTACTAGAGTCAGTAAGTGTTCTGTAGAACAGGTCAAAGAGGACCATGTTCCAAAAACGTGATCTTAGAATAAATGCCAAAGTGCCACAGAGTAGCATAACATTTTGTAAACTGCACTGATTAAGATGAAACGTGCTACATTGATAGAAAATGTCAAATACAACAATTCTGATATCTCGAATTTTTCGGAAATACCAAGATCGTTGACCGTAGGTCAGATAAACTTTGCAGCCTTCTACGTTAATTGTAGAAATTGTGGATCTGGTTCAGTGGTTTTGAAGTTGCAATGTACTCCCTGGTGTTTTGACGTCCTTTGCGTAGGTGATTGTACCTCTTGAATCAGATCATTTTATCCCAAATTTTCAGACCCGCCACCGAATATAATTGCTCAGTGTACAGCCTTGAAATACTTGTATGTATTCGTATGTGCCTGGAATGCACAATATTCGGCAAGAGCCTTACTTGCCAAAGATGACTTTATCCCATTTAACCAGAATGACCTTATCTGATCTTTTGAAAAGCGCTGCTTCTTGTCCATGCGCGCACACGTCATATGATCACTAGTCATAGATCTACACGAACGTATTATTTATGTGCAGTTTGTGATACTTTATCCCTCTTACTTTTTGTCGACAGAATGGGTACCTTTTCCGCTGCGAAAATAACTTTCGACCAAATATCGGGTTTTAGCATTGCGATCTTGCCCGTTCTCCCGGTATCTAGGTGGCTTGCGTGGAAAAAGGATAAAACATGCACTGATGTTATGGAATTGTGCGCTGTTTCATGTCCGATCAATGATAATGCGGCAGATGATGTGACCTACACCAGAAATATTTGATTTGTAGGTGTTAAAAGTTTAACCTCAGCTCAAATCGCATGAAGGTTGCAAAATTTACGTGCGTCCCCGAGACATTTGAGGCGTTTAGTAGCCAAAATGCATTACATACAGGCAGAAAAGAACGCGGGTCCTGTAAGTACAAAAGTGGAACATTTCGCCTTCATTTTGAGTTTTTTCCAAATTTAGATAGGATGTTTTTATACTTAGAATAAGGATGACAATGAAACTAAACAGTCTCTAAACAGTTTAGAAAGACAAAAGCAGTAATCGACGTTTCGGCTTTATGATTGCCTTTATGAGGAATGCTGATGAAGGCAATGCTGAAGCCGAAGCGACGATTACTGCTTTTTGTCTTTCAAAATATTTTTGTTTCATTACCATCTTCATTCTCCGTCGAATTGTGCAATACTCGATTATCAGTGTTTTCTGTCAAAAGGGTCAAAACGTAATCTGGCCTAACATGACATCTGGCGACCTTAATATTGAATTTGTTGGAACGTATTTAATATATGTAATAATGCTTAACACTGATTATTAATAAGCAGTGTGCCATAATAATAACAAATAATAATACATAGATATATATAACAAATATGAAATGATCTCTGGTGACATTACTGACATAACTGGACCAAATCTAAACGTTTTCATCTAGTTTGTTCTAGATCTTTCCCATGGTGTTTTTGCTTTATTCTGTCGGGATTATAGTTGTCGAGATCTTGAGGTTCTCATGAATCCTTCCCGGTCCAGCGAAGGTAGATCCGGAGGCCTGTCCGGCCAGGCAACAGTGGCTTGCACTTATTGTAAACAAAAACAGTTATTGGCGTGCAACATTCCCTTTAAACCAGATACACATCGATAGGCAATGGAAATCACGCATTTGCCTGACTTCCGGTCTTATTGCATCCCAGTACTCAGCAGAGCTGAGTCAAACCTTTATAGAAAGCTTGGGTACCGAACCACACCCGTTTTTCGAACGTGAAACCAAGACCGAACACGGTCATGCTCTTGAAAATGATGGCTTTCCGTTAAATCTTCGTCTTATCCGTCCCTTTGTGCCTGGTTCGGAAAGGCTCATACGAAGAGTCTCACACAACTTTTACTGGCACTTAGTTTGTCAGCACTGTAATTATCATCACGTGGGGTCATTTTAGCACGATCGGTAGGTGCATGCCCAAGGAAAAGTTTGCAGAGTACTTTTGCATTTGAAACAGTTTCCTGCATGTCCATGAGTATTTTCACAGCCTGTTACTGCACTCTGGAATTTTTGGAATTTGGACCAGAGCACAAGTTTGCGAGCTGCATCGTGCACTGTCTAACGGACTCCACAAGCCCTTAATTGACTGGACTGTAAAGCCTTGCGTCGAATTGTTGATCCTCTACTGGTAATTTGCCAGCTGACCAGGAGGTCAAAAACCGATCGCCGAAGCGACGCGAACCTGACTTGCCAGAACGGGAAAACCAGCGCCTTTCCAACTGGGGAGTTCGTCACAACACTGTCGCCGGTCGACTTGGCGACGAGGCCGCCAAACGACTTCGAGGACCACGAAATGGATATTCCAACCAAATTGGTGCCTGCCTGCCCACGAGTATAGATACCCCAACAGATAAAAAATGTAAATGGATATAAATGACGTAAAAAATGCAAATAAAAATGGACCTATTAATGGCTGCTTGGACTCATTCGATAATCCTGCAGGTTTTATTTGGATGTGCCTTTAACTGATGCAAATCAGTCTTGGTCCATCGAAAAACTGATTAACCGACAACACAGAGTGACCGTAACAAGATATGGGTAACGTTCCTTATATTTAGTACACTAGGCTCAGACTGTTTTGTCTTGGTGAGTGCCGGTGCTCTTTTGGTCACAGAAGTATTTTTACTTTACAAAAAACATTTGCATTCTTTCAATCGTCCTCCTGTTTACATGCTATCCGTCTTCCATATAGAGCACCGATGGAACTTGCGACCATTTCCAGCCGTTTTGTAAAACTTTAACCACTGAAATTAACCGTGTTTCTCTACAAAATATTACCGGTCGATTTGCTCGTATAGAGGTGTAGACAAATCCTTAGGCCTAAACTACATTTTGACGGCCTCAAAATTATAACTGTCAGTTCAGAGGCGGAGTCAAAGGCTTAGAAACGAGGAAATGTTTGCGTAGAAATGCTGGTCACTGGTTTTGAGATTGAACGGAGACGTTTGTGATGTTCTACCTTAAACTAAACTCTTAGAGTATCATTATTCATTTTTTCATCGTGAACTGGAGAGGGAGTTATTTACCGTTGAGTGGTGCAAGTTACGGGACTATTTTAGATATTTACAAGCATGTTTGGGTCCTTGTAGGATGCACTCCAGTCGTAATCACGCCAAAATTGAGAACCAGAGGCAGAAGTAGAAAATGGGGAAGAGGAGAAACGTAAGTTGAATTGTTTAAAGTTTAAATGTCTGGACAGAGAAATGCATCCGTTCATGACAGTATGAGTGTGGAATGGATGAATACATGAGAACTGAAGTATGATATTCATACTAAAGAGGATTCAGTTTCCCTGAAAAGGGGGTACGGTTATTTCACCATTGAGTAACATAACTTAGGGAACTGTTCCAAGTGGATAAAAGACATGTTTTTCTTTCTTGAAAATTCCCTTGTAGTCGTAAGTGTATTTTTGACACCAAAGATGGTAATCAGAGGCGTTTGCAGGGGAAGATACGGATGAATAAGATCAATAGTTTGAACCATCAACATGTTGATGATGTGAACCGCTGAACACCCAACATTTGCTCGCTATTGACTGGCAAGGGACGTTTAACCTCCCCCGGCATATTGCCTAGATATCTCCCAAACGAACACACGCAGCGTTCTGAAATTTTCGGCACATTTTCTTACATCACATATGCACATATCGACAAAAATAAAAAGTTGGGAGCAGAGGTCATCTCAGGTCGCGTCTTAATGGCGCCACAGAGACGATCATATTTTGCGATTCGTCGTCCAGTTTTACTTCGCCGTTGTATTGTCGGCGCTTTCACTATGTATGGTGGCTATTGCTTGCTCTGCATACTAGCATGACCTGAGACTTTAATGTGGATTACATATGACCTCATGCTAAGTCATCCTAGGTCAAATATGCATTTTTCATCTTTTGGATGCAATAAGAATACATTTCATTTTGGGCGCGGCCATATCGATTACCAAATTTTCCTGCAAGAAACTGCACGTACAGCTTGTGCAGCAGTCCCTTGCAACATTGTAGTATATTTTGATAGTTTGACCTTTGGTGGTTTTATGCAGATGTCAGCTTGACGAGTAAAGTGGTGGTAGCTGTTTGATGTTCTGGATGACCGGTATGGAGACATCGGCCTTTGCAATGTTGCGCAACATTTCGTGGAGAAGTGCAACATGGGACAAACTGACTTGTAGGGTCATCCAGAGATGTCAGGTGGAGGTCAGTAGTGTACTCGTATTACTCTGAGTTTGAAACTAAAAATGTTGTAATATTGTATATGCACGGTAATTTGGGCCATATCAAGGCTAATTTTTGCCTATGCCTATTTGAAAGTATCTGTTTTAGCGTCTCCGAGTCAAATGAACCAGATAACATGAATTCCATGATACATTATAAGGGAGGTCGAATTTGGCCTGACTTGTGACCTTGGCCTTGTGTGGCCTTGGGTCAGGTTACACTTACAATATAAGATCAAACTGCCAGGAACGTATTATCACGCAAACTTCAGTCTCTTGCAGCTTTTCATTATGATTAAGCGACTCCAGAAAAAATGGTCGCATTTATGTGTTGGCCTGACCCTTATCGTCATTAGTAACCACAGAATGTGTATGTTACAAGACCGCAAGGTTGAGCGCTATCGATTGGCGTTTGAATCAGCCGAGTCGAATGGTCGGTTCTCGAGACAGACAGGGGGGGGGGGTTAAACTTCCCCTTCCCATTCAATGGAATGTGGCGAAACACCATAGTCAGTACCGCGTTGGCACTCTGCGTCGCACGGGAGAAATAAGAGGGTCGCATAGCTGATCAAATTATGCAAAAACGTCGAAACATGTTCCCTCCGAAACCTTCTCTGGAACTGCCACTGGGGGCACCGCAGACTGAAGTGGATGCACAAGGTCTAAAAAAATGAAGTTTGGAAAAGTCATCAACTTTCAGAACCGTGGCTTATGAGGGTTGGCACCAGCAAGAGGAACCTCAACGGGAGCAGAGCCTGCCCCTGCCCCTTCACAGGAACATGGTTCAGCAGGATACGGGAACACACCAGTCAAGTCAGATATCCCTACTCAACAAACAACTACACCGCACCTACGTCGGAACTCATGACCGATGCATCATGAGATATCCATGGCAAGTATAACTGGCAGCTACCGGTCACCTTTAAAAAGGGCAAATCCTTTTAAAAAGCGCAGTTTTGCGTATTTCTGCACATTTTGCAAGTGAATTTATTGTCCCTTCGAAACGTCAAATGCCTGAACGATTTAACTCGTCTGGGAATTAATGCCTCCCGATAATCTCACGAAACAGCATTAGCCAGGACAAAAAGAAAGTATTCCGAATTTTACAGCCCTCAAATCCAGTCCTGCAACGTCCTGGTATGGAAACCATGGCAACTATCCCTCTCCCTACCACCGCCATTATCGCCAGCACCACTACCACCTTCATTTTAGGGTCGTTTTAGGGTGTTGATGTTTGCTATTTGCAAGCACTGATTTCGGAATGATCGAAAGCTGAGAAGGAAATAAAAGCAAAAAAGGAAACTAATGGAAAGACAATAAAATCCTTGTACCACAAAAAGGACCCATACCATAAGACAAGCTAACGGCCCTCAGGCGGAAAATCGGCCTCAAGATCTGGTAGGAACTGACAGTTGACGGCATCTGCTTTTCATAAAGCCAACAGTCAAGGAATCAATTATGGTCGTATTAGGAGCGCTCAAAATCAAAACAACTGATTACCGCTTTTGAAGTAAGAGTTAACGCTGTTCTTTCTAAGATGACGGATTTCTGAACGAATCATGAAACGTCACGTGTGTGGAGTTTGAACCACGTGGACATTTTCTTTAATCCCATAGCTTCTAATGAGACTCCCATCAATCCTGATATTTCTGTTAAAAAAACCGTGGGATCTTATCTCCGAAACCACTTGAAATTCCCGCCCACCGTCTAGACGAGACCGCCTAAGCCGGCGCACCTCTGCCGGTCAGGCGAATCGCACGGGGATCTGCAGTTTCACAGGATAAGACGATCGGCATGCCTTAAACGAAATGTGGGTGCCTGGTTCGGGTTATGCCCGTAGATACAGCTTCAGTTGTTCGTCGGTCAAGAACATAGCAAGTGTGGTTGATGAAATTAAAGTGCATCGTTATTTGTGTTCTCCACCATTATTGTGACCATCTTGTCATCGATGAATGAAAGAATGAAAAATGGCGTGGAATAAAATGGATCCCTCTATAGGAGATCCCTCTATAGATCTCTAGATCCCTCTATCCCTCTATAGCAATTTGCGTGGATACACTTACCTTAGTCTTGACTACCTAGCTCCTGAGCTATTGGAAGCATTATTGCGTCATAGGTTCCGTGCGTCCTAGGTCAGTAGTCTCAGATATTCAGTATTATGTGCTTACATGAATAGCTTGTCTATCTTTTGAAAAAAAAAATGTTGAACAGGCCATCATATTTCAAGTCACTGTGACTCCATTGCCTCGCTTGTGTGGAGTGTGGAGATGGTTTTCGGCATGATTTTATTTAGCTTTCTCTCATTTCTCTGGGACTTGTCTCGGCACAACTCTGACGGACTTGACCTGGAACTCGACAGAAAACAAGTCACGAATGACGCACATGCCAGGTTTAAAGGTCATATCAGTTACATATGACCCACTGGAGGTCTACGACGTTCATTTCTTAATTATCCACAGTGCTGTCTTCCTTTTTGTTTAACGCTATACCCGGCAGGGGGTAAATCCGCCCCCCCTCGGGTTTTTCGCTTGTCAACTTCAGGCTTTTTTGACGCAGCTTCACGAAACTTGGTGACTCTTTCTGGCTATTCTTTTTACGTGCCGTGACAAAATTTAACAATTCTGTTTTACTCAGGGGCGGAGCCAGGCAGCGTTTTTGGGAGGCACCTCAGGCCATTTTTGGCCATGTTTAGGGTAAAAGGGAAATGTCTGTCAGAATTAGTGTTTTTAAGATAGAACGTAAAAATTTGTATGGATGTATAGCTAAATAGTTGGGCAATGTGCAGACACAATTTTGTTTATGTAAGGCCACTTTACAAGGTCACGTCAAGGTCAAAGCTCAAAATTTGGTTTTATAGCGATAATTTCGGCGCTATTTTTTCGAGTGCCAAATCTGGAACATATGTGGCGTAGAAGAGTACTTTCTAATTGTGTATGAAGTTTCGGCTTAATATCAGGTTGAGTCACGGAGCTATGACCTAAAACGTCAGTGCGCGTACCCTATATCACAATAGCCATAAAATGGAGTTTTTGAAATAATGTGAATTCAAATGATGGAAAGCGTTCACAGATAATATTAAATGCACACAAAATCATTTTAAACGACTCCAAGGTCACTGGAGGTCATTTAAGGTCAAATGTCACAACCTGATCTGCAGAACGTGTGACCATGACAGTTCCCCCTTTTTCATGTCCCTGGCACCACCTGTGCCAACATCATACAAACCTTGTAATACGATTTTTACTTCTTTAGCATAACATGCCAGCAGAAGCCAAAAAAGTGTTTTGCCTTTCTTCTTCATTCATTTGTTGAAAAAATAATCCTCCTATTTTTGAAACCCTGTGAACGCTTATGGATTCTCTCAAAATTCCAAATATGTGTACCAACGGTAAAAGTCCCAACCATAATCTCTCGATTTATGCCAGTTCCGTCAAAATCGGTCCTTAAACAACGAAGTTATAAGAAGTCCAAAAATGCCCCTAATTTTGAAATTTTTGAACCCCTGTATCCACTCCTTTCAAAATTCTGATTATAAAAATGTAATTTACGTCATGGCAAATCGATTGCCATTTGTTGCGACGAAATCGGATGTGTAGTTCTCCAGATTTGGGGGGGTGAATCCGCCCCCCTGCCGGGAATCGACCATACCGTCTAGCCCTCCGGGAATAAGGTTAAGCCACAAGTAATTTTAGAGAGTAAGGTTTCACTGATACAAAGAAAGAAGTACATTTTTTGGAGGCTTCGTGTTAACCCTTTTCCCGTGCCCAGCGCTAGGGCGCTTTTCCGTATGGGAGGCTTATTGTCCCCCTTCCGTGATCTCGTGAACTGCCCGTCCGACAATCTTTTTGTAAAGATTGCCGGATAATTTACAAACAAACAAAGGACAATCTTTTTATAAACAGGAGTGCTGAAAATCTTGAAAACGGTGGATACAGAGGGGCAAAGAGTTCAGAAAAGAGGCTTTTTTTGTTTTCACTCCCCTGTTCATGGATCGAAGCTGATGCAATTGGCATGAATCGATCGCTTATCAGTGAGACTTTTCCTTTGGCCCATACGTTTGAGGTCTTTGGGAAAAACCATGGGCGTTGACAGAGCTTGGGAAAGTGGAAATGGTTTTTGAAAGCCGGATTAAAACGGAATTTAAAGATGTTTTTAGCTTTCGCTGTTCATGTTATACTTAAGAAGTACAAATCGCATTACGTCGTTTGTATAAAAGTGGCATAGTCGGCGCCATAAAGACATAAAGAGGGGAGCTGTTATTGTCACATGTTTACCAGGTCAGCTACGGCCCTTGACTTCAGCTGACTTCAGATGACCTCAGCGTTGTATGGAATGGGGCTGAGTTCATTTCATAACGTTTGAGAACGTTCCCAATCATTTAAATCGATTATACGCTACGCGCGTAACGTATATTACGCGCGCGGATATTTTAGGTCATAGCTCTGTGGCCCAACCTGATGTAAACCTGAAACTTATGATACATATAGACAGCACTGTGTTGAGTCACATTTGTTCCGAATCTGTCATTTTGAAAAAGCGTCAAAAGTATTCACATAAAACCAAATTCTAACTGTTCACCTTGACCTGACTTTGTGCGGTACGTTTGCCCATTGGTTTCCCTGTACATGCAGATAAATTTTCAAGTTCATTCGTAAAAACCCCAGCTTTTGCAGCCATTTTTAACCTTCAGGAGTGCCAAAAATGTCGTAACGTACCTCCCGAAAACCAGTCTGGCCTCTCCCCTGAGCAACATAGAATTACGAAAATTTAACATAAAACATAGAAAAAAAATGATCAGAAAAGCTAACACGTTTCGTAAAGCTGCTCCAAAGACCGGGGACACGAGGTCACGACAGGACACTCAGGGGCACGGGACACGGCAGGATACTGCCAGGGACACGGAGACACGACAGGACACTGTTAAAGACACGGAGCCACGACAGTATCCTGTCAGGTGCACGGAGACGTGACAGGACACTGCCGAGGGACACGGGTCACGATATGACGCTGGAAATGGCGAGCAAAAGCGGAAAGGGTTTTGGAAGCCCTCCATGCGGGATCAAGGTTTAGGACTTCATGAAAAACATAGGAACTGAATCAAGTAAATACAGTGCCGAAAGCCATATCGTTCCCTTGTGTGACCTAGGTTGACTCCGAGTCCCCTTTTCCTGGGGTTGCATCGTTTCACAACATATGTTTATATGACACGATATTTTGACAATTTTGCCCACTATTGTATCGACTATACTCCTCTGAGGGAGTCGGCATATTATCCTCGGTCTGGGCTTTCACTAGGTACGTGACATCGTCATTGACGTCTGGGTCAGCACAGATTCCTGGACGTCCAGTTTAAGGGGCAGCGATTGCCGTTTAAGCTACCGAAGTCCGTATTTTGGTCCTTAAGATATACAGTTCAGGCAAAACAAACTCCTCAGTAACTGAAAGATGGCAAAGTATCCTAGCCAATGTCAGGCTACGGAAAGGTGTCGATTTCGTGAAATGACAGACAAAAAGATGAAAAAGAAGAAATGGAAGTTGTTACTGGACAGCTAAGTTCAGATAATCGCGTGCTTGTCATTTCCCTGAAGTATAGGTAGGCATCCACGACCACGTATTCGGTAGTCCCTCAAATTCCATTAGTCTATCAGCTAATCGGCCTTTCTGTCTGCGAAAACCCCAAGGTCTATTTAAATGCCCACAGAACGACGATAACCATACACCTAACCCATTCGAGACGGGTTGAACGACCGGCCTTGCAAAGCATTATTTTTAGCACACCGCTGCTCCAAGCCAGCTAGTTGTTGGGATTCTCAGAAGATCCTGCGGCCCGCTAACCCAATCCGTCCTATCTTCCCCGGGTTGGGCCGTCGCTGACGGGGACGAGCGGTCCCTCCCAGGACGACCGTCCTCGACTCTGATCCGGCCCGGAATGGCAAACGTGGCGCGGCCAGGCCGCTATCGCCGCGTACGTCTCGGCGCGAGGCAGCGACCGCGGCCGCGGCGGCGCCTTTGCGCCCGATCCGGCCTGTAGGAATTTCCACCGCTCCGGCGGCAACTCGTCGTCCTTCGAGCGGTCGCCGCCGGTCGCGGCGATCTCACGCGCTGCAGCGTGACTGACCGCGCCCGGGCGCCCGCTGTCGGCGGCGCGAGGTGCGGCGCCTCGGCCACGATTTACTGCCCGCCGGCCGCCGAGCCCAGCTGTCGTCGCGTAGAGGGGCCGCCTCGGAGACGCACCGCTGCGGAGACGCGTTGGAGACGTCATAAGGACGCTTTCGTTAGGGAAGCGTCTTCTGAACGGTGGGATGGCCGAAATGCAGGAAGAGCGGCCAGGCTCTACCTGCTTCTGACTCAGGAGCGCGGAGAGGCATGAGCGACGTCGGGGAGGATTTCTGATCTGATGCTGCGTTTTTTTCCTTCTTTGTCCCCTACATCGAACTGTCGGGTTCCCCCCTTTCAGAACGAGAAAACTTTCGTGTCGCTGACATTTGCTGGCGGCCTAGCAGGAGTGTACGAACAATTTTTGGGAAAAAATGCCGGAGTTTATTGGCATGTGCTTAAAACGTCACGGGCACCAGCCAATTTCGGCTCTGAATGGAGCAGTTATCCGCCGTTTTTTATAAAGCCTGCTGAAAATTTGTGACTAGCGACCGTTGGGTACAACACCTGGTGCCTACGACATGAGAATGACGTCTTAACGATTTATTGCTGGTGGCATCCAGTGTTCATGAGCAACAGCGGTTGTGTTTCGACCATGAAAAATAGAAATTTCCCACACGAAAGTTGATTGTATGTTGTGCTTACTTGCTCGCCTCTGGCCACACTTGCCGGCCATTAGGGTTCCGCGATTGTTTTCTAAAACGTAGACACGAAAGTGTCCCGTTGTGCCCCCATGTTCCTGACAGTGACCTGTCACGCCTTCGTGTCCCTAAAAGTGATGTCACGCCCCCGTGTCCCTGTGTCCCTGACAGTGCCCTGTCGTGAGTCTGTGTCCTTGACAGTGCTCTGTCGTGAGTCTGTGCCCCTGACAGTGCTCTGTCGTGAGTCTGTGCCCCTGACAGTGCTCTGTCGTTATCTTGTGTCGCTGAAACCGCGTCTCTGATATTGTCTTATTAGTTCCCTGGCAGTGTCCTGTATTACCCCCGTGACCTTGATAGTGCCCTGTGGTGCCGCTGTGTCCCTGACAACGTCCTGTCATGTACGGACGTTATCTGCGACAGACACCTGCAGAGCAGTGCCGCGCCGCAGGATTAGTCATGGCCACCGTCGCGCCCCAGCGCCCCTCCCCGGCCTGTCCGCCTTGCCAGTCATCCGTGGCTCGGTATACGAGCCACATCATCGAGACGACGGGCTATTAATAACGGAATGACGGGGCGGCGGCCGCTGCCCTCGGCTCCGGCGGAAGGCCGGGCCGGTCCGGGGGAAGGCGGCTGGCCAGTTCTGACGCTGACCAGCGCTGGCCAGCGTCAGAACTGGCCAGCGCTGGCCAGCAGCGATCGGCAGGGAACGGGCCGACTCCGGCCGGCGCCAGCACGGCGACGCCCGCGGCCCGACCGTGCCGGTAAACTGCGACGCTGTCCTGTCGTCCGCGTGCACTGTGCAAACGGGACCGTGTTCAGCGCCTGCACGGCGGCCGCCCGGACCTGGGGGGATGTCGGCAGCTCGCCGGGCGGGTAACGGAAACGTTGCGAGTTTGTGTGCGAGGCTGTACGCTCGGACTGGCGAGGCTGGCGCCGCGAAGGCTGGTGGCTGGAGGTGCGAACCTCTTGCGTTTAATCAAGATCGCGGCACAGCGATAACGTTGTGCTGGACAATGTCTACGCGTGCTGTGGAGGCAAGACAGACATTAAGGTGTAGTTTGTGCAGCTTGTATCATGTAGTTGTAAACCTGTGTTGTAAACGGAGTATTCCTTGATTCACTCTGAAGTGTTTTTGTCCGTCGCTTGCATGCTGCCTCAAGCCGTGGATTCCAAGCCAAGATAAGACCGATTAGCGTCCTAGCCTTAAAAGATTGTCACAGGACGTGACTGTTGGTGATGCAATCCAGCTGCGTTTGATCGTCCGGGCAAGGTCAAATGGGAATTCCTGCCCCGCTAAAAACGTTTCGAATCGCTCCCAGGGATGCTTTTAATCCCGAAACTCCGGAGCCTTACAGGACACAGGAGACAGCTTGCGGTCATCGTTGCTATTACTTCCCTCATTGCCACGAACCGCATTTTGTGGTCGAACACGGGCGTCTGGGCTTGATTCACTGCATGGCTAAACAGGGACCAAGCCAATAACCGCATGACTTCAGAGCAGTGGAATTCTATGACAGGTTCCAGTAATCTCTCTGCAAATTGCCGCGAGGTGGCGCGTGCCTGACTTGTGTGAACAATTCCGGAATCGAATCCCTTTCGCAGCAGTGCCCCATTTGGGGATTTAACTCTTGGACGGCAAAAAGAGGAGCACGATATGTGACGATGGCGTATCCTGAGACGTGCTGGAGGAGGGGGAGGACGTCGGACTCCCCTCCTTTTCCTCTGTCACAGAACTCCGTAACCAGCGTTGCCATGTTTTGTTGCCATTTCTCGGTACATGAAGTCTGCACATTTTGATCACTTTTATCAAGCTCGTACAAGGTCATGTTACCATGACGTCATAAAGATGATGTCTTAAGGCATCACAGTTTTTCCAGTTTTCTTGAGTTTTATCGACGCGCTGGCCGTGCGAGACGGCCGAAAGTGTGCAGTGTCTTTTGCAGTGTCATGGGAGATCAACGCAGACCACTCAGGATCTCCACAGCGTCATCACATGTCAAATTTTACACAGCCGCGATCTTTTAAAAACAAGGTCACTGTGCCGGATCAGCAGCTGCTTCAGCTCGCCCTGGAATGCGTGAGCCGTCAGCTAGTGATTGCGTGCAGTCACCCACTCGGCCAGACAAGTGCTTGTGCTGCGGTTTGAGGAGCGCCCGGCCCGGCCGACAGTGCGCGGTAACGGCGGCGAGTATTGACTTCTGACGTGACCTGTGACTTGAGACATAACCCTAGGTCCGCAGGTGTGACGCAGCCGGGGTTGTACCGTCGTGAGCAGTCGACTGTCGTTCGAATCAGTCGAATCAGTCCATTGGTTGCGGAGTTAGTGCGAGGAGGCGTGTGACGACCCGTCTCAGCAAGTGAAAGGTGGCGGAATATCCTAGTAATTGCCGATATAATGCTCCTTGTCTCGTGCGGTTAAGAAACGTTACATTCAATAAATGGGTAAATGTGGTGGAATGAATTTTCGGCTGACAGGAAAGTCAACTGGACTCATCACAAAAAACAATCACTACAGCATCTGAACGTTGAACGGAACTTGCAAGGCTATGTCGTTTTATGTCATATTATTTAGACAACATTGGCACCTTGTAAACCTTAACAACAGGCTAAGCAAATATGCAGTACATTTCTTGTTATCTGTTTCCGTGATTTTGTGAAGGCATCATTGTCTTGCAACGGCTTCGACATAATCATTCAGAGTACTTTCTATAACAGAACCATATCTTTCAAGTCACGGAAGAAAAAGACA
Source organism: Capitulum mitella (assembly GCA_030062745.1). NCBI lineage: Eukaryota > Metazoa > Arthropoda > Thecostraca > Pollicipedomorpha > Pollicipedidae > Capitulum > Capitulum mitella. Next base: position 24,620,323 of record CP099846.1, read on the forward strand.
GTGGGGAAAGGCATAGAAAAGACAAATACACAAAGGCAAAGACAAAAAGACAGACGGCCCCAGTAAACCCGCGCCCGACTGTAGGTCGGGACCATGCACGCTAGACTGGGGGGGGGGGGGCGGTTGAACTCACTACTGGTGAGTTCGTGAGTTGAGCTCGCTTTAAGGTCTGAGATCAACGGATGACCTTCCCGGTTGCGTCAAAGGTCAAACGTTGGCAGAGAGTACTTTTTCACTTTACTTTTTCAGTTTTAAACGCAAATAAACGCCAAAGAATAGATGATAACGAAAAGAAACGGATATCATAGTGCTTGTCAATCAATGATGAGTCTATGTGTACACCACATGACTGTGTTTCACCCATGGAGTCCGATCCAGGTCATGGTAGGATCAACCCTTGTCAAGTGGGATCGTCGGGAAAACAATAGATGCTGAAGTCAAATGTAGCATTTCGGTTAACAAGCACTGCTCTCAAATACAATATGAATGTCATTTTAGGTCATCGTAGATGATCTAAAGCTGATGGCCAATAATTGCCTTGAATTAGCTAAACATCGTAACTTACATGCCTTAAAAACTTTTTTTACCTGATGTCCAGCACAAAACCTAATTTTAGGCATGCCGTGGTACTGTAGACTCATCACTCCGCGGCCGACGCCGTTCCACCCGTCGGATCAAGTCAGGTGTTCCGCTGCACTGCGCCCTTTTTTGATGAAATAGGAGATAAATCGCACCAAATTTATATCTTTTACATAATTCCTTACACTTCAAGTAATACGAATATATGGGATGTTTTGCGATGCCTATTTTCTATCGCATTCCCATAGATAAAAAGTGGCGTGTGTCCTGCCGCAGCTCATGACCTCAGTTTGCACCCTCAGTAATTCCGGCAGTGAGCATAAGCCTATAAATCTGTAGCATAAGTCTATAAATCTATGTATGGCCTTATAGAACACACAATTTGGGATCGATTGATATATATTTTATTATACTTTTTGCACTCCAACCGTTTTACAGTCAAACAAAACTGAAACCGTTATAAGCCGTTGGCGCCGGCGCGAAAAAATACAGCTGACATGGTTCCCGTTATGACGCCACAGCTCGTTTCCACGGCAACGTAGACGAACATTTTACCTTAAGATGAGGAAAAGATGCCCCAGAGGGTACACCAAGTTTCCGATGGATTGAGCAAACCGCTAGGAAGTTATCCTTGGAAAACCTCAAAGGGGTTGCATCAACCCCCTATACGGGCGAGGGTCAAGCCATCACCCCCAGCCCGCAAAAGGGTAAAAAAATGGTGCCCGGAGAATATATTTGGAAAGGCCAGATTGTGTTGATGAGTGATGATTTCGGTAATGAACTACGTCAGGAATGGCCTGCCAGTATACTCTCTGAAGCAGCGCACTGCGATCATACTTTTTTTCCAATTTAAGACAGTGCCAACTAACACAGTTTCATGTTACGTCAAGCAAACTTTGCCGCTCGATACATGCAAAAGCAGCAAGCAAAAGCGACTAACTTATGGGTGACAAAATTGGTTTGTTTTCCTCCAAAAACTCCATATAGAAAAATGGAGCTATACAGGCAAGAGCGATAGCGTTTACAGCGATACAAGGAATGTGTATCTTGTTCGTGTCTGGCCGTGCCAGCACGGATGGACCACAAGTTCATTTTCCATACCGGCGTTCCTTCGTGTCGTATGCAGATAGCCGCCCGAGACTGGCTGGAGAAGTAGGTGATAGCGTAATTTCCTTGTCACGCAAGCCGCCCTCAGCAGAAACACACCCTGTGTTCCTGGAATGTTTAGAACCGGCTGGTGTTTGTGGTATGTTCGAGGTTGGCCCTTCCCATGTCTGCTCGCGGTGCGACTGCACATTACCACAGCTATTGTTAGGCCGGATGTCTCAGGTAAGGCGTTGGCTATGACTCTGTGCATATCACTCACAGTTCAAGGGAAACCCGCAACTGAACGCAATCTCGTGATTTTAGTTGCGTTAAAAGCTCATAACTTCTTTGTCCAAGACATTTCTTTTTAAGCGCAAAAATCCTTTCTGGTATCAGTATGCCTTGCCGAAAGTCATGAAAGCTGAAGAGAAAAGGTGACAGGTGTCAAAAATTCATAATATATATTTCCTTTGCCGAAAACACGCGCGATATCCAAAATATTTCGTGTTTCCTTTGCAGATGACCATTCAGATTTAAATTTTATGTTATTACGTGAGTAGTGCTCGCCAAACCTAACAGAGCTGTCTTTGAAACACTCCATTTCCGTTGATCTGTATATTGTTTAATGTTACAGTAATATCAGGAGAACTGCAGGCAAAATACACGGCATTGTTTTGTGTCATATGTGACTGGCATACATGCATTATTCATTGCCGTCTACTTCATGTCATTCCCCCTCGTAACTTGATTCCGATGGCATTAAGACAAGGGTCCATGGTAAAGGGCTAGTAATTTGAGCCCATAATCCGCTTCCCAAAGACTTCCAAATATAGCCTACTTTGCACCCAGAATGTAACGCTTGGTGGCTCAGGCTTGAGTTCGGCTCTTTAAGAAACAAAGTAGGTCTGAAGTCCTTGAAAAATGACGCAGCTTCTAACAAGGCCAACACTGATATTTCTGAGATATAAGTGCAACACTGAACTCCTTTAAAAGCACCGTGCTAACACTGATTCTTTTCCCGGCCCAAAAATTACACATAAGCATTTGGTATAGACATCATTTTTAGTTCGTTATCTCGATCCAGAACTTACAGTTAAGGATACCAGTTGATTTCCAGGCCATCAAATAAATTGTTCTTTTTCGCGTCCTTATGAGAAAAGATGTACGCTTAAAATGTTTTTATGTTCAAGGGCGTCTGCGCATAAGATGAAAATTAAGCATTCGTGAGATAAGAACGCTTCATCGTTTCTTTCAGATAGCAGTGAATTACTTCTGATATTTTAAATAATTATGTGTAACCCTCCTTACATCAGGAAATCCTGGTTTCGCTATTAGCGAAAAAAGCAGGTTTATGTTTGCGATTGGATATCTTCATCACTAGAATATTGCTAGGAGTTCTGAATCGTGTTATGGTTTAACCCTGAAATTAGTCGGCATCGATTCCCATGTACTTTCTTTCATGCAGTTAATATCCTCCGACATCACTGGACCAAATTCCTTCATCGTCCTTAAAAATCCGAGAACTCATACAACCATGTTTTGTTCTATTAATCATCCATATTGTGCAAATAATTTGCAGAAATATATATCTATAATAGGTTGCATAAGGTTGCATAAGTCCTGCTTCCCATAAACTGCTAGCATTTGATGGGTTTCAGAGGAATGTCATTAAAAGTTTGGTTCAACGGTTGGCATTAGGATGTACTTGAAATGCGTCATTGAATGGTTTTGATAAACTGGTGCCTCATGCTGGATCATCCCGCAGGTATTTATTCATCTGTTTGGTAAGGTCGATAGACAAAGGTTCATAAGGTCAAGACAAAATAGAAAATAAAGATAAGGAAAAAAGGCGTAATCTTGGAGTATAGGGAGTGAATCCTGTGCGTGCGACTTATCAGAGCCACCATGGCGCTGATGAGTCCATGTTACATCAAACCGGTGTGCGTTTCGGTCCGACAGATGCAAGCGCTGAACACATTTATTGTGTTTCTTGAGAGCAATCTATGGCTCGCAGTGATCAGCAGTAAACACAGCTTGCCATCATTCCAGCATGGACAGTGCATGAAACGCTACAGGTGGCCGTACGATCGTAACAACCTCAATTGTTAATGGCGGAACTCAGCGAGTCTGGCACGGCTATACTCGGGAAGAGACGTTTTCTTTACAATGCCGCGGGCTTACCAGCTGTCTGGGTCTATATTAGCCATGTTGTGATATTCAAACATATGCATGCATGATTCGAATGGTTAAACTAATTCCTGCAGTTTTTTCATGTGTCTTGTGGCATCAAGTGAGCACGAGTCTCATCCGCTGGTTCTGATCTGACGAAAGTGTTTGTCGGCCAAAACTGCTTTCATTATATCACACATTTGTTCCTTAAACTGTTGATGATACGACGGGATCTGTTCAGCAGCATCTGTATTTATCAGCATTTACATATCCATCGAAACATGTTTACATTTTTGGAGTGATCAGTTCCTCCGAAACTTCTGGTTTTGTGCCTTAAGAGGGTTTGGTGTAAGCTAGGAAGCGTATTCAGTTTCGATGTGTTCGTTGAAGGTTACACTTAATCGTTTGTCACTTGCAACTGATGTTAGAAGAGACCAAAAACTTGATTGCCCATTACGGTTGGAATTGTGGTTTTTGGATGTGAATGATGTTCATTGAGTGAACAGGAGCTCGATAAAAAGTCTATCTAACTCACATCTACGTTAAACTAGTTTCCATGGCCAGACTCAAGCTGCTCATTTTGATTTGAATATTTTCCCTTGACGTTTTGATTTTTTTGGCCAGATAGGGATCATCTGCCCCTCATTTGCTCTAGCGGCGCGGTGCATATGTTGTTCAGTGTCCCTTTCCGCGTTTCCGTTCATTGAAAGGCAAACAACCAACCAAAAGCTACTCAGTACCTAACCAATCACTACCCCATCCAAGCCCTATCACAACCACATATGATCAATGAGTGCTTAAAATATGTCACATAAATATATAAATCAAAACTAGATATAATCGCAAACTCTGGCCCCCTGTTGAGCTCACGCCGGACGGGCCGGCTGCGACCGGCCGGCTATTAATCCATCCGAGTACCAGGATGTGCCGGTTGTCGGCGCTCCAGGTGTCCGTACCCGGCCGGTGTGCTGTGCCCCAGCCGTGGTGTCACCCGTTCCCAGCGTTGTTTTATCCGTTGACGAGTCTGCTTTTCTCCCCTGGTTTTCGTCTCAGCATGCTTGTCTTAACCTCGCTTTGATCGTGCAAACTTGTGAGGTGTGTATGATCGGGAGAAACCACCAGACAGGATTTCGAGATTTGGGAAGGATCTCGAAAGACGAAAGACACAGAAAGGATTCGGGACAAAAAAAAAACATTCAGCACGGGATCCGTCGATCCATTAGGATGGGAGACCGCTGATGTTTATCTGATCTGACACGTGACGTCATCCTGGCCGGGGACTCGAGCAGGGTGGGTCCTCGGCGACAGAGGCGCGCCGCCGACCACCGTTCGGCAGTCTTGGCGCGGGCTGTGCCCGGCAACCCCGCCTGCCCGTCGCCATGGAGACGGCTGCAGCGGCCGGCTGGCATTGTCTGGCCGGCGGCAGGCGTCCCACTTTCCGGTGGCCATGGACCGGCTGCTCCCAGCCCGCACGTGCTGTCACCGGCAGCGGCGGACAGCAATCGGAAGGCTCGCCTTACCTCTCGTGGGTGACGTTGTTCGTTGCGGTGCATTGGCGACGATGTTACATCACTTCTACTCGGGTGCGACTGTGAATGTTTACGTGGTGTCAGCGTGAACTGGCGGTTGGACCGTTTGCCGGCGTTGTTTACGAACTGGTACGTGGGTAACGCTGCCGGCGACGGAGCCGTGAGGGCGCCAGGCTCGGTGGCGGCCGGCGGGACTGCGGACTCCTGCCTCGCTCGCCGGGCACGTCCCCCCTGCGGCTGTGTCGGACTGGCAGACGATGCGACCACTCCGGCCAAGCCTCTGCAGAGACAATTTATGGTCGGCGGCGTGGGGTTTACGGATAGCCGGCGGCGACGGGTGTGGCGAGCGTCCAGTCGTCGGACGCGCGCCGAGGAAGGTGTGCCGGCGCGAACCGCTGGCTGCTTTGTTTAAACACCAGGAAGTTGCATGGGTTGGGGTTTTCCTGGATGAGCTGGTTCCGTGGGAAAGAAAGGTTACGGAAAGGATAACTGCACATTGTAGGCGATATTGTATGACAAATGGTATGATGGCTTCATTGACGCTGGGATCGGTCTGCCTCCGTTGTCTTCCATGACTGGCAGACTTCAGACATTGTGTGCGATGTCTGCAGACAAACCGTTATAAATGTAATACCAGGCACGACAAAAAATGCATCCCCTTCCATCGTCGTAATGATGTGTGCAATTGTGGCATAATTTGAGTTCTTCCAACGATGCCTTGTTGAACAGTAAATAACAATGTCATTTACGTATATCTTGATAGGTTATGAAACGGGTAGATCTATAGGTAGGCAGATATAGACAGCCAGATAGAAATAAATTTTGAAAAAGAGACTGAATCCTGAATTTCGTCATGGATACGACTGCCTGGGCCACAATGATAAATCCGTCTTAGAAAAGTAAAACTTTTCATATATTTTTCATTTGATATTTTCTTTTATTCTGATTAAGTCACGGCGCGCCTGCTGCCATGGCAAATATCAAATGTAGCATCTGCTTTCACTGGTAGCTCTCCTCCATTAAGCACTCTTGAGCGGCCTTGTGTATCAAACATCTGGCAAAGGCACCTGGCCAGTGAAGTGTTGGGCCTTGCAAAACGGAGGAAGGATTACCCCGATCCAGATCTGACCACATGGCTGGTACGCGCGCATCTGCACCGCTCAACGTGGAACCTTTGATCGCACGCGATGTTCAGCCCAGCTGTTGTCAAGGAACTTTCCTCAGGCCGATACTTAGGGGAACACGGCGGTTTTTGACACTTAGTCATGCAACGCCACGGGCAATATGCCAAGCCCGCAGGGCACGTGAGGCGCATTCCATCATGGCGAAGCTCAGGTTATGACCGCATCTGTGGGGACAAATGGCCGAGATAGGCAAAACGCCCGCTAAAAAATAGCCTGTCCGACGTCGGGCACCGGTTCAGCGGCAGCGGAGCGCCAGGAATTCGACGTCCCGCGGCCGACCGCCGGTGGCCGGACAGCGGCCGGCCTGGGACGTGCACAGCGCCGCCGGCAGCCGCGCCCGCCAGCCGCATTCCTGAATTCGGGACGCGCTGACGGCGGATCAGATGGGCCGCCGCCGCCGCCGCCACAGCCTGGGCGGCGCCGCTGGCTGCCGCCTCCGCCCGGCAACAATACGGACCCTAGAGCCGATCTGTCCGCAGTGTCGATTGATGCCCCCGGTAAATCCTCTCCGCCGAACCGAGGATCAGACAGCGGACCCGCCTCGGTCACGAGAGCTCGCTCCCCGCCGCCGTCGTCGGGCGTGTTGCCACGTCGCCGCAGGACGGCGAGAGCCTCAGGTCGTCCAGGGCGCCGTCGCCGCCTCCTGGCGGCGCGGCCGCGCGGCCGCGCTGCCGCAGCCCTCTGGTCGCGCCGGCCGGCCGGCGCCCGGCGACGGCGCATCGGCCGGGAGCGGGCCGGCCGGACCGGCGAGGTGACCGCGGAGTCCGGCGGCCGGCCCTGGCGGCAGATTAGCGGCGCAGCGGCAAAAATCGGCGCCCGGCGCGCGGAGCGACGGCGCCCGCGCATGGCCCGCCGCCGGAGCTGCGTCCGGCCCGGCCGCCGCGGGGGCGGCGGAGAGAGCGGCCCTGGAGCGTGCCGAACTCCGTACGGAGAGTCGGCGGGTGTACTGGGGGAGGAGGTCCGGTGGATTGTCGTCTGGATTGTTTGCGGAGAGAGTTTCGTAGGAAAGGTCGGAAAGTGGATAAAAGAACCTGGGTAGATTGTAGACATCAGAATCTAGGCTTGCTGGTACAGGAAAACGTAGAATCAATGGTGCAATGCACCACATGGCTTTGTTTTTGTTTCTTTATTTGGTTAGCCTCTCTGTCAGCACTTTCAGACCCATCAGCATCTTTTTAGCACATGGTTATTTGGTGCAGGTAGTTGCTGTTGAAAACGTCATTCCAGCCCACGAATTCCGTCTTTTTCATCGCGATGCTGAAGCCTGTTGTTGAGTTTGATGACAACTACCTCCTAGTTTTCGGTGAATTATCCAGTCCAGACCACCAGCGGCAAAACTCATCAAACCGCCATTTGCTCGTCTGTCCGTCAGATCAATTCCGTACCGCAGGCTGCACGAGACGAGCCCGCCGGCCTGCCGCGGTCTGGCCGCCTGACGCCCGCCCCGCCCGTTCTGGCCCAGCCTGGCATGAGCCGATTTGCCGGACCAATCCACGGGTCGGTCGGATGAGCCGTCCATCATCATCCATCATCGTCCACCATGCCGCCCAGGCGTCGGCGGGGCGGCCGGTCGTGCCCTCGTTGGCGCCGCCTTCACGGTCGCCGTCGGCCAATCGTCGGGCGGCGTGGCATGGTGGTCCGACCTCTCGGCGCTCCGCATCTCCCACGCCGGCCGGACCACACCCCTCCGCTGGAGCTGATTGGACCACCCCCGCTCGCCGGCGGCGGGGTCGCGGCCCGGCGAGGAGCCGCCGTCACGTGATTCGCCTATCAAAACCCCTCATGAGTCCCCGACCTTCCGCCGGTCGCGGCGAATCTGCGCCTGCGTGGGCGGCGGCGGAAGCGGACTCGGCCCAGCGCCGCCGCGCCGGCCGGCCCCGCCCCGCTCCTGCCCTTCCTGCCGCCTCTCCCCGGCGTCCCCTCGCCGCAGCCTTGGGCCTGAGGGGTGCCGGAATCGCCGTCGATCCGCCCACCAGGAAGCGAGGCCGGCTGTTCGAGGGACGCGGAGTGCCGCGCGCAGCTGGCGTCGGCTCCTCAGATCTCGGCTGCATGGCGAGGGGACTGCACTCGGCACGGGCACACCGCACTGCCAGCTTCCGCGGCTTTGGTCCGTCACAGCCTTGGGAGCCGCGGCGCCGAGGGGTCGCGCAAGAGAGGGTCGCGTGATGGAAAAGTTCAGCGCTGACCGTGGCATGCCAGAGAAGTTCCTGCGTAGTCGTAAGTGTGAAACATTGGCATTGGAGAAATGGTGTATCTACTGAAGGTTCCGGAAAACTTGGCTGAGTTTGCTACGTTCCACGATCGCCTCGCTAATGCAGAAATTATTGTTCGTGAACGTAGTGACGTTGATGGAATGATGCCATACAACACTGAAACCAAATAAGTTCATTAGATGAGCGAAATTAAACCACTGCATAATCAAATCCATTTGACAAACATGCGACGACTCTCTACGAAGTGCATCTCAAAGCTGGGGCCTGCAGCATCACTAAAGACCGAAACTTTCGCTTGGAATAATCTCTCCCGCTACCGTGTTAAGATCTGATTCGATGAGTCTCCATATGTAGCTGATACTTGTAGACCTAATCTGGCGGTATTCTATCTCCAGCTGCTGTGTTCAGGCCAGATGTGGCGGTATTTTGTCTCCAGTTGCTGTAATTAGACCAGATCTCGCGGTATTCTGTCTCCTGTTGCCGTGCATAGATCAGATCTGGCGTATTCTGTCTCCAGCTGCTGTGGCCATACCAGATCTGGCAGTCTTGTATATCCAGCTGCTGTGTTCAGACCATATCTGGTGGTATTCCATCTCCAGTCGTTATGTTCAGACCATATCTGGTGGTATTCCATCTCCAGTCGTTGCGTTCAGACCTGGTCTGGCGGTTGTTCCCACCTCAGTCGGCCGGCGCGGGCCGTGCACGGTCAGCCAGTCCGCGACCAGCGGACGTCCGCCGTTCGCAGCCGGTCGACCCCCCCCCCCCCCCCCAGCCATGGCGGGGAATGTGGCGCCGACGACCAGCCGCTGCGGCTGTTTAGCGATTCGGGGTGAGGCCGGACATGCCGGCGAGACTGAGCGGTGTCTGCGGCGGGCCGCTGGCCCACCGTGCTGACCACACTGACCACACCGTAACGGGGTGGGCGGAGACGGTGTGCAGACGGCGTCTGCTCTGGTCGTTCCCGCATCGCTCACTGCTCTGTCGTACCATACTCAAGTCAGGCTTACGGTAGACTTTGGTGCGGCGCCGAACAGTGTTCGTCGATTGGTTTCTTAACGCACCAGGGCCAAATTCACGACAGAAGTTGTTAGTTTGGATGCATGGCGTTAGTTTCAAATGCATCTCAGCGGTATAAACGTGGTAAATAATACTGCTGGTGGCATCTGATGAATAGTGCCCTTTTCAAATTCCAAAACACAACTATGACATCTGTGCCGTGATGCAGGTTGCGGCAAACGTGCAGCCTGATATGACGGAGGTTTTTGCAGTCTTATTGTCACGTCTTTATTTCCCTTACATGATTTCAGTTGCATTGCTACATTTGATTGTTGCATCTGGATTGCTACATGTGTTACTCTTATGGGTCGGAGTGCATTTTATACGTGACGATATCAGGTGATTTATGGGACAAATTTTCTTATGAGCCGAACGTAAATCGAGCGATATGGAAATCACAACTACTAACTGCCCTTATCCTGCTTGACAAGAATTTAGACCGATGGTGCTCAACTTCAAACGCCAAACCAGTCGGTCCGGAATCGTTTAAAATCATGCCGTTTAAACCTATCATCATTCCATGGCCGAACGACCTTGTCTTTCGCCCTTTCCCGCCATTTTTGCCCGACTTTCTGCAATGACCGGGCCCAAACGAGGTCAGCGACCCGCCCGCGTGACAGGTAGCCGTGGCATTCGTGGCTGACAGCTTTATCTGTCACGGGGAGAACCGGCCGGGAAGCCCGCTCGGCCGCGCCACGACCGCTCCCCGCCGGACGTCAAGGCCAGCCATTCATCCGAGCGGCCAGAGATTGGCTGTCTCAGTCGGTTTATCTCCCGTAATTTTCGCGGGAATGCAGCTTCTGGCACGTGCGAGACGTCAATAGCAAGGCCGCACCTCGTGCCGCTTTCTGAAGTGTCCCTTTTTAAGCATTACAGGTTAAGACTGCATGAGCTAAGCGGTCCAAAAGAAGCGTTATATGCGACGCATCCGTCGTTCTTCTTGATCTTCATCGTGCTGAAACACCCAAAGCGTTTTAAAGCCCCATACATTGCTCTTCCTCCCCTCCTCCCTTCCCGTTTTTTCTTTCCTTTAATTTCATCATATTAATCTTTTTCTTTTCAGTTCTGGGTTTTGTTTTCTATTCCCGTTCTTACTTCCCTTTTGCTTCTTTCTTGTTCCGCTCTTCCGCATTCTCTGTCATTCCTTTCTTTTTTTCCGTGTTCCTCATATGTTCTTGCGTTTGGTGGAAGACTCGTGTGTGTTTTTCGAAAAAGTCTGACATAATCTTTGTTTCCAAAAGTCGCAGGAGTACAGGCCACTTGCCATTTCCAACCATTAGCATTAGCGATTTGAAAAGCATGTCATGTGTGATTATGATATTTGTACGCCAGCTTCATTTATGCATGAACAAGACATACATGAGTATGGCAATGAGTATGATATCTGTATGTCATACTCATACATGTAGTATGAGTGGTATGACACTCCACGCCCTCCACAGTAAGGTATGGTGTATCTTTCTTTCGGTGGCTCAGTATCTTCCTCTATGACTTTCACCTGAATTTTGGGTTTGCCGCTCTGACCAGATACATATATTGAAATGAAAGGCAGGTAAAATGCATGTCAGTAAACCTTTACGTCGGCTGTTTTAAGAACTTACCCATTTTTTTTCTACGTGTAATATTTCGAGGTCGTTAGTGGTATTCGATCCATTCCCATAACCGAAAGATGTCTGTGACCGGGACCTTCAGCAGTATAAGATACATCATTCTGACAGACCATCTAGTCGTCACGTTAAATCTTTTTTTTTAAACGAGACGCTTTCAAAAAGCTCCTTGACAGATAACAGATCATTTCAGATATGACCAACGTCTATTTTGCGCCAGCTTACAGCATTAATTGACATTGCCTTAATCTATGAAGCTCAAAGAAAGCACTGGTGTAATATCTAATCCTACCATCTAACAAATGCATTTGCTTCGCTTGACGTAATGAGTTTTAGGCACATCCTCTTGACTACAGCATGGTAATATTACTGAAAGTAAGAATTGGCGAGCAGGGTTTCATTAAAGACATTAACGTCTTATAAAAATCTGACATTTGATCCACGATTCATCGAACCATTCACACTAGCTAACTCCAAATGACATCGGAACCTTGAAGCGGGGATTTCGTTCTTTGTTCGATAGATGGTACTCAGAATGACGGCATATTCAGGCTACTTGACCACGGACAGAGGATTCTCGGAAAGTGATTTCATTTAATCCGGCATGACCTCGCGCCAACCGTATGAATATATCCAACTTGACTGACTTAATCAGGCCTCGATCACCAGGTGGCCGAACAGCTGCGGGCTTTTCTTCTTCGCTGAACGTGCTGGGCCGATGACAGGAGGGATCGCTGACACGGCAGCCAAACGACTTCCCCGCCGAGAACTGCACTGTCAGGGACTCTCGAAAAGCTTATGTGGCTTTAACCGTTTTGGATGGGCGTGACTGAAACGAGTGCGGGCTTTTTCGCATTGACCGCGCCGTGAAGGAAAACGAACACTCATGTGAGCCACGAAGCAGCTGCATTGCATAACGTTGGGTCAATGGCTCTGGAAGTGACGAAGTATTTCTGGGCCATGGGCTCGTCGCGTTCTGTACGTTGGCGCACCGCCACCGTTCCGGTCGTGAAATGTTCAGCCGTACGCTGCGGACTGCCTACAAGTCAGCGATCACCAACACTTCCACGACGGACAGAGTGTCAGAGACGGTCCTCGCGGCGTGCCGCGGCGCCTGGCCGCCGGAAGCTCTGCACAAGGTGAGGGGGGACGCTTGCAGCCAGTGGGACCTTGACCCAACCTCCAGCTGTCCTGCTCCCCTCGCTCGCCGCTTCGCTCAGGGTCAGGGCCAGTGTCGCCCTGGGGCACTCTTCGAGCCGCTGCGTCAGCCGAGACCCGTGCCATCACGCCTCACCTCCGCTGCAGGAGTCAGTGCACGGCGGCGACTTACAACGGGCGACAGCCGTGCGCGAGATAGAGACGTGCAAGGTCTACGCTTAGTCAGGACAGGTGATGCTTTGCAGAGGCTAGCAGCTGTAAGTAGGACAAGGCTGTCGGCTTGTCTCCCAGTTTCCGATCTTGGAAAAAGGGCTGTATGGAAATGTTCGTCGTGGCGTTCGGGTTATTTCTTGACTCCCTAAAGAACAATTATGTCATAAACATGGACTCAGACATGGTTTAGAGCACAGCATGCGTATATTCTGGTATAGTCGCAGTCCTGTTTTTATAACGAGCAATTCTGAAAACGTTTCGGTAAGGCCAGAGACCTTTTAGGAACTTTCGAACAGAGACTGGCTCTAATGTTATCTCGTCCATTACGTGGGTAGTTAGAAAATCCAGAACGCAATTAAATGAATTGTTTGACCTGAAACAGAGACAGGGGTAAGTTATCCTATTCCCTAGTTTTATCAGAGACTGGTGAGATATATGAAAATTCTGTCCCACTTGATCCCGCTCCCCCTTGCGGAAACAAAATGGTTTTGCTGGGCTTGATGTTGTTCATAAAAACTCCCAAACGCGTCATGATTTCGCGGCATATCAGTCTGCTTTCAAACGGACGACAATTTACAGTCTGCATGCCAGTCGCCGCTTTTTCCTTCCCACATTGTTTGCTCCTCACTCGCTGGCCCACGACGCGTCCCCGCTAAACCTTGAAACCGACTCGCCGCCTGCGGCTGCTGGCGGCACTTCATCGTGGATCAAAGGAGCGTGTTTCGAGAACCGTAGCGAGCCGCCAGTTCACGCGGGACGGGGGATGCTCGTGACCGAGGTCCGATTACCGCGGACACTGCCGACACCATCTCCCGGCCCAGCCTGGGCTCGTGCCGGGAGACGGCCTTATTCGGAGGCAGCGCCGCGTCGAAGACACCACAAAAAAACGCGCCGACGTGCCGGAGAGCGGTCCGCCGTTCCCCGGCGGTCGGCGACGCTGGAGCTCCCCAGCCATCCTCGGGTGTCCTCAGTGCTGCTCACCGTCCGCCCAGATCCGCCAGTGGCGCACGGTCCTCTCCGTGTCCTCAGTAGCAAACAGAGTCTTTCGGAGTCCCTCAGTAGCATATGCTGTTCTCCTCGCGCTGCTACGTGACACGCAATGGGACTCTGGCGTGTCGCAATGAAACACGCCGTCCTTCAGGGAAAAAAGGAACCTGGGAAAAGCGGAAAACGGGGCATTAGCAGGTATGCGTGTAGGAGCGTGCCTTGATTTGGTATGGCAAGAGCCATTCTGAGGTCGCTTGTTACAGTGCAACAGCATAGGCCTAAAATCCAAAGATGATGGGTCCCGCCCTGCTATGGATATGGGCTCCTATGCCCATGATAGTAGACTTTACGTTTATTGCCTACATGTAAATTTAAGATCTGTTCTCGGAGTCTTAAAGAAAAGGATATACCACAGCCCCTTATCCTCCACGCTCGGTTTCGACAGCTCAAGTCGTGCTCCCGCCGCCCCTCAAACCCGCGGACGTTGCAGCCCACCAGTGCCCCTCAAATCTCCACGACACGCACCGTCCCCGGCGCCGCCAGCGCCAGACGCGAACGCCGGTCGGACCGGCTGGTCGTCCGGCTCCGGCAGATGGATGGCATTCTGCAGGACGATTACGGGCCGCACCCCCGGCCTCCGCGACTTTCGCTGCGACTTCCGCGCCGCCGCCGGCCGAGGGTGGCCGAGCTTCGGCGACCGGCCGCCAGGCGGCTCCGCTGTCGGCACGCAGGCGGGCCCCAGCCCTGAGCGACGGGGTTTCTGATGAGTCAGGTGACAGTCGGAGAGGAGTCCCGTTTGCTGACATTGCTTTTTAAGTGGCTTGGGAGCAGGACATCCTGGATGGTCGTGGCTGTGGCCTTTCCGTGCGTGGTCGGCAAAACTAAATGCCACCAAACTGGCATTAATCATAAGCTCTCCCTTTGTCGTGTCCGCTCTCGAAGAACAATGTCCGACAGGTGGGTACGTTTAAGGCGCATGGTTGACGTGGGCGAAATTTCGTGTTTTAGCTGCTCTAACTCCAAAGCGTCTTTAGAGCTTTTCCCTTGCTTCTGGCAAAGCCACTGAAAGAAAAAGGCAAGTATTATTTCACATGGGTTTTCATGATGCGTTGATAGGCACATTTGTACAAGAATTATGTTGCTTTAGAATTCCCCCTCTGGGAATTAAGGAAGATTAAAAACGGATTTTATGAAAATTGTACCAATCTAAACCTCAGTCTTTAACAAGTCTCTCTTTTGAAATATGGTGGAAATGGGTAAATGGACAAAGTGAAGATGCTTCCATGCTTCCCAACCTTACGTGATATCATCAAAAATTTTAACTTGATTACTTCTAGATCCTTCTTTTGAACTCTAACAGGAGGGTAATGTTCAGAGTTTTATTGAATGTCTCTCCACTCGTAGCCTTCCAACTTATCAAGCGTCACAGATCCAAAATTCATCCTTGGCGGCCGTTCGTTAGGACCTAATGCTGCTTGTTGATGGATATTCACTCCAATATTGGCACGCATCGAGGACCCGTAAATAACGTTTGTCCTATTAATATCAGGTTGATGCACGGTCTCCAGCAAATCAGACACCGATGAGTGCCCTGAGCTTGGTAGGATTTAACTTAACACCTGTTGCGAACGCTGCTTGGAAGGACACCCCACGAAAGCCCAATGTCTGCTCGCTGGCTGTTTACCTAAGTGATATCGGCGGTAACGTCGATTTTGAGCCACTGCAGCCTGTGCCGCTGTAGGCATGCCACCTGACCGGTCTGATGGCGTGACGACCGCAAGGGCTCATCCATCCACTGCACAGTGGCGCCGCTCTGCGGCCGACGCGTACAGTTTCCATACCAAACATATTGGATGTGCAGCCCATCGAGGCAGGCGCGTCAGGAAATGCCTGAGCAGCGGCTCCACGGGCATTCACGTTAGTAACCTTGGCCACCGCTAAGCATCCGGAGACGTCGATGTACGCACTAGGCGGTATCGCAGAGACTGCGTTGTTGACCTAGAAGATAGCCGTCTTCGTCCTCGGGCCGTGCCTCGGGCTGCCTCTGCTTTGCTCGCACAAGCCGCTGCAGCAGCGTAGCGCTGGGTCGCGATTAAACGTGTACTTTGTCCAAGGATTATAAAAAAACACATTAAGAGGTAGATGAGATCAGTCTGTGTTCGTTGTATTACGACCAAGGCCAGGTCTGGTTGTACGACACGAGGTGGCGGCACTTGATGCGACTGTTGCTGCAGAAGTCACGACACGATATCGGAGAGATCGTTTTGTTCCATTTACCCACATATTTACCTTTTTATTGTTTTATGCGACCTTGACTATATCGAATTTCGTCATGTTCCATTTACGGAGGGTTTTTGTTCTTTTGCGGATAACATCATGTCGCGGGCAAGATTAAGCGGTATGAAGTACCTTTTTCCGTTTGCCATAGCTTCCGCCGGAGTCTTTTTGCATTAATCGCGTTTTGGAAAGTAACGACAGAGACCAAGACGGAGGACAGAAACATAATACGAAAAAGGGTACGAAGTATGGGAGAATCTGTAGCTGGATTATAAGACATATCACTGACGCGTTCAGGCACAAGCAAAACATAACGCCTCAAAAGTACTGGTATGTATTGTCGTTTACAGTCACACTGTGTGTGCATACATCACACTTTCCAGCACTGTAATGCTGGAAGATATCCGTTTTTTCCCGCAGACTTCATATCAGAATTATTACAGAATCTTACTTTTCATCATAATTAACCGAAAGTCACCATTAATTCCTGCTAAAACATAACTTTGTCAACTGCCGTTTGCAAACGTTTTTGCTTGCCATATGAGTCACAAGACATTTATTGCATTTTGCAAAAATCGTTGTCATGCGCGCCATTTGTGATGAAAGCAGCGACGATCGTAAACATGTAGTAATTTTCCGTATCATCTAGGTACTGCAGTGATGGTAATTTTTCTGGGAGTCGTTATATTAGCCTGAAAATCATCGTGGTGTTGTGCTGGTTACCCCACGAAAAAGGCCCGGAGAGCCTATTTCCATTTTGCGGCTTGTTTAGTGGAATCGACTAGCATGCTCAGGTGAATGATAGCCCAGTGGCTGGTTGCAAGATCGACCCCTCCCGTTTTATGAAGTCCGAAATCTGGGCGTGGTGGCAATTCAGCATTGCCTTCATTGGTCTCTGATCCAGATTTCATCTTGCGATCATGGGAATTGTCCGGTTTGATTGGCTGAGACGTTCATTGACAATCGTGACAGCTTCTGATGACAGATTCTTCGTAGTTGCTTCCGAAGCGCAACCGGTTTCCACACTGCATCGGACACGAGCTGTTGCCCTAGTCTATCTTTGGCTGGTCTCTCGCTCCTCCTCGTGCGCTGACAACGCCATAACTCGGGCTTATTTCCACACTGGCTTCGCCGTCGTCACGGGTTGGTGATGACGTCGTTGTCCTCGTTCGTCTCCGTGTTGGTTTCGGTCGTGACCGGGCTGTCCTCCTCCACGGTCGTGATGACCTGCGAGTTGTTCTCCGTCACGGAGTCCGTGTTGCTGCTGGTCGACGTCACCACCTCGCTGGTGTCGTAATCGAACGTCTCGTCGGCGCCGGCGCCCGCCCCGGTGCCCGTCGCCGTCGACGTCGCGGTCGTGACCCGGCTGCCGAGCGACAGCAGCAGCGGCAGCAGCGGCAGCAGCAGGTAGTTGATGAGGCTGATCAGGTCCAGATTGAACTTGAACTTGAACGGCGAGCTGGCCGGTCTTCTGGCCGGCTTTTTGGCCGGCTTCCTGTACATGTTGTACCGGGCGCGGGCCTCGGAAAGACCCGGTCCCTCCGCGGTGAGCAGGCTCTTCTCAGGTGAACCGACCCCGACCGGAGTCAACACGCCGGATGTTCTCTTCTCCGCCTCACTCGGCTGAGCCGCGTTGACCTGCGCCGAGCTCCAGCAGCCGGCGCTAACGCTCAGAAGCAGCCACAAGACCGGGGAACGGCGACACATGATCGTCTCGTTCAGTCTCACTGAGGTATCCGGCGCTGCCGGGCCGCCCGCTTCTTAAGTACGCGCGGCGACGACAAATAACATGTCGTCGGACGGCGGCGGGCTGCGGGCCTAACTGTCCGGCGCCGACGAACGGCGTGCGGTGACGGCTGGCGACAGTCGGGGAGCGCCGGAAGTGTCGCCGCTGACCACGCGGCAGCGGGATGCCACCGGGAGGTGGGGTGCGCTCTCCGGGCCGGCGGCCGCCGCGCCTGCCGACTTGTCCGGGTGGTGAGGCTGCCGGCGGCAGGTGAGGTGCAGGCGAGGCAGCCATCTGTGACGGCGTAACCAAGTGCTTCGTCAAGGCAGGGCCGTGCATTCGATTCATGCTGTTGGATGCGTTTTGATGTTAGCAGCCTTGCAAAAAAAAAACGGTCAAAGTTTTATCCATCTTTAGTTGTTTTGCGGTTTCTCCGTAGGCCTTGATTTCATTCACAGCGTTGTTTCCCCGCTGTGCATTTCTAGACTTTTTCACTGATACTCGAGCAAAAGGACACATTACTTGCCACACGGTCCAATACCAAAAAACGCATATTCTGGAGGGACCTTGAAACATTCTAGTTAGAAGCAGGCGAAGTTTTTATAAGGTCTTTAGGCGAAATCTGCTTCGGATTTCCATTTTAGGCTAGTGGGATTTCCGCAGGAAATTTAGAGGGGCTCGGGCCTTCCAAATGAACAGAAAACTCATCTCCGGTTAAGGTGCAACGCCACGCCAAGGCCCATTATAAATGATGTGGGCTGTTTTTCATATTCAGTGAGGACCTTTACACAGGGGGCATAATTATGTTTCTCTCGGCACTTTAATCCAAAAGAGGCACAGGCATTACTGATCATCAGGCAGCACTGATGGGAACAGGCTGAGGTTCATGTGGCGAAATGCCCACTACTTGGGATGTAGGGAAACCCTGATACTGTAGTTCCTTGTTGGTCAAATTTGGGTTTTGTTCATTGTTTTTGTGTTGCGAGGTCCCATTTAATGTACCTTAATAACCAGGAATAAACTAGGCGCCTGCACGCAGTACGAGAAGGACGTGTTTTCAGAACGCTGCAGATTACGTCCGTCGGTCTAAACATCCCTTTTTGTTTCCAATCCAGAGCACAGGCTGTTGCAATCTTGTACAGGAAATCTAACGTGTCTGGTTGACACACTCCAGTGCACTGGAAAACCGTTTCAGTGTGTTGCGGCGTGTGAAAAGTGATCAAAGGTTCCAATGCTGTCGGGGATGGGTCTCGCTGACTAACCTGGATGGATTTGTCAGCATTTCTGATGTATGACGTAATCGGTTTATTGCCAGCTTATGACCTACCTCTACCGAGCAAGCTACCGATATCTGAATTATTAGATCGCATATAAATACTTTTCTCCCCATTAAAAATCCCTGTATCCCAAGAATCGATCATGGTCTCAAGCGCTGCCGAAATTTGGCCACATCAATGGTGCGGCATTACGAAAATCGCATTTAACAGAGGTGGGGATGATGCCGGGATATCATGCTGCTGCATAAACAGGCCCGAATCTTGGCATTACCCGAGTATGACGTTTGTAATTAGGCGGCTTATATCATAATATCCACTTCCGAACATCATGGCCCGTGGCCTCTTCATCCCCTGGATTCGCCCCTGAGTCCCAATGACAGGAATGCAGATCAATACTCATTTCATGGTTCAGCCATTACAAAAATGTTCTCAAGCCGATGTTGGTGAACGTTATTTGTTTGGATGGTCCATCTAAGCAAAAACTGGTCATGCTGCTGGCACAAACAAATGCAAGTGGATGTCACCGCCCATGCGGCTTTGAGTACAGATGTAGCAGCCCGCAGCGCAGGTCGTATGTTGAATGATGATCCTAGGATGGTTTTAAAATGGACCTGATTTACACGTGTTACATGGTGGAAATTGCCTTTGAATAACTCCAGGCCTACCATCTTTAAAGAGGAACGTACAGTTACGACACCAGGCGACAGATATAATCTGTCACATATCGTAGTAATATCTCTGCTTTTACCAAGCGGGCTTCGTTCTTCTCTCCCAAACTTTATCGGAATCGAATGTTGCCGTAAACAATGCAAAGAGATAAGCATAAAATTCCTGGTCCTTTTCTCTGTCTGAAGCTTAACGAAAACAGACAGCAACGTATCGTTCCTCAGTCGAGATTTTTTTAAAGTTCAGTAGGCTATGATCTTCAACGAAAACTAAACAAACGACATTATGAAATATGTCCAGTTGATATCATTGTGTCCAATATTCTGTTTTAGCCTCTTCCTCACTCGCTTATGCGAGTTTTTTCAGTTGTTTTTCACATCACCTTAATTATTCTTCATTTACTTTTGTATCTTTCTCAACCCTCTTTCCAAATGTCTTTCGTGTAAATTACGAGACATCTTGGCATTTACATTACCCGAGGGAAAAGTTAGATTTAGTAGCGTGTTCCAATATAAGATCATTGCGTTGAATTGTGCGCAGCGTTTACAGTTCTGGCATATGTTGTCACGCAATGACTAAATATTTGTCCGGGGCATATGGAAAAGAATTGGTGTGAGTTGAGTGGCGTAAGTTCGGATTTTTCTTTCGACGTTTGGCCACGCGTGGAATTTGAGACACAGCTTTTTCTAGCTTTGGTGTAGTCAAAAGGATTTTCCCAGTCATCTCTCAAGGTCAGCACAACGCTTGTGACCTGTAACCATGGGGTTTAAACAAGAAAAGAAGCACTCAGATAAAGAAAGGTAAGTCATGTTGGAATTGGGATGACATATTGGAGGGTAAACATCGATTTTCGTTTCCTCTGCTAATTCAGTAGTAGTAGTGCGTAAGATGCTTGTGTTGTGCACCCATTTGGCCATTATGAAGGGAGGTTGATGCATTTGCAGTCTGCTGTCTACATTTAAATAAAACATGTAACCAAGATATGTTTTGCCATTTGTGTAGTTTGCTTGATGTTCACGTTTCTTTAGATATTTGTTTGTGAATTGGGCACACAGACTTGTGAGCCTGTCTTGAGGCATCATTCATGTTATGTCTTAAATGCTCATTACATCTTGTTCATGGGTGTAGCAACCCATAAGGCAGGTATGGCATTGCCAACTTCAGATTAAATACTGTAATGTTAACATCTGTCCCATGGCATTTCCTGGGAATAAACTGTGCCAATTGGGTCTTGCCATTTCAGCTGTAGGAATGGTTGTACATACATGTTTCTGTCATTGGGCATTTGTTACAGGTGGATTTGCATTTATCCATCATACATTAATAGTCAGAAGACTCTGGCCCAAGGCAGGAGAATACCAAAAGCCAAGGTATGTATGTGGCAAAGTGCATGTTGTGTTGATATACACAGATAAGTGATAGACCTAAAACTATGGGATTGCCTTCCACATGGAAATTGGTTTTTGAAGTTAAAGAGCTCTAAAATTGTTTGCTGAGAAAAATTGGCTTCATTAATGAGTGCTTTAATGTTTTAGGACATTGAAAGACAGGATATTATTTGCTAAAAGATAACTTTTTCCCAGATTGTTGGCCACACAATTACCAATTTGTGAAATCCATTTGGTTTCTTCTTGGGAAGCACAATGCCATCAGCTTTGGCCACTGATTTACATACAGTGATGAACAATGATACACATTTTGTGACAGGCACTGGGTTTTCAAACACACAAGGACTTGAATCATGCATCATCTATAATCAGGCATAAAGTTTCACCCATATTTTTGTTTGGCCATGTTATGGCTGTGGTGTCTGTAGCACCATCAGTGTCCTCTAATTTGGAGTTGGGTGTAAAATTGGCCTAAATTTGGGCCCACATAGACAGCAAGGTCAAAGTCTACATGGCAAGTTTAACTTGTTTCTTCCCATAATCACAGCACTGGTCACCTAGCATGTTTAGATTATGATAATAAATGCAGATCCTGTTTTTATATATCAGGCAAGGAGTTGTGTAACTTGCTTAGTACATAGCAAGTTATTAATGATTTGTGTTTTTAAAAGGTAATTTGCATCTGCTGCTGAGGTCAGCAAGCACATTTTGACATATTCCATTGTTTCAACTGGTGCTGTAGCCAGATATGTAATGTTGCAACATTGGTAACAGATGAAAACATGAAAACCAGCCATAAAGGTTGGTTTTCATGTTTCATCCATCAGCAGCCCAGCAGTCCAGTTTTCCCCTGCTGCATCTGCATATCATCCTACCTCTTTGTATTATGATGCCTTGTCCCCTTTTCATGTGTTTTGTGGTTCCAGTGCAATGCCCAGCTTTTCTCCTGCCTCCTCAATTTTTTTGCTCAGCTCGAATGCTGTTACACACGTGAATGCATCCAGGGGAATAATAAGTTTTATTTCCACCTAACTGCGACAGACATTTGCATCACATCTGAGGGCATTCTTGTTGATATTTCGGCTCGTGGCGACTCTGACCTGACCGTGCCGACGGTGGCGCCGCCAGGCGGTGCCGGACCCCAACTACGAGGAGATCCGGGACGTGCTGGCGGCCGCCGGCCTGCAGGTGGGCGTGGAGAACAAGCTGTACCCGCGCGAGAACAGCAAGGAGCTGCTGTACCGCGGCCGGATCCGCGTCCAGCTGCGCCAGGACGGCGGCGAGCCCGTCAAGCCGGAGTTTCCGACTCGTGAGTGGCGGCCTGCCGGCGGCCGCAGCGGAGACGCGGAGACGCCTGCCCGGCTGCGTTTGGCTGCGGGCGCGGCTGGTGCGGGTCTTGGTCCCGGGGAACTGAGTAAGGCTGTATGGTTTTGAGGTGGATGGCGCAGGATGTGATCGTTGTCTTATGGCGACGTGTGCCCGACGACATTTTCGGGGACCATTGTTGTCCTCGGCACGGGTTGTTTTTTGCATTTTTCCTGTATTGCATTCTTCCTGCCTGGCATTCTCTTTTAACTCTATGCAACTGCGTATTTGCACGCTGGATTTTGTACCTTTCGGTCATCGGGAACGGTGTTTGCATTGCTAACCGTCGGCTCCGCAAGACGCGGACGACGTCGCCGCGACCCTGCGTATTCGCTATTTCTGCACCCCAGTCGAAACGTCATCCCAATGGTTTCAGGCACGTCGCTGTTCCTGTACCTGGCCGAGAACATTCCGAAGCTGAAGAGCCGACAGGCGAAGGCCGCCGACAGCCAGGCGGCCCAGGGCGCCTCGGCTGCCTCCGGCGGACAGACCAGCAAGAAGAGCAAGAAACGGTGAACGCCGCCGCCCGGGGGCAGAGCATGTTGCCGAAAGTGTGCACGCTCATGGTCCGCCGGCTGCGGGCGGGCGTTGTCGGTTGTTTTGGCGGTGCTGGGGTCTCATGTGTCTCGGTGTGATGCGGATACTATTTTTTATTTTGCCGCGAATAAAGAAGTAGAGGCGAACGGTGTATCGTCATTTTGTTATGGTATCCTATCGGGGCCGACGGATGGGTATGATCAACAGGCCAGCCTTGCCACATTTCATTGTTCCATAATCCATACAGAAAGAAAAGGAAGTAATGTTGGAACAAGAGTTACATTAGTATGAGATAATGAACTTCAGCATTCTACGTACACATGCTATATACATTTGCATCATTATTCACTGTGTATACTAGGTACATGTAGCCTGGTGGCATGACAGATATCCACTGTGTGCGTTTAGCATGGCGCATTGGACCGACTTAGAATCTCCCGACCTTCCCGCTGTCGGCCGAGCCGGTCGGTATACATCCGACCGGACCCATGCGGACTGGACCTCGTTTCGCCGCTCCTTGTTACTCCCAGCCGGTCCGGTTGGCGACTGGTTGGGTCCGCCCAGCGCTTGACGGGCCGTGTCGAACCCGGATCTCCCGTCTCGAAGCCAGACGCGTTAACCACTCCACTATCTGTACCCGCTTCCGTCGGGTCCACGCTGTTTTGCACGGACGACCGTGGCTCGGGTAGCCGCACGGCCCAGCCGCAGTCGTTCTGGACGTCCGAGGGGTCGCGGCCGGGTGACGTCAGTCCGCACACACACTGACTCGTCCAACGCCACAGGCACACGCCTCGCCTTGCAATCACCATTTATTCCGATAAACATGATATAAGAAACGTGGTGCCTCCCGGCACCGTCCACCGTCCCAGGAGAACAATGGTCCCAAATACCTCACCAGCCGACACTGCAGTAATCACGCTGCACGTCGACAACGCCACGAAACACATACTCCGCGTATAACGGCTTAGACTGAAGAGCCCTTACATCCCAAAAGGCGTTATTGAACTACCGGCCGCGCATCAATTGAGCCGACACCGCGAAATATTGCATGGTACTCAGGACGCCAGCCGCGAACACCGACTTTGGCACCGTCGCCGCGGACAACAGAAGCGCGGGCAGACGACCCATCAGGCGGCGGCCGCGACAAGGTCACGAGAAGCCGGCGAGGGCGCTGATCGGCCACACGCGGCGCTCCTATCATGGCTCCAGGACGTTCCACCGCGCTCCGGCGTCGCCGGCCGGGCAGCGCGCGCCGCGACCGCTACAGCATCTTGCGGACCATGTAGTTGAGGATGCCGCCGTGGCGGTGGTAGGTGAGCTCCACCTCCGTGTCGAAGCGCAGCACCACGTGGAAGCTCTTGCCGTCGCCGGTCTGGCGGGGGAGCGGAACTCGTGAACATGCCGAGTGCGTGACCAATGGAACAGACCTCCTGATGCTGGCAAACCGCTCCATGTTTTGAAACTACATCGTCTGAGGCTTTCGGGTATACAGCGATCTCTCAAAATAAACACAATTCTTCAAGAGCTCGTGTAAAGCACAGCCGCTTTGATCCAAAGCACTGGATAACGGAATAACCACGGGACGGCAAAAACATGCACCGCGGAGACGAGTATTTCCCGTCTAAGCATCCTCCGATCACAAACATAGCCCCACAAAATCCGCACTAGCCCTGATCGCCCACGCTTTCCCTGGGTACAACCTTTCCCATAACCCAATCTCACTTTCAAGCGCCCTGCGCCCAGGCAAGCCTACTCGACACCGACAAAACTGAGTCACTCTCCAACGCTACATCCTCGCCGGTCGACAACAGTGCGTCGCTCCCCGCCAGCCGCCGCCGCTGGCGCTCGCTCACCTCCACCTGGACGTCCATGCCGGGCGCCAGCCGCTCCGGCTCGGGCAGGCGCACGGTGAACGTCTCGCGGCCGCTCAGGCCCAGCGAGTCGGCCGACTCGCCGGCGCGGAACTGCAGCGGCACGATGCCCATGCCGACCAGGTTGCTGCGGTGGATGCGCTCGTACGTCTCGGCGATCACGGCTCGCACGCCCTGCCGACGGACGGCGGTCAGCGCGGTCACGGGAGGGCAGAGCGGGAACAGCTGCACTGCGTCCAGCAGTCACGCACAGCAGCTGCTGGGACTACGGGGTGGCGGACAGCACTGCACGGACGGTACAATGCTCGTCGTTCATTGCTTAGCCTACGGATACTTCACCAAACCCTACTGTGTATGACGAGAAGGACCCCCCCCCCCGCCTTCGGCACCCTATCCAAATACCAACCACCAGAAACATCCCCATCTTTCGACACTACCTCCGATACAAACCACGAAGAAGGGCACCCATCTGTCGACACCGCCTCCTCCACTGACCATGAGGAAGGGCTCATCTTGAAATCGCCTCCGCTACTGACCATGAGGAATGGCCTCCATCTTTCCACGTCGACTCCACTACTGACCATGATAAAGGAATCCCAATTTTCAATCACAACCCACCACCAACCACGAATAAAGACCCCTTCCGACTGTCCGACACCGCCTCCGCTACTGACCATGAGGAAGGGGCCCCCTCTTCCGACACCGCCTCCGCCACTGACCATGAGGAAGGGGCCCTTGGCGGCCCAGTCGCGGGACGAGCCAGAGCCGTAGTCCCGGCCGGCGATGATGATGAGCGGGCGGCCCTCCTCGCGGTACCGCTCGGCCGCGTCGAACACGTCCATCGCGTCGCCCGAGGGCAGGTGCAGCGTGCGCGGGCCCGGCTTGTCCATCAGCCGGTTCACCAGCCGGATGTTGGCGAACGTGCCGCGCGCCATCACGGCGTCGTTGCCGCGCCGCGAGCCGTACGAGTTGAACTCGCGCGGCGTCAGGCTGCCGGCACGGGAGGGCTCGGTGACGCAATGGTGGAGGGAGATGAGGGTTTCGTCACATGGTGGCGGTCAGATCGAGCTGCGGTCAAGACGGAACTCCTGGTCGGGAGGGCAGATGGAGGTCCGGTCCGGGTCACACACGACCGACCAGAGCCGTGAGCTCTTGGGGCAGCCAGGTCTCCGGGGTAGACCATCTGCACACATCCACCGACCGTCCGGGGAAATGGCACGTCACCTGCCGCCACAACCATGCGACAGCGACGACCGGCGCCGTGAGCTTTCACGACGCACATGCCACGGCGAAAACTCAGAAAGGCCAGAGACTCGGCAGTTTCGGAGGCCTGTCGTGCGCGGCCGAGAGAGCGCTGCTCACCCTCGGGCGGCCAGGTAGCGGGCGGCCGGGCTGTTGCGCGCGATGCTGCCCGCCGGCGAGATGTGGTCCGTGGTGACGGAGTCGCCCAGGAAGAGCAGCGCATGCGCCTCCTCGATCTTCACCGGCGGCGGCAGCTCCTGAGGGCGGCGGGGAGCCGGGTCAGTGTCTCTGGCGGGTACGGACGTTATCGCCCGTCCTGCCATCTATGAGACACATGTGGAAACCAGCTCACCATAGGATAGGAATTTGCTTCTATACAAAAAGCTTTATTTTTAAAGCATATTTTTTACAATTCATGTTTACAATAAACTTACGTATTTAAACTAAACGCACGTAATATACACGCCAAAATAAACCAAAAGGTGAATACCCCCAAAATGGCAGTAAATGCCACCAGTGTCAAAATGACACAAGATCAGAATTTTACTTTTGAGGTTGAGAACAAAATGCAAAAATAAGAGCGAAACCAAAGTAATATGCACCTTTGTGTCATGTGCATAGCCCAAAGGTTTACAGACAGAATTATTTGTACAACTACAATCTGAGCTGAGGCTTTAGAAACATCAAAATGATCTTCAGGAAAGAGTAGTTCGTTGATAATCTTGATGCACGATAAACATGAAAATCATTGATAACCATGACTATAATGGGGAGCTGGGTGAGTCTGCAGGCCAGGACTTCTTGTTTATTCGGCAACAAAAGAACTGATCTCACAAAGTTCGGAACATTCTGGGAACAAAATGCCAGGCCTGAAACCTATGAAAAGTACACAAAATTCTGACTCTGAGACAAAAATATACATTCAACAACGCAATGCAGCAACTTACCACAGTCATGTTCTGGAAGAAGGGTGGCAGCTTGATGTAGGTTGAGTTGTCATCCCAGGGGTACAGCTTCGTCTCGGGAGTTTCCAGGGAGTTCCAGTTCTCGTTGCCTGCGGACCAGCAGATGCCGACTCAGAGGTATCGGAACCGACAGGTAAATACAAGTCTTGTCTGGTAACATCAGGCATCAATCACTCGACAACGACAAAAACAAAAGTGACTCGACAAAAACGAGGCAAGGCATGTATTCAAAACGAGACTGCGGGACACAGAATAAACTGCCACTCCCGCTTACACCTTGGTATTTTTGAAGTACACTTTCTCAAGCACGGCAGCTGGGATTTCACACATCTTTGATAACTGCACACACTTCCGTAACCTTGGCTGCTATGTCCCATACACTTGGCGATGTTAAACACGGCCAGCACACCGCCTACCTTTGGTGATCTTGGAGTAGACCTCCCTGAACATGGCCGGGATGACGGCGCGGGCCTCCATCAGCTGGATCTCCTCCCGACTGGGCCAGATGTCGCGAAGGAACACGTCGCCGCTCTCGGTGGTACCTGGCGGACGACAGCCACCTTCAGGGGCCCGGTCTGCCCGGGGCCGGGCAACCGGCGCTGAGGGGACCGGGACGTCGCAGGAGAACGCCCAGACCACCCGATGTCAATTGGGGCGGTGGCGATTTCGAGATGCGATAAGGTCCACGACTTGTACATGACGCCGACAACATTTTCTTACGTCGATGCCTTTAAAAATACTTAAGATTTTTTTTTGCGTTGTTTGATACCACGCCCGTTGATACGACATGATGGCGGGGCTCACGTGCCAAGCTCTCTGAAAATCACTGGAGCAATTACGAATGTGTACGCTCAAGTGTCCACAGTCCTGAAAACTGCAATTTCCTTTTCCTCTATGAGCCATCCGCCCTATCGCTCGATTCATACACAGACAACTTTGTTGCGGCCCTGCGGAAGACGCTCGCAGCCCACGCTACCGATCGACGTGATGTCACGGCTCACTCGTGCTCACCAAGCGTCGTTGCCTCGTCTCACAGACCCGGACTGTGCTCACCGAGCGGCGTCGTCTCAAAGTCGATGTCGACGCGGCCGGCCAGCGCGTAGGCGATCACCAGCGGCGGCGATGCCAGGTAGTTGGCGCGTGCGTGCGGGTGGATGCGGCCCTCGAAGTTGCGGTTGCCGGAGAGCACGCCGCAACAGACGAGGTCGCCCTGCCGGCGCAGGCGATGGCAAGTGAAGCACGACTGGCTTGGGCCGTGCCGAAGGTGCGACAAACAGCACCACGGGGGTTTCGCAGTGCTGCCAAGTATCTTGCATAGCGTCACAGAACTTCTGCTGGGGTTAGACACAACGCTGGTATTAATACGTAGCTCCACCATTCAACCGTTATTCTTTCCGCTCACCTGTCTACGATGGAACGGACTGGAAAATGAAAAATCTGAAAAATTGACCGGCCTTTAAAGCACGACTAGATGAACATCGATCATCACTTCAGCCGACATTCAGCAGCCACCCAGACGTGTCAAGCCTCACCGACCGGTTCACCATCATCCCCAAATACTCTCCGAGAGCTCTGTTTAGCCCCGCTACGCCACGCCACGCCACGTCGACCACCCCTCCCCCCTGCGCACCTTCTCAATGGCGTCGGCCACCGGCTCGGGCAGCGGGCCGCTGTTACCGATGCACGTCATGCAGCCGTAGCCGACCACGGCGAAACCGAGCCTCTCGAGGAAGGGCAGCACGCCGCTATCCTCCAGGTAGTGCGAGACCACGCCCGAGCCGGGCGACAGGGAGGTCTTGATCCAGGGCGGCACCGTCAGGCCGCGCTCCACCGCCTTCTTGGCCAGGATGCCTGCCGGTGCCGGGGACGGGGTGTCGGCATTGAGGACGGCTGGCGTCAAAGTAGCGGTGCGAGATGGACGACAAAGCCAAGAACGCAGGCTTTGTGAACTTCTTTACAGTTGAGTTCCTGGTCATCGAGAGCACGGATTACTTCACTTCTGGAAGATGACAACTGAAATAGTCGTGTGTCCACTCCAGGCAACCCCACCAAATGACATGGTTTATGATGACACCAGCCCAGGATTTCACAGAAAACCCAGTTTTCGAAGTCGTATCCAGTCTTCAAATCTGAACTCGTCAGATACTGTGTTTTTTTTTACACCCAGCACGTGTTTGAGGCGTCCAATGCGCGTACACTCACCGGCACCCAGCATCACGGACGGGTTGCTGGTGTTGGTGCACGACGTGATGGCGGCGATGACCACGGAGCCGTGCCTGAGGCTGTACTGTTGGCCGTCATACTCGAACTCCTGAGTATCGGCCAGCCGGTCGGGAGAGAGGCCGTATCCTTTGAAGCCCACCTAACGGCGGAGAAAGGAACTCAAGGTCCGGGGTCCACGGCAGAAGACAACGGTAGCCACGAGTCTCGTCTGAGATCCTCCACGGTATGTGGATGGAATGAAACGTCCAGCAGTGGCGACATCTCGACGAAGTGCGGACCATAGAAAACCTACGAATCTAGCATCATTGTATCAATGAACAATTTGGAATGCCGTGGTATTGTAACGCAGCACGAAATCATTGGAGCAATATGACATTCGCAAATGGGAAAAAAGAACCAATCGGTTTTCAACAAGTTGTTCAAGACCTATTAGTACGACAACAACGTGTTGATTTTAAACAAACACTTCAAAGACCGAAGCACTCCTTCCCGTGAAGGCTACAGTGCCAAAGCAATGTCCGCCAACGAAACAATACCACCACACCCTGCCACGTGCTGGAGTATCCACAAGCCTATCAGTCTAAGAACGCTATATCCCGTTCCGCCGCAAGGTCACGGCGCTCCGCAAGCCGCCGAAGCCGTCCCTCCTTCGCCGCGCTCACCCTGTTGGTCAGACACTGCAGGAAGTCGTCCCGCATGGCGGCGGCGTCCACGCGGTCGTGCGGCCTCTTGGGCCCGCTGAGCGAGGGCACCACGGTGGCCAGGTCCAGCTCCACCACCTGGGAGAAGGCCGGGTCCTGGGCCGAGTCCGAGAAGTCGCGGAACAGGCGCACCGCGCGCAGGTACGCCTCTGTCACGGCGATGCGGCGCTCGTCGCGGCCTGCAGAGGGATCACGGGTCGAAGATCGGAGGTCGCGGCCGCGCTGACCGTGGGCCGATGCCGCGGAGAGCGCGAGTGGCCAGATGATGCGAAAGTTGTCGCTGGGACCGCGACAACTTTCGGTCGGTACTTTTGACATGAGCTGTTGCAGACTAAATTGCAGGAAACGACGCCGAAAACGCAGGCGGTCTACCCGCCCGCTCCGAATTCTCCAGTCGATGAGGCAACGGCACGTTGAGCCAACAGCTTCCTGGATTCCGTTTACGGCGCACTACCAAGACCCGGCGTTCGTACAGCACTTCGAAAACAACCATCACTGCAATGCGAGCTGTAACACTATCTGCTCAGCCACGGACTGCATCACAGCCGCGGGCCGCGGACGACCGCGAGCCGGGCGGCCACCTCACCGGTCTGGCGCAGGTAGTCTATGCTCTTGGTGTCGACGGGGAAGAAGCCGACGGTGGCGCCGTACTCCGGGCACATGTTGCTGATGGTGGCGCGGTCGGCGATCGACAGCTGGCTCACTCCAGGCCCGAAAAACTCGACAAACTTGCCGACCACGCCCACCTGGCGCAGGTGCTGTCCGCGGGAGGGGGGAGGGGCGTCAGGCGCCGCCCGCCGGCATCAGGCGGGGGAGCTGATGCGAATGACGCCACCAGCAGGCGAAATAATGATGGCGGTGATGTCTTCGCAAATACGCGAGCCCGTGGCAATCGCGGTACCACACGCAAACGGCCGGATCGTACCGCAAACCACAATTTTCAGCGATTAAGCTTCCTTATGGCAGCAAGCAAATCGCGGCCTCTTGCACGCGCAAACGAGCCTGTGACGACCTGCCACACCTGAACCATGCCCGGCACCCCGTCCCACTAGCTAACTGGACACGAGCACGCAGGCTCGGCAGCCCCCCTCGGCGGCAGGCAGCCCCCCCCCCCCCCGGCGTCCGCGCTCACCTTGGTGACGGTGAGCACGATGTCGGTGGAGGTGGCCAGCGGGCTGACGCGGCCCGTGATCCGGTAGCCGACCACCTGCGGCAGCACCATGCTGATGGCCTGGCCCAGCATGACGGCCTCGGCCTCGATGCCGCCCACGCCCCAGCCCACCACGCCCAGGCCGTTGATCATGGTCGTGTGCGAGTCGGTGCCGACCAGCGAGTCGGGCCGCAGCAGGGCGTCCGTGTCGAACACCACCCGGGCCAGGTACTCGAGGTTCACCTGGTGCACGATGCCCGAGCCCGGCGGCACGATCAACATGTTGCGGAACGCCTGCGAGCCCCACTGTCGGCAGACGGAGACGGAGGTTAGAGCGGACTGGGAGACGACCTGACGGGCGAGGCGTCCATCACGCATCATCGCGCTCCGACGAACAAGTTACACATGTAGAATAACAAAACGCTCCGGTCAGTCAGCCCAAACAAGACACGCCTCAGGAAATTCGTGACTGTGTCTGCCCCATGAAATTTGCCAGTCATACTGTAATGGTGGAAAATCAACTCCACACGGGCCAGACATACCGGCAAGACAGGCGGTCTAGCGTGACTCAAACCGGAGAATGAGCACACTATGTTCTGACGGGTCTCTAGGGCGTCCTGCGGGGTCTACTAGAGTCTTACCTCTGATGCCCTGTACCAGGATTGGAAAAAGTGTTGTTGTCTGGTGTTGAAGAACACCAAAATATGTGTTTCTACACACATTCTATACTCCAAAGGTTTGAACTTGTACCTCCATCGAACAGCTGCATTATAACCATGTTGCCACATTTCTAACTGCGAGCAAATGACTGTCTCCAATCAGTAAGAAGCAGGTTTGATGTCATAACTGAATCATGCCGAGAATGCCAACTTAAACCAGCAGTACCCTTTGCGAGATTTTGTACTCCAAAATAGAAATTATACTCCACCACCAAGAGCAAAAACGAAATTTCCAACCCTGCCCTGTACCGACTGGCTACCTGCCGCGCACCTTCAGAAACTGGAACCGTTCCTTGTTCCTTTCAAACTCCAACGCCTGGTTCTTCTTCAGAGCCTCCGGGCTACAAAAGACGGAGACTGTTAGGTCTATTTGGCTAACACAAAAAACATGTGCGGCATTCGAGTGAAAACATAACTAGCTGGAAAACTCGGTTCCGAAAACTTCGTGACCGCGAAAAAATAAACCAGTTCTATTTCGGCCAAACACGACGGCATCAACCCGTGTTCATGATCCCTACATGTTATGTAATACCCACCAGACACTGACGGCCCAAGCGATGTTCACGGAGGCTTTCAGTTACTGGCTTAAATAAAAAAAAAAAAATCCTGGCATTTGCCAGCAAAGCCATTAACGAGAAGTTTCTCAGGGCCAGCAATCGCTGCCTCACTTTATAATGGAGCCATTTTTTTGTTCGTCAAAAACAGCAACAAAATAAATGATAGCATCTTCGTGGAGGTGAACAAACCACAATTACGACGCCGACTTTCCTGTTAGGTGGACGTCGACTCCCCACTACCTTGTCAAGGACAGCATTTGCAAACAGCGATGTTTCGCAGAGTCAGATAATATTTTTTTTAGAGATGGCTCGATGTAAGCCGGCCAGCGCTCCGCCATCGCCACGTCACGACCAATGCACGAACGACAGCGCAGCGCAGGCCAAACCGCACCTCCATATTAACACCTGGCAATTACCCAGTCTATGCGATCAACTGCTTACGGCCCGGCAGACCACTAACCCCTGCCAGTCCACAGTGCGCCCACCTAGCCCCGTCCCCCGACCAGCCTGCCCCCCCCCCCTCCGACAGCCCCCTCCGGCCGTCCGGACGGCGCTCACGAGCGGGTGAAGTCGACCTGGACCGAGTGGTCGATGACCAGGTCGGACGGACAGACGGGGTTGATCTTGTCCGGGTCACCGCCGAGGCCGCGCACCGCCTCCCGCATGGCGGCGAAGTCCACCACCGCCGGCACGCCCGTGAAGTCCTGTCCGTGCAGCGGCCGTCAGCGGAAACCGACAGCGGAGGGCGGCCACGGGGGCCCAGCCGCCGGTGCGTGTCAAAGGTGTTGCGTGAGCGTGAAAGGTCGAACGCCAACATAACACACCATTAATTTGCGAAATTTTGTAGTCCAGAACAAAAATTATACAACACAAAAAACAAAAACAAAATTGCTGACTATGGGAGAGAGCAAATGTCTAATAATCAACTGGGAGGTGAATGAGCGGAATGAGCGGAAGAATAAAAATGAAAAACGAGACAAAACTGAGTAAGCGGATGACGAAGTACGGAAGTGAGTGAGTGCGTGGGTCGCTAAGTGAATGGGTGGCTACACGAGTGAGTGAGTGCGTGCGTGCGTCGGTGAGTGGGTGAGTGAGACCGGGCAGGCGCGCCTGATATCACCTGCAGGATGACGCGGGCCGGCTTGAACGGCACCTCGACGTCGGCCGCGTCCGGTGCAGTGTGCGCCCGCCAGTCCAGGATGCTATCGACGTCGGCGCAGCGCACCTGGAACTGGTCGCACGAGCGCACGGCCGACTCCAGCAACACGCGGATCGAGAACGGCAGCGCGTCTGGCGGACGGAGGAGGCGGTGGTGTCAGAGAGCAGCGGTTCACAGAGCGGCGGGACATCAGGCAGAGAACGGGAGGACAAAACATCACCGGCGAGATCGCTTCAATCGAGGCCCTATATACCAGGTACAGTCATCCGGCGATCTGACCGTTCCGTGATGTAGCCGCGTGACGTCACTGGTATTCACAGACCTAAAGCGCCATTGCACTTAGTGGTAGAACGCAAATCAAATGTCGCCGTGTTTTCTGAACAGAGAGAAATGATGCAATTTGCAATGACCATAGGACAGAGTAACCATTAATTAACGAAAAGACCTTCAGCCTTTTCCGCCTAACTTTTGCCCCTTACCCTGTACAGCGCGTCAAATAGCGCCATGCAGATCCATATCGATTAGCCTCTTCCACTGACCTTTCTCAAATTCCGTATGGGATCAAAGACCCATATTCCGTGGTTTACAAGGCACTTCCATTTAACATATCTTTTGGAAAAGGTTTTCAAGACCTGATCTAACACGACTGTTTCCAGACCCTTTAGAAGCCTAACGATACAGAATATGATGAGGTGACGAACGATAAACCATGAGTTTGCTATTACTGCTTTTATTATTATTTTACTGCCTGTTTGTTGTTACTTCACTGTTATTATTGCTAACCTATTGCTTGCTGTGCAGACAGCCATGAAGCAGAATGCTGTTCTTGCTTCATTATGTCAGTAAATACCTAGGTAGGACCTGCTCGACCGCGGGCTGATACAAGTATCAGCTAGTACATGTGTTGCAGCGTTTTTGTGGTACTTCTACGTTGTAGTCTTTTTGTGGCACCTATCAGTTGTGGCCTTGGGCCGTGCTGTCGTCCGTGTTGGCTGCCTGCACGCATCCATCGGAGGATGCGCAAAGTATGTGAAGCCGAGAATACATGTCTGGAAGCAGCAGGATCAGAATGGCATGAAGAACGTTTAATGGAGTAGCCACGAAACAGTACATATCTACGGCAAAGTCTGGTCTGAATGGTGCGGGAAGCGCTGTGCTAGAACTGCACAGTAATATGACGTCAGTGGTATTCACCTCTCATGGCCGATAAAGGGATTCACCCCCTGGCTACAACACTTGGCGGTATGGCAACAGCCAGGAGTGGCAGGCAAGGCGAGGATATTTCACCGCGTCCATGACCGCTTCCCGTGAAATCGAACATTTTTTCGTAGTACATAAGATATGCACTTTTTTGTTAAGCACGTCCATGTATATTCTCAAGTACGAAAAATTACATGCTCCCATTACAGCATAATGGCACAGGAATCCTGCAGTGATGAGGAATGGCAGCCAGGACGTAAGGCTCACCAACGGTGTAAATCTATCAGTGGCAGCCAGGGTTGAAAATTTAGTTTTTGTTCCTGGTGTCGGAGTATAATTTTTGTTTCGGGGTACAAAATTTGCCAGGGGTAATACTGGTTTAAGTAGGCATTCTTTGTGTAATTCAGCTATGACATCAAACCTGGGTCTTAATGAATGCAGACAGAGTCATTTAATTGCAGCATTACAAATTTGTCAACATGGTTATAATGCGCCTTTTCGATAAAGGCACAGGACCACACTTTTGGAGTACAAAATGTTTCTGCAGCACACATTTTCCGGTGCTCTTCAGCACCAGCAAACAACATCTTTCCAACCCTGGTGGCAGCTAAACTGTAATACACAAACGGCTACTTTCAAGAAAGAGTCAACGCTCCACGATGAGCACAGTTTCTTAAGTCCACTGTGATTTCACACCGCGTCGACAGCTGACATCGTTCGACGACCATCTCCAGCTGAACACTGAGCATCCAGACACGGCCCCGTGACACCTTTCGACTATTCCTGGCCAGTGTCTCCAACTCCAGTCCGGGCATCGCCGGCCACCTGGGAGCAATATCCCGCCGCTCATCGCGCCGGAGCCTCATCACGGAGGTCCCCACGGCCGAGGTCAAGGGCGTGGACGCGGCGCCGCCACTTGGCGACGACAGCGAGGGGCCCTCATCGCGCCCGCCACGTGACCAGCGCACATGTCGACAACCATTACCGCCAGCTGGCTTGCCCCGCTAATGGCATGCGGACGCCC
Source organism: Capitulum mitella (assembly GCA_030062745.1). Taxonomy (NCBI): domain Eukaryota; kingdom Metazoa; phylum Arthropoda; class Thecostraca; order Pollicipedomorpha; family Pollicipedidae; genus Capitulum; species Capitulum mitella. The sequence continues at coordinate 24,656,151 of CP099846.1, forward strand.
GGCAGATCTAATTCCGCTCGCGCAGCACTGTGCCGAGTGATTAACGTACACAGAGAACTATTCGTGAACGCAAAATGAGAAGCGATGTAAATGAGCAAAGCACAAGACAGGCTTCGTTATATTAGGAAGGCTACACAAAATGGGCAGTTTTTGAGCCAGTCATGCAGGATGAATGGCAGCAGACTTCTCATGGATCCTATTGCCAGAAGGGCAAGGCGATATCTAAAACAGCATTACATTTTCTGGCATTCGCCAAACCACGACCCGCACAGAGGACGTCTGAGCCTGACACACCCAGTGACGACCCTAAGATTTTCGGCATAACTGACGGGGACCAGGGCTGAACGGTGGATTTTCGGCCACCGGACCGGCCGTGCCTGACAACACGAACATGAAGTGGCCGCCCTCTGTGTCTTACAACTGACCTTGGACAGTGCACGATAAGCCCCCCCCCCCCGCCCGGGACAACGCCCGGGCAGTGGGGGCACTGTGAGCAGGCACGTGGTAGGACAGTGACCCGGGCAGACGCCAGAATATGGACACCATTAACCCGTCCCCGACTGGGGGGCAGTTGACTGCCCCCCCATGAGGTTTTTCTGGGATTGCGAGAGAACGAACAAACACAGAGCCACCAAACTTTGTGTACCTTTTGTTTCATCAATTTTACATCTCGTGTCAAAATTTTGACCTCAGGTCAGGTCCGATGCCTGACCTAAGTCAGGTCAAACGGACTTATGTCCAAAAAAAGTTTAGCGCCCTGTAACTTTTTCGCAAAACAAGATATCTCAATAATACTTTCAAGGAATAGTGATCCTGATAGATGCAACAAATCTGCTATCTCAGATTTTTCGGAATTTTCCGGGTCATTGACCTAAGGTCAAGCCTATTTTTAAGACATACCGTCGTTTCTTTCGGAAATTGACGGGATATTTCATAACATTTTTAGTGTGGAGTGAATCAGACATCTAGTTACCGTCATTGGGCAAAGTATCACTGACTTCCAGCCATTGACCTGAGGTCAGGTCACGAATAACTGTAGTGAGCCAAAATGTATACCGTCAAAATCGACGATGAATTACTCAGAATGGGTAGAAAATGGCAGAACTAGCTTGCATAGACGTAATAATACCAGGAACCTTAAAAAGATTTAAAAATTGCATATTTTGGAAATAAACAGGCATTCGCGAATAAAACTTCGCCAACTTTATAGATTGCTAACTAATCAATTTTTCAAAAATTTAAGCATGAGAAGCTATCACAAGAACCACAAAGATCAATAAAATATACATAGGTCGTCTTTTTTCGCGAAAATAAAGGAACGCTAAACTTAGTTCTCGTCAATTTAGTACCGCATACGGCAGCGGCGCACCCCGACAGCTAGCGGGAGAATTGTCGTGTCTTTAACTCAACGTTTCGGCGTATATATTGAACAAATCTGGGGAAATTAGACGTATATCGGCATCCGGGGACATTTACTTATGCGCTGGTGCCTTTACCCTTGCGTTATTAGTCACAGCCCTTGAGATTCAGGCCATTTCTCGGTCTCATGCAGTCGGCTATGAGAAAACATATACAGGGCGTAAATTGGCTTACATATTATCTAAACTAAAGATGAGATCAGTTTCGAGCTCTACTCGTCACAAGATTTCCAACGGTATGCTTATTTTTATCGTGCGACCAACCGTTCGTGAGTTAGAGGGGGGCAGCCAATTGCCCCCCCCCCCCCAGTCGCCGATGTTCGAAACGGACCGATGGTCGTGCGCGGGTTAAGAGGCCACAGAGGGATCAGGTTTTGCCACTGACTTAACAGGCTTTGGGACTGGCCTGGAGCTGCCTGACCGAATCCAGCACTCCCACTACCCTGGTCCTGTTCTAAAGTGGCCATTTTTGGAGCCATCCGTCCCTGCACATGACCAACCTGTGGAACCTGTGACATTTGTCTGTCCAACTGTTGGTACATGATCAGTTTCTATGCCTTTGGCAGCAGGCTGGTGCCAATCCAAAACAATCAGTCTCTGACTACCGTTTGACAAAACTGATGTGGTATAACCTTCTAGTCTGAATGATGGTTTGTGAAAATGATATGAATGGGCATGATGCATAAGGTGGTTAACAGGCAACTGCAGTAAATAAAAAAAACAATTTATGTGAGAAAACACCACTACATTTAGATCCAATTACAGAAAACCTTAAGTATGATGCTTCCTTTTCCCCTGTTCCAGATATACAGCTAGACAATGGTCAGCTCAACAGCTTGCAAATGGACAGCATACATAATATATCACACATCTGGTCAGTTTTACTCCTCAATGCATGGCCAATGACACAAAAGCATGCAAAAAGACTGTGGCAATTATATAACATATTACTGCTTAAATACCAGTGACAGATGACAGATGAAGCCTTAATGGGAGTTTGCAGGTAAAAATGGATAATGGGGAAGCCTAGGCCATAGGGTACAGTTCCAACATGGCAATGCATGTTAATAATAAATATTTTTGAAGAGAAGGGCAGGCAGATATATGACCCAAACAAAAGTAACACTACTCACCATATCTGGGGTCATTCAAGGCTGTGATGTCATAGTAGTGGTAGGTGGACCCCTCCACAGTCAGATCCTTCAGGAGGTGATCATAGGGATTTGTGCCTGTAGAAAGAAATCTGGATTAGTAATGTCAGTCTCACTAATCTAAAACTTTGTGAGCAACACTTAACCCTTGCCCAACACAAGAGATTTCCACTGGCAATGTTGATGAAGATGGGGTGGCAGGCACCCCGCTTGCCCCTAAATGAGCTAGCACATCAGGCCAAAAAGCAATCAATGGCTGTGTGCCCAAGGAACTGCCTGTCAGTTCAACCAGTCACCTTCCAGATTAGGTCAAACTTTAAGGTTGGAAACTATAAGTTAATTTCAGGAGCCAGAAACAACAGATCATGGGCCAAACAAGCCTAAAATCATCCTCTTTACCATGTTCATTGCAGAAAAGTTGTGCTAAAATATTCTCATCATTATATTACACAAACACATATAATACAAAAATCAAGGACAAAAGTCACCAGAGGTCACTGACCATGTTTGACCATGACAAGGTAAAGGACCTGTTTCAGTATAGTAGTCCATGTGAACATGTGGACTACCATACTGAACTATGTTATGGCTGTCATCTGCTGTTTAGGCATACCTATTGCCCTTAAAACAGTATAAAAGTCATCTGGTGTAAAGATCTCTGTAAGTCTTCATTCACGATGTCACTGCTCAATGACCTACAGTGACTCGGGGTCACTCTTTTTAAACCACGCACCAACAATGCAGTCAGTTATGCCAAATTTCACTGTGCTGCTGTGCACTGCACTGTTGAATCACATGGTGCCACGAATGCTACAAGGGAGGTGGCATCCACCCCTCATCTGATGAGTTAAGGCTGTGATGCTGGAGGGCATTGAAAGCAAAATTCTGTGCACACACAGTTTATGCATACTGATAATCTTTGGCTGGTTACTGGAGTAGACAGGTACTCCTGTTTCCATGCTGTGATACATAAACCTAACATACAAAATAAACAACACAAAAATAAAAATAAAACATACAAAAACATGATTACGAATAGTTCACTTTTAAGCAAGTTCAACTTGCAATTTTGGAAGAAGTAATTTTTGCCATTTTATGTTTTCATCTACGGGAAGGTTGGGTACACTATGAGCTACATTTTTTCCAAACAGCATTTATTGCCCGATTTCAACATACGCCAGTTGCGGCCAGTAATTGCAACTAAAACTTGTGTTGAGTACCTGGAGCGTCCATGAGTATGTCGTTACGAGGGCGTAAGTAGGTGTCCTAACAAGGTAGTCAAAAGCCTTCTCTCCTCCACAAATGCACCACGTATGTTCGCACACACCCTTGCACGGACCACCCGCTTTCAGGGCAGGGGCGCAAGAGAGGACGCCCTGACGAGGTGACCTTGAAAGTTATTTGCAACAGTCGACTGTAGCTGTCGCTAATTTTTCGTCTGTTCGATGGCATTCGGCTTCGCTACCAGAGCATATTTATGACGTCATCAATGCATTTCAGTTTCTGCGTCATTTGCTAAGAGCTAGGTAGGTAAGGCGCATCCAAGGTAACATGCGCCCTAGTTGTGGAAGAAAGTAAACAGCGACGGGAAATGGGAAGAGGGCGAGGGGCCGGTCCGCTAACCATGGCATCCACTTTACAGTTTATACCTCCGGACTCCCTCAGATTAATCCTGTACGGTGAACGTGCCACTGCAGGCACAAATATCTTGATGCAAAGATTTACCCTTAAATGAGATGAAAAGCACTGCAGAGCCGAAAAAATCATACCTGCCGATGTACAAAGTCCCAATAAGCCACAGCCCACTATTATTTGATGTGTCAAGACAGCCCACGGTCAGCCCACGCTCAGCCCACGGTCAGCCCATAAGAGCGACCCCTTCAAAAGCGCGCAAAATGCACCATGTAATGCATCGCGACGAACTGAACACGATAGTGCAATTTAATGTTGGGTGCATCCAATACTTCAGCCTCCAGAGCCAATTATCAAAAAAGGGGTGAGAGTTTCTCACTAATATTCACAGTCAACTGCATATAGTCAAGTAGCATCTCAAACGACTCCCCGTGTCAAGCCGAGCTCAAAACTACCTCTTGTTTATCGATATCTTTTCAACGTTTTGAGAAACATGCATCCAGAATCGGTTTTTCGCCAATGTTTTATTTTCCATACGCTTTAACATTGAAGGCAACGGTCGTGAATTGGCCAGCCCCTACGATTTGTCTAATTTTTCGTGTATGGGTACCCTGACCAAGAACACACTGCCTGGCAGTGAAATTTGCCGGGTGGATTTATATTCTCACCGATCACATGGGGTGAGAATTTCTCACTAAAATTCACAACCGACTTCATATAGTTCTTGTCTTGCGAAAGACGTCATGACCGTCCTTTGGTCATGACGACAGCTGGGGTTTCATCTCGCCGGAGGCAGGGAAAATGACCTGGTTCGTCAGCTAAAAGCAGACCTCAGTTGAAAATCGGTCAAATGGCATGGAGGGAAGAAAGCCATGGCAGGGATCTTGCCGGCCACCTTTGTCTCGTTATTTCTCACACAGCCGAATGGAAGAACCATTTTCAGTCATACGGCACGGGTGCCCTGCAATGGTTATTAGCTGTTCCGATCATCTCCTGGCGCTTTACCCTCCTCTGAAGTTCCCCGACGTGATCCTCTATGAAGCTCGTCGCTGGCACCGACTGACCAGGTTAGTCAGCCTCGTCTGACCAGCCTGACTGGCGCCCTGGCGGCAGGACCCGGCCAAGCTGAAGGCGCTGCTGGGCCTGCACATCGGGCTGCGCTCGCTGCTGACGGTCAGCCCGGACGACGACGCCGTGACCCAATGCGTGCCCGTCTCCGACTGGCGGGACCTGGGCACGCGGCGTGTCACCGTGCTCACCGTGCGCCGGCCGCTGGCGCCGTCCGGCGGCGGCCTGGACAGCCTGCTCGCCGCCGATCCCGACCTCACCAACTTCGCTGCCGTGTTCAAGGTGCGGTCTGGGCCCGGCTGGGTGCCGCTGTCACGTGGGGTGGCCTCAGAGGAACTCGCACAGCGCCGTGAAAACACTGTTTTTTTTTACATATGAGTGTCGCCGGTACTCATCGAAATAACTGCGGGGACAAGGTGCATGGACTGGGGTGGGACGTATCCCCTTTAGTTGTTACAAAATGCGATTCTCCCCCAATTTTGGTCGGAAGGGCCGGAAGGTAACGTTTTTCGCAATTTCCCGTTGAAAAGTAAGATTTTGGGTCGTCCCCCTATTCCGATTTGCCCCCCACCCCAATTTCTGAGGCATGACTTCACCCATGCCTCTGCTAATTGCTAGGAACCTGAGCACAATGACAGGTGTCGAAACACCGGACCACGAGCGGAGTTCTGAGCACTGCGTCACTCAAGCGAGCGGGCTGCGCTGTTGACAACTGTCGTGAACAATGTCCAACCGCCCGTCGTTTCCAGAAATCCGGACTGAGCGCCGAACTGAAGAAGGGGGACCCTTACACACTGCTGGCAGTGGTCAACACCGGTCTGAAAAACGTCAAAGCGCCGGATACCAAGAAAAAGGCCGCACGGTTCATTCGCCTGCACCTGATCAAAGGTACGTACGTTCCCGGAACGTGCCTTGTCGTAGCGTTCTCAGTTTGCTTTGCTGTCTGGGTTGTGGCGCCTGTGTCGCGACAGTCCTTTGGTCCTGCTGTTTCCTGTCCAGCTGAGCTCCGGGAATACTGCCGCGGCTCCGGGTCTCAGAACCCTGCTGTGACGGGAGCGCTGCTGTTCCAGTACCCTGCTTACCCTGCTGTGACCGGGTCGCTGCTGTTCCAGTACCCTGCTGTGGCTGCATTGCTGTTCTAATATCCTGCTGTGACCGGGTGGCTGCCGTTACAGATGCCGTGTGCTGCAGCAGCCTGTCAACGTACGGCTCCATGTACCCGCTGTCGGGCGGCGGCCGGCTGGTGGCGTGCGCGCTCTACCGCGGCGCCGCGTTCCGCCTGGTCGGCGACTACTCCGCGCCCGCCGTGCGCTCGGTCAGCTGCGACCGCTTCGCCGCCAACGGTGTGGTCCACAAGCTGGCGTACCCGCTGGCCGGGCCGGACGCCCATGTGGACCCGTAGGTGGTCGAGTCCGGCTTCCCCTACTACCACCCGTTCGGGTTTTACTGAGCGGTCGGCGCCGGCGGCCGCCGGCCGGTGGGGAGGACCGGGCCGCGTGGGGCGGCGGCCGCGCGGCTCGGTTTTCTCGTCGTCGCTGCCCTGACGCCGCGGGTGGACGGCGGTCCTCGTGGCTCGCGGATGTCGCACGGCGAACGCGCGGCGTCGTTAGATTAATATTGGTAGAGGTCACCAGGTGAAATACATGTGCTAAAGTTGAAGCCTGTTTTGGGCTGCGCTGGGACAAACGAGGCTACTGTGGAATAGTTCGGAGCGACATTTCCAGCTTTCCACGACCAGCTGCGTCGTTCGTAGTTTGTGACAAGTTGCTGCGGGGAATGACGGCAGGAGCCTGACGTCTGCAGCTACGGTTTGTTAAGCCCTTCCAGCTGCGTCAGCGATACAGTACGCGTCGAACCGAGCTCGGGCGCATCGGGAAAGTGTCGCGTTCTGTCAGCAGTCTTCATCAAACACTGCTGTTTCAACAAACACACGGAACGGGACTCCTAAGGGCTTCCCCAAAACTGCTTGAAATGCAAATCTCATTTTAGCCCTCGCGCTTCGGAGCATTTTTGCTGTCCCGGCCTGACTTTGCATTCAGAGTAACTGTCGCGCAGTTACGGTTTTAAATATCATCCAGAGGTATCACCTTCTCGACGCGAACTCACCACCTCATTCAAGCGAGCCCTAAAAAGAGGCGAATCACATGAGGTCGCCGGCTCGATTTCTCTCGACATAATCACTCGACAAGGCCAGCTGAGTGACGAGTCGTGAGCATCCCTCTCCTTACTCCCTCCTCTTAACACTCTCGCTCTCTCCTTTTGCCTGGAAACACCCGAGCCTGTCACGAGCCCGAGACCCGCACAGGCAACACGCGTTAATTCTCGTCAGACTTCCCCGTACGTTGATCGCGGGCCCTTGACTAGCTGGTTGTATTTGATTGTTTAGCGTTCGCCGAGGTGGCGTCGGATCTCAGAGACCACTTGACTGTATGCCAGGCAGTCAGGCTGACCGAGCTACGCGAAAATAAGCATAAAAGGTAATCCTGAGCAGCACGACCGTAAAGCTTTTCAGCAGTTATGACAAGACTTCTTATAACCTGGAAGAACGCAAATCGCCTCAAAACTGCCAAAAGCTTTCAGAGGTTTGTGATTAACACCCTGTTTTAATCAGGGCATTCATTCTCACCCCGCCTCATTACGTGAAGCACTTTTTGCAGACACAAGTCTTTCATTTGCGGCTTGCACCAGCAGGTATGAGCGCATGTGCGAACATAATAAACGCACATACGCAGTACAAGCATACAGCACGCCACGCTCTCGAAAATATTTAAGTATGCAGCACGCTATGCCTAAGTATACCGTACGCTACGCACACCATGAATTAATGAAGGTACTGTGACTAACATAAACACATATACAGCCTCTTATCGAGTTCAGATTTACCTCGACATTCGTATGTCTTGGACGGCATTTCTACTAGGTACAAACAGAACAGTTGGAACCCATAATCTTATATAATCTTAATCTTATATAGTCTTAATCATAAGCTGCTCCGTTAGTTTTGCTACCCCTTTTTTGTGTGTCATAATGGCGGCGAACAATATCATAAAATTCATCAATGCATGATCGGTCTCCCAATGTTGAGCAGCACCAGATGCAATGTTTGGCAAGAAGGATAATCAGCTTCTGCACTCTTGTGATAATCGTATTCAGCACCAGGTTTGCCCAGGTCGATGTTCTTTGCATCGAGACTACCCGGATTAAATGTTGTCGCGATTATTTCCCTCAGACAAGTAATATTGGCACAATGCGCAAGCAAACGTCGAATAGTTTCAACAAGAGCGCACAGAAAACACACGTGTCTTCGCAGCTTATGTTCTAAAGTTCAAGGTATCTCTCGCTGGCGAGAACTCTGTGTAGGATTCTTAACTGAGTCCACTTAGCAGTGTAATCGCACCATTTTTCGTTCACCGCCTTATAAACTCCTTTCCAATCAAGTCCTGCAGGTAAGAATAATTCCGTGCTCTATTTTTGTTGGGGTGAATTAGAAACCAGTCTAGCTGATGTTACTAACAACTGGAATGCCCGTTACATTTGTCGTTTGCATCATCTTGCCTAATAATAACTGGTATTCCTTGCCATTTGGAAAGTTATTGCGTTGCAATATTTTACATTCCGACGGAATAGCTGTTATGAAGGCGAACCAGGTTAGGAAATCGCATCTGGGGCGTTTGTTTGCATTCGCTGCAGTGAGTACGTGTGATCTGACAATTCTTCATTCAAGAAGACAATGCGTCTTCTTATATGTTCAAGCGGGTCTGACAGAGCAAAAGAAAACCTGAAGTTGTTGTAAATGGCGGCAAGTTTGCTAGCTATGTCATCTGAAACGTTTCGGCCAAACTGAAGACGGTTTTGCGATGCTGTGATGCAAGAGTTAAAACAAAGGGATTATGGTGAGACGGCCTGGAGTATTCTGCTCAGACATGACTACCTGTGGGTGCGTTATTCAGCACCTGTTCTTTCGGGACCCACCGATTTGATCGGAGAAATTCAAACGGTTATTATTTTCCTCTAGAAATCGTGACGGTTGTATCCGTGGCATGACTGATGACGTCGCTGGTCATGTAAGGTACATAAAAAGCGCAAAATTGTCTGACGACTTTGAAGCCCTGTAACACCCGCAATCAGGACCCATTTTAAGGAAGTTTCCACTGGGGAGAGGATGACTAAATGTTCAGTAGGTCTAGGACCGCCATTGGCAATCCCGTCTGAAATCCTGTTCACTGTCGATGAGGGTGGGTACAGTCTTAAAATCATATGTCCGATGTTTGTAAACGCTGAGGTCATTATTGTCGCCACCTTACTCCGGTGTAGGCAAGGCCAGTGAAAGTGCCGGTAACAGCGGGAACCGAACTTGGATCTCTTGGTTACAGGTTAGACACGCTGACCACTGAACCACACTTACACCTGTTGGATGCAGCCAGTTAGCGTTTATAACCTGGAACGCTTATAGGTTATATATGGCAGGTTATATATGTCAATCCCGGCACTGATTCCCAGTCCCGGTATCCCGGGATTTCAAAATCATAAATCCAGAATCTCGTGATTGCCTGGCATTAGGATTGGATTTAGGTTACTATGAACTGAAATGTGTCTCTAGTGGTCCCGAAGCTTCAGGTGCCTATATCGTGCTGGTAAAAGCATCGCAGTAAGCTCATAAAGAGCTGCTGCATAGCTATTCGACATAAACACAGTATCAGTCCCGCTATTTCGGACTTTGGCGTGGCTTAAGGACTACTGCATTCTCTTGCAGTAGTGCAAGGCGTCATCCTGACGGCGGGCTAAGATCCTCTCCCATCCCCGGCCAAGATCTTCATGAAAACATCCCCTCCCCCTCCCAGTTCACTAGCTTAGTTGTCTTGCTATCGGACAGACCGTGCTGTATGAAAGGAGGTAATGTGTTTTGGGTTGATGAATTGCTGGGAAGTTGAGTATTACCCAGTCGGAAATTTTCGGTTTTCAGAAACTTTCCATCGGAAGCTTTTTAAGCATCCGATGGGAAATTTTCCGACCGTTAGCTTTGCGGGAAATATTCATTGGAAAATCTATGAAAGTTCCCATGGAAAGTTTCCAAATCCTAGCTTTCCGAGGATTCCGAAAAAAGAGAGAAAAAACGAGAAAAAAAGAAAAAAATCAAAAAATTTCGAAGCATCAAGCACCAAATGTTTACTATAAAGATGTTCGGCAAATGCCAAAGTTAATGAAGGCAGAAGCCCTGCGGGCAGCTACTATAGGCAGTGCGTTGTAGCACAGCGCTGAGAAGTTGTCTAAATTGTCACCTTCTGCAGCCACCCAGAAACGTATGCGTTTAGGATAAATGTAAGCCTTCGGATGGGATTTTGTGGGAAAGCTAAGTTTAACTTTTCATTAACTTTTCGTTGTAGTGTCTCAACTCTCTATCGTATTTGTGATGGAAGGAAAGTGAGCCAGCTTTCCGGAAAGTTTCCCCGGGAGTTTCCATCAATGGAAGGTTGAGATCGCTGACATTCACGCAGGCACGCGCACACTACTCACTCTGGTCAGCGTCTCCTTCCGCTTTTTGTCGTCGTTACTGCGCATACGTGTTGCATATGTGTTACGCCTCCATATGTGTTCATCCTTATGTACTGAGAACGGCTTGCGGCTGGGAGCATGCTTGCTTGCGTTCTCTATGCGCATTTCATGCTGCTGATGCTGATATTTTGTAGTTAATCCCAATAGTTATTTTGCCAGCGAATGCCAACATCATTGGTATTTGTATGCTACTTACGTCGTTTACTGATTTTCCTGCCGTTTTACTTTGCTGATTACTATTCAGTCCAGCCCTTGCTTTAGTACTGCCTGAATGGGTAAACATAGTATCATCGCCCCAGAGAAGCGGTCAGTCGACTGTCCTAGCGGCCCAATCCCACGCTGCGTCTCCATGGATGCAAAACATGGCGTCCCTCGGCTGTGCCCAAACTGCAGCCCCGTCCCGGCCTCCCGACTCACGCCCGGCGATGCTGGCAGGTGTTCCTGAACGGCGTGGCGCTCGTGTCGTCTCCGCACAGGAGGTCTGTCTCGGTCTTCTCAGCCGCCCAGCTGGAGCTGTGCTATGCGGCGGACCCGAGCTGGCCGCTCTCCTCCGCAGCCGGCCGGGGCCCTCCGGTCAGCGGCGCCCTGGTAGTTTTCTTCCGGCCGGACCTGCTGCTGGCGCTGCGTCGCCGCTGGTCGTCAGTTTGGCCGCCGCGCCTGGGCTGGACAGCGGCTGGGGCCACTTTGATCTAGCTGGTATCTGTCGTTGGTTGGTTGGCGTTGGGACGAGGGGACGGCCATGGTGGCTGCTGGTGACTGTGATGTGCAGTGGTGACGATGGGTGTCGGGTGAAGTAGAGTGGAGACTGGTGGCGATTGAGGTTGGTGCGGTACCTAAAGCCCTTTGAAGCGTTTTGTCTTGAGTTTGATGTTGTGTATATCACTAAGCGGTCGTGTCAGCCTGGGACACGACGTTTTGGCCCGAAACCGTTTGGACCGACAGCACATCTTCGTTCCACATGAAGATCTCGTAACCGTGCAGCTTAGACGTCCCAGGATATACAATAATACACGGCACTATGATCGGCGTTTTGACATCCTCTCAAAAGATCCATACAAACGTTGGATTATTTATCGAGGCGTGTAACTAAGGTCGTTAGCTTTGCCACACTTTGGTGCAAACAGGGTCCGTGTAAGTTTTCTGTATCGGAAACCGAACCCGTCCTGTCGATGGGGAGTCTGGCATGCGCATAACCATGCGCATGTGGGAAGGGGTGTACGAGGCCAAGTGGTTATTGTGCTGGACTCAAATAAAGCATTCGGACGAAAACCGAATCCACTTCCATGTTATTCGAAAAGTTCGAAAGGTACACAACAACGATAGGTAGTTTTGAACTCAGCCTGACACGGGGAATCGTTTGAGATGCTACTTGACCTTATTCAGTCGGGTCTGAATTTTAGTGAGAAACTCTCATCCCATGTAATCGGTGAGAATATCAATGCACCCGACAAATTTCACTGCCAGGCAGTGTGTTCTTGGTCAGGGTACGCATCCACGAAAAATTCGACAAGTCGTAGGGACCGGCCAATTCACGACCGTTGCCCTCAATGTTAAAGCCTATGGTAAATAAAGCATTAGGTAAAAAACCGGTTCTGCATGCATGTTTCTCGAAAAGTTGAAAAATATCGATAAACAAGAGGTAGTTTTGAGCTCGGCTTGACACGGGGAGTCGTTTGAGATGCTACTTGACTATATGCAGTTGGCTGTGAATATTAGTGAGAAACTCTTACCCCATGTGATCGGTGAGAATATAAATGCAAACTAAAAATTTCACTGCCGGGCAGTGTGTTCTTGGTGAGGCTACCCATACGCCAAAAAATAGAAAAATCGTAGGGGCCGGCCAATGCACGACCGTTGCCCTCAATGTTAAAGCCTATGGGAAATAAAGTATTAGGTTAAAAACCGAAACGACATGTGTACTACTCAAAAACTTGAAAAGATATCGATAAACAAAAGGTAGTTTTGAGCTCGGCTTGACACGGGGAGTCGTTTGAGGTGGTACTTGACTATATGCAGTCGGTTGTGAATTTTAGTGAGAAATTCTCACCCCATGTGATCGGTGAGAATATCAATGCACCCGGCAAATTTCACTGCCAGGCAGTGTGTTCTTGGTCAGGGTATCCATACACGAAAAATTCGACAAATCGTAGGGGCCGGCCAATTCACGACCGTTGCCCTCAATGTTAAAGCCTATGGCAAATAAAACATTAGGTAAAAAACCGGTTCTGCATGCATGTTTCTCAAAAAGTTGAAAAGATATCGATAAGCAAGAGGTAGTTTTGAGCTCGGCTTGACACGGGTAGATCGTTTGAGATGCTACTTGACTATATGCAGTTGGCTGTGAATATTAGTGAGAAACTCTTACCCCTTTATTGATAACTGGCTCTGGAGGCCAAAGAATTGGATGCACCCAACATTAAATTGCACCATCGTGTTCAGCTCGTCGAGATGCATCATATGGTGTATTTTGGGCGCTTTTGAAGGGGTCGCTTGTATGGACTGACCGTGGGCTGAGCGTGGGCTGACCGTGGGCTATCTTGACACACATTATTATTTGGGACATCGGCCACTGCAAATTGCGCTGAACCGGTTTTCAGGGGGCTTTGTCAGCGCTTTTCTAGCCCATTCACAGAGAAATCTGAGTAAAGTCTACACGGCGAATCATGTGATTAATGCACCTAGACTCATGGAGGGACGGCAATAAGGTTGGTGAGCATGAATAGAATCTCATGATCGCAAGTGCTGCCATCTTAACATTCAGGACCAACTGGAGCGACACCAACAACAAAATTCGGGAATGAGGTACGTGCCCGGCGCTATAGTAGAGAAATATACTGACGACGACAGGTGGACATGAATCATGGTCAGGGGCACGGGAACTCCTCGTCAGTTGGGGAGGGGGAGGGGGGCGAAAAGCATTTTGGACTGAAGCCCGCCTTGGCCCCATGGCTCACGCGCCCATGATTATGGTCGTAGTTTTTAATCTTTGGCAAGTGATGCGGTCCAATGTTCATCGGTATCCCGATCATTTTGGGAAACAAACATAGGACCATATGGGGTGAGCATCCACGAGGACTTGGAGTCCCTGAGACAATAAGCAGGTGCACACTGGCGGATCCAGAAGGCGGGGGGGGGAGCTGCATCGGGCCACGACTCCCCTTTTGCTGTACAACTGGAGGTCATCATGCATTTTATCCTGCCCTTTTGAGGACGAAAACTGCAAACATTTTCTTTCAGAAACATTTTCATTAACTGGGAAAGAAAGGACAGTTTGGGACACGCATTTACATGACATTTTTGAGGGAGGTAGAGTACGCATTTTGATTCATGAAATAAGAGAGCATTTATGTTGGTTTGTTATCTTTCTTTTCACAGCATTTTTTTCAAGAGTTCCATATCAAGACTTGGTGTAACTGGAGTTTACAAAAACCCTTGCAATTTCCAGAGTTGTCCCACCCCGCGGCAGTTCGGAACCCACGGCCCCCTTTTGTCCCATTGACTGTTGCTATGCGCTGCTACGCCATGTTCCTATCTGTACTCCTCTTTAGCTGCTACTCATGCGCATGCAAATTCACCTTTGGCTTCAAAATGTACTTAACGAAATGTTATTTTTCTGTTAAACATGCCGGAATTCCGCAAGGCTTTACTGCAAGCTGAAGACATATGTGAGATTCCACTGACACAAATTGCACACGAAACATGTGTCGTCATCTCCGAGATCGGCGCACTCATCGTACGCACATTTCTTGCGTTCTGCGCATCGCACTCACGCCTTGCAAGACACGGAACACCCTTTCAGAACAGCACAGGCAGGTAACGTCCACGTCACCTTCGCCATCCGTGTCATTTTGTTGCACATTGTGGCGTTTTTTTTTGTGCTGCTTCCTGGTGGTACTTACGCATTTTCTGGACATGACTGCTTGAATTTTTTCTTGCCTTTTTTGCGTCTCATTCTTCTTTCTTCGTCGTTTGCTCTTCCTGGGTCCAAGTTCGGCATTCAGCTCTTCCTGTTCTACAGGCAGGAACTTAAATTACATTAATATCCTCATTTCGTGGCCTTTTCTTTATCCTCCTCTCTTCCTCTTTTTGGCATTGGCATGACATCTTATGACCAGTGAGCTTCTTAAGTACTCTGTCGGTGCTGGCAATGGCATCTACCATTGCCATCTGAAGTTTCTGGGCCGAGCTGGCCACCAGGCGGTGCACCAGCTGCACAGCCCAATGCACCGTCTGACATGCCCTGAGTGAGTTATCAGGCGCAGCAGCAGCATTGCTGGTACGGCCACTGCAACTTCCAGCTGGGTTCTCCAGCTGGGTGATCAAGTGCTGGCTGTGCTGACGCCCGTTACCCGGGCTTCTGGTTCCTCACGTTCCGCTGCGACGAAGCCGTCTCCAAAGATGAACTGCTCGGTAGATAGACGGACAAACAGATAGATAAATAGATAGCTAGATAGACAGACAGACAGACAGATATATAGATAGAGAGATAGATAGATGGATAGATAGACAGATAGATAGATAGATAGATAGATAGATAGATAGATAGATAGATAGATAGATAGATAGACAGATAGATAGGCAGATAGATAGATAGATAGGTAGATAGATAGATAGATAGATAGATAGATAGATAGATAGATAGATAGATAGATAGATAGATAGATATATAGATAGATAGATAGATAGATAGATAGATAGGTAGGTAGATAGACAGATAGATAGGTAGACAGATGGATAGGCAGATAGACAGATAGATAGATAGATGGATAGATAGATAGATAGATAGATAGATAGATAGATAGATAAATAGATAGATAGATAGATAGGTAGGTAGATAGAGACATGGATAGGTAGACAGATGGATAGGCAAATAGACAGATAGATAGATAGATAGATAGATAGATAGACAGATAATGAAAGAGAGCGAGAGAGGGAGGGAGTGGGAGAGAGAGAACAAAACTCAAGTGTTAAAATCCTACGTCAGTATTATTTTTTCTTTTTATGCGCGTTTGCAGTGAAGACTTAGGGCATACCTATGAAACATCTGTGAGACTTTTTATGTTCACCCCACCTTGCCCTAGGCGACGGCCGCAACTGCCTGCTGTATTCCAGCGGGGCTCCACTTATTACTGTCCGTTTTTGTCCTGTAGCTGCAAAATTATGATGGGGCCAGACAGGGCCTCTCGGTCCTGTCCTGACCCTCTGGTGACATTTCTAAAACAGGTGACCACTATCGGCACAATGATAAAATTCCAGGCACGGCAGCATGTGCAAAAACAAACACTTATCAAAAAGCAGTTGACGGGCACAGATGCAGGAAATGAGCTCTTACCTGCTCTGACTTATGAATCTCGAACTATATCCTGATCTTGGATCAAAGTGAGGAAAAAGGACCATTTCTCATTTTCGGCCCAGCTGCGGTGCGCAGTCTGACCCGGAAGGCAGTCTGTAGTTCACTGCTGGTTCTGGGCTTCTTTTGGGCGAGATTAATGTCCGATAGTACCATTGCTTTTAGTTGTAGAGGAAGGAGAAGGGGTTCGATATACATCGGGGGCGCAAGTTGCCCTGCGGCAGTGTCCTTCGGCCAGCTCATCTAACGGTCAGTCTTAAAATACATCAGCTGTCAGCGCCGGTATCCGTTTAAGGATCCTAAGTTGGCTGCAACCCAGTAACACCCGCCGCGACATGCATTCTTATTGTTCTACAACCACACTTCCCCACTTTTTAATTTTCCGAAACGACGAAACAAAGCGGTCGAAATCCGAGAGAAATCAACATTTCGGTTAGGCTGGGCTGCATGGATAGGGATTCCACCATCCCCCCCCCAGCACCTGATCTGGATCCGTCGTTGATGGAAACCGGCAATTAGTTTCAACGCTACATTTTTTTATAGAAACATAGGAGACGCGTTGAAATTTTGGTTACGGCGGCCATGGCCAGAATGCAAGGTAGTCAATGTGCGCACATTCCACGGACAACGATCTCAACATTTTAATCGTTATAATCCTTTTTTTATTTTTGTTCGCCTGCACGGCTAATAAATACAGTAGCTCGGAATATGGCAGAAATATAGCTAAGTTATGGTTAAATACGGCTAATAAATACGGTTTGCAGGCAGCTCTAGCTCCGTGTTTGCAGTATCTGTTGTCCATCGAAGAACCTGATATTTTGTTGACAGCCCCAGAAATCTAAAGGGCGTTTCAAAAGTCTCGCTGCTCATTCTTTTTGACCTTGTATATTTTCTATGGCCCTAACTGAAGTGAACGTGGTATCAGACGGAAGCGAGAAAGACATAGTTTTGTGTTATCACGTATGGAAAACGATGCCACTTAATGCTGCTCGCTGTGAGCGATGCACGAGAGCGCGTGCGAAAACATAACTTCATCAGCACTAGCCAGCGGAGCATGGTCAATATTCTTCATTTTCGTGTGTTTTTTTTTTTTTTAAGTCGGCCCGTGTTCCTGGTTCACGACCGTAAACTTTTTCCTTCAGATAGTCGCACAAAAAAGTCAGGGTGGTCAGACCTGGTGACTTCGCAGTTGTCACCGAAAATCGTCAAGCACGCCCATCGTCTCTTCGCGGTGTGTCAAGTTGCTTCGTCTTCCTGAAACCAAGAATGGCGGTGGACCGTACAAAGCTGCGGCTTTGTACGTACTTTGTTTACGTTTTTACTTAAGCCGTACGTTTTGTACGTACGGCTTTGTACGGCTTTCGCGGTGCGTACCCCCATTTGCTGTTGCAGCTGTGTCTTCAGCATTCTCAAAAAAGTATGGCTCGATGATTCTATCGTGTGTCATCCCACATTACACCGTTATGCTCTGTAGATGCACACTTATTGAGCTAAGCGACTGTGGATTTTCTGTTGCCCAAACACGGCGATTTTGCTTGCTGGCAAGGCCCCACGGCTTCATCGGACATGAAAATCGTTTTTCTTGCCAATGTTACTGAGCCGCTCTAAGAAATTCTTGGACGAATGTCAACCTCTTTTTTGTCATGAGGTTCAAGATGCTGTACAAGCTAGATCTTGTACGCATGACAGTGCAGCCTCTTACGGAAAAAAAGCCTTACGGATGACACCTACAACCCCAGTTGCGCTGCTGGACAGCGCAGTGGCTTCTGAGGGCCATGAAGAACGTCGTCCTGCACCTTCTCAATGTAGAACATTTGACGGGCGGCCATGGCATTTTCTGTCAACCACAACACCGCTCCCCCTGAACCGGGCCATAAAGCGGTAGATGGCAGTGCATGCGGGTGCAGGCGCCACACGGTTAGCTTTTCGAAGCGTCCTAAGAGCCGCTGTTACAGCGAAGCTGTTTCGCAAACACAGTTCTTCAGCCTGGGTGCCCTCAAAATCGATACAGTTTATTTTCGCGCGCCCAAGACTCTTTTCGAGAACATGAAAGGCTGAAACTGGTTTGAATCAAGGCCATATATTTGTTATGAACATAAATTGTGAAGCTTGGAGAACACGTTGGTCTCCAAAATCGCTTTATTAAATGCGCGTGCGCTGATTAGCATGTCGTTAAAAGTGCGACAGGACTTCTGAAACGCCTGTAGATAATGAAGACACACAATGATTATAATTATTCGTGTCGCCTTTGATATCAAATAAGCTTCCGAAGGAAAAGTGGAGGGGCGGGATTTTCAGTCAATGAACTGTCGCTGAGCGTCCGGTAACAGCAAAATTAAGTACTATCGTCTTATAGTTCTGTCGTCCACTATTAGCTACTTCCACAATATGAAGAAAATCGTTGTCAGTAATGCATTGCCTTGTATTATAGCCTTATTTTCGTTGGACCCATGATAAATGTTAGTAGGGGCTGGCCAACGTACTATGCATCTGCCTCCAGTAGACCCGCGTTATTCGCGACTTCGCCATCCACGGTTTCGCATATTCGCGGATTTTAAGGGAAATCATCCAAAAAAGAAAAAGGCACAAGGAGGATATCTCCTACATTTCTCGCGGTGGATGCTGTTTCTAGTGACCCATAGTGCTTTTATTGCATGTTTCCGATGAAAAATACTTTTTTAAATGGTTATGCTGAGCAGTCAGTATAGGTACGTGCTATGCTGTACAGGAAGCATACATTCTGCGGCATAAGCAAATCTCTCTCCCTCTCTCTTTCCTCGTGGTGAGAGCTTGTTTGTAGTTGGTTCAAGGGGTAGGGTCCCTTTGAATACGTCCTGCTTCTTTCTATCCTCTTGCCCGGATAAACGTCAGGCTCAATCATAGGCCAACGGTACTTCATCGTCTTCTTCATTGTAATTTTATCGGTGAGTACTATACATTCTAACCAGCAAGACTTGTGTAATGCTATGTTTATGCATCTGTGCATTTTTTTCAGGAAGTATTACTGTATAACTGTGCCTTAACGGCATTCACTTACCTTGTAGAAGGTCTGTGGTTAGTGGGAATAACTTGAATAGTGAAAATATTCGTTTCGGGAGTTAGGTTTCGACTATTCGCGGATTCGCGTTCTTCACGGTGATGGGTGGTACATAGTCCTGGCGAATAACGGGGGTCCACTGTAATTCGAAAAGCATTTGTTACCATCCGCCGACCTTTGGTATTCGGAGGGAATGCTCAGTTGGCATCGCTCGGTCACGGCTGTGTCGTTGAACTATTGGGGATGCGGCAAAATCCGTTATTTCAGGCATCAGCGTCAGATCCGAATTCTGTTTTGGCAGTAGCAATATTTCTAATACCAAAACAGTGTGTGTCAGTGTCAATATCAGTCGATGTAAAAATACTACTACTTAAGTACATGCATACGATCATAAATGCTGGTGTAGGTAGTTGCGATCAGTCTTATGCCTATATCGTTAGCTTATGCGTGATTTTTAAATATATTGTATTGAGAAAGGTCATCATTTTTATTTATTTATGCACTTATTTATACGCATCGTGGCGTAACTACATGCAATATGGCTTTCCTGGGCCACGATTCGAGCATGTATCAAATGGTGAGTCAAATGGTAACGTTGGCGCACAATAACAAAGCATACATTCGGTCATGCAGGGCAAGATACAAAAAATCGCCTAATCAGGACTGGACGGGACCTGACTGGACAGGGCAGACAGACAGTACCACACAATATAGCTTTTTTGAGCCTCCAGTCGAGCATATATAAAACCCTGGGTCAAGTGGTAACGTTCACTTACAACAAAACATACACTCGGTCATGTAGGCTAATATACACAGTCGCTTGTAAGTCATAATATAAACAAAGTCAGGACTACCTAGCTGGCTTCTCAACATGTAGTTTCGCGCTTTGTTCTTGAAGAGCTCTGGGTCCGGAGCACGGATAGTGTGAGGCTAGTCATGAAATTCCGTCTTAGTTGAATTTTTTAGGGCCATTTCTTGCTAATCACTTCTCTTGTTCCCCTTTAACCCTATTCCCGGAGGGCTAGACGGTATGGTCGATTCCCGGCAGGGGGGGGGATTCGGCCCCGCCCGAGATCTCGAGAACTACTTGTGCGATTTCATCGCAACAAACGGCAATCGATTCGCCGTGACGTGAACTACATTTTTATCAAAAGAAATTTTCAAAATTTCGAAATTTGTGGATACAGGGGGGCAAAAAGGTCAAAATGGGGGGTACTTTTGGACTTCTTATAACTCCGTTGTTTATGAGCCGATTTCGATGAAACTGGCATAAATCGAGAGATTATGGATAGGGCTTTTACCATGGGTCCGCAAATCTGAAATTTTGAGAAAATTCATGGGCGTTCACAGGGTTTCAAAAATAGGAGGATTAGTTTTCTAACAACTGAATGAACAAAAGAGGCAAACACTCTTTTTTGGCTTCTGCTAGTCATGTTATACTAAAGAAGTAAAAATCGCATTACAATGTTTGTATAATGTTAGCATAGGCGGTGCCAGGGACATGAAAAAGGGGGAACTGTCACGGTCACACGTTTCTCAGATCAACTTGTGACCTTTGACCTTAAATGACCTCCAGTGACCTTGGGGTCACTTTGAATAATCTCGTGTGCATTTAATATTATCTGTAAACGTTTTCAATCATTTGAATTCACTCTATTTCAAAAATTTCATTTTATGGCTATTGCGATATAGGGTACGCGCACTGACATTTTAGGTCATATCTCCGTGACCCGACCTGATATCAAGCTGAAACTTGGTACACAAATAGAGGGCACCCTTCTACGTCATATATATTCCGGGTTTGGCATTTGAAAGAATGACGCCAAAATTATAGCGAAAAAACAAATTTTGACTTTTGACCTTGACCTGACCTTGTAAAATGACCTCAGATAAACAAAATTATATCTGCACATTGCCCAACTATTTGCCTGTACACCCATATAAAGTTTTAAGTTCCTTTATCTTTAAAACTCTGTTTTTGGCAGACATTTTCATTTTACCCTCAACATGGCCAAAAATGGCATGAGGTGCCTCCCAAAAACGTTGCCTGGCTCCGCCCCTGACCAAAATAGAATTATGAAATTTTGTCACAGCACGTAGAAAGAATAGCTAGGAAAAGTGACCAAGTTTCGTGAAGCTGCGTTAAAAAGCCTGGAATTGGCAAGCAAAAAACCCGAGGGGGGCGGATTCCGCCCCCCCCCCTGCCGGGAATAGGGTTAAATTATTTTTTGTTATATGTGTCACATAGGCCGCAAGATGCCTATTTGCAACGAATCCTACAATCTTACGATCTCAGCATATGGCGATGTCCACGTTCGACTATACCGAGCATATTAAGCTATAGAAGAGAAAGATGTAACGAGTTACATTTTGGCTCTTTATTGCAGGCATACAAAAATTCAAAATCTTTTACATTCTGGCTTCTGAGACGACGCTGGCTTAGCGTCGATGCACTTGTAGTTCGTTCCTAGGGGGCAGCATCAACCAGAGGTCCCACAGGCTGTTTTTGTGTGACTCTGAAAAACAGCCGATTAGGATTCCAAATTTAGACCAGCCGAACGCCAAACCCGGATACCCAGTTACACTGTGACATGTCGAAGCCACGTGAAGTCTCAGAAGCGGAAGGATACCAAGGTGAAAAAAGATTCGGGATAGTTCAGTTCGGGAAGAATTCGTGGAAGGTCTCCAGATAGTTCAGTTCAGGAAGAGTTCGTGGAAGGTCTCCAAATAGTGCAGTTCAGGAAGAGTCCATGGAAGGTTTCCAGATAGTTGAGTTCGGGAAAAGTTCGTGGAAGGTCTCCATACAGTAGAGTTCGGGAGGAGTTCGTGGAAGTTTGACTGAGAGTGGTTGCCAGTCATAGGTGAAAGTTCAGGAAGAAAGTCCAGCCAGCCCAGAACATCATTCGTGAGTTGAGTGCTAAACCGCGCTCAAAAGGTCCTGGCTGCATCACGTTTTTTTGGTTATACGGCCACGAAAAATCCCAGTCGTAATGGCAACCGTCCAACTCACGAAGAGGACAGGAAGAAGGGGACACCAGGGGCAGAGGGGGCTTGGGATGCATCGCCGGGATGGGAAACGCCGTTTCGATTTAAACTGTATGTGTGGCGTGTTGAAGTACGAATGTGTGTGGGCGAGTGTTAGTTTCATTTTTTGGGATGTCCGGGAAATAAACGTCCAAATCGTATGACAAACTGGATCGTATGACCGATAACGACGAAAAAAGAGAACTGGAAGGCGATGAGTCGCGAGACATTTTCGTTCCTTGTGCGAGGCCGTGAAGGACTACATTAAATTCATGCGTGGCTCTCACAGTCAATTAAATCATCCTTGATTTATGTAGTTCGCTCTCTTCTCCCCCCCCCCCCACCCGCTTCGCTGATTTTCCTTCTTTGTTGCGCTAACGTACGGCTAAAATGACTTAGAACTGGCCTTGACACTTGGCCTTGTAATGACTGAATACCGTCCAGCCATTTTCTGCATAACGATCATTACCATTTTGCATTCAGGAACGGGCCAACGGACAGCAGTTACAACTTACCTGGTATTAATTAGTTTCGGTAACGCTGATGTTTTTCGTCACTTTGCTAATCACACTCAGAGTTGGGCTCATAGAATATCGAGATCTAAATTGTCCTTCCATTTGTTAACTTTCGAGTAATTTGACATGTGTAGGCAGAACATATGAAATGAAATTATGCAGTGAAATGCTAGCAAGCGTGCATGCCAAATTAGCACGCTTGAGGTCAGACCCCACTCAGTTTTTGTCAATTATTTGCTGCTGTGCTCTTGAACGAACGAATGATAACCGCAGCTGAAAAAAATAAACTGTATTCGGCGCTTTTGCCATGCTGTCCAGTCTCTACAAGCGAAAAAAATTCGTTGAAATGTCTGTGATTTTCTGAAGTGCAGTCATTTAGCATCTCGTATTCAGAGCCACGTGCAGTAAAGTCGCGCTGAGTAATAAGCTTCCTCTAGTAGCTTTGGTCAGATGACAGATGTGCTTTTAAAGATTTGACCGACAACTGTAGTTTACTAAGTCAAGACAGGCTCTGAACGCGGTCACGTTGCTCCTCTCCGTTTGAGCTAAACGGAGTCAGATTTCAGTTCGTATAAGTTCGAAAAAAGGTGTTCAAAGGATCGTAAAATGACGTTGAAGTGTGATTTCGAATTTCTTTTGGACGGACAATTGGTTGACGACAAAATTTGCTGTAGCGCATTGTTCACAGGATCGAACAGACCATGTTGGTAAATTGTGGGGTAAAATTTTACCTCGGAAACAGCGGGAAAGGCAGGTGCTCCTGCGGCATTGCAAGCATCGTTTTGGTATTAAGACCAACTGCCGTGTTTCATTCTTTGGTCGCGGCGCTCAGCTCCGTGTTGAAGTTTAAATACCCTGCCCCGTCGCGAGGCCGGGCGTTCGAGCGGCCACCAGTGTGCGCCCGTGTAGCAGATCGGCCAATAATGGCTTGCAGGCCATTATTGTCCCCGGTAATGGCCGTTTACCGGGGCCGCCGCGCCGGAGGGTAGAGGGGGCCACCGCCCGGCCGTCCCAAATAGCCCTTGCCCCTGTCACCGGTCGGCACGGTGGGGCCGGCCTGAAGTCAATGAATGTTGAGCGCCACCGGAGGAACGCTTACAATGTGAAAGCGCAACCGACCTGGCACGGTGTAATGGTCGGACCAATTGCGCGGATCGAATCAGCATTCTCCGATCATGGCTCGGCACGACGCGTCGGCCGGACCGCTGTGCCACAGAAGTCGGCAGAAGATAAACCGATGGACACGTCCTCCAAACGTGGGTGTTTCAGAGGACAGGCAGGCCGCTCCGGCGGCCCTGTCCTCGGCCACATGATGCGGCACATGTCCAAAACTGAGCGCATGTAAGGGATGATGACATTTCCAGTTCACAGGCAAATCATTTTTTGCTGAAATCTTTAGTTATCTTGTAGTTTACGCCACAAAAAGCATAGACATTTTACCATTTGAACTTTGTTATGTTGTTCTGTTTTGCGTGAATTGCCATTTTGTGATCAACTCTCTGCGACCTTGACTGGTCCTATATTTATCTGGCTTTTGGTCAAAATGTTTAACGTCATGATTACGTCATCCCATACGACGCGTCTCACTGGGCATAATGAGATTACACTAAGACAACACCAACGTCATTTTATAATCAGCAAAGAACGTCAGACCATCATCATGACGGAGGAGGCAGGTATGCTGCGTGCCCGTTAATTGATATGGCAACCGCGGACCCGCCCTCCGGCAATTAAGAATCCAACGCCACACCACAACCTCATGGGCACGGCTGGACTTTGGGCCAGGGGTTTTGCAGAGCCCGCCGCTGGGTCAAGCGCGCGGCCCACGGTCAGTGAATGGCGGTCAGCCGTTCACTCGCCGGGTGGATGTGGGACATCCCCGGAGGTTATCGCTGCCCGTGGGCAACGGCTGGGCTGGATTTTGGGACCCACGGGGATGCAGCATCACGCAGCCGGGACACGGCGACCGAGGCCAGGTCGCCAGCAGTTGTCCCGGCCATGCCCTGTCACCAAGATGAGGTCGGGCGCGTGAGCTGTGGATAGTGGATGGGACGCCGTCCACACGCCGGGCTGGTGACGACCATACCCGGAGGTTTTATCGCCGCCATCGTCGCATGAGCTGGCTTGATAGTGGGCCCCAGGTTTTGCAGGTGTCACGCCGTTTGGCCAGGCCGTGACCTGCGGTCAGTGACGGGACGATACCGTCCACTCGCCGGTAGGGAAGAAGCACCACCGGGGGTTAAGGTTCTGTCCCCGCCATCGTCGTATGAGCAGGCTGACGGGTTGAGGCCCAAGGGTTTGCCGAGTCACGCAGACGAGACCCGGGAGGCCGAGGCCGGGTCTCCGGAAAGGTCTCGGGTATGCCACCTGATGGTCGGTCACATCAGGTCTGGCGCGTTGACTGCCGTAAGTGGACGGAATTGCGCTATCCACTTCCCGGAGCGGCCAACATCGCCAACGGGAGATGAGCTTGTCGCCACCCGCCGCCGCAAAGGCTCAGGCCGCAGGGCGGCGGGTCAATGCTGAATGACTACAAACAAACACCGATTGAGAATGGCCGGCAACAACAAAAGAGCAACACAACGGCAAGTGAAGACCTGTGTGCAGTACCCCTGTGTACGAGAAAAACCTACCCGACATGTCGGAGGCACACTTACGTGAGGTAAAATTCATTATTCCAATACACCTGCCTCATTGAGGGCCACCATTTGGAGCTCGGATCCCGTCATAAATGCAAAAGGGAGCCAACGGACGCTGCAAGAAGGGGCTCAATCCTAGGACGGCGCCGACAGGGGGACTGACCGTACCGACAATATCGGTGGTGTGTGAGACCCTTGTGCCGTGCGGCTCTCACGCCGCTGCGTCCGGGACACCTCTGGCATGTGTCCGGGGCAGACCTAGGGGCAGGGATGGGAAAGGGTTGCAGTGCAGACTGACGGGTCCGAGGGGTCCCGAGCCCGTGATTGGGCAGAATTTCTATGGCCGTTTTATTGAGGGAATGGGCATTCACCCACCCTGGAGGCTTCACGGTGTTTCTGGTGATCCTGCACCACTGGCAGGGAAAAAGTGGGCCCGTGACGTGTTATTAATTATACAGCTGACGGGGGGTACGACAGGGGGTGACGGACGACGGGGTGGATGGGATTAGGAACCAGTGGAGGCGTACAGGCGCTTGCAGGAATCAGCAGAAACAGCTGGCATCGAAGGGAGAAATTAGTCACGTCATAGAAACAATGCCAATGAACCGAAATCCGGAATATTCTCCTCGCCGGATGGACGTTTATCCGATTTCATCTCTGTTTGGCCACCAAATGACCGTGAATCTGAGCGTGATGCAGAGAACCATCCGTCAACCCTGCCCACGCCCGGACCTCACCGTTCATCTTCATAACCAAAACCCTCGACGTAAAAGTGGACCGTCTATACGCTGTCCACATCTGACCTGCCTCATCTTTTAAATGTTCTACTGATGCCAGTAACCGCAAAATGCAGCCCGTTTGTGCGCAAGCGCCCCCGTTCACGGCCAGCGACGGCTCCACAACGACGGACGTGGGCGGCTACAGCTGTGTCCGGCTGGCGACACATGCGGAGCCCCGCAACGCCCTGGTACGGGTCCAGGCGTGTTCCGGCGGCCGCAGGGATCGATCTGGCCCATTTGCGCATTGTTGCAGAATGTTGCACAGTGTTGCAAGGGCCTATATCTCCGCAACGGTCAGCCAGAGCGCCAAACGGACACCGCCAGCGTGCTCGCGAGGCAACAATCGAGCAGACAGCATCTTGGGTCGAAAGTTGCAAAGATGTTGCAATGTTGCAAATCACCACCGCTGCAACGGCGCGTCACAAAGACAAAAGGGATATAAGTCGAGAGATAAACACTTAAATCAAACACAACACATGAACAAAAAAGGACAACAATCGAACGCAAGCAGAGGATGGCAGTGCAGCTCAGTGCAAGCCAACACAAACCCACAACAACGGGACGGAACATATGGCCAGCGGTCAGGCGGCCATTCCCGCGATAGACGGGAGCGCCGCCGGCGCCGCTGTCCGGCGTCAGGTCGGCCCGGCCGGACCGGGCTGCGTCATGCAGCGGGGTGGCCCAGAGCTGCACTGGCCAGTCCCAGTTGGCTGCCGACACTGCGAGGCCTGCTGTCGGAGCGTGGCGTCATGGGCCAGACAATGGCGACCCAGCCGGTGGCGCTGCTGAACAGGCTCTGCAAGCAGGCACCGCCACCGGATTTTGTGCTATGCGCATAGTCTGCGTACGTACTCATATAAAAACCTGGCTTAGGGTAGCGAGAGTTGGTAAGAGAGCCCGGAAATGCTGCTGGGTCGTTTAGCTTCAGGGTTTCCAACCATTTAGTTTTATTTGACCCTTACCGGACCTAAGGGTCAAATTTTCAGGTAGGTGTTATACGCTCCGAACGAGGGGGCAGTTGTCACCCCCCTCCCAAGCCAGTCCTGTGACTCTCTGAAGTAGATTGGGGATGCCCACCCATGCATTATCTTGGTAGCCCACAAATCATTGTGGGTGCCCACCACATATGGTCGCACGTTAAATTCATAAATCTTTGGGGGTACACCATGGACCATCAGATCAGATTTATGGTATCCTGATCTGCAAACCATGTTTTGTAGCGGTCTGGTTCCAGAATGTGCCAATTGGTGCAATCAGTGACCGTTTTTCTCAAAAGATCAGGTCCATGAAAAGTAAAATATCATCGCCAGCTTTTTGTTGGCGCCAGTGGCAGAAATGATATTTAATTATCACAGACGACATTTTTCATCATCGGGAAAGATAAAATAAATCGAAATCAGCGAAAAAGCTCGCCTAGTGACCGGTTTCAGGCTTTTTGAGGTCATGTCAGGTCAGTGCGGTCACTTGGTCTTAAAAAACGAAGTGTCGTCAGGGACTCGACCAAACATTCCTGTTTCGAGAACCGACTCTACATCTCGTCGGACTTCTGAGAAAGAAATCTAGCTCAGGTCTAGAAGAACGGCTAGGAGGCCTTCAAGAATCTTGAGACCACTCTGTGACATGGCATGATCTGGTAACAGCTTTTACTGGAAAAATTCAGAAACGTCGTACGGTCAACTATTGCAAACATCACGCTCTTGACGAAGGCTATTCACGGGTAGTCTAAGAAAAACCTCCACGGAGTGTGAACTATCTCGCTCGCGAAGCGAAGGTTTAATATCGATCTCCGTACAAAAGGATGTTATCTAAATGCATCGTTCGGGGCGCATTTCTACGCCTCCTCACAATGTCACCTTAGAGCCGAGGCCCCTGCTGTTAAGGAAATCCAAACTACTTCCCTGCGAATGCACAGGGCTTTGTTTATTTCATTATATTATATTATGTTATTATATTGTATTATTATGTCATTTTATTTTATTTTCGTTACTATTCATCCATTCAGTCACTTTATTATAGCGATACGTTTTTCGCCACATTTTTCCGAAAACACATTCTTTGGCTGGTTTATGTCGCAACATGCATGGGACTCCCCGCCAATGGCAGGCCTCTGGTATCGCGCAGTGCACGCACAAAAGGTGCTGCCACTCCGTGACATCCTCCGCCGTATGCCACGGTGCCGAAGGAGCAGTGGATGCTGGACTGAACACGACAACTTGTCAAAGATTTGCCCGTTTAATATTATCGGAAGTACTAAGGAAATCAGTTTTGTGTCCTGTGCAACGGCAAATTGTTGGTGCCTTTATTAAGGTCACAGCATGACCGACAAAACGGGAAATGACAGTTGATTCGACTAATTTGGTCAGTCAGCAATAGTTGGTTGGTTGGTTATTGGGGCTTAGGGGCGCACCGACTGCAGGGTCATTCGGCGCCCATCAGTCAGCATTAATAGCATGCGGTAACTAGCAGACAGTGGTGGGTAGTGACCCGCTGTGTAGGTAGCGCTCAGTCATGCAACATCTGGAATGTCATTTGGCGATGGTCCCGGCCTGATTACTCGGATAATATCATCTTCCAGCGCGGGTAGTATCTTATAAAGAAAAAACTGATAGCATACTGTTAGCGGTACCACACTTCCATTAAATAAAGAAATATATTCTGCAGCATCTATTTACGCAATCTGCAGGTTCCACGTGAGCGCACAAACAAGGAATGCCCTTTGACAGTCGGTGTTCGTAAAATATGAATGTTATTCGATGTCCATAAAAAACGAAACATTTGGCCGATAAGCAGAACTAAACAGTCCAGCGTGTACATTTCCAGGTAAACTTGTCGTGTTTGTTCGCTCTTCTGTGGTCCTTTAGGCTGATCAGGAAGAGACTCGTGCAGTGTTTGTGCTCGCTTTATATGAAGGAAATAGGCGCGTATTTTCGGAACGGTGCCTTGAAGCTCCCGTATTTCGCATTCATCCGATTAGCCATATGCAGTTCGCAAGATGCATAAGGCCGCGTCTACATAAGCATATTGCGCGCCTGCCGATCTATTCATAGGCGTGCTGGCCCATTCATTCGCTGTCGAGCCCATTCATCAATTCGCCAGCCTTCTCATTCATACCGCGGCCCGGGCGAGTTGCCGTTGAACTTACGGTGTCATCTCCCCGCGGCGGGCACGCGCTCCCGACAAAGACTACGCCCCGGCGACGCCGGATCCGGCGTTGACCGGCGGGCGTGAATACCCGCACGCACACGCGCGCCGAGCACCTGAGCGCACCGCTCGCACAACCACTTCCGGCGCGGCGGCACGCACACGTGCGGGGGGAGGGCGCCGCCCGAGGGCACTCGGCCGTATTGATCTCGTCTGAGACGGCGCGCCGGCCGACCGGGCCGGCAGGCCGGCGGGCACGCCGGTCGGCCGGCGGGTGGCGGGGCGACCTGCCCGTGGCCCGGGGCACCGGCGACCGGTACCTCGTCGCAAAGGTCACCGCTCGCGGTGATGGTCGACGGAAATAGCGCGACGCGGCCGGCGACGGCGACCGAAGCGCGGCCGCGTAAGCTGCCGGAACGACGCCTCGATGACGTCGGCTCGGGGGCGGTGCGCTGGTTAGGCGGTCGTTCTGATGCCGAGTGGCCTGTCGCCGTCTTGCCGGCTCCGACCAAAAGCTGGTCTCGGACCGGCGGGACGGCAGAGTTCCAGCTGGCAGAGACTCGTGCGTTCGATGGGAGGCGGCTCTCGCAATTTGTTGATGAGTTTAAAAATAAGGGGCGGTTTTGGAGTGTTCTAAAAATAAGTTAGCTCATAGTTTCATTAAACATGGCAAAGATCTTCCAGAGAGCGCAGTAAACTTAACTAGCAATAAAACCTATCTCTTAAATTGGGCACGCATGCTGGACAAGAGACTATTTCATGAAATACATGGGGAGCCAATGCGTAGGCGGCTTCCTGAGGAGCATTAAAACAGTTCTGAGTCGATTCAGCTTCGCAAGTTTCCGCACTCAATTATCAAATTATTGGAGCCCGAACTGGTAATGAGAATGTTGCAGTACCGTCAAAAAACGCGTAAAATCACGTCTATGGACAGAACTCACGAGGAAGAAAACTGAAGTAGTCAAAAGAACGATTATCTAATAAAACTGTTCCGTCGCCGTCGTTCAAGAACAAAGCGTTATGGTATGTCATGCGTTTCGTAGGATACCTGCATGAAGATAATAATTATGCGTATATTTGTATATATCGATATATAACAAGTATGTGTGTATCAAGCACACAGTCCTATAGGTTAGGAGTCGCCGAGACAGCGATACGAAACAAAAGGACCAGTGATATGCATTTATAATAAAAATGTAAACAACAGGCACCATGGACATTCCGCAAAACGACTCACCATTCACCATGACTGAATGACTCTCTAGAGGATGCTGGACCAAGGACGCACGCCACTCTGGATTGCATAAGATGCACTTCTCCCAGACGTCTATACAGACAGAATTCCAGTGAATGCAAATAGAAACGAGCTACCACAGGGCGGGGCGACAACCTTCCGAACGTCCTTTATTCCGTAGTTCGTACTCGAACAAACAATGGAGCAATCTTTCTGTAAGACTCCAGACCCAGCCAACAATTGTGCCTTTTCTCAAAGACCTAATCTCCCTGAACAGTACCTCACCGCCACTAAATCGCTTATCATCTGGCTTGATTTGGCCTGTCATTGGGCTTAGCCGCATCTAGACCGTTCAATTCCGCACAAACAAAAAACATTTCCATCAGATTCATATATCGTGTAAATCAAGAAACATTTCGTTTTTCTTTTGTACAGCCCTGCAGTGACAATCACGAGCAAGGCTGTAGGCGGAGTTGGGTCGAGTGAGTTCGGCATCTTCACATTTGGTTTTTCATCGTCGTTTTCGGCGACCGATTCGGCAGGTTTTTTGGCGAGTGACAGCTTTATACTGCGTGCTCAAGTATGATATTCCGGATCGAGTTTATGGCGTCGCCCAAGATCAGCGCTTACGCTTTTGCGTGGGGAAAATAGTTCGTGCTTGGGCCTTTCAGAAATTTAATAGACGTTGATGAATGAATTGTGGCCTTGAACGCTGCGACAGCTCTAAATCAGGTTATTACTTACCGCCTGTTAGCCCTGGCCCACTCGATCGTGCACGTGGTTCCAATGCCTCGGGAATGTATTTCCTTTCTCTGAAGGCAACGAGTTTTCTGCGAAAACCGTTTATTTCACTGTTGTTACTCTAGCGCTTTAGGCATTCTATGAGCCCTGCCGACATTCAACTGGTACAAATGGTTACTCTGGTTTCGAACGTCTTTCTTTGTGAAGTTCAGAGCTTAGTTGACATTTTGGGCACTCAGCATGCGATTCAGCACAGTGAATACGATTTCTTTTTCATAATTTACACAGAATATAGACCTATTTATCGATCTAGTTGCGATCAAAGAGCCACAGAAATGGTCTCGATAGAAAAAGCTGTGAACAGGCGGTTGGCGAACGCGAACAAAGCGACAGGGCAACTAATATTCATCCCAACTTCTCTCTCTCTCTCTCTCTCTCTCTCTCTAAAGACAGTGAATTTCATTACGGATATTTAATTGCGCCAACACCGCTAATTGTTTGGACAGAGTTACGCAACGATCCGAGTGCGGCCATAAGTAAGTGGTGCCATCTGTCGGCCGAAACAGAATTAGAAGGCCTTGCTCCATATTTTCCGTAATTTTGTGAGAAACCGTTAGAATCACATCAAGCCAATGGGCTTTACTTTAAGCCTGATTAGGGGGCTCCAATATGTGGGCTGACTTTTGCGATTTGAATAAATTTAGTCTTGTCATTTTGGCAATGACTGTTAAATACCGCGGATTTGTCCACCAGATGATGCACCTGGCAACCAAATTTTGTAGTTTTATATTGATCTTAACACGAGCCAATCCCTTCTAATGAAAGCCAAATTGATAAGCTTTAATGTAAGCATAAATTGCCTACCACTCAGACACCCTGGCTTTAGGCCCCAAAAAGAATGGTGGTCTCTCTCTGCACATAAGCGATGACACTCAGGGACACATTCTGGCGGGGCGGGCGTAATGGTGGAAAGACCCAATGCTTTGTAGTTGAAGACTTAAGACTTAGCGTGAATACCAATATCATTTTAATCTTTCTTTTTGATTGTTTCCAATTTGGGCAGGAGGAACTGTGAACGTCTTGGTATTCCTCAAGGACATGTTTTTCAGACTTGTGCTTGATTCTGATCCGGACCGAACCCGGATTAAGAATCACATTTTTGGGTAAATCGCCTTTGGCCCGAATCAGTTCTGAGAATGCAGCAGTGGATCACCTTTGATTTGGATCAAAATCCGAAAACGACCGTGATTCAAACGTTGATCCAGATCCAAACATTCTGATGCTGATTTTGATCCGGGTCATCTACACTGTCAGTCCAGAGCCTATTTTAAGAGTAAATCACAGGGGGGGTTTTGTCTAGGTATGGGCAGTATAAATACAAAATCTGGATATTTCGCCGACCTTGTTTTTTTTTTCCTTTTTGTCTGACCTCATCGGGGACCAGTTTGGACGAGCTGGTGCAGCGAGACTAGCGCTCGCAAATTGCTGAAACTTGGCCGGCTCATGGATTTGTTGGCACTATGCATTATGTCAAATTTTCGGGTTTCGGAACGTCGGGTTGGCGAAATCCGACGCACTTTCGAAAAACTTAGACGCACTCTGCCTCCGCGTGCTCGATCATGGAAAAATCGTTCCCATGATGTTCCCATGATGGTTCACACCAACACAAAACCGGGTGCGTTCGACAAAGAATCGATTGGAAAATGGCATCGCATGGAAGAGTCGGAGCCGGTACCGGCACGTGGTACGTGCTGGCCTCGGGAACACAAAAATGCCCGTTTTGCAAGGTTTCAACATGTCGTTATGTTTTCGGAAACTATTGAAGATACGGACCCGAGGACAACTTGGCCAACGACAACAATGTATCGGCAGGAAATCATTTAGCGGAGTCGACCTCATTCGCCGTGCGGGGTCGCCGCGGTGCGCCCTCAAAGTAGTTTTTTTACTGTGGTTCCGAATGCAAAGGCGCCAATGGCTGATACGAAGTTGGAACCAACGAAAAGCCCGTTCTTTTGCCGTTCCGGTGGTGTCAAACACTAATCAGGTGTGGCGCTGCCACTTCGGCCATGCGACGCCATGCGAATGCATGCAGGAGGCCGAGATTTTGCCCATTTTCAATTGAGCTCGAGAACATTGCCAACCGCCGACACGACGTCCTTTCCGGTGTCTAATCGCCAACCGTAGTTCGCACCGAGACCAAATATGGTTCGTTCAACAGAGAATCGATTGAAAAACAGCATCATATGCAACACCACGCGCGGGACCAGCACGTGGCGCATGCTGGTCACGGGAGCGCTTAAAAGGCCGTTCTGCAAGCTTTACAAAATACAGTAAGGCTAAATTTTACCTTCAGTTATAACAACTCGGGCAACTGTGTAGTCCCACGTCACAAGGTACCGACTGCATATCATTCCATAGGACCGCTGCCAAAAGGGGTAGCCGCAGCAGGCGCTCAGAGTGGTGGCATTTTTGGTTTTCGTTTTTTTTGTGTGTACACTGTGATTGTAGTAGTAGGGAGGGTGGAATTGCTGGCAAAATCAACACTGATAGAACGAATGGATTTTTATCGTTTTGACGTTACCATAACACAATTATAATTCACCTAACTAGTAATGCTATGGCGCATCAGGTAAACCGTTGCAAGTCGTGATTCTGCACAAATTCGACATTTCCCGAGATATTTGTGTTTGATTGAAGATTGTGGTATCAGGAGCATCAGGAGCATACCGTTAAAGATACTACCTTTTTGTTCCTCAGTCAATATTGAACATGCCACTATAACCTATCTGGTGTGTCTTGTTGTAGCTGGTACAAAAAAGGTCTGTATGTCGCGTTTTCATGTTCGTTTTTTTTTGCCGATCCGGAATGAAAATCAGCTTTTTGTTCTTAACGGAAATTCGTATGGATTCCATCGGTTTCACCTTGACTGTGCCTCTAATTTCAGGATTTCGCATACGTTACCGGGCTAAAAATGTCGCCATAATAGACAAATAGGCTCGGTTAGATTCAGAAGCAGATAGACGAACACGAAAAGGGCTACACAGAGACGGACATACATTGAAGGACAGACAGACACAGGGAATGAGACGAAGACAGAAAGAAGACACAGAGATAGATAGAAACGAGTGACTGGTGTGAGTGGGGAACGAGTGGCGAACAAGGAAAGACTTCGTAAATGTGGGGGAGACTGAGGGACACCAAAGAGACCGGCAGAAAATGACAGAGATCGACGGAGCGACGGAGTTCGACGGAAGCCCGTGGAGAGCGGTGGAGACCAGTAAAGACCAAAAGGAACCGACGGAGACCGGCTGAGACAGACAGAGACCGATATACATCAAACAAGATTTAGAGAGACCGAAGGACTGATGGTCTGATGGAGACCAAAGGAGACGAACAGAGACTAATGGAGATCAAGCTAGATCGAAGGATATCGACTGAAACGGACGTAGATCCAGGGGCACCGAGGAAGACTTGTTGACACCCTAGGTGGACAGACAGAAGATGAACGATCTTTACGGAAACTGGGGCGGTGAAAATTGAAGAAGATGGAATAAAAGGAAAACATTTCGCACCTGTCCAGCCCGGAAAAGCGAAAAGAGAGCAGGGATGTGGCAGTGGCTGCTTCATACCCCAGTGCGTTGCATGAAGGGAAATTAATTGATAATATCTGTAGAAAAAGATTCTGACTGAAGCGCACTACGTTTTTTACAAGACATTTCAAAGAGACAGCGTGACGCAGCGTGCTCGACGCGATTGTGCGTCCGAGCGCGAAGTGTGCGGACATACGGGAAGACTAAACGGTCGAAGGCAGTCTGTTTCCAAGGAAGCTCGCAGCGCGATTGCAAAACGACATTGTGAGCAGTTGGATGAACCGTTCAACAGTAACCAGACTGAATCGCACAATGCTGGAGTGTTGGCGAAGACATTTTGAGAAGACCGGACTGCCGACATTTGGTGCAACAAACAGAACCCGTTTGTTGGCATTAAAGTGAGCAATACAGCCTTGGGACGGTCACGGGGTCAATTTGATCAGCTTTTCGCCCGAAACTTGATTTGCATGAAAAATTCGGACGCGCGAAGGGCTGTAGATGCGCTGCATGGCAAATGGCCAAAAAGGCGGCCGGTGCGTCCGAGAAAGGTTTGTGCACCTTGTGGCGTGCATCGAGATCAAGAGGAGTCGCGACTTGGGGGTTTCATGGGTGGGGGCAAGCCGGACAAAAGCAGTCGACTGCCGGTCCTATATCTGATGGGCCCGCCAGCTAGATTTGTCGCATTTTTGCGCGATCTGTTTTACTTCGCTTGCGATTGCAGCAGTTCAGGAAATTGAACCAGTCAGAACGGAATCCAGCAGAATCGTCACAAGCATGAAGAACCCTTCCTGGTTATCGTATATATTATATCCTACATGTTACCCTTACCTAATCTTTGCACTTGCCTGCGCTCTACACAAGCATTAAACAGGAATGAAGAGCCCTGTTTGGTTATTATCTGTATTATATCCTATGTATCATTCTGCCCTGGTCTCTGCACTGATCTACCGCAATCATATTCAGCTGATGGAATTTGGAACTTGTCCGACGTTTTTCTCCAAAAAGAAAAAAAGCAAATGTGCGCTCATTTTCGGTCGTCATCTTTTTATTCATGAATAGCTGTCTCAACATGCATATATGCTATGCACAATCTCTGCTTGAAGCGTACGACCTGGTCGAGAGAGCGCTGCTGGCAAAACGACGTTTTCATTGGGGGGATTTCGCTGTGCACTGGGAGGGAGGGGGATTTGGCGGTCACTAGTGGGGAATGTCCCCCAGTTGACAGGTTAAAATGGGCCCTGTGCCGGTCTGATTCATTGTGATCAAATAATATATATAAAGTAAGGTGGTAAAATAACATGACAATATGCTAATGAAGAATACCTCCAGGAAGTAATCCACCGAACCAAATTACTTTAAAGAGGCCATGTAAGCCAGGTAATCAGCTCTCTCAGAACTACAAGGTTCAAACCCCCACAACCCAGCTGTATTAAGACGCGTACGACCGTCGGTCGGTTACGATCACGCCCGACTGGGGGGGGGGGGCAGTTGGCCGCCCCCTCTAACTCAGGAACAGTTGGTCGCACGATAAAAATAAGCGAACCGTTCGAAAGCTTGTGACGAGTAGAGTTCGAAACTGGTCTCATTTTTAGTTTTAGATAATATGTAAGCAATTTACGTCCTATACATGTTTTCTCATAGCCGACTGCGTGAGACCGAGAAATGGCCTGAATCTCAAGGGCTGTGACTAATAACGCATAGGTAAAGGCACCAGCGCACATGTAAAGGTCCGCAAATGCCGATGCACATCTAATTTCTCGGATTTGTTCAATATATACGCCGAAACGTTGAGTTAAAGACACGGCAGTTTTCGCGCCGGCTGTCGTGTGCCGCAGCCGTACGCAGTAAGAAATTAACGGGAACTTATTTTAGCGTTCCTCTATTTTCGCGAAAAAACCTATCCATGTAAGTTTTATCGATCTTAGTGGTTCTTGTAATGGTTTTTCATGCCTAAATTTTGGAAAAATTCAATTACCAATCTACTCAATTGGCGGAGCTTTATTCGCGAGCGCCTTTCTATCTTCAAAAGATGCAATTTTTTCAAACTTTTTGAGGTTCCTGGTATTACTTACGTCTGTGGAAGCCAGTTCTGCCATTTTCTACCCATGCTGAGTAATACATCGCTGATTTTGACGGTGGTACATTTTGGCTCACAACAGTTATTCGTGACCTGACCTCAGGTCAATGGCTGGAAGTCATTGATACTTTGCCCAATGACGGTAACTAGATGTCTTCTTAACTCCACACTAAAAATGTTATGAAATATTCAGTCAATTTCCGAAAAAACGGCATGTGTTAAAAATGGGCTTGACCTTAGGTCAATGACCCGGAAAATTCCCAAAAATCTGAGATAACAGATTTGTTGCATCTATGGAAATCACTAATCCTTGGTAGTATTATTGTGATATCCTGTTTTGCGAAAAAGTTAGAGGGTGCTAAACTTTTTTGGACATAGGTCCGTTTCACATGACCTAGGTCAGGCACCTGACCTGACTTGAGGTCAAAACTTTGACACAAGGTGAACAAATGATCAAGCAAAAGGCACACAAAGTTTTGTGACTCTGTGTTTGTTCGTGCTCTCGTAATCCCAGAAAAACCTCAGGGCGGGCGGTCAACTGCCCCTCCAGTCGGGGGCGGGTTAAACATGCCTAGTCAGGGACGGCGAATTGCATTTCCGGCTGAGGGCAAGCTCTATCGGATCAACGGCCAACCTCATTTGGATTACTTTCTCCCCTCCCCAAAAAATAACCGAATTTTGTTCTTTTTGCTGTCGACCGTCTTTTCGTTTAACAAGCAAACTTTTCCCCAGGTTTTGGCGCTGGTGTACATTTGTGTGCTCTAAAATGCACGCATTTTTTTTATTCAGGCCTGTACTTATTGACATTTTTTAGGTCTTTGCCCTTGGGCATCCATCTGCATAATGGTGAATGATGCAAGCTTCTGTCTCTTATTTTGTTTGCGTTTAGAACACGAATTCAACATTATAATAACGTTTATTTGTAAACAGTTGAAAGACAGTTTCCTGGCACAATATTAAATTATAACTCGAAGCTCAGTAAGAAAGTTCTTACGAACTATCACACGGTAACGCGATCCTTATCTCAAGCACTTACCAAAGCAGCTTTGTCCAGGGCCTCGCCTTACATGTTAACTGGGCATTCAGCCCCCGCAGTGGAATCGCCAGCCCCCGTCAAGGCAAAACCAGGTAAATGGGGTGGGGGAGGCTGTTGGAATGCTCAAAATCTTGAAGTCTTAAACAGGTTTTCTGCGGAGACATAGCTTAAAATTCTTCCAAATGCAAAATCACCGTAAAATGCCTCGTCCATCAGTTTTTCGTGCGATTAAATCATAGGTGGCAGTGTATGGAAACATCATATGCTAATACCATTGTTATGCTACAATGAAACCGAAAGGAAAAAACCGAAAACAATGCAGTCGAACTCAGAGGGGTAAAGGGCAGGGTAGATAGTAGGCTAGAGGCAAAAAACAAGGTCCAAAAAACATAATTATCTTGCACGCAGCCATATCCCGAAAACCACCACTGCTATAGTTCTAAGTGGTCTACTTGTGAAGAGTTTAGGTTTTTTTTAACATTGCATTTTGACCTGAATATGACCGTTTTTCGCAACTATCTGCCTTCTCATGAAACCTACGCTCGTTTTAGCCATACAGTCAAATAAGCTTAGAGCTCACTGAAATGCAACATGACCTGATATTCCATCCAACATGGCGTATAGCGCCTCTTGATGCGATTTTGAAGTCATAATGCCTTAAAATCAGCCACGTTCTTACAAGCGGAATCAAATACGTTGGGATGATCTGTTCGATTATAGTCAACGAACCCAAACATCGAATAATACTAATAACGGTGGTGTGATAAAAGGCATATATAAATGACATGGGAGATGAAAGAAATGTGATCAGTTTGGACAGTTTCTTATCCTAACCATTGCTGATTTTTCCTGCGAATGTCCTAGTGCTGTATAGCTAAGTTGGTCTTGGCGCGGAGTCTACATGTCTACAGCCTTTTCCTCGCAATTACCGTGCGTTCGTTCATTGTCTTATCCTTATCATTACTGATTTTTCATTCAGTTGTTTTAATGCTTCATATGTAAGCTCATTGGTCTTGACGCGGCGTGTAGATATATGTACTTGCGTAGCAGTACATATATCTACATTATTGTACACTCTTGTACTTGCGAGTAGCAGTATTTCGTATCTCTTCACATCTCACAATGTCTTCATTTCAAGGGGTCCCTGTATCTCACGAAATCGCCTCCACCCTCGTAACCACTCACACATTACTTTGCAGACGCTAGCGATTTGTGAAACTAGGAACACCCGTAGGAGCACAGTTTCGTTTAGATACCCACCGATGAAAGCAAATCTACCATAGGAAAGATAGCGCGCTTCTTGTGACGTATTGAGGGAGAAGTGTCGGCGACAGTCCTGTTCTGAAATTCTCAGCTCCTGTTCGGGACGTGGTCGCTGCACACTACACAGGTCACAGAATTCGTTACATAGAGCAAAGAAAGACTGTATTAACCCATACGTACCACAGGAATAACACCAGAACATCTAAAAGTGTACTTGTGAATCATTCAGGTGTTCCTAGCATCACAAGGAATACAGCCAGTTAAACAATGCAACAACGTAGTGTCATGTGTCATAAGTTTAGCCAGACTGGGATCGTCCCTCCGAGTTTTGCGGAAGTCGACTTTATGACTAAAGCACTGCATTAAAAAGACTTGGTAAAACAAATCTCAATAAAGTCGGGCGCAGTTATTGGGGCCGGTTCTGTGAAGAAATTACACCATGTTAAATTATGTTATCGTGCGATACCTATTCTTTTATGTTGCATCCGGTTATCATATGCATTATGTAGCAGCACATTGTTACTTAGCCCATGTTCGTCTTCCGCGCCGTGCATTTACGACGTCCTCCAACTGACTTGGCTCCGCCTCTGTAAGAATGTTCTTGGTACATATGTGACCCGAAAAACGCACCTTAAGGTCAATGATGCCATCTTGGGCAAAATACAGGGCCACTTTTGAACTGGCGAGGGTCAAAACATAGGGCTGGTTTGGTTTAAGCAAAGTTATGACTCATGACAAGGCTTACAGTAAAAACTAAAAAAAAAAACTATCTTAAAAAAACTAATTAACTTAAAAAACTATCTTTCGCAGGGCAAAAATGCGTGGTTTGAAAATATGAGTTTCACGTAACGGCCTTTTGTAAACGAATACAAAAATGTTGTTCCTAGGGGCTACATTAACGTACATGCGAATTTTCCGTGGTTCCAATGTAGTAGGCAGGTGTAACTGGAATACCAAATTTTCGGACCTGCCCCCCCAGTCAAAATTCCTTAGACAAGGCCATGGCTTCGGCTGTCCCCCCCCCCCCACACACACCATATAACGATGCCAGCACCAAACTTCTGACATGTGGGACGGAACCATTTTGCCAGAGTGCCCAAAGGATTAACAGTCAGTACCATGCCCAACACCACTATGCATACTATACGAAAAAAGAATCTCGGCATACATCAAACTGAGTGACGCTAAAAACACATAGGGCTAATGCGTAATAAATATAGTACAATTTTCCCCACAGGGCTTATGTTAAATCTTCAAAAAGTGGGGCCATGGCCCCGTCCTCACCCTTTCCCCTGTTCCTATGCACATGTAACAATGTTTACAGAAACGGTTATATTGCTCTCTATTGATGTCACGTTTGGTGCAAAAAGCTGTCGAGTACAGCTGTGCTGATTACTCCTGAAATCATCGTCAGAATGTTGCGTCTTGGAATGGGCGCCGAGTGCCATCAAATTTCATGACTACCATATCTGAAAAACCTTCGGATTTGCACTAAATTTCGCGAAACAGTTATCGTCTGTCGCCCTTGCTCCCACAATGATTTTTTAACAGCAAAAGGTTGATCTTTTACGATTTTGCTTAGTGCAGTGACCGAAATTTCTGGGGGCCAAAAGCATCGTTTTGTCCCCCGGCCGTCAGGCTGGGGAGTGACTGCCCCTCCTACCCCCCCCCCCTTTCCGCCGTCGCTGTGCCTAGTACCAAGCATATGCCACTAAGGAAAGGTAAGATGAAAGTTCATGAAGCATGTGATCCTTTTTCGTATAAAAGACAATGTTATATATTTCGTATAAAAGACAATGCAGTGCTCTTGGTACTTCTGCTCATGTCAAACACCCACCACCATGTATTGCGTAGGTATGTAGAAGGCTTCTAGCAGGTACCCATCTTTGGGTAAGTCGATAAACGTGCCCCGGGGACACCTACGCGATTTGTTAAATCATCACTAGATTTACTTTGTATTATCCAGTTGTCATCATGCCACTGGTTTCATGTATTTTTGGCCAGATAGACCCTGGGCACCTGTCTATATCGATTTCTGTGTCTAGCATAAAATATACGTAATTGTTGCCACTAGTGCGCCGTAATTGGGAAAAAATGGTAGATATATCAAGGGCAATCAGCGTTAAAATGCAGCAGACAGTAGCTAAAACTGATACGCAGTAACACCCGAAACGATGACTACCTATGTTTTGCCGTGGCAATGTTCCAATTTTAGGTACATGCTGAAACTATCCTACATTCTTGTCTGTTACCTTAGAGGAGTACCTGGAGAGCAGAGCCTAACTGCATGCAATGTTCCATACAGTACATTTATATTCATGTATCATATAAAGTGTGGCACAAATATTGTGATTTTGCAGTATTTTATAGAACTAGGTTCTATACTATATAGCACTGAATAGTAAAGGAGCGTATATATATATACACATACATACATACATACATATATATATATATATATATATATATATATATATATATTGATATCATAGAAAAATAATTTGTATGAAAAAATAAGAAACGCGATTACGCTGACATACAGTTGATATTTTGAATCAATGGATGATCCGAATCAAAGAAGAACTCGAGAACCAATGTTTGATCCAGATCAGTTTTTAAAAAAACTGGCGCGAATCACGTTTGATTGGGATCAGTTTTGAAAAACAAAAACTTACGTGAATCGCATTCGATTCGGACCAGATTCAAAAATAGCCGTGATTCAAATGCTGCTCCGGATCAGATCATTGTGATTCGGATCCTGACCCGAATCACTCAAAAGATACCGAGCACAAGTCTGATGCTTTTCACCCCAATGATCGCATTTACACTTCACTATGTTTGAACCGGAACGACACTAAGAAACCGAGTCATGCGGCAAGTTCAATACACATCGGCTGTCTGCTTTTACGACCATCATCCGAAACACATTCGAACGATGTCAGTTGCCTTCGGCCGAATCGGAAGTGACGTTGCTCTGCGGTTGAATCGGCTGTCGAACGCGCGGGCTGAATCGGCAGCCGAATCGGCCGCCGAAAACGACGATGAATAGCCAGTTGTGAACGGATCGTTACTTCAACTTAAAGAACGAATCAGGTTGGGCAGCCGGCCCGGCCCGGCCGTTACGCTTTTTCCAAGCTCCTCATTGCTTCCGAATCTGAAGGAACACGTAAAAGAACTTGTTTGCCACGCATTCCACAATGTGTCTTACTGCTTTGTTCGAACTTTGGTTTGACTTCACCCAGTCATGTTGCGCAACACGAGTCTCCTGCTAACGTTTATTAGCCTGCGTCCTGTCCCGCAATAGCCGTGAATAAAACACTGACAAATATGATGCCTCTTACCAATAATAGACAGGAGATTTGCGGCAAATTGCCTTGAAACTCCGTAAATATAGTTTCCATATGAGATGACAGGCATAGGTATACTGGAACTGATTCCTAACACAACAGGCCAAAACTTGGCCATGTTAGTTCTAAAGGCGTGATAAAAGTGGAGCATTGCCTTTAACATGTGCACTGGTGACCCTGAATAAATCGACGCTCCAGGTGCGCCAAAGGTTCAGGTTCATGTTCAGATGTGC
Source organism: Capitulum mitella (assembly GCA_030062745.1). Taxonomy (NCBI): domain Eukaryota; kingdom Metazoa; phylum Arthropoda; class Thecostraca; order Pollicipedomorpha; family Pollicipedidae; genus Capitulum; species Capitulum mitella. The sequence continues at coordinate 24,698,979 of CP099846.1, forward strand.
ATTTGCCGAGGGTCCACGATGAGAGTGGTTTTTCGCCTGGCACGTCAATCTAGAGATCATATGGAAATGGAAGAGGAGGTCCGGGCATGGGTATGGAAAGGTAACAGTCGCTCATTGCAAGCCGTAGAGTGCCGTCCGTATATTAGGAAACACCGCCGGTTGTAAAGAAGAAGGACTTCACAGTACTACAACAAGCGGCATTAGTTGGGCGCTTGGAGGGGGATTGCCTTGGAAAAATGAAGAGATCTCGTTCACCCCGCCCCTCCCCCCCTCCCGCCTGCCATCTAGACTCATGGCAACTGGGCAATGGACGCAGCGATTAAATCCATATTTGTTACAAGTGTATGGCAATGTCTGGCAACCACTCAGACAGGTGCATACAGGTGCATGCATGCGTCTGAACTTGGGAACTGGGAAATCCCCAGCCGGAAAAGCGGCATACCTGAGCTCCAGACTGCTAGGCTAATCTGGACGCCAACCTTTCAGAACAAACATTCCGATTCTGCTTCGGGCAACAACCTACCGCAGTCAGTGTATGACGAGACGATATCCGTGTGGCTTTCATCATCCTTGTAGCACAGCGCCATTTTAGGTGATATTTTGAACCGCTTCATTCGCCCGGATGTCAAAGTTTTCTGAGGGCTTATTTCAGCGCCAAAATACCATCACGTTTAAGCCGTGACCATTGTCTCAAGCTCACTGAGTAAACTGTGAAGCATTTGTCCATCTAAAGAGTTCGCCATGACGTCATGGTTTGAGCCTAAGCCATGCAATGGAAAACCTCCTCCGAGCATTTTACCTAGAGGCAATCTACGCCCAAACATTGAGGTGACTAAGACGTGGGGAAAATTTGCCAGGTATGACGACGTCCTATTTCCTGAAGAGCAAACTTTATCTCACGACTTCAGAGCGTTCAAGATTAGAAACCACATTTGCATAGATGCCTGGAAGCAAGTGTACAGTGGCATCGGAACCCCTGTGGAAACGGGGTCATACGTGATTTTTGCCTCGTTTATTCCCGTGTGCCGCCATATTGTTAATGTTAAATATTGCCCAGAAGTCGGACGGAAGCTGCCCCTTCCCCTCGGTTCCTATGCCCCTGCATGGGTGAACTTGCTGACTTGACCTTTTTTGTTCGCAGAACATGCAGCTTCAAGAAAACATCTCCAAAATCTTTAAGAGCTATGGGATCGCGTTTTAAATTGCAACAGCATTGGACACCAGCCGACCAATCAGCTCCTGGACATTCAGGGAATAGAACGACCGCACTGACACTGGGACATTGGAACAGGTGGACGGTGGTGGTGCCACAAACAGGTTTCGCACCGATTCTATGCATGCCACATTTTTGCATAGAGCTTCAAGTTAAAGGAAAACATTGATGAACTTTTGACCATTCTCAGCCAAAGCATATGCCAGTCTGGGGCTCTCCGTCTGAGTGACCCAGAAATAACAGTGCTATGTATATCTCACATAACTTACTCACGGCAATGGGACGGACGGAGTAATTGTCCCAAACAGCGTCAGTGTTTTGCAAAAGCAATAAACGATGAAGGACGGTGTGTGTCACTCCGCTATCATCTGCGACCGACTGATTTCTGTAATGGATGTCTGATTGGTCATTGCTTTTGGAACAGAGCAAAGTGACAATGAACGTTTTTTGTGCCAGTAGACGCAAATGCTCGATGGTCTTTCTTTGGCAAAAATACCAAGCTGCCGCTCCCAGCAGTGGCGCAGTGACATTCCGCCATGATGGAACCTTTTTACATTGTAAACGGTCTAGTCCTCCCACACGTACGATATTGCATCGCTGTGTTTGGCAACTACTCACCGAGAAGCCTCAAGCAGCTTCAGAGGATCATCATTTTTAGTGCAAGGGTGGTGACTGGCAAGCGAAAGTTCGACAACATATCGGAAGTCCTGAGGGGACCGGGCTGGTTCACCGCCAGACAACTAGCTAAGTACCACTTCCTCACTCTCCTACACAGCATCCGTGAGTGCGGAGAGCCATCGTCTCTCGCCTCGTTCTTCGATCAGAACTTGAACATCCGCTCCATGCACTCACGACAGGACGAACCTTCCTCGCACCCGCACGGAGGCTGGCAGGCAGCAGTTGGCGTACCGAGCCCCAGTATGTATAACGGACTGCCTACCGAGCTGACCAGGCGGAAACTTCATTCTTCTAAAGGGAACTTAAAGATGCTTTTTAAAGGATGACAGTGTGACGTAGAATGTTGGTTCTGGCCGTCGTTTGTCTTTGCGCTTGTTTTGTTTTTTATTCTATTTTATTTTTTGCACTTGTCCGACGTCAAAGTGCTGGGAGGTGACTGGCCATTACTATTATTGTCCGATACTGAGTGCATAATCTAGACCCCTCATCAAACTGTAATGTTTTATTCTATATGATACAGGGCAGAGAATAGCCACCATGTATGTGGAATGTCCCAAGAAACAAACTGAACTGAACTGAACTGGCTGTCATTTTGATGCGGCCAACTTCGCCTCGCTGTCCCCAGCCCATCCCCCCGTCCTCCTCGAATCCGCCAGCTGAGAGCTGACTTCCCGACCTCTCAGTTAGACTGGTTGCATGAGCAATCCGTTTGCACACGGATTTAGTCAATACGTATTTGACTCCCATAAGTCGCTTTTGCTCTCCCGGCTGCATAAGACAAGGAACGGATCGTTGGTGCCATGCGGATAATGTTCGGATCCCGACAGTACGCATTTAAAACGTATTATGGACGGTTATGATGCCTTTGCGACGATCACGACCCAAACGTTTCTATTCCCTAAGCCGCGTTAAGCATCTCGGTTGGAACACTTAAGCGGGATTAGCAGTACTGGAGTGTGTGGCCAGAATGGTGGACAACTGAAGCTGTTGAGCGCGAGTAATGCTTTATATTTTGGGTCATTTTTTGCAGTCGATGATCAAAGAGTTTAAATTAAGCAGTTGGACGTTCCAAAAAGTGGAAAGGTCTTCCTGGCCGCTCCTCTACCAACGTCCATGCACAAGCTACAAACAGTCAAAAACGTCTCATTCATTCATGTTAAAAGGTCGCTAGCTTTAACCCTATTCCCGGAGCGCTAGACGGTATGGCCGACTCGCGGCAGGGGGACGGATTCGCCCCCCTCCCTGAGACCTCGAAAAATACACATCCGATTTTATCGCAACAAAGGGCAATCGATTTGCAATGAAGTAAACTACATTTTTACAAAAGGAAATTTTCAAAATTTTGAAAGGCGTGGATATAGGGGGGCAAAAATGTCAAAATCAGGGGTAATTTTTTACTTCTTATAAATCCGTTGTTTATGGACCGAAATCCATGAAACTGGCATGAATCGAGAGATTATGGATAGGACTTTTGCCATTGGTACACGCATCTGAAATTTTGAGAAAATTCATGGACGTTTACAGGGTTTCAAAAATAGGAGGATTAATTTTCCAACAACTGAATGAACAAAAAAGGCAAAAACACTTTTTTTGGCTTCTGCTAGTCATGTTATGCTAAAGAAGTACAAATCGCATCACAGTGTTTGTATGTCAGCATAGGCGGTGCCAGGGACATGAAAAAGGGGGAACTGTCTTGGTACACGTTCTTCAGATCAACTTGTGACCTTTCACCTTAGATGGCCTTCAGTGACCTTGGAGTCACTTGAAGTGATCTTGTGTGCATTTAATATTATCTGTAAACGTTTTCTATCATTTGAATTCACTCTATTTCAAAAATTTCATTTTATGGCTATTGCGATATAGGTTACGCGCAATGATATTTTAGATCACAGCTCTGTGACTCGACCTGGTATCAAGCTGAAACTTGAAACACAAGTAGAGGACACCTCTCTACGTCATATATATTCCAAGTTTGGCATTTGAAAAAACAGTGCCGAAATTATTGCAATAAAACCAAATTTTGATTTTTGACCTTGACCTGACCTTGTAAAGTGACCTCAGGTAAAGAATGTTAGATATGCACATTGTCCAACTATTTAGCTATACATTCATATAAAGTTTTAAGTTCTATCTTAAAAATGCTGTTTTTGGCAGACGTTTTCCTTTTACCCTCAACATGGACAAAAATGGCCTGAGGTGCCTCCCAAAAACGTTGCCTGGCTCCGCCCCTGAGCAAAATAGAATTTTGAAATCTTGTCACGGCACGTAGAAAACATAGCTAGTAAACGTCACCAAGTTTCGTGAAGCTGCATTAAAAAGCCTGGAATTGGTAAGCAAAACACCCGAGGGGGGGGGCGGATTGAGCACCCTGTCGGCAATAGGGTTAAATACAAGCGGCAGCCACCTGCCTCAAATAACCTGAACATTTCCTGCTCTACGATCGTCGGTGGCAGAGTACAGGTTTGAATCCGAGGCGACACCCAATATAATTGTAACTTACTCCTTCATCCAGTCTTTTTCATAAGCTTTACCACTATGCAACTCTCGAGAACGCGAGACGGGGATTGAGAATAATGGGAACGGCCATATCCGTTCTCGGTAGGCGTTCGTAAAAAAGGAAAATACTCACAGAACATAACAAAGCTTTATTACTTATCAGCAAGACGTTTTGCATTCGATCACCGCCCCCCCCCCGTCCCAAAAAAAAATGCCTTCAAGTTTTTTTGTATCGTGCTTGACACCCAGATAAAAGTGCCAGTCATTTCTTTAAAATTATTTTACAGGCTACATCATGTATTTGTCGCGAACCTCGTTTGCTCTGGCCAGATGAGCTCAGTTGCTGCGTACTACGAATCTATCTCTATTGAACATTGATATTTATTCATGTATGCATATGATATTATTTATTCATGCGTATTCATGATAATCTATCTATCATGAACACGGATTTACCGACTCATGTAGCCGTGCGCTGAATACGCATTTACGTTGCGAAGGAAATCTGGAAAGATGAATTTACCACGCAGTTCGTGTAGAGTTGACGAAGCCATTCCTGGATCACAAACTCTTCCGTCGATGTTTCTTAGTTCTGTATGGGAAACGCCCAAAGTAACTTGGTTCAGTGGCTCGTGGGAAGACCAGGTGATGTTTCCCAGAGGCGTCATCAGGAAAGGACTCAATCGGTCCGCGGCCCCCTTTTTCCGAACTCGTTGAACTGTGCAGACGCGTGGGTGATCTTAACTCGCTCGAGAGTCTCTTCGTGGTAACGTGAAAAGACAACCTATGCGACTGGCGAAAATGGCCTACGTTGTGTGAAGAAAAAATGCCAAGGGATGATGAAAGCTAAAGGGTTGTGTGGATGAGGATGGGGATTGCAAAAAAGCTTGAGTTGTACTCCATGATGACGCACCATGATGACGAAACCTGAACAATTCGCTAAAAACTGTCCCAGTCAAAATGAAAGTGATGCTTTTTTTTAGCCGCGGAGAGCTGAAGCCAAAAGCAGTCACGCCATGTTACTCACGTCGGAACGCGTGCCGAAATTCGGGATGCGGCTGTTGGGACAAAACTGCAGAAGCTGTGAATGCTGAACTGACTGGTTCGTGACCACTACAGACCGTCTGTACCCATAGTCGTTTGACGACTTGTAAAAATAGACAATTTTGGAGGTTTTTCGAACTCTGCTCATGGCGAAGACTAGCTTGTTTGATTGACGGTTTGCGTCGACGCCTAAGGTTAAGGTTGTTTAGATCAAAGTTCACCGCCAGGCGAGAAAGGGCCAGACGTTACGGTAAGGACCCAACGAGTTTCCCGACCTATGCAAACTGAGCGTCACCCGGTCATTTGTCAGGTGGGCTCTTCACTGCAGCCCCGACTGGCATTCCACCCACAGAGCTACCAGGGATAGGTCAGATTTTCATGAATAACAGCGTTTCTAATATCAACGTCGATAAAGAGTTCATGGACAAGATCTGCCGGGAGTTCCAAAAATAACGGTCGGTCACGGAACAAAGGGTTCCCCGACTGAAAAAACGAAACTAAAAGTCACTGTCGCGCAATTGTGTGCGCAATACGACGATACGACGTTCCGCAGCATCACCAGAAATAACATGCGTCACAAAAATAGTATCCATCGTGCATCGCATATCACAAAAACAATACAAGTTGGATCATTCCTCGTGAGAAACAGCACCTTCAGCGATGTCACCCCACAGCGATCGACTAAATAAGTTTACTGACGTTTCCATGCCCAAACGAATACTGCAGGTTTCGGGGAACCAGTTACATGCTACACTGGCGTAACATCCGCCACGTTCCCTCGCAGACTGACGCCGCTGATACGGGACGGAACACCGGAAACGAGAGCGAAACTCCCCAGAGTGTGTATAAATACATACAGTCATACGTAAATATTTACGGGCATGTGGCATATATATATAGACTTATACGGAATATGATGAAATCCTTGGGACCACAGGTCATGCTAAGCCGAGCTTATTCCCGGACCCTAATCCTGTCTTGCAAACGTTCCCAAACATGGAGCATTTTGTCGCAGGCACCGACCCAGATGGCGCAGGAGGATGTTCAGCGCACTATGCAACCCAAAGACGCGGCCGCCCCGTCACCGGCCGACTCTGTTGGCCACAGGTCAGAAACAGCCGCCCGTGCTGGGACTTACGACAAGGATCTGCCACACGTTGGTTTCTGTTGGCCGGCTCCTTATCCACCAGACCACGAGCAGTAAGACCTGATCACAGCATGCAGGAACCCTCGCGTGATTGCAGAAAATAACGCCAGTCTAATCACTGTCTCCTGTCCTCTACCCGTAGGCGTGTCCGGCGACATGGCAAACCTCATCTTTCCCATCGCCCCGACAGAAAGCCTAAGTCCGATCGACGCCGCGAGACCGACCTGGCTGGTGGCGACTGAAGGCTGTCGACTGCCGACTCTGGCCCGGTGACGGCTGACAGACCGCCCGCTGTTTTCCCTCCGTATGTGAGAACCGTGCACGCCGTGTTTGTACGCCGCTCGACATCCGGGAATCGTGACTCGTTCCCTCTGCTCGACGAGCTGCCAGCCCGCAGAAAATATGCCGCGACGAGGCAGCGCTACTGCGTCTTTAGAAACTGCAACTCTTCTGCGTTTTCAGCGTCTTGGTTATCATCTTAACCGTATCGTTAGTCTATACACATTGACCTAAGGCATTCTTAGTATGTGGTAAATGTTTTCCCATTTTATGGGCAGCTTGTATAGAAACGGCAGCATACCGAGGATTTTTCAACTCGATTGGTGCTGTAAATGGTTTTCAGTGTTGGATTTCATGTTTAAAAAGCCTTATGAACTAGCTTCATGAACTGAAACAATGTCTTTATGAGTCGGCATTATTGAAAAAAGTTTTTTTTTCTATAACAGGGGATGCCATTTTTGATACTTAAAACCACTGTAAACGCAAGACTCGACCTTTCATCACTAGGGTAAATCATCTTTAACGCTGAAATGTTGAGTCTTGGATGCACCTTTGTAAATATAAATAACGATAGTCGTCCAGCACAAATAGATGGTTTTATTTCCCGAGATTTTCCCTTGAAGTGCTTAAATTTGTGAATGCTCTAACTTTAGCTGGAGATTTTAGGGGTTGGGACGGTCTAGCCCTAAACTTTTCACAGATTTTAACACTATGTTGATAGATGTGACTGAAAAGAAATGGCCTGAAATCGTATTCACCCCTCCTCCACTCTCCAATAATCTTCGGAATCTCCAACTGAAGTTTTAGCAGTAAAATTTACAAATGCCTGCTTTAGTTCCCTCATCCCCTATGTGTAGAAACAATGGGACATGGCCCCTCACTTCTGAGTGGAAATTAACATTATCCATGTGGTAGAAACGCCTTCCCCCCCCCCACACACACATTTTTGGATAATCCTATGCTTGTATCCCACCCTGCTCAAGCACAACCGTATCGCACTTTTCTAGCGGGGTTTACCTACGGCCATCGAGCGCTCAACTTACATACATGCACTCTATTCTGTTACAACAATTCATGCACGTATTCATTTACTGGACCAAATTCAGGTTAGAAAACTTCCAAATTAATGGTTCAAGTAAAAATGTTTTGCGCTTGTACATATAATCAATCGCAAGCCTGAAAATGTAAACTGGGAGCTTATATTCAAAAGTATCACTTTACTGAACGCGTTTAAAGCTTCACAACGACCCGTTGCTGATAAGCGTGCAATATCAGTTTCCTGGCCAGAACCTGGTAATGTGTTTTTATTAATTTCCTGGCGAATTCAGCCCATTAACTCTTTCCCGGAGGGCCATACGGTATAGCCGATTACCTGCAGGGGGAGGCGGTTTTGCCCGCCTCCTCCCGATATCTCGAGAACTACCCATCCGATTTCATCACAACAAACGCCAATCGATTTGCTTTGTCGAAAACTACATTTTTCTACGAAAAAATTTCCAAAATCTTGGAAGGGGTGGATACAGGGGCAAAAAAGTCAAAATGGGTGTGTTTTTGGACTTGTTATAACTGCTGCTTATGGAACACTTTTGACGTAGTTGTCACGAATCGTGAGCTAATGAATAATGCTTCAATTTGCAGACCCAAGTTTACAAAATTTGTGGAAATTCATAGGCGTTTTCAGGAAGCAAAATATGGGAGGTGCCTTCCCGATAAGTTTCACAACATGACCTTAGAGGCAACATATGAGACTGTGATAACCGTTTCATGAGTAATTAGTACTATTCATTATCGAATGGGCGTGTTAAACAGCCGGCAGAGGCGGTGACAGGGGCATAAAAATGGGAGACTGTGTTACTTTATGTCCTTTCGTGATAAATGGATACGGAAATCACGCCACGACGGGCACTGGGGAAACAATAGCCAAACTGCATTTTAAACCAACATTTGTATTACATGAACAAACTGAGCGTTTCTAGGGTTTCTAAGAGATGGACAATGGGAGGCGCACGGTTTATCAAAAGTTCGCAAAACATAGCGTGAGACGCAAAATGGGCGTTTTTGTGAGAGGTGCTTTACATCTTCAGTTTAAGGTACTGCAATCTGCTCGTATAAGAATTGCAGAGGCGATGTCAGGGGCATGAAAGAGAAGGTTGGAGCAGACACTGCTTTTTCATAAGAAGCTACGGAAAGTTGCACCATGTGGATGAGACTAATCAGTTAATGATTTTTATGTCCAAAGTATTCCGAATCCTAACTTGCATTTAGAAATTATTAAAACATTTCATATAATCAACATCGTTCTTGTTTCTTACTGTAGTAATGGCCACGATATGACAGGGACGTTCAGACCAGGATGGCAAATAAGGCGCACATTTCGAACTCCTAAAAAAAGAAACATGCATGGCATTTTCATTCTCGGCACTTTCACAAAGCATCTGCAGCAAAATTATCATATACTACATCGGTATTTATCACTTTACTAGAATAAACTCACTGCAGCGTTGAGTTCAGAGGGTCTAGCTTCACCGGATCTGACCTGACCTTGGCGAAGTTATGACCTGTAACCTCAAATAGTCTCAAATTTTATTATATCAAAATGCGTTGCGATTACTGTCATGTGCTCAAGAAAGCGAAGTGTATTCCTATATCTGATTATGACCAATGTGAGCTAAGTTCACATTATACATCACACTGGAAACTATTTACCACAAAAAAAATCGTGAAAAAAGCACAAGGTGCTTGTGTTAACACGCCATTATTGTGTACCCTGCATTATACAATTTTTGACCAGTCTGGGTTGTGTCAGGAAACACAGACACAATGTGCTCAATGGCTCAACGGTTCTGTGTTAACCATTTCGATTAACCCACGAAGACTGTGTTACACAGATTAAAAGGACAGAAAACCTGTGCTGATGAGTGCTGCTTGCACAGGTGGTCAGTGTAACACAGCTCTGAAGCACAAAAATGCTGTGTTGCTACACACGCGCAAGCACACCGTCGGCATGTCAATACAAACTGTGAGCATCGGTCCGCTGTGTTAGCTTTTTCGCAGTGCACAGTTACGTCCTGTTCTCATCGGCAGATAGCACGGGTATACTGTGCTAAATGAAGGGTATTTAGCCAAAAAGTGAATTTGAGCTTTATACTCGACTGTAAATTCCTGTAAATTGAAATATACAGGAATCTTTTCCCACTCGACGGTGTCTTTCATTTTCACCAACTGCTTCCCGTTAGCTCATGGGACTCAATGACTCCAGTGACATTAGTCAGACCAAGGCCTCATCAGAGTCTGTGTTGTGGCACACGGAGCTGGCGAGCAGCTGAACCGTGAGCTGAACAAGTTAGTTGGTAAAAATCAAGACACAATCGAACAGGGCCGGCTCCCTGTGCATTCTACGCATAAATCTCAATTTCGCCTTTGGCTGGACACATTCTTTTCAACAAATCCTCTAAGTCTGCACGGAGTGCACAGTTTGGGCGGAAACTATTCTACCAATGGCATAGTTTCCAAGCATTTCGAAATCGATTGATTAAAACAGCAAACAAAAGTATGTTCTATATTTCGTGAAAAGCAGCAAACACTGCCGAAACGCGGCGCAGACGGAATACCCAGCGGCATGGGCACCGAACGGCGGTACTCATCCAGCTGTGTGCGGTGCGCCAGATGTCGGGCCCCAAAGTCACCACCACCTTTGCCACTGCTTTCAGTCTTGCCGGCAGCCGGTTCCCTACCATCCTATCCGTTTTCAAAACGTGGAACGCCAGGGGCATTGCGGTGTTCCGACATTTCAAAAACGTTAGCTTCTCTGCGAATACAGTGCAGCAGGCGCGCCACAGCAGAAACAAGTCTGCGTGGTCAGTCTCGTCGCACGCAGAGTTTTTTTCCGCGAACACATAAGTGCCCATCAACGAAGAAGGGCCTAGACAACGGAGTGCTTTCGGCATCCAAAACTATGTAACGACGCTCACCGAGCGCCCGCAGTAGACTGTCGACGGCATCCTCTAAAATGGGAAAAACAGCCGTCTTATACAACTGAGTCTGAGCCAGGGAATCCTATATACGAGGGTCGTTCCAAACGTAATGCTTCCTATTTTTTAACTCAAAAAGTTGATGAGATACGAGGAGGGGGGTGGCACCATTAAAACGAACGGACTTTCTTTGCCCTATGTTTATTTTTCTACGTAGTCACCGCCATTCTCAATGCACTTTTGCCAGCGATGAACGAGAGCCTTGATGCCTCGCTCGTAAAAGTCAGTGCCCGCCGAGGCAGTCCACTTTTTCACGGCGGCGATGACGGCGTCGTTGTCTGGGAAACGCTGCCCACGTAAGCCGTCCTTCAGAGGCGCGAACAAGTGGAAGTCGGACGGTGCCAGGTCAGGACTATACGGAGGGTGGGGCAGCACCGTCCAGCCAAACTTTGCCACACATTCCGTGGTCTTCAGGCTTGTGTGTGGCCTGGCGTTGTCATGTTGCAAGCAGAGTGTTTCCCTTTTTCTGACCTTACGCGGGCAATCCGGGCCTTCAGTTTTGTCAACGTTTGAACGTAACGATCAGAGTTGACAGTCGCCCCTGGTTCCAGGAAATCCAAGAGGATGACACCTTTCCTGTCCCAGAAGACGGTGCACATCACTTTGCCTGCTGATGCCTGCGTCTTGAACTTCTTCCTTGCTGGGGAGTTGGAATGGTGCCATTCCAGCTACTGCCTTTTGGACTCCGGCTCGTAGTGGTGACACCACGTCTCGTCACCAGTGATGATGCGGTCCAAGAATCCGTCACCTTCAGCCTCGTACCGGTCCAACAAGTCCTGACAGACATCCCGCCGCCGGTCCTTTTGGTCCTGCGTGAGCATCCTTGGAACCCACCTGGCACAAACTTTGCTGTACCCTAGAGATGACAACATCGTTTCCAGTGCACTGACACCCACATCCAACTCTGCACGCATTTCATTCACCGTTATCCGCCGATCGGCGCGAATGAGTTCATCGAGGCGCGCTCCGTTCTCTGGGGTGGTGGCTGTGTGTGGACGTCCGGAGCGCGTGAATATGGAAAAACATGTATAACAACATAAATAGGTGTTAAGAGTAGCAGCGATTTTGTGTTAGCGTGAGTTTCTGCGCTCAAAAGTCAGTGCAAAACTGCAAATAAAGTACTTTTCAGAAATGTCTCCACAATCTGTCCTCAAACACCGCATCCATTATACTCCGATCAATTACCAGGCACAAAAGATGACATGCTATACAAACGTACAAAAGAGGAAACGGATGCGCGGGGGAAGAGGGCGGGAGTTTCAGCAGCGCGAACGGCAACGAATCACGCACTGCCAAAAAAGCTCATTTTGAAGAAACCGACACATATTTATACCGGGAGCTCCAGAAAACAGGCACCTTCCCTTTCCCGCTGGGGGTATCAATACGCAATGTTCAGAAAAACAGCTCGATGCTATTTTGTCTGATATAAATTCAACTTACACGCCAACGGGCAACGGTAAGAGACAGACGTGCAAGCAAATATGGAACAATTCTACTTTGTCACATCGACTGTAGTGTCGCAACGGAAGTTCCGGCGACATCTGAAGGCACGAGAAGCCTCCCATGAGAAGCGAATTTTGAATGCAGTACAAAAATGTTATGGTGAAGGTAGGCGTCAAAAACCGGGGCAGAGCAAGCGGAAGGAAATGCTCAAAATAAACCTTCCTAATGCACCAGCAAAGAAAAAGCTGGGAGACCCGAACAAGTTCTTGTAACGGTTGTGCCAAACGCTGGGTTGCAATAAGAGCAACGCCCAGAAACTGGCAAGAACTGACGTAGAACTGTTCCCGCGTAAAATTTTCTGTCGACCAGATCCTGACCCGTGGCTCCCAACAGGCGCGCATGCACCACTGTGGTTGTTTTTTTTCAGGTAGCGCCAGGCTGAGACTACATTTTTGCATTACGTCTGGTTGAGTGGTGAGGGCGATTCTCATCTTCAAGGGCAAAGTGACCGCTAATACTTCCGGTTTTGGTCAACCGAGAGGACCGACGTGGTCGACGAAGCCCCCCTGTAGTGCCACTGCCAAGCGTGGTGGGTCACGAGCAGCAGGGAGATGATGGGACCTTTCTGAAAGGCATAACAGGACCTTTTTGGTCCGGGGACCAGAATAGCATGGCTGTGACTGTGAACGTCAAGCGGTACAAGGAAGTGCTACGTTCTTCTGAAAGGCGCTGAAACGCAAGCTTGACGGCGACATACTACAGCTGGACCAGCAGTGGTTCACGCAAGATTAGGCGGCAGCCAGCACGGCCGGCAAGACGAGGAGCCGACTCCGACATCGTATCGAAGAGCGACTGGTTTCCTCAAAAGATCGAGGCAGCGCGGCGTCGCGCTATTCTGTGTGTGGACCGCAGTATTTACCATACGGAGCATGTCGTCTGCAGCCGTGAATAAATGTCTGATATATAAGGGTCTATACCTATGCAAAATGGCACTAAATCCAGCATGAACCTTATCTCATTCTGTATGTTTGCAATAATGGAGTTTGAAACATATGGTTTTTTAATCTGTTTGTCTTTTCTGGAACCCGGATACATTTTGCAATGACCTGTAAAACAAATGACATTAAATTCTGTCGTGCTTCTGCTCGTCATACACCCAGTTCACCGGCTTTGCCCCGTTGATATGTACTGCTCGTAGGCGGCGTCGATGATCTTGCAGCGATCATTCTTAATCAGGTTCTCGCCTAACGCGGTGCGCTCATGCAAGTCACGGTCTAGGCGTCCCACGTCTAATCTGAACCGCGATCTGGACACACAAAGTTCCGTCCATATTATTTATTATTCGGCTATCCCCTCACCGCTATTTTTGGTTGATGCTGTAGGCCTTAAGATCAGATCAACCGACCTAGGACAAAGCGTTATGCATTCAGTCTTTGCTAGGCCATCTAAGGTAACCACCACGCTCCCTGAAATATATTCAAAACCGTTCGCGGTTACTTTTTGGTATGCTGGATCAACACCAAACAATTCTCTGACCTGTTTTTTCCAAAAACTTCTTCAGTGGCACATTTGGACGACTGCACCCCTTTTGCAGCCTGCTAGAAACCGATTGCAGTTCGTGTTTTCTGGCGATAGTCTTACAAATGTTTTTCCTGTTCTTTGACAGTGTCAAAGCTCGCTTCAGAGCCTGGTGTTTGGCCTCATAACGCATAGACCATACATGCCGCAGAGGACCATGTTTCATGATTTCGTTCGAAAATGTAACATGTAATGGTGTTTTGGTGTCAGCCGGAAGTCCTTGAAAACACTGGTCATTTCTGCGAGGAAATGTTCAATTTTACCTTGCAGGATGCAAAGATCTTCCATATCCATCTTGAAGGACATGAGACACAGCACAATGCTGATGAGGCTCGGGATTAGCATGAAAACTCGGCTGCCTGCCCACCTGGCTTCCGTGCCGCCTACTAAAAGGAAAAGCATAGGCAAAAGAGGCAAAAGGCACCAGAATGCACTGGCAGTTTCCTTTACTGCCACCGATGCGCTCGTCACACGAACTGGCTCCGGCTTGTTTGTGTCGACTTCGCTGCATCCAAATTCCCGGATAGCACAGTTCACGTCATCCAAGTCAACCATGTAACACTTCTGACAGCTCGTGAGCACCAACGACAATGTGCTAGGCACAACACCTTCCAAGACGTCATGCATGATGTGAGGAGGTAGAGACTGGGAAAGATGGAACGTTGAAAGTACGCTAAATGGACAAGATTTCCTGCTACCAAATGCGAGGCACGCAACATCCGAAAACTCCTCTTCTTGCAGGAACTTCATCTCCGTGTCATATTCTTCGCGGGTGCGCAGCATCAGCTGGTCAGCACTTACTGTTAACTGAAACAACTCTTTTGTGGCTGTGCAGAATCTGCATATACGAGAACCACCACGGAAACATTTTGTAAAGCCCGCTATTTCATGAACCGCCAAGTTGTCGCCAATGACCGCTGCGAGTTCCGTTTTGACATTCACAGGTTCCGAGTATTTACTGAGGGACAAGTTGATACCTCCTGTTTGCATCTCCTTCAGGTCATCAATGAGGGGCGAGATAATTTTTTCCCATGAATACTTTGCCAGAAGGTCTTCTCGAAAAAGCAGCACTAACATGATTTTCCTGAGCTCAGGTGACCGTGACCAGTTTCCTATGCTACAGTAAAAAGCTCCTAACTGGTACTTTTTGACCTTGTTCCCCAGAGCATTGCCAACTGTGAAGCCATCATAATATATTAGCAATTTCAAACGATCTGGATATCCTGCATGCACACTTCCATCTTCAAGGCAAGATCACATGTCAGTTTTGTAACCATCCCTGCCAAACAAATGTTCACCCTCACATAATTCCGCAACTTGATTCTTGATAGGGATGTACTGATATGTATTAGGCTTTCCTGAACTATCTGTCCCCAGACACTTCTCAACTGGCTCGACAGCATTAAATTCACTAATATCACATTGTCCTCAATGTGATAACTTTGGGCATACGCCTAGCTTTCCTGTAAAAGGTCTTCCTTGCCTTCCCTCGCTTCCTGTATAACGTTCCCGCTAAACTTATGGACAAATGGCGCCACGTCCTTGCATGACTGAAGGGACACGTTTGCAGCCCTCAAAGGGACGATCAGCTATCCAAGCACGGTGCACGATCCCGGCCGTACACTTTCTGAACACCATCCCCATCTCTATCTGAACTATCCTTCTCAACCAACGAATCAGGCTCACATTCACGGTAACATGGAAAACCATCGCTACCAATGCCAGCTGTGGATGGACAGCTGAATGTTTTACTGTGATGCCTATGAAAATGGGTCCGAAAGCACCTACCACTTACATATGGAGCACTGCAAGCTGGACACCAAATTGTGAACTGCTCAGAGTTCCTGTGCACATTCAGATGCCTACAGAAGTCATCAGTGATGGGGGAACTGTACGAGCATTTTGGACAGACAAGGTCTTGAAAAGTTGTTTCAGTCTGCAATGAAGAACATGGAATATATAGAAATGTCACAAAGCCACAAACATGAAAACAAAAACAAACGAAAACGAAAACGCAAACAAAAAAGGGAATATTTTTGCACACAGGTAACGCCCTTGCATTATGGTGGACTAGGTTGCCAATACGATCTTTTGTTCATGCGATCTTTATTCCGAACGATCTTTGTCCCGCACAGTCCTTTGTCAAACGATTTTTTGCTTACAATCTTTTGTCTTACAATGTTTTGCCAAACGACCCTCTACCCGGTTACACCCAGGGTATGGACTGGGGTATTCTGACACCTTCCATTCAGTGGGGGGAGGAGAGAAGGGCATTATGTCTATATCGAGAACCAATCGTTCGATTCGGCTGAACGGGCATAGGGTCTTTGTTGGACCAGCCAAGTCCGATCGCACCCTTTATCGGCCTGCGGCCTCTTCTCTCCTATACCGCGCCTTCGGCGTGGGGCTGCGCCTTAGGCTCAAACCCGGAACCAACCTTTTCCGATAACAATGTTGTCCGATACGCACTTTTTCCGATACAAACTTTATATTTACAAACCTTTGGCTACGAACCTTTTCCCATGCAAACTGTGAGCTTACGAAAGTTGTTCCGGTTACCCTTCCTGGGTTGCTCGAGACACGGGCAGATCCGGGATTTCGCCATGGGGGATGATCAGCGCGGGGCCCCCCTCCCCTCCAGGGCCCCCACTTTTGGTTTGTCTGATATGAAAAAAAACGCTGATATGCTCGGGTCGAGGCTGAAACATCTGCTGTAATTTTGCATTTTTCATGATATAAATTAACCGACAGAATTCACGTGCGTCACCTCATTTCAGAAAATTTTGCTTTCTGTTCTCCTACGAAGTCGCCGAAATATGACAACAACGGCGGGATATTAAGCAGCTGTGTCCCTCCCTCTATTTGAAATATTGTGTGTATCTAGACCAAGAGCCCCTCTGCCCCCTCGTAGCTTATGCTTTTTTGCCGGCTTTTTGGCGGTCTCGGGTCATCAGTCAGGGCCCTCTCGTGATCTCAGGTTCCTTTTACAGTTTCACGTGTCCCTCGGGACGTCTCAAGCGTTCCTTTGGCACTTTCAGGGACACTTCGAGCAGTGTCATGGACCCATCTGGTAGATTCAGAGGCACGTAAGCCATCTCGGGTTCCCTTCTATCGACCCTGGGGAATATTTGCCGTCTAGGAAGCCCATCAGGCAGTTACAAGGGCCCTTCGTAAGTCCCTCTATGCCGTGACTGATGCGCTTCTGGCAATGTTTTAAGTCCTTTGGCCGTTTCAGGAGCTGTCTGGACGTCTCAAGGCTTAACAGTTTCGGGGGCCCCTCTGGCCATTTCAGTGGCCCCTGGTGGAGACTGCTAGTGAGCGGTCTCAAAGACCCCTCTCTGGCAGTCTCAGTGGACCCCCTGTTGTCCTAGGTTCCCCTCCGGTTGTCTGTGGGAACATATTTTTTTCGTCTCATGAGCTCTCTGGCAGTTACAAAAGACCTTTGGCCGATTTCAGGACTCCTATGTGGTGTCATGGGCCCCTTGAACGTCTCCGGTACTCTCCATGGCAGTATCAGGGGTCTTCCTCTGTTACATGGGGTATATCTGGCAGTCGGGGCCTCACTGACAGTCTCAGGCAGACGTTTTCTATGCTAGAAGCCCGCCAAAAACACTCGGGTGCTCTCTGGCCGTCCAGAGCCCCATACTATCTATGAGGTCCTCTCCTATGAGGTCTTTACCTTGCAGGGACTCCCCGACATTTTCGGCAGTCTCACGGGACATATGCCGTATACGGGCCCACCTTGCTTTCTTAGAATACACCTGACCTCCCCGGGTCCCCCTGACTGCATGAAGAACCCCTCTGGTTTTCAAAAAGACTAGTGTAGCCCATTTGGGCTCCTCTTGAGGTTGAGAAGGTCACTGATCAATACCTGTGCAGGGGGCCCTCTAGCTGGCCAGGGTGTTCTTATGCCGTGCTAAGCACCCTTTTAAGTTCTTGCCGTCTCAGGGGACTTTCTGACATTTTAAGCGGTCTCATGGACCCTTTTAACGTTATGATCATGACCCTTTGACGTGTTGGGGCCCCTTTTGCCTGTCCCCGGGATCCTTGGAAAGTCTCAGGAGCCTTTCTATCCATCTCAGGGCCATCTTGTGGTCTCAAGGTCTTATTAACCTTCCCGGGGCCCTCACTGCGTCAGGAAACTTCAGCTTTTCATACAGGTTCGTGAAACCCATTCGGGGGTCCTATGGTATTCCAGCGGCCCTTATGCCGTCCTAGGAACTCAGTCCTCTTATTGGCCGTCTCAGGGGCCCTGTAACTCTTCTGGCGGACTCAGGGGCAGTCTGTCGTATGGGTGCCTATTGTGGTCTCCGGGTCCCTCTGAAAGCTTTAGGAGTCTTACCAGGGGTGCAGCCAGCCAAAAATTCCGGGGGTCTTCGTCCAGCGGCGGTCCCCGTCCCACTTCATGTGGACTTCCCCTGGACAACAAGGGCCCTCTGAAATGCTGGCAAGAGCCTCACAGACCAGCAGGGGGCCCTACAGATCGGCAGGAGGTTCCTACAGGCCAGCAGGGTGTCCCTGTATGTTGACAGCAAGTCATCTCAGGCAGAGGGCCCTCTCGACCAGCAGGAGCTCTATAGGCCGGCAAGGTCCCTTCAGGACAGCAGGGGTTCCCTCGACAGGCCAACCGGAGCCCTTCTATAGGTGGCAAGGGTCCCACAGGCCGGCAGGGGCCCCTACAAACCGGAAAGATGTCCCTGCAGGCCAGTAGGGGGCCCAAAAGGCCGGCAAGGGGCCCTTTTCAAGGCCCCGCACGCCGGCAGAAGGCCCATAAAAGCTGGCAGGGGGCCCTAAAGGGCGGCAGGGCCCCACAGACCGGCAGAGGGGGCCCTACAAGCTGGTAGGATGCCTCCATAGGCTGGTAGTGGGCCCCTACAGGTCAGCAAGAGGCCCCCTCCAGGCCAACAGAGGTCCCTCTATATGTCTGGATATAATCGTTTCATCTTTAGTCTTCTCGTTTCTACCGTTCTTCAAACATTTTGGCGACAGCTTCGGTTTTTATAAGACTGATTTTGTATAACCTCGGTGGCGGTGGGCCCCCTTCAGACACTTCAGGGGGTCCTGGTCTGTCCTGTCCTGTGATCCCTGGGACCATCCTGACTGCGCTCCTGGGCCCTTTTTATGCGTGTCAGGGGCCATCTCAACCTTCCAGAGGTCCCCCTGACTGCATCAAGAACCCGTCACGTTTCACAGAGACCCTGTAAAGCTGATACCGGGACCCTTTGGGGCCCTTCCGGGCTGGCCCAAGAAGGGCCTCTTCCGAGCCCCCCTCGTGGGACCCCTTCTCTGGCCTCAGGGGGGGCCATCGCCCCCATCGTCTCCTGGATCCGAGCCTGGCTCGAGATAACGTATGATCGCCCTATTCCCTTTTTTACCCACCCGATTAATGATGCCAGTTCGGTGCATTAGCGAACGGACCGTTTCGTTTTCATCAGTCGCAGTCTGAGGCGCCACTGCTGCGGATATTGGGTGATTAGGATGAGTTGACGCCTGCCCGACAGTTACGGTTCTCATCAACCTCGGGGAGCAAAAGTAGAATTCTAACCTTGCAGCATTTACCAATCTTCGCCTACCACATGACTACTGTTTGTTGCACCACTTCATGAAGAAGTCATTCTGACACCTTACTGCTAAGCACTTTGACAACGGCATACCAACTGTCTTGTGAGCAAAATAAATTTTAATGTCATGTCCTTACAGTATTTGCCAGTGAGATGAGCAGATACCAGTGGACTATTTCTTGTTTCTTGCATATATATATATATATATATATATATATATATATATATATATATTTGTGTATATGCATGCATGTATATATATCTATACAGGATGCTCCTTTGCATTCTTTTGAGAGGGCCATGGTCCACACAATGTTGGTTTGGGCCCACCCAATATTTTCTACCAGTTTTGAAGGGCAATGAGTAATAATAATAAAAAGAGCAGCTGAAACAGGAAAGGGATAAACAAAAAATACAGAATAAAGTCTAAAGCAATATATCTATCTTTCTATCTTCTACGTACATACCTGCATACATGGGGATAAAAACAATTTCTAATTTGACAGATAGTAACAAAAAACTTATAAATTCCATTGGCCAAAATAAATTGGCTAAATCTGCTGACAAAGCCATATTTGAGGGCAGGTTAAGTTGTCCGCTCAGCCCCCAATCATTTACGGAAATTGATGCCCCTATATATCATATACATATATATATATCATATATATATATATCATATACATATATATATATATCATATATATATACATATATATGCATATATATATATATATACATATTCAGATATATATGGCTGTCATCCAAATTTGGAAAGAAATAAATAAAAAGAAAGTTTATGTTAATATAAATAGAAATAAAAAGAAAGTTTATGAGTCAAACAATGCGCAGATCTACTCGGCTGGGAACCCATATCTCATGAACGACTCAATGTCACACCAACGGGTCTCCTTATTCTGCACACAAACTCATCGGTATTATATTTTGTAGTATAACTAATATCATAACCATTCTACTGACAACCTACGCAACTTATTACTAACCGACGGAAGGTCAATACGGACAACAAGACCGACACAGTAGTCGAGAAAGTACTCACCGCTGCTTCCGCCATCGCATGCGCGACGACAAATGGCGTCAACGTGATTTGGCGCACCGTGTTAAAAATGGCGGATGACACACCATTCTTGTGCTTAATGCACATTAATATTGTGTACGTTACACCATGTATTCTACAAACGCGTCCTCGACACGCCACGACTGTGCTCTGCAGGCTGCAGCACACTGAACACGTGTTAATCATTTGTTATGTGTGCTCTCGTTTTGTGTCAATTATCCGTGAAATATCAAAACACAGGGAACTTATGCTTTTATGAAAAAAAAAACAACCAACCAATGAGTTATATGCACAGTGACGACATGCTTTCCAGTCGAACACATCTACACTGCATTCATCAGTTTTCAGCGCAGATCATAAATCCGTGACCTGAGCTAGCACCTGCAAAAACTTTCAACACATGGAGAAGAGGGTGTTGTAAGCACCGGCGCAGCCAAACGGGGCCGGGGGCCCGCTACCCCCGCCCTCTTTAAGGCCCGCATTTTTTGTGAAAACTATTGCACGTCATTGAGTAGGCGGTTTTCGTATGATTTCGGTTCAAACTGAGCTCCGACACAGTCCCCTTAAGAAAATTTTGGCCGCGCCCGTGGTTGTAAGTCACATATATTGCAGGTTTTGCATGTTAAAACAATACTTTTAAAATCTTAAAATACATTTTTAGTTTTTGGGCAAAAAATTTTCAAGAAAGTACGTGCGTAAGGTGAGCTTAATTACACAGAATGTTGGTACCGGAAAACATCTTTCGAATTCCGTAAAAACTAAGCTGTACTGTAAAACCTCTAGCTTTGAGACCCTTTCCACACTAGCTATGAAGAACACTACAAAAGCATGAGCTGTCTCCCAAAGGCATAATCTGGCTCTGCCTCTGTATACGATAAAACAAAAACAGTTGTCAAAACACGCAGAAGGGATATTTAGGAAAAGGCAGAAAATTTCCTAAAGCTGCGCTAAATAGATTACAAGTTGTGAATAAAAACCAGACGGGGACGGATTCAGCCCCCTCGTGCCGGGGAATAGGGTTTAGCGAGACGTAATTTTGGGAACAGGTGGGTAGACGTAACATATAGAAAGGCTTCAGTAACCAGCCATTTTCCTGGCATTCATTCGTTGACTGTTATGCTCAGAGGCTGCGCCACGGAGTTTTAGCTGTGGAATGGTACCAGTCATAGGCGTAGGAACAGGGGAGCCGGGGCCCTATCCCCCCCCCCCCCCACTTTTGGGGAGATTCAACATTAGCCCTATGGGGAAAAACGCCTCTGGCCATTTCATGTGGATGTATCTATTCGCCCAAGCTTCCAGGAGGGTAGCCCAAACGATGAGCTCTTGAAAGGAGACCATACCCTCAAAACTGAGCTTCCCAGATTTGAACCACTTTATTTTACGATTTATGACCATTACAAAAGAAAAATGGTCGCTTATGTGACTGAAATGGCTGTAAAAGTGCCAGTCCCACTACAGAAAATTTAGATTTTGTGTTACAAAACAAACCGCTTCCTTCGTTCTCCACTACATTTTCTCCCAAAATTTGAGAATCTTCTTCTTTCTTGGATCAATCCTGTCTCAGCTTTTGGTGTTACGGCCTGTGAGCGGCTTGGTAAGTCCCAAATAACAGTTTTCCCTACACCGTGATTTTCTATTGGATTTGAAGTGTCATACTTCTGGCTGTAGGAACAACCAGATTTCCGTTGTCAAGTTCATGAAAACAAACTTCATCGCAATGCATCCGAAGTTAAATTATACAGGCAAAATAACGTCATAACATTTTGCTATGCATTGGATTTTAGACCTGTCGAAATCGGGCCGATAGTCGTCTCGCATCAGTCAGTTTCGTCAAAATGACTAGGCTTCCAAAAAGCTTCCATGTCCAAAATGGTCACAATTTTCGTTTTATCCCCAAAATCTGGAAACCAATCATATGCTTCACCACAATATTCACCTCACCTGTTACGATTACTCTGGGTTCTTGGCATAGGCAGCACCCCACAGTCAAATGACAGTGCGGTACTGGTTCCCCAGGCTCGTAGCAGGCACGTAGCACGTACTTTCTTGGCACGTTGCCAGGATATTCCTCGGGGTACCAAATGTCAGATATTGTCAATGCCACTGGAATATGGCGAAATTTACGGGAAAAACAGCAATTTTATTGAACTGACCTGTTTTTTAACGTTACTGTTTTTATGTCATATATTTTTAATGTTATGATGTTTTTATAATGTTTTTAATGTTAATGTTATTTAATGTTAGTTTTAATGTTATGTTTTAATGTTATGTTTTTAATGAACTGAACTATTTAACGCACAAAACGTAAATATAGCGTTTGCTTTTGCAGCATACATATGATTACTACTCCGTATTCCTTCGGAAACGTTTAAGATCCTATGCAGACCGCTTGGTTCGGGGGCAACGTCCCCAGGACCCCGCTCTGGCTACATCCCTGAACTCCCCACGTACCCCACAATGGTGCCACCCATGGTTATGCTCTATTTTGGAACCGTGCGACGAGCCGCCACAGCTCAAGACGGCAACACCGCCTAATCGTCGCTGCGGGCAACACCGCCTGGTCCCTTATCCAAGAACCAGCAGCAACTGGTGTCGAACATCTCTTCCCTCGCCTCTCCGGCCCCTCGAGAAGCCGATCGGCGCCTCGGCGCCGGCCGCCTCGCCGGGCGGGGGTGGCGCCATAATCGCGCCAGCGCCGTCGACGGCGACGCGCGGCCGAGTCGACGCCCGGTCAGCGGCACGGCGGCGGCCGGCGCGGGTTTGACGGACCGCCGCCACGTGAAGTCGGCCGCCCACGCCGCGCCGGCGCGCCGCCGCCGACGGGGGAGCGACTCGCCGGCCGGCCGCCAGGCGGCGCGCCCGTCACCCGCCCCCGCACACCTAGCAGGTACGGCGCCGTGGCGCCGTCTCCAGTCGTCGCGCGTCGGTCGGCGTGCGGGACGTCGCCGCCGCTCGTCCGGGCACCGTGGGCACGTGGCGCGCGCCGCGGTCATGCCGCGCCCGTGACCGGCCGACCGCCGTGACCGCCGTGACCGCCGCGGACCGAGAGTGCCCGGCAGACTGAATGTGCGCACCGCGAGCCAGACTAACAGACGAGTGCTGGAACGGCGTCCCTGAGGATGACAGAGGATCGAAGGTAAGGGCGGCGGCTGTCGAGCCGGTCACGGCCCGCTGCGACGCACGGCGCCGGATGCGGGGCGAGCACGTGGGAAGGGAGACGCCTAAGAGCGGCGTCTGGCCGGTCATGTCGCAGTCGCGGCGCGGTAGGCGGCTCGACCCGAACCAAAACTGGGATCAGCCCAACTTCAGTATGTTGCGCACCGATGAACCTCGCCTCTGTGGCATGTTAAGTTCCTGCATAAAACCCTTGCGACCAGGGGCGTCGATTCCTGTAAGATTGGAGGGGCCAGGCCAAGGGCCCGACAGTCTAACCTCCACCCAAATGTGGGTTTCTCAACGGATTTAGCCCACTTTATTTTGACCAAGGGAAATCCGCAAGATTTTTGCTGCTATTTATCAAATGAAAACGAACATTTATCCCCGTGTATAGAGGTTTATACACACACACACACACACACACACACACACACACACATATATATATATATATATATATATATATATATATATATATATATATATATCTATATACATATAGAAGATAGAAAGATGGATAGATACATCGCTTTAAACTTTATTCTTTACTTTCCGCCTATCTGTTATCCATTGCAGCCGTTATTTTTGTCATGATTACTCATTTCCCCTTTAAAGCGACAGAAAATGTTAGGAGGGGCCCAAACCAACATTTTGTGGGCCCAAATCAATACTGGGTGGGCCCAAATCAACATTGGGTGGGCCAAGGCCCTCTCAAAAGAATACCAACCAACACCCCTGCTTGGAACATTGTTTGTCAACAGTGTAATGTAACCGGCTCAACTGCACAGAGGCTGCAAGGTATTTTCCGTAGCAGCTGTACCACATACTTAATGCTACAGGCAAACACTCAGGTGTGCGTGCGGCTCGTACTCCATTTACGGCGTCCAAGAAAAACCCGGGTGCTGGCCCGAGGCCCAAATTCGGACTCAGGCGTCCTTTCCGTTGCCAGTCACGTGCCCGTGTCCGGTGCCGTCTTGTAGAACAAACCAATGGGGCTGGCAGGGTTTGCCCAATGTGCAATCTGATGTCTGGCAGCGACGAGCGACGCCTTGGCACGGAGCTCGGAGCGTCGCCGGGTGACTGCTTATCCTGACACCGCGGACGTGAGGGACGATACTGAACAACAGCATTCCGCAGCCTATCGCCGCTGCTAAATATAGGCATGAGCCAATACCGTAACCAGGATAGCCTAATTGGTAGTCGAGTAGTTGAGAGCGCACCGGCCGAAACGCGACACGGTCGGGCATAATGACCCTCAATGGATCATTGGAAAAATGGGTTAGGAGAAGAATCGGATTATCTCTTTGCCTTTCCCTTGGCTACGCCATTCACATGAGACGGTTCCGTGAAGACCAGTATAGACGAGGTCGCCGATTTCGAGCAACGGCCAGGTGTGTTCTCTTGCCCCGACGGGCTGTCTTGCACTGAGACGTGCCATTATCATAAGACGGCTTGCTGTCCGCATCCAACGCATGCAACAGTTCATGTGCTAAAAGCATGCAGGTTCAGTCCAATGACGACGCTCATGGCAGTCGTTGCGAGGTCAAGAGGGACATGACAATATGACCCCAAAACGCACGCATCCAAACGGAAAGCGGCAGTGACCGTTCATTAACGCCGTCCACGCCCTCCAGCTGCTGCGGTATCTCCAAACAGGCTCAGCTGACAAGTCGAAACGCTCACACGCCTCGCTCACACTGCCCCATCCCCGCGCTTCAGCAACGCGCCCCCGCGCTCCGCGTAGGTGCCGGTGGGGGCGCGGCCTGGCCGTGACGTCACGCCGCCCACCGGCGGCCCCGGGTCCAGGGCGGGTCGCTCGAAGAGGCCCAGCTGGCCGCCGCCGGCCGCCGGGCAGGGCGGAGCGGCGCGGTGCCGCCCAGATGCGATCACAAACTGCGCCCTGCGCGGACGGCCGCCGACGGACCCGGCGGCCGCCGGCAGCAACTCGGACTCGAGTCGAGGATTCGGATTCGCAGGATTCAAAAAAGATTCGAATCTTGCGAGTCCTCGAACCCTGAAAACGAGGATTTGAACCCTAAAAATCAGAGTTTGAATTCTAAAAAATCAGGATTCGAATCCTAAAAATCGCAGCCCTGTACTGAACGTCATCAAACTATCACATAAGCAGGCAACTAAATGTAATGAAATTGCTCTAGGCTCAAATTTATTCAAATAAACTAAATGCAACACGTATACGCCGGTGCTGCATCGGACTGAGTCGTCCGTCGTGCGTTTCATAACATTGCATTAGTTATTAGCAGACCCAGCTGCTGTGATTGCAGGTTTTACTCCGCTACCGCCATGGTTCGCTGGTTTGCTGTGGGAGTGGAAGTTAGACAACCTTTGTAGCGACTCAAACAGCAACCTTTTGGTTGGCGTGGTACCTTGCCAAGGTCGTGGTACTATGCGTGTCCGACATATACTTTCCCCACACCTCATCAAAGACCAATACTACATCTTCACGACTGGTGTGAATGCCCCCCTCCATTTTTGGCTGAGTTAGAAATGTGCCACGGTAAAAATAGTCCGCTAGAAAACAATGAAATCAGTTTTAAAATGGGAACTATACGACGTCAAAAATTTCGGGATTTCGATGCAAAAAAACCGAATCCGTTCGAATCTATTCGAATCTCGAATCCGAATCCGGCTCCACACACCCCAGGATTCGAATCCCGGAATGCATGCGAATCCTCAGCTCTAGCCCGGGCCCGGCATCGGTGGCTTCACGGACCTGTCAGCAGATCGAATCGGCAGCGATGAACCTCAGGCGCCCCAGCTAACGGCCTGAAATGGGTTTACGTGTAATGGGCGGGGTGCACGCACCGTCCGCTTATGGAATCCACGGCCTATCAATAAATCTGAGCAGCTAAACGAGAGGGGCTGAGACACACGGCACCGGCAGCGGCACCTCCCAGGTGCACCACAGGCCGGCCGGACGCGGCGGCGTCCGCCAGGTTGGATCGCCAGCCGGCCGACCGGCCTCCGATGACATCACGTCGTCCTGCAGCGCCTGGGTGGTGCCCTCGCTGGCGGCCTGCGTATCGGCGCTCACTGATTTTCCGCAGGCGACGCCCCTATCGGCCGGCCGACGCCGGCGGGGAGCGGACTGCGCTGGCCGGCGCCGGACACTCGTGGGACGTCGAAACAGAAAAACATCTGCCGAGGCCTGTTCTGGTCCGCCAACGTCCGAGGGGCTGCGCGATGTTCCGAGCTGCCGACTGGCGTGAAAAGAAGGGCACGAGGAACAGCTCGTGTGTACGGCTTCCGTGCCGCCACGTGATTTTGACAGTAGGCGAGAGGAGTATGTGAAATGCGTCGATGAAGGGTCAGTTTTTGCTTCCATGTTTGTAATTCGCAGATACATTTTGAACCGCGTAGCGCCTACTGTCGGCGTTAAATAATGAGTTTTTAGATTTTCAGGACAATTTTCAAAATCATCGTTTGACCCTACTAAAGCTTTGTCGGTGGTCTTTGACATTTAGCACTCATTTCCGGAAAAAAATCCATCAAAATCGGGCTAAAACTGGCCGGGTTTCCCATGGAAGCCGATGCTTTAAAAATTTATGGCGATACCCTGGTATGGCCAACAAAACATCCTTTTACGATATGCCATATTCCATACTAGCCACCAGGATAACACGAAGCGTCCGACCTGTTTGCTGACCGGGAGCACAAGTTTGCCAACTGAAAAGGGCGCCGCGGCACGGGCCCTCCCCTTTCTCAGAGAGGGGCCGAGTCTCCCATTAGAGTCCCCGTTAAGGAAATTTAAGGGTTCCATTAATCCCCTTAACGGGAGTCTTATGAAACCCTTGAATCTGCCGGAAGAATAATGTAAAAGCAAAAAGCAAGTCTTAGGCTTTTTTATGAAATTAATGTTAATTACACCAGAGATTCTTCTATTAAAAACTAATATCATATAAATGAACAGACATGGGTGCGGTCCTGACCACAGGGGCGGGTAAGACGACCAACGCAGAACAATTAACCCGGCACCGTCTGACGAGCTTTTGTAGCCGCGACTGCCTGGGGTTGTCAAAAAGGACACCCCCTGCCGTCTCAAAATCTAACCGTCAGGTCTGAACTGGTCTACCACCAGTCGATAGCCCTGGGGCTTGCAATTCAGAAAATACTGTTAGCCCCGGTCGCGTGGCTGATGACGTCACAGATCACGTAAAACGCATAAATCGACGGCGGAAAGACTGACACCGGTTCGTACATCATATCATCGGCAGTGCTGGTCTTAGCACATTTAACTGGGCATCAAACGAAAGGTCACGATCTTCTGCTTCTGAAGCATGCCAAAATGTTAAAAAAATGTTGGGTCAAGGTCAGCCTAGGCCAGGTCAAATGCTGGTCTGACATTACATGGCAAAGATCGATACTTACCCGCAGCCGTTTTGATTCACGCGGTAAAAAGGACTGGAGTAAAGCCTTCTGATGATCAGTTTTGCAATTCCTATTTTTCATCCAGTCAGGGTCAGTCTAGGCCAGATCAGACTAGTTGCATTACTCTTCCTGACAAAGAACAATAATTGCTCAATGGGGTTCTTAACTGCGTCAAGCACAGAACTGGAATGACATCTCGAGATTATGAAGTCCGCGCTGTTTGTTCTTTATCGGGTTAAGGTCAAGCAAGGTCGGAAAAGATCGCAATCTTTCTGACTAGGAACAATAATTGCTCTCCGCTGCTGCGGAACGATCTTCTACAGACAATGCTGCATTCCATTTCGCTTTCATATCTACCTATGACGTGACCTGACGTGACCTTACCTTGCATTTAATGGGCCTTGCTAAGACGTGCATATAGATTTGCTTGCCTGGCTTGAACGATAGAAAAGGTCAGCGGCAACCACTTCTGTCACCCACAACGCAAATCATTCCAACTGTCATCATGCGTGTGACACAGCATGACCTCTAATGCTGGCGTGTCACGGTTGTGTATCGTTTTGGGGATTGAAACCTCTGTAAATCCGAATAATCCATGCCTTATGTTCTCGAACTTTATAAAAAAAAAAACAAGTGTGATTACGCCATCGGCCGAAGAGGCGAAAACATGCATGGAAGGTTTCATTTATGACGTCATATTCCCATAACCTGACCTATCATGAAAATGATTTTGATGTCAAAAGATGTGAAATTGATTCATGAATAGGTACTGAAAGTTCGGTTTGGCTGACTCTGACAGTTCAGAAGTCATTCAAGAAAAACCGAGAAGGGTGCCTTGACACCCCTCCAGGCGGTGCCGGGTTGCGTCGCACCCTATGATGGCTGTTTTCATGTGAATTGGCTCGGCTGCAGGCAGGAACCCAATATCTCATTCGCCCTTCTGTCTCAATAGTCAATAAGTGTTTTGCACGCCCATTGGCCTTGCTTTTTCCGAAAGATCTTAAACTTTTGATTACAGGGTAACTTTGGGTTGGAAAACTCCTTCACCCCACCTCTTTTTTCGCTCCACATTGCGAATTCCGAAAATTCTGTATTTGCTCCTGTCCAGGGCTATCGCCTTGCAGAACTGTAATAAGACAAAACATGCGATTAGTAAAACGAACAGACAGCGTTCTGGCACCCCGTAGTCGTCCTGCTTTGCCCAGTCATCCAAATGCATTAATATAATCTCTTCCTATTAGCATCGCTGTTGTTTGGATCTATGCGTACCATTTCTGCACAATGGGGCAGCGGGCAAATATGCTTAAGCGTGCCACCCTGCCCGTTGGGCAGCGCCCACAGTGCCGCCTCGACATGCGGAGTGTTTCAGCAGCACGAATAACATTAAGCATTGACAAAATTAACAAGTATCGTTCTTCCTGTCAGATTTTGGTCAAACCGTTATCGGAAATTTGCGCAGAAGCTCAAAGGACAGCCTGCGAGGTTTCATCAACCATGAGCTAGGGGTGAAAGCTGCATCGCCCTTATTGAAATTGTCCCGAAAAATCAGACGTCTAAAGTCCGACAAGAAGACTGAGTTAACAGCTGCCATGATACGCTCAGGAGGCCCGAAAAAGTACAGTAAGCTAGGTTTGAGTCGGAATTACTTAAAAGTTTATAAACACCCATTTATGTGCGCATTACAACCGGTAAGAAGTGTTATGGGATGCATGACGAGCGCGGCTGGCGTGTTTCTCTTCAAACGAGAAACATGTTTCTCGCACAATGATTTTCCTCCGATTTATTTCGCAAGACAACGAGTATTTGTCAATCTATTTCGGTCCCTTAAACCCGAAGAACATGGCTGGCGATCCCGGAAGTTCGGGGGTCTGCAACAGCAATATTCGGAAATTCTATATATAACCCACCCAATGTTCGGAAATTCTAGCATTAGGCCTATGACAGTGACTGGTAAGAAACATCTGAAATTCTATGAGAATCCCACCCACCGATAATTTTTGGAAACTCCAGCCATGCTGAAAAACTTCAAAAGCATGTGTCGACCCGGGCCATGACAGCGTTCGCTGTCATCATTATGCAGTTCAAAAATACTACGGAAATACCTACCATCGTGAAATCTGGAAGAACTGTGAAAAAACTCCAAACGTCAAAGCTTTTCTCCCGACATAGTTGTTTTAACAAAACATATTTCCATCTAACGCATTGTGAATCCAAATACAAAACTCTTAAAAACTGAGCCGTCTTCTATCGAAAACTTCGTGATTCGGTGTCCAATGGCATTCATTGTCCATTGTAAGCCTGTCACAAACGTTATGGCCGGTCCGGCCGTTCAGCTTGATTTCTCTTGGTTACTTTTGAAATTGGACCGGCTCGGACTATGGCCTCGCTCGTAATCGTGTTGAAGGACTGAACTGCAAACTGCATGACCCAAAAAATGCAGTAATAATCCATTTCCTGGAAAATAAAAAGCATGGATTCTTTGGTGTCTTAAGGAAACAGCAGGCATGTAGCACTTGCTCTGCAAGCCCCATTGAAGTTTTCTGCAACGCACCTTATCACTAACGACGCTGAACGATGCCATGCAACTCCACAACACGACCGTCACGTGCCCTGCTGGCTCCCTTAGACTCGGCCTACTGCTGGCGCCCGTTGTGGGATTCGAACGCATCTCTCCGGGTCTAGCCGGCTATTCATCACAATTCACCACCCCACGACGGCGACCGGCCACTGTGACAGCACATTAGAGCAGTTGACAAACTGGATAATTCCGCGGATTGTGGATTGATCCGTGGGCCGGATTGGACCGGACCAGAAAATTCAAACAAGATATGGACTAGGGCCGGACCGGATTTTAGTCAATCTAGTTTCAAAAGATGCCAATTGGAGATGATTTCTACAGCCAGTCAGAAGACATATTGAATTTACTAAAAGGGAACAACTGAATATGCTCAGATATGCTACAGCTGTCTATTTATGATGACAGAAGAAAAAAGCTGAATACGCATTAGTGTGGATTTTTATAAGTATATTCTTGCTATTACGGATTGAATTGGACTGCATCCAGGAATTTCAAAAAAGGCGGATTGCGGGTATACTTCGCGGACCGGACTGGACCGGATCCTGAAAATCCAGCCCGTGAAGTGCTCTACAGCACATTTTGGCCATTCCCGCAGGCAGATCTGAGGTGTGGTAAGACCTAAATTCTCTGTTAACCCGCCCCCGACTGAGGGGACAGTTGACCGCCTCCCCTGAGTTTTTTTCGGCGATTGCGAGAGAATGAACGGACACAGAGCCACGAAACTTTGTGTACCTTTTGCTTCATCAGTTTTACACCTTTTGTCAAAGTTTTGATGTCAGGTCGGGTCAGGTGTCCGACCTAGGTCAGGTCGAACAAACCTATGTCCAAAAAAGTTTAGCGCCCTCTAACTTTTTCGCAAAACAAGATATCACAATAACACTTTCAGGGATTAGTGGTCTTGATAGATGCAACAATGCTGCTATCTCAGATTTTCCGGAGTTTTCCAGGTCATTGAACTACGGTCAAGCCCATTTTTAAGACATGTCGTCGTTTTTTCGGAAATTGACGGAATATTTCATAACATTTTTAATGTGGAATGAAGCACACATCTAGCTACCGTCATTGGGCAAAGTATCAATGACTTCCAGCCATTGACTTGAGGTCAGGTCACGAATAACTGTAGTGAACCAAAGTGTACCACCGCCAAAATCAGCGATGAATTACTCAGAGTGGGTAGAAAATGGCAGAACTGGCTGGCACAGACATAAGTGATACCAGGGACCTCAGAAAGTTTTAAGAAATCGCATATTTTGGAAATAAACAGGCTCTCGCGAATAAACCTCCGACAATTGTGTAGGTTGGTTACTAATGAATTTTTTCCAAAACTTAAGCATGAAAAACCATCACAAGAACCACTAAAATTAATAAAATTTACATGGATAGGCTTTTTTCGCGAAGATAAAGGAACGCTAGAATTAGTTCCCGTTAATTTCTTACTACGTACGGCTGCGGCGCACGCCGACAGCCGGCCCGAAAATTGCCCTGTCTTTAACTCAACGTTTCGGCGTATATATTGAACAAATTCGAGAAATTAGATGTGCATCGGCATTTGCGGACCTTTACTTGTGCGCTGGTGTCTTTACCTATGCGTTATTAGTCACAGCCCTTTAGATTTAGGCCATTTCTCGGTCTCATGCTGTCGGCTATGAGAAAACATATATAGGACGTAAATCGCTTACATATTATCTAAAACTAACAAATGAGACCAGTTCCGAACTCTACTCGTTACATGCTTTCGAATGGTGTGCTTATTTTTATCGTGCGACCAACCGTTCGTGAGTTAGAGGGGGCGGCCAACTGCCCCCTCCCCCCAGTTGAGCATGATCGTAACCGACCGACAGTCGTGCGCGGGCTAAAATAAAAGTGGCATCTTGACCGACTTTTCACCAACATTGTTACGTTGGTCAAAACAATCTGTAGCTGAACACGTTTTGGGCATCCAGGTTTTTGGGAAATCCTTGAAAACATAAAATTTCGATAACAGAATATTAACCGCCCATGTCAAACACTATAATGCAATCGTGGTGATAAAACACGAGTCTCCGACAACTGGAACCGGTTTGACATCACGCTCTGTGTCTTCGCGGCGAATTCGAACATTTGTTGTGATGGTCGTCGGAATTCTGGCTTAGGTTATCGGTGATTATTGCAAGCGTGATAAAGCCCCGCAACCTTGCTAGCTCAGCTGAATATATCGCTCTCACCAAACACAAGGCCGAGTAAAATCAGTTTCGCCGGCTAGCTCGCTGTCACTGTTCTTCTCAGCTACGATCTTCTTGGCAGCGCTTGCTACAGACGCCATTTATTCGTTATGCAACATGTATAAAGATCGTGGGATGTTGCTTTGAGTTTCCATAACCATTGAATTTCGAGTCGCATTACACATCTGAAATCGATGTGCTTCCCGGGTCTACAGCTTGACTATATCATTCCAAAATACATACTGATGACAGAGGCAGATAATCTGCCAATGGGGAAAAATGAAGGCAGTTGTGTTAGATATAAGTTCAGAGACAACAGACTGGTAGCGATCATTTCCCTCTTGCATGCTCACCAGTGAGCACCACATTACGAAGTCTGGGAAGTTCCAAATTCTAAATAATATTCAAAATTTCAAGCATAAAGTTTGGACAAAACTGTTGTTACCTAAAATGCAAACAAATGCGAAAGATGAGTTGGATATCGTCGTAGGCACCAGGAAAAAAAAATGCGAATTCAATATTAGATGTTTTTAAGAAGGAAGACCTTTGGAAGACCACCTCTACGGCGAATTTTTTGCTCAATATTGATCTGGAGAAATTACAGGCCGAAAAAAATATGAAGGTTTCGAAATCTGCGCAAAAGGCCTCCCTCGTTTCCTAGTCGTTTTTTTCGGAACCGCAGCCTGACTGAGCCTCTGATTCCTTCCCGTAGTGCAGATATTTTCCATCCATTTCCCGTAGTCCAGGTATTTTCCATAGGCCATATGGCCCAAAGCTGGTAGAATTTTGCAAACGGTCATTTCACGTTAAGCGCCCTGCGCTTCGCATACAGAGAGCGGGATGATGGGTCAACCGACAGTCAAGTATGTGTGCAAATTCGCCGGTGGTTAACACATGCAGTTCCCTGTCTCCGTTTGAACAACGGGATATTGAAAAGAAACTCATACCAAATATTGCGCCGAATGCCGTTGGCATTCTTCATGTCAGGGCAAGGACGTAGCCAAGGGGGGTCATGGGGGCCATGGCCCCCCTGAGCGAAGTGGTCTACACTAGGTACATGGCGATTTCGCATGAATACGTAATAGTAATCATATATATGTTGCAAAGCAAACATTATATGTTTTGCTGTGCAATAAATATGAGATAAATTGCTTAAAATTACTGCCTATTCTTGTAAATTTCGTCATATGCCTGTGACATATGTCAAAATTTGACATTTGCCCCCCCCCCCCTGAGGAAAACCCTGGCTACGTGACTGTGCCTGGGTTTGCGACATTGGCCTGAAAGGAAGGAGGAAGCTGCGAAGACGAACTAGCAGCATTCTGCTTCCCGATATCTGTAAGGGAAAAACTTGCATTTTCTTCCAGGCTGCTAATCGACAACAACCCCACTGCATTCCCTGCTGTACCCAGCTAACCTTTGTCCACTGAGCTGTTCAGTTAATGGCTGATGTGATTCATTGATGTTAGCATGCTGGGCGTAGCGTTACTTCATAATCGTAAGGCGTCGCACCTACTATTACAAATCGAGTTCTGGCGTTAGATTTTTGGTTCTGGTATCAGGTACCGAGGCAAGGACGACTCAAGTAACCTGGCCGACACAACCAGTACGCTGCACAACACCTACGGTTTGTGTGGTGACTAAATACATGCTTCAAAGCGTACCTTCGTACTGCTCGCAAACGTTTATCACATCTTCTTAAGCAGAGAGGCTGTCTTCTGGCCCCACTCTCAACCTATGTTATGGTACGTGACTTTGGGCACGCATTGGAACGCCACCCTCATCGTTCGACAACGCCGATGGGAATAACCTGATGCGTTGTCGGCCGGTCTCCAGTTCTGGGCTGAGCCTAGCGCTGCGTCGATGGCGTGATAACCCAGTAGCCTCTATGCGGAATGTAAACTCCGGATGAACTTTTTTAACATTAAGTGTCCATGGAAAGTACCCATATATTTTGTCCGATTTTAGCCAAACCTTTTCCCGAAATCGGCGCCTAAGATTAATCAACCATCTGCAAAATTTCATTATCTTTGAGCCATAATTGTGGAAAACATTCCAGAAATCTAACCCGCCCCCGACTGGCGGTCGGCGCCGATCACGCACGATGGGGGAGGGGCACGGTTGACCACCGTCCCTCTTGTTCACGACTGGTTGGTCACATGCTAAAAATAAGCACAACGGTGGAAAGCTCGTGACAAGCAGAACTCGAAACTGGTCTTATTTTTAGTTTTCGACAATATGTAAGTCATTTACCCCCAATATATGTTTTCTCACAGCCAACTGCGTCAACACGAGAAGCGGCCTGGATCTCAAGGGCTGTGATTAATAAAGTCTGGGTAAAGGCGCCAATGAACAGGTAAAAGTCTGCACATGCCGATAAGTGCCTAATTTCCTTATTTGTTCGACATTTACACGGCTACGTTGAGTTAAAGACACGGCGATTTTCGCACCGACTGCCGGCGGGTGCCTTAACCCACGCACGACCGTCGGTCAGTTACGATCATGCCCGACGGGGGGGGAAGTTGGCCGCCCCCTCTAACTCACGAACGGTTGGTCGCACGAT
Organism: Capitulum mitella; assembly: GCA_030062745.1. Classification (NCBI taxonomy): domain Eukaryota; kingdom Metazoa; phylum Arthropoda; class Thecostraca; order Pollicipedomorpha; family Pollicipedidae; genus Capitulum; species Capitulum mitella. The sequence goes on from CP099846.1 coordinate 24,734,408, forward strand.
AAAAATAAACACACCGTTGGAAAGCTTGTGACGAGTAGAGCTCGGAACTGGTCTCATTTTTAGTTTTAGATAATATATAAACAATTTACGTCCTATATATGTTTTCTCATAGCCCACTGCATGAGACCGAGAAATGGCCTGAATCTCAAGGCCTGTGACTAATAACGCTTAGTTAAAGGCCCCAGGGCACAAGTAAAGGTCCGCAAATGCCGATACACATCTAATTTCTCGGATTTGTTCAACATATACTCCGAAACGTTGAGTTAAAGACACAGCAATCTTCACGCCGGCTGTCGGCGTGCGCCGCAGCCGTACGCAGTAAGAAATTAACGGGAACTAATTTTAGCAGGTCTTTATTTTCGCGAAAAAGGCCTATCCATGTAAATTTTATTGATCTCAGTGGTTCTTTGTGATGGTTTTTCATGCTTAAATTTTGGAAAAATTCTTTAGTAACCAATCTACAAAACTAGCGGAAATTTATTCGCGAGAGCCTGTTTATTTCCAAAATATGCAATTTTTCAAACTTTTTAAGGTTCCTGGTATTACTTACGTCTGTGCAAGCCATTTCTGCCAATTTCTACCCATTCTGAGTAATTCATCGCTGATTTTGACGATGGTACATTTTGGCTCACTACAGTTGTTCGTGACCTGACCTTAAGTCAATGGCTGGAAGTCATTGATACTTTGCCCAATGACGGTAACTAGATGTCTGCTTCACTCCACACTAAAAATGTTATGAAATATTTCGCCAGTTTCCAAAAAAAACGACGACATGTGTTAAAAATGGGCTTGACCTTAGTTCAATGACCCGGAAAATTCCGAAAAATCTGAGACAGCAGATTTGTTGCATCTATCAAGATCACTAATCCCTGAAAGTGTTATTGCGATATTTTGTTTTTCGAAAAAGTTACAGTGTGCTAAACTTTTTTGGACGTAGTTCTGTTTGACTTGACCTAGGTCCAACACCTGGCCTGACTTAGGTCAAAACTTTGACAGAAGGTGTAAAAATGATGAAGTAAAAGGCACACGAAGTTTCGTGACTCTGTGTGTGTTTGTTCTCTCGTAATTCCAGAAGAACCTCAGGGGAGGATGGTCAGCTGCCCTTCCAGGCGGGGGCGGGTTAACCAAACGCGGTATGAAATGAACGCGAACTAATTTTAGCGTTTCTTTATTTTCGCGACATAAGCACTTCCAAGTAATATATATTGATCGTAGTGGTGTTTATGATTGTTTCTAATGCTTAAATTTTGGAAAAACTCAGTAGTCATCAATTTAGACAATTACCGAAGCTTTATTCGCGAGAGTCTGTTTCTTTCCAAAATATGCAATTTTTTAACTTTCTGAATTTCTTGGTATTAATTGTAACGTGCGAGCCAGCTTTGGCATTTTCTTCCCGTTCCGAATAATTTATCGCGGATTTTGACGGCAGTGCATTTTGGCTGATAACAGTTACTCGTGACTTGACCTCAGGTCAATGGCCGGAAGTCATTGATGCTTTGCCCATCGATAGTAAATAGCTATCTGCATGACCCGACACTAAAAATGTTACGAAAAATTCTGCCAATATCCGAAAAAACGGCATGTCTTGAAAATGGGCTTGACCTTGGATCAATGACCCGGAGATCCAGAAAAATCTGAGACAACAGATTTGTTAAATCCGTCAAAAGCTCTCACCTCTGGAAGTTTTACTGTGGTATGTTTTCCGAAAGCTTACAGAGCGCCAAACTTTTTGGACGTTGGTCCGCTTGACTTGACCTAGATCAGACACCTCACTTGACTTCAGGTAAAAACTTTGACACGAAGTGTAAAAATGACCAAGAAAAAGGTACAACAAGTTTCGTGGTGTTGCGTTCGTTCGTTCTCTCGCCGTCTCGGAAAAACCTCAGGGGGGCGGCCAAAGCCCCCCCCCCAGTCGGGGACGGGTGAAGGCACCAAGGGTTGATAGCGACAGTAGTCACCTCTCAAAGAATGCAGTTTCTCACTCCAGTGCTGACGTAGTTGGTACACACATACAGTTGACTTAGTCGCTGTCCATAATTCATATTTTGATTCTTTCATTCCCAACTGAGAGTTTGCAAATAAGCATGCGGCAGTGTGGCTAAATTCAGTCAGTTAGGTGTCAAGGATGTAGACTGGAATTCATGCTATCAGACTTGTTCCTGTCATGGCTCTGAATCTCCGCCGCTGGTTATTGGCCGCCTCTCCATTGACCTTTGCACCCTTCGCGCATCCAGGCCTGCCCGTCTGACTTGTATTGCCCGTGGTAGTTAGAAACAGCCCGGCAACGTCCTCGGCTCAGTGCTCATTGGTTGCTCTCAGATAAGGGGAGGAGTAGTACAGCTGCAAAGAAGCCTAAAATCAGAGCGATGCAGTAGCATGAATTAATATCTACATCCTTGACACGCAGCTGGCTGAATTTAGCCGCCCTGGTGTGCGGACTAGTTTGGAAAATTCGGTCGTGTTGCTTGTTTGTTTGTTTGTTTGTGAATTAGCACACACAGCCTCTAGGGCTCAGGTGTCGAAAGTCTTGGGTCAAGTGTTGTGTCTCGTCGGGCGTCAGTCAGTCGTCCGTCGGTGGTGTTGCATTAAGCCCACGGTGCAGTGACGATCCAGGCAGGTAGTTTTGAGCTGTATTGTGGACTTTCGTTCCCGTTTTTAATCTCGGAGATCTAATGCTTTATCTTTGCTCGTGCTCGGCTGTTCAGCAGTTCGAGAGATATTTGGAGGACAATATTTGCCCCCTGTCTTACATCGGCCTGACACCAGATGTTACAGTCAATGGCTGGTTAGTTCATCTGTTTTTTACCTTTGAGACGAAACTGTGTCCTGGATATTTCAAAATTTTGTAGAGAGAACATGGCCGATGCCACTCTTTTCCCTCCTTTCACACTGTCTGTGGGGTGTCTGATCTGAAACCACGTTTACGTCGCGAAATACTGATGAAAATAATTAATGATAAAAAACACTAAATTTCTATTGATATCTACGCACGTAAAAACATGGATTGTAGAGCAATTTTTCTGTGAGTTCTGGCTTTCCGTGAGCTTCTATTTTGAAAAACGTTCTCTTTTGGCTAGACAAACCAAACAACCAACAAACCCGAACGAAAACATGATGCCAAAAAAGCTCATGTGGCAACACACACCTTTCATGGACAACACGAGCCCACATTGTGCGTTCTTTTGACAATCCTTGCGACAACAATGGTGCTTTTTCCTTTTCTGTAACAGTGTTTTGCATCGTAAATCAATGTTTCTCTGCCATTTGTGGCTCCAACAGTTTTATTGTTCTGGGTCAACACTGAGCGGCTCAGAAACACCCGCGGGCAAATGGGGCTAAAAGTGAAAAAATACTCTCAGATTACTCACGTGACAAGGAGGTGCTAGCAAGCTGACCCAGTGCCGATGGAAATGCGCGAAATTTAAAGAACTGACCTATCTTACTGTAAAGGTCATTGATTCGGTGTCCAACGGTTGCTAAGTTATGAGCCTCTATAAAGCGTTATGGCTGGGCCGGGCTGCTCAGTTTCATTTTTCTTCCTTAAGTATGAAACACACAGCCTTGGGCCTCGCTCTTAATAAGAAAACGAGAAATGCCTTAATTTTCGTTTCTCTTGTATAAATGCATGAACTATGTTTGGAAAATGCAATAAGCCTGGGGAATTTCTACCTGCCAGAGGGGCATTCAACGGATGGGCTATCGCGACATCGCAAAAGGCTATGGTAAGAAACGTTAAAGATATGTCCACCACCCAACTTTCTATGACACATATGGATTGAAGGTCAGATTGCTGGTATCCTTTGGTACGTTAATCAAAAGCAAGCTATATCTCCGCCTCTGATTTGGTGAAAAATGTATCGTGCTTCCTCTTGCAATTTTTTCCACGGGATCGCCTTTTTAGTCTCTGGGTTTTGGGATCAATCGTTGCCAAAAACCGGCTGCATGGCAAAGTATGACATAAAAACCATTAAGTTCCAAACGTTGTTGAACATAGCAAACACTGCGTTTCATATCAACTCGTAGAGACATGCCCTCCAGCCAATTTCCTTCGTCGTCACGTTTTGTGCGAATGTGACAATGATATCGTCCAGAAACGAGGTAAGTGTGACTATGGCTAGGCAACGGGTATGGATGGCTTTGAACCATTAAAAAAAAACAATGAAATGTAACAGTTTCCTTGCCGTGCTTCATAATTCACCTCTGTGAAACAATTGTCTGTCGCGTTTTTCAAGTAATTCGCCGCTGTGAAAAGCCCGTTTTAACCATTTTAACCATTACCTCAGCCAAAACTAACGATGCTTTCATTTTAGGTGGTAAGTCCCGCATTTAGCACTGCATTCATTGCGGTTGTACAAACACTAAGCCCCAAAAAAGTGAATTAGCATAGTTCGCAATTGCAAATTTCCTTGCAAGGACTATTCTTTGTCTGCATAATGGGCTGGCGAAATACTGAATAACCAGCGGTAACAGCTGGTCTTTGACCAGCTGGTTTCCGTTCTGTCCTTGTGATTCGCGCTCTGACGCACGACGTATACCGGAAACCACCATTCACTCGCGGCACCACATGGCACTAACACAGCCTCGGTGCAGGTGAACCATTCGCTTTTGGAACAAAAGCTTAGGGATCCAGCATAACTGCGGGCATTGTGCTCATACCGGTATATTCGTGAGCACGTTTTTTTGGCAAGACTGTTTTTTTATATATTTCGGCCTGTCGTCCCGCACAAGAGCACGACGTTAAAACGAACACCTCACTCCAGTTTTGCCCGATATCAGAATTCAACGACGGAAGTCGGCACATCTCAGTCGGTCTGGAAATCCTGTCAAGGCTGCACTTCGAATGTAATCACCAAGGTACGGCTGAAGATACTGAGGTAGCAGTAGGTCCATAGCCAACATTAAATTGCCTGTATATGCCAGGTTGCGAACTATCATGTGCCATCGTTGCGGAAAGAAACAGATATATATATATATATATATATATATATATATATATATATATATACATATATATATTCATAAAGGTTAGGAACAGTTTCTCTCTGATGCATGCTTCATTGAATATGACAGCATATTGGCTGCTGATTTGTTTTTTGGACCGGTTTTCTAGTTTTCTCACCACTTTTTTGTTAGAAAGTCAGGTCGCTTACTGGGTGCCTATATTACCATCCTGTAACGTTTCGTTGCATCTCACAATATCATCAGAAATACGAAAATATAAGCACAAGAGCAGATCGATTATCGGGTTCGTGGGCTCATTTTCAAAATACGTCTTTTGGAAATCATGGTTACTTGCACTTCGCATTCATGATAACATGGTATGCGCCTCTGATATAGCTATATACAGTTATAACAAATCCTGAATATGCCACAAATATCAGTACACTGAGGGGACTGTTACACGCTAGTGCCGTGGTTCCAGAGGCTGCCCATCATACAGAGGAGTGCTATGCAGTGCTTCATATCCATTTGTCTGTTTATGATATGGTCTCTTTCTCTGATATGGACAGCTTCCAAAACTCAGTTTATGTCTGTTCGTACATCTCATCAGTATAGTTGTATGTTATATTATTAATGTTCGTGTTAATGTCATGTTGCGTGTTCTTGTCATGTGTTTGTCTTGAGCACCCTCCTGCATGTGCATGGTGATCTGTCGTGGTAACGTTGTAGTGGTGGGTCCAACGTAGGCTGAGTTGGAGAGGCACGCACAGCCTCCAATGGGACACTGAAACTCGTACACTACGTTATCCGCTTTCAGGGGAGTTGTGTCTTGAGTTGTGGTTTGTGTAATCGGAACACAACTCCACAAACACTTCACACACGGTTCACGCGCTGACGCAAAGGCATCTGGAAGCCCTCGTCACGAGATGCTTCAGTTGTACTATCAGGGAAGTATGTCCGCCGCGTACAAAAGGGACGAGAAAGTTTTGTGTAACATAGTTTCCAAAAACTGTCTGCCAACCAATCCAGAAAACACGCTTAAACTACCTACTTCAAAAGTCCCGGCGTCTCTGGTTTGATTATGAAAAACAACCTTGTTCAAGACGCAACTCCCCTGAAAGCGACCAACGACGTGTACGATGCCCCACTGGCGACTGTGGGGCATCGTAGTGGGGCAGCGTCCTATAGGGGCAGCGCCGCTCCAGCTCAACCTACATTGCACACAGTACTACAACATTATCACGACGAATCGCCAGGCACCTGCAAGAGGGTGCTCCAGACAAACACATGACAAGAAAACACATGACAACATGCACATGAACCCGAGAACGCCTGCGGATGTCAAATAGGGCACCCCTCGGTTTTTCGTGAATAACTTCTGAACCAGTAAAACCAGCCTAACCAAACTTTCAGCAGCTGTTTAACAATCAATTCTACATATTTTGACACCAAACCATTTCCATGCTACGTCAGGCTGTAGAGGTATGTCATAAATGAACCCTTGCATGTGTGTTTTCGCCTATTCGGGCGATGGCGAGAGCATGATTTTTGATAGTACTCGCGAATTTATTGTATGGACTATTTGGATTTACATCGGACACGGTCCTCGAAAGGATATTCAGTCGTGACACGTCAACATTAGAGGTCAAGCTAGGTCACATGCATGATGGATTGGACTGATTTGGATTGGTTTGGAATAAAATGGACTGATTTGCATTGTGCGCGATAAAAGTGACTGCCGCTGACCTTCCTCATCGTTCAAACCACATATTATGCCCAAACATTATATGCCTCTTACTAAGGCTTACTAAATGAAACGTTAGGCCATGTCAGGTCACGTCATAAGTTGATGTCAAAACGAATGAAATACATCGTTGTCTGTGGAAGATCGTTCAGTAGCGGCAGCGAACAACTATTGTTCCTGGCCAGAAAAAGAAAAATGCCTTTCTGGCCTGACCCTGACCCAATAACGAGCAGACGGTGCAGATTCAATTATCACGAGATGCCATTTCAGTTATGTTGTTACGCAATTAAGAATCATAGCGAGTAATGATTGCTTTTTGTCAGGAAGAGTAATGCAACCTTATCTCACCTGACCTATAATGCCCCTGACTGGATGAAAAGTAAGTAAGGCAAAACTGATCATCAGAAGGTTTCACTTCTGTCCTTTTTGTCACTTGGATCGAAACGGATGCAAGTTAGTACCGATCTTTGGCATGTAAGGTAAGAACAATGTTTCACCTGACCTAGGTTGACCTTTACCCGGCATTTTTGTTACATTTTGGCATGCTTCTGATGTAGGAGATCGTGATCTATCGTTTGATAGTCAACTGAAGGCTTTAAGATCGGTATTGCCGATGATATGATGAACGAATCGATATCATTTTTTCCGACGTCGTGTTATGCGTTTTGCGTGGCCTGTGACGTCATCATTCACGTGACCAGGGCTTACATAGTATTTTCTGAATAGTATCACTCAGGGGTATCGACTGGTGATAGGCCGGTTCAGATCCGACGTCGAGGTCCCGGGATAGCAGGGGTGCCCTTTTTGACACCCGCCAGGCGGTCGCGGGTATAAAAACACTCCAGGCAGTGCCGGGTTAATGGTACAACATGCAACTATACTGACAAGATGTAGGAACAGACATAAGCTGAGAGTTATGGAGGCTGTCCACATCAGAGAAAGAGACCATATCATAAACAGACAAATGGATATGAGAGGTACCCTTTCTCTGTACAATGGACAGTCTTTGGAACCAAGACACTAGCGTGTAATAGTCCCCCCACTGTGCTGATATTTGTAGCATATTCAGGATTTGTTCATGATTGTACATAGTTTTATCAGAGGTGCATACCCTAGTATCATGAATGCAAAGTGTAAATAACCGTCATTTTCAAAGGACGTATTCTGAAAATGAGCCCACTGACACGATAATCGATTTGCTGTTATGCTTATATTTTCGCATGTCTGATGATGCTGCGAGATGCAACGAAACGGCGCAGGACGATAATATAGGCACGCCATTAAGCAACTTGACTGTCTCAAAAAAGAGTTTTTAGAAATCTTGAGAACTAATCTAAAAGATAAATCAACGACCAGTATGCTGTCCTAGTTAATGAAACACACATACATACATACATACATATATATATATATATATATATATATATATATATATATATGTATATATATATATGTATATTTGTGTGTGTGTGTTTACTTTGGGAGTAGATGCTCATTAATGCAAGTTTGATTAAATATGACAACGAAGTTAGCTGTTATTAGTTTCCTCCTTAAGCTTTTTGCTCTTCGTACAAGTTTTTCGTTCTTTTTCCTCCAGGCAAAAAAGTAGTTCTGATGCAACGTTTCTTTCATTTCCCATGAACATCACCAGGCAAACATTCAAGCACATCACGCATATATATGACATATCTAACTAACAGTGTGAAAAAAAATATAATAGATACGAGAAATCACTGGGTAACGGTCGTTTCTTATGTGACCGTTGGTTTCTAATAAAATGCACGAAACTAACTGAGCAATGTTTTGGCAAACTATTTGAAAACGTGTGCTTCCTAAAATTTCGGGCATTTCCGGTTGACTACGTAGAAAAACATCACGGCACAAATCTGAACAGCCTCTCAGACCCAAGCTTTAATCGGGGGTTCATCATACAGAGAAAGGGTACCCTGAGCGTTTACCTGCCTGTTGATAAGACGATCGCATTCTTTGATGTGTATAGCTTACACTATTCGCAATTTGTTTCTCTGAACAGCGAGTGACTATGGTTGTCTGGTTCAGGAGGGTTTCTCTGGTGATGGTGACATGGTGGACGTCTCTGAGATGTTTCTTAGGTGCGTCGTCTGTATCAATCAGACGGCGTGATGTATACATCTGGAAGCTGTATACATCAGAGACTGTGATCCTCTTATCAACAGACTGGCCAACGCCCAGGGTACCCTCTCTCTGTTTGATAGACTTCCGATTGGAGCCAGGGTCTGAGAGGTTGCTCAGATTTGTACCGCTCTACGTAGTCGACTGGAAATGCCCGACATTTTAGGAAGCATGCATTTTCAAACAGGTTGTCATTAGAAGCCAAAAATCGCGATAAGAAACGACCCTTACCCAGTAATTCCTCGTATCTATTATATTTCGGCCACATTGTTTGCTAGATATGCCATATGTATGTGTAATGTTCTTAAATGTTTGTCTGATGATGTTCATGGAAAATGAACGAAACGTTGCATGATTTTTTCGGGGTCTGCCTTTTTTCGTGGAGGAAAAAGAGCGAAAGCTTGTACGAAGAACAGTAAGCTTAAGGAGGAAAATAATAACAATTAACTTCGTTGCCATATTGAATAAAGCTTCCACATACATACATACATACATACATACATATATATATGTATATATATATATATATATGACTATTTGTATACCTAGCTAGGACTTGGCCTTTGTCCAGCTCATCCCAAATAAGCAGGTCGCTCACGACCAGACTGGCCCACAAGCCTCCTGTACCTCGCTTTTATCTTGCAAACTCGTTCTACCTCGCTTCGTTCGGTCTACATTTGTATATAACTTGAAATGATCAGCTATTTTTTCTGCATTCCTAGTACACGACAGCTAAGCTGCATGCTCTGGGGAGTCCCAGCAAAACCCATTGCAAGCAAGCCTCTGTGTGCTTTTCCCGCATCATGGATACACGTAAACGTAGGCTGCCTCAAGCCCACTGTCTGCTGTGCGTCAGTTCTTTCCGCCGTCTAACACCCGACCATCTATATTTGGGGAGAGACTGAAATGACTGCAATGTCTTAATCGGATGCAAGACGCAACACAGATTTGCGAGCTATTCCTTCAACGAAGCGTGCAAGCTCCCGATTAATAATTTTCAGGGACTAACGGTTGTTTCTTCTTGGTATGTTCTATGGCTGCCAAAGTTGTTCGCAGCATTGGAAGCTCAGGTATCTCTTTCCGCTGTGTACCACGGGAAGAGGAACACAGAAGAATGAACACAGAAGAATGAGTGGTGTCGTTTGAGTAGATAAGAAGGAATAAGAGAGTATGGAGCTTGAAGTAGAACCAGGTAAAACGGATAAGCAAGTGGGAATGAATTGGTTTGATGGCTACTCGCAATGACGCCAGACGAAGGAACTGCGTGAGATTATTCCTGCGTTCCTTCTCGTATTGAGTGTTTTGCGGTAGCACATGTGATTGTCCGCATTCTAGAGCAGACTTATTTTGCGGCCTTTCGTGTTTTCAGTTTAGGAGGTGACATCAGAAGGAAGCATTCACATCCTGGTATATTTTAGCGGACGGTGGTGACGCTGATCCGAAGCATGGTCAATGGAAGTGGTAAAGGATAAGGTATTCCCTAAACCCTCACATCAGGGTAATCATGCATCCCCACGTACCCTGCCCGCGGGGGAATTATTAATACCGCGCCCACATCACCTGCAAATGACTGGGCGGTCCAGGCCCCGGCGCAGCTTATGGAAAATAAGTGGCCTGTATGAAAGTAATTTTCTACACCGTACAGTCGAATATATCCATCTGTCTATGAGGCTCCAAAATTCCAGGCTAAACATATATCAGTGCTTCAGTTAACTGACATGCAAAAAACGTACGGAATCTTTCCAACGCTGAAATCTCTTTCACACATGTTTTGAAGGCCTCCTTGTTATTCCGCACACTTTTATACATCGTTATGCTTTGGAGCTTTTGCCCCGTGGAAGAGCACATGGTAAAAGCATATGCGCTCTTCCAGTTCTATCCGAGTTCGACATTCAGCGACGAAAGTCAACAAACCTCGATCGGTCTTGGCATTTTTTTTAAAAAAAAAAAAAAAAAAAAAGTTAAAAAAAAAAAAAAATTATTATTAGTTTTTTGGTTTTTTTTTTTTTTTCTTTTTTTTAACCCCCAATTTATCACCTCCCCCCTCCCCCCCTCACAGAAATTTAAAAAAAAAAGGCAAAATAATGGAAAAAAAAAAAAATTTAATTGAAAAAATTTTGGTTGGTTTTTGGGGCTTAGAGGCGCACCGACTTCAAGGTCATTCGGCGCTCATACATGTAGCAACAGACGATTACATATGTATATATACACCTATATATATATATATATATATATATACATTGTAAGCATGCATTACAAAGTCGTTCTTTTTCTAATACAATAGCAGAAATCCTTATACATCCCAGTGTATTTCGCATAGGGTCATTGAATGCCCATGCATGCTCTGTATACATTTCTCACTTGACTGAATAGGAAGAAAAAGACTGTGAAGAAACAGAAACATAAAAGGACACTCATAAACATTGGATACCCAGTGACAAATCTTTAAAATATGTCCTGGCGTCAGCTGCTAAATGGTTACGATATTGTACAACGCATTGCTGCGTGAGCGCTGAGTCCAAGCCTTTCGTCTACAGTCACGGTTCCTGGACAGCCATTCGCAGCCTCTAATTGCATGCCGCAGAACAGGAAACGTGGCCGACACCGGAGCGAGGCTCCGCGCTGCTTGGCATGTGGAAATGGACCCTGTTGCCAGGCGATGTTTCTCGCGGACTTGCGTCACCACCCGTATATGACGTCATTAGGAGAATCGGTCTGTGGACGAACTGCTCGTGCGCCAGAACTAGGGAGATCCTCTGAGGGAGGGACCCGTAATCTGTTAAGTCGTATTCGGAACAATGGTCTATCTCGCCGCGGGAGTAGCAGGCACGTACCCAGGATTTTCCTTGGGAGAGGGCTCAGATGTCAAATTTTGCCAGTTGTCAAAGGCATATGGCAAAATTTATAGTAAAAAGTGATTTCACACAATAAGCCTCATATTCAACACCCAGGGAAAACTAAAATATGTTATATGTTAAAAAATAATGTTTGCTTTTGTAGCATATATATGATCGCTATTCCGTATTCCGGTGAAATCGCTAAATATCTAGTGAAGACCGCTCGGCTCGGGGAGGGCATGGCCCCCATGTGCCGCCCTGGCTACTTGCCTGGGCAGGGGGTGGCTTCCCCCGGTGCTCCTACCCCGCTTGAGGCAGCCGCCGCATGTCAGGTGCACTAAGTGGCGGCTGACAAACAAACCGGTCCGTGATTGGCGAGGGCCGCTCTCCGCCGCGCCTGATTGGCCGGGAGCGTCGCGCGCGAGCGCGTCCTGGCTCTGACCGGTTAAGGAGCCGGCCGCGGCGGCGAGGTCGCCGGAGACGGAGGTCGTCACCGCGCCGCCGCCGTGACGTCGCGCGTGATTCAGCCGTCAGCTGTTGGGCCCGCTCGGCCCGCGTCGGCCGAGATAATATTAGGGCTGAATCATGTCCGCCGCCGGTGTGCCAACACACACAGGCGGACGTCACCGTCAGAGTGGAAATAGTCTACTACTGTCCCATTCTTGCCGGCGGCGGCGCGCGGCAGTCGCAGGGCCACGCGCCGCACGCGCCGCGAGCGCCGACTCCTCCCCCCTCCCCTGAGATGCCTGGCCTCGGCCCCCTTTGGACGCCGCTCGGCGCGACGCTCAAGGGGGAGGGGGGCTCTGGGACGCGTAAAACAATGCCGACTAGTTAGCTGTCCTGTCCAGAGACATCGGAACGGAACCGGCTGTTTCCGGCCGCCGACTGCAGGCCACCGCTGCGTCCGCGAGTGATGAAACAGCCCGCAGCCCACGCGGCGCCGACGGCGCAGCCATCAATCGCCGCCGAAAAATGACTCGCGCACGTTAGCGCACATGAGGCATTGACTCAAGCCATGTTAGTGCCCAGCTCCGCACGCATCGTGAGTACAAATGAAGCGGCAAACGTTCGTCCCTCGCGGCGTCCACCCACTGCTCTCGAAATTTCCTGCCACCGACGCCGGAGGTTACCACGTCTGAGGCTGCGCGGGCCGACGCCGTACGCGGCGTCCGCCCGCGCCGTCCCGGCGGTGTGGCCGCGGCGTCCGGCGTGGGCTCCAACTTGAGCCGGGCCGCGCCATCAGGGCCGGCCATCGGCGGCCCACCCGCGGCCGCCCCGCCGCACCTGCAAATGTCGCCGCCGACGAGGGGGCGGCCGGCGGCGACCCACGCGTCGCTTCCGCCGACCGCCGGAAGTGTTCCGGCTGCGGCCGCCAGGCGGCGGGCCGGCCGCCGGCGACGACGCGCGCGGGGACGATGGGGGCAGGACTGGCAAGCGCTGGCTCGTCGGGGACGAACACCGTTCGGCTTCGGGAGGATGGAGACGAAGCGGCCAAGGCGAAATGAATGCCGAGCCGGATGTCAAAGTTGGTGATGTTGTGACAGTGCGATGCGATTTTCTTGGTCCCGCTGGGAACCTGCGAAATTGTCTGAGAGCGCTTCGGTTCAACGTCTGCAGCGAATTGGATTACGTAATGCATTTCTTAGCGATAAGCTACTAAGCAGCACTTACTGAAACAGTTTACGACTTCTGAAGGTCGGGGATGGAAGTCAGAAATGCATGTTTCAATGCAACGAACTATCCCAATGAAATTTCTGTTCCATGTTGCGTTACAGGTGCTTGGCAACGTTTCCATTCAGCCCTCAACCAGACTTTTCTGGATTCATACGGTCCATGGATTTGCGGCACAGCTGCCCCTCTCGTTGTGCGGCGTCGTAGAGTGAGCATGGTATCGTCCCTGCGCGACATTGACCGGCCTGCTCCGTTACCGCCGTGGCGAGCCCGGACCGTGCTCCTGTCCAATAGAGCAGTCTTGAACGGGACGCCTGTGTGTCTTGCCACATGCGGAAAACAGGCTCGGTCTCTTCAGAGGTCAAGAAACGTTGCTTTTCGTGGATGATGACACTTGGAAAGGCGAAACAGTACCTGTTTTTAGATCACTTCAGGTCCACGCCCACAAATCCCTATTTGACCCTTCCAGCAGCTCTCGATCTCGAGACATCTGGGAATGCGAACTGCAGCTTATGTACCCAAAGCATTGAACCAGGGTTCAACAGCTTTCAACGTATAGTGATTTTCATTTCTCGGACATTTGCGCGCAAGAGGTTGGAGTGATGGTGCCTATCATGGCAGTCTCAAGAACGACAGCCTTAATAAAAGTTTGATGAAATAGGAAATATTCCCCCGTGGACTCCCCGACATTCGTCATATTGGAATGGTTTACAACGCTTGCTGTTCCCGTAAGCTGTTTTTATCATAAACAGTATATAGTCGTTTGGCCCACAATTCAGCGCTTGACCGTCTTTGTGTCAGTGAGTTTCCACGAAGATGATTTTATACTGAACTGTAGTGTTTATGAAAAGTAAGTTAATAAACACGAAGCACTGGATTATGTTTAGCGATATTCTGACACAAAGTACAGAGTGCTTCAAAAAAGTGCTCGGATTCCATGTGCACGTAACTGACTTTCCCTTTAATCTAAACATTTTTTCTTGTCAAGTATTGATGATGACATTATGTCATTTGACGTAAGTGAAGCACAGGTTTCGGGCTGAAATGGTTTTCACAGCATAGCGGAACATATGAATTGTCGAAGAGTGGTATGGAACCAAATCCTGCGTCACGGTCCGCCGTCGGATCCGCCGTGAGTTTGGTGTCCACACGCACGATGCATCTAAAGACAATGCCACACTAAGGTTCATTGGTGTGGTTTTCGGAAAATGACTGTGGGTACCCAAAACGCATATGGGGACATCCAGACATTGCGTATCAGAGGGGGAGGGGGTCGTTTATGCCTAAAGTTCAGGGAAATAAGTTTAAAAAGGTATTACGGGAGGTAAATTACGGAAGAATGACTTCCGTAAATCATAGATGACTGCATGGCGGCGACATCCTTAAAGGGAACATATCTGGTTTTTCTGGTATCCCAGAAACGCACTCTGGGAAATATTTAAGATTGGTTATCGATAATCATATAAATGAAAAGTGCATTTTGGTCATCTTAGACTAATATTTCATGCATTTTAACGTCATGGGACTAAGAATATAGGTATATTTCAATACTTAGACATCATCTAAGTTGTGGGTGCCTAAGCGGTATTGTGGGTGCCCATTTCCACTTTGTGGGTGCCGGGGCGCCCACAAAGAGATAAGAAACCACACCCCTGCTAAGGTTTGTAAAGCACTTGGAAAGCAACGGTCCACAGCACAGAAGAGGGAAAAGTGGACGTTGAGCAGCAGTTACAAAGACCCAAGCCAACACTGATGCCTTGAGCCCAGCAACAGGAAGTCCCAGGAAGTTCTGCCGCTGCCGCCCTCAAGAGATGTGATGCTCCCCCTTAGGTGCGTTCAGTAACTTGAACAAGGGGCTTAAACTTTTCCTTTACATCATATCTACCAGGCATAAACTAACAGCTGGAGGCATGCAAAGGAGGCAGGTCATGGATGAATAGCTCGGCGACAATCCTGGAAACACAACTCGGGCCGGATCAAACATATCTGGTTCTCTGACGATGCACACTTCCACCTCAACGGAGGCATCAGCCATCGCAACAACATCTGGGGTTCTGAGCCACCTGAGGAGATCGGAGAGGGGCTCATGAAGGGTCCAAAGGTCGCTGCCCTCGTCGCCTACAATGTCAGGCATGGGTTGCTGGGCCCCTTATTGGTTTGAAGAAGGCGGTCGGACCGTCACCGCCAGCACCGAACGCTACCGCGAGGTCACCGAGCAGTTCCACTTGACTGGACAGCAACCCTTATTGAAGGCCAACTCCGTACGGCCTAGTTCTTGCAGATGGGGACCCACCTGACACTGCACATGACAGCATCGCCTATCTGCACCAGCTCTTCAACAACCGTCTCGTCGCCCACGGCACCACCCACGAATGGTCGCCGCACAGCCCTGATTTTAACCCGCTGGACTTCTGGAAGTGGGGGGCTGCCAAGAGCTCTGTGTAAACCAACAACATTGGCCCAGCTCAAGCTGAATGTGGCCACTACGTTAAGGAAGTCGCATTTGCAACTCCGAGGAGACGGGCCAGAACTGTGTGATCCAACTTATGGCGTGCCACAACCACAGAGGCCCACGTATCGAGAGCGTCAGCTAGAAGGAATTTTCGCAAATTTTGGACACTCCGGTGCCATTTTGTTTTGAGTTGAGTTGTTGAGCTCACTGTTACTGTCCTGAAAATGATATGTCTGCTTCTTGGAGAAAGTCAGTTGAACACTATACGGGCTGTTGTACTCTCAGAATATACATGTGAAATCCGAACACTTTTGAAACACGCTGTAATGATGTATGCAACCGTGGGCGTGGTTACGATACGACATGCTGCATTTCCTGGGTATATGCCACAGTTATCTCAGGCCAGTCTACGTGCATTGCCTCTTACAGACCTCTCACAGCCGCGTCTGCCCCAAAAATAAATAGCCAATTACTTCTGACCTTTTTCCATGTCCTTGTTTTGGAGTTAATGGTCCGTCGGCGCGTTTGGGCGTATTGAAGAGTTTTTTTTTTTGAAAATAGCGGTTCTTTCCACTTGAACACAAATCTGACAACACGTGGAAAAAATATGCTGAAGGTAAGGCAAATGACAACACAAACTGTTATATGGATTGTCTCAGCACTCATCTGAGCACTTCCCTTAAATACCTTCGGTTGGCAGCAAAGAAACGAAACGCATGCACGTGCTAGGGTGCCAAATGAATCGTCCAGAAGACCACCTTTCGCCAGTCTCTTCCAGCGGCTGCGCGGTCCTCCTTTTCACGCCAAAAGGTCTTGAATTCAAGTCTTTTTTGTCTCTCACACTTCATCTTTGTCGACTGCCTGGTCTTGCTGCGGTGCCAACCTATGAAAACCACACAAAAAAGTGATAGTTCATTGCGTTTGCATTGTTTTTGTTGCCACAGAAGCACGAGTGTCCCCACTTATTTTAGAGCGTAACCCACTTCTAACGGATTACATCCGACGTTGATGGGATGAGTAATTTGTATGTGAGAAAATTCAGTAACTGGTGGTTCATTTAATTCATTTAAGTTATTTACGTAAATGTTGCGTGAAGTTCATGCCTGCGTAGTCTCCGGTACAAATAAGACACCGATAAAACCTTTCAGGTTACCTTGGTAGCAACCGACGGTAAAAGATAAGGTTAAGGGCGTTTGAATAATGGGGATAAAGATAAAGATATTTAAAGTTAAAGACTGAAAACGATTAAGGTCAAACGTGCCAACGTCTACGAAAGCCAGTGGCTGCTTTTGACTTGTGTTACTTGTAGTGTCGCCAAAGGTGTGTGCTTGTTTGTGAACAAAACCACCTGCTGTGTTGCGTCTTTTGCAACTTAACGTTTATCTAATGCATGCAGCTTCACGAGTTGCACTTATAACCCTTTTGGGACGAGGAATTGTAATCAAAATTACGGACAGGCGCTCCGCGGCATAAGTTTTACCTGGGCATATGATCGATGCCGGTAAGAATTAATCCTACCTTGTGACTTATGCCCTTAAACATTCTGAAAAACTAAACAAAAGATTAAAACTGGGTTTCCGTTGCATTTGAATATGATGTCAAAACCCTTCCACTCAACTACATGTGCGCTAATTACCCTAGCGTGGCTGAAACTCATGTGTCTTGAGACTGAAACCGATGGGCAATTTTCCAAATGGGATATGAACACAAACAATAAGACTGGACCCAGATAAGAATTTCCTATGAATGAGGATGTGAAGGGAGCTCAGCAGATCGGAAAAGTGCGCTTTGTACCCTGCTGTATTTTTAATCGTCGCATCAAGACATCAAGGAATGCTGCACTAGTGGTCAGCAACGAGTCCACAGCACCGGATGCAGGTGAATGCATATAAATAAACAGCGCGGCAAAAATGCGTTCCTTTTGAAGCCGTGGTTTTGTCATGATTTTGCATTATTTTGTCATTATCCTACACATTCTTGTTTTCTAGTCCCCACTTACCACTTTTCCACAGGTTACTCGTGTACGTGATAATGAGAATCATTTTGCGGAGACCAATCATGCGCACCTAAAATAAATCAAAACACACAAGAAGGATTAAATTTCTCCTTGTAAAATTCAATTCTTCCCACAAGACTTCATGTTAGACAAAAAAGGTCAAATTGCGATGGGTCTGACCCTATGATGCGATAGGTTTACGAACTTCTCAGATTACATCTCTTGGATAAATTATGTACCAAACAGGGAAATAAATGAAATGGAGACTGACAACCTGAGGTGTGCACGAGATGCATTATCCAGCAGGATGCTTCGATGTTCGATTATCTAGTATTTCTGCACTGGTGGTTAACCCGTCCCCGACTGGGGGGGGAGTTGACCGCCCCCCTGAGGTTTTTCTAGGATTGCGACGGAAAAAACACACACAGGACCACGAAACTTTGTGTACCTTTTGCCTGATCATTTTTGCATGTTGTGTCAAAGTTTTGACCTCAGGTCAGGTCAGGTGCATGACCTAAGACAGGTTAAACAGATCTATTTCAAAAAAAGTTTAGCGCCCTGTAACTTTTTCGAAAAACATGATATCACAATAATACTTTCAGGGATTAGTGATTGTGATAGATACAACAAAGCTGCTATCTCAGATTTTTTGTAGTTTTCCGGGTCATTGAGCTAAGGTCAAGCCCATTTTTAAGACATGTCGTTGTTTTTTTCGGAAACTGACGGATTATTTCATAACATTTTTAGTGTGGAGTGAAGCAGACATCTAGTTAACATCATTGGGCAAAGTATCAATGACTTCCAGCCATTGACCTGAGGTCAGGTCACGAATAACTGTAGTGGACCAAAATGTACCATCGTCAAAATCAGCGATGAATTACTCAGAATGGGTAGAAAATGGCAGAACTGGCTTGCACAGACATAAGTAATATCAGGAACCTCAAAAAGTTGTAAAAAGTTGCATATTTTGGAAATAAACAGGTTGTCGCGAATAAAGCTCTGCCAATTGTGTAGGTTGGTTACTAATGAATTTTTTCCAAAATTTAAGCATGAAAAACCATCACAAGAACCACTAAATTTAATAAAATCTACGTGGATAGGCTTTTTTCCCAAAATAAAGGCCCGCTTAAATTAGTTCCCGTTCATTTCTTACTGCGTACGGCTGCGGCGCACGCCGACAGCCGACACGAAAACTGCCGTGTCTTTAACTCAACGTTTCGGCATATATATTGAACAAATTCGAGAAATTAGATGTGTATCGGCATTTGCGACCTTTACTTGTGCGCTGGTGCCTTTACCTATGCGTTGTTAGTCATTACAAACATCACAAAGCTCTAGAGATTCAGGCCATTTCTCGGTCTCGTGCAGTCGGCTATGAGAAAACATATATAGGACGTAAATTGTTTAAATATTATCTAAAACTAACAAATGAGACCAGTTACGAGCTCTACTCGTCACACGCTTTCCAACGGTGTGCTTATTTTTATCGTGCCACCAACCGTTCGTGAGTTAGAGAGGGGCAGCCAACTGTCCCCCCCCCCCAGTCGCGCATGATCTTAACCGACCGACGGTCGTGCGCGGGTTAAATAATCGAAAAGTAATATTTTCTTTTCCAAACTATTTCTTCTCTTAACTTCCTCAGCCTATGGCGTATGGTTTCAGCTTGCTTTTGGATGTGCATTTGCTAAATGCACACAATGTCGTTGGACGGACTATGCTTAGAAATATTCCGGCACTTGTAATAAAATGAGTGATACGGATAAACAAAAAGAAGTAGGGGTAACTCTAGCTCGGAGTAATTTTTCTTATTTGATCTTTCTTTCAACGTTTTTTTCACATTTTGTAGCTATGCCCACCAACGGCACTCACCTACGTCATTCCTGAGGTATGTAATTGTCGAAGGGATGTCCCTTTTGCGTTAAATCGTGCAGAAAATAATCTAGGTTATTCTGAGTAAATGTAACTACTGAGTCAAATCGTGCAAACCAATATTTTCTCTCTGCATATATGTCAAAATTTCAAAGGTGGCTTTTTGCAAAGTCTCTCCGTTAAGTTGATTTTTAACGACGAGCAGCTCCAAAACCCAACAAACAAATTAGCGTTGCAAAGAAACAGAAATGGAATTGGCATGTATTGAGGTAAGTTTTGGCCGAATTAAGGATGATGATGCAGCCAGTTATTTACAGAATATGTCAAAGGAAATTAAAAAAGGGGGCCTTCGATTTAGAGATGGCAGAATGAGCTCGTGGAGCCTGGATATGCCTGACGGGAGCCGATTTGCTAAAGACCTTTCTAACGATGATTAATAACTCTAGTTATCTTAATCCCAAATCATGTTCATAAATTTAGATGCAGAAACAGAGAAACATAGAAAAACATAGACAAATACATAAAAACATCGAAACATAGATACAGAAACACAGAAACAGATTAAACGCCTTGTTCAAATAGCATGACGATATACTGTGAACAATACTTTACGTAGTGCAGTTAAAAGGCAACTAGCTGGAGGACGCCGTGATTCGCAGAAAGCGATGCCTCGCGAACGAACAGGCTTCTTCCGGCATTATTTGCGGCATGTCAAGATCCAACGATGCGATAACCCATGGCAGTCGGCGTTACTGCGGGCATATCCCTTCGGTGTTTCCAGCATAACGGCAGCGGTCCCCAGTATTCAGTGCCCCCACGTGAACAGCACAATTTCTTTTCGACAGAAACATTTGACCAGGTCACCATAGATAGGGTTATGTGACATCATGCGCTGTATCATTGAAGCGGTTTTCATGTACTGTTAGGGCTCCGGCATCTACATTTTACTTTTGGCATGGCTTGCAAGAAGTCCACCAAAAATCGCACAAAGGGCAAGTAACAGGTCACGCAACTCATACGTGACCTAGGTGAGGTAAAGCTCGCCTTGAGGACCAAAGTATTGCAGACTTTAAAAAATGCCAGTTTTGATAGAACTCGCAAAGTTCTACATGAGAAGCACGTAAAATGATACAGGTCATATCTGTTCCTTATTCGACGTCGTGGTTTTCGTTGACCTCGGGCCATTTTTTATCATAGTACTGTTCTCCGTCCTAAATGAATTCATTTGATCCTACACATGGTCAGTTCCGACCATTTTGCCATGTTGATGCATTTCTAAAGTTGTCCGCAAATAACTAGCACTTTTAGGGTATTGGCCTGACCTGTGACGTCACTTGTAACCTTGAGATCAATAGTTAGTGGATGTCTAAAACCTCAGTGACGGGCAATCGGTTCCCGTTTAAGTCGCCGAAATTGTATCACTGCTTCCCAAGACGTCCCCCACCGTGACTGATGCTTTGCGAAATACCGCAGTCAGTGTCCCGTTACACACCATTCTGATGCGGCTTTTTATGGTCCTTCATATGTTCTCTTCTCGTTGATACCACGCGCCTTTTTATGGGCTGCAGCTGTTGGCAGCCAGATGGGCTAATCGTGTCCAAGAAGGGCTTATCTGCCCCGTCTTGTTTTGGAATGCAATTAGTTTCGTGGGCCACGACGTTCGGTCTGGCAAAACGCCGACATTTTTATTAGAATACGTTTCGTCCAGGAATGGTCATAACGCTTCTTGACAGGCTCTTCGCGCTATGTTTGGCAATCAAAAGTGCCGCAACGTGGGCAGAAGAACTGCTTGAAGACATCTTGTGCGCCTTGCAGTCAGCATATTCTTGCCTTGAGGTCTGCACTCTGCAGCCTTGTTCGGATTCTCGTGCAGTCAACTATCATATTGTCCTAGCCACAAGGAGCTGCAGCACCCCATCATCGTGCATGCACTGTTCATCCCTAACGGCCCAAAATGTATTATTTGCCGTGATTATATACCGTAACCAATAGTTCATTTCGTAGAGCGCTGGCCCTGGCAAGATAGGTTCGAATCGCCACGGCGTTCGACATTTGGCCCGCTGGTCTGTTGTCAACTGGCCAAAAGAAGGCCAAGCTGACTATCTCCCGGTTGTGTCGCGCCCTTGGCGGAACGCTAAACTTTCGCCACAAAATCAGCCGTTACCTGGAATTGCTCGATCGGGTAAAGGGGTTGCAGTCTGTGCAACAAGTTATGCTTAGTACGGGTTCGTACTCCTTACTTCATTTCAGGAACCATTCGTTTCGAATTTGTATATAAACAAAATACATTGTTGTTAAATAAACTAAAAGTGTTGTAGAAGCCCATGAGCTTTGCTTACGTCTGGCCCAAATTATAACAAAGCTTCCGACCTCCATTATAGTAGAGATTTCGTTATACGTGTCGTATGAAAAGAGCAGTCTTAAAGAAGTAAAGAAGAAGCCTAAATTCAGGAAGAAAAATGCCCTTAGGCGTAGGTTATGCCTATAAAGAGATTCAAAACACCATTGCTTCTCGCCATCCATAACATTTGTCTAAACAGCGTCATCCCTGCTCTAAACCAAAACTGACCCCGGTCCATGCTGGTATTATAATGTCCAATGACGAAAACCATCCGAAACAATGGCGGCTGGCTGTTTCTGTCCTCTCCCACGTCTCTGTGGCCAAATGGTGACTTCATTTTGGTGGATCTCGAACTGGGACACGTGACAACAATTTTGTTTAGCACGCGTGTTAAGAACATTTATCTGCTTGTCTCAGTATTTGTTTTTTTTTAACAACAAAGTTCAGCCGGTTTTAATCCTGCTCTCGTATGGGGGGCGGGGTTCAGAAGCCCCCCTCCGGTTTTTTGTTCGCTCGCTTTTTGGGTTTTGTTTTTTGGTCGTTTTTTTTTAGTTTCAGTTTTTTACGGCAAGGTGCAGCCGGATTTTAACACTATTCTGCTATGGGTGAGTTTCAGGAGACCCACTCCACCTTTTTACTCGCTATTTTGAGATCTTTAGAGCAGCTTCAAAAGCCCTTGGTGGATTTTCCTATCTACTTTTTCCACGTATTATCTCGAAACTTTACAATGTTATTGCGTTAAGGGGTGGAGTTAGTCCCAATTTTGGCAAGCGCCTCGTGCCTTTTGGTATGGGTGAATGTAAAAGAAGAACGGCTGCCGAAAACAAAGCTTTTCAGGATGAAACACAAAACGTTATATGAGTGTTTGGGCGAATAACTGGTAAAAGTAACTGGTCAAAATACTTTTGTCGCCTTGAAATAATTTCGCAAGTCAGACCAAGGCGAAAAGTAATAATTTAGTTTTACGCATAGTTTATCGACACTAATTTTTAAAATAAAAACGGCAATATGTGTGACTAAGGGCAGTTCGCTTTACTTTTGTATAAAGTTTCAGGTCGGTGTCAGGTTAAATCAAGGAGCTAATGCTTTAAATGTTTGAACAAGTAACTTATATCAAGACTGTTATACACAAGATATTGAGCAACTTGATCAATTTCAAGGACTGGAATAGTTGTAAGACAACACTAAATGAGTCCAAGGCCATTTTCCGCGATTTTGACACCATTTGAGGTCATTTGAGATCAGACGCCATAGGCTGATTGGATGGAAATGCGACCATGACAGTTCCTCTTTTTGTGTCCCTGGCACTGTATATGCCAACATCATACAAACATTGTAATGTGATGTATACCTAAGTATGAAAGGACAAGAAAAAGATGATATATACATGTAGATATATACATGTTTCATGATAACTTCATTTTCAAAAAGCCTGCCTTTCATTTTTCAAGTCTGTGAAAGCCAATAAATTTTGCAAAGTTGCAAACGTATGGGCTAAAGAGAAGTTCTCATCGATTACCCCGGCACCGCTTGGCTTGTTTTTGTACGTACGACCACCTGGGGGGTGTCAAAAAGGGCAACCCCGGCTATTTCAGGATCTTACCGTCGGATCTGAAGTTTTCTACCACCAGTCAATAGCCCTGAGTCTTACGATTCAGAAAACACTGTAAGCCCTGGTCACATGACTGATGACGCCGCAGGTCATGCAAAAAAACCTAAGACAATGTCGGAAAAACTGACACCGGTTCGTACATCATATCATCAGCAACACTGGTCTTAGAACCCTTAACTGGGTATCAAACAAAACGTCACGATCGTCTACATCAGAAAGATGCCAAGATGTCCAAAAAACTTTGGGTCAAGGTCAGCCCAGGTCAGGTGAAATATTAGTTTCACTTTAAGTGTCAAAGTTCGATACTTACTCGCGGCTATTTTGATCCACGTGGCAAAAAGACGAAAGTAAAACCTTCTGATGACCAGTTTTGCATTACCTGCTCTCCATCCGGTCAAGGTCATTTTAGACCAGGTCAGATAAGGTTGTATTACTCTTCCTAACAAGGAGCAATAATAACTTGCTAGGACTCTTAATTGCGTCAAGTACAGAGCTGAAATGACATCCGGTGATAATGAAATCTGCTCGGTCCGCTCCTTCTCGGGTCAAGGTTAAGCCAGGTCAGGACAGGTAGTCATTTTTAATCTTCTGACGATGAACAATAATTGCTTTCTGCTGTTACTGAACGGTGCTCCACAAATAATGTTGTATTTTATTTCGTTTTGACATCAAACTATGACGTGACCTGATATGACCTCATCTTGCATTTGGCAAGCCTTGCAAAGAAGCGCATATAGATTTGCTTGTCTGGCTTGAACGATGGGGAAGGTCAGCGGCAACCACTTGTATCACTCGCAATCCAAATCAGTTCAATTGCCATCATGTATGTGACCCAGCATGACCTCTAATGTTGCCGTGTTACGGTTGTATGTCCTTTTGTACACCGTGTCCCATGTAAACTCAAAATAATCCACGCTTTATATTCGCGAATATTATCAAATTAGAAGCATGTTCGCGCCACCGCCCAAAGAGACGAAAACAGACATGCAAGGGCTCATGTATGCCGTCATATCTCGATGACCTGACCTAGCATGGGAAGGGTTATGGTGTCAAAATATGTAAGATTGGTTAATAAACAGGCACTGAAAGTTTGGTTGGGCTGGTTCTTGTGGTTCAGAAGTTATTCACGAAAAACCGAGTGGGTGCTCTGTGGGTGACACCCCCAGGCGGTGCCGGGTTAACTCTCGATTCATGCCAATGTCATGAACATCGGCCCATAAACGTCGGAGTCATCATTTTTGCTCCCTGTATCCAACTTTTATAAGATTAATTATCAACTTACAAAACTCCTTTCCCTAAAAAGATAGTCTACATTATGACGAATCGATGGCCCTTGTTTGAGATCAAATCGGACAAAGGGCTCGGGGGGGGAGCAAGCCTTCCCCCTTATACGGGAATGCGTCCATTCGTTATAGATACGGGAATAAAGTTAAGGTATGTTTCTTTCGGAGGGAGGCCTTGCTGCCTGAGAAGTAACGTGATTCGAAAGAAGAGTCGACAGCAGATGCCGATTTGCGTTTCAGTCTCGGAAAATTTCGTGACCCCTGTGGTGCTCCATGGAGATAAGTTAGTTCAATCCGACTTGGACGTTGCGAGCTTAAAAAATGCCCCTCTGTCTAAGATTTGTTATTCTGGGATTCTATGGCGCTCTCAGTGCGCGGTGATTTCGCGAGCCATGAGTTCGACAGCAAGTCACCTGCACGTCCTCAGCGCCAAGTCACTAGCCTTGTCGTCCGTCACACCCATTCATCAGCGGGCAGGCTTTTTATGGCAACCCAATCACTGCCGGAACTCGCCGCGTGCCGCGCCCACGGGCTGCGTGCGGCACTGCACCCGTCACACCAAACACCGCAGATTGGACGTTGCCCGCGACCGCACGCGCGCCGCCGACGGCGCCGCCGGCGACCCGGCCGCGGCGAACCCGTCCCGAGGCGCAGCAAATGTCACGGCTAGGATCGGACGACCTTAATGACGAATGCGGCTCGCCGGCGGCTATTTCGGACGGCGGCGGCCAGAATCGGGCCCGACAGACGGGTCACGTGCCACCCACGCCAGGTGATCAGCGCCGCGCCACTCGGGCCGCGGCCGCGGCGAGCCCGGCGCGCGGCCGCCGGCGCGCGCTGGAAATGGCGCGCCAGTGCGGCGGCGCCGGTCGCGCGGCCGCTGCCAAATTGAGCGGCGGCACTGGCGGCGCGCGGCGTTCGACGGAGCGTTTGATGGCCGTCGGCTGCCGGGGCTCCGTGGACGGTGTTTGTTGACCTGGCCATCGCAGGATGAAAGGACGCACGCCTTTGGCGCCGGGGGCACGTGCCGACTCTGTCATGGACTGACGCCGCAGCACTGTGCGCCGTGCGGAGTCTCTATGGCGGCGCTCGGCGTCAGGAGAGACATCAGGAGCGGCTGCTGACCTCCGTTTTCCCTTTACGTGGGGTAGAGACCAAGCCCACTTCAAAACGCTTCTGGGGTGTTCTACTACTTTGAACACTTATAGTCTTATTACACAAGGCACGGGTCCGAGGGTGGGGCATTTGGCACCTACGAAAACATTAGCCGCCGAAGGCGGTTAACAGCATGGAAGCCATTCATGGACGAATGTTGTTTGTGGATACAAAAGCTCTCTGTCGTTAAAGAGCGAGCTTGTGACAACGTGCACCCTTGTGATAGGACACGGCCGTCCTTATATCAAAATAAAGCTCCTGTGACATAGAGAAAGCAGCCAAAATATAGCTTGCGTTCTTGAAAGGGCGCCGTAAACACAGACGTATGGAACACAGGCAGGACCGGAGAGGATACGTCGCAGAGGACGGAGGCGTCCTTGCGATGATGTATAGACGTCCTAACATTGAAAGATACCAAGAGTTGGAAAGGGAAGGAATATACGACGCGCCATGGTAATATTCTGAACATCCTGACAGAGCATACGGGCAACGTTATCGTCAAGACGCATGGATGTGTACAAAGACGCATGGATTTCTACATAGTGTAATAGGTCTTTGGCTTTCGGTTGATGGGCATTTACCCAAGGAAATGTCCATCTCTCTGGACTCAAGGAAGTTATCGGACTCAAGGAAGTTATCAGGGGCCGGAGCCCGACGATACATCTCGACTTTATCCGAAAGCGAAAGGAAGTGATTTCGGGTGGTAAAGTCAAAATTACGCCTGTGCTCACCCATTAGTACCATGTTGCACGCATGAACAACAGGCTGCGTCCGTGTGGTTCAGTTTTAAAGTGAAATGCATGGATGCCATTATCTCGGAGACCAGGCTCTTGTGTTCTTTTCGAATTCCTGAAGAGGTCAGGTTCATATTCTTCCTGGTCACGGAAGAACAGTCCTGATGCTGATGTTCTGATCCACCGTTTTCTGACGTTGCTAGAGCGCCTCGACATATTGCGCATTACAGCGTGTAGGCTGAAGTCTAGGCTGGATCCAGCGCTGACCAAGCAAGGATCGGCAACTGCGAACGTCATTCTTAAGGAGTGTTCAACAAATTATTATGTTGCTTTGTGCACATTTACAATCATGAACGTTCTTTGTCCCACTGTTCCCATTCTGCCCACAACCCGCGCTTATGACGTAGTCATAGTTGAGAATAATAACCTAGTCTGAATCGAGGGTATGGAGGGAACTGACTAGTACTTTTCTAGCCAGAGTGCGTGCGGCTTATATTGGAAATTTGATTGCAAATGGTGTTATATTTTCATCATACCTTGGTCTACAATCTCCGGCACGCTGTGAAAATCTCGCTAGAATCCTGGCTCCCGTTATATCACTAATGTCGGTCCTTTTATGGCTAATCGCGACTGATTGCCGTTATCAACGCCAGCCGCCAATTTTGCGGTGATCTACAGCCGATGACATCTGATAAGAACCTTGCCCGCTGTCCATTGGCCGTCTGGCGTGTCGGTATTCTGTGATCGCTGCCTGCCGTGCCTTGCGAGCGTTCAGTTTGACACGAATGGACCTTCGTCATCAGGCAAGTCAATTACTGGGGAAAAGTTATACCCAGTTCTGGTGTCAGTTCTTTTGCTACGCGTGGGTTAAAAGTGTCCAGGTGTCTCGCTCATTTTGTGCTGACCTTTCTGGCTCGAGGGAGCCGGAGGAGATGGCGTGTTTATTGGAGCAGTTGTCTGCCAACGGTTATTTGTGTTACGACCATCACCACGTTTTTTGGCTATATCGGATCAGTAACTGCGCAATCACAGATGGCAGCACTGTCACGGACGCGTTCTGAAATAGCTATCACACAAAGAGACCCGCATATTAACATGTGCGTAGGAGCGGTTTAAAGTCGGTAGGCCAAGAGCCATTTTGAGACCATTTTTTTGTCATGCAGCGCCATAGGACTAAAAAGTTAAATTGCCTAAAGTTAGAAGAGCCACCGCGTGTGCTGTGGGTTTCCTGTGGGTTTCCAGGTTCATGCCTACAGCGTTCTTCGACGTACATCCATGGATGTGGCGGCACATCGTAAGGAGCAACTGATGCAATTTAAGCTGAAGTGAACATGTCGATCTGCCTAAATGTATTTGTCTAACAACCTAGAAATTTTGCACGCCAAATATTCTTTGTAACGTTCAATTTGTCACCACCATTTTTTCATACAAACACCACGTTGCTGGCGTCTGAACAGCTGTTTTCAAACAAGATATACACAAAATATGTGGTTTTACTACATGCTAAATATGGCAAAAAGCATCAGCGCGTACCATGTATTTGAATCTGGATTAGAATTTTTGCCGCAGTGCTTGCGCATTTGTTTTGTAATCTGGGTAGACCCAAATCTCTGTGGTCAAAACTTTAATTTGGAGATAGTGGGCAACACTTTCAAATGGCCTTCACCTGTTGGGACCCGAAAAAACTTTTGGCGCTGATTAATTTGAAGCCTGATTTGCATTTTCAGGAAATAGTTTGACCTCAGCTATGAATTGAAGCATGACTAACTTTGAAGTCCATCACAACATTTTTCATTAGCACGAAAGTTTCTAGGAAATGGAATGCAATTGATTGGCGCAAAATGCAAGCTGTAAACCCCATTTCCGGTAAGGCCACCAAATAACAAGCAATAGATGGCAGTCGTTCGGGAACCTCCAGCAATGGGAGGTGTTTTACCGCTAACCGCGCTTAAAATCCAACTTTTTGTCAGCTATAGAGCAAGCAAAAGGGCATGTGGTAAATTTCATGCTGCAATCGGTCGGCAATAATTCTTTCAAACCTCTGCGTTGTCTTTAAGTTTTGGTCTCACGCTGGCACTCTCGGTGAAAAGATATATATATATGTATATCTATGTATACGTATGTACAAATAGTACCTCAGCTTTCGAAGAGCTTTTTAACACGGCCCCTACAGGATTAAAAAACAAATGCACCTGCCCCCCCCCCCGCCGAAGACGTCAATTGGTTGCCAGATTTAGGCCTTTGCAGCTCACGGCTAATGGGACATCCATCTCGTTGTACCGAAGAACAATGAAACGCTTTCAGCGTCAAAAAAGTTCCCAGCAACAGATGTCGAAAGAAAGCAATTTTGCCACAACCTTTGAATGTGCGTGTTACTCGCTTGTCCGCGTCTGAATGGCTAGCACGCTGCCCTGCGTGAGTGCGTGAAACACGCTCTTCTGCGTCAGTGTTTGAGGATAACTCTCGACTACTGAAAAGCCAGACACGTATGTTTGTGTATCACTGGTCTGAACCTTTCCAAAACGTGGCCAAGTGGAACACGATCACAGTCTCGTGTCGCGTAGCCCCAGCATGGAACGGCTTCCCACCTACTAAGCATTACTAGTCGTGGCGTTGCCACTGCCCACTGGCAGCGAGAGTTGCTGCTCCTCGGATGTTATTAATTTATGAAGATAATTGCATTAAAACCCAGTTGATCGATGTTTGATTTAAAGGTCCGCTGCTTCCCGAATTTTAATTAGCTTTGTGACAATAGGGACAGTAGCGAGAAAAAAGAAACAAAGAATGACTAATACTTTTTCGATTTTTTTTCTCGCTAAAACATTGACACACATTATTGCTATGGAAGCGGATCTTCTCGACGGTTGTCTGGCCCACGATAGGCCCAGCATGTACCTGATTAGTAGTGTCGGTCTGCAGTATGTCTCGTGCAGATTCGTGCTGCCGAAAGAAACTTGCCTGTCCCTGTTTTAACCAAAGTTATTTTTCAAAATCGAAGGAGCTGAAAGCGTGCTTTGCACGCTTTTAGCGAGTGAGATTTCATACATGGCGGTCGCTCGGAAAATTTCAGGCCGAGGTATTTGTCAGGCAGTCAGTTAGGGTATCCAACCTTTCATGCGTTAAGTGCTAGAACGCGCCAGCCGATCGCGACACAAGTGACAGCATCGGATGCGCCGACTCGGCGAACCAATTGCGGTGCGAGTTTTGAAACGATTCGTGCCGCGTGGCACGTGGCACGTGGCACGAGCCGCACCTATGCACGATTCAATTAATCACGAGTACAGGTCAAACGGCGGGCGCTGTTGACTCAAGACTTGGTGACGGCACGAACTCCACTTGAGGGTACTCGTTTTTGTGGTCGGCATCTACGTGCGATTTACGGAACGAGCTACAGACACGTGTTTCAATTTGGACTCGGTAATCTCTCAGTGCCAGAAGCACTGACTTAGGCGGCTGAAATTTGGTGGGTAGGTAGACCAGCACCAGGGCTATCCACCGGTACCCCATATTATGGGCAGGGTACAACGGGTCACGCGCGCGCGTGCGCCTCTTTTACACCCCCTGTGTTTCTTATGGGCCAATTGTCGAGACTCAAACGGCGCAGTTTGGTGTGATCATGGCTTGGAAAGGCGGACAGGCATCTGGGAGATCAAATTCGATGAATTCAGGCCGAAACGGGGTTGCAGCTTGCATGTGAAGCGCGAAGCGCCTAGGCGATTAACACCACTCCTTCATTGCAGCAACCTGTTCCCGCTGGGATGCCAAAAATTGGCAGGCGGGAGCACGTGATAGATGGCACTCAACATATGTGGCTGTTTGCATGTCAACAGCTTCACCCTGGTGTGAGCGGGACGCACGTGTTGAGGGGTACCCTTCTGCCATTCAGGCCTGGCGACATATGCAACCTGGCGACATAAACGGTTCCTGAGTGATTCTATTGCAGACAATGTCTGCTGACTGGTGGTCGTAGCCAGGTGGCTTGGCTGTATGTTTGCGAATTCGACAGAGCAGTTTCGAGCCCCGTCGGTCGCGAGAAATTTTCATAACTCATAGTGCGCCGTTGTTATGCACATTCCTTCCTGTGTGCAGGCGTGCCGTTGCGTGAATGGTAATATGACCTGGAAAATATCTTTCACGTATGAGTTCGGGTAATGCTGATACCAGGCAGGTGCGCAGGTCTGTATGCAATATAAAGCTTTGGTTTTCACCCCAAACCAGCCGTGGAACAAAAGCCATTCGTATGCCTTTAGTCATGATGACAGCAGTCTTTACGAAGCATCTAAGGCTGGTTGACGTGTCTGGACCAAAGAGATACGCGGTCTGTTTTGCACGTTCACGTGAGATGTTTCATTCGGACAGAAAGCTCTCAAATTGAGAACGATGCCAAAAGCTATACAGAGAGTCATCGACATCATTTTCCGGTGTCTCCTTCGTACATCGAACTATGTTGTGTGTGGTGATAATGATATAATAGTAGGCTGTGAAGGGTTAAAAATTTAACCAAACAAAAAACAAAAAATCTTAGCTTTGTTATAAATGGAATAGTTCCATTCTCTGTTGGAACTCTTTCTTGAATTGGTATTACCACTATCGTACTCAAGACCAGTGGCGCAGCCAGGATTTGTTTAAGGGGGTGGGGGGGCGGAGCCAAATGTTAACCGAAATCATACGAAAACCGCCTACTGAGAAGACGATGTGCAATGCTTTTCACAAAAATGCGGGCCTAAAGGGGAACTCGAGCCCCCGGCCCTTCCCTCCCCTCTTGGCCTCGCCAGTGCTCAAGAGCTCCGAACCAAACCTTTGCATAGCTTTGAGAAGTGCGCAAGCTAACCAGCTGATATTTTAGAGGACTAGGGCGTCGGCACAGCGGAAGGCTACAAGTAATGTTCACCCAGCCGTCGGTCCCGCGTTGGTGCAGCCGTAGACACTGTTCAAAAAGAACACTTTTACTTCCCTGATCGATTGGTTGAATGACTGGTTGAATGATACTCGTAACATTAATTAAAACAGTCGGAAATCGCAACCTAACGTAGCAGTTTTAACCAAATTCTAGACTAATGCTGAAGTCGATGAACATGGTTTGTATGCAAAATATCATGGGTAACTCTTCCAGCAGTTGCTCATTTTTATGAAGAATGTCTAGCAGCTTCAGAGGGCCTGCGAAGGCCACTAAACGCAAACGTTCATTGGGCCGCGCCCAATCGTGACGTCACACAACAGCTGTAAGTGGGACACGGCCGGTCAGGACACAAGGAAAACCGTAGAAAATCCCTATGAATTCCCGTAAGTGTCGAGTTTTGAGGCATAATGTATATTACAGGTTGGTGTCTAAGGCTCTAGGCTTACTTTGACCTTTCAGTTTGAAACACATGTTAGGTCGAACATTGCCTTTAACACCCAGCCGAATATGTGTTGCAGCCTTCTCATCACGCTCTTTTGCTAGGAAAGGAACATGGCTTTACCGAATGGAGACTAAAGGAAATTCATGGCAAACGTTATTCACCTAGATTTTATCATGCAAATGTGCTTCATCTAGTTAGGTTGTGATTCATACCTTTTACCTAAGGAGTTTACTAATTCGAATTAAGTCGTTATTCATAGACCGTGAGGCCACCAGTAACCGGTTAACCAAGCATAGTTCAAATCATGCATGACTTTAAACGTAAGTCAAAAGTTTCATCGCTGTTTTGGTAGATGAATAATAGTAAGAATGGTAGTCCTCCTCTTTTTTGAGTAAACATCGACGGTTGGGGAAGAAATCGTAACCTGTGGTACCTTGCTTTAGCTGAAGATAACCCAAGAGTTGGCTTTCCAAAAAGTCCTAGTTGTCCAAAGGCCCAAGGGAAGAGTGCCGAGGACCCTTCCAAAGACGCGCCCCCCTCTCACAGTGAACATCAAAATTATCCGGGTATTCCTGGTCGACTTCGCCTGAACGTGCCGCATAAACGTCTTTCTTCTACACGTTATGTTCGAGCAGGCGTAAAATATTACCTCCAATCCCGTGCATTCATTACGACATCGGCGTTCCAACGCTTAAAAGCGTCGCCAATTTTGCCGTCACGAGCTTCGTGCTGGCGTCACTCCGCGCCACTCCCCACAAGCTGGTTTTCTTTGAATCTGCTGCGGTAGCTGGGGCATCGCCGTAATTGTGTAGCAACCACGAAACAGGCGGGCGGGCAGGGTTCCCATTGGCCGACGGTGGTCGCATTAGGCCTCGACGACAATGCCGCTCGGCAAACGTCTTAGGCGATGGTCGGAGTCGCCCCGCCGACAATGCGCTGCCGAAACGGAACGCCCCGACCCGTCCGAAATAGAATCCGTCCAGAGGCATGTGCTCTGTGTCCGCGTCAGAAAGATTAAGTCGATCGATGAGCCACTTGCCCGAGGGCAAAAATGCTTTTGGCCAGCCCCGCAGATCGGATTCTGTCGGATGGGCAGCGATTGCATCAGCTGCACGTGGCATAACTGAATGTGAGGATCGTTTATTCTGTCGTCATTATGAATGAGCCAGCGTGCATGTTTAGACAATTGAACCCTATTTTCATGCGGTGGGTTCCGGTTAAAAGCTATGCTTGGGGGACGTTTGCCCCCCCCCCCCACCCGTAAGATCTGCTGATCTGCTGAACCGATTTGGACAAAGCGGGGCTTGAACGAACGCTTGTTTTCTGAACTAGCTTTTGATATTCGCAAAGTCCCGAAATGTGTAAGTGGCTCCATTAGGGGAGCAAAATAGAGTGTAAACGGCTGATTTTCGTCCTCCGGCATACAACGATGCAAGCACTTACTTAACTCTGAGATCAACTTTCTGACATTGAGTTAGTATCAAGGCGTGCTTGGAAAAAAAATCGGGGCAGTAGCAGTTTCACAGTCTGAAATACGGGGGAGGGGGGCTATTTACAAACTTTTCGGTCGTTTCTTTTACAACGTGAAGAATTACATACTTTTGCCCGATTGTTAGGCTACTTTTTATTATCGCATTGTTTATCAATGCCATTATTGGGTTGAAATCAGTGATGTAAGTCATTGGTTAATGTGTGTCGAAGTCTGAGCCTCCCAGGTTTTTGTACCTGGTTCCGCCTTTAATTGTTTATGTTATCACTACAGTTAACATCATTTGTATCAATTCTGTGGCATCAAAAAATGCATACTTACCGAGCCATACCTTATTTTCAACGCGAAGAACACAGTTACATATGATGTTGCATTTTCCCCAACGATATTCCATGCATCCGCCGTTGGCAGCTTCTAAACCTTTTCTCAGACTGTGCTTATGGTCCACTACCATAAATATTTCTCGCCGAAATACTATCACTGTTAACTTTTTTTTTACAGTACCGCCATATAAACGACTGAACACGCGAATGAAGCGACCCAAAATGGTCTGACATGCCTCCCTTAAATGACTCCTGGAGCCGTTCTTCTTCTATTTAGGACGTCCACATTATCATGTTATGTGTAAAAAGATACGTAGGAAAAGCCACCCAATTTTAGTGCGATAGCGCACATGGTTTGGTCTTGACATCGGAAACTCTCGAGAGCTTGGAAGGGGGAATCAGCTCCTCCACAAGAAAACAGGACTAATAGATTTCCCAAATCCGCCCTGTTCTTCTATCCCAAGCCACAACATAGCACAACCAAATGGTTTTTCAACCACCATCACAATTTAGTACAATTAAATCGTTTTTCAATCACCATCAAAATGTGGTACAATGAAATCACTGTTAAAACACCTTGAAATCTGCCCCACATGGAAAACAAACATACCTGTAAATATCTATGTCTACAAAAAGGAGAAAATCAAACTAACCGTGCCTACTACCTATAATAAAAAATCATACTTATCTTTGCAGTCAAATTACAATCTAAAACATACCAATCCTATGCATCACTCATGGAAAAAGAAACGAAACACAGTACTTATAATTTGCTGTAGATTCATTTTGTCGGGCCAAGCGCTTCGAAAATTCCTTTCTAAAGCGAAGAGGCAGAAGTTTAAAAAACCCATTCATCCAAAATGCTAGATTTCAGAAATGGGACAGTATCATGATATACCAAGTACAGGAGCGTAGGAGTATCCAAAAAAGGTGGCCACAGACGTTTTTCCCATACGGCTAATTTTAAATTTTCAAAACCTGGGAACGTTCCTACGCCTAACAACACAAAAACTGCCCAGCATATCTCACACCAAACGGCACTTTGAAGACCTTGACGTGATGCATCATTTGGTCGAAATTATATTCAGTGTTACAGGAATGTCTGAAGTATGTCGTTTCATACGCATATTGTTATTATCCGGAAACAAATGCAAACGGCTTTTTATAGCCTGGAAAGTCCTGTTATGCATTTTTCGTAGACAAAATGGTTTAAACTTTCTTGATTGGCCAGATTCGTGCACGGCCTGTTATTCGTCAGCCACATTCAAAGATTTTGGCGGATAAAACCGGCAACTCTGCCTTCCTCAGCGACGAAAAAAATAGGGAATCATTAAAAGCTTTTTTTTGAATTTCCTCTTTTTACTTTCTGGAAATGGCAAGGCTCCATGATTCAGGCAGGTATCTCGGAAAATTTTAGAAGACAGCGTTTTTATAACATCGCCGTTTTTCACAACATCCTGGTAAGGACCTTGGAAAGTAGCATTGTTAGAGGCCTCATATTTCAAAACGTTGTCAGTACCATTTAACGGCCAGTCAAGATTACGTTAACAGATGGGTAACTTAGCAACGGGGTAAAAATAACACTTTTGTTCAAGGGCGCGGAAAGCGGGGGAGGGGGTGCAGGCAGACAGCTGCCCCCAGCTTTTCTGAAATTTAACATTGACCATATGGGTGTTGACTGGAAAGAATTGGCCCCAAATGCTTCTTTGTCCCCCCCCCCCTCCCCCTAGCTATGGAGACGTTCCCGCGCCCCTGTTTTTGTGTGGGAGATAATCAACCAGCAAACCTTTTTTATTTTGTTGCCGTCGCGCTGGGCTCAGGCCAGGGGCGCAACTTTACACTTCCTTGTGGGCATGCATATATCCACAAACCATATTTGTCCGTCTACAAACATGAACTGTGCACCCTCAAGTCAAAAAACAGTTTATGAACCCAAAAGCAACGCCTGGACGCTTTCACAGCACAAAACTAATCCGTACTTATATGTATATACAAAGAAAGCAGGAATGCGAATTGAGTGGGCATCCACTATTCATAACTAAAAACACGAAGCACAGAAATGCACCCATAGGTGCACCCGTAAGGCACCAACCGCCTTTATGCTGTCAAATTTTGCGTTTTTACTCCCTCAAAAATAAAATCTCGAACTTTCGGTACATGAAAATAAGGTGGCCGAGGAAGAGAAACCCGAGGAGTTTGTGGTTTCCAGGGGTTTAGAGCTGTTAGGGTCCCTCTCGTACAAGAACCCTGAAGCCCAAATGCACCCGCAAAGGATTTTGGAAAATTACACCCCGGGCTGATGCAACCAAAGTGCATTATCATTAAGGAATGATGTGATCACCAAAACGAGAGTAGATCATTATCAGCATCATCTGAGACGCCATCTACTATCTGATGCAGAATTTCAGACATGTCGACGAGCGTTGACCGTTGTTCCCAACTTTGATGTCTTTCTAGCATTGTTTTTAGGCATGCCATGGCCTTGAGCAGAAATATCAAAGGCTGGGCAAAAATACAAATAATTCCATCTCCGCCGACCTTGTCGTTCCAGGCACGAGTTGGGAATTTAAATGCCGACAAATGGACTGACTGGCCGGCGAAATACTTTAAACATGGAAAAGCCACTAGCCGACAGGCCCCTGCGTCCCTCCTATCTCGTTCTGCGCGCCCCTGAGACAGTGTATCCCTGTCCCTGTTCGTGCGTTCGTTCGGCCACGGGTCCCTCCGTGCGTGCGTGCGTCCTCGCCCCGTTGCCATCGCCGCCGCGGCTCCGCCGTGTAAATCACGGGCCGGCGCTCCATAAGCGGGCTGCATTCTCAAACGCTACTCGGATGTTTACGAATGCCCGCTTTCATGATACACTTTACGCATGCTCATAGGATATTTA
Organism: Capitulum mitella; assembly: GCA_030062745.1. Classification (NCBI taxonomy): domain Eukaryota; kingdom Metazoa; phylum Arthropoda; class Thecostraca; order Pollicipedomorpha; family Pollicipedidae; genus Capitulum; species Capitulum mitella. Next base: position 24,771,235 of record CP099846.1, read on the forward strand.
TGAGGTCGGAACAGTTGGACAGTATGATTACCACTTAGAAAGCGGTTATTTGATGACGTCAAGAAAATGGAACAAACGGTGCGGCATCTGGTAGCGCAAACCGGTCATTCTGCACAGCCGAAGAAGCTACGGCCCGGACGGTCCGGCAGACGGGCATTTACCCGGCAAACCATGCCCCCGGCGAGTTTCAGCCCGGTCGGACGGCTAGCATTGCAAATAATTGCGCTTGTTGTCACGAGATGGCGCCGCCGCCGGCCGGCCCCGATAATTTACGCTTGTCAAAAACAAACCTGACCCCATGAGGCGTTTATTATAGGTTTTTTAATGCGGCCGGCCGCTTCCCGGTCGTGCAGGATGGACGCGGCGCCGACTGGGGGTGGAAGGGTGCGCGGCTGACCAGCTGCGGCGGCCGCCGCCGGCCGCGGCGGGTCGTTGGCCGGCGGCCGCGGCGGCCGCGGCGGCGCGGCGCCGCGTCCCCGCGCCGCCGCACGCGAGGTCACGGCGAGCCGCCGCCGCCCGCCGACGGCCACGGCACCGACAGCGCCGCCCGGGAGCCAGCGGGACGTCTCGGAGTCGGCAGGGGCCTGGGAGTCGGCAGCGCCGGCTGGGAGTCGGCAGCGCCGCCCGAGAGCCAGCGGGCCGTAAATGAAAACAGCAGGACTGGCTTCTGAACCATGTGATGCCTCAAGGAAGCAGGAACTGTCCGAGGAGCACAGGGGGCCTCCCGTGGCACCGTGGTAAGGTAACAGGGAACTACGCTCAATAGGCGCCCTACAAGAGCCGGGCTTCCAGCGGATGGGTCAGATTCATTCTCGGAGTAGGAAAAGTCTTCCCATTGTGAGACTGTTTGTCTGGTTTCCACCAGCAGATAAAGAAACATTCGTAACAAGCGGCACAAAGGAATTAACCACGATGTCGCTTCTTGTGTTAGAGTGCGGCACAGCCAGTCTCAGCATGCTGAATTCAAGGAATAGCTTTACTGCAAGATATCGGCAAAAGAGAAGAACGTCCCATTCTGCGGCAAAACACTTATGTTCTTTTGGCCAGTAAACATCGTTTATTTTGATTACCCATACCCCAGAGACCAGACGGCTATTTTGAATAGACGCCATTAAACATCCTGTCTAAAAGTGGGGAAACGCTTCTACAATCACTAAGAGAATGGCTTTTAGTGTATCTATCTGATCTCATTCAGCGCGATCCTTGCTTTGTTCAGTGCTACCCTGCTACCTAGTCCTTTGCTACGGCGAGGCCTTCCAGGGTCTGCAGAAACTAAGCTAACGGAAGGGAATCTTGATGCAAAGCGGAATTTTAAGGCAGCAAACATGTTGCGAAATCTCTGTTATGACTCGTCAGTCAGGGAATCCGGCCTGCCCAAATACGCGACATTTTATGATCCCAGACGACACGCACGATACATCTACTGTATTTTGGACCAGACGGGACACTACAGTGCTCAATAAGGCCATGTTCCTCCCGTGTGTGACGACGAACCCAACTGCTCGGCCAATCCTTACGAGGAGAGGATTGGCAATATATACAACTTTTATGGATATATACAACTTTTCCCAAATTATTGGGAATTCCAAGGTCGCTTTGGATTCTACTCTTTATCCAGCACCGTGGTCTTGGTGTACGCATTTGATTTACTTTGTTGCAGCCAGTATTCGTGCACTGAGACTCATTAGTATTTCACCGCTATTCCCGAAGTATAATATTATTCTTTTCGAAACCTGGGAATGCACGTGCATCGCCGACCTACACCTAATTTCTGACCCTGCTTCCCTGGTCATTCAGGGGCGGATCCAACTCAATGCCACGGCGCGGTCTACACCTCCTGGATCCACGTTGGGAACGGACACCACAGTATCTTACGGAATATGGCATGACATGCACCGACCATTATTTGCCAGTGTTTTCGATGAGTTAAGTACCTTTCGAATGGAAAGTCCATAGTTTACCTCTTCCATTACATCACGCTGTACTTCGGTCTTCAGCCGGCCTGGTTCTTTCATCAGTCTTCGTGATTTCGTGAGTTCAGACCTGTTTACTTCCATCTCGACCCGCTGACCGTGGTCCCTGTACCGTTTGTGCAGAAGACCCGAGCGTTCTGCTGTATCTGTAGCAGACGAAGACCTTCTGCCACCTCTGCGGTGAACAGCCGCTCTGTCGTCTCTGCGACAGACGCGGCCCTTCTTCCTCTCTGCGGCCGCCTCTGCAGCAGACACAGCCGTTCTGTCACCTCTGCGGCAGACGCAGCCCTTTTATCGCCCCTGCAGCAGACGACCGCGTCTGCCATCTTCGCGGCAGACGCGATCGTCCTGTTGTCTCCGACAGTCTGCTGGCAGCGACCGGGCAGGGCGGCCGCTAATAAGCCCGCTGGCACAAACAACCGGGAACCCGTCGATCACTGCACGGCGATCAAGAGCGCTGCCAGTACTGCGGGGAAAGAGGCAACGAGGGGGGTGGCTGCTCCCTGCGTTTCAGTGACTCGACCTCCGCTCCTGGGGGGAGGAAAAGGCCGACAGGTGCTGGCTGGCGTCGAAATGGTTAAGTCGCTTGCATGCCGGAAGAGATACCCAGGCGTGCTGCCGGATGGCATGTGGAGGTAACCATTACTGTAGGGCGTTTACCGTTTTTCCTCGTATATAAAGTACAAATCCCACGCGCATCAGGCCAAAAAATGTTTTTTTTCGCTCTTGAAAATATCACCTGCAGACAGTGTCTAGTGACCATACAATTCAGTGATAGAATTTCCACGTCGATGCATTGTAAAGAGGTCGTCAGTAAGTCCTTAGGTTGCAGTTATTGGCAGCTGTCCTGAGGAAACAGTTACAATGACATCAATAGATTACTTCTATTTGTCTGCATGATTGAAATCACTGAATGATCTTTTTATGTCAGACATGGCTCAAGTTCCAACGTCACAGTCTTTTCGTTGGAAGTTTGTGGTTATTCCATGTTGTTGTTGTCATCAGAGCCAGATATAACCGACTGTCCTTGGACAAGGGGGGTGACAAAGAGCTGTGGAATGCGCCCAGCATTAGAATCAGCATCAGCCCTGTGCATATTTGGTGCAGTGTGGTTTGCCGTGAACCTCATCACGCACACGTGCTAAAAAATGCATGCATCTATTTTGCATGCTACATTTACACTACAAACCCAGCGATGGAATGGGTGTCACTGACCCATAGGCGCGGGAGCCTTGGGGCCAGGGGGGTTTCAGCCGCCCCTCCCCCGAGCTTTTTTGAAATTTAGCATTGACCCTGTTGTATATAAAGATACTACATTACATACAGTAGAAGTACTACTGTAGTACGTACTAACGCACTACAGTAGCACGTACTACAGTATGTACTACCAAGTACTGCCAACTACCGAGTCTCGTCGAAAGCTCTGTTGGCTGAACGTGTCACTACTCTCCACCCCGAAAAGGTGGGTTCGCGTCGCCTTAGCGCTCGCTATTTCTCCCCCAGGTCACCTGGCAACTGGCCTATAGAGAGGGACACTGGCTACCGCGCGACCGCGTCGTTCATGTCGGCACGTGAAGCTTTCGTCACCAAACTATGCCGTTAACCTGGAATTGCGCGATCGAGTGCAGGGATCAGAGTCCATGCCATAAGCACTGCTAGGCGCGGATTCTGATCCCAAAGCATCCTAGCGAACCATTCGGATCAAATCATAAATTAAAAGAGGAACTAATAGTCGTCGCATACGTGGCGAAAAAGAAACGTAGAGCGGTCGCTTAGAGACAAAATTAGCAAACAGGGTACGTTCGTATATCACAGTCCACTTACCTGGTTCCAAGTTTTCATGTCTTCCATGTAACCTGGTCTCATTTGAAGCTTACAAGAACAAAAGTGCCGTAAAAAATGGGTGGATGACCCATGAACACCTTGACCCCCAGGTCAGTGACATTCCGGCGAGTTTTACGACTTCTGTTCAACATCCTTTAGATCCTTTCCTTGGAAGCACACTGGTATTACCTCCACATACGTAGAGCAAGTACCTCTTCTGACGTGAAAACAAATGGTCATTTGGCTATGAGCAATGACATGTATGTAAATTACACGTGCTTTTGCCGACGAGTTGGTGAACACCAAAATGGCCAACGCTAACCTGTTTTTGTTCTGTCTTTGCTTTTTTGTACAGATAGCTGCGACTTGTTTGCCACCATCTCGAACGTGTGTGGCTGAGATCGTCGGCACTGTTTTTCACTTGTGGCATTCTCACTGACGAGACAGGACTGATGCTGCTTGGAATAGGAGCCTCAAAAAAGGCCGACTTGCATCACGCACAAAGAGGTGTGGATATTCTCTGTTTACCTCAGACCCTATTGCTCGCGTTGTATTGTAACAACTAGCAGTGCGCAAGAGATAATGAAAGTGAGAGAGAGGGGAGTGCAGAGGAAAAACAGGGGGAGAGGGAAAAGCAGAGAAGACGGGTAAGGAAAAAAGGGACGAGAGAATGAAAAAGGAGAAAGTGAAGGAAGGAGCAGATACCAGAGATAAAAAGCATCGATATGATAGACAGTAGATAGATCAATACACACATGTTCAGACGGATACATGCATATGTAAATAAACAGATCATCTGTGTACTATGTATGTCTGCATAATGTATGTGTATATGTATGTATCCACGTATTCGTGTGCGTATGTTTGAACTACCGTAGATTGAAAGAAAGTGAGTGAGGGACATATCTTGAGTCTGATAAACACAGCTTGTGGAGATCAGCAGGTCAGCATCGTGCAAACCACTGTTTAAGTTCTCTATCCATGGACAAAATTCCCTATTTTTATGTTTGGTTGGAGGCTTCCAAAATTAGGGGGCGGGTCCGACTGGGATTCCGAACCAATTCTTTTCTGTCATCGCCATAAGCAACGTTAGAATCTCTGATAAGTGTTGGGAGGGGGGCGTTTAAGCCCTTTCATCTCCCTGGGATTTCAAGCCATCATTTTGTGTCTGTATCTCGGTGAACGGCTATCTCAGAAATTTAGTTGTTTAAAAAATGGAAAAAAGAAACTGGGGGATGTTGTTTAACAGCCTCCATAAGATATCCCAGCTCCATAAAAGAAAGAAAGAAAAATGAAGACTAGAGGTTTCCAAGAGATGAGGAACACTGTCAGTGGCAATTTCGTCTCCGAGGCCGCCGTTCATAGGCATCGCGTTCACTGTGCGTTGTGCTGCGGTTACGGCAAGCCCCATGCGGAATCGCCTGGTGCCCGGTCCACGTACACGTGCAGGGGTAAGTGCTCCCCTCCCCCCAACCGGGGCCGGTTTTTACGAGGCCTCCGCGCGACGACTGCTGCGGTTCGTCCGGCGCCGCGGGGCGACCACCGTTTGTCACGACGTGACGACGCGACGCGACGACGGACAGCAGTGAGGCCGGCGCCGCCCGTGACCCCACGCTACCCCGTCCCCCGCCCCCGCCCCCGCCGCCGCGGCTGTCCGCCTGCGGGGTTGTTCGGTGTGGATAGGACATCTGGAAAGCCCAGTCGCCTATTTCTGCCGCGGAATCATGACTTTCTCGCTGCTGGGGCGTGGGACGCTTAGCTAATGATTGCGTTCATCTTCCATTGAGCCAAAGGTCATTTCCGATGTGGCCTTTGATCTGGACGTAGCCAGTCGATGGAGTAATTGTACTTTACGATAGAAATGCAATGCTCGCTCAAGAGGAGCTTAGATGTACTTGTGTGGAGTGTTTTCATGCTCGCACGGGAATCCCAAAGGAAAGACGTAAAACCAAATGAAAGCGTGATGTGTGCATATGGGGGAGGGTGCTGGAGGCACGTTTCGAGTCAGACATTTCCAGGCAAAATCATAGGCCAAAATTTAAAAGTGTCTTCTCTTTCCAACGTCAAGGTTGTCCACCTGTCAAGGCCTGACTGGTTGATCTGCAGCAGACCTTCAAAGACGTCGGCAGCCGGCAGACGTCTGAAAGACTTCCTTTCAACTGCTTCAACCGTTGCTGCTTGTGAACAAGCAGCAGGCGCTGCTTGTTCACAAGCGTGACTGCTGTCGCACCGCACGGACGCAACGCAGCGCGATCCATATGGCAGGCGCAGCCGTCAGGGGCTCAAGGTCTCCCAGACTTCGACGAGACTTTCGGGCGGTTCGCCGCCTCTGATCATCGGGACGGGGAGAATGACACATAGCTGGGCGGCCGCTTCGTCCCCTCCCCGTCCGACGGAACGCCTGAACACTGTCCCGAAACGTTCGTTGCTACGGGCGACGGATCGCAAACGGCCACCGCTCGCGCCGGGAGAGGGTCCCCTCCACTCAGGATCGGCCGCAGCAGCCCGGCGCAGCCTCCCTGCCTCGACCGGCGCGACGCCTTCAAATGCGCCGCCACGTCTCCCCGGCGGGGGTCGTCGCCGTCTCCGCCAGATCCGTCCGGCCCGGTCCGTCCCTCCGCCAAGATCAGACGTCGACCTCTGCACTCGCCCCAGTCTTTGATGTCGGGGCGCCGACGGCCCGCCGGCTCAGGCCGGCGGCAGTGCATTAGCCTTTGCCCAGGAGCCGGCCGGCCCGGTGCGTGCGCGTCCGCGGTCCAGCCCGCGGTCCGGTCCGTGGTCCGGCCCGCGGTCCGGGTCGCCGGTCCGGGTCGCGGCGCGGCGCGCCGCCCGCCCTGGCCGCGGCGGGAGATTCCTCGGCGGGCGGGCGGGCCTGGGTCCGTTTTCGGTCGGCGGCAGCGGCGCCGCCGCCCCAGACGTCTGCAGCGGGTCCCGACTGGGACGACGTCAGAGGCCTAATATGGACTGAGCGTGCTCATCGGGTGTGTCGAGCGCCGCGTGGCCTGCGGACCAATCAGTGCGGGGAAGGCGGTGTGATGTCACCGCGATGCTTCCAGAGTGTGACATCATGACCCATTGAGATCAATAAGTGCACGGGGCGCTCGGCACCAGGCAATGACGGTTCGAGCTGGCGGTTTTGTGGCCGGTTGCAGGAACGTAATTTGCTGACGGTTATTGTCACCGTCTACTGAGAAATGGTGCACTGTCATCATGATCACATAGTGGGATGAACGCAACTGCTTGCGGATATTGGTTTTTCGAAGGCCATATAGAATTTTCTGTCGTCAAGGAAAACAGATATGATTTCGAACATTACGTGATGGTTTAACCATGACGTGCATCGGAAATCTAAACAACGAGAAGCGCGTGATCATCCTCACATTTTCCATACCCCTGTTCCAGCATTTCGTAAAATCGTTTGGCATGAAATAAACACTGTTTAATCAGAATTTAGATAAGAGCAATTTCTTACGACCGGTGGCTGTGGGAAACCAACAAAGGCCGGGATACCGTGAGTCTCGTAAACTGCCAAGCCATCGTTCCAATGTTACAAACATATACATGCAATAAACGAACGTAGCAGTTTCACGATTCCCGAGACCACAACATTGAGCCCTAAAATCGAGTTTCCAAACAGCAGGAAGCTGGCGTAGTTATTTCCGGTTAGAACCAGAACGACCGTGAATGGTTTGCAATATTATTCATTCATCACCTTATTCATTGCATTTCATATATACTCGTAAGATTTCAATCTGCGACGCCGATGGTAAATGGACATGGAGGACTTCGGAAAACTGAAAACTTCCGGGTTGGATTACTTAAATTCCTTGCTGAACTTGGTCTGTTTAATTGATGACTCCGAACAAGACGGCCTGCTTCGTACGGCATACACAGCCTGCAGTAATTAACTACCGTAAAAGAAGACCGCTTTGACGCACTTCCATAACATCGCAGTAACGAGGAGCGACGTCAGAGACGGAGGTTACGACGCACGAGCGCGCGTGATGCGTGCATCAAGGCAGCCGTCTGCAGGCACGTTACGGTCTCTGCGAGACCTGCACGTCACGTCCCGGCGGCCGGTTGGCTGCACGAGAGCCGTGCCCGCTGGTCACCGACACCCGGCCCTTTAACCGGTCCGTCGCCGCCTGACCGCCGGCCGGCCGGCCGGCGGGGCCCGGGTCATTCACCAGGGGGCCAGCCGGCTCCGGGCCGTGATCGCCGCCGGCCGCGTCCCGCGGCCGAGCCGGTCGGGTCGGGTCGGGTCGGGTCGGGTCGGGTCGGCGGCCGCGGTCGGCGCCGCGTGCGCCGACGCAGCCGCCGCCGGCCGGCCGGCCAACTTTAAATCATTCGCTTCCGCCATTGTTTGGGCCGCGTGACGTCACCGCCTGCCCACCTGGCCGCCGTCGGACGGATTCGGCGGCGTCGGGGGGCCGGGGGCGGCCGCCGCCGCCGCCCGACCGACCCCCGTTCACAACAGGCCGCGGGCCGCCGGCGCCGCCCCCGCCGCCGCCCCGCGCGCGCCCCACGGCCGCCCGACGGGCCGGCGCCGCGCGTGACGTCACGGCCCGGGCGGCGACTCCACCCAGCGCGACCCGAATCGCGGCGAGAATTAAATCTGTTTACGGCGCGCGAGTGGCGCGGCCTTTATTTATCCTACGCGCGCGGCGCGGCGGCGGCCAGCTGGTGGCGGCCGCGCCCGCGGCGGGGCGCCGGCGGCGGGGCGGGGGCGCCGCGCCAGAGGACGTGCCCCGACCACCGGCAGACGCCGACTGGTCGTGGCCAGCCGCCGTGCAGACCGGTTGGCGGCCGGGCCGTGAGCGCGGGCCCGACGGCCGGCCGCCAGGACCGGTCCCGCTATATGGCCAAATGCACGGCTCTTACGCCGAGAGGGATAACATATGGCGGCCGAATATGGCGCGGATCGCGCGATTTTATTGCACGGCTCGTGACGAGTTGAATGTGTTTAAGCCTTACTAGCGCATGGCTACATTGCATTGTTTTGGCCGCCTCGCACTGCATGATTCAGGCCATCAATAATTTAAAGTCGGGACCGTCATAACGGGCACTTCAACATTATTGCTTAAATCATCAGATGAAGATGGACTGACACCTGGCCCACGAAATTCGTCTCGCAGTTGAATGATAATGGCATTCATTACGCCGCGTGTCCCAAAATGGGATTCATGATCATGGCATTATCCTTTGACATTTCCTAACATATTTGCATGGGAATAACTCAGCAAACAAAATGATCTTGCATGCAGACTCACGTGCATTGAAAGGAACCAGATCAAAACATTATGTACCGCAACTCATCGGAAGATTTGAGAGAGATGAATGGTGGGAAAAACTGACTTCTAACGGAGGCGTTAAGAGTAGCTTCGATGCGTCGATTTTACGCGCTTTGTGTCTGATATGCTGGTGCTGCTTGGTAGCGGGTAGACAGAATTAGTGCTGATTTCGCTGCGTAGCTTATTTGCCGATGCCAGAAAGGCTATCTGGATTTCCATAAACTTTCACTGCGTGTCGTTTGCACTGGGCAATATTTAGCCTTACTACAATATATCACATTGCGCAGTAATATATATGCAAACATGCATATATGCGATATATTACTTTAACGCAGAAAAACTTATCACTGTTGTTAGGACTACATGAGGCATATGAGCCTGGTCCCTGATAATGATAAGACTTTTCCGTATCACTGCTCTCTTGTGGAGCCACGATTTTCATGAGCTTTTTCACCGTCCTGTTTGCAATAAAGAACATTTAGTCTACTCTAATATATAATATTGTACTGTGTTATATCAGCAGACATACATATAGGCAATATAGTACTATGATGCTGTAATACTAATCACTTCCATTACGACTTATTTTATTAGGGCTTCATTATGACTTAATGTTCCATGAAGTCCTAACGGACAAGATTAATATTTCAGCATCTTAATAATATATTGACTATGTGTATGGAACACATGTGCCTGATTCCTAATAACAAATAAGACCTTTCAGAATCACTGACCTGCAAACTATATTGGACTTACATGCCCAAAATGCCATTAGATGAAACAGCGGAAGGCGCGAGCAAGGTCAAGCAGAAGCCTTGACACAGTCTATAACCTTTGACACAGTCTTTATTCTGATCCAGTGCAGTAACATTTTAGCAACAAACCCGACACCAGATAAGCTCTGATAAATTGCATACTCCGTACGAATTTCCTCATTGTCTGCCTTTATATATGTTTTCCTTTCTCGCCTCTTCGTCAACTTTTGAGAAAATGACGGCGAAAATCATGAAGTAACGGGACATGATTTCAAGTTTTATCCTGGCACAGGATGCCGTTTCGAATCGGTCAAAAATGGTGAGAGGTGCTTGTGCAATTTCGCAGTCTCTGGTTCCAAACGATACGATATGTATCTAATAACCCGCCAACAAAATGAACAATGATGCAGCCGACGAAGCGTGTTAAACGAGGTGAAGCATGGTTTGGCTTGTCTTGTTCTGATCATAGTATCAAAAATATTTTCTCAAGATAGCAAGCGTTACTGTTTTAATACACCTCTGCGATGTTGCGCCTTCTGTGTCATCCATGTGCCCATCCATTACTTATGTCCCATCGTAATCGTTGTGACGAAACTCCGTTGATTTTCAAGGCAACGCTCCTGCATAGTAGCAAGTAACAACCTCGACACTCCGTCCACGAGGCCTGCAAAAACCGAACCCTCGCATCTCCCTTCCCATTCATCCGGGGGACCGCCGTCCGACGGTCGGCGGGCTGCTCCGCCCGTCCCCCGGCCACCAGAGGCGCCGCGCGGCGCACTGGCACTCGATGTCGTGCACGCGGGCCGTGCAGCGCCCCCTCTGCCAGCCAAATGGACCATTGTGTCTCCAAAACAGGCAGCCTGGGACCATTACAGCCGAGCGGCGGCGGCGGCGGCGGCGGCGGCGGCCTGGCGCACGTTCCGGCTGCGAAAAACTCGGCCCTCACGGCCGCACGCGCATCGCGCCGCGCGGGCGAAAACACGGCCACGTACGGACCAGGTGGTGCGTGCACGGCCTGTTGCATGGCAGCCGAGCGACGCGACCGGGCCACAGGTGGCGGCGCGACGGGACTATTGTGAAACGCCGCGCGGGCGTTGGCAACTGTGCCCGCAGCCGGAGGTGCCAAGTTTGCTGGCTTCGCCGGACGCTTAAAGCGCACGCCCGGTTTCCGCGTGAAGGACGCATGTAACGAGGTCAGCCCTTGGGACTCCGGGGCCTTGAAGCCTGACTCGAGGCTTCGTCAGGCGTTTGTGCTGCTGGTTTTCCCGGTCAGCAGCGAGGCCTCATCGGCCACAAAGTCACTGGATCTTCAACATGGAGCGGTTATGCGTTTTATAGCCTGTTGGCAACGGCGCGAGCGCTAGAAACAGCGATGGACATTCTGGGATCTCGGCGGATCGAGCCCACCACCTCGGTGAAACCATTCTGGAAGGGATGGCAGAATGGGTACCATTATTGCTTACATTACACGAAGCATGCCGAATGTTCTGTGAATTCTTGAGCATTACGAGATACGCAGCCTGTTGCACCAGAATTTATATTTATCTCTGAAATCAGAAAACCGACCCGTTTTACGTCTAATCCTTTGTACTCTATGCGTTATATACCCTGTGCTCTCGATGTCGATTACCTAACTCGTAACATAAACGCTTGAAGAACGAAACTGAAACCGTAACACGTTAGTGGATAAATGTTTCCCGTTACAATGGATCTGAGCTACTACCCCATATGCAAGTGTATGTTATTGACATGTGTCATGCCGACATTTTACCTAATGCGGCCCTCTGAAAAATTGGCCTTGCACACTTAAGGAAATCGGCTAGAAGCACTCCAATTTACTATCCACGGGCTTTTCCATGTAAATGGCATCGTTTATATAGTCGCTGACCTTTCCGAACCCAACGGAGCATACTATTTACGACTTGGTCACGAGACCTTTGCTGGGGTTCAACCTGGACTCGAAGGAAGCACGGCTTAGGCCAGCCATGACAAGCGCATGACGTACAACGTGACTAATCCGTCGCAGTTGTGATGGTCGGCTTCTGACAGTTTTATCGCCGTTTGCACCGTCAGTTTGGTTTTCGAGGGTCCCCGATTGTACGATGGGGAAGCTGATAGCCTGATACCCTGCTCTGTTTCCGGGACAGGCCAGCCCAACAGGTCCCCGCGCCGAAACCCACGCACCAATAACGCCGGACCCCGGCCGGACCCGGTCATCCGGCTCCTCTCCGGATCCCGGACGGCGCAGATCCTCCTCCGGATCCTCCACGCGACGGGGAGGCCTGAGCGCCGCCGCCGCCGCATCGCCGTTTGAAGCAGGCCCGGGGCGGACCTGCGGGTCTCACCTGACGGGACGTCAGGCCCGCAGCCTGACGGAGTCGGTCCCCGTCCGGCACCGTCTCCGCCTCGGCGGCCGGCGGCCGCCCGACGGCCGGACGGCCCGACTTCGCCGCCCCTCCCCCGCCTCCCACAGCCGGCGGCCGTGCCGCTGACCTTTGCGGCGGCTCCCGGCCGGACCGGATCCGCTCGGATATCCGGCGGGGGGTGGGGGGGGGGCACGTGCCGACCGGGTCGTCTGCCGCTCTGCTCCCGGCGCCCTGCTCTCGCCGCTGTCGGCGACAGGTGGGCCACGGAGCCGCATGGCCGGAGGGCGAGACGGAGGAGCCTGCGGCGGAACGGCCGGACTGGCCGCGCCGCCGCCGGTCAGAGGTCACGGGTCGCGAAAAGGCCGGGAGCGTCCCTTCCTGGCGCCGCTCATAGATCAGGGGCCGGGCTCCTGCCCGCCGGCAAGCGCCGCTTCTCACATCGGTCGGAGGTCGGAGGTCAGACCCTTGGCAGCCGCCGTCTGCCGCCGGCGCTTCCCCGGCGGCGTACGCGGCCGGGGTCGGGCTGCTGACCAGGGCCAGGCCGCGACTGGCCCCAGCCGTAGCCGGCGTCGCCCGGACAGGCCGAGTGCCCCCAGCCAACCGCGGAGGCCCCAGGTCAAGTGTCAGCGGCCGGCCAGGTGCGATCCGGCGTGCCGGCAGGCCCGGCGCCCGGCAACAGTCGCCGGCCGGGCCTGATCAAATAAGGCCAGCGGCGGGTGGTCCGGCTGCCGGCGCGGGAGAGCGGCTCCGCCGCGCCGGCGTCCCGCGGCTGCAGCTGGACAGGGTGACCGCCCTGACAGCTCACGGTCCGGTCGCCGGCGACCGCATCCCGCCCCCGTCCCCACCTCCCGGCCTCCCCTCCCCTGCAGCAGCTGAGTCTCGGCTGCGGTCGGCCGATCGACCGCGGCGCCGGTGAACGGCAGCTGTGTGACGTCACACTACCGTCTGACGTCACTAACCGGTGCCGAGAACCGCCGACCGGAAGCCGACTTCCGACTTCCATGAGCGGATTCGCTGAGGGGTTGATCCGGTTCGGGGAGGGGGCACCGAGTGGGCGGGACCTGCTCTCGGCGGGAGAGACGCCGCGAGCCGGTGGGGCGGGGCCACGGACGGCGCAGGTACCTTTCGCAGGGCGCGGCGGCGGGCCGGCCGGGGAGGGAAGGGGACGGCGGCCGCGGCGCGGCCTGAGTAGGCGGAGATTGGCGATGGCGACCGCGCCGCCGAGACGGCCGTGGGAAACGCGTGCCGGTCCGCTGCGGCCGGCCGTGCACGTGACAATTGGCCGCTCATGCAACCGATGACGCGGCCGTCCGCGATCAGTAGATCTATGAATGACGGAGAGCATGCACGAACGGTCCGTGTATGGCGAGGCTGGGGCCGAATTGACACATGCCACGTACTGGACAACGCTTTAATGGGCAGCGGCTGTCGGTGTATTGCCTTTGTTAGGTATGACAATTGTTGTGTTTAATCAGTCATTTCGCACAGCATTCCAGCGCTCGAAAAGGCCGCGTAAACGGCAGTGCGTCGTGGACTGGTGCACGCGCCACGCCACGATGCACGGTACGTCAGGACATACCTCGGGTAGGTCAGGCGAGGCAAGCCTCGCAGCGGTCCGGTTCGCCGGTGTTTTTGTGATGGCCTTGCAGATGCATGCTGATTTCGCTGCTTAGAATGCAGAGCTGAAGCCCGGCAAACGGCACCAGCGCCTGTCACACACAAACAGGTCCTGTTTGAGCAAAGCTTTACAGCGGCGCTGCTCGTTGTTTTAATGCGAACAGCTCCTGAATGTTCCGATGGGCCACTTGGAGGACCGATGTCGCTGGAAACCATTAAGGTCTTGAGCGCGCAGCCGATGGGAACGGAACGCAGTGTCCGGCCGCTGCGCCGGATCGACTGAGCCGACGACAAAACGAAATAAAAAAACAAGGGTCCAAAAACCAACGGGAATTCCTCCGCATTGTTAAACAAAACCAACGTGCGCGTCGCAAGCCGAACTCCCACCCTTTTCCCACGCGGGGGCCCGTTCCCGGGCGGGCTGCGCGGGCTTTCCCGAGGCGGGTCCGGCGCGTTTTCCCTCCTTCGCCGGCGTTCACGGACCGGATCTGCTCGCCGTCCTGCCGGATCCCGCCGATCGGCGGCATTCGCGTGACGCCGCGGCCCCGGCCGGCGTTATGTCACTGCGCGCCGTAATCCCGCCAGCTGGCGTAAGCGGCTCTCGGCGCGGCCGGCGCCGGCTTAGCGGCCGGTTCCGCAGTCCTGCGGAAAGTCCGCGCCGCCGCGCCGCGCGGTTGTAAAACTCGCGCCGCGTCCGTGATGCAACAGCCCGGTTACGTGGCGGCGGCGGGCGAGGCCGCTGATCCCGCCGTCACGATCCTGTCGCCAGCCGGACCAACGCACCGGCCGTCATCTCGGTGGGGGGGGGGGGGCTGCAAGGACTGGCGGTGGACCGGGATCTAAGGGGGGCGTCTCTGCGGCTCGACCGGGGCGCGACCTGTTACGATGCCGGGCCGTGTTGTGGTCGGCCGCTGCGGTCAGGGTGGCGCCGCGGTCTGAACTGGAGGTCGGACCGGCGCTAAGAGGCGAAGGAGCCCGAGCGCCGGCCCGCACGTGGCAACAGGATGCGGAGGGTGCGGCAGATCTTATGTTTTCAGCAGGGCTTGGCGATGTCCGGGAACTCGTCCGAAACATCCGCGCGGGCGATGACGACGGCGGTGTTTTCCGAGCAGCTAGCTCCTGGGCACGGATCAAAGCCCAGCGATGAAACCCGCGTGCTTAATGTTCCGCGGGACGCGACGCACCGAGAGCGCATTTCGCGTACTCGGCTTTCGGGCGCTAGTCTGCATTCCCCGCGGAGGAGCGGGCCGCTTCTGCAAAGCGTTATGTCAGCGCGGCATCTGCCGGGCATGTTTCCGCTAACGGCGGCGTTCCTGCGAGGCGCTGTTTGGCCGCCGCCGGCGGCGCGAAGTCCGGCCAGCTGGCGGCTGGGCACCGTTCCAAAAACTGGCCCGGCCCGCGGCGGCGCCCCCGCCTCAGTTCACGGCCGCGGACCGTTGGCGGGGCCGCTGAGCGGGCCGCCGCGCCGCCGGCCGTCGTTCCGGGGAGCGATTCGAGGCGCCAGACGGCCGGCGCCCGCGGTGCCGGCCGCCGGGCCTTCCAGGAGCGGCTGGGGCCGTTTCGCCGAGTGGCGCGGCCGCCGCTGCACGTCTAAACAGATTCGGCCTTGGGCCGCCTTATCTGCGGCGGTTCCGGCGCGCGCCCTGCACGCGGCAAGGCCGGCGAGGGAATGCGACTGCGGTCGGCGACGAGCGCGCTGGCAGCGCGCCGGGACGGCCGCGCCGCCTGGACGCAGGCCAGCGTCGCCGTCGCCGGCAGCCGGACGCGCCCCCGCCCCGCCCGCGCCGGCCCGCCGTATTCGGCCCCCGCCGCTCAACATGGCATTCATTCAGCCGGCGGCCGGGTGACGTCACCGGCCAGGCGGCCAATCAGCGCGCGGCGCGCCGGCCGGCGGCGCGTTGCCGCGAAGTGAGTCCGAATTCGCGGTACGCCGGCGCCGGCCGGTATACTACGGCCTGCCGGTGGGCGCGCCGGCCAGTCAGCGTGGTCGCGATGTGGCGCGTGCACGGGCCGGCCCCCGCCCCGCGCCGCCGGAGAGCCACAGCGCGTGTGTTCGCGGCCGCCCGGCCGAGTGTCGCTTGCCGCCGCCGCGCGCCGGCCGCCCGCAGCTGCCGGCTGATCGGCCCGGGTCGGGATGGTGCTGTGCTTTCTGCTCGGCATGGATCCGCCCCGCTCGCCGGAGAGAGAGAACGCCGGCGACGACGAGCAGCCAGGTACGTGCCCCCTTCCCCCGGCCGGAGGGTTCCGCGGTCAGGACGCCGGCGCCCCGCTCCGCCCCCTCGGCGCTCAGCTGACCGGCCGGTGACGTCACCTGACCGGCCGCTCATTCATTCCTTTGAAGCTGCGCGGCCTGCCGCGGTTTGTCGGCCGGCTTCGGCGGCTCGTCACGCGCTGCGACAGCGAGCACCGGTCGGCGCCACGGTCTGCCGACATTCGGGCCAGGCTGTTTGCCAGATGCATCTCGAGCCGTCCTAGAGCAGCCGCGTGCAGCTGGCCGCGATGCTCAGGACGCGAGGTCTGTTACACTGCAAGCGTGTTTCGCCGCAGTCCTGAGCCCCCCGATTTTACCTGTGCCCGTCCGACTTCGTCCGTTTCATTCGCAACGCCAGTGCGCACCATGCCGGCTTCTCACGGCAGCCCCAGTTGTCCTCACTGACCGGACGTCGCGCGACTGAGTGGCAGGGGTCGGACTTGTTCGGGATCCAGGACGACCGGCGCCGGTCGAGCGTCAGGGCTCCACCACGTGGGCCTCCCTCCTGACGACTCGTCGCCTCACCCCAGCCCGGCTCTTAAACCCTCAGTATTTATCCCGCGCCACCTCAAATTTATTTTCCCTGCAACATCTGTCGGCTGCCATCGACTGCAGCCGACCTAGTTCGCGGCACACTCGCCAGTGCAGCGGCGCGTAGACAGGCGGGACTCAGCGCTGCACGCCGCTTGCATTGGACGGCCGGGCCGCCGGCGGCCGCTTCAAAGGGCCGGCCGGCGCGCGCGGCCGGGACAGCCACTTCCGGCGCCGGGGCGACTGATCTCTCCGGCCGGTTGTCAGCGTCGCGCTGACCGGCCGCCGGCGCCAGCTTGCGCTCATGCGGTCCTCACCGCGTGGTATCGTCAGCGGAAGCTGATCCGGACCCTCGAGGCGTCAGGGTACGAAAGGGCTTGTTACCCAAACATCGCGGTGTCTACCAACGCGACGGATTTTCCAACACGGCGGATTTTTAAAATAGTTTTGCTGAGAAGCCCTTACACCTACATCGCAGCGGATTACATCAGGGCTTTTTAATGCTACCGGCATCGACAAAGGTCAGTCGGGTTCACTGCCTGAGGTTCGCCAAGCAAATCAAAGTTCATGAATAAAACACGTGCGAACATTCATTTGTTTTATTTCTTTCACCGGAAAACAGGTATCAGACCAGTACATTTTATTCTACAGCTCTGTTCCAGGAAAGTCGGTTTTACACGTTTCGTTGGTCTGTCTCACTTTGTTCCTTCTTCTTTATACTTAGACCAATTTCTGGCCGGAAGATGAAGTTGGTAACATAGCACCATTTCCAAAAAGGGTAACATTAGCAAATTTCCAAGGACGAAACATCCTTGGGTGCCTTACTTTCTGCGACAAGGCGTTTGTCTAGACGTTTGGCGATCTATGTAGAGGATTCTTAGCTGTCATCAAATGGAGTAACTCCAACCACCGTCTCGCAAAATCAGCTCACGTCGTGCATATGACAGTCCTTTAATTTGGGAGACATTCATAACGCTTTAAAATCAACGGTAATGTACTGCTGTGGGATGGTAGGAAATACAGAGCTCTTATGAGTCGCGAAAACGATTTCTAAGCATCAGTGCATACATAATAAATAACCATTAATACGCTGTCTTCTCTGCATAGCTCTTCCATATAACGTTCCTGAAATTTTTCGACGTCGTTGTTGCCGTCGTCTTTGACATGGAGTAAAGAGACAAGAAATTAAGCATATGACTTCCTCTGGGTCTTTGCTACATCAAAACCTACGTTCAGGATGTAATTAACTCTACATAGGCCCTGTGGGTCAATGCAAATTTGTTCCTGTTTTCAATCCCTGCTTAAAACATCTTATGTTCTCCGCCGTTCGGCGATTTTTATGATTACGGTGCCAGCCGTTGACTTGATGGTTTGCGTAAAACTCGCGGACTAATGCCCCATTCTTTCAAACGCGTAATAGCCTTGTGTCGCTTTTGAAATAACGGAAGCATGGCATTTCGCCAAAGTCGCTTCCTGCGGCTTTGTTGCGAAACCATTTTGCATAATTATTTTTGCACCTTTCTGTTTAAGGGCCCTTCTGGTGGCTCAGCTGCGTGTGCGGAGGATTAGTGTTCCATTTCAAAAACCTGCCTGTCGGCCGACCGTTGCAGCCTGAGCCGGTTGCTGGCCCCGAAATGACGTCATACTGACAGCGGCTGCCGAGCGGAGAAAAGTCGCGTAGCACGGCCGGAAAATGACTCTTGCTAGTTAACCGGCGGGTTCGCCGCCGCATTTCCCCGCGACCAGTGATAGCGCGGGAATGAGCTAACGACGGCGACAAAAGCTCGCCGTCGTTAACTCGCTCATCAGCTCGCCACCAGTACAGAAGCCAAAAGGTGTTTACAGGAGTCCAATGGTCCATGTAACTATGACTTATCTGGTTCTGTTGTTTTGGAACGATTATTTCCTGAGCTGGTCGATGCATATATTTATCTATTTCGGTCGTCGTTTCAAAATTCTAACCAATCGACTCCTGTTCGCGTACAACGAATACATCCTCGTCCCAGACGTCGAAACGGTTAGCGAGTCCTTTCCAAAACGTTTTGGTACGCAAACAAAATTATGTAGTCCATCCTATGCCGTTGACGCCATGGTCAGTTTACCGTTTTTTTTCTCTCTCTTTTTCGAGACATATGGGATATGCGTGCGTGCGCAGACATCACCAGGCTCCACCTAAGAAAACAGCTGAAAGCCTCCGCTGCGAGAATAGTGTTGCTAGAAAACATTGTCGATTCAAGAAAAAAAACTTGCTAGCGTTCGCGTTATGCGTGCCATATCGCCTCCTCCTGCCCCCTCCCCTCCTCCGACAGCTCCGCTCTGCAGCGGTTGCTGCAACGGTTCTGCGGTCGTAACACTGCCGGCCCAGGGGCGCACGAGCAGTATAATGTGGCCTGAGGCGACCATTCACCTTGAAAGGCTCGAGTGAACACGGACGCCCGTTTCAAGGCTGAAGCTCAGGATTTGGCCCCATTTACTCTTCGCTCTCGGTGGCTTGGCGCTTGGCCGACTGGAGCCTGCCGTCACGGAGTTTCCGTGCGTTCCACACGAACGACTCTCGACTCTCTCAGCCATGATAACGAAGCATGAACAGGCGCCTTACCTGCGTCTCACGCAGTATCGACGCCGTGAGAACGTTTCACATCGGGAGGAATTTTGCGCCGGTGCGCCAGCTGGGATGAATGACGGAGATGGAGCTGTTGATTTACCGGCAAAGCCGGGAGCCTTCCAGTCGGTTTTTGGAGGTAAAATCTCTCAAAAGGATGTCACAGGTCAATGGGAGAGCCATCATGGGTCCGAGACTTGGTTGTATGTTGGAGAACCCCTTGCATTCTTTATACTTTCCATAACAAATTTTGCTAATTTTTCTTCTCGTTTCGCACTCATCAGGGGCCCCTCAGGCCCTCAAATGGAGATGGTCTCGCCGCTGTCTTCCTCCGAATCTGGCCTTGGCCCGGGTCGATTTGTTTTTTGTTTCATTATTTTATTTTTTCATTACGACACCACTAAACCGCGGGTGAATGAGCAGAAGATGCCATATAGATTGGACGTAAGGCCAAGGGGTGAACCAAACCACAGAGATAGTTAAGTCAAGGAATAAACCAACGTCATAAATTCGGGCAAAACAGAAGCTTACCAAAAGTCGTCAAGTTCATACCATTGTCCTTTCGGTGATAAGGTCCAAGGCAAGTTAATACTCTGCAATATCCATCTGACGTCACCTTTTGCACTTGCAGGGCGTCTCGAAGACCACTTGTAGAAACAGCTCCCGCTGAGCTGTTTACAAACAGATTACGTTTCCGGGTGTGGCGCATTTTTCCTTGTTGCTATCCCCTTGCTGACTTTGTGACGATTGTCTTCAACCGCCCCTGTGTCTGTCTACGTGTTCGTCATGCTCTACATAGACTGCGCTCATTTGAAACTCACGTGAACACATCATTCAAAACAAATCATGAGTACATACGACATCTACCGGTCAAAACCGGAGGCATCCCGATTTCGTCTTCAGATTTTCGCAACATACTCCGCGGCGGGAGATCAAGGAAAGAAACGTAATCAGTGGCGCCGGATCGTATCTGATCATGGGGGCAAACCAAAATTTCGAGGTCCCTTGATCTCGAGAAGCCCCCTTTCCTACGAAGGGCCCTCATCCCCAAAAAAGTTTGTTTCATTTAATGGGAGTCGTATTTCGCCTAGCAGGGCGGCGTAAGTCCACGATTTAGTCGTGCGTTGAGCGAACTCTGGTATTCAACCACTAAACTCGGCAGGTGCAGCACAACTTGGTCCCATCGTGAACTCCTGACGTCCACAGCCAGACAACTGGTGCGAAGCCGAGGCAACTGGCGCGGCTGCAACGGGATTCAAGTCTAATTATCTTACAACTTGACACAAAAATTAAGAAAATCCTTACATCAGCTAAGCACATAAAGCAATGTGCTTGCGTTAATATATAACGACACATGACACAATGTTTTTATATGCTAACATTGTACTGACTGGGTCCTAAGAGCCACTGTGGGGAGGAGCCTTCATGAACCAATACAATATTAAAAATGGAGGATAACGCAAACAAATCAGCTTCCGCCCTCGGCTGGAAGTCGGGAGCCCCCAAACTTGGTCCGAACTTCGTCAGAGGCCTCCCGGGTCCATTCCGCGAGGCCCCTTAAAAGCTGTAAGTTCCACGTCTCGGGGTCACTTTTGAGCGTAATTCGCGCAAGGCCCTCTTACGGACGGATGCTGGGGCGCCTTCCAAGACCCGTACTGGTTTAGCGAAGGCCACCTAGGTCCATTTTATGAGGCCTCTCGAAAAACTGGAGGTTTCCGGGCCCTGTTTTGCTGTTGAGTGATAATCGGTGCGAGGCTCTCTTTGAGACCTAAGCCGGGGCCCCCTAGCAGGGTTCGAACCCTGGTTTAGCGCAGGCCACCTCGGTTCATTAATTCTGTGCGGCCCCCTGAAAATTGTGAGGTCCTGGTCGCTGGACCACCTTGGATTGTAATCGGTACCATATCCTCATTCGAACCTAAGCCGGGGCACCCTAGCAGCGTACGAACCTTGGTTCAACGCAGGCCAGCCCTGTCGATGAATTCTGTGAGGCCCCCTGAAAATTGTGAGGTCCTGGTCGCCGGGCCACCTTTGAGAGTAATCGGTACGAGGCCCTCTCTTGGACCTAAGCCGGTGCCCCCTAACAGGGTTCGAACCCCGGTTCAGCGCAGGCCACCCCGGTCCATTAATTCTGAGGCCCCTGAAAATTATGAGTCCTGGTCGCTGGACCACCTTTTAGTGTCATCAACACGAGGCCCTCTACTGGATGGAAGCCGGGCCCCCTAGCAATGTCTGAACTGCCTGTCGGGGTAGGCCAACCGGGTCCATTCTGCGAAGCCCCTTAAAAATTGTAAGTTCGCGGTCTCTGGCCAGTTTTGGGTCCAACCTGTTCGAGGCCCCTACCGGAAGAAAGCTGAGGCCCTAACAAAGTAAGACTTGAAAGAACACGCACGCCATGTGGCTACTTCCTTGCCTGCGTCGTTACATTTTCCTCTTTTTTTTGTTTTTTACCGTGCTTGTCGCTTTTACACCCGTTTTCTTTTCTGTTCAATTTCCTACGAGGTCCCCAAGATCATAAATGGGGGGGGGGGCAGAAACATAGTCTTGCCCCAGACCCATCTCATTGGGGGGCAGCTGTCCCCCTGCCCCCACCCCCCGCTCCTTCCGCCGCCCTTGAACGTGATACACAATGCTATCCCGGAATCTATGAATATATCATGTTTTTCTGGAGACATTGCATATTTCGAGCTTGTCAGCCGTTTTTCTGAACCTCGTTTTCACGTCACAAATGTGAAGTGTTGCGTCTAGACAGGGAGACAATATTGCCTCTCTCATAGGATGCCCTCCCTTTTTGGAAAACAAGTATGCTAAAATAGTATGTAAGTTCCCTACTATGCTAAAAAAGTAAAAAAGTATCCTAAATAGTATGTGAGTAAGCCCGCTATGAGAAAAAGCACGTTTTTGAATCCCTTTATTATGCTCCTACGCTCTTGGTCTTCCTGCACCCTCCTTGTGTTCTCTTCCATCAACAGAAGCAACTCAAA
Organism: Capitulum mitella; assembly: GCA_030062745.1. Lineage (NCBI taxonomy): Eukaryota > Metazoa > Arthropoda > Thecostraca > Pollicipedomorpha > Pollicipedidae > Capitulum > Capitulum mitella. Next base: position 24,793,426 of record CP099846.1, read on the forward strand.
CCAATCACGAACACGTCGCACGATGCAACAACACAACGGCCTGACCAAAAAAGCCCATTTGCTTCTTCCGGTCCGCCGGGGCGATGACTTCAGCATTACGGCCCACCTGTCGGCCGACGCGCCGTCTACGATCGCCCCCTCCGACTGCTGCCCATAGCGGGAGTCTGCAGCGGCCGGCACGCTAGCCGACTCCGCCCGGCGCCGCGCCGCAGAGTAAACACGGCCGTGGAGCAGGCGGCCGGGCCGGTCGCTCCGCCCGCGCGAATTTGACGGCCGATTCCGCGCCGCGGAGGGCGCCGGCCGCGGGCACCGGCGGCGCCCGCGGCGGCGGCTGCGTCGCCGGCGGTCCCGTTCACGGACCGGCCGGGCGATCGGCCGGCTGCGATCAGCAGATTTCCCGCCGGTCGATCGCGGCCGAAAGCCTCGGCGCTCCGGACGCCCGATATGGCCACGCTGAGGCGGCCCCGATCGGCGTGACGTCACGCGCCGGCGGACTGGTTCTGCAGGGATTATCGGCGCGGCCGCCGCCGCCGCGCGTCGGGAAGCGCGACCAGCCTTCTGACGCCACACGTCGGGCGCGTCACGTTCCTGCAGCTGCCGTGACGCGCGCGAGGACGCCGTCACGCCGCCGACAGCTGACGTGTGACGTCACACTGCGGCGGCCGGCTGCGGCCTTGGCACGATCTCGTCAACACGTCGAGTGGCACGAACGGCGCGTCATGATGGCCAGGGTGGAGTCGTCGGGGACGCGGGGGGCGGCGACCCCGAAGGACGGGGAAGGACGCCTAGCGCCCGCAACTAGCCTGCCCCACCCCGCCCCCTGCCCGGGTCACAGTTTGTTTTGGCTGCAGCCCGTCTCGGCCTTATTTGGTTAATGCCACGGGCGGCATGTCCGGTACCGCGCCAAATCGAAGCGTAATCCGCCCAGAAACCAGTTTGCGATGCACTTGACCTTGGGCAAGTGACAATCCTGCCATGTTTGGTGGGAGCCATGTGGCCATGGGCCACTTAGCTGACGCGGCAGGCTTTTTGCCATTTGCATTGCAATATCTATCGGGCGGACGGCATGGATTCATAATGAATGTTCCTGGGTGGCCGGGTTACATCCGTACCGAGAACCAACGGCCAATGGCGCGACTGTTTTCCTCTTGGGCAGTTCTGCACTCCGTTAGCGGTCGCAGATCTTATCTCCGAACGACAGCCGTGGGAACATGCGGAAACTAAGGCTTCCGTCAGCTCTGAGTCACCACAATGCGATTCGTTTTCACATCGGCCGTGGATGCCAAAGGCTGGGCGAGATTCGCATGCGTCCCCCATGACGTCCATTCCGACCGTCAACAGCCCTGCAAAATGATCCCAGCCTGGGCGGGAGCCAACACCAGAGCTGACGCCGACGGCAGTTCTCACTCGCCCAGTCGTCGGTCAGCGAGGTGATCTCCAGCATCACATGCGTGAAATGAGCCCGCTTAGGCGTTGCAACGGGGCGGAGGGGAATGTTGCCCCCCCCCACACACACACACACACACAGTTTTGGGGACTTTTTAACATCAGCTCTAAGGAAAAGATGTCTTTGGCCTCCCACATTTCTAGAGGCCGCTACTCTCCCACGAGCCCGCACGGGCGAGCGGGCCTCTTCAAACGGCGTTTGCTCGGCCCGGGTCGTCGCAGGCGACGACCAGCCGTCGCTGCCATCTCCGGCCGGCCGGGCCGGACCGGTTCCGGGAAGCGGCCGTCGCCGGGCCCGGCGGGGTTCCTGCGCCGTGACGGACAACAGGCTGCGACAGCGGCGGACGCGGATCAGCGGCCGGCCGACCGCCGCCGGCGGCTCCGGGTCGGCCGCTCGCGCCGCGGCCCGGCCGCCCCGGATGCGGGCCGTCAGGTGGCCGGCCGGAGCCCGCCCGCCCCGGGGAATCACGGTCCCGGACTGCGGGGGAGCGGGGGACCGCCGGCTCGCCGGCGGGGGTGGGCGACAGGTGGGTCGGCCGGCCGGCCGCGCGCCGGACTTCCCTAGGCCGTGCCGCGGACGACGCTGGGCCGGCTGGGAACGGCGCTGGAGCGGCGACGGTCAGCGGAGCCGCGCGCCGGGCCGTGGCCGGCTTCCCCCGTCCGCGGACAATGGCCTGGGTCCGGGCCGCGGCGGGCCAGGGCGGGCGCCGCGCCGCACGACTGCGGCTTCCAGAAGCTCCGAAACGTGCCGACCGCCGCCACGCGCCGCTAGGGCAAAACCAGCTTACGGTAAACATTACGTGGGTAGACTGGAATCGCCCGCTGCCACAGGGTTTGCCGCCGATCGTTCTCCGGACGAGTAGAACAGACACCTCCGTCACAGCCGGGTTCGCGGCGGCTGCGGTACCGGGACGCGGCGCCCGTCCGCAGAACGCTGTGACGTTTCGGGGCGGTCGCGGCCCCTGCTGGGAACCCGCGCCGGCCGCCCAACTTCAACAAGTGACGCCAGGCGGCCGTTTCTGCGAACGGCGGCCGGCCGGCCGGGCGGCTCTTGCCGACGGCCGGCTGCAGCCGGGCCGCTGACGCCGCGCCGCCTGCACGTGCAACCTCGGCGCGTGCAGGCGCACTGGGCCGGGGAGGGGCCGCGTCCTCCGGCTGGTCGGCCGGTCCCGTCAGGTTGACCGACTGCGGCCGCCGCGGAGAGGGTGTCGCTGTCGGGCGGGGGCCGCTACCGGGCGCGTGATCGAGTGCCGGCGCTCCGCCGCCGCTCCCCGACGCTGTCCTAACGGCGCTCCCGGGGTCCGTGTCCCCCCGCCCCTCCGGTCGTCCGGCCGTCTGCAGCCGGACCGTCGCGTTGCCGACCGGCGGCTCACGAGCTGCCGACGGCTTTACGAGCCGGGCGTGGTCGTTACCGGGGCTGCAGCTCGCGCGACCCATCACGACCGGCCGTTCGCCGCGCGTCGTGTTGGCCGCCTGTCGCGGCCGCGGCGGCCCGACCGGCCGGGCGTCACGGCAGACCGCCGCGGGCGGTCCGCACGCACCGGCCCGGGTCGGACGGTGCGTGGCTCGGCGCATTCCCCTAACGGCAGAGCCGGCGAGAGACTCCCCGCGTGCCCCGCCGCCGCCCGGAATGTTCGCGCCGACCTTTGGCGCGTCACGTCCGGCTTGACTCGGCCCGTGGCCTGGAACCGGGCCGCGCTCTGGCGCTGCCGCCGGGCCTCCGGACCCGCTCCGCGGCGTCCCTGCGTCCCGACCTCCCCCTTCGGCCCCGCCCTCCCCGTGCGTCACCCCGTGTCTCGAACCCGAGCTGCCGGAGGTTCGGGAGCGTTCGCCGCCGGCCCGGCGCCGTGAATCAGGCGGCCGCTGACCGGCGGCCAACGTCAGCGCGCGGCCGCCGGCCCCGCCCCGCTCCGCACGGCCAGGTGTGCCGTCACCACCGCTCCTGGAAGTCGGCCGGCAACGCGGCCGCGCCGCGCGCGACCGTCGCCGCACGCGCCGGCCGGAAGGTGAATCATGGCGTCACTACGGCCGTAGTACGCGCGTGGCGCGGCGGAGTCGGCCTGCGATTGACCGTGAAAACTGCTGATGGGCGTTGGCGGGCCGGGGGAGGGCGGGGATGGGGGTGATGAGCCGCAGCCGTGTGTTTCGAGGGTAGCCTCTGGGCGCTGCACCGCTCCGATCTGATCGTCGGCGGCCCTGGTGTGGTGCAGGATTCGCTGCACCGGCGGTAAAACATGATGAGCCTTCAGCTCAATGCCGCCTGCCTGGTGCACGTCCATTGCCCGCGATCAGTTCATCTGAAAGCTCACTTAACCTTGACAGGGCAAACTCTCGAAGACGCGACGAGCGCGCTGCGGAATGCAGCCTCGGGAAAGAGCCGTTAACTATTTCACTTGAACACCGCGGGAGTTTTGAAGTGAGCTCTGGAGCGCTGATGCCAAGTTGTGGCCCATGACTGTTGATCCCCTTGGTTCGTCTTCCGGAGACGTGTCCGGAGACGTGTCCGGAGACGTGTGCAACCGAACTTCTGCACCCACTCGTAATCAGGCGTCATTTGGAACCGCCATACTTGCTCAGTGCCGAGTCTCCAACGACCCCGCTTCTTGCCTTTACGACCTTTTTACGTCGCCATTCAGCATGCCCGATCACCGCCCAGCACCAGTCCGCCCTGTCCGCGTCCGTCCATCTCGCACGAGTCGCCGGGTTCCGGCGGCCAGTCGTCCCGGCAACAGTGAAGCCGCCGATAAGGTCGACTTACGTCGACAATCGGCGCCTGATAAAGGCGGTCGCCGAGCGGTATTTCTGTCCGCCCCAGCTGTAAATAGGCGAACCATATCCGGCGGGGCGGCGGCCGCGGCCACCCCACCTTCGGACCGACCGCGGCCGTGACGCGGCCGCTCGAGTGGCCGCGTCGCGCGATAGCGCGCCGGACTTCGCGCCGAGCGCGCCGCCCTGCGTCAGCGCGTCGTCTGACGCACGGCAAACACCGTGACACTGCAGAAGGCGCGGCTCCCGCCGGCGCGCCGGCGCCTGCCGACGCCGCGCGAGCCGCGGGCGGCTTCCCCCTGCCATTCGCCCCCCCCCCCCCCGTTTGCCGCTTCTTCGTATCGAGCGGGCCCCGCACGCGAGCGGCTGCGGGCTCGTCAAACTTGCTCGGTATTCCCCGGCCGTGCTGCGCTTCACTCTCATCGGCTGGTCGCGGCGCGAGGCGAGAAAAAACCGCTTCCGGCGGCACTGGCCCCCGCCGTAATAGCCGCTCACCTGCGGTCAGATGCCGAGACCGGCGCAAGTGTGCCCGGTGCAGCTGCACCCGAACAGGTGCCTAATTTGTCCCGCGAAAACAATCGGGGCAGCACAAGTGCGCGCCAAATTGTTTCCGGCGCGGGTAGAAACGGCCAGACGGTGTCCCAGCTGTTTACACCTGCTGAACTGTTGTTTTTCACTCCCCTGATCGGGCTCCATCTGATGATCAAAGGCACGTCGCGAGGTCCGCTTGATGTTGATGTAGAAGCCGGTTACCGGGTTGGACAGGTTCTTCCCTCTGTTCCTCGGCGACGGATTATTTTTGCGTGGATATTTGCGCGCTGATAACTTCCACCAGACCATGTCAAACCGGAGCGATCAAACGACTGCCGTGGGGCGAGGAACCTTTTTGATCGAGGGAAATGCACCGCTGACCCCAGAAGTGCAGCAGAAGTCTTCGCGAGGAAGGCGCACGATCGTGTTCTGCAAATGGTCTCTTGACGGACGAACAGACACCCGAAAAAAGCAAAAACAGCAAAGACAGATTTCAAGCTTAGTATGCAATTCTGTTTTTTCTTTGGTAAAAGCAAATGTTGAAGAGCTTTATGCAGAAATCCCCGTTTGTCACCGACACAAAGAAGGAAAAGGCTACAACATACAGAAACGAGCAAACGAAAAACACAAAAAGGCAGGTACTTAGTGTTTCCCTGGCTGCGGGATAGAGGCTTAACGTCGGTTTTCCGAACAAGGTGAGCACCACTCGATTTAGCTCCGCCTGCAAACCACCCTGGGCTATTTGCCATCGTTGACTGTATCTGGCTCCATTCGGCCACATTTCTATGGGAATTGTCATCCCGGGACATTGTCGTGTCGTACCAGGCGTATTTACCAGAGGATGCGACTCCGAAAACCGGTCCGCAAAATGCATGGGAAAATCGCCACGACAGTCTATTTAATCGTCTTTGGCATCTGGTTTGCTCCCTCGACCATGCGTTGGTCATTAAGGTACTGCATGGTTAAATAAAGGCAAAAATTGTCCTCGCGCTCTTTTGTTGTTTATTTTCGTAATCGTTCTGTGCGGGAGCAGGAGAGATGAAGAACGTATGCACCAGTCATGCAGATCCTAACGGTTCGCGTCTACTTCAAAGGACGGGTCCTGAACACTTATACGGTCAATGACGGCCAATAAGGGCTACATGGAGCCACACCCTCTCACGTGCTTTATTGCATGCCTTTGCTGAAAAGCTCAGACGGCGCCCATAGCGGGCACAATATTATTTTTTGGTAGCCAAATCTACCGTCACAAAAAAGGCAAGCAAATAGCATTTAGTCAATACTCTGCTAGCAGTTGTGAAAACAAGCGAACGCAACGGACGTGAAAAAAACCGTCTGTGGAGAGGCTTCGCTCTTCTGTAGGGCACGAGGGCAGAAGGATCAGCGATGCCCCACTCCAATTATTCGCCGACGGCCCATGCATGCCTGTGCATTGCCGCGACATGAGTCGCACTGCCCCGCTTAGGAGATGCGGATGTCCGACCGCAGAACTTCCTGCGAAGTTTTGGATTTCCTGCTGGCCAGCGGTCACACGAACGCCGGCGAACAACATCCGTCTCAGCATGCATGATCTCTCATTCCGAAAAACTCGGCGCCGATGAATTCAGTGATATCACGCCGCGTGTGATGTCACACGTTCCGGTTCTGAATTCCCATTGCACAGCGGCGGAAGGAGGCGGGGCCTAGCTGCAGTATGACATCACTCTGCATCGACCTTGTACCGAACCAGCGACATGCATCGCAGTTTCATATGCTCCTGGGTCCACATTAATGCGATACGTGCACTTTCCAGACATCTCCGAACATTTGCGCCGCCGGATGTTTCATGTCGTACTATGAAAACCATCTATTTGGTTTCCAGTACCGAAATAATCCCTCCAAGGTATTAATACACGTGTGACGTCGGAAGTGATGACGTCACTGCCGCGGCGAGCGTCCGGCGCTCCCATTGGTCGACGGTCGGCTCGATAGCGCCCATTCATGCCGCGTATAGTGGAGTAAGCGGGCGACGGCTAGCTCAGTTGGCTGTGGCGGTTCGTCGGCGACGGTACCGTCCTGTCGCGTCCTCAGCCCGCACCGCGGCCCGTCCGACCTGACCGCCGGCCCGCTGGCAGGTGCCTCCTCCAACCCGGCCAAGATGATCATGGACGGCGGCGAGCTGGTGGCGGCGCCTAGTCTGGCCGACACGCACTTCAGCCTGCTCGGCTTCGACAGCTACAAGGAGCCGTTCTCGCCGTCGCCGAGCCCCGGCCACCTGGGCGGCGTCGAGCAGGAGAGCCTCAACACGCCGGCCACGGCCGGCTCCGACATACCGTCCTTCTTCAGCAGCTTCCCGACAATCACCCCAGGTGAGCGCGGCGCGTCCGGACGATGCCGTCTGCGCGCGTGTTTGTCGTTTAATCGAGGCTACCCTTGCATAAAAAGTAAGCCATTGTAGCTCTTACTTTCTGCAACTGACAGCTGGAGTTGTGCTTAAAGGGTGTTTATTTTATTTTGCTTCGCCTTTATTTATTGATTTTCATTTACCGAATCCAGATCACCTGCATTCTTTATGTTTTGCACTTCTTTCCACTTCTTGTTGTTGCTTGTCAAATTTATACATTCACACACACACACACACATATACATACATATATACATATATGTATATATATATATACAAGTGGATTCCCAGACAAAGCTTAAAGTCCTAGTGGATGGGCGTCCACGATAAGCGTTATGGAATAGATTCTGTTCTCTCTATGCGCACTGTTCTTACAAAATGATGCTCACGTTGTCATTTCCAAATCCTGCTTCTTTACATAGACTAGGGTTGTAATCATGGACGAAGGAAAGCAGGAGCAGGTGGTACATGTGTAGTGGAATTTGAGGTCACTTCCTTGCTTTGACAGTATTTTACAAAAACAAAGAACGGGGTATGGTGCCCCTAGCTTCCACCGCTTCCACTTCTATGACTATACATATTAAATATTTACGCCATTGCTTATATTGCTTTGTCAGTGTTTTACCGCAGCCAAGAATGGGGTGTCGGCTGCCTAGTTTCCACTGTTTTCCCATCCATGACTACATATATTACATGAATGCGTGCAACCATGTGGTATTATGTAAGTTCTAACACAGGTGTATGCCGTTCGACCGCATTATCAAGGCATGTGCAGTTATTCCATTCCCAATGGGCCAACATAACTCTCCGCCCTGACACGGTGCTGCATGCGCGGTTCCACTGGCCTGCTGTCCGGCCTTTGCCGTCGATGGCATCGACGTCGACCGGCATCAAAAATCGAACTTCCGGTGCGTGCCGTAGCTGCGCCCCCTCCCAAAACACGTAAACAAACCATTTCGCCCCGTTCCCGCTCCCTCCCCCCCCTCCCTCACACGTGGCCTGCACGGGTTTCGCGGTCGGCGCGGCGCGGGGGTCGACCGCGCGCCTCCCCCCCGCCGCCGTCGGCCGCGGTGCGTTACGTCGACGTCGATCGGCGCGTGCCGACTGCGACTCCAGGTGGCCCCGCGTGACGTCACGGGCGGTACCACGTGACCGGCCGGCCGCCGCGGGACCCATCGATCGGCGCCCGGTCCCCGACGGCATCGGCGCCGGCGCGACAGGTGCAGCTTCGTCAACGCCAACGGCGGCGGCGGCGTTGACGAAAGGCCGCCGGCAGTTGACAGACCGGTCGGGGACTCGGGGTCGGCGGGCCGCCTGGACGAGTCGAGCCCTTGTCACGAAACTTTGACTGGGCTGGAAGGCGCAGCCATTGGGCTTATGCGACTTCAAGGCGAGATGCGCTCGGTGAAATCGCCAGTCGTCGGCCAGCCGCGATCCGCCCTCGCGTACTTCCTCTCTCGCTCGCTTGTTTCGCCCTCGCCCGAACGCTCCGCCGCCACCGTCGAGCGAACTGAGCCTGGTCGCCGGTCAGTCTGCGGTGGCCGCACGGCACGCGCCGTCCGTCCGGCCGGGCCCTGTATGGTCAAGTCATCCGGCCATACGACGTCATACTTTATGACGCGCCGCCGGTCACGCGCCTCATGGCAATGGTTCAACTATGTGATGACGTCACTGCTGACCTCACGGGATGACATCATACATCCGCGCGCTGATTGGCCAGGCGATGATGTCAGAGAGAGCGCGCGGGTTGCCGGACGGCCTTGGGCGGCGCTGGGTTGCCGGGCGGCCACCTGTTTGCAAAGCGGCCAATAACGTCATGAGCTCGCCAAATATGTGCAAAACTGCGGCGCCGGGCGGCGTGTTTCCGGGCGTGCGGCCGCCGTGCGCGCGCGGTGGCCGCGGACACACGCCGGAGCGGCGCACACGGCGCGTTTTCTGCCAGCATGGCGCGCCGGCTGGCTCTAATGATCGTTCACCTCGTGTGCGGCTGTCTGCGTGCGTGCGCGCGCCTGTCGCTGGTGTGTTTGTCGGGCGGCGCGAGGCGCCGCGTGAGGCGCCGGCGACGCCGAATCGAAACGGACATGCACGCGCGCGAAAACAAACAGTTCCATCACCGCGGTCTGCCATTAGCGTGTCGCGTCGCGCCGCGGCGCGCCGCGCTGCACGGCCCCGCCGCCGTCACCACGCCGCACCGTAATCGCCGGCTATTAAATTGATCGTTTGTCGCCGGCGGTTTTTACGCGGTGTTTTAACGTCGGCCGGCGCCGGCTATAAATCCACATCTGCCCATCTGCAACACTTCATTTATAATCGACGGGTAAAAAGCGCGCCGCCGTGCCTGCGCAGCGCGCGCCGCCACGCCGGCCACGGACCGGACGCACCGCGCCGGCCGCGGAACAGCTGACCGCGGCGCTCGGTGCGGCCGCGCGCCGCCCGGGCCATCGGCTTTAGTCTTGACCGTGATCGTCGGCGGCGTCGGCCGCACGCGCGCCGATCGATGCGGTGACGTCACGCCGCCCGCCGCCGCGGCCAATCTATATGGAGACGGGATGGAAATAGCGCGCTGCTTTTAGGGCGGCGTAGCGCCGAGCCGCGCGCGCCGGCCGCCGGCCTCGTCGGAACCGACGCTCGGGCCGCCGGCTGTTTTCAGATCCGGCTAAATCCGGCCCGCCCGAGATGGCGGCGCCATATTTTTAGCCGCTGCGCGCTGGCCGGTGGCGGCAGGCATTGTCGGGCGTCCCCATGTCGCCGGCCGGGCGCGGCCGCGCGTCGGCGGCCAGGTAAACATTGCAGGGCGCGGGGAAAACCGGCGGTCCGACGCGCCGGCCGGCGGCGCGCTCGCTGCGCAGATCCGCGCCATATGGCGGCCGGCGCCTGCGCCCTCCCGCGCCCCTGAGGTCAATTCACCGGCCAGACGGCGACGACAGCGTGATGTCACGGCGCGGCGAAAAACGCGCCGCGGCAGACGCGGCGCAGATAGCCGGCTTTTTGCCGCCGCTGATTGAAGGCGCGACAGAGCGGCCGAGATCGACGTCGTCCGTCGCGGCGGCGGCCGGCCGTGTCCGGTCGTGTCCGCGCTGATCGGACAGCGGGCAGGGTTACCGCCAGCCGACCTCGGCCGCGCCGCGCGGCCCGGCGCGCGGACGGCCTCACAGTGACACCTGGCGGCCGCCCGGTGCCGCGCTGAGCTTCGCGAGGCGACCGTCAGTGGGTGGAGTGTGGAAACATTTTCCGGAACGGAAACAATTAAAAGCGCCCTTAAGTAACGTCGTGATTGTCAGTAAGGATAACACACCAGCAGGAGCTTCACTCAGTCCCAACAAATCAGACACAACAAGGGTTCTTCCTCTCATTATCCACATCTCCCGTACCCTCCTCATTGCTGCCCAGACCCAGCTTAAAGCCAGCATTGCTGCTCTCATTCCGCTGTCGTTCACCAGCCGTAAACTGACAGTCGCCGTCTCTCGTTGCAGCGGACGTGACCGCGTCCGTGGTCGGCAGTCCCGCGGCCAGCTGCAGCAGCGTGGAGGAGCGCCCGGAGACGAGCAGCCCGTCGCCGGCGCCGTCGCACGCGTCGTCGTCGCGGCCCGCGGCGGCCGCGTCGACCAGCCCGCGCGCCATGTTCCCGTCTCACCAGCCGCCGCAGTCGGGCGCGCCCGGCGCCGACCAGCAGCGGCTGAGCTACCGCGCCGCCTTCACGTCGGCGCCGGGCGCCGAGCAGCAGCCGGCGCCGGCCGCGCCCGGCGCGCCGTCCGCCGCGCTCGGGTCGTGGCTCTTCACGCCGCTGTTCTCGCTGTTCGGCCAGCAGCAGACGGCCGAGCAGCAGGTGGCCAGCCAGCAGGCGCTGTTCCAGCAGCAGCAGCATCACCAGCAGCAGCAGCAGCTGCTCGGGCAGCAGCAGCAGCAACAGCAGCAGCAGCAACAACAACAGCAGCAGCAACAGCAGCAGCAGCAGCAGCAGTTCGAGCTCTGCAACAGGGAAGCGTTCGCCGGTGCCAGCTCGTCGGACATGCTGTTCGATCCGAGCGGCAGCTATTCCCTGAAGCCGACACCCGGCTTCGGCGGCTGCGGCGCCGCCGTGACGTCGGCGGCCGTGACGTCGTCGCTGCCGACGCCGCAGCAGTGGCCAGCGCCGGCGTTCGGCGCCGGCCTCGACTACGGCCTGGCGGCGGCCGGCGGCGCGGCGGCCGGCCCGTCCGGCGTGCCGGCCGTCGTGCCCAAGCAGGAGCCGTTCAGCGGCGAGGCGGGCGCGCAGCTGGCCGAGTACAGCCCCTCCACCAGCAAGGGCCACGAAATCCTCTCAAACGTGTACCAGCAGCTGCCGCTGCCACTCAAGCTGCTGCCCGTCAAGCAGCGCAAGTACCCGAACCGGCCGAGCAAGACGCCCGTGCACGAGCGGCCGTACGCCTGCCCCGTGGAGGCGTGCGACCGGCGCTTCTCGCGCTCTGACGAGCTCACGCGTCACATCCGCATCCACACCGGCCAGAAGCCATTCCAGTGTCGCATCTGCATGCGCTCGTTTTCGCGCTCCGACCACCTGACCACGCACATTCGGACGCACACCGGCGAGAAGCCGTTCTCGTGCGAGGTGTGCGGCCGCAAGTTCGCCCGCTCCGACGAGAAGAAACGCCATGCCAAGGTGCACACCAAGCAGAAGCTCAAGAAGGAGCCGCGCGCCGGCGGCGGCGGCGGCAACGGCGCGCCCGGCGGCGCGGCCCGCGGCCTGCTCTCGCACACGATGACGTCACAAGACCCGGTCGTCAGCCGGTCGCCGTTGTGAGGCGGCGGCCGGCGGCGACGCCGCCATCATGCTAGTCCGACACCCGCGTCGTTTTGTGATATTTGACGGTGGAGCGCTCTCGCGGGCGCGCGCATACCTGGCAGTACAAAGAGCCGGTGACGGGCCGACCAGCAGGTAGTAATACTATGACGTCAGCTTTAACTTGGCACCGCCCCGCGCGCCGGCAGGGTGGCGAATCTCAGCCCACGTCCCACCGGTCCACAGGGTTCGTTTGTTCCAGGCATTAAAAACGGCGCGCGCGTCATCGCACATTTCCGAGCGCAGGGGCGCAGCCGGCCGTCGAGTCGAGACGTCACGTTCCGAGCGGTGGCGTGGGCCACGGCTCTGTCAGTTTTCCCGAAGCGGCGACTGCGGGTGCGGGCGTCGGTCGGCGCCGCGGCGGACGGCGGCCGTTTGGTCAGGTGGGGCGGGACCGGCTGCACCCCTCCCTCCTCGAGACCTGGTGGCTCTCAACGCGGTATCACCGCCGATTCCAAACGCCGGACATCATATATAAACTCGTTGTTCACGCGCTATCATGATTGTTGATGTATCTTGTTACTGTTCTTATATAAATGCTTTTTGCTTCTATGTGACCTGAGGTGGCAAGTGCCGACTTTTGTGGACCGTGGCTGGATAGGCCCTCGCCGTTCGCGGCGGGGGAGCGCATGTATTGTGAGGACCGAGGGGCAGTATCTACGGTATGAACTGGTAGAAATTAACCCAAACGAAGAGAACTGTCATCGTATTGAGGTGTAACCACGTAACACCACCAGTATTGACATCACGGACTAGGTGGAAACATGTTTAGTTCATAGTAATTTATTTTTGCTGCTATGTCTTGATGTGGTGTAAAATATGTTACATGACTAATACATTTTAATGACTATTCACGCAGTTTACGTGCTTAAAGTCCATTTCTGAATGGAAGTCTGAGACGTCCGCGAAGCGTTAACACTGGAGAGATCTTCAGACAGACCTAAGGGAGCTAGGGTAATCGGTCCCAGCCTCCAAGGTACGCAACGTCCAAAATGGGCGATGAGCTCAACAAGAAAGCGCGAGACTATCTTGTACCAGTTCGTATCATACATATCGCATATATCATAGCCCTCTCACTCCAAAAAAGAAGATCTCGGAGTTTCTGCATTCGAACAGTGATATGTCTGAGACAAGCAGATGTTCTAGAAACCACTGGTCACGTTCACAATCGCAAAAGGTCTGTATCAGTTTTGGGAGCCCAGACGACATTGCAACATTGCCGTGCACGCCTCGGCGCATTAAGGTTTGGACAACGTCGTGTCAGACAGCCTCAGCAACGAGCCAAAAGTTTGAGCGGTTAAGAGGGTTTTGATGCATTTTCATAGAAAATTTATAATTCTAACATTACAAGAAATGTTTCATTTTTAACATGTCTTTGAGCTGAGACGGCCAAGTTGTAGCCTGTAGTTCTACAGATCGATTTATAGGATGCATTATGTCTCAAAACTGTACACTTACAAAGTTTTCAAGCAATATCCTCGGTTTTCCTCTAAGTCCTACTCAGCTGAGTCTCTTTTCAGTTGTTCGTGACGTCACGAGTGGGCGCGGGCCAATAACGTTTGCAGACTTCGCGTGATATCATCGGTGACTACCATACACAGTCCTTATTCGATTAACCTCTATTCTGAGCATGCGTTTCAGAAAAATGGATGCTGCAAATGTCGTCAGTGGCATTTTTCAGACCAACCAAGTCTATTCATGAGAGGCTGACAAAGGTCGAACATTCCCGTTAAATCCTACAACTTCGGGACATCATCCTCCACGTTTCCCTCTCCACAGAAAAGCCCAGGAGTTCAGCGTCACCACCACCGGCGCAGCCAAAGGGGGGGGGGACCCAGGCTTCCCATTAGGCCCGCATTTCTTGCAAAAACCGTTGCATATCGTGTTTCCAGCGGCGGTTTTTGCATGATTTCAGGTCACACTGAGCTCCGGGCCCTTCCCTTAAGAAAATCCTGGCTGCGCCCTGGTCGCCACGGAACGACGACAGCCTGCCGCCGAGTTCAGCCCTGGTTCGGCGCTGCCCGGGCAGGCCGCCGGCAGGTCGCAGGGGTGAGGAGTGAGCGCTGACCGCCGGACCGCCGGGGAGGGGCGCCGACCGCGTCAGGGCACTGAGCGCCTGACCGCGGCTCCGGCCACGTCCGGGCTTCGCTGATGGACAGGCCGGCTTCAGCTGGCCCTTCAGAACCGTCAGCCGAGCGGACAGGCGCGTCAGGCCGGCCGCGGCCGCGCCACATCCGCCTCGGCGAGCCGTATCACCTTTTAGTCTTTGTGCCCGGTGAAGGTCACGGGCGCTGACCCCTGTCGCCCGTGCCTGCGGCGTGTCGCCGGCATGGGGGCCTTTGCACAAGACCCTTCGCTTGCTCAACCTGCCAGGTTTTGACGAGAATGTTGCGGGTTGGCGGCGGTGCAAAATGCCGGCATCATTTTGAACATGACAGTTGCTGTTCTTGCCGTTGTCGTGATGTTTATTGCCTTCATTTTGGGACATGTACATCTGCACAGCGTGGGATTGTAAAAAACTCACGGTAGCATTAGCTCTGGTATCTCTCCTACCTACCTCTCTTTCACACCAAGCACGTTGCCAGGATTTTCCTCAGGGGGTGGGGGGCAAATGTCAAATTTTGTCATGTGCCACAGCAGGGACGGCGGATTGCATTTTCGGCTGGGGGGGGCAAGCTCTGTCGGATCAACGGCCGACCTCATTTGGGTTACCTTCTTCTCCCATCCCGAAAAAACTGAACTTCGTTCTTTTTGTTATCGCCCAATTTTTCTTTTAATAAGCAAACCTTTTTTCCAGGTTTTGGCGCTAGTGCATAATTGTGTTCTCCAACATGCGTTGATTTTTCTGTTCAGGTCTGTACCCATTGCCATTCTTCATGTCTTTGACTTTGGGTATCCATCTTCAAAATGGCGAATGATACAAACTTCTGCTTGTTATGATGTTTGCGTTTACATCACGAATTGAACATTATTATGAAATGCATTTGTAAACGGTTGAAAGGCAATTCCTCCCACAACATTAAGTTATAACTCGACGCTTAGTAACAAAGCTTTTACAGACTATCATACGAGAACGAAATCATTATCTCAAGCACTTGCCAAAGCAGCTTTGCCTGTCCGCCACACACACATTGCTTAACAATGCCAGCGCCAAATCTCCCACATAATGGATTAGGGGCGTAGCCAGGATTCCGCCCAGGGGGAGGGCAAATCGGATCAAGGGGACCCTCGAAACCAATGGGAGCCCTCGCCAAGGGCGGATCCAAGATTTCGCTAAGGCGGGGAGGGAAGTGGAGGCAAATAGTCAGCGCGGGGCCCCCATTTTTTGCCCTCCAGGTATGGAAAATGATGTATTTCTGCTTTTTACGATATGAGGTGACCAAAAAATTCAAACGCGTCATCTTATTTGAGAAAATTCTGCGTTTTGTTTCCGAACAGAGTGCCTGAAATATGACAAAAACGGCGAGATTTTAGGCGGCTCCGTCCCTCCCTTCATTTGAAATGTCGTGTCTGTATCTGGTTCAGGAGCCCGTCTGTCCCCCCCCCCCTCCCAATCCCGTAGCTTCTGGATTTTTGTTAGTTTAGGTTAGTTTAGTCTAGTTTAGTTCAGTTTAGGTCAGCTTTGTTTAGGTTCCCTCTGCAATTACAGGAGCACTTTTGGTGGTCTCGGGGAGTCTGCCGTGCCAGGATCCTCTAGTGATCTCAGGTTCCTTTTACCAATTTACGTGTCCCGCGGGGCGTCTCAGGTGCTCCTTTGGAAGTTTCCCATCGAGTAGTTTCAGGGACGCTTAAACCGTCTCGGATTCCTTTTTGTTGTCCCTGAGACGTTTTTGCCGTCTAAGGAGCCCCTCAGCCACTAAAAAGGGCCCTGTATAAGCCTCTCTCTGCTGTGACAGGGGCGCCTTTTGCAATCGCCTAAGTCCTTTGGCCGTTTCACGATCAGTCTGGGCGTCTCAAGGTCTATAGTTTCAGGGGCCCCTCTGGTCGTCTCAGTGGCCCCTATTGCTAGACACTTTTAGTTAGCAGTCTCAAAAGTCCCTCTCTAGCAGTTTCAGTGGACCCCTGCGGCCCTGGATACCCCTCTTATCGTCTCTGGAAAACATTTTTTCCATCTCAGGACTCTCTGACAGTTACAAAAGACCTTTTAACAATTCCAGGGCCCCTGTGCAGTGTCATAGACCCTCTGAACGCCCCCGGTGGTCCCCATGGCCGTATCAGGGACCTTCCTCTGTTACATGAGGTATATCTGGCAGTCTTTTAGGACCCCTCTAGCCGTAACAGCCCTAGCCGTTTTGTTGGCGCTTCATGGGCCTCGCTGGCAGTCTCAGGGGGATCTTGCCCGTGCCAGGAGCCCACTTATTACATTTGGGGACCCTCTATCCGCCCAGCGCTCCCATAAAGTCCAAATACCGTTTCAGAGGCACTCTTATCGTCATTGTCTCGCAGGGGTCCTGGGACCTTTTTGGTGTCCTCAGGGGTCATCTGCGGTGTACAGGCCCATCTTGCCGTCCCAAAAACCACCTGACCTTCCCGGGGACCTTTGACAGCACCAAGAACCCCAAAGGTTTCAAAAAGGCCAATGTAGCCCATTTGTGGCTCCTCTCGAGACTGAGTAGGTTATCGACGAAGCCCCGTTCAGTGGGCCCCTCTGGCTGGCCAGGGTCTCCTTATGCCGTGCCAGGCACCATCTAAAGTTCTTTCCGTCTCAGGTGCCTCTCTGGCAATGTCTCATGGACGCTTTGCCGTGTTGGGGCCCCTTGAAGTCCCAGGGACCCTCGAGGAGTTTCAAGGGCCCTTCTTTCTATCTTAGGGGCCATCTTATCGTGTCAGGGTCTCATTAACCTTCCCGGAGGCCCTCTGACTACATCAAAAACCTTCAGCTTTTCATTCACAGGGGTGCCCTAGGGACTCAGTCCTCATCTTGGCCGTCTCAGGGGCCCTATGAGCCATCTGGCGGTCTCGGGAACACTCTGCCGTATTGGGACCCTGTTGTGATCTCAGAGGCCCTTTGGGAGCTTCAGGAACCTTCTATGTGTCTCAGAAGTCATCTAGCCCTCCAGGAGGCCTCTCTGACTACATCAAGAGCATGTCAGGCTTTTATGGCGACCCCGTGAAGCTCATACGGGGCCCCTTCGGGCCTCATTTTAAGTCTGACAGGGGCCCCTTCTCAGTCCTCAGGGAGGAGGGGGCGGCCACCCCAATTGTTCTCCCTTTGGATCCGCGCCTGGCCCTCGCAATGTGTGGGACCCCAAGTGGTTAAAATTATTGTCGGTTTGTAAAGGTATCTCGCTGAAGTGTAAACGGGCCCATGTTCACCTGTAAAGATGTTCCTGGCGATCTGGCGGGTGCCTGTTACAGGTCGGCAGGGGCATCTGTACAGGAAAGCAGGGGCTCCTGAACAATGGTTTAGGGGTACCTGTTGGCCAGGGTGCCACTGCCTATCTGTAGAGGGCATTCTATCTGTCTGTTAAGGCCCCGTGTCGACCTCTGGAGGCAGGGGCAGGGCCCTATTTCCAGACCGAAAGGAGGTCCCTTCAGAGGCTGGCAGGGGTCCTTTATGGGTCTACAGGCGGCCCTCCTGAAACAAGCTGTGAATTCCCCTACAAGCTAGCAGGGGCCTCTAAACGCTCATTCAGACCACAGGCCTCTCTTCATAGCACAAAGCCTTCTTGTATATTCGGAGTACGTTTTCTTCCGGTTCGTACATCGATTTTTTCTTTTTTTTTAATAGCGTAAGGCTGATTTCTCACGATTTTGCTTGGTGCAGTGACCGAAATTTCTGGGGGGCGAAAACATAGTTTTGCCCCCCCAGCCTGACGGCTGGGGGGCGGCCGCCCCTCCTGCCCCCCCCTTTTCCGCCGTCGCTGTGCCACAAGCATATGACGAAATGTACAAGAAAAGCCAGCAATTTTAGGCAGTTTGTCTCATATCTAATGCACAGGAAAACATATAATGTTTGTTTTTAAAACATATATATGATCACTATTACGCATTCATGCGAAATCGCCATCTATCTAGTGTAGACCCCTTGGCTACACATGGGGGGCATGGCCCCATGCCCCCCCCGCTACGTCCCTGTTTTACACACATGCATGCACTGTATACTGGTCCTTTTAACCACATGCGACTCGTAACTGAGCAAGTGCCAGCATTGAACAAAACTACTGAGCCGCTTTACACAAGGGAAATATTAGACCCATTTGGGTTTTATGAACCAAACATACATGTTTTTGGAGTCGGACAACACCTGTAATTCGGGCTGCTTGGGCAAATACGTTCTGCTGGAACCATTTTTACGCACAATAGTTTGCATTGGAAGATCCAATGAGCGTGATTGTCATCCGAGCGCCTTCAGGCTTGGCTCCTTCCTGCAAAACCGGTTCATGTGAACCCATCACCTCCAAACGGTACAAAAAAAAACAGGTTCACTTAAGCATGCCTTTCAACGAATCATCTCGTGTCACATCATGTTAGCTCACCTTACATCGGTGAGGCCTTCCTCTGTGTCAAAAAAGCTGTTCAGCCCAGCAAGAAGTTGAGATCATTCGAGGAGATACTGCGCGCACACCAAAAAACGTTTGCTTAGAGTCCGCCATCTTGCATGTGTGTCGCGGGCGGCAGTCCCGTGGTTTCCGTGATTCGAGAAGCTGTGACCGTGGTTTTTGTTTAGTTGAAGAAACCTGTGTCATGGTCAGACATGTATCCAAAACTGTCCTAAAGGGGGAGAGCAAATGTCAAATTTTGCCATATGCCGCTGGTATATGACGAAATTTATGGGAAAAAGCAGCAATTTTATGTAACTGACCTCGCATTTAACTCCTAGGAATGCATATAATGTTTGCTTTTGCAACATATACATATGGTCACTATTCCGTATTCGTGAGAAATCGCTATGTATCTTGTGCAGACTGTTTGGCCCAGGGGAGGCCATGGTCCCCATTGCCAGGCCTGGGGACCATGGTGATAGGGAGCGGATATTGTGTATCTGCTCGCCTTGACATCCGGATCACGAGATGTGCCCCGAGGCATTTTCAGGGTCTGGCGTAACACTGGTATGTTCTGAGCGGCGTAGCACCAAGAGAAATGTTAAAAATATTGTCGGCTTATATATTTTCGAGATCACAAAGATTTGTACAATGCAGCGACAAAAAAAAAATCACCCAGGTCAGTTTTGAAAAAAGTAATTGTGACTAGGTCAAAGGTTAACGTGTCACCTTTGCTTAATTTCCGTTATTCAATTTTTATTCCGCAAATAATACGTCTGGCACTTTGTCGTTTCACAGCAAAAATAATATCCGAAGGTACAAGTGTCCGAATGGCCTCCACCTTTCATTCATTTTGGGCATTTGGACGTCACCGAAAGGACGGATCTCCAAGGCGAATTTCACACACCCTCCCAGGTTTTGCTCAAAATTGGTGCATTGGGTTGTTCCGAGCCCTGATTTCAATTCTCAGGCTTATAAATTGTTAAAGGCAAGAGATCACTGGACCGCAGGTCGTTAAAAATGTGAGGTCAAAACCGACGACCAAATACGCATGCCACTATATCTCTGTGATAAAAAAAGTTAAAAGGACAGAACTTTGTGTCATTAGAAAGATAAGAAACCAAGGTTCCTCTAAAAGCTGACCTCCTTAGGTCAAATTTCTCATTTGACATGAAGTCCCTGATAGATTTGGAACCGCGAAACAAACAGTCGTATTACCCGTCATGGGAGGAAGCTATTGGCATCCGTTTGCAATACTCGAGGTCAGCCGATGGCTTCCCAGGTCAGGCCAGTGGTCCAAAACTGGTGAAAATCGCGATGTGTTTTGTTTTGAGGACCACAGAACAAAACGTTTTAAAGTTAGTGCAACAGAAAAAGAAGCACAGGACTCATTGAGGTCTTGCAAATGTAACGGTACCATTCATTGCTGCTTTCTGTTATTTGTTAAGGTCAAGGCTTGCCTGTTTCGATTTTCTTGGAATCACATAAAAATGGGTTTCATTACTGGAGACATACTGACGACTTTTAATTTTGGAACTACTTGGGGGCAACGGGGGTCATACAGGTATCAGGTCAGGCCAATAACCCGGAATTGGTGAAAATCGTGAGGTGCTTTGCTTTGTGTTTTCAGGGTCACAGAACAGCGCATTTCAAAGTTAGTACAACAGGAAAAAAGCATCGGAAAGTCTTTCAAATATAACAGCTACCTTCATGGTTACTTCTGGTCATTGGCACAGGTCAGGTCAGGTCAAAATCCTGTGACCGCCTGGAATGGCATGAAGAACGTCATAATCTTCTGGCTGCTATTCAATAAATATGAGTGAGTCGGAATAACTTAAAACGGGTGCCAAATTTGAAGTCGGCGCCACAAAATACCCCAGTCGACCCTTTGTGAAAAAGGTCATCCTAGGTCATCCGAGGTCAATGACTTTGGGTGACCTTAAAAGGGTTGCGAACTTAGTCGAAGCCATGGGTGAGGTCTGCTCACACGTAGTTTGGCCTCACATTGAGTGTCATTTGCTTTGGTAAATTTGTAATTTCCCAACAATGCGGACAAAATTAGCTTTGCAGAGGCCCAGAAATGACGTCATAAGTCAATGACCTGACATGATCCGGACTTGATTTGTTTCAAAATACCCGCAACGAATGTCCACGAGGGTAGTGGAAACTTCTGTGCTCTATCCTGCCCCGTGTTTCTGTGGTCCCGGAAGACCCGAGGAGGGTACATCACCCCCCCCCCTCCATACACTGGAGAAGGCTAACAAAGGCGAGCATCCCCTAGTCACTGCGTATTCCGTAGATAATCTCAGGCATCGCCTTAGACAGACCACCACTCCTTGGTGGTCTGTCCTTTTGATGACGTCCGAAAGCAAAAATGAGTGAAAAGTGCCAAGCTTTGAGCCATGAGATCATTTGGACACCAGCAACCTGGGATATTATTTTTGTTGTGGGAAGGCAACATGCCAAGCGTATTATCTGCAGAATAGAATATTGACAACGGAAATTATGCAAAGGTGATACGTTGACCTGACCCTAAGCTGATACGTTGTCAACAGGTCATTTTTTTCGAAACTGACCTAGATGAATGTTTTTTATTTCTGTAGGACGGATCTATGTAATCTCAAAGGTATATGCGCGGATAATATTTTGCGCATTTTTCTTGGTGCGACGGCACTCAGAACACACCAGTGTTACGTCAAGTCCCGAAAACGCCTCGAGGCAAATCATGTGATCTGTAGGTTAGAAATAGCTGATGTTACGCCAGGCGGATTCCACGCACTGGATAATCTCTGGTACCAATTTTCAACAAAGTCTGAAACATGAGAATATTAAATCGTCCCCTTATTGCTGCGCTAGGTGTGAGACCGTACTAGCTATCACAATGCAGTCACTGATCCCTCTTTTTCTGGCACCTGAATCCGCCTGTGAGCACTTTCAGTGTTTACATAAAATGACATGTGACAAGTACGGAAATGTTTTCTTGACAAACTTAATTTCACCAGATTCAGAAAACATGACAAGAGCTTTACATTTTCAGCCAAAGTTACCCCTTTTACTTACATTGGTTACGCTTATGATGCTATTAATTCAAACGCGATATTCTTATCATTTTAAAATACGAACCTTAGGTACAATACAAAATAATATTCACAGTATGTTTGGATATGATAGCCAGTTACCAATAGCTCACCATCTAGAAAGGCACCCACTTTTCTTATAATCGGATTCTTTATGGGAATTTGTCATGTGTACAAAATATGACATGAGACACACATCGGAATGTTTTCCGAACACAAGTAAGCTTGTCAGACTCAACATGTGTTGTAGAATAAATTAACATTCTTCTAAAACATGTGTCCCTTTTTATGTGCCCTGGCTACGCTTATGAGTTTTGAAAACCGACCTCTTCCTAACATAAATGATCAGAGGCACGGGAACTCCTCTTCAGCTGGAGGGGGGTCGAGGAGCATGTTGGGTCAATTCTTTCCAGTCAACGCCCTTAGGATCAATGTCAAATTTTAAAAACGTTGGGGGCTGTACCCCCTCTGGCCCCATGGCTCTTGCGCCTATCTATATGGTACTTAACATCATTCTATCCATTGTCGGTAGAATGACGTAAAGCAGAACAAAATCGGTCGCAAAATGTGGTCAGAAAGCTCGCAAGAGGAACTCCTATTTCGTACCTCACTTTGACCTCCTATCACATTTTCAAAATATTCAATACTTCATTGTTTTAGAAATGTAGAATCGCTACAGGCTATCAGACGCCGTTTTCTGCTGGGAAATCGGACCTATAGCGACAGACGGCTGGGGGCAGAATATGTCCCCTCCCTCAGCACGGAATTTTATTCGATATCGCCTGTCGTGTTTTTATACCCGCGATCACCTGAGAATGTCAGAAAACATCCTTGCTATTTCAGGATCTAACCGTCAGATCTGAACCAGTCCACCACCAATCGATGGTCCTGAGTCTTGCGATTCAGAAAATACTTTGTTAGCCCTGGTCACTTGACTGCTGACGTCGCAGGTCACGTAAAACGCGTAACACGACTTCGGAAAAAATGACATCGGTTTGTACCTCATATCATCAGTAATAGTTGTCTTACTGCCTTCAGTTGGTATCAAACGAAAAGTCACGATCTCCTGCATCCAATGCATGCCAAAATGTTAAAAATGTCAGGTCAGGGTCAACCTAGGCCAGGAAAAATACTGGTCCTGCTTTACATGTCAAAGATCGATACTTACTCGCAGCCATTTTGATCTACGTGGCAAAAAGAATAAAAATGAAACCTTTTCATGACCAGTTTTGCATTATCTTCGTTTAATCCAGTCAAGGCCAGTCCAAGGTCAGGTCAGATAAGGTTGTATGACTCTTCCTGACAAAGAGCAAACATTACCCGCTGCGATTCTTAACAGCGTCAAGTACAGAACTGAAGTGACATTTCGTGATAATGAAATATGTTCTGTCTGCTCTTTAGCGGGTCAAGATCAAGCCAGGTCAGGACAAATATTCATTTTCCTTTTTCTGACTAGGAACAATCATTGCTGTCTGCTGCCACTGAACGATCTTCCACAGATAATGCTTTATTTCATTTCGTTTTGACATCTACCCATGACGTTACCTTAATTGACATGATCTCTTGCTGCATTCGGCGAATTTTACTAACAAGTGCATATAGATTGGCTTGTCTGGCTTGAACGATGGGGAAAGTCAGCGGCAACATTTTCTGTCAACCACAATGCGAATCAGTCCAATCGCCATTATGCATGTGACCTGTGATGACCTCTTATGTTGACATGTCACGGCTGTACGCTCTTTTGGGGGCCGCTTCCTATGCAGATTCAAATAATCCATGCCTTATACTCGCAAATATTGTCCAAAAAGACTACGCATGTTCGCGCCATCGCCTGAACATGCAAAAACAAGCGTGGAAGGGTTTATTTATGACGTCATATCTCCAAGACCTGACCGAACATGAAAATGGTTTTGATACCAAAATATGTAGAATTGATTGTTAAACAGATACTGAAAATTTCGTAGGGCTGACTCCAACGGTTCAGAAGTTACTCAAGGAAATCCGACGGGGTGCCCTGTTTGACAACTCCCAGACGGTGCCGGGTTAATCCCGATTCACAGGTGAAGGAATAACACATGCAGTCATCTACCCATACAAATAGCACTCATGCCCATACGGGCAAGAAGCTTGAAGCTTGGATATACACCCCGATGTTCCTCACGTTGTTTGCACGTGTAATGGTATCCCTTGGCCCGTAACCTGTGGCCAGGTCACGCGTCATACCGAATTTTCAGATCGGCAAACGAGCACAGTTCTTTGTTTAAGAGCCTTGGAATATTTATTGGTAACCCTATGTGCCTCGGAGGCATTAATATGCGGTAAGAACTTACTTGCCAAGGGTGACCCGATTCCATTTGACCCAGGGTGAGCTGTTTCAAGCTTTTTAAATAATATGATTGTTTTCAATGAGAGCACACGTTGTATGGCCACTATTGATAAGAGCTACATCCATGCCTTCCTTCTATATGGTTTGCACTGTCACAGTCCTTGTATGTTCATCGCCAGAATGGAACTCCTTGCCATCGCAGAAATGACTTAATAAATAAATAAGCAAATCAAAATAAAACTAATGGTAAAAAATAGTTCTCGAGATCTTGGGGTTCTCATAACCGCTTCCCTCCGGCCCGGCGAAGGTGGGTCCGGAGACCGGTCCGGTGAGGGTTAAGAGTAGGGGTCAACTAAAGGTAAACGTACTCCCTCCATACACAAAAACTCGACGCGTTTTCACGGAATAGGCGATAAAGTCAGTGTGTCACTGTAGTGTTTGTCATGACTCGCAGCTGTCTGTAAAGCTCAGAAAGCTGTGCGTCGCGTTTGGGACCTTTGTCCAGAAAGCTAACCTTGGTAAAGACGACGGGACAAAGATGCCCGCTGAGGCCATGAGCCTGATGTGACGTCTCGGGCTGTGTCGCCTCGAGCCTGAGCGGGGTAGGGAAGGAGAGTCCTTGTCGTCGAAATTGCAGCTTGAAGGAATGAAGATGGGGCCTTATTGTCATGTTTTTTGAACGTGGCCGAACTGACTGGAATGACCGGTATGACGAAATGGGATCGCAGGAGTGCACATTTAGTCTCAATCAGCTGTGGTGGCATGTGCAGTTTGTGCTGCATAGAAAGCATGGTTCCGACCAGGGGCGCAGCCAGGATTTTCTTAACCCGCGCAGTGGAAAGGAGTTTCGCGCTAACACGCACTGGAAGGGGGGCACATAAGTGGCCCCCTTCGATCTCGGAAACGGAAAGAGCTAGAGACATGACATTTTTTGGACAGGGTAGGGCTATAATGATTTACATTGTGTGCAATTATTATGATCCTAGGTCAATGTCTTCAAGGTCAAATGGTGTCAAAAATGTCAACTTTGGGCACTTTCTCTGCCCGTATAGGTCATTCAGTACAACTTTTCGAACGAAACGGGAAAAGGGTGTTTGTTTGAGCGTTAAAACGTGGAGTACAACTTCCATTCATTTGATGTCTTGACTGAGGATCTCGGGCTGTGGTCATGTCAGGTCATTGACCTGTGCCGTCATTTTTCCATTTTTTGCAGACGAGATTTCGAGCAACACGGGATAGTTTGGGTGTAAATGAGGGCGCTACACGCACCTTTTGACATATTTTCAGCGAAGGTTGCAAACTTCGGTACATTTGATCACTTCTAGCGTTTATATTGGTGTACGTACGCAGATCTATATGTGTATGTACATATAAGTATTGATACGCCAAACTTGTCTTTATTCGGGTCTTGGAATACATATTTCGTACAAATCGACATATTGCAAAGCAAATCTGGACCAGGTCACAAAATAGTTACTTGGCTTGACTATACCGACCTTTGATAACCTTGACCTGCACTGGCCCTGCTATATATAAGCGTATTCATGTGCGCACACGTGTTTTTATTAGGGTTTTCAAATGCATATTTCATACCCACTGGCATGTCGCGAAGCAAATCTGGACCAAGTCACAAAATATTTGACCTTAGCCTTTGATGAGCTTGACCGTCACTGACACTGGTATAGGTAAGCGTATCAGAGTGCGCACACGTGTTTTTATTAGGGCCTCTGGGTGCATATTTCATATAAACCGACATGCTGCAAAGCAAATCTGGATCAGTTCACAAACCGGTTGACCTTGACCTTTGATGACCTTGACCCTTATTGACCCTTGCTTTGGTCTTGTTACATCCGTCACTTATGCCCGAATGACGTCACCTGATTGTGTTCAAGCAGTAATCTTGGGTAGAACGTTAGTCCTTTCAGAAATTTTCCATTTGTCAGCGACAACCGTTACTTTGTTGAGTTGTTGAGCGGAAACAGATCTACCTATGATTTGCCAGTCCGGAACATTTCGTAACACCGGAGACTGGAAACACAGCCATTCGTGGGAACATTTCATGTATAAGATACCGTGGCCGCATAGGGAGTGTCATCTTGCGAAAATGACTGGTGTCTCCTCGAAATGCTGACGGACAGCCTAACCTTCCTTAAATTCATACTTGCGTGCGGTTTTCACCCGATTTATCTTGGCTCATTTGTTTGCTTCCCGAAAGACAAGAATAAAAATAAAACAAAGGGAAACAAACAACACAAAGGAAACGAAACAAAACGAACGGTACAGACAGAGCAAAATAGGGAATAAAAAACATGGAATTTATGTTCTATTCATCTGACAACTTTTGGGTCAGGAGCGCGGATCTCAAAGGAAACCTTGGTAACACCGATCGCAACTCCAAAGCCGGTTGCCAGGCAACCATTCTCAGCACAGCGAACGTAATGAGGTCTCGTTTCTTGTCGTAATGATTCCCAGAACGTTCATGGCATCAGCATCCCTATTTATCCGCTTTGTCCCCAGTTCCAGGCCTTTCCTAAGAGACCTTTCCGGCCTGTGAGTCGTTCCGTTTGTCTGCAGTGGCCTCTGCTGTGCTCGGAAGGCATGAGGGACCGTCACTAGATCGTGAACCTCCTTTCCAAGCCAGAAGTCTTGCCTGTAATATCGGAGTACGTTCGGCACTCGGTGGGGCTGCAGCTGACGGTGGGTGAGAGTTCTGGAACACGACACAAACTGCACTGGTGTTTCTTAATGGTTACCTGGGGAACGCTTCGCTCCATTTTTGCTGCATTAACCAGTGCAGTCATGGGCGTCACATGACAAGAAACCCATAAAAAAACACCGACGTACTTCCTAAGTTGCAGCCCTTGGCCAGGTGCCTTCTGGAGATTCTCTATTGGAGAAAGATTCAAGGGAACTTGGCAGCCAGGGATGTTCTGACAGCCAACGGAAGCCCTGGGGTTAATGACATGTTTTTTTTCGAAAAGAAACTCTTCACCACTATATCTCAAGACACGTCATAGTTGTTTTCGCTCGCAAAACACATTATGGGACAAACATGTTGTGATCCAAAGATGTATTGCCCCTATCGATGGGCCATTATTACCTCGTGGGTTTCCGCTCATCGCTGGAATACCCCAACCTTACCAAACTACACCTCTTTAGCACAGTCTACTACATTTTTTCCTCTTGGGCCTTTGACCCCTGGGTCTTCCGCTGTGTTAACGGAGGGAGTATGCCCATTGACACTGCCCCGCGTGAAAGTACGGCTGGGGCAGACGAACCCTTTGACATTAAAATGTCGTTGGCTGACGGCGAAACTTGAGCAGGGAACTTGGGCGTTTTAAAGGGCTCTTTCCATGCAATGTCCATAGGCGTCGTATTAAATGCCAAGAACTGGGAAGGCCTTCGTGCCCCTCTCCCCCATGGTTGAAGGTCACGTAAATCGGCATCAATCTTGTAACGACTATAGCCAACCACCTGCTGTAAATCAATGAAAGCAAAAAATATCCATATTAATCATTTTTTCAGAAACCCGGAACACCCACAACCCACCACCGAAACAATAACATATAGCCAAAAATCGACCCGCCGTAAATCCATATGCCCAGTCACTAACCCGGAGCCTTTTAGGGCTGAAAATACCTCAACGTGGGCAAACTCGCCTGCGTCACTTGTTCTTGTCCTGGTGGAGTTAGGGCGCACAGCCGCTGGGGCTTAAGCTTCCGCGTCGAATCTTGTCTGGAAGGTCTGGTGGTATGAGAAGTT
This sequence comes from Capitulum mitella, assembly GCA_030062745.1. Lineage (NCBI taxonomy): Eukaryota > Metazoa > Arthropoda > Thecostraca > Pollicipedomorpha > Pollicipedidae > Capitulum > Capitulum mitella. The sequence goes on from CP099846.1 coordinate 24,821,021, forward strand.
ATTTAACAGGAACCTTGGTTGCTAATTAGCGCATGTTTTAACTAAAGAGTGGAGGAGAGAAGCATGTGGGAAAATGTCTCGTCAGAGGTGAGAGAACAAGTGGATTTGTTTGAGGAAACACATCAGGGCTTTTATAACTGGTTCGTTGTTTCCTAATACACCGCGTAATGAGAATGGTAGGTTTAAGCTTCGGCACGTCAGTCGTAGTTTTTCTCTTTCTCTCTGGTACCTCTGGCAGTCAAAGAGTATGTGCTACACTGAAAGGTATGAGTGACATGGAACACATAAAGGTCTGTCTGAGTGATTTATTATGTGTGAATGAGTCAGTCTTGTGTGTCCCAGTCGTAAGCGTGCCAAAACAGTTTTTCCCGGCGGTTTTGGCGGTAGCTGGTGTCCCATTCAGCAACCGAATTTTTGATGTGTTTTAAAAGTGTTGGACGACGGTGGCTGTACCAATATCCATCAAAGTATTGATATATCAGTTTCCTTTTTCCGGAAAAAATTCTCTGTGACCAACTGGGACCGGGGTGACTGTTGTTATCCGAAAGGCTTCCCTTGATCGCATATCTAGTTTTCCGTTTCCACGTATGCCTTGGTGACTGCGAATCCATAAAAATTTAACGGTCATGTCCTTCTCTGTGACGTCGCAATACAAGTCGAATATGAGGACAGCGAGGGGGTCCGGCTTGCGCAACAACTGTAGGGTCTGGAGAGCGGAGAGTGAGTCAGAGCAGATAACCGATTTCGGGATGCCTTGAGCCTGAATAAATTTCAGGTTTTGATGAATTGCGCTAAGTTCCGCCGTGAAAACGGAAAGTTTGTCCGGTAATCTGTGCCGTCCGGTGATTTGTCTGTACACAAAAGCGCACCCTACTGTGTCGTGCTCTTTGGAGCCGCCGTTAAAAAAGAAGTGGTGGTCCGAATGATTTTCAGCAAACTGCAAGAACATCTCCTGTACTTTATCATGGTCTAGGGTGCTCTTGTTTTGTGAGGTGAGCATTTGGAAACTGATCTGCGAGCTGGTCCAAGGAGGGTGGCTACTGTGAATTTTGCCCACGTTGGTCGGCACCAAGAAGCCTATGTCTCTGCAGACTTTGTGAAAAAGTAGTGACGGAGGAAAACCACAGAGTCGAGAAATTCTTTGTTCGTCCATGTGTCTGGGGTATTCCATAAAGTGTTTCAGATGGTAGCAAGGGTGTTCTCGTTCCAATCGAATCCGTAGAATCCGTGGAAAATACTGTGTGGTCATCTCCCACTTCCTCAGCGACAGTGGTGGCACGTTAACTCTGAGACTCTCAACCGGTGAGGTTCGCAGAGCGCCCAGTGCGATTCTCAGACAAGCGTTTTGTATGGTCTCTAAAGACTGAAGGGCCCTTGACGAGTGGCATACGAAGAATAGTTTTTCTATCTGCCCCGAGACCTGAACCAGCTATGCATTTAAGGAAGGGAATTTTTTTCATCGCTCTTACCTTAAGATATTGTATGTGAGTGGTGGAATTTAACTTGGTATTCAGGTGTACTCCTAGAAATTTGACGTTTTCCACGAATTCGATGGGCTGCCCATTGAGGACATCTATCGGAGGTCTGCACTGCTCGTTTCTTATGTATTTTTGAAAATGATTGTTTTCGATTTCAGTGCGGAGAATGAGAAACCGCATTTTTTGGCCCAGTCTTCAATTCGGGAAAGAGCAGATTGGAGAGTCTGAAAAATCAACCGCAGGTTTTTCCGGTTGCCCACAAAGCACAGTCACCTGCGTACAGTGCGTGAGACACACCAGCCTGGCATTCGTCGAAGAGATCATTAATCATGAAAAGAAAAAGCAGAGGAGAAATGACCCCGCCCTGGACCACACCATTGTCCAGAGGGAAGGAGTCCGAGAGGGTTCCGCTTTTAACTTGCAATGTCCGGCCGGTGAGATAAGAATTTATAACACGCATGAAGTGTCCACGGAAACCTATGTGATGAAGTTTTGTAAGAAGACCTGCTCGGGACACCATATTATAGGCGTACTTAACGTCGAGGAAAATTGCCACGGTAAACTTTCTTGCGAAGAAGCCGCCGCGGATGTCAGATTCAAGGCGAAGTACATGGTCAACTGTGGTTCGCCCAGGGCGAAAAGTACATTGGTATTTCGACAGAATTTGGAATTTTTCGGCGTGCCACAACATCCTGGAGTTTACCATTCTTTCCATGGTTTTGCATAAACAAGAAGTAAGTTGAATTGGTCGGTAGGACTCAGGTGCGTCTGTGGGTTTTCCCGGTTTTAAAAGAGGAACCACAAAAACGTGCTTCCAAGTCGGGGGGATTCTGTTTTGTGTCCACACATAACTGAAGAAAGCAAGGAGTCTGCTTCTTTGGGTGTCGTCAAGCTGCTTGAGAAATTCATAGTGAATGAGATCCGGACCAACCGATGTTGAACCGGATGAATTTATGGATGAGTTCAGTTCGTGCAAAGAGAAACGATTGTTGTATGGCTCTGAATTGTTTGAATCGAGATCAAAGTCCGGCATGTTGTGTGTCATAAGACTGTCTTGGATACGAAAGCCTGGGTCAAAGTTTGTGGAGGACGACAGCTGGGAGTAAAATTGACCGAGGTGATTGGCCACTTCTTTTGGGTTATCTTCCTGGATTCCTTGGATTTTAAGAACCGGAAGAGGACGCTGGAAGCTTCTTTTGTGTATGAAACTTCCAACAGTATCCCATAATGTGTGCACGGGTGTGGAGGTGGTGAATGTACGCAGGAGCTGTAGCCAGCTGAACCGCTTAGCTGCTCAAATAGTTCGTCTAACTTTGGCTTTTTCCTTTTTGTAGTTAAGGAGCGTGGTGGGGTTTTCTCTGTTTCGACGGAAACGATTTAATGCTCTTTTTCGCGACGCTATTGCCTATTTACAGGCGTCAGACCACCAAGGACACCTGTATTTCCCTTTTGGCTTGGTCGTTGGGATATGGGTTCGCGCAGCGGAAATAATCGATTGCGTTATTTTTATGCAGGCAGAGTCAACATCTGTGAGTTCTGTGACGATTTGACACTGGGAAGGAGTCCCAGTCAGCTTTTTTAATGCTTTACCCTGCTGGAGCATCGTATTGGAAATGTGTTGTTAGGGTTGCACCGTCTACGTATTTAACTGTTATCGGAAAGTGGTCACTAGAAAGAGGTTCATTTTCAGTTTCCCATGAAAGGAAAGGAGCTAATCCGCTAGAACAGAGTGAAATATCAATGTGTGAGACCAGTCCAAAGAATTCATCCAGCCGTGTCGGGGAGCCGTTGTTCAAGATATGCAAGACGTTGATTCTAATGAGTTGTTCAAAGACTAATCCTCCTCTGTCGCAACGGTCAGAACCCCATAAAAAATGTTTGCTGTTGGCGTCCGAACACAATATGAATGGCGGTCGGAGCTGATCAGTGAGGTTTTGTAGATCTTGAAGACAAATAGGTACGCCTGGAGGGAGATATAGTGAACATACACTGATACGGCGGTTTGAAATGAGAGCCGTGCAGGCGACCGCTTGTAGGTCTGTTTGAACCAATAGCTCTCTATGAGGTACTTTGTTAGAAATGTATATGGCAACTCCACCAAGGCGTCTGTGAACGTCATCACATTTTATGAACATAGTGTATCCGGGTAGACGGAAGTCGTACGGGTTGTCTGTGAGGAAATGTGTCTCCTGTAAATATACAACATTAGAAGAACAAAACATCCGTAAAGGTTTGATTTCGGCCCATTTGCTAATTAAACCACGACAGTTCCACTGAAGAATAGTCATTAATACTGTTGTGTAGAGCCTAAGGCGGAAACCCTGTCTCTGGGAAAGAAGTCGCATTGGGTGTGATTTAGCTAAAGATGCTCTGAATACCTGAAAGGGCCTGTGGCCCCTGCTGCGTCCTTCCATGGTTGGATGAGCGGCCCCGGGGTCGACTGGGGCCGGGTCGGGGCGATGGAGGTTGACTGTCCGTACGCAGAGTCTGCGGTAGAGGCTCAGCACCAGGGTGGTGTGCGGGTGAATGTGACCGGAGCGTGGGCTGCGGCGATCTCCTGGGGACCACTGCCCAGGAGTTGCGAGGCAGTTGCCGATGCCCCTCTCGCAGGCTGTTTTGCACCAGCCTTTTGTGTTTCAGTCACTGTGTGCTTCTCACTGGACTGAGAGCGGACAGAACTAGGTTCGTGACATAGAGGCTTTAAGAGCTGGAAGTGGAGGAAGCTGTGGGATGTCATTAGTCTGGGAAGACGAAGAAGTGGTGCTTTTTGATGTGACTTGACCATACGTCTTTTGAGTTCGGTTTTTCTCTAATTGTACCTGACGTCGTGCTTCGGGCTACGAAATGTTCGTTTTTGCCTTAAGCTCACAAATGCGCTTTTCTCTCAGCCAGACGGGAGAGTGCTTCGAATCTGTGGCGTGATCGGAAGAGTCGCAAGAGATGCACCTAGCGGGATTGGAGCACAGGGAGCCCTCATGCCCAGTGTCACCACAGCCAGCGCAACGAGCCGTTTGTCTGCAGTTACGGGAGCCATGACCAAACCTCTGGCAGTTGAAGCAGCGCAGAGGGTTGGGAATGAATGGGCGAACTTCGAAGCAGAGGTAGCCTGCGTGGAGCTTCGGAGGGAGACTGGGAATTTCGAACGTGAGGACAAGAAGACTGGTGTCCTGACGCTGTCCGTCCCTGAAGGTGGTCAGTCGACGGACGTGGCTGACCAGCTCGTCCCTCAGTTCGTGTTGAATGTCCGCTTCAGACATGAAGCGGAGTTCAGGTGAGAACACAGTTCGTTTGCACGAGTTTCGAGTGGGGTGAAGGGTGACCGTCACTGCCTTAGTACAGAAAGTAGTCTGAGAAGCATTTTTGTTTGGTGGCGGTTGTTTGTTTTGATTATGAGAGAACCATCCCGAGGTGCTTGGATGTGGAGCCGAATGTTTGGACCACAGATTGCTTCTATCTGTTTTGGAGGTGCCCAGACGTTGATTTTCTGAAAGTTTGCATTCGAGTCGGTAGGTTTCACTACTACGTATGACCCGAGCGGGTCCAGGTAGGGCTCTCGAACCGTGCATCTGACTGTGCAACACGCGGTCAAGGTATCCGCTGCCACAGCGCACATGTCGTTTGCCCTGGTTGCTTGCGTGGGTCGGGATAAACCCTTCGACCCTTCCAGCCGGGCCGGCCATGGCACGCTGCCAGGGCCGTGGGGACCGGGCGTAGTGAGGGGCAGGTCAAGGTCACGAGGACGTGAGGAGTCAGTGTGTTTGAAAATGGTGCGGTCCTGAGCAGTGACAGAGTTCGTGCGAAGGTCAGTATCCGATATGGTGTCAGACGAAGTGTGTTCGTCTTTCGAGGTCTGTTCCGGGTTCAAGCCGTGGTCATCTTTCTGTGTGCGAATCGCCCTGTCCGGTACACCTCTGCAAACACCATGTCGATGCAAACACCAATGCAGAGGGGCTGACATCAGAGTCCGAGTTCGAGCCTATAGAGTCAGTGGCGTTTTTTCCGTTTCCTTCGCTTGCCCATGACAAAACAGTCAGGGAACAGCTCGGAAAAGAAAACTTGAAGTGGAGAGTAGATCGACCCTAAAAGTTTGTGGATTGCAGAAATAAACGTGAAAGTGTAGAAAAAAAGCTATCAGGAAGCGCAAAGTCGACGTGTGGACAAGAGGCTAAGTGTTCGTGTCGACCCTAGCGGAGCGGGCTACGTCCGATCCCGGCGAGGACTGCCGCACGACTGCGCCTGCGTCACGAGCCTCACTGGTCGTCTGCCACGTCGACATTTACGATTGGCGCGCTGTCAAATCGAGGTGCCGGGATGGCGGTGGCCGAGTGGAGAGCCTGCGGGGGCATGAGGGAGACAGAAAGGGGGGAGGGGAGGGGGTGAGTGAGGAAATGGGACATAAAGAGAGAGAGAAAAGAGGGAAAAAGAGAAACTTTCTTTAAACGAAAAAAATATTGTAAAAACTACCATCACCAACGTCTTATTCCCGTTCTTGATTGAATGATTCTTCGGGTTTATGGGCGCACACGCTACGTGCTCATATGACGCCTATTATTTCCGTTCTTGATATAGATGTTTCTGGCACAGCTGATAGTTTTGAGTTCCTATGCCCGGGTCGTTTCATGCTTGCCCTGGACAGAAAGTTTATAAAAAATGCGCAATTATGCACCAGCGATGAGATGGCGCGTGCGGCACGGCATTGCCCTTTGCCAGGTCTGAGCGCTCTAGAACATTTGATACTTGCCAGTGTGTCTGTGGAGTATAGTATGCTTTGGGAGCAGATTCTCATTAAGACAAGTTTGGTTGTATATGGCAGCAAGGTGCGTTGTGATTGTTTTCTTTCTCATGTTTTTTGCCGCGTGCAATCCTCTACTTTTTTCCAGGCTAAACAAAATTGTTCTCCAATATCATGTCACAATTCGTTCATTTCCAGTGAGCATCGTCAGGCAAAAGCAAGCACATTAAGCCCAATGAATGCTCATACATTGGGCATGAGTGTAAAACAAAGATTAACCCATCCCCGACTGGGGGAGCAGTTAACTGCCTCCCCTGAGGTTTTCTGGGATTGCGAGAGAACCAACAAACACAGAGTCACGAAATTTCGCGTACCTTTTCCTTCATCAATTTTACATCTCGTGTCAAAATTTTGTTCTCAGATCAGGTCAGGTACCTGACCTATGTCAGGTCAAACAGACCTATGCCCGAAAAAGTTTAGCGCCCTCTAACTTTTCGCAAAACAAGATATATCAATACTTTCAGGGGTTAGTGATCAAGGTAGATGCAACAAATCTGCTATCTCATATTTTTCGGAATTTTCTAGGTCATTGACCTAAGGTCAAGCCCATTTTTAAGACATATCGTCGTTTTTGCGGATATTGACGGAATATTCCATAACATTTTTAGAGTGGAGTCAAGCAGACATCTAGTTGCCGTCATTGGGCAAAGTATCAACGACTTCCAACCATTGACCTGAGGTCAGGTCACGAATAACTGCAGTGGGCCAAAATGTACCACCGTCAAAATCGATGATGAATTACTCGGAATGGGTAGAAAATGGTAGAACTAGCTTGCATAGACGTAAGGAATACCAGGAACCTCAAAAACTTTGAAAAACTGCATATTTTGGAAATAAACAGGCTCTCGCGAATAAACCTCCGCCAATTCTGTAGGTTGGTAACTAATTAATTTTTCTGAAATTTAAGCATGAAAAACCATCAAAAGAATCACTAAGACCAATAAAATATACATAGATAGGTTTTTCCGCGAAAATAAAGGAGCGTTAAAATTAGTTCCCGTCAATCTGGTACCGCATACGGCAGCGGCGCACACCGACAGCTGCCGGAAAAATTGCCGTGTCTTTAACTCAACGTTTTGGCGTATATATTGAAGAAATCTGGGGAAATTAGACGTGTATCGGCATCCGCGGACCTTTACTTGTGCGCTGGTGCCTTTACCTATGCGTTACTAGTCAAAGCCCTTGAGATTCAGGCCATTTCTCGGTCTCATGCAATCGGCTATGAGAAAAAATATATAGGGCGTAAATTGCTTACATATTATCTAAAACTAAAAATGAGACCAGTTTCGAGTTCTACTCATCATAAGCTTTCCAACGGTATGCTTATTTTTATCGTGCGACCAACCGTTCGTGAGTTAGAGGGGGGCGGCCAACTGCCCCCCCCCCCAGTCGCCGATGTTCGAAACGGACCGACGGTCGTTCGCGGGTTAAAATACCCTGAATACCAAAAATACAGTTTTACAGACTAGTGACCATTTTCTTGGTTGGTCATTGAGGCTTGGGGGCGCACCGACTTCAAGGTCATTCGGCCACCATTACCATTTTCTTATCGCGATCATTGGTTGCCAATGAAAAAGCGAGAAAATTCAAAATTAAGGAACCACAGTGTCGACAAAATATTTCATAACAGATGCTTTTGAAACTGCAGGCAGTTCTGGTCCACTGGTTCTGCATTGCAAACGTAATGGTGAGAACTCGAACAGCATCTGACAGTAGTTCCATCTAAGGCCGTGCGTACTATTCAGACCCTCGCTCCAACTGGGGGCCCGTCAGCCATAGTGCCCCGGGTGTACTGACAAGGAGATCACAATCTCTGTTGTGTACCGCTTCTAGTGTTTGCAATTTGTGTTCTTCAGATAGGTGAGTCAAACTAGAACTGCTGATAACTTTGTTACACTTGGCAACATGAGACACGTAACAGCTTCGTTGCTCGTTTAGTCCAAAGGGGTTTGTTGACCATGACCTGGTGGGCGTCTCGAGATGTTTCCTGAGTGCCCGTCCCGCAAGAACATTGCTATTCTTCTCCCCAGGGTGGTGATAATGCGAAAATGTACTTACTGTATGGCCGGTGCGCACAGTCATCGGTTTTGCATTTGAATTCGTACGCTACATTGGTCGCTTTACTCAGCCGTCGGTCTTTGGAAAGGTTGCTTTGCATGGCAAGAGCAAACGCATAAGAGATTCCGACAAAGACGATCTGTCGAATCTTGTTTGCTGATCACGTGGCTTCGCATTTCTGAATGATGATTTTACATATCTCCTTCTCGTCTTTCTTATACGATCTTGACATTTGGCTTCCATAGTAAAAGCATGCCATTTGGCCTTGGAATTTCATTCACGAACAGCATCCGCAACGCGGCATCCTCTGTCGGATGTTCTTGGCTCATCTCCAGTTGGATTTGATGTTTGATGTCAGTGGGGTTGTAGACGTTGTTTGTTAGGATTTTCCGTGCTCTTTGCAGATAATGATGGCCTAAATGCCTGGAGGCGCAGTGCTTGAAGGCACAATGAACGTAAGCTCTAATAACGCTTCTCTTAGAATGGTCCGGACACTCGCTGTGTTGCATTTTCCAGGATGCCTTTGATCAAGTTCGGATTCTGGGAAAAGTGGGGATATGTACCACATGTTTACTCTTCCCTTAATGTCCGCCAGAGTATTTGTTTTCGGGTACCGGCGCAGCCAAAGGAGGTCCACTCCCTTGGGCCCGCATTTTTTTAATATTTTTGTATTTGTGTTCATTGTACATCGTCTTCCAAGCATGCGGTTTTCCTACGATTTGATTTCACACTGACCTCCGGTCCCCCTCCTTTAAGAAAATCCTGGCTGTGCCCCTGCTTTCAGGTTTTCTGCTCCAAATGACCATTCTACCCCTAAGAACCATGGCTTCCGCGCCAAGCGGGCTCTAAGACGCCATGACCTTGTGCTCTTCTGGATCAACCCCGGTAAAGAGGAGATGACGTCACCATGTTCTCTGCCATTAGCCGTTCATAACCACCGAGTTATGACACCAGCATTCGCCGCCCACCGCTCACCCATTCATTTTCCCAAACAAAGCCAGAGACAATTACCCTGTTTACATGGGCAGCCGAAATCCGGATGGACCATGCGGTCGGCTCAGAGTCGCGTTTAGTGTCCCATGTAAACGCGCATAAGCCGTTCGGTAAATTCGAATCACGCGCCGACTGAAATCCTCTCCCGAAGAAGGATTATCCCTTCAGGAAGGGATTTTATTTGGACTGAGCTGAGGTAAAAGACTGCTAAAAAGATATGTATGCATTACTGCATTACTATCATCCTGATATTTTACCATTCCAGGAAAGCATCTTTTATATGTTTGAGAGAGTTGCTAATAATGTTTTTCTGTACTGCTTCCACACCACGTTTTTGCTTTTCAACCCCTTTGTACGGTGCGTTTTCTCGTTTGATCAGCTGTTTGGGGGTGTTGGTACATGCGAGAAGATTGCGGGAAGTTCAAGGTAAGGGCGGCGGGTGCATATGAAGCAAAAAGCGGAATGGAAGCTCAGGACAGACCCACCAAAGAGAAGAAAAAAGACTGGCAAGAAGAAGAGATAATTACAATGCTCGAGGTGATCCAAGACTTGCAGATTTCTAAAGCTCTGGATGGGAAACGCCATAGGAATGCCCACGTGAGTGCAATCTGGAAACAAAGTATTTTAAGACAGATTATTGTGGGAGAATGAACCACAGAGTTCATGCACGTCTGTGATATTATGAGCATTGCAAGTTAGGGACTTCTGGATAATTTCAGCCATGTGCTGAACTTCAACTGCATTGTTCTTTTCAATTAACAGAACTTGAATCAGAAATTGAAATGATACTTGAGCCCATTCTGGTAAACTGCATCCAACTTTGTTTTTACTTGTAACTTTCTAACTACTAACTACTAACTTTCTCCGTCAGTCGCCTGAACGCTACATGCGCCGTGGGCTGGGCAATGTATTAGTTTGTTTCAGATTTGTCGTAAGAGCGCCATTTTTGCAGATAATCCGTTTCTCGATCCGGATTTCCCAGGCCACGACTCTTCGCGATTAAGCCGACGTCAAACCGCTTTCGCCCATGTAAACGCACTACGACGGAAGGATTACAGTCGCATTACCCGATCCTTTCATTATTCGGATTTCCTCCGGCTGCCCATGTAAACTGGGTAAATATCGGCTCGCCGAGCCGCGCACAGTCGCCACTTCTCGGGCCCAATTAGGACGGCGGCACCAACGGCTCACAGCTGAGACGACTGGGGGCTGCGGCAGCTCGGTCCGACGGCGGTGCCGGCCGTGCGCCCGGGCCGCGGCCGCTTCGGGGTCGGGTCAGGCCGTCGGGCGAGCGGCGGTCGTCACCCGTCACGGGCGCGCGTCCGGCGCCGCCCGGCCGTCACACGTGCCGTGGCGCGTCACGCGGCCGCGCGCTGACCTCACGCCGGTACGAGATGGGCGCCGGTACCACACGCTGCACCGGGCGGGGCGCACCGCAGCTATTACGGCCTCTCTACTAAAGCCCGGCGAAATTAACATAGTGATGGCCGCCCGGGGCGCGGCGATTTGGGTTTTCGCCACGCGGCTTCGGGCGCAGCTTTCGCGGCGCAGTTCATTACCAGCTGTAACGATTTCATTACACCGCCGCGTCGTCTCGAACGCAAACTTCGTCTAAATACGTCGCGTCGTACGACGTACAGCGATCGTAAAATCGCTCTACGGCGGGTGTGACCGGCGACGCCTCTCATCCACATTTTGTCGGGACCATTGCGGAGGGCGCCGGCACAATGGCGCCAATCCCCGGCACCCTTGAGTCGGCGGCGCGCGAGCGCGCGGCCGGCATTGTTGCAGCGCGCATTGTTCGCCGGAAACGGCGCGCTCCGTGAGCCGCGATCGCCAAGGCTGCCCGGCTCGCGGCCGGTGCAGGTGAGACGGTCTGCCCCGATAACGGTCCGCCGGCACAATGGGATGGCACGTGAGCGGCGCGAGCCAGCGCCTCCAATTTGGCGACGTTGCAAAATAGCGCGCCCGCTCGGCGGTCGCGAAAACGATCTGTAACTGCGGAGTGCACACCTTGCACAGTCCGGACGAGAGCCTGGTCGTTCATGCACGGTGCCTGCTTCCCCCCACCCTCCCCCAGGCGGCGTCGCCCGCGGCGGCCCGCTCATGCGCCCACCGGCCGGCCGGCGCTCGGCCCATTCACAACACCGATCGGGACCAGTTTTTCGGCGACCGCGACCGCGGCCGGTCGGCTTCGCACACCCGAGCGGAGCCGACTGAGCAGCGCCGATCAGCGCGACACCCGCTCTGACAAACAGCCCTCCGAACAGGTGCGCCCCCCCCCCCGACCGCCCCCCCCCGCCGGCGGCTGAAGGTCAGCGGCGGGAGGGCCGTCAGGGCGGAGCGGTCGGCGCCGCCGCCTGATGATCTCAGACCCGGGCCGCGGGGAGCGCGCCGGCCGCGTCCCGCCGCCCTATATGGTCGGCCGAGGGCGGAGGCCGCCGCCATTATCCTAGGCGTCAACACGGTGCGTGCGCGCCCCCCGCGGCGGCGTCCGCCGGCCGGCCAGAGAGTTCGGCAGACCGCCCAGCGGCCGGCACAGCGGCTAAACAAACACGGCCGCCAGCACGACCCTCTGACGGCCGCCAGCGCTGGACAGGCAAGCCAGGGACAGGCGGCGGACGGCGGTGGACGGGCAGTGGACAGGCAATGGATAGGCGGTGGACAGGTGGCGGGCGGGCAATGGACGGGCAATAGACAGGCAGAGGACGGGCAGTGAACAGGCAGTGGACCGGCAGTAGGCAGGCAGTGGGCAGGCGGAGGACAGGCAGTGGACAGGCGGCAAACAGGTGATGGACAGGCGGTGGACAGGCAGTGGACTGACGGTGGGCTGATGGAGAGCAGGCGCACAGACCCAGGACAGGTCGTGGACGGGTGGTAAATGGGCTGCGAGCAGTCGACGAATATGGCATGACATATGACAGAACATGGCCCAGTGGGTGATTGGGCGTACGGTGGACGAGCCTTCGATAGGTAAAAGGACAAGATACAAGGACAAGACCGCGATACGTAGTGGATAAATGGTCGCACACGGCGAGGAAAAAACCGCGGACAGGCTGTGGACAGAATGTGGATAGGCGGTGGACAGCCATACAGGGTGAGGTGCGGTCGATGGACAGGGCATGCGCGTGCGGCGTGCACGTGGCGTGCCGGGGATCGAAATGACCGGTGCACGTGCACAGCATGTGCACTGGACGTGTCCCGACTGTTTACGAGGCAGACGGGCGGGCAGCAGGTGCCTCGTGTCTGGGCACCACAAAGACGCTGACTGTCGGTACTACAGCCCGAGAGGCGTAGCACGGCAGCACCGTAATTTATGACAACGGCCTGCAGAGTCCATTGCGGACCGTAATCGACCAGTAGTTGTTCGCCACGCTATCATGTGTCCGCTCGTCATTTCGCTTTTACGCCTCCTTCCGATGCAAATGTAGGAATATGGATGTGACTGTAAGACTTGAGCCTGCAGGTGACGACGGTGATGAATGTTCTCGGACTCAGCCAACGGAAAAATGGCTGTGCGTTTCTGCTTGCAGTGTGTGCATCGGCATGACTGGGGCATACGACGCAGTGGTAGGGAGATTCCTGGCTTAAGTTTGGTAGCGTAGTGCTGCTTCTCATTTCACTGCGATGTGCGGACGTTCTCACTTACTATGGCCACTACTATGTGTGCATGTGTCGTGCATGCAGTGGCAATGTCAGATTAGTCCGTCCTTACATCATGCCAGGTCCGTGTGGCCCACCAGGCAGCAGGTCCTTAACTGTTCAAGAAGAGAGCTAATGAATCAATGTTATGTTAGGGCATCAAACCCTAACATGACGTGGATGGCATTGCTATAATGGACAGCCGTAAGCTCTATGTCTGAGACTTCTTTTCTCATTCTGTAGTACAATCTAAAATCGTTCATGCTTTATCCTGTTGCAAATCGACCGTTGCGGTGCCTGGCTTCCTGCCGTGGCTTCCAATGTCACGACGTGATGTTTCCGTTTTGTTGCGAATGCTTAACTTTTCCGGACTTTGCGAAATGTCTTCCGCGTCGTGACACGCTGGGACGGGAGCACTCCTGGACACCTGATCAAAGGTTGCGGATAGCAAAAAGAACCGCGTAACTGCTCTTGTGTGCGCAGTACCGCCGTTGAGAAAGCAAATAACATGTCAATGTTGGTTACCTTACGCTTGAAACTGCGGTTTGACCTTATCTTTCTCTACCGCATTGATCAGTTTTTTGAACCATACGCCAGACTTGATACGGTCACAGGGACTGCTGGGCAGAGAGAAGCAAAAATAGCTTAAACTAAAAAGTAGCGCAGACGACAAGATATTGGTGGGTTCAAGGTTAACTGGGAACCAGACAAGATCACTCAGTCCTCTCACCCACACATTTACAGACTAGGAATAATTGGGCTTAAACTGGTCGTTCCGAGAGAAAAAGCGGCAACTTTGGCTCTCTACCCGCCCACAGATGCCTCGGCAGTTAGTCAGCCAAACAGCCTGCCAGTCTCCAGCAGTCGCCAGCGATCCATTCCAGTCCTTTCTCCCAGACTGCTGCACCTTCCAAACTTGCGCAAACCTCACTGCAGTAACGGCGGCCACACGCAGTCATAGTTTAAAGCCGCGAGCTCATGAGGGAGGCCTCTTCTGCGCATACCCTTCGGTTTTCCGACAAAGCTTCCTAACGGGAAAATCCAGAGTTTTCACGGTTTCACTACCTTCTATGAACAACTTATCTACTTAATGAAAAAGAAAAGACGACAAGTTCATCATGATTCAGGTCATATTCAGGTCATTCATAACCTGACCCATAGATACGTATTTCAGGCACTGTTTAGACTGTCATTTCTGTCCTATTCTTGGGGCATGGCTTGAAGGAACACATCAGGGGTGGTATAAGGTCTAACTGTACAGTCATACAAGTCATATGGGGCCTCGAGTAAGTATATACATACATGCATATATTTATATATATATATATATATATACCACTGGCATATATATATATATATATATATATATATATATATATATATACCACTGGTGTACTGTACTCTACTGCACTGTTGCTGTCATACATTTCGGTGAATAACATGTTTTTGCTCCGTACCCGTGCAACTAAGTAGATGTTTTTTTTTCAGATTGGCTGGAAAGCGCAAGAACCTTTAGAAATGCACTAAGAACAGAGCTAGCCGTTTACGAGCACCTTTCACATCTCAGTTAAACATGTATTATCACATAATCTGCGGAATACTTTAAATGCCACTGAGCCTCAAACTCTGAAGGCTGAGTAACATACATATATATATATATATATATATATATATATATATATATATATATATTGCTATGTCAATGGACAAAAATTTCACTGGTTGACAAACTCTGACCAATTCACCTATGTCCAGTCAAACCGCACAAAGCACTGTATATATATATATATATATATATATATATATATATATATATATATATATATATATAGTCTTACATACATTAAGATACGCATGGCATAAGGCAGACGTTGTGATAGGCACTTGATTTGTGATGATGTGCTGAGCGCATTGAAAATTCGGCGCACCCTCACCCAAATGTTCAAGCGTGTGCGTTTTCCCTGCGATTTCCAACTGTACGATAACGACAATTTTGCTCTTTATTGTAATAATAAAACCGAGACGATGATTACTGCTTTTGTCATTCGAAATAGTTTAGTTCTGTTATCATCTTCATTTCAGTTTTCCTCTTGTCAAGACGGCTCATATGCGTTTTTCTTTAAAATAAATTTAGCGCGAACGTGTTTAACTGGGTGGCGTTAGGATCAGAGCCCATGCTAAGCCGAGCTTATTGTGACCCCACCAACCAAGTGTTCCCAGATATGGCGTCATCCTACCTCAGGCTCCAAGTCAGATGGCGCTGGAAAATCTTTATCGTGCCGTGCAACTCCACGACACGGCCGCCTCGTGTCTGGATGACTCTTTCGGTCTCATGTCAAATACAGGTGACCGTCCTGTGGCTCGAACCCAGCGTTTACCACTCGTCGGACTATGTTGGTCAGTTCCTTATCCATCAGACCACGGGGGCGACTATTAAAAATGATTGAGTAGTAAGAACCTGCCAAGTTTCGTCAGGCAATGATCAGTTGTAATCAAGGTCGCCGCTTCATTTCAACTTCGTTTCCTTTCATCCTTCCTTGAAGAATTGTGTTGTCTTGAGTTTTTACCTCGCAATATCGCGCTTCGTCAACAAATCGAGACAACACCTCGGTTTTGATGGAATTATTCAACCCGTCCTCCAGCAGTAGTTTATTAAACCTTCGCCAGTAGAAAAGAATAATGCTGTCTCCTTTACATTACTCCTAAGACTTCAAGTAACGAGTTTTAACATTTCAGAGTCTGATTTCAAACAGCTTTCTTTCTTCACAAAACAAAAATCCTAGGTCTTGTGAGGCCTTCCAGTTCTGAAGTAATTCTAAAGAGTGTGGCTGTGTCTCAACCCGGCACCGTCAGGGGGTGCCAAATAGGGCACCCTCCTCGGTTTTTCGTGAATAACTTATGAACCATTACGGCCAGCCCAACCAAACTTTCAGTGCCTCTAAATCAACCAGTTTTTCACATTTTGACATCAAAACAATTCCCATGCTGTCAGATAATGGAGACATGACGTCATAAGTGCACCCTAACATGCATGTTTTTGTCTTTTCTGTCGGTGGCGCGAACATGCTTCGTTTTTTGCAATATTCGCGAATACAATGCATAGATCATTTGGATTTATATAGGATATATATAATATATTTATATATTACATTTATATAGGACACGGTCCCCAAAGTGATACACAACGGTGACATGTCAGCATCAGAGGTCATATTATGTCACGTGCATGGTGACATTTGGAATGATTTGTATTGTGGGTGAAAGAAGTGGTTGTCGTTGGCCTTACCCATCGTTCAAGCCAGACAAGCAAATCTATATCCGTCTCTTAGCAAGGTTCATCAAATGCACTGTGAGGTCATGTCAGGTCACGTCATAGGTTGATATCAAAACGAAATGGAATGCATTTTCTATAGAAGATCGTTCATTAGCAGCTAAGAGCAATTACTGTTCCTAATGAGAAAAAGAAAAATGACTGTCTGTCCTGACCTGGCTTGATCTTGATTCTATGAGGAGTAGACACAGCAGATTTCATTATCACAAAATTTCACTTTTGTACTCGACGCAGTTAAGAATCCCGATAAGTAACTATTGCTCTTTGTCAGGAAGAGTAATGCAACTTTGAATGACCTGACCTAGAATGACCTTGACTGAATGAGAAGCAGGTAATGCAAAACTGATCATCAGAAAATTTTACTTCCGTCTTTTTTGCCACATGGATCAAAACGACTGAGAATAAGTACTGATTCTTGGCATGTAAAGAAGGACCGATATTTCGCTCGACCTAGGCTGACCTAGACCCAACATTTTTTACATTTTGGCACGCTTCTGATGCAAAAGATCGCAACCATTCTTTTGATGCCCAGTTGAAGGCTCTAATACTAGTATTGCCGATAATATGATGTACGAGTGGGTGTCAGTTTTCCGACGTCGTGTTATGCGTTTTGCGTGATCTGTGACGTTATCCGTCATGTGACCAGAGCTAACATATTATTTTCTGAATCGCAAGACTCAGGGCTATCGATTGGTCGTAGACCGCTTCAGATCCGACGATTGGATCAAGAGATATCAGGGGGTGCCCTTTTTGACCCCAGGCGATCGCGGGTATAAATACACGGCAGGGGGCGTCGGATTAATGTCATGAACCGCCTTCGTACTCTCCATTACAACCACGTAGAGATACAAGTCCCATCTGCCAAACAGGACCTGTTCAAAAAATGTCTTCATAAAATATCCGGTCTCTAAGTGTTACCGATTTTACGTGGCCAAGCGAGGTCACCGCCGCCCTTTGAATTCAGCATGACCTTACGGAAAACGAACGATAATATGAAAATTTGTAGTGCTGCAGCTGCGTTAATGGCAGCCAATTTGGCCATTTGCAATAAAACAAAAAACAATCGTTGGCACCACTTTGTCGGAACGCTGCTATTGGGTTAACAGCGAGGCTGTTCATCGCCTTTGGTGCACATCGGAAAACCGTTCAATTGGGCGACGATTTAACATGCATTTGTGGTTAGTGGCCAGGCATGCAAGTAAAATAAACTGGTTTAAACCACCCAAAACATGAAAACAAAATCCGTACAAATGTTCGCATCGGCTACCGCAAGGGAAAGAAATTGCATTCTTTGTTTTGTCCACGCGCACGGTTGTATTTCTTGTCAGCTGTTACCAGCTTTGTCAAAAGACATACATAGGAGACCATTACCTTCGCTTGCACAGACCATCTGTGCACTGGCCAGTGCCATGGCCCCCGCAATGGTCGATCCCATTACATGCACAAACATGGAGCAAACACCAATCACACTGAAGCATGAAGCGCTGTCACGTGCTGCTGGCGTGACGATTCGGAGCCAGCTGTGACGTGTTTTGATTCCCGTGCCGTGACGTCAGATGCTAGATCGGGGTCAGGTGACAGCAAGACCATTGCCGAGGGAAACTCGGCCAAAGGCGGATGTGGCCGAGAACGGGGGAAGAGGGAACTCAGGACTTCCCCTTCTGTGAAACCGTCTTGCGAGATCAGTTGAGAGATGCGTGGACAGCTGCCCAAGCCGTGAAACCTTTTCAACAACGTGTCCCCGCGTGGGATAATGGCTCTAAGGTCTTCCTTGAAGCAAATGCGCTCAGAAAGAAGCTCAGTGGCTGTTTATATGTGGCCCCGGAAAATGATGAAAGGAGTATACCGTCCGAAGCTACAAATTAAGCGATCTGCCAGAAGCGCGACTAACTGCATATTGTTATGCAGTTGCTTTGCATGCTATGCATATGATTAAAAGGCGCTGTGGTGCAGGTCGCCTTCAGCTTTGCAGCGGCGTTCACGGAGGCTTCTGATGAGTTACTCAGCATACTAATAACAACCGTCAACACCCTGTTGTGTCGCCATGTAGATCATTCCACGCAAGAATGAAGCCAGCTCAGTTCCAGACTACGAAGGTTGCACTTTTCTACTGAAGTGCGTTTCGTGCTTGCCGCATTAAAGCACAGGCTCTGATAAATACTCTGGATAAATTTTAACTACGCCCTCATTCTACGAGGAAGGCCAAGTCGGTCCCCGTGCCATTTTTCTGCGCAGCTGAGGAACGGTGCAAAAGAGACTGGCAAGGCTTTGAGCACATGGATTATATTCGACTCCTTGCATTTTGAAAGCATCCAAATCCTGCGGCACACCACCCCTCTGAGAAATGAAGTATTTTTCAAATGCATGAAATTTTTTGTACGAACCAACACAATACTGCATCAACAAAAGGTCAAAGGGGCCGAAGCTTGTACCCGACCAGACCAAAGTTTCCTTCTAGTTTGTACTCCATATCGTCGGTGCTCCCTTAAGCCCCTATGATCAAGCAGTCTGCTGGCTTGTTGGTGTCTCAGCGGCGACGTCACCAGCCTGCTTTAAGTTATCTTTCCCTGTCAGCTGGTTTATAATCCTAAAAAGTACAAATCTGCGGAAATACAGTAAGTTGTTTTTGTGGGACATTGCAAATAGATGACAAAGGGCACATATCAAAGGCTTCATAAGGTTTCATATAATGCTATTTTCGTCTTGAAAAATTTCACGTATTAAGATATAGAACTAGGCCCATATTTACTTTTGATATGATCCAAGTCGTTTGATAGAGTGACATTAGGGATCGGAGCCCATGTTATCCGTAGCTTGTTGCACAGACCCCGACCCCTACACTCGATTGTGTAGTTGTAGGCAAGAGGGGATTTGTGGCGAAAATTTAACGAGCCGCCAAGGGTACGATACGATCGTGCGGTAGTCAGCTCGACCCTATGTTGGCCAGTTGCCAGGTGACCCGCGGGCCAAATATCGAGGGCTGGGGTGACTCGGGCCCGTCTTGCCGGGATGGGGCGAGCAGCCCTTACCAACTCAGCTACCGATCACGGCAGAGCAGTTCAGACTGTAACATTGTAATTAAAACGGGAACTAGCACCCGGCTAACTTTAGCATGACCACGACTTAGCTGTTCACGACTTTGAAACTATTAGATGAACATTACGCTTTATATTGCCCAATGGTTCACAACCTCTGCCTTCAACGCGCCATTACGAGGTGTATTATCTGTATTAAGTATATGAATTGTCCGTATTAAGCATATGAATATAGTAAGCGCAAGTATTGGAATGTTTTGCAACATATGGAAAATAGTACGGTGATCGTAAGATTTCAAATGAAAAGAGCGCGCTGCAATAAATCGGAAAAACACACCATTCACCTATGTAAATAACACAAATATGCAACTTAATGTTAACCAGAAAATCCTTTAAGCGATCTCTTCATTTTCCGATGAATCCGATGGCATAAACTTTGTATGATCGTTTATATAGTGCCTTGTTTGTGCCCCTCGTACCCAGCCTGTCAAGAGGGTTTTTGAACGTCTCATGAACTCTTGTAACCTTTCAAAGGTCGAGTAATGCCAATAGCTTAGTTTGATTTTTTGAGGATTATAAGTTTATCAAACATGACTGAGACATTAAAAACGGTGCACATCACCTGTTTGGCCGTGGAGCGCTTCGTGACTTTTACTACCTAACAGGCGATAGCCACAAAATGCATATGGCCTCCAGGTCATGTTTCGATAGGTCAGATCGATTAGAAACAAATTATCACATTTCGTTTGCGATTTGCCACTGATTTGCTAACCACTCGAAAGTCGTTTTTAAAGTCCAACTAAGATGCTCTGAGATGTACTTGTTTGACCTGTCCTAGGATCAATGTCATCACGGGCTTTGAAATATGGGGTGGTATGGCATAAATACCATAAAGGCATTGCGCGATATCGAGCCATTAACCGTAATCCAATGTTTCGCACTATCTGAGAAGCAAAACATGACCATATTGGTCGCACTGGCTAGCTGGCTAGCATCGACCTAAGTTGATGTGGAACAGAGGACAACGGTAAGAGTGCTTCCTATTTTATTTTTGAGTCATTTTTTATTATAGCAATACTTTAGACTTGTTGTACAGGAAAGAACGAACTATCATACAGTGTTTACCCGAATTCTCTATTTCTCTTCCTTTTGAATGACTGAGGGGAGGGGGCGAAGCGCCTTTGCCTATCGTATGCCGCGTTAGAAGATACGTTTTGTGGATAGAAAGTAAACATAAGCCCCACAATTATCAACCTTGACCGATCGAGGGGGTGGTCGCCACTCCCCATAGAGCTTTCCTTAAACTGCCGGCGAATGGCCGCAACAAGAGCCTGGAAGTTGCAAAGGTTCACTGCACAACTTTCCCGCTCACCCCCGCAAATTTTTATCAAACCATATCAGCCGTCACCGAGTTGTCGCATCTTTCTCAAGGGTTTTCAGACCGTTTTTCTAGATTTGTGCCATATTTGGGCTTCTTCGTAGGGAGTGCGACGAGATACGGGACCAGTTTCCTCTGCAGGACTCTCTGGACGTATGCGTAACAACATGTCGAGGTTTAAAAAGCTGGTGAAAAACCTGTCCAAGGGCATGTGAAATCACTGGCCCATGACCACAAAAATAGTTTTGGACGCGGTAGGGTGAAAAGGTATTTTTTTGCCTCTGGTTTCGGTACTGGCAACTGTTTTTATTTGTACTTTTTTCGGTGGTCAAAGCTTCAGTATATCATGATTAATCCCAGTGTACAGGACTAGCAGTGTAGTACATGCTGCTTATGATATATAAACTTCCATTGACCTGATGTTGACATTAAGACCAAAACATTACGGACCGCAACGACTAACCAATTTAAAAAACACGTTACAAAAGTATGGTTGATCGGCCGAGATGCAATAAAACAATGCAATGACAGAGGAGCGAATGATGTAGAACAAGAGCGAGAAAGAGCAAGAGCTCTCTGGGAAGGTCAGGTATGACCTTCCCAGTACTGGAAGTACTGGGGAACTTGGCGCGTGGTTGACAATCTGGCGCCACCGATCGAGGAAGACGGCTGACCAAGTAAGAATACGTCCGTGGCTTAGAGAAGGTGGTGCTGTAGTTTGTGCTTTTACACGTTGCTCTTTTGCCGAATCGGTAGCCTTTGGAGTGTTTCCACTCCCTGGCTGTTGTCGGTTTATCCATTGTAAACGTTACACTCATCAGACAAGGACCATAAACGCCACACTCATCAGACAAGGGCCAATCACATAAGTTGTTCCGCAGACCCAAGCAGACCCCACCTCACACGAACAGATCGCAAAACTCGACTGACGAGAGCAGAAAACTGATGCCGCGGGCCGCCGCCGGCGGACGCGCGTTCAGCTCCGGGGGAATACCAGGGCGGCACGTTGTGCTCTGTCTCCCTCTCTCTGAGGTTCGCCGATCTCCACCAGTCTCCCGGAGCCCCACTCAGACTTCCTGGCCGAACAACGTCGCCGTCGCCGCCGCCGGCACCTGTAACACAAGCCACTCGCGGCGCACAGAAGCGTGCGCCGTCCCAGGGTTACGGGGTAGGCACACCTCATAAATATTTTCAGTAAATAGGTGTTGAACATCCCTGTTGCAACAGCAACACTATACCACCTCCTAATCGTTTCTTGAGATGATATTCCTGTTTTTCTGCTCTAGGTCAGGTACGTGTGCTGAGTTGAATGCAGGTCAGCTTGTAGGTTGGTGTGACTTTTAAACAACGTGTCCTAAAGACTTGGGCAGTGCATGAAACCACCTCTTTCATTGAGAGTATTTAGAAAATATGGCTACATGATCAATTATCTCAGATCAGTAAGAAGTTACTAATGGGCTCAACCTGACCAAAAACCACCATTTTCAAGGTCGATGTGCGACCCCTTAACATTGTTCAGTTTTGTTAAAAATCGCTATGTGTGCTTCTAACGAACTAAATTATAGGTAAAGCTTTGTTAAGTTACAGTTTTCTTTAATGTGCCACCTTAGTGAACATTGTTACTTCCGGCAAGACGTAAATTAACTCACCAGAATTCTAGTGGCCCTATCAGCTTATAAAACTTCTGCATCCATAAAAAGTGGGGTCATTTGCTTTCAAGCCATTTAAACATGGCTGAAGATTTCTGGACATTCCGTGGTGGGGGGGGGGCCACATAGGACTTGAACCGTTTCTTTCCAGTTACTGCCTTAGGTCTAATGTTAAAATTCCTGAACTTAATCACTGCGTTTGAACTTGGAATATAATATGTTTCAGGTACTGTAATATATTTCAAGAACACAAAAAACAAGAAAACGGATAGCCGGATGTGCGTGCGACAATTGAACAACGAGAAAACGAAGGAGAGCGGTGAACGGTCAGATTCGAGGAAGCCATTGCCATTGTATTTGCAAAGACCCTAAATCTAGCTGTAGTCCACTGATATCGGATCTGATCTTGGGGTACTTTGCCGAATGGCTGCTGCCGACTCATATCGTATATGGTTCATCACTGCCAGTTACTGCAAAACCTAACTAGTCACTTGATATGTACGAGCCCATTGTCCACAAATCACAGGTTTCATTTCTTTCTTACTCATCACGGAAACATCTGGTTTCAGTAAAATATCAGCGTCATAATACATTTTTGGTTTATGTGCTTGCCACCGCTGATAAATCTAGAAAAATGAAAAGTATATCCCTTCCTGCACCGTGGCGACCCAAGGAGGACCAGGAGGCACACCCCGGCCCCCGACGGTTTTCGTATGATTTCAGTTCACACTGGGTTTCGCTCCCCTTCCCTTAAGAAAATCCTGGCTGCGTCCCGCTTTCTTGAAAAGCCGCTTGACGAAACCCATCGTCTCTTAGAAAAATATTTCCCTCCGTGGCATCCAAAGATACAGATGAAATATGTGACTCAGCATTTGATAAGGTAACTGGCATCTTGAGTGACACAAATCCAACATGCTCTTTCAGTTTTGATAACATCAGTGTCCACTGGAAATGTTTTAGACATCCCGGCTGAGACCTGACGAAGCCCTGGCTATTCTCGGTGGAAATTGGATCTTCGTCAGCAAAGCTGGACTCCACCTGCTGGTGTGAACAGTATCGTCTGGCATCATCTGGCAATGCCTCAGTACCGAGAAGACCTGAGTAAGAAGTGACAGATCTTGTGCAGTACACGAGGCTGTTCGCTGGTTCAGCTGGTAATGAACTTTCGATGCCAGAATGCCCAGAATGCTTCGCAGGCCACAGACGTTTGCACGAAGCGTCCTCTTTATTGCGTCCCGGCCGCACGATGCTGGTAACAAAGACGTGGGTCTTTGACGTCATATTTTTTTCATCTGTATCTGACGTGGACGTCAGGATGGTGTTGTATTTTTAAGCAGAATACCTGATTAGTTATATTCCTTGACAGGATCCTCGAGGCTGCGATTGGAGAACAAATGACGAACCGTCGTCGTGTGGTATACTGCACCGTCGAATTTATGTGAACTGCGGCACAGCCTAACGCTGGCAATTCAACGGACCACTGCAGAGTAGCACCCCCGGCCGCTTTTTGGACGCACCATGGGCGGGAATCATCGGACAGGTGCTAAAACACGGCCGACCCCACAGACGTCCCCCACCCGTTTCGGCCCCACACGACCTCGCGCCGTCTGCTCCCAGTTCTCGGCACGCGGCCGCTCTGTTCTCGGTACTGATCCTGCCAGGCGGCCCGGTCGACTTCACAAGCCGCCGCCCTCCCGCCGGTCACGTCTCGGGCCCGCTTCCGAGGCGGCGGCCGCCGAGCCGACGGCGCCGGCGGCGCCGAGAAAAACAGCAGCGGCCACCGGAAGCGCCGCCGCCGGCCGGCCCTGCTCCCGGGCGGCCCCCTTATAGCCGCACCGGCGACGGCCGGCCGCGGTCCGGCGCACGTCGGCGCGCACACGTACTATTACCGTCTTCGAACGACAGCCGTTGTTGCGTGCTATTCCGATCGCGGCCGGCCGACGTCGATTGGCCGTGGTGACGTCACGCGCGCCGGTCTGACGTCAGCGCGGCGGCGGCCGATCGATCGGGTGAGGGTGGAGGGCTGGCAGGGCCGCCGGACGGAACCGCCGCCCCCCCCCCCCCTCCCCCGCCGCCAGCGGCGCCGGCGGCGGCGGCAGCGGTCGGCCGGGCAAGGACGTGGCTCGGCCCGGCCCGGCCCGGGACGGAGCGGAGGCAGGCGCCGACCCAGGGTCCTCCACCGAAGGTAAACAAAGTGTGAGGACAACGGAAGCGTGGAATCACCGGAGGAGGGAGGGGGTGCCAGCTTGCCGCTTCAAAGGGAAGTCGAAGGTTTCGCCACAGTCAAACGCGGATGCACGACATGTCGACACGACTGACGCAGCACTCCGGTGCAATATGCCACGCGGAGGCCGGACGGCGCCGGCTCGCATCCATCGCCACAACTATTTCAGGCCGCTCTTAATGCTGTCACAAGACCCGGATCCCCGCCGCCTGTCGCGCCGCTGGGGGCACAAAGTATGCAAATTGCATCATCGTCTTCGGCTCGCGTTCCGGACGCGTCGGAACCGACGCACAGGCCCCAGTGCGGCGCGGCGTTCGGTGTGGCCGCGCCTCCCGCGCCAGCATCGTGCTCGGTCCGGTACGCTGAGGGGTACTGGTACCCGCGCTGTCCGCCCGGCCAGCCATCCGGTCTCGTTCGAGTTTTCATGAGTCAAAACAACCTGACTCAAAGTTCGTCGACTCTGATGCGATTTAGGATAAAAGCAAATAATGATTTATAATATTATGCCGAGAAACTTGGCTCTTTGTCTTCTCACTGACAACGGACCAAAACGCAGGAAAGTTCGCGCACAACTTCTTCGACCAGTTTCTCTTTCTGTACCTTTGCGAAAGTTAACAACGCCAAGAAATAAGCTCGGAAGAAAATGAAGATTCCTCATATCTGACCACACATTTGCCATGATCTAACGCCATCGCAGGGCTCAATCTTCACAAACTTATTGGCATTTGTTTCACGAGGCTAAAAAATGACATCTGGACACAGTAGATGTCCTGTAAAGAAATGCGCACAGCGCGGATCAGCATCGCCCAGCCATTACCGACGAGCGCGGCGACCACACGTCAGCGCTGCGCCCGGCTCCTCGTCGTTATCGGTGACTTTATGTCGGTGAAACCCGGGAAAACACCGGCCGCCATGAGCGGCAGTTTGCGTTACTTGTCCCTAGTCGCAGCTCCACAGATATTGTTAAGGAATGCGACAAACGAGGTACTAGGCCTAAAAATACACCACCACCCTGACATCTGCGTCAGATGCAGATGCAGAAATATGACGTCACAGACTGGCGATACAATCCGGCGCACCGTCACGTACAGACCACGGTTGGCGTAAACGGTTGCACTGCACCTGTCCTGACGCGGCCGTGAGGCCGTGACCTTTCTGAGTAATCTGAATAGGAGGTTCTGATAACCTACGGAAGACGTGGGAGTTTCCAGAACATGTGCCCTGGCCTTATCTTTAGATTCATGTAGCGCGTTAAATGTCAAATGGGCAACCGCAGACTGTTAGTTTGTGCAATAATGCACCACCCGTGTAAAACGTAAACGTTCCATTAGTTTCAAGTAATAGCGCATTTTCTTAAATAAATCGGACACTCGGATTGCAGGTAAGCCAGCCAGGAAGCAGAAAAACGGCATTTCTGTCCGCTTAGGAGCAGACAAAAATTCTTTTTGAAGCTTAAGAAAATCCTTGCACATGCAACGCAGCAGCACCTTGTAATTCGACATCTAGGGCAAGCAAGCATTCTTGGTCAAAATATTACAGCTTCAATGGTCAAAATTTTCAACACTTGCTTGCAGTTTTTGGGATGCCTACATTCTCTTCTCAGTTACATACTAGATATTTTCCGCGGTAAATCCACCCTACCGGAAAGATGATTACGTCAATATTTGGACTGACTGAATGATTGATTACTGGGCTTAAGAGCGCACCGGCCACCGGCGTCTTGTTGATATGACGCCCACAGTTTCTATATGAGTTGGGTTCAGCAAAAATAAGGACGGCCGACGTATTCATACGGCAGAGCACAGTCAAACAATAACAGAGATGAAATACTAATCAGATTCCTTACAGTTAGTACTTACTATCTCAAGTGTGTGGCGTAGTATATATATATATATATATATATATATATATATATATATGTATGTGTGTGTGTGTGTGTGTGTGTGCGTAATCGTGCACATTAAAACTTGCATGACTAGTAAGGTTCACAAACCATGGAAAACCCGATGTCCGAAAAGAAACGGAACAATTACCGCGTCCCCATAAAACCAGCCAATGCCCAGCAACTCGATGCAGTAAGCAATTAAACCAGTCAGGCAGTGAAGGGTGGAGCCTTCTGTACAAAGTGACGCGTACGCTCCGCAGTCAAGCTGTTGCAAGTGACTAACACATGATGTACAGTGAGCGGCTCGTTGCAGCGTGTATACAACTCTCTCTCTTCACCGCTAAAAAGATGGTGATGCGTTACACAAGTGCGACCGAACAGCAAACGGCAAAGAGTGAGCTCTCGCCGGCTCTTGCGGACGTCAGACACATTTCCTTCGCAAATAGTTACTAGCTTTCAGCTCGCTGGAGTCGAGCGTGCCCCAGTTACGCTGCCATGTGACATACAGGAAAAAAGCCGAGAACAAATCTCTAGCAGGCAAAGATTAGACACAACTGCACAGCCAGCGCCAGCCTCTGCTCTGGAGCCATCGGTTTCACTGGTAGCAGCGATCATACCAAGCGATGCGCTCCAGGGCCCGATGTCCCCAGTTCCCTGGGAGCACACCCCGCTTGCGGGTCTGCGGCGTGGATGTGCTGGTCACGGGCGGCACGAGCTCCCAGGGCGGCGTCTCCTGGCGGCACGGGCGCGCTACGGTCGTAGTCGTGCACCACCCTCTTCTCGGAGACCGCAGATCCTCACTCGGACGGGCTCCCAGCAATGGCCTGGTCCTGAATGCGGCCACCGTGCTGAAAGAAAACAAAGTCCGAGCACAGAAAACACAGTGCGTCGGGTGCGCACAGAACTGTGCCAGGTTGCAAGCGTAAAACAGCTCGAGCGTCCTCCGTCGCAAAGCGAACGGTGCCTCACTGGCCTCTGCCAAAATGTTGGCAATGGATGATGTTCTTAAACCACTAGTAGCAATACGTAAGGCATGCTGGTGAACAGTACCGGGGTCGTACACGAAAAAGACATGCTCGAGCATGGGGCGTATCGAAGATCGGTCGACAGTAACAACGTCGCTCTGTCTGCTTCGTAAGACGTACGCGCGACGCAATTTTCTATTTATTCTAACCACAACCCAGGATAACTTTCAAATGTTCCACGACCTAAATCATTTCTCGCGCACGGTTTTAAATTGTTTCCTGCACGTCAATCGTTTGTCCAACTGCAGACCAAGAAAGCACACTACGGACTTCGACTGGATCAATTCCCCGTAAGTCGGACTAACAGAACCGAACAGTTGCGCCGCACGCGGCAAAAGTGGCAGACAGCTGTTTCAAGAGTAGTGTGTCGCATAAGTTACTTTATATGACATCAGGAAACGCTGTCTTCGAACTGCGCTGGGTGTTTTGCTTGACCAACTGCGATTTTTTGCGAGTCACGTCCAGCTCCGGATGCTAACACAGGCTCCTCGCAGAATTTCTGTAATCCCTATGGATGTAATGAAAGGCAAACAACCCTTTCCCTTCTCAGACTCGACAGGCACTACACAAAGATAACGCACCGTGAGTGACAGCGACGCACAGAGTCGGAATACATCGGCGAAATTACATTCTAGGTTGAACATCGTCGCATCGCCTCGACCCGGAGCAGGAATCGACCCACGTTCGCACGGCGGTCACCGTAAAGGTCATCAATTCCCCAGATACCACGCGAGCCCTTTGCAGACCGTGCGAACGACGCCCGCCGCAAGCCGGCGCGGTCGTCCAGGTGTTGACACAGGTCAGCGGAGAACCGCCCCCCCCACCGGCCGGCCTCCTAATGCGGCTTTCGTGACGCCCGCCGGCGGCGCTGCGTCACGGCCTCGATGACGTACGGCGTTGACGTCGCAACGCTTAATGGCGCGCAATAACGCCGCGGTATACTCTCCGCGGCGCGTCTTGCCAACTTGGTAAGCCAACAGGAGATCGCGCTATTTTCGGCTAAGCCAACGGAGTCCGCGGCGTCATTCCGCCGCACGAAAATAGCGCCGCGCCTCGGGGCCCGTGCATCGGCCATCGGTCATGCTCCCCGCTCCAGCTCAACGTCAAATGCGACATATCGGGCCCGGAATGGGATTCAATATGCCGATGACCGCCCGGCTGGCGTCGCGTTCGGTTCATGGAACGACTGACCTCCACGGGCGCGGGCCGGCGGCGAACAAAGCATGTTTTGTCGGCGCGCGGGTCTAATTGTAGATCATATTAGCGGGGGAAGGGGCACAGCTGCTGTCACATAGCGATGCGATAGGCTTGCGTTGTGCAGATTCTTTCTCGGTCGTTGCTGAGGGAAAGGTTTTAAGGCGATGCACGTTTCGGCACTTCACGTTTCACAGCGCTTTGATAAGAGATGTACTGCGGCTTGCGCGCGGGAGCGTCGTTTCGAAGTCGAAATTCGAAAACGTTTCTTCACGCCATGAAAAAACTACGTCTCGACGTCGTTCCGATGTCGAGAACGTTCCCATCGAAGTCAGCGTCTCTGGGGCAACTACCCAGCGCACGCTCGTCAACTCCCAGTCATCATTCCCGACATAGCTCAACGGACGTAAAATTTACAAGCTGGCACACTATGGACAAAAATGCAGAACTCTCAAAAAGCTAAGGTACGTTCCGTTGGAAACTGAATGACTTGCAAGCAAATGGCTGCCAAGTTAAAAGCCTGCAAAAAGGGTTACAACTTCATCAAAATCTTTCTATAACCAACAGTTCCTGGTCCCGGCGGCCAGGCAAGACCGGGCTAGGACGAGGCGGCCGCTCGTAAGCTCAGCAGTTATTGCCAGAAGTGCGTGGAATGCACAACACAGTCGGAACCTATTGCAGCCAGGTCGAGGCTCATTACCTTTACCAACGACAAGAACGTAGGCTGTTTGTTTCTGGCTAATACCCATATTTACTGGCCACCATCATTGTAGTATTGTAGTATTTAAGTATTTCATTGAATAGGAAGACAGATATCAATTTCGACAGACATCTATAATAGATAATTTTCATTGGTGTTAGTGATAGCGTTTTCCATATTCAGTCTGTCTATTGTTTATTGTCCACGGTTAATATCGGTGGGCTTTTAATGCTACCCTTAATAATAAAGCAATGTTTCGGCAAATGGCATTATTTCCGATATAACTTTAACATGGGAAGGGAGGTTCTGGTGTCATCCGTCTCACGTTATACGCCGTATACATTCTATATATATCATGATCATCATTTCTCATGTCTCATGTGAACGACACTTTATTGATTTCCACAACTACTGAACAATTAAATGAAATTATATCTGCATCAAAAGTATGGAGCTGAAATCAAACCTCCATATCAAGTGTCGTCTGTCAAACTTCATGTTCCCGTTTTAACTGGTGTGCCATTCAACACGCTTCACTTCTCACGGTTCTGCGCAGTGCTTCAAAACTCAAAGGAAGTATACCGAATGTGATGCAAAATTTCATGCTTCGTGACAGATGCCTCTCAGCAGACAGCCTCACCTTCACGTCCAGACCCGTTTTCTAGGTCCTGGTTCCAGTCGTGATTTGGCACGGAAAAGATCTGGTTACATTCATCAGCAGCCGACACATTTAGCCGACGGATGGATTTAGAGATCCGTTCACATTTAAAGGACATTTCAACTGACACTTAATGACCATCTATTTCGGGGAGCACGAACGAACGGATTTCAGGTTGCCAAGTCGGACTAGTTCGAGGCAACGTTGCCGGGCTAAAGATCCTAAAAATAATACATTCAGATTAGTGTTGCGGGGGATGTAAAGGGGGAACGGGACAAAATCCAGGGGCCGTTAACAGAGGAAGAATTTATCAACGTTTTCCTATCCCGAAAGCGTTGGAGGGAGAACCTCTGTAAAAGCTTAACTTTTTTATACGATCACTTACAACCTCGCTTGATATTTCTTGAAAACTTTAGGACAGAATCTAAGACATCCGCAATGCATTTCGTAAACATGACCCCGTCACTATGAGCACAATAATGTAGATGAACTGTGCAAAACAACGAGGGGGCCGAGACGCGATTTTGGTCATCAGATGGGCACTCAGCGATGAATCCTGTGTATCCAGTCTGAGACGTTTGAAACGTCGCAGACTCACGAATGTTTTAGGACACGTCCGGACCGCCATCAACAACACCGGACTCACCTGTGTCCTCATTAAAAATCCTCAGCTGCGGTCGTATTTTCCCCAGCAAGTGGGAACCGTCAGATCCCCATCTAGCCATGCCACCCGCGACACGGGCGACCGGTACAAATGCCTCTCATTCCGGCCGGCGAGGGTCGGGCCTCTGCCGTGAAGTCGAGTTCACGTGGCGCCGCCGGCCGTCGCCATAACGGCCCACACCGGACCCTCCGACTCCCGACCACCGGGACGGTCAGATGGCCGCCGTTTATCCCAGTCCGACCCGCGCTCACATGGGCGCAATCCTCAGCCGCCCGAGCCGACGATCCGCGGCGAGGGTGGACGCCCGTGGAAGATTCCGCCAGCGCCGAGGCGCGTCTGGCGCAATGGCGAGGCATCTGACGGCGCGAGCCTGATGCCAATTCTGCTGATGGGTCCGCGCCGAGCTGCTGCGGCGAGACGACCGCCGTCAGGTAACAAATGGACTGCCTGCCGCAAATGATGACGGATTCAGAGAGCGGCAGCACCGGCGCCTGTATCAAGGTAAAAGTACGGATACCATAAAATCAAATAGCACACCCGCACAGAGAGGTACGATGGTTTTAGACGCCTGAGTGTTTGCTTGCGTGATGCTTGTCTGCGCCTTGGTGCTCGCTGTCAAGTACTGGAGAAGATGATGTTTCTTATATGCCCGATTACATAACATCCATTTGCTAAACATGACATGGGTGAGGTGAGCGGTGTGAATAAATACGAGCACGGTGAACACATGAATACGCGTGACATTCGTTTCATGTGCTAAAAATTACGACATGGCTGGCGTTTATTGGATGAAACCTCCTGTGAAATTCAGAAGCTTTCTGGAATTCATCAGAAAACATCAGAAAATGGCATGCACCAACAGCGTCCCTTCCCTCAGTCCACGTCTACCAATTCCGAAAACAAGTGCTTCCACATCCATTGAGTCATTAAGATGGCACCGCCTGGCGTATTTTATACCCGCAACCGCCTGGGGGTGTCAAAAAGGGCACCTCCCTGTTATCTCAGGATCTAACCGTCGGATCTGAACCGGTCTACCTCCAATCGATAGCCCGAGTCTTGCAATTCAGAAAATACTATGTAAGCCCTGCTCACGTGACCGATGGCGTCACAGATCCAGTAAAACGCATAACACGACGTCGGAAAAACTGACACCGGTACGTACATCATATCATCGGCAATACCGGTCTTAGAGCCTTCCATTGGATATCAAACGAAAGGTCACAATCTCCTACATCGGAGGCATGCCAAAATGCAATGCAAATGTCAGGTGAAGATCAACCTAGGCCCGGTGAAATACTGGCCTTCCTTTACATGCCAAAGATCAATACTCGCGTGACAAAAAGGACGGAAATGGAACCTTCCGATATCAATTTTGCATTCCCTGCTTTTTATCCAATCAAGGTCATCATACCTCAGGTCAGATAACGTTGCGTTACTCCTCTTGAAAGAGAAATAATTACTCGCTGGGATTCTTAGCTGCGCAAGTACAGAACTGTAATGGCATCACGTCATAATTGAATCTCCTCTGGCTATCCCTTATCGGATAAGGTCAAGCCAGGCCAGGACAGACTGTCATTTTTCTTTCTCTGACTTAGACAATAATTCCTTTTTGCTGCTACTGAGCGATCTTCCACAGACAATGCCGTATTTCAGTCGTTTTGACATTAGTCTATAACGTGACCTGACATGACCTCATGCTGCATTTGGTGAACCTTGCTAAGAGGTGCATATAGATTTGCTTGTCTGGCTTGAACGATGGGAAAGGCCAGCGGCAACCACTGATATCACCCACAATGCAAATCAGTTCAACTGTCATTATGAATATGACCTAGCATGACCTCTAATGCTGGCGTTCCATGGTTGTATATCCTTTCGGGGATCGTGCCCTACGTAAATCTAAATAATCAATGCTTTATATTCACGAATATTATAAAAAAACGAAGCATTTTCGCGCCACCGTCCAAAGAGGCGAAACATGCATGTCAGGATTCACCCATGGTATCATATCTGCATGACTTGTTCTAGCATGGGAATGGTTCTGATGTCGAAACACACAGAACTGAATGATACACAGGTACAAAAGTTCGGTTGAGCTGGCTTTAATGGTTCAGAAGTTATTCACGAAAAACCTAGGGGGTGCCCTATTTCACCTCCCAAGCGGTGCCGGGTTAAAGGTAAGAAATTGTCGATGTATTGCTGAAAATCTACACAAAAACATTACGATCGTGTAGATCATCCAGGCCGACAACAGCCACTAAAACACACAGCACACGATTCAAGAGAGATGTTGATGGATTGGGTATCCTGAAAACTCGACTGATGATGAAATGATAAATGTAACGTATATTTGCTTATGTATTTCGCTAATGATGCAAGAACATATTGATACAATCACAAGACGTGCAAGACCACAGTGCTAAATTGCGCCAGAACAGCCAGAAAATGCCCGACACCTTATTGGGAGCACATGTCAACACGTCAACATGCTACCATAAAGACAAAAATGCTGCTTACTTGGTCTTACTAATCCACCACCCCAAAACGTGTCACAATGCATGGCATTATGCCATAAAGGGTCTTTCATACCTGACGTAGAATTAAAGCCATTGCAGTACATCAAAGCCTGTAGAGTGACGCCTTGTATTACACGACCAAAGCATGTAGATTCTGTAGTCACCGGAAATCCTCAGGCAGGGATTGCAAGTTTAATTGGTTTTATACCTGCCGCAATCGTTGTTCGCCATGTCACGAAAGAAATGCAGTGTGGATACCGTCGCAAGGGATGAGAATAATAACCCAAAGAGCCAAGGCTGGGTAGTGGCCAATTTCAATTAATAAACGAACACGAGAGAACTGTTTGCGAACGGCTTGCCGGCCGGAGGCCGAAATCGCGAACGGACACAAACGAATTCGAACTGTTCACGAACAATGGGCAAACACGAAACATAGCAATAAATTGACGGTAAGTGTTTCTTTGTCTTTGGCATCCGGACTGTCGCGCTATTGCGTAATTGCTGCCGTATTCCTAGCGTCTGAACCTTTCATTTCACTCTTTTCTGCCGACATAAAGGCGTTGGTTTCGCTGTGCGTATTGTGTGCGCACTCGCCAAGGTTGTGTGCGCACACCTAAGCGACCAGTCAAGCTGCTGAGCTGAGTGCCGAAGCGACGACTGGAAAATCTCAACATTGCATGACCAGAAAAGGCGTAGCAAACGCCTTCGTCTGTTGCATGTGGCAACATCACCTTCCCGCCAGCGCCAACTTGCGCTGTCTGAACGGCGATCTTTCCTGACTGCGACATGATTAAGATTTGGCCAGTTGCCATTCCTCTCCGAGACCCTTGTATTTCGCTTGAGGGAATTCCCCTGGTCGGGAACGCCTGTTTTTGGCAAGTAAGGAAAAAAATTTCCTATTTTGCCTATGTGGTATGATTGGACATCCGCCTAGTCTGGCTGCGTATCCACGACCCTTCGCCCGCCAGGCTCACACACGCGTTCCAACGCGTGTGTGGGCCTGGCCATCCACGCTTTATTTCCGACTGCCGCCGACGCCGACTGCCTCCGAACGCCGCCGCACATGTCGGCCTGAAACCCGATCTGCGTCCGGGGTCGGCTCCTCAGCCCCGATGTTAAAATAACACTGTGATGGCTAAAACTAAAAGATGGCGGGGACGGTCCTGACTGAATCCAGGGTCGGCACACGTGGCGACGACAGGGCGGCCCCGCTCACCAACATAGACCACAGCCTACTACTTAACAAAGCAACCATGCTTTGCTTCATTCTGAACGTACAAAAATTAAACCAACCCATTCACCATCATACCAACCCATTTCATGGTGTGACTACCGACTTCAGTCGCTGCTCGCGTTCGCGAACAGTCCGCGAACAGCGTGCTCGCGAACAGCTGGCCGGCCGGCGGCGAAGCCGCAAACGAACACAACGAACAGCAGTTCGCGAACTGTTCACGAACCGTTGGCGAACACCCAATCTTGCAAAGAACAACCATATCAGTGTAACCTTGTACTGCATCAGCGAAAAGCTATGGAAACAGTCATGGCGTCGCCATAAAGAGTAGCATCAATGGAAAGCTTTTAGAACAAATACCAGTCAGCGTCATTACATCGAAAACATCATTTTCCTTTCTCGTCGGGGATGAACGCCCGTCGGAAACTGAAAAAGCTGGATTACAAAAGACGCTTGGTTCGCCTGCGCGGCGCAGTCAGGGGACATGTACTGCTGGTTGCAGCGCCCATGCGTTATTCAGCAGATTGGGAAATGCAACAACCGAAGCGTCGTTTCTGTCGTCGTCGTCGTCGTGAGGTTCCTGAAGCTCTGCGCCAGCGCCGACCAACGTATCAGCCATCACAACAAGAACACAAACAGTGACAACGAAACAAAACAAAACGACACAAAAACAGCAACACAGGTTTTCGTTTACAGTTTGTTTGTTCAGCCAACGTCAATGTTGTCAGTTTCAGTTTCGTATGCAATCGTCTTCAGCGTTTCAGTCAATATCCGTTTCAGTCTTCCACTTCATTTCGCGCGCACCGTAAACCTTGCGCTGAAATTATTCAAAGTCGGCAGGGCCCGCACTACCGACCCTACGGGACCCTGCAACCATGCCAGAGGCCGCCGTCAAGAAACGAAATGGCGAAGACGCTCCTCTCGGCCCTCTCGTCACTCCGTCCTCGCAGACTGCTCTGTCTCTTTGTCCTGTCGATTCGTCCGTCCGGAGCGGCCGACGCTTTTTTAGCTTCCGGCGCCTCCATAAATCACCGACGCCGAATCTGATTTCTGCGTCGACGGAGCGGGCGGCGCCGGCTCCGGCGGCCCCCTCATTCAGCCGATTTTATGAATGAGCCCACGCCGGCCACGTGGCGTATCGATCCCGCGCAGCGGCCGCCGCCCGCCTCCTCTCGTGCCCGCCGCGGGCGGCGCTGCGGCCGCCGGCCGGCCGCGGGCGAGGCCGGCGCCGCGGCGCCCGGCGTGACGCCGGGACCGTCACGGACGACAGGGGAGGAGGGCCGCCGCCGCGGCCGGCCGCGCGGCGCGAGCCGATAAAATGGAAACCTGAACGAGGTTCTCGATGGCCGAAAAGCCGGATCTGTGAGATTCGTGGCGATGACAAAGGGAAATTGGCTAAGGACAAGTGAAATACCAACATGAGCAGAGGCCGGTCAACGCCGCCCGGACGTGCGACCAAAAGTAAGCGGAGAACGTCTGCTCTTTTCTTCACCACCACGCTAGGTCCAGTTTCCATGATCTCCTAAAGAGCGGGATTTCAACCAGCAAGCCTCGCGTTGGAACACTTCGTCTTCTGCGCTCAATCACGGCAAATGGTTCCATCCCACGCCGTCAGCTGCCGTTTGACTCCGCCTCTGCATGGGAGCAAGTGGAATCATCGCCCCACGCAATGCGTACGGAGTGTGCGGCAGCCCGCCTCCATCTGCCTTCGCGCCGCGCAATTCCGAGAGACTCCCCCGCAGTGGGCCGGAACAAGTCAGGAAACGACCGGAAGCTGTGCAGGAGAGGAATTTTTATTCGAAAGCCAGATTGCGGTCCATCAAAGGCTTGATTTTAAATTACGTGAGCACAAGCTCGGGAAACGGCATTACTCGGCAGGATTTGGAACCATTCATATTACTATGTGCCTGCCGGGGAGAGGTTTCTCGGCTGGCATCACATGGAAAGTTTAGAACAGGAGCCAGGCCAGGAGTCATGTCGTTGTTTTCGAAGAATGAATACGAATTCAGGCAAGTCAATCAAACAGAAAAGCTATTTCCAAGCAGCTAGTGGATTCAGAGCAGTTGTTACACCACTACTTGATACATTTCCTACAGTGGGCAGTTTTACAGCAATGTTGATAAGGTACCCCAAAGACTACGAAATAAGTCCACAATGAAGCCCTTTGGAGCAGCCGTTAACGACGTGGTGCCAGGGCCCATGCATGTTTGGTAAACCCAATCTGTTCCAAATTGTCACCACTTGTCTCATAAGGAGCATGTTGCGTTCAAATCCTTTACAGCCACCGTTTTAGACGAGCATCGAAAACAATAACATAATTTCAAACAAAACTTGAGTGGCTTCCCCGCCGTTCCGATGTGGGCTGCATCTTACTAAACGACAGTGCGCAGTTCCGCTACTCGTAACTCACAATGAAACATAGGTTCCCTAGCGCCTACATAGTTCAGTCGCGTGACTTTAATGGGGCTTCATGAAGCGACGCCGTATATAGGCAACAGCCATCGAATCAGTGGTGGAAGCATAGGTTAAAAAACAACTCACGGCTAGTGAAGCATATGGGATGACGAATTCTGTCAGTAGCTTCTCTGATGCTCCGTTGAGTCCGGAAACCACCACTTCGAGAGTGGTAGAAGGGTAACAGTTCGAAAGACCACTGACCCTTCCAGTACACGGGCAGGGTTGGTGCAGCCATCCATGAGGATCGTCGCGATTTGACCCACGATTACGTCGATTACTCTGAAACTTTGCAAAACTGAGTTTGAGCTTTTTCACACGTTGTCAAAACATTTGGGGTCAATGACTCCACATGGAGTAAGTCATCATCTTATAATAAACGTTTTAAGTATTTTACCGTGCTAGGTCATATGCATAGATGACACCCACAGTTCAGTGACCTCAGTGCCACGTTGTTTCCTGGGTCAAGACCGTTGTAACCCGTCCCTGACTGGGGGGTTGCCTGCCCCCCGAGATTTTTTCCAAGATTGCAAAAGAATGAACAAACGCAACACCAAGAAACTTTGCGTACCTTTTGCTTGTTTACTTTTACACCTTGCGTCAAGGTCTTTACCTCAGGTCAAGCCAGGTGTCTAACTTAAGTCAGGTCAAGTGGAACCATGTCTAAAAAAACCTAGCGCCCTGTAACTTTTTTGGAAAACATGACATCACGACAAAACTTGCAGGAATTAAAGATTTTGGAAGATGCAACGAATATGTTATCTCAGATTTTTCGGAACTTTCCAGGTCATTAACCTACGGTTAAGCCCGTTTTCAAGATATGTCGGCGTTTTTTCCGGAATTGGCAGAATCTTTATAACATTTTTAGTATGGCAAAATGAAGACGTCCAGTTGCCGTCAATGGGCAAAGAATCAATGACTTCTATCCACTGACCTGAGGTCAGGTCACTAATAATTGTTATAAACCCAAACGCACCGCCGTCAAAATCGGCCACGAATTACTAAGAACGGGCGAAAATGGCAGAACTGGCTCGCACAATTGCAAGTAATACCAAGAAGTTCAGAAAGTAAAAAAAAAAATCATATATAGGAAACAAACAGGCTCTCGCAAATAAAATCCGACCGATTTTGTAGACTGAGAACTGCCGAATTTTTCTAAAATTTTAGTATGAGAAACTATCGTAAGAACCACTACGATCAAAAAAGATTACATGCAAAGGCTAATGTCTCGGAAGTAAAGAAACGATAAAATTAGTCTCCGTTAATTTTATACCGCATTCGGCTACGGCGCCCGCCCACAGTCGCCGCGAAACTCGCAGTGTCTTTAACCCGCGCACGACCGTCGGTCCGTCTCGAACATCGGCGACTGGGGGGCAGTTGACTGCCCCCCCTCTAACTCACGAACGGTTGGTCGCACGATAAAAATAAGTATGCTGTTGGAAAGCCTGTGACGAGTAGAGCTCGAAACTGGTCTCATTTTTAGTTTTAGATAATATGTAAGCCAATTTACGCCCTATATATGTTTTCTCATAGACGACTGTATGAGACCGAGAAATGGCCTGAATCTCAAGAGCTGTGACTAATAACGCATAGGTAAAGGCACCAGCGCACAAGTAAAGGTCTGCGGATGTCGATACACGTCTAATTTCCCCAGATTTCTTCAATATATACGTCGAAACGTTGAGTTGAAGACACGGTAATTCATCCGCCAGCTGTCACTGTGCGCCGCTGCCGTATGAGGTACCAAATTGACGAGAACTAATTTTGGCGTTCCTTTATTTTCGCAATAAAGACGATCTATGTAAATTTTATTGATCTTTGTTGTTCTTGTGATGGTTTCTCATGCTTCAAGTTTGGAAAAATTCATTAGTTACCAATCTACAAAGTTGGCGGAGCTTTATTCGCGAGAGCCTGTTTATTTCCAAAATATGCTACTTTTTCGAACTTTTTGAGGTTCCTGGTATTAACTACGTCTGTGCAAGCTAGATCTGCCATTTTCGACCCATTCTGAGTAATTCATCGTCGATTTTGACGGTGGTACATTTTGGCTCACTACAGTTATTCGTGACCTGACCTCAGGTCAATGGCCGGAAGTCATTGATACTTTGCCCAATGACGGTAACTAGATGTCTGCTTCACTCCACACTAAAAATGTTATGGAATATTCCGTCAATTTCCGAAAAAAACGGCGATATGTCTTAAAAATGGGCTTGACCTTAGGTCAGTGGCCCGGAAAATTCCGAAAAATCTGAGATAGCAGATTTGTTGCATCTATCAGGATCACTGATCCCTGAAAGTATTATTGAGATATCTCGTTTTGCGAAAAAGTTACAGGGCACGAAACTTTTTTTGACATAGGTCTGTTTGACTTGACCTAGGTCAGGCACCTGACGTGACCTGAGGTCAAAATTTTGACACGAGATGTAAAATGGGTGGAGCAAAAAGTACACAAAGTTTCGTTACTCTGTTTGCTGGTTTTCTCGCAATCCCAGGAAAACCTCGGGGGGGCAGTCAACTGACCCCCCAATCGGGGACGAGTTAACCCTATTCACGGAGGGCTAGCGGTATGGCCGGTTCCCGGCAGGAGGGCGTGTTCGCCCCCCCCCCCTTCGCCCTTGAGATCTCGAGAACTGCTCGTCTAATTTCACCGCAACGAACGGCAATCGATTTGCCATGACGTGAACTACAT
Source organism: Capitulum mitella (assembly GCA_030062745.1). Taxonomy (NCBI): domain Eukaryota; kingdom Metazoa; phylum Arthropoda; class Thecostraca; order Pollicipedomorpha; family Pollicipedidae; genus Capitulum; species Capitulum mitella. The sequence goes on from CP099846.1 coordinate 24,860,614, forward strand.
TTAAAAAAAGAAGTTTTCAGAGTTTTGAAAGGGGTGGATACAGGGGGCAAAAAAGTCAAAATGGGGGACATTTTTGGACTTCTTACAATTCCGTTGTTGATGTACCGATTTTGATGAAATGGGCATGAATGGAAATATTATGAAAGGGACTGTTACCATTGGTCCATATATTTGAAATTTCGAGGAAATTCGTAGGCGTTCACAGGGCTTTGAAAATAGGAGGAGTTTTTCAAAAACTGATTTAACAAAAAAGTTAAAAGCACTTTTTTGGCTTCTTCTAGTCATGTTATGCTGAAGAAGCACAAATCGTATCACAGTGCTTGTATAATGTTAGCATAGGCGGTGCCAGGGACATCAAAAAGGGGGAATGTCATGGTCACATGTTCTTCGGATCAACTTATGGTCTTTGACCTTAAATGATCCCCATTGAACTTAGAATCATTTGAAATGACCTCGTGTGCATTTGATACTATCTGAAAAGTTTTCAGTCATTTGGATTCACTCTACTCATGAGATTCCATTTTACGGCTGTTGTGATATAGGGTACACGCACTGACATTTTAGGGCATAGCTCCGTGACCCGACCTGATATCGAGCTGAAACTTGGTACAAAAGTAGAGAGAACCCTTCTATGTCATATAGATTCCAGGTTTGGTATTTGAAGAAAGCGCCAAAATATTTGCGATAAAACCAAATTTTGAATTTTGACCTTGACCTGACCTTGTGAAGTGACCTAAGATAAACAAAATTGCATTCGCATGTTGCCCAACTATTTACCTACACATTCATATCAAGTTCTAAGTTCTGTCTTAAAAACGCTACTTTTGACAGTCATTTTCCTTTTACTCTCAACATGGCCAAAAATGGCCTGAGGCGACTCCCAAAAACGTTGCCTGGCTCCACCCCTGAGCATAATAGAATTACGAAATTTTCTCACAGTAGGTACAAAGAATGGCTAGGAAACGTCACCAAGTTTCGTGAAGCTGCGTCAAAAACCCTGGAATTGGCAAGCAAAAAACCCGACGGCGGCGGATTCAGCCCCCTGCCGAGAATACGGTTAACTCAACGTTTTGGCGTACATATACAATAAATCATAGAAATCGGACGTGTGTCGGCATCTGCGGACTTTTAACTGTCCGCTGGTACCCTTATCTAGACTTCATTAGTCACGTCACTTGAGGTCCAGGCCGTTTCTCGGTCTCATGCAGGCGGCTATGAGAAAACATATACAGGGCGTAAATGACTTACATATTGTCCAAAACTAAAAATAAGACCAGTTTCGAGCTCTGCTTGTCACGATCTTTCCAAAGGTGCGCTTATTTCTAATGTGCGACCACCCGTTCGTGAGTTAGATGGAGATGGTCAACCCCCCAGTCGAGCGTGCATGGCGCCGACTGCCAGCTGGGCGTGAGTAAGTTAAAACTATGAATGGACGGGAAGTCACGTTTTTACCTTGTATTACTCTCGGAGACATCGTGAAGTAATCGGAAGGGCTCATTTTCATAACAGCAGTAGCTTGAGCCCCTTTTCAACATCAGAAGCCGTTCTCGACCCTTCAGAAGTGCCCTATTCAAAAGCGCTATATCCTATAGGATCCAATGGAAACCAGCATCCACTAACATGACCTCCTTTAATCGCCTGAAGAACACAGCATGGCTTAAACGGATTACACTCGGTATTATCATATACCCAAAGACCACGCCACAGGTCACGTTTTGTTTCGTCCCTGTATCACATCGGGTTTGGAAATGACTTGGGAAGTCGTACTTTTGCATCACTGATGGTGGCCAAATGGCGAATGCCGGCGAAACTTAAGATAAATGAAAACAGAACCACAGTTGGGGTGTAACTTTATATCTTTGTGGGTACATAGGCGCCCACAAACCAGATTTATATATTCACAAACATGGCCTGCGCACCCACGGGAAAAAAAACAGTTTTTGGGCCCAAAAGCAAATCTTGGACACTGTAACAACACGAAAAGCACCTGTCCTATATGTATATATAAAGAAAGTAGGCATGAACAGATGTGTAGACAACCACTATTTATGACTTAAAAAGGGAACGCGGCACAAAAATGCACCAAGAGGAGCACCCAAAGGGCACCAATCGCATTTATGTTGTCAAATTTTGCGTTTTTCATCCACAAAATATAAAAAATCAAACCAATTTTCGGTATATGAAAATAAAATGGCCAAAATCCTAGGAGTTCTTGGTTTCTAAAGGGTTAGGGCTGCTGGGACACCTCCCGTACATGAATCTTGCGCCCCAATGCACCCACAAAAGCTTTTGGAAAACTGCACCCCTGAACCACAGTGACGAAACCACGAAGATGGCCGACAGATGTAACGGTGATGTCAGTCACCTTCAACATTCCAGGCAGCTCAACTATATATGATGTTACTCGAGCTGAAAAAACAATGACTTGTAGTGGGCCTATCTTGCTTGCCAGAAGGAGCATCTACTGTCGACAAGTCATTTTTTTTATTTTTCTGTCTCAGTGTATCAAATCTACCCGTCACCTGAACGTGCACAGTCACGGCTGCTGCCACTGATCTGCAACCCACCTTTTCCAAAGTTCCGAAGCTTCTGTGCCCAAGACCTGTAACATCACGGCACTGTAACATCACGGACCTGTAACATCACATTTCTCACAGGGCAAGTTTCAGGACGAAGTCCAGAAATACATATTCACCTGCTACGAATACACGGCGCCGTTCTGCAAACGTCTAGAGCCGAGGTGATAAAGAGTCCGCTTCGACCGATCAGTCTCCGCGGGGGCGTTCCACCGTTCCATATCCGCCCCGCGAATTGATGGCTTCGGTAAATCTGCGGTCGGTTGACTGGTAGCCTCGGCAACGCGGCCGCCTGCCGTGACGGCGACGCGTCGCAGCCTTTGACCGCGACCGTCACTGGAGGAGGCGGAACCCAGCCGGCTGGACCAGGACCTGGCAACCAGGAGACGGACGCGCTCCCCACGCGCTTCCAAGCCCTCGGCTAATTTGCGAGCGGCCTTTGAAGTTCATGGGATTAGGTTTTCCATGGCGGTTATTGGGGACATTACCCTACGGAGTTCTGACCGTGTTTCTTTTTCGCGAACGCTGCCGGATCGGCTCGCGGCAGAGACGAGAAATGGCGTTCCGGGACAAAGTTTAGGACTTTCGACAAGGCACGTGCAGTACACGCGACATTCCACGCTGCGCCCGACGCCGGCGCATCACGGGTGCCCCGTGCCTCGCGCTGCACGCGGCGCCCGTGTCCAGCACACGAGATTTGCCCGCAATCCAGCTCCCCGTCCGGTAAACCCGGGCCTAGTCGAGCTGATGCAACTCAAAGCAGCGGCTGATCCCGCGCGGCCGGCGCCCATCGCCCTAAACCAGCGGAAACACGGCAGAATGTCAGCTCCGCGCTTCTTGGCACGCGGTCCGAATCGCCGGAATAGGACGGCCGCCACCGGAAGCTGCGCGATCAATACGGAGACGCGTTTCCGGCCGTCGCCAAAGGTCAGGTCCAGGGCCGGGGTCGGCGGCGGCGGTCGCGCAGAACGGTCGCTTGGGGCGGACTGGCGTCCTCAAGTGTCCGGTAGATCGTTAGCCGAGGCAGGGCACTTCGTTAGTTGAGGTCGTCGTCAAACGGATGTTTCGTCAGTTGCATTGTCTAGGCCAGAAGCGGTCTGCTGCAGAACTCAGAATTCGGATGGTGATTATCTGCATACTTGGCCGAATATCAGGATTCGCGAATTTTCGAATGCTGAATTCAAGGTTCGGATGTTTGGGGAGGATTCGGTTGGCCTTTTTTTTAATCCGTATATTCGCCGAATTTTCCGACGCCAATGAACATTTGATTATCCTTTCGCTGCAGAATCTGAGGACAGATGTGAGCGAAGTCATGCACAGTCATGCTGAATGTTAACTGGGACACTGCTTAGTGCTTTACTCGCTTCTGTACATCAGTATAACTGAGAACAATGCGCGGCAATGGTGACAAAACACGCTCCACCTCCGCACTGTGACAGTGGTGTGCGTCTCAAGTTTCGAGGGACGAGGCGTAGCTCTGGAAAAATTTGACACTTGTTTCGGGCGTGGCCAAGACTGGCAGAAACGCCAGATCGTGACCAGTAAGTGAGTGAAGCTGGTCGCTACCGGGAGATGACCATCAGTCTGCTTACATCGTCTCTTTACTCTTATCTCTAAGACAAATTATACGGGAATGTCCGGTAGCACAATGCAGCGAGTGGCAGTGCTTGTGCGTGCAATGAGTTGTTGCACTCATGCCGATTCCCAATGTTAAAAACATCGTGCATTAATAAGCATATAGCGGTGACGTACTATGGTTCCGAAACAACGTGGTAGAGGAGAGACGAAAGATACCACTCCAACCTCCATTTTCGACGCTACCAAATATTTATGAACGCACCCAGAGCTTGATTTCAGGGACGGCAATATCGATTTGGAGAGTAGCTCAATTAATAACGACAGATACCACTGATAGTCATCCAGTGATGAATGTGCATGCATCCATTTCGCGCGGGTATCCATTTTTTGTAAACGTGAACAGAATATTTTGTTAAGATGCTTCGGAGTCAGAGCTCAAGATAACTACAGCTTGTTGCACAGACTGTGGCTCCTACTTCCGACCACACATTTCCATATTAACAGCATGATTTTGCGCCGAAAGTCTGACGTGCCAACATCAACGCAATGGCAGATCCGGGGGAGAGGGGCGTCGGGGCCAAGGCCCCCTTTCTCTGAAAAACCAAGGCCGACTTGTCTTCCGCCCTCTTTTCGGACGGAAGTGGTAGATGTTTCGTTTTCCCATCAAAAATTTATCCATATACCTATCACATACCGTCATTTTCGGAGATAGTAAAACAACGTGACCTAAATCCAAGGAGAAATCAACGTTTCGCGGTATGTTATGCTAGGTTACACGGATGAGGATTTGGCCCCCTCCCGTTAGTCATGGTCTGCATCCGCGGGTGCCACGACACGGTCACACTAAAACCAGGGTACTCCTCTAAGGCCAGTCGCCAGTTGACCTGCGGAACAAAAATAGCAAGCGCCGAGGGACTCAAACGCAGCATGACCTCGAGCACGTTTGCTTTCGCTCTTTGACGAGAAGCAATAAAGTGAGTACGCAGACCGTCCACGAAAAAAATGAGACACCTTGCTGCGGATGCTGTAAATAACTTTTACAGTGGTTACCAGCAATACCAAAGGTCGAGCCGGTGCAGCAGCAAGAAGGTCGCTTAGGTCGCAAACCGCGATCCTGTGAAATGAAGAAGACCATGCATGCAATGTACATCAACTGGTGTCTTCAGTAAAACTCCCTTTAACTCTCGCCAATTCCGAAAACGCCTAAAAAAAATTACTCACACGGTTCTTAATTTAATGAGACTTCAACCAGATTTGAAAGATTTTACCTAGAAACTTAGGAGCATTTGCCGGGTCGGGCATCTGGTAACCATGCGACCCGCCTATGAGCAAAAAACATTGCTGCTGGCGGCCAGTTGACGGCGCTAGTGGGCGAGATCGTAGACCAGGGTCACAAAACAGAAAACGAGCGACCCAGCTTGAAACTGTTTCTCAACGTGAGAAACGAAGTTCACTGTGTTTTTAGACAGAATGACGATGTTTAAATGATAAAATAAAGCAAATATTTAAGGAAAATGAAAGCCAAACGGTGCGAATAGCTGCAATCCTGCTCAACCACTGGAGTATTTTTACAGAACATTAACAATGAACACGAAACACTTGGTTTTGCCAACTAGTGGTGGTTAATGGTCGCAATAAGAGCATGTGCTCGCATGGACATTAGATACTTCTGATTCCGTTGTCTCCTTCGCTGATGGTGACAATTACTCATGAAAAGTTGGCGTTGTCCGGGACCCTCCCCAAAGAACGAAGGGAAATACGACGCTCATAAGTTTATGAATACTTGTTGAATGTAGGGAACATAATAAGCTACAGTTCATAACACCCGCACTTGTTCGTCTGTGACCTGTGAATCACAGGGAGTGGATCAGGAAATCTATTGAGGCCAGCATGCATCTGAGAGAATACATGCATTCGGGGACTGGGGCCGCTTGCCTTCTGTTTCCTTTATTACTGTCCTCATATTTATTTTGTCTACGTTTATTGGATTTCATCACGCATCGAAGGAGTCTTTGACCCACATTGGTGACATTCCCTCTGGATTTGCGCCTGGTGACCCGGCAGGGGCGCAGCCAAGGAGGGAACGTAGTTCTTCCTGGGAGTTGAAAATAAAATTTTTTGGGCGCACTGAAAATGAAAATAAAGAAAAATGCTGGAACTCCAAGTAAAGTGGCCGAAGTCCACGGAATTCTTCTTCTGACCGCGGTTTGGTCAAAATAAACTAGTCAAACTCCGAGGCGTTTCTGTTTTGAGGAGTTCATGTTCCCCTTCTTGGCGACATCATGGCTACGCCCTTGTGACCCGGTAGCTGTTGGCTGGCTGCTGTTCTGTGTCGAGCGGATTCTAGTCCTTGTCATAATATTTCCCGCTTATTTCAGTGGCGGCGAATAGGAGAGCAGGAATGGACGTTTTACCACGTTTGATTGACTTGTTCTGGTGACGTTTTCTCAATCTTATCATTCCGAAACACCAGCATCGTACGACTTTTGCACCTCTCCTCACATATAGGCATGCCTGCCAATCATAGTATCTACTCGAAAATCAGTCCTAGGCTGGTGACCCGTATGACGAACGACGTACAGTTGGCGGTTCCAGGCAGGCACGTGGCCAGGAATCGGCCAAGGGGCGTGGGGCGGATCCTTCGAAAGGGGCCTCTTGTGGCCTCAAGAAGGCTCCTAGGGCATCAAGGGGGTCTTCTATAGCCTCGAGAGGCCTCCCGAGGGTTTCCTTTCCCATGGCACCATGGAGGTCCCGTTATGGCCTCAGGGGCCATATTTGAGGATCTTGTAAGCGCTCAGGGGAGTCAAATGTGCCCTGCAGGAAAAATGAAGGCTCCTCCGGAGCTTATATCTTTCCTCTCTTCAGGGAGGCCACCTCTTAATCCTCCCCCCCCCACCACCACCATCCTTCCTTTGGCTACGTTTCTGGTTTCAGGTCGGTGATGACTACAGGAGTGGACTTGAGCGACATCTAGTGAACGTAACAACAACTTCCATGTGATATTACCATACACAGAGTACACCAACGGTCAAATCGTCGCCCTCGGTCTCGGCTGCGTATACGAAACACATTTTTTTCCATTTTTTCCGTTTTCTAAGGCACCTATAATTGACAGAGTAATGCAATATGAATGTGTTAAGGGCACTAGAAATGTTCTGCTTCTACTAACCGGACTGAACACGCGACACCCTGATGCAAGAACCATCCTGTCGTGGTTGCATCAGGGTGTTTCACCACCGAACGAAGCTATTTTAACACTTCTTCGAGGTGATTGACGTATTGGATTGGGCCTGCTGCGCACGTTACAATGAAGAGGGTGCTCAGGTATTTTTACATTCCGTGGAATACATGTCACTGGATCCGGATGATATGTACGCCATCCTCGTTTTGCACTGACCTCCTTCGCTGGCCTTGGCGTGCCACTGTGTCATTTCGGAAATTTTGTGAGTCCGAACAGCCTCCATGAACAGAACCTGGCACAAACATGAAAACACACTCCCATTAACAGAGCCTAAGCTATCAAGCTTTACCGTCCTATTTCCGAGACGCCAGCGTACGAATCAAGGCCGGACGACGTCCGCTTACGTTTGTACGCAACCTATGCCGGATATAAGTTCCGAAAAAACGCACTTTCCCCCAGGTCCCAACTGCTTGGGTTCCGGTACCACTAGACGCGTATTGCAACAGCTGATGTTCATGCAGTAAACGATTATGGTTGTATCTCATTTAGGTCGTGATCCACCATCTACTATACATGGTTACCTATTTACACGCAGTGATAAAGTTTACAGACGACGAACGCATCCCAGCACTGGTATTAAATGGTCAAAATTAGCCACGCCATTCCATAAAACGTTGCAAATATCCACGTTCTTAGTCTACTGGGACAAAAGAATGGTGTAAGACGCATTATGTTTAAAATTACGCGATTTCAATGGTAGAGAAATTATGATCGTGTGACGGTTACCTCGGGTTGCGCGGCGGCGTTGAACGGGCCGACACCGCATGATATAGCAGAAATACCTACTTTTGAAACTTTATCACTGCCGAGCTTCATTTACTGCCATAAGACAGCAAGCTGAATGAGGAGCACGCATTGCTCTGTTTACACTATCGTACGCCGTTTTCCAGCAGCTAGCGACAAAGGGTGGTGGTCTTATGACTCACGCACGGAGATGCCTTAAATTTATGTCAATCCCCCCCCCCCGCCTGGACTCCCCACCCTGTCGATGGGCGTACAGAACTCCGCGGGCCGGCACGGCGTCTCCGTAACAGGGGTCGGCAGATCCTGCCCTGAGGCAAGCGACTCGCCTGACACAAAGCGTGTACCTCTCTGGAGAAGCCTCCGCCGACTAGGTCCCAGCCGCTCCACCAGCGTCATCCGCGAGCACGGGGCGCTCCTGCGCTCTCCCGCCGTTTCCAAAGCACGCGATCGAACAGAGTCGGCCCAGCCCGGCGTGATGCGGCCAGCGACACCCGACCAGCCAGCCAATACGGAGCCAACTGAGGCAGCGCGCCTCGGGCTCTGCGAATCCCTTACGACCCGACTGCGAAGTCTTCGATCGTCATACGGGCCCTCTACTGAGTCCCCTTCGGTCTAGGGCGGCGCGGATCGACGGCGTTCTGTCCAGTGAGGTGACTGCTTCACGATTCCGCGCCCCTACTCACCGGAAGCCCAGCAGTTTTGCAGTTTTTACGCCGGCGATATTCATGACAGCCATCCGCAGACAGCTGGACTCCCCTACGCTCAGCTGCTATCGAGACGCGGCCTCTTCGCCCGCGGTCTTCAGTCTCGCGTGGTCCGCGCGTGGTAAATCCGTCCAAGCATCGTTTGCCTCGGCTCCACGTCACAATCTCAACCGGCAACTCGGCCCACGGCGTCGACGGCCAGGCTCGTCCTGCAGACCCTCCAGCGTCGGGACCATAGGCAGCGGGTTACAGGGGGCTCCAGATGTGGAGGTATCACCAAGGGCTTGTCTTTCCTTATGTTGAAGGGAAGACGAATTACCTCGCGTTTTCTTCCGTCCAGTACGGCAAAAAAGGCCGCTGATTTACATACATATATTCATTCTACACGCCGTGCATCCAGCACAATTATCGCAGAGATGTTGGTTCTTGTCTAATACACGTCCATTCCACTCACTGTTTGCTGCTTGGTTGCGGCAACCTATCCTTTTCCATGTCGATCTCCATGTCAAAGTACGACATGGGGTTGTATTTGAAGTATTCCGGGTTTTTGTACTCCCCAGACTTGGATGCCCCCGGACCAACTGTAAATACAAATATAACACTGTGTTCGGCACTGTGCACCAAAAAGCCGCCTTACGAACGACTTCTTCACAAACGTCCACATTTAATGTTCGGTTCATCCAGATTCTGAGAAGAGCAGAGGCAAAAGTGCAACACAATGGAGTTTTTCAAGTACAGCAGGATTCTGTGTGCAAGGTCACGAGAAACTGCAAAAAACGTTTCCGTAGAAAATAATTAGCAGTCCTTAACTGCATACATCCGCTTCGGCAAATAAATACGTTGCGACTAAAGATTCTCGATCCGTCTCATTGTCATGCATTCTTTCTTGTACACTGGCGATATGACGCGTATACATACCTTCACGAGGTCACAAACACATCGTACCTGGTGTATCATTAGCGGGTGGCGTGCTGGATTTGGCCGGAGAACTTCCCTTTGGTGGAGGCTGGGTCTGTCCCGAGGACAGACGGGAAGCAAGCACCTATGACAGGAAAAACAAAGGACAACCATATTAGACACTGGATGCTTGTGCTCAAGATATGAATTAGTTGTCTGCTTTTGTACGCCCAGTTTGGAGCAGTCAAAGCCGCCACAAAACCGGCCGCAAACCGCCATCAATGGAGAGGCCCACTACTATGAGTGGAAATATTATTTAATGAAAACGGAAAGTCCCCGACCGAAAAACGAAATCAAGTAGCGAATATTTATGTCTTGTTGGACACAGGCATCATCATAGTGTCTGTGTTCAGGAGAGGTTTAGGCGAAGTTTTTGCCAAATTTATTTCTGGGTCTGCTCAGCACTAAAAAATGGTGTATTGGACCCCACTTCGATACAAATTAAAAATCAATTTGCCAGTAACCTCATGTTTTAAAACTTTAAAAATAAGCCACGACTGGGCTCCTGCACCAGGGTGACTCATATTTTCGATTCTTTTCCAAAAACATTATCTGGTCTACCTTTTTTCTAAGAAAAACGCATAAACAAATGATCACAGGATGACTTCGAACAATACTATGCAACTATGGCACTGCCTTCTGGGCCTTAAACTTACTTTGACTTTGACAAAACTTTGAGAGGCATGTTACATTATTATGTACCTCCTTATCCTTTCACAGGACACAAGTAACCTCAATTTAAAACAAGTGCAAGGAACAACAATTGTACACCAGCTGTTCCACGAACATATGTGTCCTCTATAGAACCATGTACTGAGCTGTGAACTTTGGCTGGGATTGTTTACAGTGCAGGAAATCAAATGGCAACATGTGAGGAATCTGATTCAAACATATCCAGGCATACCATCACATGTGGCTATGCAGAATTTTGGAAAACGTCCAAAATATAATGAAGCGATCAACATCCTCACAAGTTATTTCTAGAAAGAAAATGACTACCAAACAAAAATGCACAAACCTGAAACTGTCGAACCTGAAGCCTTGATGCAAGCATGTTTGGGGCAGATTCCTGTATCTGTAAAATTGCAGCATGTTAGGAGACCAAAAGGCTTGCTGACATCACAATTCCCCAATCTTTGTGTGACCTGCCCTATGTGCAAGAACCCAGCCAGGGGGTGTGAGGGTCCCTGACATCAGAGGATACTGCCTGTTATTTGTCTGAAACACCCAATATCTATTTCCTTCTTATGTCTCCAACACAAGGAGTCACAGAAGAATGTAAGAGGTCAGAGGGATTCCAAATCTTAAAAGCCCTCTTCTGTGCTAAGGTCCCACAAGAAGAAGAGGCAGAAATGTCTGGGTTTCATGATGCATTTGCATGTAGACTCCACTGCATACACTTATTCATAAGGAAAGCAGATATTAGAGGCCAGTGTCAAATAAAAAAATTGTTGGATGTAGGAAATTCTGGAATTAGGGTTGGCTAGTTAATATCATTGCCAGATTGCTAGTTAAACCTCATGTTTAACCAGATAAATTCAACTGGCTTAGGCCACAGCAGTGTCAATCTCTTGGTCATCATATTCTTATTTCACTCATAGCAGTCCCCATTTGGGTGTTCCACTAAATTATGTTGGGTATGTTAAACATTCACAATAGAAATTGGTATGTTGGTGCATTTGCACTTTTTGGCCAATTAATCCTAACAATGTGTCAGTGCTAGAAATATTTGAATGATGCATTGCATCCACATATAAAACACTTGATAAAAATGCTATGAAATGTGGCTTGCTCCATTCCAAAATATTGCTAAAAACATATGAAAACCATATCACTATACAAACTACGCATAGTAACTGTGCTGCACTGAGAACTTACAAAGCACTGTGTTGTGAATGCATGCCCTATATAAAGCTAATACTATGCGTGTACATCATGCATTATGAAAAGGCATCCTCAGATGACTCCCAGCAAATTTTGTGCCTGAATTTGATTTGATTTTGTGCCAGAGTTTTATTTAATCTGAGAAAAGACTGCAACAGTTATCAACCAGGAAAAGCCGTGAAATTATGCCACATAACTAAACCTGGCCTAAACTAGCCATTATACATTCTTCTTCAGAAACTGAACATTTTCCCATGGGGAAAGGCAGCTTTGGCCTGCACTTTTCTGCATGCTCTTATGCTCCTGCCACGAAACCACATGAACAGTACTTCAGTTACTCTCCTGCCATGAAATCATTTGAACAATGCTTTAGTTACCATCAGTGTGAAGGACTACTCCTGAAATTCTCTTACTATTTATGTGGACAACAGTGCTTTTCTTCACTTCTAGCAATGAGGAAAAAAAATCCTCAAGATGCACACACCACACCAAAAATAGCTAGGAGGAACTATTTCGCCAGCAACAAGAAACAGCAGTTTTCCACATCCCGAGGACAGGAAAGTTTGACTGCAATTGCTACGTTAATGGATTGTTATCTCGAGATACGAACCGCAAAACTGTGCTGTCTCGGCTAATGTTGCTCGGAGAAGTCGTCGGGTCTCACGCACTAACCCTTCGCGTCGGAGAATGTGATGAACGACAGGCAATCGGAGCCAAGTATTCCTCCAGTTTTGTCTCCGATACGCCGTTTGCGCCTTCAGAATCTTTTCAAGTATTTTGTATATTGTTCGATAAACATACCTTCAAATACTTTGGTGAAATAGTAATAACTCTCGACAGCCGTCGTAATAAAAAATGAGTCAGCTATTTACTATCCTGTTAACGTATCATTCTTTGCATTAGATAGATAGATATCCAGCTCATCCCCAATTCAAGAAACCGTTTGAATGACGTAAAAGGCCACAGATCTTGGTCGCACAGGCGCAGCCAAGGAGGGCCCGGGAGTCCGGGTCCCCCTTAGGCCCATGTTTTTTTGTGAAAACCATTGCGCATCGACTTCCCGGCAGAGGTTTTTCATACGATTTCAGTTCACACTGAGCTCTGCCCCCCCCCCCCGAAGAAAATCCTGGCTGCGCCCTGTTTAATTCCAACACAACGTACAGCCCAGTGGTGACGCCAATAAGGGGAGAGGGCGGGGAAAACTTCCCCCTTGCTCGGGCAATTTGGAATGTAAGTGTCGTTTATGTTAAGAACGTCTTAGGCGCCTTCTTACCCCACCAGCGACTCGGTGATCAGTGGGGCTACCAGTAAGGACTCGGCCGTGCAAATTGCTCCGCCTGCCACACGGTAATTACAACCCGATTTAGATATCCAGTCCCGGCACTCTGCACGGTGGAGGAAAAGATCATTTACTCTCACAGGCATTTATTCAAATCACCACATTATGTTATTTGTCGTGCAATTCGTGCAACGCAGTCAATGGCCCTGATATGAAAGTTGAAATACGTTAGGTACAAAACATAAAAACAATGACTCAGCATGTCGGCACAAACAAACGGACACTCGCACGGGCACAGGAAAATCACGACTCGTAAATGGCCAATCCCTATTTAGCCCTATCCGGTTGGAGCCACGGTGCGGAATGCCCGATTTTTGGGCTCGAGCTGTCCACATATGCCCATCTCGGCGCACGCATGCGCGGTAGCCGGCCACGTAGCCGCGAGCACCTGTTGCTGGCGGTCTCGGCCGTCGCGTTTCTCGCTCACACGCTCGCTGCCGGTCCCGCGCCCCTCTGCATGACGCCGATCAGTATAGTCCGCACCGTGGCCATGTATATTCGACATTTATTTCCGCTGCCATATGAGCCTGGTCCCTAACATCCGGGTAAAAACCGAATTGGCCGAATTCGAGACCAAAAAATATGACAGCGAATAAGAGAAAAGAGATTTGAGACTGGAACTAACGGAACCAAAAACGAATGACGCACTAGAATGATAACAGACTGGAGTAACGACACTGAGGCTCTGACCCGAAGAAGCTTCAAATTCTTCCTTTTTTACCTCTCTGGCCAACTGCATTGGTGGGGCCCAGGCACGTTGCCAGGATTTTCCTCAGGAGGGGGCAAATGCCAAATTTTGTCATATGCCACAGGCATATGACGAAATTTACAAGACAAGGCAGCAATTTTAGGCAATCTATCTCATATTTAATGCACAGGAAAACATATAATGTTTGTTTTTCCAACATACGTATGATCACTATTACGTATTCATGCGAAATCGCCATGTATGTAGACCCATGTAGAACGCGTGGCGCAGGGAGGGGCCATGGCCCCCATGCCCCCCCTTGGCTGCGTCCCTGGTGGGGCTTAAATGCATATTGCAAGGCTCGATCGCTATCGGTGGGACGATATCTTATCCCAGTTCACCAGTGTAGACAATGCTCCCGTGACTCCAACAGTATCGCGGAACCATTCCTGCTGCAGCGGCACACGAAACTCCGCGAGGGCCGGAGAGCCCCTGCGTGGGCCGCGCACCGCCGCTGGCGCGCAGCGCTGGTACTCCATTAAGGTTTTCATCGCCATCTGAAATACGTGCTGACGAACAAGGGTCGCCGCAGTTGGGGAAAAATTCCTCGGCGCAGGACGAGAAGAGCGAGTGATCGCCGTCCAACATCTCGCCAGCTCTGCGCTCGACCCCCCCCCCCCCGTGGCCGGAGCAGCGTCATCTGAAGCTGGCGAAGACGCGGTGAGGAGTTGCGTCAGGGCTGCGTGACTGGTTGACCCGCGGGCTGCACGGCGGGCTGCGTGCGCGGCTGTGTTGCGGCGCACCGGGCGGCGGTGGTGGGGGCGACACCGCCGGTAGCAGACAGGGCGGAGGTCTTCTCAGCTGCACTGGTTTCGGCGCCGGCTGACGCTGTGTACAGTTTGTCTTTCGGTGGAGGAACTGCGGCGGGGAACAGGGACGCCAGTGAGACTTGCTGGATACAGTCAACCGCTGCTACCACGGACCCCGACAGTACCCTTCACGTTAGACCATGCGCGGCAGCTGAGATGAGCTATAAAGGAACTGCCGTAGTGTCATGCCGTAGTCATCATGGCCCTTAAGAAAACCGTCGAAGACATAAAGGACGAAGGTGGCGGCATCTCCGGAGAACATGATAGCCTGTATGAATGAATACGGTGCGCTCTCAGGAGCGCTCTGCGAGCTGCGAGCATCGAAGGCGGGTGGTGTCGACATCGACGGAGAGTGGGGCGGCGGTGGCCGCGTCGGCGGACGAAGTCCGTCGGAAAGCGGCAAGCTGAAACCTCCTGCGGAGGCATCGGCCTCCAGTGCCACGAGAGACGGCGTCCTCTGCGCTGCGCACCGCAGCCGGAGACCAGCCGGCGAGCGCCAATAGCCAGGCACGCCCGTGAGTGGACCGCAGCAGCGTCACCGCAGCACGACTTCGGCTTGGTCGGTTTTAGCGATTTGCGGGATGAAAAATACAGGTCTTCGTTTTGCTCTCTTTGTCCTTGCTCGCCGTCTCGCCGTTGCGTCAGCGGCCGCGCGCGGGGAAGCCGCTGCGCGTGCCGTCGCTGCAGTGGCCGGTGCCTGCCAAACGGCTCGGTTGGATAAAACATTCTCCGACCCGCCGACCGCCTACGAAAACTGTGTACAAACTGCTGAGGAAGTCAATTCTGGTCGTGCATGAAGACAATGAGTGACGCGGGGTGAGACGTAAAAAGGTGTGGGAAGGAAAGACGCATTCTGGGGGATGACTTCGTAACGACAGTATAGGGGACCCTTTTTCTCAATGCCCCCCCCCCCTTGGCTACCTACATCGCCTCACGTATCCTTGATAGACCATATTTAGTCGTCAAGAAGACAATGTGTTTAAGCCACTTTATTTAAGTGTATGCCGACACAGGTTGCGTGCTGGTTTGTTTTAATATGACGTAGCTAAATTTTGGTACTCCGCGACGAATGAAAATTGACTATGTTGTATCTCGCTGCTAATCCTCTATTGGTCCTTAATAACCCTCCCCAATATCACCCGCATGCCTTCCTCCGGTGACGAAATTTACTCACCCCCTTTCATCTCTCTTTCCCAGTTCCAGTGGCATGCCTCGTCAACACCAGTTGCAAAACATCTGCGGCTGAGACTAAATTCAATAAAAAAATATTCCGTCAATAGGATAAAGTTTTTCTAGCTAAATTTAATTCAGCCCAGCCGGCCATTTCACATGGCCAAATGATCCAGTGGCTGTCGGGGTCCCCCCAGGTTATCGGTGAGCCGGGACCCTTAGAATTGCTCGCCCGTGACTCGTTTTTCTGGGCTGCCGTGGCCGTGGCCAGCCCAGTCCTTGCCCCGGGACTTTTGGCTACCGATCGATTCGGTCCGAGCCTTTCAACCTGCCGGCCTATGTCCCGGTCCCATGTCTGGTCGGCTGCCGACCCGCTGGCCGGGCCCGTGCACAAAACAAAATGACGTTTCTCCGGCGAACGGCACATTTCAAATCATGGCTTTATGAACCGGGTACGACATTCCGCCGCATTGAATCGTACCGCCGCGTCTGACCATATTTGACAAAAATTCCTGATCGCGGATAACTCCTTAACTCTGTTCGTTGGCGTTTTTATGACGTACTTAAGCACCGGCCGCCCACGACCTGGCTCTACCTTTCCAACGGAATGGTGACCGACCTTGCAGTGCCCTTTTGATTATACATGCGTGTGGCTAAAGGCGGCATTATCCGTTGACAACTTCTAACGCCACACTCTATCAGTCCATCGGTCTATAGGTAAGACGGGCCGGACTGGAGTTTTGTGTTCTGGTCCGTGGGCTGTCGTTAGCAGACGAGCGTCGGTACTGGTTACGCCTGATTGCACACTCATTAGTGAGTCGCGGTAGATTGATTTGGCCTTGAATTTCCCAGCCGTGAGATTTCCTGACCGCGAGACGCGACACGGCCTGGGTACAAAGGCGGATCTGCACGTCCCGGGCGATCCATCGCCCTAAGGCAGTTGTGGCAGGGCGGCACATTAACGCCAATATCCCTCGTTTCGCTCGACTTCTCCGATCCCCCTCTGTAAACGACCGGTCAAGGATTCTTGTATTCGTCGGTCACTACACACGAATCAAATATCTACAAATACGGCCTACTCTGGCCGCTCGTGGCTCCTGGACCTACGCAAAGTGTTTCGCTCCCCCTCCCTTTACTAGCCCCAGAGAACGTTGCATTTTGGCGGGTGAGGTAGGATCGTGGGCGTCGGACACGAGAGAGGGACAACGCCACCTCTCCTGCCGCGCCACTCACTTTTTCTCCATGTCGACATACGTCATACCATACGTCTCCCTGCCTCCCGTCGCAGCGAGGTTTTTCCCCTACGTCCGTCTTGGTGACACCTCCGTGATGTCCTCCACAGTTGCTGACGTTGCTCTCTATTCTTCACTTTCATCGCCCTGGCCCCTCCCTTTCATCGTCTTATTATAGAAATAGTCGCGAAAAAAACTTCGAACGAAACATCCCTTTTCGCAGCCCAGATGTCCGACACTTTTAGCGCAGTTTGTACAAAACAAATTTGCTGGAGAAAAAAGATGAGAGGACACTGCTGTCTTGTTCCGAGCGTAGGGGGACTCGCATTAGTGCCGCGTCGCGTCGATGCCTGACAGCTGTGGACATAACGACATTCTTCAAAAAGAATCTGGCGATACTGGTGCTAATACACACTTGTTTTATTTGACCCTCGACATTACATTGCAAGGGTCTGGTTGTTGCGACCGCCCCTTCCACGTTTTTTTTCGAGAACAGCTTTTGAACGACTGGACGGATCCGTGTCAGACTTTGGGCTGGGGCTGCGCATCGAGATCACACCCCAGCTTTCCCTCAGCCAATTAAGATTCCAAGCCAGAAGCAGCCAGGGTTCAAACCGTTTGCTGGTTGACATACGCACAACGGAAAGGGGACTACACAAGGTCGATATGTGGTGCTGACAGGTCTGAGTCTGACTCCGAATTGGACTCAACCCGGACTCATTGCCATCCCGATGGATACCACGCGTATGGTTATTTACTTAAGGTTGTACGAGTCATAGTCGTATTGTTATCGTACTGTTATTATTACGAAGGGTGAATCACGCAACACGCGTGCATATAATACCCGTCCTTTCATCCTTGGACAACTAGAATCCTGTCCTCGCCATTTTCCTTATCCTCGTCACTCTTTCCTTTCAGAAATAAGTCCAGGTACATGTCCTGTCACCGCAACGATGGATCCTTCAGCGGGACCAAGTCACGAAGAAGTTACATGCGTCTCTATCGAAGGCGGAAAAGGTGAATGGTACAAGGGCTGAAAGTTGAATGTTTCGTGGCTGCTCAAGACCTTCGACGTCCTTCGTCTCGAAAACAGATCGACAAGCGGCAGAAAGCGTACTCTGCTTGTCTGCTCAACGTGCGAGGCGCACAAAACGGAGACGGCCAGGATGTTCAGCAACGGCAGAGTCTTCATGGCGACTGGTATACGAGCAGACAGCAAGGAGAAGCTCATGAGAGTTGTGAACCACCTTCGTGGTAGGTTCCATGCTGCCGCCGTGGAGGTGGACCAGCTGCAGAAGCGGTTGGAGAAGAACAACAAGAAACATCCGTGGGTGTCAATGTTTACCAAGACTGAAGCCGGTGTAATCAAACTTCTCATCGAGTCGGCAGTGGCGTATTTAACGACAGCCTGCACGAGACCCTGGCTACCTGGTCATGACCAGCCCGCTCAGTGGTAGCGCTGCATGATCAAAGAGTGTGGACGGCCATCAGTGAAGGAGGCTGAGATGTGGAGCTGACACCCACAGACCAACCGCCGGAAGCTCTTCACTACCGCGACCCTTATGTCTACCGGGAGATGCTTGGTACCATCGCGCGGCTCGAGCGTGCAAAACTGTCGGCCAAGATCAACGGAAGGTTTGCTTACAGTCTCCAGACATATGGAAGCATGGATCGGCAGCAAACTGACAAGTTCGTCACTATCAGTCATTCAGGAGTCCGGTGAACTGCAAACGTACCTCCTGAGCGTTGTAGATGCAGATGAAGACGGGACCGAAAGTCTTCTTGAAGCAGTGAAGAAAGCTGTCGACGACTTCAAGCTACTACTCGGCAAACTGGTCGGTTTGACCACGGATGGCGAAAGCATGAACGCCGACAGAAACGGTGGTCTATGCAAAAAGCTCAACGACATGCTTGGCCGTCAGCTGATCACCATCTGGTGCGTGTGCCACAGGAGTGACCTGGCGCTGGAAAGCGTGGAGCGAACCGTGACGGAGGTCGCGCACTGGAAAGCTGACCTGTGCGTTCTGACCACTTACTTCCGCACCACTAAATCGAGGACCAAGAGGCTCAAGGCGAGCAGCGAGAAAGTGGTGACCTTCCCCGGTTTTCCGATGTGAGATTCGCCAAGCATCGTCTTTCCTCTATCAGCGTTGTCATCAACTTGCCGGCATGCAGTGTAGTGTGGCAGGAAACGGCGGTCTCGGGAAGCTGGAAACAAAAAGCCGAAGCTGAAGGATTTCTCAAGAAATGGACAACGGGCGGCCGCACCGTGCAGTTGACAGTTAGTGCTGGCAGACGTCAGCTCCATCTTCCGCCACTTGCAAAAGAAGATTCAGTACGGAAACTTGGTCCTTCCTGGAGGTTTCGGAAGCCCTCGATGCTGCTCTGGTGCAGCTCAGCATGATGCAGAGGGGACCCTTGTCTGGTGGTCACGAGGAGAGGGTCGGGCCTGCGGCTGACGAGGGGTCTGCGCGGGCTCACAACTCGAACGTCTCAACCAAGAGATCTTTCGAACCTGTGAGGCAGGAAGTCGTGGCATCAGCTACTAATTTCCTGAGTGACCGCCTGGACGTCGAAGAGGAGACCGTGATCAGAGACATGTTGACCCTCGTGAAGTCGACCACAATGTAGGACTTCATACCTGCCTGCAGGGAGCTGGCTTCTGGGCTCTTGGGGAGTGACTGGGTCTCGCAGATCATTGGGAACACATGTGACAGTTGGGGCCGCTGACCCAGTCCCGAGAGCAGCATTCAGGTACGAAAAGGAAGCTGGTGTCGATGGCCAAAAACTCCACTGGAGTCTGCAAGAAGCTCTTGTCGGCGTTGCTCTGTGTTACACCGCACACCATGCGAGCGTGCAGTGAGCGTGCGGTGATTGCAGCTCTCTGCGCATCAGTCACCGCCTAAATATGCAGCTGGCAACAGTAAACGACTGGCTTACTGCTCAGCGTGACGAGGCAGTGGCGGCATTTCTGACGGAGAGGGACCGAGCAAACGCCGCCCAGATCCAGTGAAGTATCGCCAGCGAAACTTCGTTCGAAAGTTCCTTCGCACAGAAGGAGCGCTGTAAGCCGACAAGGCCTGCCTCGCTGACGGCAGCGTCATCGTGACTACACTGTCCGTCCGTGCTGATGACATTCCCAACCAACGCGCCTTCGGCCACTAAAGAGCGATCTCCCAGCTTGTGATGGCACAGTAACAGAGTCACTGCAGGACTCGTGATTTATGATTGTGACTGTGTGATCGTCTCCTTGATTAGGTGCTTATGGGGGACAAAGGGCTTCCGCCCCATTGGAATATATCCCGTGAATCTGCGTGGTATTTTCTATTGCATTACAGTCGGTTATGTAGCTTGCTTTCGCCAGAAATCAGACCACAGTTATTTGGTAAGCACTTTGTACATGCTTACCAGGTCATGGAAAGTTGTAAGAAACTGTGAGGTCAAAATAATTAGTCAATAATACATGGTTATTAATCCGTCGCACAGGGCTTCTGGTTATTATCATGAGTATTATAATGGATAAAACAATGTCTTTTTATCACCTCGCATGTATTTTGCTTCATTTTTGTTAAAGTGAATTCTACTTCAAAACTATAACGACTTGAGCGGCCCGACCCGGCCCGGCCGTATAACGCTTTTTGGAGGTTAGCAGCTTTCTGACCACTTGTTCTAGAACCATGCAGTCAGCATGAGTGTACAGGTCCGTTCTGCAAGTAGTTTGCATTTTGCCAGTTTTCAGTCCCTTTGTATGTCAAAAATGCAAAATTTTCCGAAAAAGAGAGGGGGAACGGTCACCCCCTGAATTCGCACGTGGCTATCAGTTACAAATCATTTCAAAATGTAGGCAAAATCCGGTGTGAACCGCTGTTCGTTGGGTGGTACTTACCTACGTAAGGCTCAGAGTGCCCCCCCCCCCCTAGTGAAAAGTCCTTACCGAGTTCCTGGACCCAGTTACACTTTAAACAGTGAGTCGCGTCCCGTGGCTGGACGATTTCCACGCTGTGCAACTGATATAAATGAACGCCGGCCAAAATGAAGATGTAACCTCGTTACATCACCGGTGGAACACGAACGGCACGTGCGAGTGGCTGTGCGTTATCACACCTGCGCGGCCAGCGCAGGGGCCGTCCAGGCGCGCGCCGAGCGGGGCCACGTGCGTTAATGTGGCAACAGAGGTCCCCGGCGGCGCCGCGGGAGATGTCCGCTCGCTGCAGCTGTCTCATGTTACAGTCTGGGCCGCCCGCCGACAACTCGCGCGATTTGGTACAGACATTGCGGACTGACACGATGTCGATGATGGAGGTATTTAAATGAATGGCATCATCTTGACGAAAAACTTTGTGCATATTTGTTTTCATAGTTTGTTGACACTTGGATTGCGTTGTCATTATCAAGCACTATTTTTCACGCCAATACGGTGCAAAAACAACAACAAAAGGTAATGTTTTTATTTCACCACCAAACGCCCGAAAATAATCACTACGCACGATACTGAACAAACAATGCCTCCTACAGCGCTACAATGCTTTTTAATCACATCTTCAGCTAAGAATGCATCTTATGCGTAAACTTATATTCACAGCGGTACACCACAGAAATCTACGAAACGTGCCTGTCACTTGCAAATGCCGTGCAAGTACCAGTCTCGTCACCTGCATGCCTATCACGAACAACTGCATCAGGACACCGCGCGGACAGTGGGCTAAAGATACCGTCACCATAACGACGAAACCACTCAAGCAACTAAGGCCTCTTCTTCTGTAACAAGCAGCGGAGCTCCTGGCCTCTGCCAAACCGCGAGTGGCCTCATGCTCTGAGCGAAGTGCGGAACAGCAGCGATGCAGTAGTTCATAAGTCGGCCGCCAGGCGGCCAGCGTCGTGGAATGCTTGCTCATCGAGAGCCGCTGCCGATGAGCGCCGCTGAGATTCCCTCGCTGGCTTGTTTCAGGGAGGCAGCGCACGTCTGATCGCCTGTGCGACGTGTTGGCCGTTTGGGTTGACTGGTTCGAGGCGGAGCTCGGTTATCAGACGACTTCACGTGGCGGTTCGGCTTGCTACCGCGGCCACCAGGGCGGCGCCACGTCCGCTGCCATCCTCGGACAGCATAAGCTCAAACTGCAGAAGGAAACAGAAATAAGTCAGGATGTCCTAGCATATTCAGTCTTATGTTGGTTGGTGGCAGCAATGGAGGGGACTTACTAGGGTTATCTAAGTCCGACACCACTTCTAGCCAAAAATTCTGACAGATGCAACGTAAAGTCCTCACTGGGTCACGAGTATTTCACCGAGATCAAGCCATTGGCAAAGAAACGGCGTACAACAGATTTTACGCACGAGGGTCCAGGTTTGCCCGGTTACCTTGATGTTGGGTTTGATCAGCTTGGCGATCTGCTCGCACATGAGGTTGTGCACGTGCGGGTGGAACCTGTAGACGGAGCCGTCCACGCCGACCGTCACGCTGGGCCGTTCCATCTTGTTAAGCAGCACGGCCAGACCGGTCCCCACCAGGAACGCAGCCCTGAGGGCGCAACGCTCTCAGTGTCGGCCACCATACGGCGCAATATCCAGGGGCGATAATAGGATGAGTACAAGCGGGTAACAACCCGTTTGAAGTGTATTTCAATTTTTTGGGGAACACATTAACTTTCAAAAAAGCAAAATGACACGATAACAGATATTATGCCGCCCTTGTCGTGAGCATCACAGAAATCAATTTTGAAAATGGCCGACACCATCGGAACCTCGCTTCTGGCCAGGCCCGGCTCTGCTGCCAGCAGCCTCGACCCCGGCCGGACATCCGACACGCCGCGGCGGGCGCCCACCTCCTGGAGACAATCTCGCAGACGTAGCGGACGTTCTCGCAGTCCTCGTCGGTGGCGTGCTCCAGGTCGAGCTCCTCCAGCACCATCCGACAGTTGGTGTAGTCGCCCGGGGTGTCGCTGCGACAGGACGACGCGGTCAGGCCGCGCCCGAGCCCCTCCGTCGACCGACGAAAGCAGGCCTCTCTTCGCGACGGTCATGCTTGTATAATTGGTTTCATGTGTGGTCTGATTCGATCAATAAGTCATCAGTGGTTGAGCTTTTCCACCCCGATAATTCTCTCCTATTAAGTATTTATAAATTACCAGACAGTGTTCACGTGGTGAAGACGCTCATACATTGTTATGTAAACCTTCGCCATCAGAAGGATAAAATTTCTCATCCATAACAAATGACACAAACACCGAATAATTCAAGACGCTGCATTCTTGTGAACAAACCTTTCGTTTCAACGGAAACCTGCTTAATGAAAAACAGGTGTGTTATTCACATGAGTCGTAATGAACTAACTTGTGCAGTCCTAAAAAGTCGCGGGGATCTTCACAAACCAATGTCTGACCCTGCATTCGATTTCTGTTCGACCCAGTATACGATTCTGAGTGTTTTCAAGGCTGAATCAGCCACGTCAAAGCCGTGTTCGGTGACAGCTAAGCCACAACTCGGGCGGCGCCGAACTGAGCAATTGATTTTCCGGCCCTGGTTATGAGTATGGGGACCGGTGGCCGTCGACGGTGACGGGGCGCACACCACCCGTCGCCGATCGACTTGCGTGTGCCGCCGCGTGCAGTGTATAACTTTGCAACGTCCGACGCACTGTCACTACGAGCCGTACCGCCTTCACTGGCGGGTCCAGGGGGGCATTTTGGCCATGGCTCTCCTCAACAGCGATTAGGTAGGAGACCAATAGGCATTTGCCTCCATCCACCAAAAAACACACACACACACGGCTGTTACTACACAACCAGAGTTTGAAGTCGCTGGACACTCCGATCCCACGGCCAGCATCTTCCACACAAACACTCCATCCTCCGTTTGCTGACCTTCCATCAATACCCAGTAAATTTTGGTTTGCCCCTCTCCCCCCCAACCGAGTCGCTGGATCCGTCCCTAATCATTTTAGGGTCACTTATATGCCGAATGTCTTAGAGGATAATTTGATCTTTGTGACGTTCTCTTTGATCCCGTGCAATCCCGCGGGCGCATCGTAAAACTGCACAGAAAGTTGAGAAGACAGGCTCGCCTTTTGCCTACGGTCCTCCTGGAGCCCAGACAGAATCACATTGTCCAAACACACCATGAGAGATTAAAAACAGCACACGAAAGCAGGTAACGACATCAGACGTGGCTTTCGCTTTCATCGCTTTCATCATCATCGCTTTCAATCACTTTCGCCCAACGTTTTGTTTGTGTATATGTTATCTGATATATGTATAATATTGCGTGTATATATATATATATTTATATATATATCCGATAACATCTACACGATTAACAAGATAAACACACCTATCCGACAGAGTTAATTCGATAATTGCTGGTCACCCGGTCATCTTCATCGGCAACAACAGGAGTGTAGAAACATCCAGAAAAGTGGGGGACAGAGACGTTTTTTCTTACAGGGCTGATGTTAAACTTCCCAAAAGTTAGGGGCATAGTCCGCTCGGTTCCCCGTTCCTACGCCCATGGGCAACAATAGATATCTGAGATCGCTACCCGCACAGCCCGCTTCACCTTCACTCGGCGTTCCAACAGCAACAATTCAACACCAGACGACTAGCAACGGCGTTAAGCCACATCGGCGGGCTGCAGATCAACAAAAGGCGTTGGCTGAACCACACCAGGCACCATGGGCCGACTACTGACGGCTTTAAATCACATGGCAGGGCCAGAGGCAGACAAGACGTCCTCACCTCTCCACCTCGGTGACGTATTTGGTAAAGAAGTTGCCCTTCTCGGCAAGCAGATCCGAGCCGCGGCCGGCGAACAGCAAGCCGCGCTTGGTGAGGCGCTGCAGCACCAGGCGCACCAGCTCGCCCATGTACATGCCGCTGATCATCTTCTCGAACAGCTGGCGCCCCGGGTTGATCGAGTGCTGGTCGATCTCGCGGTCGAATTCTGCGAAATGGCCGCTGCCGGTCACTGAGCACGGGTGGCTGATTCCTTCCTGCGTCCTTCGCGTGACACGTGTGAGGCGTTGTCCGGGCGATTTCCTTGTAAGGCGCGGTGTCCGCTGTCGCCGTGAACGGCACTAAGATGGGGTTGTTATTACCCCGCTACTATGCACAAATTGCTGGCGGTGTTGCCGGGATAGCTGTTGGGATCGTGAATCGAAATTACGCACGGCATCAGGTTCCACATACAGCTGACGCAGACGCGTGCTCTGGTTCATTTGCATTGCTCAGAGACCCCCAGCAGGCGGTATGTCCAGTTGCAAATTTCCCAAAATATTCCAGCAGTAAACGAAATTCAGCGCCAAGTTTCTAGGACTGGGCGCCGATACTAGAGAGTTGGAAACAACTCCAGTGAACACGAATCACGTCACTAAGAGGCCGGTTCAGGACACGCAGCTGCTGGTCCAGGCGATAAGTCGGCTAAATATACAGAAGGGAGTAAAGCTAAGGCATGCCCACAGTATGAGGCAATACGACAATACGAATTCTGAGGTGAAGCTCTGAACCACAATGTCTGCAGCACCAAATATTCCCATTCAATTTTGATGATGAGAAAACTTTCAAACTTCGTTACGAATTAGTGGCAAAAAACTGCAATGACAGAAAAGATGACGTTTTCGCGGAAAGTTCCCTTGACGTACTTGGCGTCCCACGATTTTCAAGTTTGGACGTGCCAATTCCGGAGTTTAAAACTGATTGAGTCGGCAAAGTATGGCAGTCTGCCAGGCTGCGGAAAACTGATCGGCAAGAGCGTCATCGGTCTGGCCCATTAAGATTCCAACGGTCGTATCGGAAAACGAATGGGAATATTTCGACGTCTGGCAACTGATATTCCCGCCTAGGGCTGGGGAAAGAGTTTATTCAACGAGAGTTTCTTTAGCTAAGATTTCATTAACCAGAAATCAGACACAGCGGTGTCTGATGTCTGAGAATGTCATTAGTGTCGGATCCCTAAGAATATCGTCTGTCAATGATTCGCAGGATTATTCCAAGCGTGTAACCCAATCGACTGTATCATTGTTTGGCATGTAAAAATCCCAAAATGTCTGACCTAAAGGAACGCCAGCGGCATCTGAACCACGAGAATATCGTAATCATCTCAGCTGTGAGAAAGCCATCACTGTCAAATAACTGCAGATCTATCTGAAATTAAGGCCGCGGAAGGCCCCAAGCATTCCTGATTCGGCACATGTCATCAGAGACAGCGAACAAATCAATGTCTGACCTGTGATGATGCCGTTCAGCTCGCCCTTGGTGCCGAACGCGCCCCACTCGGTGTTGATGATCACCTGCTGTGGCTCCTCCCAGTTGCCGTCCCACAGCTCCACGTTCTCCAGCCGCTCCATGTAGCACGCGTTGGTGCCCGTGCCTGGGGAGAGGTTCTCGTCAGTCGGCCCGGAGGCCTGGGACGTCGCCCCCAGGACCGTCGCAACTGAAGGGGGGCAGGTTACAGTCGACTGGTCTCTGCCTACAGGCCAGGGGAGTTGGAGAGAGGGGGGGGGGGTGAAGAGTGTCCGCATTTCCAGCGGCGTCGGTAGGTAAGTTCTGCATCTGTTGTAGCATGCATGTGTGAATTGTCGCGAGATGCTCAGAGCCCTTGGCCGACAGCAAACATCATATCAAAAAAGCACATGAGGAATGCTCAGTATAATCAGCAAAATGATCCATAAAGGTATTAGCCAGCGTTACCTCTTCAAAGCTCGATCTGTCATCATAATCAATAATGGCCCCAATAATAATCAATGGATCATTTGATCTAGAATTGACGTGGGATTCCTTCTTTCCCCACTGGGAAAGAAGGAATTCCCCGACTGGGACAGAGGGAATCCTACAGCGTGAACACTACACCGTTCGCTGTGTTTATTTTTTCCCGCGGGTGAAACAGACGTAGCGACTTGTTTATAGGCTGTCGCATGCACACGGACCGATCTGCACACTCGGTTGTCAAACCGTCGACTTTGTTGCTCAGTGTTCATGTTGCGTGTGACAAGACATCTGTCTTGCGCGCATCCGGCAGGCGACAGTTGTGTGGTTATTGAGGGTGATAAAACTTCTGAATAGCTTGGATTGAGCCTGGTATGCCGCCAACGTATGCCATGTTTGTATGTCATGTCATCTTTGTTGGATAACTCCTGAAGCCTCACAGCGGTCACTGCAACATGTCACGGCACCATGAACCAAATGTGCAGATTCTCGGTTCACATGCATGTGACAACCCGTAAATAAATGCCTATGTCTACTTTACCTGCGGGGAAAAAATAATAGTGAACGGTGCAGTGATGGCGTCGCATTCTGCCCGTCCCAACGAACTGAGATATACTGAGACAGCACAGCCTGACTCGATTAAATACGGAGATAGAGAAGACAGTCCGTATGCCTTAGTCGAAAGGCAACGAAACCGACTCGCAACTAAGGAGGAACGCATCAACTGACTCCAGCCAACCGCACTACCTCACCAATGATGAGGCCGATGTATGTGTCGTGTTTCTTCCAGGCGCACGACATCAGGGTTCCCGTAGTGTCATTCAGCACTGCGCACACCTTGATCTTGACATCCTGTGAATTGCCAGATACGCAAAAATCACAGATCAAATGGAGCTCTGTAAAAACGTCATTTCCGTATCGTTTAGAGCACCGGGCAGCTTTTGGTAGAATGATGGATATTTCACAGAAACAGAGTCGAAATGTGTTCATCACTTTTCGCGCCGAATGGCACGAATCCCTAATGGTGCGAATCCCCCCCCCCACTTTCCATAGTGGGGTTTCCTGGCTCTCACATTCAACTTACCCACTAGTACTCCCGCAAAGTGGTCTCAGTCATCACAGCGTACAAGCACAAGCGCCCTCTATACCACGGATCGATCCTCCACCACCACGATCCTCCACCGACCAGACCCAGGTCTTCTCCCGCTCCTCACCCCGCGTCTCTGGATCGCCTCCTCCAGCAGACGGACAACGTCCTCTCCCTCCACGCCGCTGCAGCTGAAGCCCTTGGTCCACTGGACCAGCCGCGCTTCGGTCAGGCCGTGCTGGCTGCACGGGAAGCTGAAGGTGAAGCCCAGCGGCAGCACCTCGTGCTCGATGTGCTGGCTGTGCGCGAACACGGACAGGCACTCGGCGATGTGGTCGAACAGCTGTGGAAGGGCCGGGGACGGGGTCAGGGCGGCTGCCTCGCGGCTGGCGGCGGCTCTCAGGCAAACGCGAGTCGATACCGCAGTTTGTCTCTTAGGTTCAGGTCACCATTGTTTACCGAAGCCAGCTCAAGCTTGCAGAGTCGGTACGTATCCCATCGGGGTTGATACATGTGTTGACGTAGCGTGCATCGGATATTACGTGTAATACCGTGATCGATGTGGACCGAGAATTCATTAAGGGTTGTAATTACTGGCCACAGATGCGCATTACTCGCAGATGGTCGATCGGAAGTGGTTTCGGCTGCAATCCATTCGCCAGGGCTAATTTCAAAGGAACTAGACAAAATGGTCCCTGGTTCGGTTCACAGATTCAGCTAAAATTGAAAAACGCGCCGAAGTTTAGGCCTCCGATATCGATTTAGATGCGAAGATCTCTAGTCCGTATTCAGGCAACGTGGGTTTGGTTTCGGGAAAATCCAGCTTGGTCCAGATATCAAGCAAGCGCCGAATGGTGTTATCAACACATAAACAAGGCCGAGAATTCCGCACGTGCTGCGTGATTTTCATCCATAATCACTGCTGGCAAGGGGAGCTCAGCATTGCAAGTCACTTCATCGACTGCTTGCATATCTGGTGTGTCATGTTCGAGTCCAGATCATTTGCCGCTCAAGGGAATGTACTTCATTATCCATGATCTTAAGCCGCAAGCAAACACGCCGAAGTTGAAATTACATGCTGGTTGGTTAGCACGCGAACCGAGGAGTGCTGCGGTCTTGAAGTCGTTTGCCGTAATGCGCCTGCGTTCACTTGACAATGTCACTCGTTTGTTCTTTCCACCTGAATACCGTACTTTGCTGCGACTATCATCGCCGAAACCTTCAGCAGATCTTGTGGCGCATGTTCCCGACACTTTTAATCACGCAAATGCCAAATATTTCAGCGATGAAAACAGCACTGAAATTCGTCTGACGCTCCACCGTGTTTCACAACGCATAATCGTTAATTTTGCTTACGGCAGGACAGTCGTTTTGCACTACATCCAGTTATTGACGTTTAAACGCCAACGTCCGTATCATGAAACGCCAGTGCCAATGTTTCAAGTCACAAGTGCACGTTTTACGCTAATGGATCTGAATGCCAGTTGAAAAAAATTGACCAAAGTTAAACGGGTACAAAGCCTACAGTGCCCCGAACCCCACCACCCTCTGCACCAGGCACCTTCAACAGAACTCCGAGTCTCCGAATGACGCAGCTACATGGCGACAATGGCCGCATCGGCCCGTCCGATCGATTCCACGTCTAAGCAATGCTGCCTGCATCGATCAGCAGCAGGGTCAACTGCCGGGCATTCAGCCCAGACATCCTGTCCCCGGCCAGCGGGTGGCGGTGGCTCATTCGTAGTCACGTGCTTCCTACGGCCCGCCGACCTGACCTTAGGTCAGGCACGTCGTAACGCGTCTCGCTGCGTGCTCTCCACCGCTGCTGACCAATCAGGATCCTTAAAAAGCAGACCTCTGTCGTTTGAAACTGTAACCAGGCTTCTGCTGTTGCATCAGGGAACCTTGGCCTGTCCTCAGGTGACCTATCGAGCGACGCACGCGACTTAGCAAGTGAGGGAGGGTCACGGTTAGATTAGCAGACGTTCGGACCTCGTCAACGGCATACCGCTGAAGAGAAGTTTCAAATTATGCTTCGACTTCTTTTCCAGGTTACAGTACAGACTATACCTCCCTGTGCTCTCCGAATAATCTGGGTACGGGGCGGCGTGGTAAAGCGGTTACCATGTTCGCCTTGTGGCCGAAAGGTCCCCGGTTCGAGTCCGGGTAAGAGCGACATTTCGCCGTCCCTCGCGACAACCGACGTGGGAATCTGCGACGCAAAATGACCCTGGCAGTCGATTGCGTCGTTAAACAACCCAATAACCTACCAACAAACAGTTTGTGTAATGAGGCGTTTGATAAAATCGCTGCCGAATAACGCAATGTAAAGCCCCAGACATTCTCGTATGATCTGCGCTAAGCCATATCCTTCGATCACCGGGCTGACTCCCCCCTCCCCCCTCCTTCCGTGATCCGAGACCAATCTGCCCTCACGACAAGTGTCCATTAGGAGGGTGAATTACATACTGTATCAAATGCGAATGACGTCATACCATTTTGTCACTGTCTCGACGACTCTGAGCCAAATCGTGTTGTCGACCA
Source organism: Capitulum mitella (assembly GCA_030062745.1). Lineage (NCBI taxonomy): Eukaryota > Metazoa > Arthropoda > Thecostraca > Pollicipedomorpha > Pollicipedidae > Capitulum > Capitulum mitella. Next base: position 24,890,922 of record CP099846.1, read on the forward strand.
ACAATCAGTCACACGTAGGTTCAGCGGACGGCTGGCATGTTTAAAGCTATATCACCCTGTTCAATGAGCAGGAGGACGCAGGGAGAAATGCCCAGCAGGGACATCGATTAGCTGATAAGTCATTTTTCGGACATTTCATTCCTTTTTCCATTCGTGGATCCAAGGGGATGGAGGCATTTGAGCCATGGCCCTCTTTCGTTGGAAAACATGGGGCCAGAATGGTTTTTGGTCGCTTTTTGGATGGAAATGTTAGATAATTTGGTTTCGAAACAAATATCTCTTATGCATATATACCATACTTCACACATATACACACACGCTAATTTTCGAAAATAGCGAAACAACTTGGCTAAAATCGAAACAAAAATCTTGGGGTGAGTCAGGTTACACGGATGGAGATTTGGCCTCCTTCACACATGCTCTGGACTCGCCCTTGATTTTTTATTCAGGCAAGAGCGTTTGTTGACTCGCTGGTGCCTGCAACGACCATTGATAAGCCACTCCGGCCACCTGAGCTAACAAGCTCTTTACTCTGCAGCCCCCCCCCCCCTTCGGACTCACCCCCTCGCCGGGTCCGGTCATGATGGAGTGGGGCACGGCGAAGATGCGCGACTCCATCTTGAAATCGCCGTCGTCCAGCTCGATCAGAAGGACGCGGAAGTTGGTGCCTCCCAGATCCAGCGCCAGGAAACGACCGCGCTCTGAAACAAGACGGTACGGCCGTGGGGCGCGCTGCGACTGGGCAGGGAGGACGTTCAGAGCGATTCTTGGGCTGAACGGCGCCACGGGGACAACCGTGTCGTCGTCGTAAACCGAAGGATGAACTCCGGCGGACGATGCTCTGCAGCACTGAAGGTATAGTCCGACTCGATATTTTTCAAGACCGGAATGCCGCGTCCTGCTTTTTTCGTAGCGTCGTGCATCGTCAACGTCAGCAACATCGTTCGCATCAGGTACGGTTTCTAAAGATTACGCGCTGGAGGAAAAAGCTCTCACCGGCCACTTGAGTACTGGCGTGGCGTGACCGTACTCAGACTGACAACGTCAGGCAGGCAAACGGTTCTCCCGATCGGTATCTTATCGGGACGATTCTCCGAAAAGCGGGCGTCCGTTCCCCGTCAAAGTGATATCACGCTGATGCATTAGTTCTAAGACCGGACGCCGGATCCGTGGCCAGACAAACGTCAAATCTTTCCGGCCATATGAACGCAGCCATGGTGGTGAGGCTTTTGTAGCCAGGGGCGGGCGCAGCCATTAGTCCTGGGATGGGGAACTGCGGGATGAGTGCCATTAACTTCTTCTAAGATGGGCGCAATGCATTGAGTCTGCGTACTTGCTTTTTAATCCCTCTTTATTCATTTGTTTTTTCTCTGATATTGTATTCTGTAATAATGCGTATAATTGCTACTCTGTGTCTGTATAATCATTCCATAATATTCCGCATATTTACATGACATGCAATATGAATGTTAGAATTTCCGACAGACACCTCTCCTCCACAGTCTGACACAAGGGCGACTGATTGTGATATGAGATGTGAATTGGCAACGCAAGAACGCTGCGTAACTGTCTTGGAAGCCGACACATGTCTTGGAATTTGCCGAAACGTATGTCCCTACATCGCAAATAATCACCAGGCTAACATACAACATCACCTGTAAGGCAGCTGTGACCTAACAAAGGGATCGGTGCTACTGAACGCGCTAACAGTGGAAAGTGTACTTCTTTTTTGATACCAGAAATCATGAGCGTTCATAACAAGCACTCCAACGACCATCCCTTTCACATTAAAACCTCTGGCCACTACAAAAATAACCCCACGCTCGGACGGAAGACCGTGAGTGTATTCAAGGCCAGCCTGAAAGGCAGAAAATAAATCATGCAGTAGGAGCCAGCCACTTGAGAACAAGCACTGCAAGTTGGCATTTGCCTCCTTCGCTGTTTGCCATTGGCCGCAGGAGCTAACTCAAGAGCGCCAGCAACAGACGCCGATGACTTGCCGGTTTGCAGTCATTTCCCGCCTGAAGGCCCAGATGAGGCGGCCGGCTGACCTTCAAGCTCAGCGGAAGGTCACCGGCGCCGCCTCTGGAGCCAGAGGAAGCGGCGGAGAGGCTGCCACCGTGCCGGGCCGACCGGCGGTGCTGGCGTCGGGACGCCGCGGCCCAGCTGCAGCGCACAAGCCGCTCAATGCGCCGCGAGGACCGAACACCGACGCAGAGGGGAAAAAAACGAGCGAACTGGCGGTCTGTGCGGTGGCGGCACGTGCCGGGCCAGTCTGCACGCGTCCTAGCCGCCCTCCTGCGTCGCTGAGCGCCAAGCGTGGTGACACATGGCTCTGGACCAACTCGCAGACGTCATGGCGCTATTTCCACCGGGCGCGCGACAGCGAAGCGTCGGCGGTCGCCGGGGAAAAAGCCACGCGGAGGAGGCATGCGGCCCTGAGTCTTCTGGTGCCGGAAGTGGAGACCGAGACGGCTCGAAGTTCGCCGACCGGGACGCCCAAGGTTAAACTTTCGGAGGGAACGGACGGGTGGGAGTGGAACGCTGAAGGTCCAGGACGGAGTGTAGTTTAATCGCCAGGGGATGCAGCGTCATACAGTGACTTGAAACGAGGAGACTGAAATAAGGAGCAGGAGCAGGCCTCCGCAATGCTGAGGTGAAGAACTGCTTCTGAGCAGACCACTTTGGGGGTGGCGTAGGATAGCGGTCACCATGCTCGCCTTGCGGCCGAAAGGTCCCCGGTTTGAGTCCGGGTAATAGCGACATTTCGCTGTCCCTTGCGACAACCGGCGTGAGAGGTTGCGATGCAAAATGACCCTGCCAGTCGAGAATGTCGTTACATAACGCAATAACCAACCAAGCAGGTCAATCTGTCTGTCTGTAAGTAACTTACAGACAGACAGACAGACGAACAGAGCAGACAAACTGAAGAGAAGAAAGGAGACAAGATAACGCTTTCCACAGTCAGACCCACAGGGGAGCAGAATGATCTCACCATGTCCATTGGGTAGCTCCTTGACGTATGTGGGGAAGCATTTGACGGTGGCGCGCGAGTTGGTGGCACGTCCCAGTCCTAGGTTGATTTGGGACAGAAGGCTGTTGTAGACGTCCTGGATTTGCTCCGATGTTAGGATGAGCTCCTGACACGCCTCCTCCACCTGCAGGAAGATAAAGTGGATCCTAGCGTTGCGTATCGTGACGCCAACGCCGACTCGCATCAGAAAGCCTCCACACGACCGTAATCAGTGTCGGACGGTCTCCTGATGCTTGTACAGCTTTTGATGGACGACAATCCACGGATCAAGAACTCCGTTTAATGCAGATAAATATGTAAATAAATAAAAAAAATGCAGATAAAAATCAGATGAAGCTTGGCTTTGTTAACGATACATCTGGTAGTGCTTTGCAGGATCACTTCTGAACTCGAGTGGTCTAAGGGGTCTTCCGTGAATTACGTCGTGAATTTTGACGATATCTGTACCCTGCTCAAATAAACATATCAAATGCCGATGTTACAAAAATCGTTTAGTAGAATACAAAAGTTAGCACAAAAATCTTTTAATAGAATTTTACCCATTCCTGTCAGCGTCTTACAACATCGTACATACCTCCTAAACGTTCACTCGGCACGGTTCCCTTTGCCCTCTTCCCCAACCTGTTATGTAATATATGGATAATCACTCCGATATTAGGGAAAAAGGATGATCATTTCGCATTTGCCTAAACACTTTGAAGGCAAACGTCATCTTACAAATGAAGCACATGTGGGCAGACGATAAATCCGACATTACCCAATAAGTGCAACGCTGCCCGATCAGTGTTTTCGCTGTATAAATAATCAAGGCGGCCGAGTATACTATCAATATATAACTACTCTAAATCACCCTCGTCTGTCACTCGGCGAAAAGTAAATTCCCATACTTCATCCCGGACGTCTTCCGCACACAGGACGATAAGATTGCCACGGTAATGACGCGCGAAACTGCGTTCCGATATTTCTGTAGACACGGCTAAGATAATGGTGCGCGATTGCAAGGTATCTGACGTGTTGAACAACACAGTGAGCGAAAATTATCTGGCATCGGGCGTCGGCTACTGCGCAAGAGACACGGGAGTGCAGCTCCGCCACATATTCCCCAGGACAGGTACCCGGCCGTAACGCTATGTCTGCCAGCTGGCTGAAGCACAGCTTCTGTGAGCAAAAATTGTTTCACGCAAAACCAAAACCGAGCCAGTTTTTCAATTGGTTTCTGGGGCGATGTTAGCGATCGGAGCCCGTGCTTAGGCATGGGTTACTGGCGTACTTGCTCATTCATTTACTCATTGATTTATCCATTCATTTTAAAATAATAGTCGACGGTAAATAGTATTTTTGGCTGCCAAACAGAACACCACCATATGTTATGTTAGTTGTAATTAACTTTGAGAGATGTGGAGGGCTTTGCTATGTGGCCGTGCAGGTGTTGTACGATTGTTTTCCGAAACAGAGGCTGAGAGAAGTGGCCGACTTTTGAAATATTTTGCAAGTATGCATTTAGGGCCCTGCTCCAACTGATCTGATTTATTGACCCAATTGATAACTGACCTAATCTTATCTGGAATAAGCGTCAAATGAAGTGATCTTGCCATTGGCATTAATGATAACATTTTCATTATATATATAGCTATGCTTCAAGACTGTTTTGAACTACCAGCATTGCTTCTAGAGATAGACTTATTACAACGCCACGGGGCCTGCCCCAGTTCTGTTTTTGTTCGAAACTTCATTAACCCGCAACCGATTGGAGGGATGTCAAATAGGACACCGCCCTCGTTTTTTTTTCGTGAATAACTTCTAAACAGATAGAGGTCAGCCCAACCAAATTTTCAGTATCTGTTCATCGGTCACTTTGACATATTTTAACATCATAACCATTTTACGATAGGTCAGGTCAAGGAGATATGACGACATAAATGAGCCCTTGCAAGCATGTTTTCGCCTCTTCGGGCGTTGGCGTGAACATCTTTGCTTTCTACAATATTCGTGAATGTAAAACATGGATTATTTGGATTTGCATAGGACACGGTCCCCAAAAGAACATATAATCGTGACACGTCAACATTAGAGGTCATGCTAGGCCACGTACATGATGACAACTGGGCTGATTTGCATTGTGGGTGATAGAAGTGGTTAACACTGACCTTCCCCATCGTTCAAGCCAGTCAAGGAAATCAACACACGCCTCTTAGCAAGGTTCACCGAAGGCAACGTGAGGTAATGTTAGGTAGCGTCAAAAGTAGAAGTTAAAACGGAATGAAATACAGCAGTGTTTGTGAAAGGTCGTTCAGTGGTAGCAGAGACCAAGTACTGTTCCTATTCAGAAAAAGACAAATGACTGTCTGCTTTGACCTGGCTTGGCCTTGATCTATGAAGGGCAGACAGAGCAGACTTAATTATCACGAGATGTCATTTCAGTTCTGTCCTTGACGCAGCAAAAAATCCCAGCGAGCAATTATTCCTTTTTGTCAGGAAATTACGCAAAATCATCTGATTGACTGATTTTTAGGTTGACCTGGACTGGGTGGAAACTGATCATCAGAAGACTTTGCTTCTGTCGTTTTCCTCACGTGGATCAAAACGGTTGCGAGTAAGTATCGATCTTTGGTACGTAAAGTAAGGCCAGTATTTCATGTGACCTGGGTTCACCTTGACCCGGCATTTTTAACATTGTGACATGCTTCTGATGCATATGTTCGTGGCCTTTCGTTTTATACCCAGCTGAAGGCTCTAAGACAATTATTGCCGATGATATGACGTATGAATCGGTGTCAGTCGTGTTGTGCATTTTACGTGACCCATAACGTCACCAGTCACGTGATCGATGCCGTCAAGGTATATTCTGAATCGTAAGACTCAGGCTATCGATTGCTTGTTTTTTTTGTAGCCCGGTTCAGATCCGACCGTTAGATTCTGAGATAACAGGGGGCGCCCTTTTGACATCCCCACGCTGTCGGGGGTACAAAAACGGTGGTGCCGTTTTTGCCAGGCGGTGCCGGGTTAAGAGCCGGGACTGACTTTCCTAGTTTTTTAGTTTCCTGGGTAGTTAAGAGCGATTTGAACAAGAGGCATCGAGTAGGCCGACGTCTCTAATCGTGTATTGTTGCCATGGAACTGTAATTGCAAAATCTGAAAAAAATGCAAAAAAAGAAAATTGCAAAAAAGGACTGCAAAATTTCACGAGAGACGGGAAAATTCCAAGGGAATTTGACCCTGGTCACGCTGTGACCGCGGTTAACGAAGACAGAGTTGTGACCAAAATCAGATCGCACCCTTAATACTTCCTGCCCGATAAAGTGCTCTGGTGCTGGCCGTTACGGTCGCTGGTCTGTGCCACGTCTGCGCTGATACGGCTCTCAATGACGCTCTCTCTTCAGTGACGCTGAACTCAACGTCACTGGTCTGCGGTTTTTTCAGACAGGGGAACTTAATGTCCCTTACCAAATGGTGCCACCAGTGGCAACATTTTAGTACCCACTTTCCCTAGAAAAATTTCATACCATTGATTTATTATTGGCGGCATCAACCCTGAATGACCTGTTTACTAGCTGTTGCGTTTAAAAATCTATGAAGACACATACAAGACCGCATATGTCATATACGAAATATATGCTAGATCTCGTATACCACGGACCACAAACACATCTTGCCAGCTGCAGCGACCTGTTTAACCTTCGCGGGGCGTCATAATTTTCATCTAGGCCCCAGACGAGAATGGGTGGCTGTCCCTGCTCATTTCTTTCCAAATCAAAATAGAGCCCATAGCACGTTTTCTCCGAATTCAAATGATGCCTGGTAAATAATCTGACTCCTTCGTTTTGTTTAGCAGCCTCTCAGACGACAGTGAAAAGAGTAGGTACCCAAGTTTTTAATCATCTCCGCCGCCATCGTTATTACTAGCGAGGCAAGTGGGCAAGTGAATCTGACCTCAGCGAGCAAACAAATCAAATCAAACGACCCAGTCTGGCCCGGCGACGACAGTTTCTGGAGGCTCAGAACTTCGCAGCTACTGGGCGCAAAATCATATATCATTCACCAGAAGATAACCCAATTTTTTAATATTGTTGTTGAATGTAGTTGGACCTGCAATTGTTAGTTTGCAAGCCCTTCCTCCCACATAATTATTCCGGGAATAGTGTTCACTCTTGGGGCCAATCTGCTGGCTAATGATGTCAGAGTAGTCCTGCATCGAAAATTGACCTCATGAGTCGTCAAACTTCTCAAGAAGAAGCCAAAACGCAACTCCGACCTAGAAAACTGCCTTGCAGACTCTCGAGATTATTACTCAGTAACCTGACAGTTAGCATGACTTCAGAATGGTCGTTTTTTGCGAATGATGTGGCAGGGTCAACTGCTGTAAATGTCATCATTTTGACGTAGTTCGTTAACTGCCCCGTTAAAAAAAACACCGTGAAGTTGCAGCCACCACTTCCTCGTCCGACGAGGATCGATTGGGAATTTCTGAAGAGAGCACCCTTTTATAGCAAACGCATCGCTTCAGGAAGTTATACTGCGGCATCATTTGCAGCCTGAGCCATTGGATCAGGGAGGGGCTGGGATGCATCGGCCCGACGCCCTACACACACACGGCTGGAACCACCTCAGATGGTGCTGAGTAGGATCGCCACTTCCTTCCTCGGTCACGTTCGAGAACCAGCCACAAGACACCAGCGTATCGGAGAGCAAGTTGGGCCTGTCCGAAAGGTCACCGGCCACCGAATCAAACGGCATGCCGCTATTGATCGGCTTCGCATCACGCCCGCGGCCGGCAGCCAACCAGCGCTGGCCGCCTGCCGTCTCAGCCAATAAGATCGCGGCTGGCGGGGGCGCGGTCTGCGCGCCAGGAATAGGTCGGGCTGCCGTCGGCGGCGCGGCTCCTTGACCCGCTCTGCGCCCATTGCGCGGCCTGCCTGGCGCCGGCGTGGGCCCTCGATGCCAAGCTGGTCGACTCGGAGCCAGGCCGCAGAGCCAGGCCGACGCCCCGGAATAACAGTCCGGGCGCGATCGCAACCCAGACGGGCGCCGGGAAAACCCCCAGCGAATTGAACAGGTCAGACGTTGCCAGAGCCTCGGTGAATCCCCTACCTCCGGGGCGCGGGGAGGCGCGCCGGCCGGGCGCCGAACGGCACAGACTCCGGCTCCCGGCGAGGTCTCCGCGCTCGACAGTCGCCTGGCAAAACTGTCCCGGCGTCGCCCCGGCGGGGAGGCAGGCGGACCCGGCCGCTCCGCATCGGCCGAAGGAGGCATCAGGTCGCGCGCGGCCGGCGCCGGCGCTGGCGCCGCATCGCCCGCGCACCACTCACCCTCGACGAGGTGGGCGTGCTGATCATGATGTCCCTGTCTTCGCCGGCTCCCGGCTTCCTCAGGCACTCCGGCATGGTTCTGGCACTGCGCGCTGCGTCGACGTTCAGCCCAGTCGAGACCCAGACGCCTTCTGCGCGCCCTTGGCGGTCTGTCGACGGCGCACCGGAGGCGGAGGTGGAGACGCGCACGCGCGGCTTCATCGAACCACCGCCGGGTGGGGGAGGGGGCGATACACACCGCCTCCGGCCACGTGACCCCCGGCATCACAGGCGGCCAGAGGCGTAGTATCAGGAATGAGTTGGCAGGAGCGCTCGCCGACCTGGTCGGCGACCTCCGGGCGCCGACAGCGGAAAGTCACGAGCTCCGAGGAGCAAAAAATGAGACAGAGAGAGAGTGAGGTAGGAAAATGGGAGGGGATAAAGGAAGAGAGAGGGGAGAAGTTATAATGGAAAAAATTGTATTACTCATGAGCATCTCCATCACACAAAAAACTGCCGTTTAAATGGCGCATCCGGTTTCTTTTTTTCACAGCAGAAAACAAGAAAGATCGTTTCTTGAGAAGCTTAACCATTTCCAAAGAAGACTGGACTTTGGCTTGAGTTTACATTAATTTGGGTGAATGCATTTCTATAACTGCGATGGCTTCCAAAGTTCAATCAGCGTTTCGCGTTAAGCGCTCGCTGTCCGTTTTACGAATTAGAAACAGTGGATATCACCAGTGTACTTTGCCCTCAGGCTTCAGTCAAGCCTGAGCAGGCTTCAGTGGAATAATTTACCGTGCAGACGTTATCGCGAACAACATGGCTGCGTCAGCGCGGGTTTTTCCGTCACCTGGCTACGATATGAAATGTTGTTTTTCAAAACAAAACCGGTATCCAAACAACAGGACTATCCAGCTTCCTTACAGTTAGACAGCGGTTTGAGCTCACGGCAAAACGATTACGCGGCCAACTAAAGAATGGCAATAGGTCATACCTTTTCTCGGTGGCATTTAACGTATATGCTTACAATTCAATCATTTATATGGTCGCACGAGATGACTGCTGCTTTAGAGATGCTCATACTGTCTGTCTGTCTGTCGCCAAACACACTGTCTGCAGTTCCAAATCTTGGTAAAGCCCTCAGATGCTCGATACTTTTCATTGGGCAGGAAGACTACCGCTGTGTTTCTGCTGAACAGTCCAGCGCGTTGGAATGCGTTAAGATTTTCACTTTGACGACAGATGAGACACATCTTCCTGTACCTATCTGATGAAATAACCCGGCATTTGGCAAGTCATAGATCGCTGAATAAATCTGTTCCAGAATCACGTGATTACGAAAGAGTTTCCGATCGTCAATATTAGGCACGCCGGATTTGGCTCGGTCTACCCTAATGCAAACAATGAGAACACCTCCGAAGGTTTTCGTGTATGAACCCGTGGCTCCGTGAGCGCCACGTGACTGCCGGAGGTCCACAGTCGGACACGGCGCCTCCCACCCCTGCCACACTGGGCGGTGACCTCACACGTCACGCGACCGAGCCTCCGCGGCAAGGGGGCACGACCCGGGCGCAGGTCCGCTGGACTCTGTACAGATGGCAGCACTGAGACAGAGCTCGTGCGCGAACTATTTCCGGCCGCCGAAGTTGCGTCAGACGCCACGCCCTGGTTCGAAGAGTCGAAGAGGTATGGAAGCCGACTGCAGCGAGCCGATCGATAACGTTATTGGTGTCCGAGGCGACTGAGGTGCGAGACAAGGCACCTCCGGCTCGGTCAGGACCACCCGGCGGCCAAGAACGCTTGCTCACACGTCCCGGTTTTGCTGAAGCTGAACGTCTGAAGCTGAACAACAGATGCTGGCCGAAACAGTATTCCGATATTTGCTCTGGCATGCAGTCCGGGTGGTGTTAACCCTTTACCTGATGTGCAGATGACAAGATATTCGTCCGTTTCGACCAATGGCCTTATGGCGGGGTTATTGCGATATACTTCGCGCGGTACCGAAGGCCGTGTCAGGGCGAATACAAAAAATGCACCGGCCGACTTCGGGAAGTCGTCGTTTTGGGTCAAACATCATCGTTTCTTGGTTCCGAAATACGGTGGCATATTCAAGGGAAAGTGTTGTAAAACGCCCGGGGGAGATAAGACACCTTTTCAATTTTTGGAGCATATGAACGGTTTTAACCATTTTTAATGTTCTTGACAAACAGCAGCTCTTTTCCAGCGACGCGTAACAAATGGCGGGTGTGCTATTGTGGGAAGGCTGGGCTTAGTAGGCGTCTTAAAGTTTTCAGTAAATTTTCCGGCATAATTTTGAGCAGTAAATGTTACTTGTGGTAAAAAGCATTAAAACCGTGACAATGATTTTGCGTGTTTAGCAACTATCGGTCATTTTCCTTCCAAAACTGAGCCAGGTTTTTGGCGTCAGATTTGTCGTAGACGAGCCAACCTAGATTCGCTAGAATAGTAACGTGATTACCAAACGCTTACTACCCAAACAATGCAAAACGCCCCCGGGGACGTGTCACAACCACCACGCGGGACGTTTCACAGTCGCACTTCACGAGGCTTCATTTTTGTCAAGTTGGAAATCATTGTGGGATGACCTGTTCACCACAACTATCATCATCATGTCATGATCATTACATACATCATTACCTACATCAAAATCTCCTCTGTAAACCTTCATGAGTTCGTCCTACTTAGCGACAAGTTCCTGCAACACAACTTGACATATCTTATTCTTGATCTTTACACACGGCCTCTCGCAAAAAAGTTAGAAGATGGTGTTAGTACGGAGAAAACGCACTGAACAATGTGTTGGATGTTATCAGTCGCGGCAAAGTTCTGAAAAGTGTATCGACCAGCTATGGTATGCCTGCCAAAGCGCTGAGGCGCCATCGGGACGGATTGACGGGAAAGATCAAGGACGTGTCAAACTCGGGCGCTTCAGGCCCGAATTCTCGGCGGTCCAGGAAGAGGAGCTGAATCTCAAGATCCAGGTGATGGACAAGATGATGTACGGCCTTACACTCCGTGACGATCGTCGCCTGGTGTTCGAGTATGCCAAAAAACTGGGCCTGAGCCACCGCTTCTCTGGGAAGAGGAAAATGGCAGCGCGGATGTTGTTACGTGGTTTACTCGCTTGGCACCCGGAGCTGACAGTGCGGAAACCTGAGACCACCAGCATGGCTAGAGCTGTCTGCTTCAGCGAGGCCCAGGTGCAAAGGTTCTTCCCCTTGTGCCCAGAGTTACTTTCAGGCGATAACTACACCGACTTGCAGATGTGTTGAATACGGACGAGACGGCTGTCACATGCGTTCACAAGCCGCCAAACATCCTGGCATCAAAGGGGAAGAAACGGGTCGGAATGATAACAAGCGGAGAAAAAGGCATACCGGACAGTTCATTCTACCGTTACTCATTTTCCCCAGGGTACTCCTGATTAACACGCTCATGGACGGCGCACCATCTGGATCGGCCAGCGTGAGCACGAGGTCTCGGTAGACGGACAAAGAATGCATGTTGCACTGGCTGGAGCACTTTGTCGCCATGGCAAGGTCAACCAAGGACAACTGACACATCATCGTCTTGGATGGCCACCATACCCACAAACGTCTCGAAGCACTGGACTACGCCAAAAAATGGGGTTGACTCCATCACCCTGCCACTCCACAGCACCCACTGGATGCAGCCCATTGATGTGGCCTGATTCAAGTCACTGAAATAAGCATAAAGCGTTCAGGCTGGACTGTTTTCTTTTCTGAACTGAAACGCTGTTATGAGTTACAAAACTGGCAGTTCTTTTTTGTAGCCGAGCGTGAGCTGGCTACAAAAAAAGTCTGTTAAAACGATATAACGCTACAAATGAGCACGACAGGCCGGGAAAGATGACTGTCAAGACAGCCCAGCCCACGGTCAGCCCACGGTCAGTCCAAACTCGAGACCCTTTTAAAATCGGTCAAAACGCGTCAGGAGATAGATGTTAACTAACTGAGCTCATTGACACCGTCAGACGTCCATCGCATTTATTACTTTGCACTCCAGAGCACAAAACACAAAACACCACAAAAATGCCGCGGAGACAAATGTGCTTTAAACCCCAACAAATAGGTATTCAAAATGTTCGTCTCGAGCCGCTGAGTCTAAAAATACAGTATATACCACATTTCAATGATAACATTTTGAGTCATTGCAAAATATAACCGTTTTTCTAACCTACGAGTATGCTTGATTTCCCATTGGATTTACCATGGGACCCTATGGAACTGATTTCGGCGGACCCCTTCCATTTCGCCCTTTTCTTCTGCACTAATACCCAGAACCGTAATACAAATGAAACCATTATCAGAACTCCATCGCATTCATATCTACACGGTCAAATCGGGGTCCAAAAAAATATGCGTCAAAACACATTTTTTAATGTTCTTCCAAACAGGGAAAAACAGGTGCTCAAAATGTTCGTCTTGTGCCTCTGAGTCCAAAAATAGCGCAACAGCAACATTCCGGTGGAAACGTTTTGAGTTATAGCGAAAGGAAACCGTTTTTCTTTCCTATGCTTTATTTCCCATTTCATTTAACATGGGACTGTATGGAACCGATTTCGGCGGACCCCTTCCATTTCGCCAAGTTCTTCTGTACTGGTACCCAGAACCACAATACACATGAAACCATCACTGCATTGATATCCACACGGTGAAATTGCGCTCCAAAGAAATGTACGTCGAAAGCACCTTTTTTAATGTTATTCCAAACAGGGACAAACAGGTACTCAAAATTTTCGTCTTGTGCCGCTCAGTCCAAAATTGGTGCATGCAAAACTTTCGGTTCGTAACTTTTTGATTTATGATGAAACGAAACCGTTTTTTTTTTACCCTATGCTTTATTTCCCATTGGATTTAACATAGGACTCTATGGAACTGATTTCGGCGGACCCCTTCGATTTCTCCGATTTTTTCTGTACTGGTATCCAGAACTGCAACACACATGAAAACATCACCAGAACTCAATCGCATTGAAATGCACACGGTAAACCTGGGCTCCAAAGAAAATAAGTGAAAACCACGCTTTTTAATCTTTTTGCCAACTGTCTCAAGCCATGAGAGAAAACGTGTTAACAACAGACAATTTTATTCTTGTCGGCGATCAGGGACGGCCAGATCGGCAGCACGGCCACCGATAAGGTGCCGACAGCGTTCAGCAGCACCAGAACGAACAAAACCAGCAGAACCAACAGAACCAGCAGAACCAACAGAACAGAACCACCTCTAAGGTTCTCTGGGTCACCGGTCACGAAACACCATCAAAGTATACACATGTGTCGCTACTGAGTACAGCCAGGCTGTGCGGCACGAAAGCGCGTTCAGGTCATTGGGTGCCGTCGATGCTGTTCACTAAAGAGCGGTCCGCACCACACACAAGGCCCTTAAAGCGCCACGTGGGCTGGCCCAAGTGCACTACGTATCTGGTGCCGACGCCGTCCGCGCTGAACAGCTTCTCCAGCCTCTGGCGGAACTTGTCGACGTCAACAGCGCCGATGAAGGCCATCCGTCCGAGCTCCCCCAGAACCCGGCAGTACCGGCGAGTGGTGTTCTCCACCGAGCCGCCCGGACAGAACGACACCTGGCCATTGACGAACACCTCGAACAGCGGCTTCTGCTGTTGGTTGGTCTCAGTCTGGTCGTCGGTCCACAGGCCACACTTGCTCGTTAGCTCGCTACTGTTCACATTCATCACCAAGTTCAGCAGCGGGTTGCCGAAGCAAAGCAGACGGTGGCGATGTCGCCCATTATGGGGCTGCGGCACCGGGGCCGCGCACACAGCTGGAAAGAGACACATAATAAGACGGCGATCCTCCAGAAAGTCCTGGCTTGATTCTGGCATGATCAGCGCAGCAAGCTCAAGCAAACCACAGCGGCGTTACCGGCCCGTTATTGTCACGACTATGACAATAACGTGCCGGCAATACGATAATAACGAGTATTGTCTTGTGGAGCTGTGGCCAGTTGAAGTGATGCTCTGTTTCCTTGTCTCCGTTGGAGTCTCGGCCGGAGTCTTGACTGGAGTCTCAGCCGGGATCTTGGGCGGAGTTTCAGCCGGAGTCTCAACTGGAGTCTCGGCCACAGTCTCAGCTGGAGTCTCGGATGGAGTTTTGGCTGCATTCCTGGCTGGAGTCTTGGCTGGAGTCTCGGCTAGAGTTTCGGCTGGCGTGATTTGGCTCCTTGCAGAGTGGACTGAGGCAGTAGATGACGAAAGGGAGGCTTTCTGGAGGTATGCGGACCTTCTCTGTTTATTTTTCTGCGTTTCCACTGCTCCTTCACATCATCCCTGTCACTTCTCATCTCATCCCAATTTGACCGTGTGAATATCAATGCGATGGAGTTCTGGTGATGGTTTCATGTGGATTGCGGTTCTGGGTACCAGTGCAGAAGAAATGGGCGAAATCGAAGGGGTCCGCCGAAATCAGTTCCATAGGGTCCCATGTTAAATCCAATGGGAAATCAAGCATAGGGTAGAAAAACGGTTATCTTTTGTAATAACTCAAAATGTTATCATTGAAATGTGGTTTGTATGGCATTTTTAGACTCAGCGGCCCGAGACGAACATTTTGAGTACCTATTTGTTGGGGTTTAAAGCACATTTGTCTCCGCGGCATTTTCGTGGTGTTTTGTGCTCTGGAGTGCAAAGTAATAAATGCGACGGACGTCTGATGGTGTCAGTGAGCTCAGTTAGTTAACATCTATCTCCTGACGCGTTTTGGCCGATTTTAAAAGGGTCTCGAGTTTGGGCTCAGCGTGGGCTGTCTTGACAGACATGCCAGGAAAGTTTGATGTAAACGTGTTGTTGCTACCAGTGACAAATTATGCAGGACAACCGCTGAGGCGAAACTCTCCTTTTGTCAAATTCACGTGGATATTTTGTTGGTTCTTAAACGGCTGTTTTGAACTACGAAGAGATCAATGCGTCCGTTTGACCTATACACCTTTTTCAATATAAAGTGGATATTTTGCTAGTCGTATTAGTTAGTGCTTTCAGCTGAGAAGTAGGTAGTCGGTACAGTCAACCTGTATACCTTTGCCTCGTCAGGACGATGACGGATTGTCCGACCGGCGAAGACAGAACCGCATGCCTGATTCGCGACCCCACCGGGGACGTAGCCAACGGGGGGGGGGCGCGCAATGGGGGCCATGCCCCCCTCCCTGAGCCAAGTGGTCTACACTAGATACATGGCGATTTCGCATGAATACGGAATAGTCATCATATATATGTTGCAAAAACAAACATTATATGTTTTCCTGTGCAATAAATATGGGATAAATGGCCTAAAATTACTGCCTTTTCTTGTAAATTTCGTCATCTGCCTGTGACATATGACAAAATTTGACATTTCCCTCCTGAGGAAAATCCTGGCTACGTGCCTGGACCCCACTGAGCATGTCCTTTACCTTCATGCCAAAAAAAAAACACTTCACAAGTGCCTCCAGATTCCACACCTGTACGTAACGTTACAGCACCACGTGCCCTCGGAACCAGAGTATAGGCGGCGGAACGGGAGGACAGGGGGCGCCGTGCCCCCTCCCTCAAGTGGCGAAATTTATGGCCTTGCACAGAAAGCTGATGTGGCATAGAAAGCAATGGTTCAAAAAGTATACGGTACCCCCCGTCGGAACACGCGCCGCCCTTGATGACCCAGAGTCCTGTCGGGGCGCTCCTCTTCCATACTCCGTGGCCTCCGGTTTGCCCGGCACCAGACACCACCCAACTTCCCGGCGCGCCTTCTCAGGTGTGCGGCGCCGCAGCAGACCCACCTGAGCTCTGTTCCGGGGCGCCATCACCTCGCGGCCGCGGTCTGCTGTCGACTGGTCTCTCCGGCTTCCCCGCAGGTCCGCCTATCGCCGCGCAGGGCGCGACACGGAGCTGTGAGCGCTGCGGGGCGCCGAGCAGGGGGGGGGGGGCGGAGTGCATGCAGATGGCGGTCGACGACTGCTGAAGTTGTCTGAGGTTGCGTGAACCTGTGTGCTGAAACACAGCGGCGGAGACGTTGTCGGAGCCTGCTCCCTGTGAGCAGGTCCTGTAAATGCTATGTGAAGCGGGAGATCAAATCGGCGCTGAGCAGTCAGAACCTGATCGGGGTGACCTTCCGTGCGGCATCACAGTGTCAGCAACAGCCGCTGGCCGGTCACAGTGCGGATCAGTCTCAACTCCCAACAGGGACGTAGCCAGGATTCCGCCAAAAAGGTGTCAAGGCAAGCCTAATCCCCTCAAATTGATTTCGAAACTCCTCGGATTTTGGTCACTTTATTTTCGAATCCCGGAAATGCCCATGTATTTGGATTTTCGGTGCGTAACAAAGCGCCAAATTTTTTTTTCACCTCAAGAGATGGGAAATGGCCCCTTGCCCTCCCTTCCCTCCCCCTTGGCTACGTCCCTGCCTTCCACAGCCATGCTGGGCCTTCCCTTTCATGGTTCCCTGAATGTAATGGCACCATTAGTCGCGCGGTAATCGTGACTTGCAGCCACGGCGTCTCGGTAATCAAAGGAGGGTGCATCCCGAATAAATGACTGCACATGCACAGGCCTGCGTGGTTCCAGCATACAATTAGAAGTGCACAGGCGACTCAAAGGCATTCCAGCACGCAAACGGCATCAGTCTGTGTCTCCAGATCTGAGACACAAGTTGAAATATTACAAAATATTACAGCTTAGTTTATTGTCCTCTGGAACCTAGCAGTATTTTAGTGGGAAATTATTAATGGCATTGCCTGACCTTGGCCCCAGGTCGTCAAACTAGACATCATGCAGTGGAAATTCCTTGCGTTTGTTCAGGCGTTCTGTTAAATGAATCCATGCGACGAAAACTGCGCCTTTTTATGTAAACAAGCACTCGAAAATGAAAACTGCGGAGTGCTGCCATTTTTATGGAGCATTTCATGAAAATCGATGTCTTGCCGATCGTGTCTGTCCGATCCAGTTTCACTGGCATTTCATCCGATATTTATTAGTTATTAACACCGACCAATATTTATTTACGATTTATTTACGACGAATTTGTTTGATATACATACTGAACAATTCATTCGCACAAAGACATTCAGTGAGCCTGGCGACAGATACTCAACGTAAACATACAAATAGAATAACATATGTCACTGATATTTCTTCTTACCAAACCAGCCGTCACAACGTAGCATTCAACGGCATTGTTTAGTAACCCTACCCTTCTTCGTCGCTAGCACCGACTGCTCGTGCCTGGCTAATGAGCAAGTCCACATCAATAAAACCTAGTTTACAGGAATTTCGCGCAAGACAGTAGCCACTCGCACACGCCATGCAGCAGTGAGTACATGCCTTCAGATCACCGTCGTCTGCCCCGAAGCTCTTCCGTAGGTTGCAGGATATACACAAAAACGGCACAGCGGCGTGCCGCGGCGCACAGTACATAAAAGGTGGCTAATTCGAGCGCGTCGCTGGACACCGTCAGAACGGGAAGTCGCGCGAGGGCAGCACCCAAGAACGTCACGTCCTCAGCGCTTTATATCGGAACAGGGACGCTGAGGGGAGCTAGGTGAGCCCGCTAAAGCGACGATGCGCGGCCGTCGAGCCGCACCTGAAGCCAGGACCCCTCAGGGCAGTCGGCGGGCGCACTGCACGGCCACGCCGCCGCCGACGCGCACAGTATCACCAGACAATCACCCGCACCCGATCTGCCGGCAAATCAACGCCGGCCCCGACCCACCCCGCGGTCACGCCCGGCTCAACCCGTCCCCGCCGGCCGGCGGCGGGGTGCGCGACCTGGCGCCGGCCGGCCAACTAACGCTACGCGCGCGGCCGCCTGGCGCCGCCGGCCGCCCGGCGCCGCGGCCGGCGGGGCGGCGGCGGCGTCGGGCGGGCGGCGCTCGCCACGACGCAGGTCCCCGAACTGCCCCGGGGCGCGGGCGGCGCGCCCGGCCCGGCCCGGCGGCGGCGCCGGCGGCCACTACGCCAACAGGATCCATATGACGCAGAAGATGCCGAGGCCCAGGAACAGTTTGGAGAGCATCTGGTCGTCGGCCTGGAACTGCTGGCCCGGCTGCAGGCCTGCCGACGGACAGCGTAGGAGTGAGCGCAGGATGCGCTGCTGCACCACCAGCAGCACAATGTCAGCACGGCTCGACATTCCATTACCGTTCTTGGAGTCGCAAAATGAATACACAACTGGACGAAAGCATTTTGCAAGCCGCGTACACACAAAGACAATACCGGCAAGAGAAAGCTGCAAGAGACACCATAACTGGAAATGTACAGCGTACGTTTACTGACAGATGCGTATCGCAAATGTTTTTTTAATCATAAATGCCCCAAGCGATCGTGAAGAGCCTGCTGAACATTATGGAAAAAGACAACCTTGCTTACACCCGGAGAGACCTGGGTTTACATTCAAAAGATTCAAGAGTATACAGATACACAGCAAAGGATAAACATGTGTACTACACACACACACACACACATATATATATATACACGTATATATGTATGTATATATAATCTGTACATTTAAGTTTCTCTTCGAATAAAGAGGGTTTCTTCTATTGTCACGACCATGCCCAAAGTTAAGGAGCCTTTACGGACCATTTTGGCTTTATTGAACCTTTTGAATGCGGTACGTTTGGTAGTCTGGTTCATGCAGTGTTGCTATGTTCTGAAAGCCGTAACTGTCTGACCCAAAGGGAGTCAACAATAACGACAAACAGGCCACAGAAACACTAGACCACACAGGTTCTAAAATAACTAAACATTGGTGCCTGTCGACATCAAAAGCCGATGGCTTTGAGCAGTTGAAGAGTTTCTTCCCCGTTTTGGATTTCAATGACGGCATTTCACGGAACTCGACTTTCGTTCGGGACAGAAGACGTGCCCATGAGCTGGAAATTCCTACAACGTGCTTCTGACGTTTCTGACGTCAGCAGCGCTACGTTGCATCATTCTCCGACAAGGCGATGCGCGTCACACCCCGTTACATCATACGCAGCGCAGCCTGCTACGCAGTCTGACCCGGGCAAATATCAACCCACAGCGGGCAGCAAAACCACAGCGAAACTCATGACGTCAACGCAGTCTAATGCGGGTCGGCGACGTGCCTGACGCCGAACGAAGCCGCCGCCGCTGGCCCCAGCCGGCGGCGATCACTGCAAGGTCAGGGCATCGATCGCAGAGACTCGGCGTTCGGCGACAGCGTCGGGTCCCGGCCGATCCACGACGGAGCCGACCCGCCGACCACTCTGCAGGGGGTCCGACCGGCGCGGCCACTCTCCGTGCCGGGGGACCGACCGGCCCGGGCACTCAATCCTTGGGGGGGGGGACCGACCGGCCCGGGCACTCAATCCACACGGCGGACCGACCGCACCGGCCACTCGACAGGGGGACTGGGCCCCGGTTTTCGACAGGGGCACCGACACGAGTTTGGAATTTTGTTTTCGCGACCTGGGGTTGATGATGAGGGAATGAAAAGTGAGAATAGAATCGAATTAATGTGTACTTTTGCACCTGACCAGTGTGGTACGTGCACGTAAGCTTATATTGAAGATACTGCTTGCAGGATGATATTCAGATTTACTTCTCTGGTTATAACATAAACTGAGGGAAACATCGCACTGCCATTCCGGAATAGGCAGTACACCATCACAATGATGTGTAATGAATTATAAAAATATAAGCATGATTATAAAGGGGTAGTTGGATGACTGTGCAGGGGTCATGCTCTTTTTGTTTGAGAACAAAAGAACTGATGTCACCCACTCCGAAAATTCTGGGAACAAAATGTCTTAAGGTCTGAGGACTTTGAAAGGCACCCAAGGGACGGTTGCCTGGTACCCCCCCCCGCAGTGGAACAGACTGGTTCAAAAGTCGGGCATCCGTTCCCCCCCCCCCTGGCATCATGCGGCGCGCGGACCGACTGACGGCCCGCAACCGAGGACAGCGCATTCCAAGGAGAACCCGCCGCCCGGACCGCCGGAGCCCCGCGGGGAGACGCACACCGCTGCGACCCCACACTCAGGCCGCATTCCGGCCCGACGCCAGAGGACGCCAACGACGGCTGAGCGGCCGACCCACGCACTGGTCGAACCACCGGGGACTTGTGGTCGTATGCGCGACACGGGCTAGTCGGGCATGGTGGACTAGTTGCAGTCATGCTGTCAACAGTTTACTGACCGGCGCTGCGGACGGCCACCAGTCACTGACCAGCTTCGCGGTTCGTTGCAGGATAACGGCAGCTTGGGGGCAATCCATACAGGGTACGACTTTGTTACCGTGGATCAATTTATCGAGAAATCAGCTTGTGGAACCAGTGTTCAACGGAACGTCAAACGGTGCAAAATGCGATTACGGCGAGTTTCGTGCGCGGCCTTACCAACATGCGGATTCAGCCGTTCGCCGCCGAAGTTGAACGTTGAAGCGAAGAATCCCAGCGGGAAGGCGCCAATGCCGAACGACATGTGGAAGTTTGTGTCGCCAAAGTTAAGGCCGCCAAAGCCATTGCCCTGTCAAAAGGTCACCACGTTATCCGTTTGGACACGCAAGATACAACGACAGTGTCGCCGAACGAGAAGGTTATCAAACCAACTTGTCTGAAACTATCTGAAAGCTCAGGACACGAACGCTATCAATACAAGTCAATAGAACGTGACAGAAGACAAAGTTCAAAAAGAAACAAATGGGGGAAGGTCAGTGGCAATGGTAAAAATATTGTCTTGTTGGATCACGCCATTTATGTCTGATTCACCCAACAGTCCAATACTCCGACTAAAATGCTCCCACCTACGGCCTACAGTCCCAGGTGTGTTACGACCATCACTTATTCCTGCCACCCACCTCTCTCCCCCTGCCCCGGCCTCCCACCAGACTGTCCCATTCGTCGCCACCGTCAAATTCCACGGGCATCGAGCCTCCTACGGAACACATCCGGCCCTGTTCCGGCCGAACAGGGGCCGAGACAGCACCGCCGCCGAGTGCGGCACCACCGGCTCCTGACCGCTCCCGCCCGCGCCGTCACGACCTCGGCCCCGACTGCGCAGACGCAGTGACGGCAGCCGGTCGGCCCCCCCGCGTACCTGGTTCTCGGGCTCAGTGCGCTGTCCGGGCGGCCGCGGCGGCAGCTGGTCGCGCGGGTCCTTGTTGGAGCTGTTGCGGCCGTACAGCGGGATCACCTTGTCGCGGCTGATGGACGCCTTGCAGACGGGACACACGGGGCTGTTGCGCCGCGTCTCCAGCCACGTATGCAGGCACGGCCAGCTGGCGGCGCCGCCGGAAAACGCCAGTCATAATCTGCCCTCAGGCCCGCTCCGGGTGCCCATAACCGGCACAACGCAAAACACGAGCTCCCAAAACACACGCGATCAGGTTCGGACGCGGATCAGGTTCGCAACGACACAGTCGCACTTTGTACAATATGGAGAAATGTTCAATTTCATGACCAAGAACAGCCGAGACAAAATGAACGAAAATGGTTTGGGGGTTGTCTGTCCAAGCCCTGAAGTTTGCGGTCAATGTCTTGACTTCCAAAGTTGAACAAGCACGCATTTACCACCGAGCACCAGCATTCTTCCTGACGCAGACCCGGCTCCGGACCAGGGCGGCGCGGGCGCGGCGGCTTACCAGAACAGGTGGCCGCACATGCTGACGACGGCGTCGCGCGCCTGGTCCAGGCAGATGTTACACTCGTACGCCGATTCCGCCGAGTCGGTGCGCTCCTGCTGGCCCCCGCTGGCCCCGGCCGCCGCCTCGCCCTCCTCCACCCCCGACATCCTGCGACACAAGCGTGACGGCAAAGTGACTGGTAGGTGATAACGTGGATGGTGGCGTGACGGTGAGGAGGTTGGCGCGGTACCGTCCGTACCGGTGCCCAAAGTCATGGCCAGAGACCGGTGCTTTACCGCCGTCATGACATTCCAGGTAGCGTGATGGTAATGCATCTGCCTACGACGCACAACAGTGCGTCGTATCCATGTATCCAGAACAGGTTCCAAACTCAGCACCTCCACCTG
The DNA here is from genome assembly GCA_030062745.1 of Capitulum mitella. Taxonomy (NCBI): domain Eukaryota; kingdom Metazoa; phylum Arthropoda; class Thecostraca; order Pollicipedomorpha; family Pollicipedidae; genus Capitulum; species Capitulum mitella. Next base: position 24,913,265 of record CP099846.1, read on the forward strand.
CCTTAGGGCCATGGTGTTCAAATTGCTGGACGGCCAAGGTCAAAGGCATCGGAATGTTCTCAATGAATCAAAAATATCTGGCAATGGCTGGAGAAAGGACTCTCAAATCATGAGTATGGAAGGATGCCTAACACAGACAATGGTTTCCTTCCAGGTTTACTGACTGCATGATCACATCTATTGCCTGCACTAACTGTCTGGATCCTCGCCAGTATTTTGTTATCTGGCCACCTCGGACAGGGGAGGGGGAGGATACGACCACCCAGCCATTTTCAAATCTGACTTGATGGAGTGATGAACGAAAAACGAGCATGTAGCCCGGTCCTTGAGCTACACGATGATACCCGGCCTGACCCTTCTAGGTAACACTGTGACCTTATAGGCGGCCTGAAAGGAAATCATGACGCTGGATTCCGGTTTTCACTGGATTTTTTTAACAAGTTACATAAAAGGTGCTTTTACAAGGCCCAAAACGACTTCTGGCGTGAATAGTAAACTTGAAAACAAAGACAGGCATGAACTCAAAATACTGTTGGTACACAAATCATCATTTCTGATTACACCATAAACCCTCCAAGGTCAATAAGTCAAAAACGATAATGGTATTTGTGCATGATTTTGGTCTTCGATGGTCATGACCCAAATAGGGACTGAAGTGCGGATGTCATAGGCCAAAAACATGTCAAGGTAATGACTTAAAATTTACAGAATTAATGCAAAAAAAGTCTGTCACTCCACTGTGCAGCATTTCAGAGCGATCAGAGGCGGCGTTCTGGCGCAACTTGCCAAAAATCTCTGGGGACTGCACTCCCCTCCGCCACACTCTGGAGAGGATTAACTGGCAATCTGAGGTGCTTGGCCACCCTATCATTCCCATTCCCAATGAAGACAGTAGTCTCATGCCCCATATTCATGCCAATCCATATCATTTTCAAACCTGCACCCCCCACTGAAAGAACGCTGGTAGCTGGCTGGCACTGTATCTGTTGGTATTCCTTTCCTTTCCTTTATTATGCATGTTCATCTTTGTGAACCAGGGCTATTCTGCACATAAAAAATAAAATGATGACAAAATTGAAAGCACGCTTATAACCATGATGACGGTGGTATAATGAGAACACATGGGAATAAAGGATAGGGATATGACACCGGGTACCAAGCCGAGCACAGCATTTGGTAAGGCAGACATGACATAACATGGAACACCTGCTGAAAGGAAGGAAGGGATAAGAATATGACAAGGATAAGGAGTTCAGTGCAGATCATTGCAGCTGTTCTGGCACTCAGTTCAGTTTATTTCTTGGGACAGTCCACATACAATGCATCTATTCTCTGCCCTGTGTCATACAGAATAAAACATTACAGTTTGATGAGGGGTCTAAATCGTGCACTCAGTGTCGGACACAAAAAAAAACGCCACAGTAATGGTCAGTCACGTCCCAGCACTTGTACATCGGACAAGTACTAAACAAAAAAGAAAAGTAAAACTGAACAAACACCAAACAAGTACGAAAACAAACGACGGTCAGAACCAACATTATATGTCACACTGTCATCTTTTAAAAGCACCTTTAAGTTCCTTTTAAAAGAATGAAGTTTCCGCCTGATCAGCTCGGTCGACAGTCCGTTATACATATTGGGGGCTCGGTACGGTAATAATACCATAAGCACATTAAACTGCTCACTCTGAACAGAAAAAGAGTGTACAAAGACCATTCAAAAAATCATGCGTTGCTACCAATTGGCCAATGTGCCAATGCCAATTGGCACATGTGTGTTAATGAGTGGTTAAGAGCAATACTGAAGGTCAGGCAGAAACAAGTCCTTGTTGTTATGTTGTCAGTGGATACTGTGTGGTGGCAAGGAGCAAGAGGAGAGATTCCTACCAATGTCAGAGGAGAGATTCCTCCCAATTTCACAGGAGAGATTCCTATCAATTTCAAGCATGGATGTTTTTCTGTGTTGATCTTTTCTTCTCAAACACATCATCTGGAAACACCATAATGAATGGCCTTGATGGTTTGTAACTCTGAACATACAGCAGCATGACACCAATCAGAGCACCTTCTGATGTTGACATGATGTCCCTCCCCTGCCTTGGCAGTGCCAATCCACTGTCTGCCAGGTGCTGGGTGTCAGCAACAGCTTTGAAGTTCTGTTAGCTGTTCACACAACTGTGAATAGTAGATACTTTTAGAAACTGTTGCATATTGTTTTGATTGTACCTCCTGGGATAAAATGACCTCAGGAGATCTGAGTGTTTGTTCCAAATACTTGAATGTCTCCATTCCAATATCCAAAACCCAAAATACAGATGACATGACTAAACAAATCCCCAAGTCTTGATAAAGACTTGGGGAAGTAACCAATGCAATATGAATTACCTTTAAAATAAAAAAGTTAGTCATTGTAATAATAATAATGATGATGATGATGATGATGATGATGATGATGATGATGATGATAATAATAATAATAATAATAATAATAATAATAAAAGTGACAATTATAACAACAAACAACAATAACAATAAAAGTAAAAATATTATAAAGATGGAAAAGTGAGGTTGCAGTTTGAAAAATACAAAAAAAAAACAAAAAGCAGTGCAATAAAACATCTGAAAAAGAAATCATGGAACAAAACTGGAAAACATTAGGAAGCGAAATAAAACAATAAATAACAATTTACCCTAACCTAACATAGTAACCTAACCTAGCCTAACCTAACCTAACCTAACCTAACCTTATCTAACCTAGCCCAGCACCACCCAACCCAGCAACCTAATGTAGTCTAACGAGTATTAAATGTCATAATGTAATAATACTGATATCAGATATCCCAACAATTATCTAATACAACAATATAATGGCATAATAATTCAGCAGTTCCCTCCAAGTTCAGGTTTGTGGTAACAGAATAGAATTTTCATATATATGACATCATTTATCACTTGAAGATGCATGCAGGGTCTACACATCTTTGATGTCAATAACCTTAACCTTGGCGGCACGACATTTTCCGCCACGGAATAATGTTGTTCTCCGCCAGTCAACTACAGCTTGGTACTACCGTGTGGTACGTTTCCATTACAATTTCGTTGTGATTTTTTAGAAAATCAATTAGTGGAAAGTATGGTTAGAAACAGGATGATACATTCTTTACATTAGTGGCAAAAAATACAACAGATTGTTTGCAATTTCATCGGGCAAAAACCTACCTTTAGCCGTCAAATTTTGTCATATGCCACAAGCATATGATGAAATTTACAAGAAAAGGATAAAATTTTGCACAATTTGTCTCATATTCAATGCACAGGAAAACACATAGTTTGCTTCTGCAATGTGCATATAACCACTATTACATATTCAAGCAAAATCACCATGTATCTAGTGTAGACCACCTGGCTCAGGCAGGGTCATGGCCCTCATGGCCCCCCTTGGCTACATCCCTGTATGTAACCAAGTGCACACCCAAAAAAATGTAGGTATGTGAATTGGAATGTATTTTAGTGCAACAAGTTCTCCACATCACAACACAAAGCTCACACTCTGGAACAAGTAACAAAACCAATATTACCTAACCCTGTCAGTCCTCCAGCCCTTGCATGCAGTTTTTATTGGCTGACTTCAAAAGGACATTAGAAAAGGAATGCATCCTTTCACATTGTCTGGAACACACTTTTAACGGTTCCTAGTCTCTTTCAGTCTCCATACTTAAACTCCCAACACTGTTACAAAAATTACTGGGCACTACAGAACTCTTGTGTTAATTCCTTTGGCCTTTTCACCAGATACCACTGACATGCTTATCACAGTTCAAGTTGAGGCAACAGAAATTAAAAATCAAGTGCTGCTGACACATCATTACATCAAGCAAACAGACATGCACAGCTGTGTGGGCAGGCTGGTACAGACAGAGGCATACATAGGTATAAACACAAGCTAGGCAGGCGTGAATTACTCAGTTTGAAATTTGTGGTTTGTACCCATATTTAGCGACAAGCGCGTACAACTTCGTGACGTGAGCAGATTTGGCCACTTTCTATCCGTGCTGTGATTAATCGTGATGACGTTTAGATGGGGAGGAATATGACCACGTCCCAACATACCTCGTAGGCTACACCCGATGCAGACACTTCAAATTCCACGAAAATTTCACGGGACTTGGCCGTACTTCGTGCAACACGGCGAACCTCGTTTATGTATACGTCGCTCGTCGTTCCAACTGCTGAATGTCATTAATGCGCATTTAAACTGATGACGTCATAATAAATTTCCTTTTGCAACGTAGCGTAGCATATTTCGGTAGCATCTTTGATCACATGTTCTCTTTGACACATATCTGTACATTTTCAGCCAAAATCATAATGTTTTTAAGTTCTGTTTACACATTTTTTCTGTGATAATAACAGCTAAATTGCACAAAGGATTACAAGTTCTCCAGGACCAAAATACGTCTCGCTCAGGATACTATTCGATTTAGTGTCAATACAAAAATGGTGTAACAGACACAGTTTTTCACCAATGGAACTGGTGGTGGCGTCGATTGGTGATGACCTTGATCATACAGTGAACTTTTCGCAGCATTCGTCGCGTGGTTCCTTATCGTTTTACGTGCGATGGGAGCAGCGTAAGAAATCTTTGTGTCAGTAAAGAGAAGAGTGGCTTAGTTTTCCCTAAACCTACTGTGTTTTTGTCGTGGTATCTACGAGGAAACGGAACCAATTTGGGAAGAAAAGAAGACAAGCATATTTGACCAGAGGATCTGTTGAATAGGTATACATGCAACAGGAATAATTCTGTAATAAGTGAGGCACTGTAATCACTGTGTTATTGTGGAGTATGTTGTGCTAGAAAGACAAAGGTGTTGCTGTATCTTTTCAAGCCTTTGTTAGGGGTGGAGCCATGGGGATCTAGTGGGGTTGAAAGTCTTGTGCATTTTGTTTCTATGCATTTGCCTGCCTAGCCTGTGTTATGTACCAAAGATGAAAGCTAATGAGAGTTTCTAATTGTGCTAAAGTGCCAGGTCCTCTTCAGTTCTGGGCCATGCAACACACTGTTACCAAGTCCTCAGTTTCCAGCAAAGAAAAAAACTAATGGCATAAAAATCATACAATGGACAGTTTTAAGGCAAATGCTTGTGGTTCAGTGGTGGATAGTGTCATTACAAGATGAAGAATAAGAAAAAATGCCAAATGATGTTGGCACTCCATTCATCACTGATTGTCATGCCACTTGTTTGATTTCTGCTGTGGTTCTTCAGTCACAAATTCAAAAAGGGCAATTTCCAAGGTTAAGGTATTTTTGGCCTTATAATATCATCATTTTAATCAAATTTAATGGATAATAAACAAGATTAATGAGATATCTAATCTGAATCAACCTAACCTAACATAACCTAACCTGTCCTAACCTTAACCTGGCTTAACCCAACCTAGCCCAACCTAACCTATTTAGACATATGACCCAACCTCTGTTTGTCAAAGCCAAGTTCAGTTGCACCCTTTATTGGCCTGTGGTCTCTAGTATCCTATACTGTACCTCCAGCATGAGGTTGTGCTTTCAGCACAACATTATACCTCAGGAACGTCTCTTTATTGGCCTTTGGCCTGTAGTATCATTTACTGATGACATCATCAAATGTTTTGCAGTACATAGGACATCCTTGGAGTAAAGGCAGTACAAACAAGATGGTGCTGCCACTGTGAACATTCACTTAGGTAAAATGTAACTCCATTTTCTCAGAAACCATCCTGGTAGTGTCACAGTTCCTTTTGTAGGGCAGTTTATGTGCTCCAATGCTGTGCTCTAAGAGGGCCCATGGCCAAAATGTTTGCTGACTCCTTAGCTGTTCTACTAGCCCCTAGAAGATCTCCAAAAAGACTTCCAAGATCTCCAAGATGGTCCATCCCACAATGACTATGCCTCTGACCCAAACCCAAGTGTTGAAACAATAAAGAACTCTGCATTATAGTACAATGAGCAGCAGGTGATGACTAGTTTGTAATGTGTATTAGTACAGTAGAGATATTAAACATGCAGTGAAATGCTAATGTTTGCAAGAATACACCACACAACCATAAATATATTTGTATCTAGCACATATTTTCCAGCAGAAAGGGTGCAAATAGTAGAAAATCATACAACAGGCAATTTGAAGGCAAATATTCATGGTACATTGCAATGTAATGTAATTCCAAGATGAAGAATGTAAAAAAAATATGGAATGATATTGCACCCTGCTGCTGACTGTCACACCACTGGTCTGTTTTGGCTTTTGCTTTAATTCTGTGATAATTAATTGGAAATGGGCAATTTCCAAGGTTGAGGTATTTTTGACCAAATAATGCCATCAGTATTCAGTTTGATATAGTGGTTCAGATGTCATCACTCATATAACAGTATGGAATTAATTTATAGTAGAATAAAAAATAATAACCATAATGATGCAAAACAGTAAAATTTGGACCAAGGCTATTGAGTTCAGTAGATTTTGAGCAGTATGTAGGGCATTCTTGAAGTAATGCAGTGGGAACAAAATGGCTTCATGAATAAAGTTGGAATTTTGGTGTTTGTTCTTGGTGTCAGAGTATAATTTGTGTTTGGAAGTACAGAATTTTACAAATAGTAATGCTGTCTTAACCCATCCCCTACAGGGGGGCAGGTTTTTCTGGGATTGCGAGAGAACCAACAAACACAGAGTCACGAAACTTTGTGTGCCTTTTGCTCCATCAATTTTACATCTTGTGTCAAAATTTTGACCTCAGGTCACGTCAGTTGCCTGACCTAGGTCAGGTCAAACGGACCTGTGTCAAAAAAGTTTAGCGCCCTCTTAACTTTTTTGCAAAAGAAGATATCTCAATAATACTTTCAGGGAGAAGTGATCGTGATAGATGCAACAGATTTGCTATCTCAGATTTTTTGGAATTCTGCAGGTCATTGACCTAAAGTCAAGCCCATTTTTAAGACATGTTGCCGTTTTTTCAGGAATTGACAAAATATTTCATAGCATTTTTAGTGTGGAGTGAAGCAGACATCTAGTTACTGTCATTGGGCAAAGTATCAGTGACTTCCAGCCATTTACCTGAGGTCAGATCACAAATAACTGTAGTGAGCCAAAATGTATACTGTCAAAATCAATGATGAATTACTCAGAATGGGTAGAAAATGGCAGAACTAGCTTGCACAGACGTAATTAATACCAGGAACCTCAAGAAGTTTGAAAAAGTAGCATATTTTGGAAATAAATAGGCTCTCGCGAATAAAGCTCCGCCAACTTTGTAGATTGGTAATGAATTTTTCCAAAATTTTTGGCATGAGAAACCATCGTAAGAACCACAAAGATCAATAAAAGTCGTCTTTTTTCGCGAAAATAAAGGAACTCCAAAATTAGTTCTCGTCAGTTTGGTACCGCATACGGCAGCGGCGCACACTGACAGCTGGCGGAAGAATTACGGCGTCTTTAACTCAACGTTTCGGCGTATACATCGAACAAATCTGGGAAATTGGACGTGTATCGGCATCCGCGGACCTTTACTTGTGCGCTGGTGCCTTTACCTTGGCGTTATTAGTCACAGGCCTTGAGATTCAGACCATTTCTCGGTCTCATGCAATCGGCTATGAGAAAACATATATAGGGCGTAAATTGGCTTACATATTATCTAAAAGGAGAAATGAGACCTGTTTCGAGCTCTACTCGTCACAGGCTTTCCAACGGTATGCTTATTTTTATCGTGCGACCAACCGTTCGTGAGTAAGAGCGGGGCCGCCAACTACCCCCCCCCCCCAGTTGCCCATGTTCGAGACGGACCGACGGTCGTGCGCGGGTTAAGGAAGCATTCTTGTTTTAAGTCAGTTATGCTGTCATGGTATCATATCAACCCTGCTCCAGGAGTGGGGCAGGAAATTTGGTTTTTGTTTTTGGTGTCAGAGCATGATTTTGTTTTGGAGTACAAAATTTTGCAGAGTCGTACTGGTTTAAGCTTGCATTCCTGATGGAAGTCAGTTATGCTGTCATATCCCCTTTCTACTGAATAGAAATGGAGTTATCTACTCATATAATTAGAAGCTTGTCAACATGGCTATAATGTAGCTTTGTGATGGAGGCACAAGATCAGACTTCAAGTGTAAGGAATTTCTGGAACACATATTTTGTGGTGTTCTTTAGTACCAAAAAATGTCACCTTTTCCAAGCTTGTCTGCGAGTCCCAAGCATGTTTGTTTGTGGTGGAATATAGCTTTGGGAAATGATGCTGCTATTGCCATCAATTCTTCACTCTATCAGAAAATTAATGTGATTTATGTGCTGTTTATGATATATATCAGAAGTAGTATCAGAAAAAGTGCAGATGTGTAGTATTGCCCATTTTGTACATGATTTTTATGGTTAGCTCTGCATGATCACCAATGACAGCACTTTGTAATGAATGCATTCCTGAACAAAATTACACTGCAGCATCACAAACTGAATCTTCCAAAATGGAAATAGCCAAAATTGATTTATGCCAGTTTTTATTGGTTAAAAGTGTCTACAAAAAAAGAGAAAATGCAGGCAGCAAACAATGGTAGAGTATTGTTTTACTTTCATTTGTTGCATTTTCACGTCCTGTGTTTATTGGTACGCGCTTATGCAGAACGTGGTCAACTTAACATGTCATATTGAAATATATTATTTTTTTTTTTTTTTTTTTTTTTTTTTTTTAATTTTTTAATTATTAAATTTAAATTATTTATTTTATTTTTTTTTTTTTTTTTTTTTTTATAAAAAAAATAAAATATTATTTTTTTTAATAAAATTTTTTTTTTTTTTTTTTTTTTTTTTTTTTTTTTTTTTTTTTTTATTTTTTTTTTTTTTTTTTTTTTTTTTTTTTTTTTTTTTTTTTTTTTTTTTTTTTTTTTTTTTTTTTTAAATTTTTTTTAAATTTTTTTTTTTTTTTTTTTTTTTTTTTTTTTTTTTTTTTTTTTTTTTTTTTTTTTTTTTTTTTTTTTTTTTTTTTTTTTTTTTTTTTTTTTTTTTTTTTTTTTTTTTTTTTTTTTTTTTTTTTTTTTTTTTTTTTTTTTTTTTTTTTTTTTTTTTTATTTTTTTTTTTTTTATTTTTATTTTTTTTTTTTTTTTTTTTTTTTTTTTTTTTTTTTTTAATTTTTTTTTTTTTTTTTTTTTTTTCTTCCCCCCCCCCCCCCCCCCCCCCCCCCCCTTTTTTTTTTTTTTTTTATTTTTTTTTTTTTTAAAATTTTTTTTTTTTTTTTTTTTTTTTTTTTTTTTTTTTTTTTTTTTTTTTTTTTTTTTTTTTTTTTTTTTTTTTTTTTTTTTTTTTTTTTTTTTTTTTTTTTTATTTTTTTTTTTTTTTTTTTTTTTTTTTTTAAAAAATAATTTATTTTTTTTTTTTATTATTTATTTTTTTTTTAAATATTTAAATTTTTTTATAAGTAAAAAAATAATCATTTGTATAAATAAAATATAAAATAAAAATTTTTTTTTTGGTTTGTTTTTTTTTTTTTCTTTTTTCCTTTTTTTCTCCCTTCCCCAAAGGGGGGGGTTTTTTTTTTTTTTTTCTCAAACAAACCCCACCCATCTTTTTTTTTTTTATTTTAGAAGGGGGGGGGGGGGGGGGGGGTCTCCCCCCCCCCTTAAAAAATTTTTAATTTTTTTAAAAAAAAAAAAAATATATAAAATTTTTTAAATGGTAAGTAAACTTGTTTTTTTTTTTATTTTTATTTATTTTTTAAAATTCCCCTATATATGTTTTCTCATAGCCGACTGCATGAGACCGAGAAATGGCCTGAATCTCAAGGGCTATGACTAAAAACGCATAGGTAAAGGCACCAGCGCACAAGTAAAGGTACGCGGATGCCGATACACTAATTTCCCCAGATTTGTTCAATATATACGCCGAAACGTTGGCTTAAAGACACGGCATTTCTCGCGGCAGCTGTAGGCGTGCGCCGCTGCCGTATGCAGTAACAAATTGACGGGAACTAATTTTAGCGTTCCTTTTTTTTGCAAAAAAAGGCGAGCTATGTGTATTTTATTGATGTTAGTGGTCTTTGTGATGGTTTTTCATGCTTAAATTTTGGAAAAATTCATTAGTTACCAATCTACACAGTCGGCGGGGAGAGCCGACTTTTCCGACTTTTTCCGAGAGCCTGTTTGTTTCCAAAACATGCTATTTGTTGAAATCTTTGAGGTTCCTGGTATTACTTACGTCTCTGCAAGCTAGTTCTGCCATTTTCTACCCATTCTGAGTAATTCATCGCCGATTTTGACGGTGGTACATTTTGGCTCACTACAGTTATTCGTGACCTGATCTCAGGTCAATGGCTGGAAGCCATTGATACTTTGCCCAATGACGGTAACTGGATGTCTGCTTGACTCTACACTAAAAATGTTTTGAAATATTCCGTCAATTTCCGAAAAAAAACGACGACATGTGTTTAAAATGGGCTTGACGTTACGTCAATGGCCCGGGAAATTCCGAAAAATCTGAGATAGCAGCTTTGTTGCATCTATCATGTTCACTAATCCCTGAAAGTGTTATTGAGATATCTTGTTTTGCGAAAAAGTTAGAGGGCGCTAAATTTTTTTTGACATAGATCTGTTTGACCTGACCTAGGTGAGGCACTTGACCTGACCTAAGGTCAAAATTTTGACACGAAATGTAAAATTGATGGAGCAAAAGGTACACAAAGTTTCGTGAGTCTGTGTTTGTTCGTTCTCTTGCAATCCCAGAAAAACCTCAGAGGGGCAGTCAACTGCCCCCCCAGTCGGGGACGGGTTAATGTGGTCGAAAGATCTCTGGTTTGAGTCCGGGTAATAGCGACATTTCGCCGTCCCTCGCTTCAACCGACGTGAGAGGTCGCGACACGAAATGACCCTAGTAGTCGAGAGCGTCGTTGGGTGACCCAATAACGGTCTCCGTCCGCCAGTAGAACGGGTTGCCGTGACGCCCCGCCGCCGACGCTCGACCCCGGGCGTCCGCCGAGCCCGCTGGGGCGGAAAAGGCGTCCGGCCCCTCGCCGTGCGCGGCCAGGGCCGGACTGCTGTCTGACGCCCGCACGAGCTGTGACGCCGCTTCGCCCGCCGTCCGGCCGCCAGCAGGCATCGGGGGCCGGCGCCCGGCATGTCGGGCCTGGCTGTGGCCGCCGCGGCCGACGACGCCACCCCTTCTTCCGGGGCAAGGTGAGAATCCGACTTTCGCAACCCAAGGTTATAAGAACAAAATGGAAAAATCAGAACAGGCAAAGTAACATGTACTTTTGTGTTTTGTATGTAGGTTAATGTTGCGAACAGGCGAACAGTATTCGCAGAGCGTAAATTTGGGTTTATTAATACAATTATGTCCAGGGGTGTCGATTTGTATTTTTTTTTTTAGAGGGCCCCGGCCCATCCGTTGTTTCTTTGGGCCCCGTCCAATGTTGTTTTGACCCCCTCCGCGATATTTTCTGCCGGTTTGGAAGGAAAATGAGTAATAATAGCGAAAAGAACGGCCGCAGTGGATAAGAAATAGGGAGAAAGTGAAGAATAAAGTGAAGCGATCTATCTGTCTTTCTGTCTTCTTTATGTGTGTGTATATATATATATATATATATATATATATATATATATATATATATATATATATATATATATTCGCTAAAATAAATCCGTTCAGACACCCACATTTAGGGAGAGGTTGGCTTGTCGGGCCCTCGGTTCGCCCCCCTCCCCCAATCATTATGGAAATCGACGCCCCTGGTAACGTCCTGATCTGAGGCGTCACAAATGTCACATCGTTATGCTGGAATGGACAGGACATTGATAATCGTTAGGTGTCATGAACCCTGAAAATTATAAGTGAACATTGGTATAATGGGATGTGTGTGTTAGGAAGAAACTCTTTCAGGTTATTTGGGAATATTTTTTTCTGTTAATATTTGTAGTATTGAAATATTTTCATATATGTACTAAATAAATATTGAATTGAAATATTTTACAAATTTTAGGAATAAATGTAGAAAATACAATATATACAATATATTAATATATTTTGCGTACAAAAGCAGTTTTAATTTATGTGAAAAAAAAAAATTTAGTCCAAAAATTTTTGATTGCAAAATGCTCAGTTCTGAATACTTTGGAAAATATCTAAAATTCTGGCCTTGCTCCAGAGTGTCGTCGTTGCCGCTGGTCTACGGCAATGGTCGGCCGATGGCGGTGGAGACCATGCCGGAGGTGAGTGTGCAGCGACCGTGGGGCCGCTGCCGAGTCCGTCCGCGCTGTGCGGTTTGGCGCGTTGCGATCGTTGCACTCTGAAAATTTGAGCGGTCGATGAGAGTCGCACTTTGCGTTCGTCGTGAACCGTGTTACGTTAAGTTGTTAGCCGTGATTGAACGGGATCATTTACGGTACGTTACGCGTCTTGATGACGCGGAAGGCCAGTTGCCACGACAGGTGGAACGCAGGTCCCGCACGTTCTATAATGTGCACTTGGTAACGTTCTACGAACTCTCAGGCGTTGCAAATTCTGCTCGCGTGTGCCTCACGTGTCTCCCCAGCATGTTTATTGTGGAATACCAGCCCGTAACCGTCCGTATCAAGGTAATGCGTTCGGGTGTCGCCAGTCACGGTCCTCGACCAATGGGAGGCCGGCGTGGGCTGGCCGTCACCTGGCTAACCGGTTATACCAGCTATGTTTGCTTACGACGAGTTTCACGGAGGCAGGGGTCGGGCATTATGTGCTTGTATGCCGTATTTGATTATATCAGTAGATGCAGTTTTACATTTTCGTGGATCCTTTAAGACTGGCTTTGGCGTGGGGTTAAAAATTGGCAGAGCTTTGAGGGCTGGGACAGTTGCAGGCATGTGGCATGTGGTAGAAGTGGGAGGCCTTGCCAGGCGATCGAGCCTTGGCAGGATCCTACACTGGGCCTTCGGCAAGATTGTTGTGGGGTAGATCGTAAGTAGTTATCAGTTTTAGACTAGTTTATTGTTTCATATGTTTGGTTTCTCTTGGATTTGCCATGGTTAATGTCGAAATAATATAAAAGTGCTCGACTTAACGCTGCCCGCATTTCGGGTGAACGGCGTCATCTCGCCATGACGTCACGTGAGACGCTACTTTGGCTGGACGGTTTCACCTGGACTTCTAGGGCCTTGGTTGAACACTCTCTAATTAGGCAATTCATAATGGGCGCATACTGACGGCTTCCGTTGGTACGAGCGACTGAGATTCTATCAGCATGCAGTGTGGAAAATTGCGTGGGATCACGCTTACGAATCAAATCCTCGTACCCCGGTAACGAGGTTATTTAACGTCTTTACTCCGGTAACAAGACTATATCAACCGTGATAAGAGTATGTTGCTACTATTTGCGACCAACTGGCGTCTGGCATGCTTGCTTAGGGTAAAGACGAAACCAGTTCGCATTGACGATGATGTCTTTATCAGGGTTGTTTTGTCGAAAGATGCACAAGAGTTGGGTTTAAGGTCGGTGATGAGTAGTATTTGGTAACATCTGCCTGGCAAACCCAACCCTATTCCGGGAGGGAAGGTCCCGGACGGTATGGTCGACTCCGACGGGGGGAGGGGGCGTTTGAGCCCCCTGAGACCCCAAGAACTACACATTCGATTTCATCGCAGCAAACGGTATAAAAAGCTTTCAAAATTTTGAAAGGAGCGGGTACAAGGGGCAAAAAAAGTCAAAATGGGGGATATTTTCAGACTTTTAGAATTCTGTTCTTTCTGGACCGACTTGGATGAAATTGGTATGAATCGAGAGATTATGAATGGGACTTTTATCTTTCATTTTTATTGGGCAACTTCGCTCTCGTCTTCATACCCTGCACCTGTTGTACCGCCAGTCTGCGTGACTGGCCTCACGATGCTACCGTAATGCACACGACTCCCACGGTGGGCAGACGTTCCGGTAATTGTCGCATTGTTACCTGTGGTCCGTTGTCCGTAACTAATGGAACAGGCGGTGGCCATCGTGCGAACACTGCCGACCACCGGCGGATCGTCGCCTCCGTGGGGGATTAGATAACCTTTGCTGCATCGGGCACATTCGAATGACCGTGCGCTACCACTGACAGCAGTAGTCGACCATCTACTAGGTCCGTGAGCGGTCCACGTGTTAAGTCAGGCGGCGCATCGACGCTACCGAATTCATATGTGCCTGGCCCTGGCCAGGCATATGTGAATGTACTACACACAAATATGTAGCTCGCAGCTCACTGCTGGAGCAGTCGAACTCGGTAGCTCAATGATGAGCCGCAGGTCTGCCACCCTGCTAAGGCGGGTTTGAGTCGCTTCATCGCCAGATACTTTGCCCGACGGTCATCTGGCAGTTGGTCAGGAGAGAGTCAATGCCGATTAACCCAGGATCAGGTCGTTTGTGACGTCACGGCGGAGTTTCGCCACGAAGTCCGCCGTTCTTTGACGTTGCACGATCGGTTCGGAGGACATCCGATGAGATGCTATCCTTGCAAACCGTCCAAGAGAATTTAGGAAAAATCGGACATTGACTTGTTCACGCCAAGCTTATTCCGTGTGCATTCCCGCTTTGTTGCGTCTGTTTGTTTGTGGGTATTGTTGAGAAACAACGAATCGCGCACTACGATGGCGCTGATGCATTGTGGGTAATGTACCAGCTGGGCCTAGTTCGAGAAGGGAACCCGTTGATAACGAACGTAGGTAACGCCTCAGACGACGCCTTTGTCGTTTCCGGAGTACTTTCGTATTTTTTTTTAATTTTCAGCCAGCTTTTTTAGTTGGCAATGGCGGGGACTGTCACGAGGTTTGCTTTCAAAACGTCCTCTGCTGGAGGGCCGGGTAGCTGGGACCGAGGCATCATGTCAGCGTCCATTATATTTTGTTGCTCGTCTGTTTTGTATCGCAGCGCTAATGTTTAGGGGACGTGCTGGCCGCGGCATGTATTGCATATTGTCAGCTGACACTGCGCTCATAAAGATGGCTTTTGCCGTGAGAAATCTTGCCTCAGCGTAGCCTGAACAGTAGCCAGCAAGCGGTGTTCGCAGACTCGCCCTGTAAACGCTCCTCACCTTCTTAGCACAACCGGTTACCTTTGTTGGCACGTTCCGTAAAAGGCATTCGACCACTTCCTCGCAGCACCACGACTCACCGACCCGTTTGCACGCCTGTCCCCCTCGCTAGGCGGTGAGTGTTGTGTGTGGCTACTGCGACAGCCTCCGTGTCGCGTGTGGGTTTTGAATGATTAACCGTGGTGAACCACTGTAGTCTGCATTGTAATGTGCCTGCAGCGTGTTTTCGGAGAAAGGTAGTTTTGTGTGCGGCCGCAGTTGTTGCTGGACCGAGTAACTGACTCGCACCGTCCGAGATCTCACTGACCCAATTTGCCACGGTCGTAAGCGGGCAGTAGGTCGCGGGAGAAACTTCTGAACGGCGCCCAGCATTTCATTGGGAAGTGCTTCGTAATGACGCACCAGGTCGCAGTCCCGTCCGTTGCTTTCGTTTGACGCGGCGACCTTGGCACGCGTGGGGCCCGCGTCGCCGCTTCACCCGCGTCACCGCGCCATCTGCGTCACTGACGCCGCCCTGTCCTGCAGCGGAACCTGGTGGCGTTCGTCCGGTTCATGATCAAGTGCGCGCTGGGCGTGGACGAGGTCCAGCTGCCGCGGATGCGGCGGCCCGCCTGGTGGCCCCGCACCGTGCCCTACTTCAACTTCAGGGCCAGCCGCGAGGTCGAAAAGGTAACCCGGCCCCGCCCTGCGCTGCGTGAAACTGGAGGACCTGGTCCCGCGGCGCTGGCAGCGTTGTGAAAAGCTGTTGAATAGCGTGCGCCACACGGAATGGTGTTTTTCAGGGAATCGTTGTGCTCGCCGACCAGGTACGGTAGTTCATTTTGGAACTATTAGGGGCACGAATGACTACGTGCGAAATCCGCGTTTTAGAAGCATGGTTGGGGTTATGCAGACGGATTTAAAGTCCCCGCCACAGTTCTGTTCCTTGTCTGTCGAATTTGGAAGGCCCGCGACTCTGTCTTCACGTAGTTCAATTCGGCCTTGTGCGTCCCCCGAACACGTGGTTAGCCCTAACAGCGTTCGGAGAAAATGTCTCTGGTAACTTTCAGTCATCGTACACGCTCGCGCCTCCGGAGAAGAACTCATCGAGAGAGCTCAACTCAAGGTCACTCGGCAGTGACATCGTCAAAAGTGATATGCTGAATAGGAATGATGTGCAGCTTTTTTTCAACGCCTGACCACGGATTGTACGCGAACGTGTACCACGGATTGTACGCGAAATTGACATTCATTGAGGTATTTCGCCACCCGTCATTTACCGAGTGGGCGAGGGAAGTGCATGTGGGCATTCTTTTTGTCTCGAGAAGTAGTTGATGGATAACAGAAATTCAAACGGTAATGGATTCTGGTAGCGGGTCATTTCAGTTCATTATTGAGTATTCCCAAAGTGCCACCATTATGGTATTGTAAGTCGTCACTTTGGGACTTGGATCCGACCTGGGGAGTCATTTACCTTGGTTTAAACAGGTATGAGTTTTGTGAGTCGCGAAGATGGGCTGTATTGCCGTTTATTTCATTTTATTTCATTTTCGTTTTTATTTTCGTGAAATCTGCCCATGGGTCCTCTAGAAGAAAGAGATAGAAAGACAGACTCCTCCACTCGATAAATGGTGAGAGGTGAAATATCTACTTCAGTGAATGTCAGCGTGAAATATAATGCGCTGTTGCACGTCGAACAAAAAAAAATGCGTAGTTCAGCCTTATTCAGTACATGGTTTGTTGATGACGCCAGCGACGGTGACCTTGAGTTGAGCCTCCGCGTGGAATCTTTTTCAGACGGCGCGGGCAGATACAGGCGAAACAGAAGATAACCGTTTCCACCACCGCCTTTGTGCCATTCTGCACAGTGCCGTCGTCCGCAGGGCCACGCCGAGCGGCTGCGCGAGCTGGTGCGCTGCTGCTACCGCGCCGCCGACTGCGAATACCTGCTGCAGTTCTGCGCCGACCTGGAGAAACACTACAGCGCCGGCCGGGTGATGTTCCGAGACAACTTCGACGGCACCTGGTCGCTGTACGAGCGCACCACCAACCGGCTGGTGGTCACCTGCCGGGCGGAGAACATAGTGCGTGCCCACCGGCGCCCCCCCCCCCGCCCCCTCCGGTGATGGCTTTGTGTGATGACGATGATGATGGTTGCTCCGGTGATGGTTCTGCGGGCCTCAGGCCGCCGTTGCAGTTGGCGCTTGTGAGCGACGTAGCGGTGGGCGAGGTAAGGATGGGACGGGTACGGCACCGAAGGTCGGGCGGCGTACGCAGGAGTATGACTACCCCCGTGCCACTGTCAGGAGTATGACTGTACCACTGTGTCGCCGTCAGGAATATGACTGTACACCGCGCCGTTGTTAGGAGTATGACTGTACCTCTTTGCCACCGTCAGGACCCCTGTGCCGCCATCAGGAGCATGACTGTATCCCTGTGCCGTCGTCAGGAGTATGACTGTACCTCTGTGCCACTGTCAGAAGTATGACTACTCCTGTGCCGCTGTCAAAATATGGCTGTATCCCTGTATTGCTGTCAGGAGTATGACTACCCTTGTGCTGCTGTATGACTGTATGAATGACTGTATGACAGTATGACTGTATTCGTATACCACTGTTAGCAGTATGACTGTACCTCTGTACTGCCATCAGGAGTATGACTGTACCCCTGTGGCACTGTCAGGAGTATGACCATACCCCCTGTGCCACTATGAGGAGTATGACTGTACCCCTGTGCCACTGTGAGGACCTAGCCCTGTACCCTTGTGCTGCTGTCAGGGGTATGGCTGTGCTCCTGTGCCACCATCAGGAATATGACTGTACCCCTGTGCCGCTGTCAGGAGTATGACCGGTGCAGCCGGGGACCGATGTCGCCGCGCCGCCAGCTGCTGCCGCGCCGGGAACAGGCGCCGTGCCGCGCCGGCCCGCTGGCCATGGTGCAGCCGCCGGCCGACGACATCTACCTGTGTGACTCGTGCAGCGCCGAGTTCAGCTCCGTTGACGAGGTCAAGGTCGGTGAGCGGGTCACGGGCAGGGTTGCGGTCGGTTCCGGGATGTCTGTCCTGAGCCAGGAGTCACGACGTGACGGCGAACGCACGCTGCCACGCGGAGTCTTGAGCTTTGTATCGCGAATGCACCACTTACGTGTGACTCAGTTCTGCTTGGAGATGGTAGACTCGGCTTGTTGACGTGCTCCCCGCCGCGGACGGACGCGGCCATGTCGTCCCGCCCGGGCACCGCCTCTGACGCGGCGACCGATGGCGCAGGCGCACGAGCGCGACTGCTGCTCGCCGCGCGACGAGGAGGGGCCGGGCTCGGACGCCGAGTCGGTCTGCTCGGAGCCGGAGGTGCGGTGCGCCGACCAGACGCGCTTCCTCAGCTACGTCGGCCTGACGCCGGCGCACGGCACCGGCAAACAGGTGGGCGCACGGTGCGCGGGGGCCGGCGGGCGCGGGCGTGCCGCGCTTCCCGGATGCGTGAACGCGTGGTGTCAGGGTCGTTGACGTGGTCCATGTGTCTGCCGGTAGTTTCGAACTCGCGCGTGTTTAGCGCGAAAGACGATATGGAGGGATGCCGATGTGAGGACTTGGCAACCGTGCCGTGAACGACTTTGGTGCGTGGTGAGACGCTTTTGTTACGGCGCCTGTTTATAAGGACGTACCGGCCACGAGCCGAGTTCAGACAGGCAACCAACCGGGCGAAATCACTTCGCTCGTTCACCGCCGCCCGCTGTCGCCAGCCGTACGCGTCGCCGAGCAAGCAACGGTCGGGGACGCCGGGCGGCCGCCGGCGGCGAGGCCCAGGCCTGCTCGGCCGCTACCAGGCCGTGGACCTGAGCTCGCCGCTCGGTCGCCGGCTGGGGGCCGGCGCCGCGCCGCCGCCCAACGGCTGCCCGCCCGAGCACGAGCGCTTCTGCGACGACAGGGACCGGAAGCGGTGAGGGTTGTGGAGGCGAGGCTGCGGCGCGTGCGCGGCGCTGTTGTGCGGTCCGGTGTGGTTCGGCATCGGTGTGCTGTGACGTGGGGGAGGGGAGAGGGATATTGCCTGAGCGTCTGGTGCACCAACCATGCGGAAGTCACGCATAACTTGTCACAGGTGTCGCTGGTCATATAAGGTTACAATTGACCGTGGCATCTAGTAACATCAGCACTACCGCATTAGTCAAATTCAGGTCTTGTTATAAACCAGCAGTTTTCAGCATCGCCTTGCGTAGTGTAGATGGTGGTGTTGATTTGATGGCAGTCGCTTCCTGCTTTGTAAGAACCGATCCTTTCCTGGCATTAATGGTAATCCTGGCTACCCATGTATTTGTGCAGATGTCATTCATGCATCACGGACGTTTGTTACAGCTCATTTGCTTGCGACTCCGCCTGTGAGTTATCCGTGTCTTCATATGAGAAGTAGATGTAGCCAGTATCATTGTTCGTTTCTCGAAGTTACAAAATTGGACTGTGAGGATATTTTCCTCTTGCCACTCTGAGAAGGAAACACGAATTAAACGCAGTTGTCCGTATAAACAAGAATGATTGTAACGCAGCATATAGATGTTATGAAAAGAATATAGATCAATTTCACTCGGTATCATTAAACAGAGTACCTGCTGATGTTTAATTGCTGTATCGGCCGGTATCACCTCCCTCACCCTCATGTCACCTTCCCGTCTCTTCGTTTTACCCTTATTTCTGGCCCCCGCGTCTGTCGTGTCCAGCCGCGTCGCTGTCTCCGCCTCTGGCCGCGCCGCTGACGCTCGGCGCCCGCCACTGTCGGCCAGGCCCGTCCGACAGCCGGCGTTCCCGGTCAGCTGGCGTGCGACGCGGGTCGGCCGGCGCGTCGTGCAGCGCTGGAGCCACCTGTACTGTTTCACGGTCGGCCAGCGCGCCGAGCGGCGACGCACCATCCGCACCGGTCAGTGCGGCGCGCGGAGCGCCGCGGCGGGCGGCGGCGGGCCGCGCCGGCCGAGGGCGGTGGCCCCTGGTCCGCGCTGCCGACTCGTGGCGTTGGGTTTTCCGGTGGAGTTCGAGCGACTGCCCGGAGACGTGATGATGTTTCCCGGCAATGCGTTCTTGTTGTCGTGAATTGTTCTTTGTTGTGCGCCGTCATGTATTATGTTGTTTGTCCGCGTTGGTGCATTTTTTTCTCATACTGTGTATGCAAACAGATGGGTGAGAAGTAATGGACCGGGGCCGGCGCCCTCAGTAGCAGCGCTGCCAAATTGTTGAAGCGCGGTTTTGTCTGGCTGTCGCCGCCGGCCTGACGCCGTCTCCCCGGCAGGTCTGACGGCCCGCTCCCGCCGGCTGCGGGCGCTGCTGCGGCCCTGTCGCGTGACGCTGACCCGGCTGTCGGCCGCAGTCATCGACGAGGCGTGTCGGCGGCGGCGGGAGTCGGCCGCGCCGGCCGCCGGCTCGCTGCAGGACTGGTCACCGCCGCCGACGGTCCGGGGCCTGCTGTGGCGGCCGGCGGTGGGCCGGTCCGGCCTGGTCGTGTTGCCCGGCGCGGGACGGCCGCCTGCGGACAGGACTCGGCCGCAGTCGGGAAGAGGACAGTCGCCGTTCGTGGGGAGCGGGGCCGCGCGGGAGCCGGCGTCCGTGGAGCTGACATTCCAAAAGGCGGCGCTTGTGCGGAGACCGGCGGGCAGGCCGCCGCTCGTACAGCAGCTTGCCAGGAACGCGTCGGCGGCGCCGGGTGGTGGTGTGGGGCGCCATTGGTCGGGCGTTGGACGCCCGCGCCTGGTGCGGCCAGAGGAGCACAGACACTTTCTGCCGCGAGGCGACGCGGGCGCGGCCGCGCGAATGGCGGCCGTCACGCCGAACTCGGCGAGGCCGCCGGCGCCGCAGTGGCGCGTGGGGCTGAGGCGGCTGCCAGCCGGAGGCGTCGCGGGCCGGCCGGCGCCGGCGCGCGGCGCGGTGCGTGGCCGGGGCGCCGGCGACCGCGACGCGGTCGTCATCGACCTGTGCTCCAGCGACGAGGACGAGCCGCCCCCCGCGCCGCCGCCGCCACCGCCACCTCCGCCGCTGCCGCCGCCACCGCCGCCTGCGCTGCCGCCTCCGCCTCCGCCGCAGCCTCCGCCCGCAGCCGCAGCCTCCGCCGCAGCCGCAGCCGCAGCAGCAGCAGCAGCAGCAGCAGCAGCAGCAGCAGCAGCAGCAGCAGCAGCAGCAGCAGCAGCAGCAGCAGCAGCAGCAGCAGCAGCAGCAGCAGCAGCAGCAGCAGCAGCAGCAGCAGCAGCAGCAGCAGCAGCAGCAGCAGCAGCAGCAGCAGCAGCAGCAGCCGCCGCCTCAGCCGCCGCCGTCCGGCCTGCCGCCTGGCCTGCCGTCGGCGTTGCAGCCGGTCGTCCTGGTGCCGATCGTGAAGCTGGAGGCTGGCGTTGTGACCGCCTCCGCCGCCGCCGCCACCACCAACGGCACGAAACGCCAGTCAAAAAACGCGTGTAGCCATTGGTCGCGGGGCTGCGGGGGCCCGGCCAATGGTGACAGCGCTGTGACCTCGCTGGTGGCCGGCCGGTGTCGGCCGCGGCCGCTGGACTGGCGGCCGGCGCCGCCTCGGCAGCGGACGCGCCGGCTGAATCGCCCGGCTGGCGTCACCAAGGTCCTGGCGCCGGCGGAGGGCGCCGTCGGCCGCCGGCTGGTGCGGCGGCGGGCAACGGTGCTCGGCCCCAGGCCCACCACGCGGCGTCACTGCTCGGCCTGACGGTCGCCGCCGCCTCCGCCACGTGCGGTGCGTCTGGCGGACTGCCGGCGTTGCTTCCCGCTCAGGGGAGGCGGCCGCGACCAAGCCGGGTTTGCGCTGCGCTGCCCGAGTGCCGGACGGAGCGGTGGCGTATGTCGGCGTGAGGTCTCTGCCGAAGGTGGCCGCGACGGGGCGGGCCTGACGGTCGCACCGCCCGCTGGGCGCAGCCTCGGCCCCCCACGTTGGTGCCTTGCTCTGCCGTCCAGACGGCCGTGGCTGTGGTGCGTGGGGTAGAGGAGCCAGCCTGCCGTCGTGGGCTCACCCGCCTTGGCAGGATGGCTTACCGTCCGGGGAGTTCGCGCTGGGCAAGTGTTGACTTCTCCCGAACCTGGGCAACACTAGTATCGAGTGACTCCGTTTTGGGGCCGGATTGGGCCGTTTGATAGGTACCGTCTCAGGCAAACACCATTCACGTGCATTTGTGAGAGATTGCTGCGGCGCAGGCCGGCTGAAACAGGCCGATGTTGGCCCGCGTGGGGTCGCTGTTTCACCGCTGGGAAAGAGCTGTTTTAGTGCTCAGTATTACTGAGTGGGACTGGACGGCCCGGCCATTGGGAATATAGGACATCATCTGTTAGTAAAAGGACGTTCGGCACCGTGACATGAGGATGCGTAATGTACCTGTGTGTAGAAGAAAGGCTCCGTCGCACTCTGCATGCAACCTCGCGCTTGCACAACATTCGTCTGGCGCTGGGAGCTAAACCGTGCCGGGGATAAGTCAAGGTAGTTTTACGCGAGAGGTGACACCGACCGTGAGATCTCCACCTGGGTGGCTAAGGATTTGCCTGGCCGCTCACCATCGTGGCACGTTATTTGTTACATGTCCTTACGTTTTACGCAGTCTGAGTACATTCATATAAACGTTTGTTGCGCACGTCGCCGGCACGGCGAATTCTCTCGCATCTTCGCAGCTTCCTGGCGATGTGGCAGTCCGCGAAATCGCTGCTCACGTTCGAGAGACTTCGCACTATGATAATGACGGTTTCATCGATAGGTGTTTGAGCCTCCCTCGTCCTGTCGCCGTTTTTCCGCCCAAGGCCCTTCACCGTCGTGGTGTGTGTCATGTGCTTGCATACTTAAACTGCTGCGAATTAGTTGTGCCCGAAGCTGATGAAGGTATACCCTGATTGTATTAATACGGCGCGGTGGGGTCGGGAAAAGGAAAATGTGTATTTATCTGTCGCTATGGCTCGTCGCTGACTGGAGCGGCGAAAATTGTCCTTGATGAGCATTACCCCGTATCGCCTACACAAACGATGCGGTAGTAATGGGTGTTTAGGAGCGCGTACAAGTTTGTCAGATTGCAAGGGAATGTGGAATGAAGTTAACTGCACGGACTTCATGGCTGAACGAGGCTGCCGATTTTGATGGCAGTGAGGAAATCAATAAGATAAACGATTTGCTAGAAAGCTGTTTTTTTTCGAGTGCTGTAGACATAACATATATACCAGCCACAATTTACGTACATATCATACTTAACGTACATCAACGTACATATGAAACATAACATACACTGGCCCTCTGGTCGGATTTGCCTCTGATGATGTATGAATTAGTTGTTAGAATTTTCGTCATGGACGATCAAAAACCGTCGTAAAAATGGGTGAACATCGAATATGTCTTAGGTGTCTCTTACCGGTGTCACTATGTACTCCCTCGATATAGGACAGCACGAATCCGAGTGCATGTCATTGTGCTCAGAACGCCAGAACGTCAGTATAACTACGCACTAATTTACGACTTCTTTTGGTACCCTTTTGCAAACATCAAGGACAAGATAAATGCATCCACTCTGTAGATGAACTCGGCAAAAAAACTCACTAGTGCGGGACATGCTGTTGTGTTCATTAAGATGGAGAGGGAGAGAGAGAGCACTTAATAACACAAGTAACAACTTCTAAGTTTCTAAAATGTATGTAATGTAACAATTTTTATTTGTTATATAACAACTTTTAAGTCATGAAAATGGTGTTCACGTGTGGTGCTTTGCGCCGCGGTGGTTCCTGGGTGGAACCACTCCTAATCATGTTCATGTTTTTAGCATGTTCATGGGTAACAGTAAAACTAAACATAAATAAAAAGCCTAGTTTTGGTAGTCTGTGTAACATTATTGTCCAGGGTCTTAACGTCGCGGGAAGGGGCTAAAACCGGGACTGCCCCCCCCCCCCACCCGACTTTGGGCAACATTTGACATTAACCCGATAGACGTGCAATGGCAAAAGCTCGAGGTAAAAATCATGGTTGACCCCCCCCCCCCTCCTCCCATCTCCACAGGGGTCCGTTGCGTCTAGGTGTCTCACTGTCGGTAAAAACACAATTATCGTTAGATGCAGGGGTGTTGATTCCATTCTTCTGAGAGAAAACCTTGCGTCAAATGTTGATTTGGGCTCCGCAATGTTGGTTTTGAGTCCCCCAATATTTTCTGCCGGTTTTCAAGGAAAATAAATAATCAGAACAAAAAGAACGGTCGCAATAGATAACAGACAGACAGAAAGTAAGGAATAAGGTATAAACAATGTACCTGCCTATCTTTCTTTTTTATATGCAATTTTTTCCCAAAAATTAGCAAAAAAGCTCTAAATCTGCTCCAAAAAAAGCATTTGGGGGACGCTAGGTTGGCCGGTCTTCGGCTCGCTCCCTCCCCCCCCCCCAATCATTTGCAGAAATTGATGCCCCTGGCTAGATGATGTGTTATGTCCAAAATATTCTTTTTTTGCATTCAGGCTTCGAAATTTGCATCATATCTAGGTTTATTCTGTCCATTATTCAATTCAGTCGCCTTTAAGCAGCTGTAATGATCAGCTGAGTCAATCTGCTTACCAACCGCATATCAGTGAACCCTGCTTCAGTCACAATAAGAGGAAGTTAGTTTCGCTATAATGCGATAGCCAGTGCGGATGTGGGTGATAGATTGCGTGGAGCCCAGCCAATCTAGATCTGTTAGCACTGGAAATAAAGTTGGTATGCCATGAGTTAATGGTACTGAAACTGACCGTCCATCCGTTGTTTCTCGCCAAGAAGCAAGCCACCGATTAGTCGGCGATCCACTTTGAAAATGGTTTGTGTGTAGTTTGCTCGTAGTTTTTTCTTTGCATGTCATGCCCTGAACCATCATTGTGGTCCTGATTTTGTTGTTTTTCACTTTTGATAAGATCAGTTGGTTGTAAAGAAGATTGCAAATGGGCTCAGCATGCAGATGAGCAAATGCTGTTGTATCCTCACTGTTGAAGATCAATTTTAGGTATTTGGAAATAATTCAAGTTGCATTTAATATTTTGTGTATGGAACTAGAATGGATCTGACTTACAGTCTTCTTGCTTGTTATGGTTGCACTTTGGTAATCTTACATCATAATGTTATTCTTGCACTTTTGTTAGAGAAACTGACTACACGGTGTTCAGAACCCCAAGGCAGCCCAGCAGTAACAGTGAATACCAGTTGAAGTGACCTGGTGAAGAGCAGATGCAGAATAATATGTGCCCACATCAGATCTATTAGCATGAACCATAGGAGGCCATTGCCAGCATATCTTATACAATTGGTTTTCATTTGCTGTACATTTGTAGGGCATTTATCAACATTGCAGGGGGACCTTAGGTTTCTGTGTTGCCATTGCCTAGTGCTTTTTATGATTGCCCTTAACTGCAGGGACAAACAGAATAACAAAAGGCTGTCATTGTTGTATAGCATGACTTCTGGCAACATTAAGCCTGGTTCAAATTTGGGTCAGAGATACATAGATTGCTATGGATTTTAAAGATGCTGATAGTGAGATTAATTATCAGGAAGATGAAAGGTATCTATGAAAATGGTATGGACTGATGCTATGGATTTTGAAGATGTTTATGTAGAGATTAATTATCACAAAGATTAATGGTACTCATTACACTTAGAGCTTAGATTTTTTTAGCACATTTTCAAACTTTTGCCAAACATTTGCACTGCCTTATCTT
The DNA here is from genome assembly GCA_030062745.1 of Capitulum mitella. Lineage (NCBI taxonomy): Eukaryota > Metazoa > Arthropoda > Thecostraca > Pollicipedomorpha > Pollicipedidae > Capitulum > Capitulum mitella. The sequence goes on from CP099846.1 coordinate 24,938,956, forward strand.
GGTTAAAGTCATTTGAACATCTGGTATTCACTGTTTGGTTATGACTCAATGTGGGCTAATACATTTTGTGTGCTTTACTTTTCATGTTGTGCTGTAAAGTTGGCATATGTTATGTTTAAAGTAATGCATCCTCATCCACAAGGTTAGCTCCAGTATGCATTAGCTCCAATATGCATGGTTATGACATTTTAACAGTTTTTCTGTTGTTGTGTTGCTGTTGTTTAAAAGCAATATGTTTGATGTGAATGATACCCATTTTTGTATGTTAGCAGTATTATGCTTTCATAAATTAAGCATGTGTCTGTCACAGGAACATTATATTTAAATGGAACCTGGGCCTCACAATATAGACTAAATGCATCAGTTCATATCTTAGAGGTATTTTTTTCAGAATTTCTGGTTTGGAGGACCAGGAAATGGTTCAGTTATTTGTCCCAGAGGGCAGAATGTTTGCCATGAAGTAACTGCGCTACTCCAATTAGTGCCCTTGAAATGTTTGAAGTGGTTGTAAGCATGGATGCAGGGAGAATGAAAGTGTAGTTTTATGAGTTTCTGACTTTCACCATTTTTTCTTTCTCACCGGTCATGTCTTGATGTAGGCTACTACGAAGACACCCAGCACCATTCTGGGATGCATTATTTTGTGTCCCATTTGCCATAGAAGATATCAGTTGTTCTACTCTGCCTGCATTGTCAACCAGACATAGTGCTTGGTTGTCTTTATGATATCACATATGCAGTTGATAACACTCTGTCCTTTTGTGCAGAGTTTTTTTGGGTTCGGCCAGAGTGCCGAGATTGACATCGTCCTGGATGGCGCCGAATCGCGCAAAATGGCCGAGGTCAAGACCGAGGATGGCAAGAAGGACCGCTACTACCTCTTCTATGATGGCGAGACAGTGTCGGGAAAGGTGCAGACTATTGGACCAGCTGGTGTCTTAAAAGACCAATTGTGGGTTGTTTGAGCCTTGGTGTAGGTAACCAGAAAGGCAGAATTGGCAGTCTCCTCAGCCTCATAATGTTATGTTAGGTTAATGTTGTACTGTGTGTGCTAAACTTTGGCAGGAGTCTTAAGGAGCTGGATTATAGTTTTTGCTGTTGAAGACTAGTATGGTTCCAATGAAACATGGTAGATTTTCATTGGTTGTCCATTGATAAAGTGGACTCAAAGGATCAGCTTATGCTTTGCTTTGTTGTCATTACCCAGCATAATAGTTCTGGGTGAAGTTTTCATACTTATTAGGA